>JANXHW010000002.1:161234508-162642008 GCA_026170595.1 Plestiodon gilberti rubricaudatus
TTATATTATAACTCTCTTCAAATTATGTTATTCTATATCGTTTATATGATAAAAGACCGTCAGGATGTTTCTGAGTGTTTATGATCTGTCACACTCTCTGGTATGTGTTTGCTTGGGATTGTTTAACAGCCCAATCCTATGCAGGATTGGGCTGTACTACAGATGGTTTTGCAACAGCAGAAAAGCAGCAGCGCTCCCTGTCCATTGTCAGACCTGTCCACAACCTCTGGAGCAGGTAAGGCTGCAGAAGGTGCAGTAAGGGGGCAAAACAGGTGGGAGGAGGTTGGAAGAGGGGATAGATCCAGTGGTGATGGCCTGGCCTGTGCCAGATCCTATCCTCTCTTTTTGCAGCCTCCCCACCCCCTTTCTCTCCTCAGACCTTCACCAGCGAAATCACTAGCACAGGCCCAAGGAGACCCATTGCAGAGCGGGAGGTTTACAGAGGGGTAAAGGAATTTAAATCCCATTTTCCCTCCGAAGCCTCCTGATCCGCCCCCTCCCACCCCCGGATACAGCATGCTCCTTTTTGGCGTGATTGCATCAGCGGGGAGTTGGAAGGATAGGATTGGGCTCTAAATTGCTGCTGGTTGTGTTTTTATAATGTTTTTGTATTGACTTATTTTCATCATGTTGTAAGTTCCCCTGGGTTCCTAAGGAGAGAAAGACAGAACAGAAAAATACAGACACACTTTCAATTTTAGTGCATTTAGAGAAAAACAAAAAAGGAGTAGTATGTAGGTTTTGTGGGTGGACAAGAATCTATATCTTGTTTAGATTTATGGTCAACTTAGCCCAATGTAGCATGTTCGTTCTTCAAAATGACCAATATCGGATGCATCATTGGTGGACTACATCAATGGACTACTACAGTTCCAGACATTCCACAGCTTCAGGGACTCTCATAGACCTCGAATCATTTGAGCTAGTTATATGTTGTTATTGTTGTCAGTACTTAGACCAATGCTTGTCTACCCAATTTATAGAAATTACCGGTATATCTGCTAAGTAGTTAATAAATTATGTATTTCATGCATTTGACTGGTTTTAACTGCACACCATAGCTTCTAGTATAAACAGCAATCAGCAGTCTAATCTTTCTGAGGATATGTGTGTGAAATGATACCACTTACCCTGAACAGTGCAGAAACAGTCTGGAAAGAGGAGCCCTTCTTCTTGGTTCCTTTCTTCTTAGCACCACCTTCAGCTGGAAAGGACGACAACAAGTTGTCTTATTGTCAATTAGCTGTCTTGTAGTCAGCTACCCCAGCCAACCTTCTAATTGTGTGCAGCCCAAAGAGATGACACAGTTCTAAATGAAATGTGATAAACAAACTGGAAGACAATGCAAACAGTTTCTATAACGTACCCTCATCTAAGGTAGCAAAGGTTGCATAAAGATTGGCCAAAATCTTAATGGATGATTTCTGATAAAGCCCCACAACAGTTTCATTCAGAGGATCCTTGTTCTTTTCCAGCCAGCCACTGATGTTGTAGTCCACAATCCCTGCATAGTGCACCAGGGAGAAATGGGCCTCAGCCTTGCCTTTGGCCGGTTTAGGCTTTTGGAAGTTGGCAGATTTTCCAAGATGCTGGTCATACAGTTTGTTCTTGAAAGAGGTGTCAGTTGCCTTAGGAAACATGCACTCCTCTTCTAGGATGGAGAAAATGCCCATGGGCTACATTGAAAAACAAACATAAGTTCATTTCCGGTATATCATCCTCTGAAATGGGCATTTATTTACAAAGCTATATTCCAATTTACCTTCTCAATAAGTTCAATGCAGGCAGCAAGATCCATCCCAAAGTCAATGAAAGTCCATTCAATTCCCTCCTTCTTGTATTCCTCTTGCTCCAGCACAAACATGTGATGGTTGAAAAACTGTTGCAGTTTCTCATTGGTGAAGTTGATGCACAGCTGCTCCAGGCTGTTGTACTAACACCAGAATATACAGTATATTGTTAAGACTATTGCTCTGGCCTCAAAGATACAGAGGTAAGCACTTTTTTCATTTTTAATTCATTCTGCAAAACGTTTAGGCAAAACTACAGATGATTAACAGGCCAGGCAAAGGAAGCACCTGGAGAATATTTTCATTAATGACTCTTTGGGGATGGGTTGAAGCTTTAGCTATTTGCTATAAACATCAACTTTCTTCTCTCCAAGAGACATTGAATGTATGAAGTCTGTTTCAGTGTTTCCACTGCAATAGCAGCATAGAGAAAGTCTACCTTTCAACATGAATGCTCCTGACCCTTTAATGGTTGTATAGGTGAGGGCATTTCAGCAGGTGCAGCTGGCCACCCCTAGTCCACAGCCTAAGGAAATTATCCCCCCCTTCTCATGCCAGCCTTTGCAGCCATTTTCCAGGATAGAATTCAGAGGGCAGAAAGAACAGTTTGCTATTACAGGAGAACCTTGAATTTGCAATGGATCTACATACCTCAAAGATTTCGAAGCCTGCAATATCTAAGACTCCAATGAAGTGTTGTCTAGGTAACTTTGTATCCAGCTGTTGATTGATGCGGGTTACCATCCAGAAGAATGACTTTTCATAGACAGATTTGGAAAGGGCATTGACAGCATGATGTACCTGTGGGAAACAGTTCAGACAATTAGGGACCAGTGTGTAGTAGTTAAACATCAGTGTTACTGAAACAAGTCCCTATGAAAGTTGGTGACTCGCTGCCTGACCCAGAAGATGTGAATGATGGAGCAAAAACACTGTGAATTAAGATGGATGATGGATGTCACCACTGTCATTCCAGTAAATTAGATTTCCCCTAAACTGGTAATTGTAAACTAAAGAACATACTGAAAGGAAGGCATCTACCTTATCTGAGTCAGAGCTCCTCGCATAACTTTGAAAATGTTTCTGACCTGCTGCATGGTCTCACCTGGTCCACAGTTTGACCTTTGGTCACATATTCATTCCCCACTTTCACTCGGGGAAAGCACAAGGCTTTCAACAAGTCTGAAGAATTCAGGCCCATCAGATACGCTGTCTTGTCAGCCTCTTCAAAACAGAAACATATGAGAAGCAAATGTTTGTGAGACACTTTCAGAACAACCAGAGTACTGAACAGCACAGACATTGGTGGAATTGGTACAACAACTGGTAGTCTGAATGGTTTTCTGTTACCATATAACTACTGTAGTTTGCAGTAACAGAAAGCCATTCAAACTTCTCGTCAGAGTAGAAGGATGAGCTAACTGTAGGCATCTCTTGAAACCATTTTTTGAAACTTAGGGTGGTGTTTTTTTTCTAAATTAATTATTTTGTTGAGATTTCAAAAGCAGGTAGAAAAACAATAAAAGAGCAAAAGAGAGCGAGTGGTATATTGCTTTGAAAGAACAAGAACATATTAATTTCATGTCCACCCTTTCTCCTAAATCCTCCTGCTACCCTAATCCTATCCCCCACCATTGACAATGCAGCCATGCCAATGGGATGTGCGCTGCATCCAGTGGGGAGGCGGCGAACAGGAAGCCTGCCAGAGGTAAGTAAAAATATTTTCTACGTCCAGTATCTCTGCATAGGCCTCCTGGTGATCTATAGGTCTCCTTGGACCCAAGGCTAGCTAATGAACTTTCATTATATAGCTGGCTTTATATACCTTTCATTATATACCTGCAGTCCGAGGAGAGAAAAAGGGTGGGGCTAGGATCCTGGCACACGCTGGTGCTGCCAGGATCAACTCCTTCCTTCCCCAAAGCACTACCTGCACTCCCCCCTCCCCGTTCTGGAATGCCTCTGATCTGAACATCCCCCTCCTTGCCCCTACACCAAGTTACTATGACTGGTGGAGCTTCTGTGAGCCGCTGTTGTGCATGCCACACCTGTACCCATTTGTGGCAGCTGTGCAGAAGTGTGCAACAGTGACCCAGCTTTCATGCCACTGCAAGGGACCTTGCGCTCTGGCAGCGCAAAGCCCGGATAGGATTGGGCCATGTGATCACCTAACCTTGTTCTCTGCTAACTGGGCAAAGGAGCACCTTTTAAAATGGTGGTCATCTTATAATTTAACCAAGGGAGAACAACTGCCCCTCTTCACCCCACTTTCCTAGTGGCTCTTTGCTGCTATTTCTTCTGCATCTTTTTAGCGTGAGCCCTTTGGGTCAGGGAACTTGTTTATTTAGCTACATAAATTGTTTTGTGAACTTCTTTGTTGAAAAGCTATATATAAATATTCTTAATAATAATAATACGCATACATGTAAGTCTATATAGCAACTTAGGAAGCAAAAATCAGTTGGCAATGGGATGATCACAAGAAACTCATTGCCAAGAGGAGGAACATAACTTCTTTGCCAGAAGCTTCTCAGCACGAACATGAATTGGTTCTTTGTAGGGATTCTTTACAGGCCAGCGGGTGGCGCAGCAGGTTAAACCGCTGAACCATAAGCTGTCGATTGAAAGGTCAGCAGTTCAATTCCGCGACGGGGTGAGCTCTCGTTGCTTGGCCAACTCCTGCCAACCTAGCAGTTCCAAAGCATATTAATGCGAGTAGATAAATAGGTACCGCTTGCGGGAAGGTAAACAGCGCTCCATGTTCCAGCCGCATGCTACGCGCTGCGGCAAGGAGAGTCATGCCGGCCACATGACCACGGAGGCGTCTTCGGACAACGCTGGCTCTTCAGCTTTGAAATGGGGATGAGCACCACACCCTAGAGTCGGACACGACTGGACTTAATTGTCAGGGGATACCTTTACCTTTTTTTTTTTTAGGGATTCTTTATACACCTTGTATTAAAAGATCCAAAAACTAGTTTCTCTGAATGGTGGATCCAGAAGGCATTACCTTCAGTGCCATCTGGCTCTGCCTGCTCCTCTCGTGGTTTCTGCTTAAACTTCATGTTCCCGTAGTGCATCACTGCCCCAGTCAGTTTATAGATTCCAACTTTCTCCTCAGCAGTGAAGCCCAGGATGTCAATAGCTGTCTGTAACATGGGACAAGGTGGCTCATGAGGCCGTTTGCTAAAATAATTAGCTTGGGATTACATTATCATCATTACATATTTTCATTACCACGTATACTCACATCTGTAGCTATCAGTTCCTCTTGGTCATCAATGCTTTGGACGGAGATCTCTCCTTGACTTATAAATGGATAGTCATAAGGGTTCGTTGTAATGAGAAGCATTTCTGAAATGCAAACAGAAGATTCTGGTAATTGGGTCTTCTACCTGCAGACCAAGAAATGTCAGACCATTTTTTTTATTCAAATACAAAAGGAGATTAAAATATTATGTATAAGAAATATAATTTTCTCCATATTTAGGGGAAATCAGTTCCAACAGAACAATAATAGGATCCTTTCGTGCCTTACGAGATTATCTGAGAAATTCAGGTTGCAGCCCTATGCACATTTACATGAGAGTATGTCACATTGAAATCAGAAGCTCTTACTTCTGAGTAAACATGTTTTGGCTTTCACTATCAGGAAGGCAATAGAGTCTTACTTACCAATCAGTTCTGGCTTCTTATTAGATAGAATCTGATAGAAAATATGGTAGCTTCTTTCAGCCTTCAGCTGAAAAGTTACTCTTGACTTTTCCAGCAGATCTGCAATAGAGATTCACATGAATGTTTTTAAGCCATTTGATGTACAGTAGATTATATTTTCCAGTTCAAATACTTACAGGTCTCAATATCTGCAGAGGCCAACTTTCCAGTGGCACCAAAATGAATACGAATGAATTTGCCCTGGCAAAGTACAAAGGCAGAACAGTCATTACTGAAATCCAGGGACTTTCGGAGAATACAAAACATCAGGATTAGATCTGTTTCTCATCTGGAAATGTTTTCTTAGGAAACATGGTTCATGTGAGGATTTTCTATTAGAAGCGAGATGCTTCCCCACAGAGAGAAGAAAATGGGAAGATCTGGCACATGAAGAGCAACATGTATGCATTGGAACTGCTGCATCTCAGTGTCTGGTTTGGGAGTTGGACTTAGACCTGGAAGATCCAGGTTCAAATCCCCGCTCAGCCACGAAGCTTCCTGGGTGACCTTGGACCAGTCACTATCTCTCAGCCCCACCTACCTCACAGGGTTGTTGTGAGGACAAAAAGGAGGGGAGGAAATATGTACACCACTCTGAGCTCCTTGGAGGAAGGGCGGTATAAAAAAAATGTGAAAAATAAATAAATAAAATTTTGCTGCATCTCTGATATGCAGCACTCCCTTCCCTCCCTTCAACACTTTAAATAGCAAACTGCTTTTTATATGAAGTCGAGAAAGTGGAGTGCTGAAGCAAAAGTTAAAACACTTCTTGAGGGCTTCCCAACACTAGAGTACAGCTAAAGGTGTATCTGGCAAATTTCCAAGTGAAATGGATTTGTGTATTGCCTGTTAAGTACTCAGCAGTCCAACCCCAAAGCATGCCACCTCTCTTCAGTGGGGCACCTGCCAGCAGAATACACTGATGATCAATCCAAGGATGTAAAATATAAAACGAATATCATGAAACAGCTGATATTGGCTAAAAAGCTATCATGACTTATAGACCCTGTAAAGCATGTACCACTTACAAAACGGGAGGAATTGTCATTTCTCACAGTCTTGGCATTTCCAAAGGCCTCCAGGAGGGGGTTGGCACTGATGATTTGATCTTCCAGTGTCCCCTGAAAGGATATTTGATAAAATGTTAAACAGACAAAATGTTAACAAGATAATAATAGAAATAGGTATAAGATTAATACACATCTCTTATGGCGCAATCCTACACAAAGTCACGCCTGCGGAGAGCAAACTCCGCAGGCAGAGGGTGCTATAAATGTGCCATAAAGCGTGTTTTCGACACCCTTCGAGTAAGGCTCGCCAGCAGGCAGGCCTCACTCTGCGGCGGACCAGACCCACATCCACCGGTGGCAGGTAAGGTTACTGCTGGTGGGGGTAGGGGCGGGGCAGGGCGGGCGGCGCGGTAGGGCGGCCATTGGCTGAGCCGGCCCAGGAGGGGGAGGGGATGTCAGCTGCGATATCTCTGTCCCGTTCCCGGGCTCGGCGGCCCTTTCCCCGCCGCCTCAGATGTGCATCAGCTCAAGAGGATGCACATTGGGACCAGGCAGCCCTACACCAGGAGAAGGGGACAAATGTCCCCTTCCCCAAGAAGACCCCAGGTCAGCAGCAGGAGCGGTTCGGGGGCAGATCAGGCTGGGGACCAGACCAGGGGTTGAAGAGGAAGGATCTCATTGGCAGCTGTGCATGCCAGATCCTATCTCCCTTTCCTGACCTGGACCCGACCCCTGAGTCTCTTCAGACGCCAGCTAAAGAGCTGACATAGGTTGGTGGAGACCTATTGGGGACCAGGTGACCTATGGGGAGGTAAGTAAAAATGTTCTTTACTTACCTCTCCTGGCCTGTCTGGTCCCCTGCCGGCCCATAGCATGTGGTGCGTGGTCCATCAGCAGCGCTGCATGCTCTGAGCCGGCGGGGGATAAGATTGGACTGTTAGTCTCGAATCTGTTTGTTTATTCAAGGGGTTAATCAGAACTTGAAGCATGACCAAAATGAAGGAAAGAGCCCCTGGATCATTATGGAAACTTGATTCACCTCTCTTTCACCTCAGGATAAATGCTTATTTTAGATAGTGTGTTCATTATTTCCTATAAACAAGCAAGGACTCAGGATCACAAGCAAGAGAGTGTGGCTACTTTATCCATGTAAACTAGAACTGTTGAAATTAACTGGATGGAGAATGACATGCCTCTTTCTATCATCTGGATAGCTGTCATGGACTGGATTTAACCACATTTCATAACCCAGACACCCATTTTAGCCAGAGGAGGGTGGAGTGTTACAGAGATAAATGTTCAAATCCTTATCAACCTAGGATCTCATTGTTCACAGCAAAAGGAATGAGATCATGAATGCAAAGCAGTCTACGTACTGGAAGTGTACATAAACTATATAGTGTTAATTTTCTGTTTATCACGGACTCTGGTAACTTACATCGCAATATGAATTAACGTTATGAAAAACTATCATTGTTATTACTTGGAATTCCACTGGAGTTATTATTTTGAAGGAGATGTGTAGTTTAAAAGGTTGTTCACATTGCTGTCCAATGTAGATCCTGCAGATGTGGTTTCAGTGCATAGTAGATTGTTATACTTTGGCTGTAAACTACATAAAATTCTACTGATAAGGGGAATACTCCAGAGCTGGTCAATTCCTGCTGCACTTTAAGAGAGAGCATAACTGACCAGAAGTTTTTTAATTCTATGACCAGAAGTTGTTTAGAGCCTATGGTTCTTCTTCAGCGCCTTGCGCAGTCTTGTGACTACAGAGTTATTTGCCTCTCTAGGGTCAGACGGACCCACTCAGCGTACCTTCATCTTGGATTGGGATTCCTTTTTCTTGGCTCCTTCTCCAGTAGCTGCAATTGTTGCAAAGTACTGGATGACACGCTTAGTGTTCACAGTCTTTCCAGCACCAGATTCTCCACTGTCAAGAACAACCAAGCATCAGATCGAGTCGAGAGGCATGGAAGAGAATCAGCAGTGTAACAATCTTTCTCTGGCAGTATAGAACTGGATGATACTTACGTGATCAGGATAGACTGGTTTTCACGATCTACCAAAGAGAGAGAGAGAGAGAAATCATGCTTGCCTTGCGGAGTAGGCAGATGCTGCGTCCCAGTGCCAACCACTGGATTTATTTCACTCAGATAGGGACAAATGAGAAATGTTTGTTTAGACTGATGATAAGATTACTTTTTCCCCAACTTTGCCCCTTCACACAGGTACTGTATGTGTGAAGCACACATACCTGTTAGCATAAATTGATAGACTTTGATTTTCAGAGTTATTAGACAGTGGGTCTTACAGTACAATCCTATACATGTCTACTCCAGAGTAAGTCCCATTGAGTTCAATGGACTTTACTCCCAGGTAAGTGTGCCTAGGATTGCAGCCTTACTGCTCCAAGTCTTACTACACAAAAGAATGCATGAATGAATATCAAGAAAACAGTAAATGGGAACTCTAGTACAAGAAATTTATTTAATCATGCCACAGATACTTCTGTGCCATATTGACTTGAATGTTTATATTTTAGCTGCATATCAATTTCTGATTACTCACCGGTTAACATGAACTGATAGGCATTGTCAGAGATGGAGAAGATGTGGGGAGGGGCCTCTGTACGCTTTTTGCCCCGGTAGGCAGCCACCACCTCTGGGTTGTACACAGGCAGCCATTTGTATGGATTGACAGTGACACAGAAGAGACCTGAATAGGTCTGCATGAAAAACCAAGAGAAAGATTGTTAGATTCTAACCACCCTCCAGGATTCTTCCTTTGTAACAGGCTGAAATCACTTACATAGATCATCCAGGAGCTATAACGCTCTTTGAGGTTATATAAAACTGCAGGTTCATGCAAGTGTGTTAGCATTGCCATGTCCTCAATTTTGTCAAACTTAGGGGGGTTCATAGCATACACATCCTCCGGCTTGACAGTCAGTGTCTGGAATGCAAAGAGGAAAGGATTTAATATAAAGACTTTAGATTATACAATATATAAATACAAGGCAAACTACATGTCTTTAACAGGGATGTTATTGTCATACCTGTACACCCCTTTGCCAGCATTATGGGAACTACTTTCTCCTTGTGTTTGGCTTTTAACAAAAAAATGCCTCACATTGAGGCTTTATACTTGTCAAGAACCTAAGCCCAGCCTTCAAAATACTGCCATTTTCAGAAGTCCCACTAAAATGAATCTTCCAGTGAGCTTGGAAGTTATTGTCTGCCCATCCATATTGTCTGTGTGGAAAATTTTTATTTTCTTCATAGCTAATTCTGATAGACCCAGTGCTTTCCAAAACGTGTCCCATTTATCCTCTCAATAATACAGTGAGGCAAGATAATGGTTTGCCTCCACAAGTGACACAGAACTGTGCAGAAATGTAATTCCAGTTTTCCATGTTCAAACCCAGCGCTCTTTCCACTGCACCACCAAAGTGGAAAGGAGATGATGCACGAGGTGAGCCCTGAGTTTAATCCATCCTCTCTCAGCTATTCCTTTGTTTTGTGGAAAATATGGTACATACATGTTAAAAAGAAAGACCTACCTACCTGGTCCCTGCCCCACCCCATCTTCCCACAAGGATGCTCACCCTGCCATCATCTGTGTCCACAGTTGTCTTGCCACCTTCAGTGCCCTTAATTTTTCCTTTGGCATATTCCTCCTTGGGTTCAGCCACGTAGCAATAGGTCTTGGCATCAAAGGGCTGGTTCTGAGCTTCTATTCGCTCTTTCTCCGATTTGCGTAAGTAAGGGGCAGCCACCCCAAAAATCTCCATTTCTGCGTCCCTGCTCATGACTGCAGCTAACAGAGAGACAAGGCGATTCAGTCCCTTTTGGTCTGCAAAAAGCCGAGTCACTTGAACAAAAAATTCCATATACAGACAGCACCAAACATAGTTCTTACTCCTAAACCTACTATAGTGTGTAGCAGTGTCTACATTTCCAGCTTCTCCTCCACACTTATTTCCTTTGTAATCATGACTTTGTGCATTAAACTCTAAACACAATCTCCCTCCAGTGTTCTGCAAGCCAGCAACCCTGTCTCCTGCTAGATCACTCTATTTCTTACCCCTTCTGTATTACTTATTATTATTAAGAAAAATTTTATACCGCTTTTCAACAAAAAAAAAGTTCACAAAGCGGTTCACAGACAAAAGCAAACAACTAAATCAGGGGTGGGGAACCTCTGGCCCGTGGGCCGGATCCGACCCGCGGGACGATCCGGTCAGGCCCGCACTGGACCGGCCTGATCCGGCCCTCAACCGGAGGCTCTGCCACCGCCCGCCGCTGCCGCCGTCTTCCCGCGCCGCTTCCTTGTAAAATCGCCCTTCCTGGACCTGCGCAGAGCGCGATGCCGGCCAAGAGGGCAATCTTGGCCTCAGCTGCGCTCTGCGCAGGTCCAGGAAGGCCGATTTTAAAAGGAGCCTTTTTGTACCTGCGCAGATCAGATGTACCTTTTAAAATCGGCCTTTTTGTACCTGCGCAGATCGCCGCTGAGCCCAGCGGCGATCTGCGCATGTACAGAAAGGCTGTTTTGAAATGGAGGCGGCGCGGGAAGGCAGCGGTGGCGGCGGCCCGGAGCCCGGTAAGTTGGAGAGTGGAGGGAGGGGGCTCTGGAAGGGCTGGGAGGCTGGGGGGCGGGCGGGCGGGTGGGCTGGGAGGGGGGCTGGCTGGCTGGCTGGCTGGCTGGGAGGGGGGCTGGCTGGCTGGCGGGCTGGGGGGCGGGCGGGCGGGCTGGGGGGCTGGCGGGCTGGGAGGGGGGCTGGCGGGCTGGCGGGCTGGCCTACTGGCTGGCTGGGAGGTGGGTGGGCGCTGTAAATTCGCGCGGGGGGGTCAAATTTGCGGTGGGGGGCAAAAATTTCGGCCGCCCTTATGGGCGGCCCGCAGCCAATTTTCCCCATGGGAAAATGGCCCCGCACCCCAAAAAGGTTCCCCACCCCTGAACTAAATGACTCCCTGTCCCCAAAGGGCTCACGATTTTAAAAGATGCAGAAGAAACACCAGCAAACAGAAAAACACACTGTGCTGGGGTGAAGAGGGACAGTTACTCTTCCCCTGCTAAATATAAAAGGAGCAACACTTGAAAAAAAGCCTCTTTGCCCAGTTAGTTAGCAGCCTTGTGCCCATTGTCTTTTGTAGGGAATGGTTGTCTTTCATAATTTGGAACTGAAGCTAGCAGTAGCCATGTCTACGGAGCATCCATTAGATAGTTGCACGAGTGCAAAAACTGGAATCTAGCACAGAATACAGCATCCTGCAATTGCAATGTTTTATTAAAAAGCAAGTTTCTAGACCTCCTCTGTGAAGAAAATGTTTCAAAATATATGTCCAGTACGTGGGAAATTATTTATCACACTTGTATCCTGTCCTTTTCCCAAAGAGCTCAGGGCAGCTTATATGAATTATGCAACAAATACTCGCAGTGTTGCCTGATTTGCATAATTTAATCTGATTTGTTACTTCAGCATAGAAATTGGGGGGGGGGAGTGGGGGAGATTAGACCAAGTATGCCTAATCCTGGCAATAACCTATCAGCAGCAGAAATCTTGGGTAGAGCCACTCTTTGTGGGACTGTCTAAAACCCACAAACTATGACCAAAAATGTTGAAGAGACTCGCTTCTTTGACTACTTTTTTAGACCCATCAGGAACCCATTGCTTGTTACAGGGCAACTGGGTTGGATGGATGGATGGATGGATGGATGGATGGATGGATGGATGGATGGATGGATGGAGTTGCTTAGGTCTAATACATGTGCCTTGGGCACAGTGCTTTGCTTAGGAAGTGCCTCTGTAGAGGAATGCCTCCCACTCCCTGGTTCATGTTTAATTACTCTGGGCACATGCAGAATCAATCAAGTCAAGAAATCTGGACAGAGACAAAACTGGGCTTTCTCCCACCTCCAGCATGTCTGCATAAGCACAAATGGAAGCCCCCTTTTTTCTTCATCCCCTAGTAGCACAAACAAGACTAGGGAAGTTCGCTATGTGTGGGGTTGGTGGCAGTTGTGCAAGATCAGAGCACGTAGGACAAGCATCACCTGTATTTTGCAAGATGCTGACTGAATTGGGTGGTCTCTATATAGAGTGACTGAGTGGCTGGCATGTATCTCTGTGTGTGCTACAGATGAGTAATAAAACACCACCACCCCAGGTTTTAGGACCTTCAAAGAATAGGAGATTAGGCAGGTCCCACTTGGGAAAATGAATTATGTTAAAACATGGATGCTGATGACAGGGGAGCCTGGAAGACTAGGGTTTCCAAGAGATGGTCCACATATTTCATCGTTCTATCCTCTCTCATAATTTGCATGCAGGAAAGTCAAAGTATAAGGAGATACAGTAAATATACATATGCATGTGCACCCCACAAACACAAAAAAGCATTGCAGTTCACATCAACCCATATCAGACCTATTTGGCAATTTAACTCCAATATGGATAACATTGACATCAAAATGGATTAACTGACATATATGGGAAAAAAATCAATTACCACAGTTTGAGTTCTCACCTTTTTATTATCAACTCCCAACAGAACAGGAAGAAATGAACTGGATGAAAATGTCTAACCTGCAAAGGAGCAAACAGGGTAAGCATTGATGAGCCCAGGATCTACAGGCAGTCTAACAGCTGAGAATTTGTTACAATCTTCCCATATGTAAAGGCTCAAAATACATAGCAGAGAGGAACCCACTTCACCCAACACTCACTCGCCAAAAAAACAGTGTTTTGCATATTTAAGACCAGCTATTCTACAGCAACTCCTTATTGTCTAACACATGGATGCCTTGAAGATTCCCAGTTGGGGAGCCTCTGGGGTATCTGTTACTGCATTGCAAGAGGAAGAGGCTAGGGAAATAAGTGTGAAGGGAAAGAGACAAATAATAAACTTACCTCTGACAGTCTGTAGCCGCCAAGAAACCTTTCATCTCTGTCAGCTTTTATAGGCTCTGATTCTTCTCTTAGCTCAACCCTTCTCTATATTTGGAAATCAGAGACCAACCCTATAGCCTGCTTGCCACTTCCATACTTATTTTTCCCCCTAAAATGTATTAATAGAAATGACCGAGTTCAATAGTTATTTGTCAATTCTGATTGCTTACCATGGGGCAATAATTGCAAATTTTAAAATTCTTTTGATCATGGAAGATTACATTGCTGCATTAGACACCTGATGACTGGGATAAATGAACACTCATAGCAGTTTTGTACAATATTCCTATGTACTAAAAGTCTGGGGTTGCAAATAATAAAACACTAGGGCAGTACAGAATAAAATTGAGCATTTGGAGTTCCAAAACACATGTGAAATACAAATGCACACTGCAGGGAGCTCACAACAGACTCCCTGCAGCATATACCCATATATGAAAATGTGTGTTTTCCTGATGTAATAAGTGGCAATCTACAATCAGCTAGAATGTTTGTAATAATAACTACTCTTAAGTCCTAACAAAGGTTTGGCTAAAATAACTGAGAAAATAGAACATTGGAAATGATGCTCAGGCTTCTGTTTGATTAACAGCCCAATCCAATATAAATCCCTGCACAGTGACGGGCACTGGCACAGGCTACGCTGCATCTCGCAGGGGATTTTTGGCTGCTGGAGGTTTCAGGGTAAAGGGACACTTGTCCCCTTGCCCTGCGGTAAGCCCCAGCAGCCACAATGGGTCAACTAGTCCGCTTTAATCCGTGCAGGGTTAAATCTGGGTTTAATCCATGGAGGCGGATCAGGCCGGGGAGGGGGGCTGGATACAGACATGGCACAAGCCAGCACCACTGATCCCGCTCGCTCCTGGACCTGATCTGCTACCCCGTCACTGCCCCAGCTCCCCAAGCCCCGTTCAACTCCCCACCCTCTCGCCGCCCCTGCACTGGATTTACTTGCTCCAGCAGGCCTCCCAACGACCGCTGGTGCCAGCGGGAAGGCTCCAGCCTTCCTACTGGCGGGCCTCGGCCTTGCGCTGTTGCAAAGTGCTTTACGGCACTTTTGCAACAGTGCATGCCGGCAGTGTTCTGCCAGCGCAGGCCCTCATTAGGATTGGGTCATAAGAATGATTATTTGGGACTCAACTTATGCACATGCCCAGTAGCATGGAAGCTCTTTCTCTGACATGTGATCCCACTTTACTGGAAAGTGTATTTAACTATTCCAACCATGCCAATTGTGTGGGTCCTTTTTCCTTCCCAACTGACCCAATCTGCAGGGTTACAATAGTGTGGGATTGTATCATAGGGAATCAACTAGCCTTCTCTGTGAAGGGAGCCATAGGAAGAAGGACAAGGACAATTTTTAAAAGAGTGACTGAAAAAGGAGACAAAGGTGTGAAGTACCTGCAACAGAATATTTAGTAAAAATCTAATTACTATTAGCATTAACACTTCTGCCCTTATCTTTTAAACTTATTGTCGACTTGCCACTCTCCTGAAGAGGCGTCAGGACTAATGAAGCATGCCAAAGAATTACAACTATGATACCACTGAAGAGGGAATTGGTAACAGCTGATGAAAGCAGCCGTTGGGTATGTCAGAGCATACTAATGAGAAACAAAGGGCAAATTCGAACTAGGAGAAAGTCCCAAGCTGCCATTCACTTGATAGACCTGCAGAGTTGCACAACTCAAGTGTTTGATTGCAAGTCTGTCTATATGTGACATGCTTCCTAGACCTCCCCCGTCTGCCCCACCTCCTGTTCATGGAAAATATGAAGAATTCAGTCACTTTCTCTTAGGAAACAATTTCTAGTTTTGCATTGCTCTGCATCACAGATGTTTGTCAGTCAAGACACAATTATTTAGAGATTTGAAGTAGTGTTTATCACTGTTTGCTCTGGAAATGGTCTTCACTACAGTATTTTTCCTATATTATATTTTTTCTCATGGTTTCAGAATCCGACTAGAGAAATTCTAAAGACCACTATTAGTACACAAACCCCAGTTGAAGAATCAGCTATTTAAATCAGTTGCACAATTCAGGTGTATACAGATGTATCTGTGAACATTACTGAGGGCACAATCCTGCCCAAATATAGGCTGGCAGAGCAAGTGCTCTGCCAACCTAAGGTGTTGCAAAAGTGCCAAAAAGCACTTTCGTGGCACCTCAGAAGTAAGCAGCACAGGCGTGGAGGCTGGCACCACTCACTCCGCCGCCCTCCAGAACCCACGTCTCCGGACACAGGTAAATGCTGCGCCAGGCGGCGGGAGGGCATAGGGAGGGAGGGCTGGGGTGACGGGGGAGGGGGAAATTGGCCAACCAAGCCAGGGAAGGGGCAGAGATATCGGCGGCATGCTCCGCCGATATCCTAACCTCCTTCCTGGGCCTGGCCGGCCTTACACGGCCTCCCCAGTTGTGCGCCAGCTACACAGCTGGCATGCATCCGAGGAGGCCCATTAGGGAACGTCCCCTTCCCCCAAGATGAGCCCTGGCCCCGCCGGCGCGGGCCACATCCTGCATAGGATACAGCAGCTGGCCATTTAGGTAGGTCAGTGCATCTTACGCAGGATTGGGCTAAGAGTGATTTTTTTTTTTTGCCTGCAGTGAACCCTCTCCATCCCCCACCTTCACACCTGTAAGTCTCAGCTTCTCCTTCCTTTTTGCCCTTCTCCCTATGCTTCATAGAATTAGGGTTGGAAGGTACCTTGAAGGTCATCTAGTCCAACTCCCTGCTCAATGCAGGCAACTGCTACAGCACACCTGACAGGTGGCTGTCCAACCTCTGCTTGAAAAATCTTCAATGAAGGAGAGTCCACCATTGTAAAAGGCAGACTGTTCCAGTACCAGACAGCTCCTACTGTTAGGAAATTCTTCCCCATGTCTTGCCTAAAGGGGCAATCCTGTGTAAGTCTTCAACTGGTGGAGCACTGCTCCGCTGGTCTAGGATGTTGCGAATTTGCCGCAAAGCATATTTGCGGCACCCGTCAAGTAGGCAGCACCAGTGCCAAGTCTGGCACCATTCTACTTGCCCCAGATAGAGTGGAGCGCACGCCAGGGAAGGTAGGTTCCTCGCCAGGCAGCAGTGGGGTGGGGAGAGGACGAAACAGGGCATTCCAGGAGGGGGGATTGGTTGGCCGGGCCCAGGAAGAGGGAGGGATTGACGGTGCCGAAATTCTTTCCCCATTCTTGGTCCTGGCCACTGTTACACAGCTCGCTTGAATGTGCACCAGCAAAATAGCTGGCGCACATTCAAGTAGACCCACTGGGCCAGCTGGAGCTCTACTCGGGGTAAGGGGACAAACATCCCCTTCCCCCAAGTTGTGCTCTAGCCACACTGGTGCTGGGTCCTATCTACTTTAGATAGGATGCAGCGCGGGCTCTACACCCACGCTGCAGCCTAGCTAGACAGGACTGGGCTGCCCATCTGCTTCCCTATAGTTTCAACCATTGGTTCTAGTCCTCCATCATGAGCCACCCACAGAGAGTAAGTCTTCCCCATATGGACTCTCTACTTTGTTTTTGTTATATTTCAAGTGCCTGGCATATTTATCTGATCAAACAGTTGTTGGGCGTTTTTAAAAGATTGTGTACACTTTAAAACTGTTCAGTGAAGAAAGTTGGCTTTATGTTTGACACAAGGACTAGCCAATCAGCACTGTATACAGCTATGCTCTGAAAAGTGAGGAGGTTGCTTTACAAATTTACACAAGACAATTCACTTCACACTATCAGGCGAATCTCCACTCTGAGCCTTCCAACTAAGCAGGAAGCATTCAATGTGTTCAGTCCTGCTTTAAGACACCAAGCAGCTGTGCCGTTTCCTTTAACCAGCGAAGTTACTTGTTTGTGTGGCAGGTGAAGGAGACAGAAACTCCAGGCTGCAAGGCATTGCGAGTCACTTTCATCTGGCTCTAGCTAGAAGGAGAAGCACATGCGCTTCTCTTTCACTTAAGGTCACTCAAGAATGTTCATAAACTGTCACTTCTCTCATGAAAGATGAATTCTTAGAATCCTCCCCAAGCCTGGAGAATGAGCTCTGGCTTTTTTTAGCAGCAATCTTCTGTGGTCAAGTGCCTTTTGAATGCATTGCCATTTTTGCCTTAGGTGTCCATGGAAAGCTGAGACGTTCCAGAAGCATCGGTTTTATGCTCGGCATCAAACATGAGGACAGGAGCTTTGCAGCACTATTTGATGGTGAGGTCAGAGAATGAGAAAAGGGGCTATGAGTCTGGGTCCCAAATAATGGCTTTTGGAGGCTCAATCCTCACCTTCTCCCTTTTCTCTAGCAGGTTACTACCGCCCATTGGGGAGCAAATGCTAACGCAGACAAACACCTCAGCAACAGATATAAGACACAAACACTAAAGATGCGCCCCTCCCTTGACATAGGACAGTGAGTACTGCATTACAGCCATAACTATTACATGGAGGCGACTGCTTTTCATATGCGCTAAGCTCTATGAATTTTATGTTATACAGGGTCTTCTGTTACAGCTACTTACCAAGCATGTGGCTAATATAAACCAGGGATTGCCACTTTCGGTCTCCTGAGGGTCCAGGCAGTACTCTGGATGCCCGAAGCATATTTCACTGCACAGATGCGATTTGCTCCTGTGTAGTGAGACTCTAGTCTATAATGAAGCTGCCAACACCCAGCAGTAAAACCTTCACAGGTACGAAGCACCTGTGCTTGGACGTATGCAGGGCCTCTGGGGGGGGGGGTTAAGGGGGTAATTTGTACCCGGGCCCAGGGCGAAAAATGGGTCAAAAAGGGGGCCCTGGAGCAAAAAAGGGGGGCCCAGGAGCCAAATTCATATGTAGGGATGGTCCCAAAAGAAACTTTGTACCCCCTGATAAAATTCCTCTGAATGGCCCTGGACGTATGCATGGAGCGTTACATACAAATACTGTATGTACATTTACATCCAATATTCAAACAAGAGCTGTAACGTTTGTGTTGAACTTTTCCCTTTCTTAAAACTTTAAAATAGTTTTCTTTCCCTTACAGCTGAAATTGTAGGGAAACTCTTTGACTCTACCTTGATCAAAATTAGTACATCTATCCCACGGGCCACCAAGTTAGCCACCCCTTGGTATAAACTAGCCATCAGCGGGGGGGGGGGGGGGATTGACAGATATATATATGGAACTGTTTGTAGTATGTTCCTTTGGATAATGATGACATTGAGCTATTATGGCTGCAGTCTTAAAGCAGTTATGAGGGATTTAAACCAGTTTAGAGCTGTTTACGAAATGGGACTGGCACTCTTCAGCAATGTTAGTGATGGCATCATGTGCTTGGAAATCTAACACTGACTTAATGTAATATTCCATGATGTTGCACTGGTACAGCAGTCAACATACCCCATCTTAATCACTTAGTTGCGAGACAACTCTTAGGATCAGACCATAAGTCAGTTTATCATGAGAATCATGTTATCTGGTGCAGGGAGCCAGGCTTAACTTCCACCTCTGCTTTATCAGCTTTGGATACATCACTGTCTGTCACTCATGCCTCTGGCAGCAATAAAAAGATTGAAAAGCACTGTATAAACCATGTACAAATAAATGTATTAATTCAAATAAGTACATTAAAATGTTTTTTTTAAAAAAATAAATGTATTTATTAAAAATAAATGCATCTCCTTTTTGAGTTTTGCAAAGAGTTGCAAAACACAAAAAAAGGATATGCATTGCAATCCTATACATGTTTACATGGAAGCAAGTCTTACTGGGTTCAGAGGAGCTTTCTCCCAGGGTCAGCATGCTCAGAATGGCAACTCTACAACTCCCTGGTTTAAGACAAGGTCCTCCATGCCCTAATCAATGTTAGCATGTCTACATCTAACATTGTAATCTACAATAGATTGTGTAGATTATGAATGGGACTATTAACCACTTCACTTGTTACAAAATTCCTGCATAGAGAGGAATTAATATGAAAAAAATCACATGTAAATCGTTGTACTGATAGTTGTATACATAGCCACAATCCAGCACAGAGGAAAACCATGGATATCAATAGACCTCTCTCTCTCTCTCTCTCTCTCTCTCTCTCTCTCTCTCTCTCCCCCACCCCCCTATGGTGTACATGCAGCAAAAAACCCACTAGCAATCACACATAATGATCGACATATAGGTTTTACCTTGATTCCTATGGTGTGTTGCCTATAGGAATTTTGCAACAAATACTTGAAACTTCTTGAAAAGAGAAGGAGCAGTAAAGATGCTCCACTATAAAGTCATCTGCTTTAAACTGACAGAAGTTTAATCAAACAATCCAAAATGCTCAAGTGAGTCAAGACCACTCATTTGTGATCAAAGTAAGTGATCAAAGGTTTGTGTAATTTCTCTGTAAGGAACAAGAAGTTATACAGTACTGGAATTTATTCTGAGGCTGCAGTCCTATGCCCATTTTTTTGTGAGTTAGCTCCAAGAAACACAGTAGGACTTACTTCCAAGTAATGCATAAGATTGTGCTATTAGTCAAATAAAACTGAACCCAGATTTTATTTTTCAAATTTTTAATGCCTGTGTAGTCCCCTAAAATGCAGACCATTTGAGCAGAACCAACTCACAGACTACTCTGCAATAATCTTTTGGAACTATGGTTCTGTTTCAACAGATCCTTGCAAACATTTGAAATGAAACGTCGTCACAAAGGAGCAGACAGGAGAGGAATTAAAGAGTACCTATCTAGAATATACCTAAGACTCTCGGATGTTGTTATGAGGGTTATTCTTAAAACAAAAATAATGACACTTGTAAAGGACAAAACCAATAATTAAACAGAAATATCATTGTGTTCTTGTCGATTTTATCCTGTGTTTTATGAAATGTAACTAGGACAGATGCCATGAAGCTTCCTGGGTGACCTTGGGCCAGTCACTATCTCTCAGCCCCACCTACCTCACAGGGTTGTTGTGAGGATAAAAGGAGAGGAGGAAATATGTACACCACTCTGAGTTCCTTGGAGGAAGGGCGGTATAAAAATGTGAAAAATAAATAAATAAAAATAAATAAATATAGGTTGGTTGTAAAGTTCTGATAAAATATTTTTAAATTAAATTTCACGGAATGAAATGGTCCACAGTTTATCTTGGGTAAATAGCCTGCAACTCACCCTTGAAGTGTCCCTGTGACATTGGCTTTATGTTATTCCTAAGCATTCAGATGAGTCAATAAAGCTGGCGGTAAGCAAATTCATCAGTCAGAAAAAAAGGTTGATTATTTGGCATCATTCAGTTCTTGGCCCAGATGTTTTATGCATACACCCACACATACATAGGTGCATGCATACACAGGCACACGTACACAGGCACACACACTCATGGCGGATGGACTGCCCATCCCATTGTGAACAATATCTTGACAAGAAACTGCAATGTGAAAGTGTACAGTGTGTGCCCACCCTTACCTTGCATACTTCCCGCTACTGAAATGACACTCAAGTTCTCTGTATATGTTCACTTTAGTGACTGCTGGTGTGAGTTTGCTTGTTTGCAGGGGATAAAGGTGGGAGTTGTAACACAGAGCTAAAGGCCTAGCAAGCAAGGAGTTGTGTTGGTGAGAAAGCAGATCAAAACAGATACACACAGGGCCAAAGTGTGCGGAGCTGCACAGGTAACTATAATAGTGAATAATATCTGCGGACTCCTGTTGGGTGTTTCACTTCTATAATGGGTGTTCCAAACTTCATCAATTACACCAGCAACCCTAAACACATTCTAGCCGCCTTCTAGAATTACCTATTAGATTCTTCTGCAGAAAATGGAATTTGGGTGCTAAAATCTCCCCGATATACAGTATAGGATTGCTTACCCATGTTGTGATGCCATCATCATATAACATGCATCTCTACCCCGCCACTGCCAGCCACTTATTTGGATAGGGGGTAGGGCATAACATGATGAGGTCACAACATGGGGACTCCCGATTACAGTGGGAGGTCAACCCAAGGATGCTGTTTTGGGCAGCAGCCTTGTGTTCTGACATTTTGTCTTATACAAAACTTCAGTAGTATTTCTATTGGAGTACTCTATAGCAGAACAAATAGTACCTGTTACATTTCCTTGAAAAAAGCAACTGTGTAGAAGGGATTTAAATAACAAGACAACATTAAAAACAATGTCCAGCTTGAAAAGCTGTTCAGCTTAGGAAGAAGCAGCCATGGAATCTATCCTACTTTTTGGGAAGTTTCAAAGGAAAAGGTGGAGAGGTATCTTTCAAGGATAATTCAGATATAGATTTTCTTGAGGAGTGAATTGAATACCTTATGGAATCCCTTCCATCTATGATTCCATCAAGGATAATACTAGGAACAGGTGTCACTCTTACTCCAGTTTTTTGTACTGAAGATCTCTGAGATTTGTAAATAAAGTGTGCTTGTTTCTGATAAAGCCTATAATATAATTTTACAGCAATGGCAGCTTGAGTAATTCTTTTCTTTCTTGATTGGCCCCCAGGGAATTGCAGACACATGACGGGCAGCCCAATCCAACACAACTCCCCATGCGACAATGCAGCAGCGCAAATGTGGCACCCGCTGAATCCCGCAGGGGAGTTCTGGCATCTGGAGGCCTCTTCAGGGTAAGGAAACATTTGTTCCTTTGTCCTGGGGTAAGCCCATGCCGGGCTACCAGGTCTGCTCAGACCTGCACCAGCTCTATAGCTGGTACAAGTCTGCATGGACCCAGGTCGGGGGATCGAGGCTGGGAAGGGTGTTAGGATATTGGCATGCACTGCTGCCACCAATACTGCCCCCTTTCCAATCCCTATCCAGCCTCTTCCCTGACCCAATCTCCTGCCCATTCCTCCTCCCCGCCCCATTCTGCCCCTCCCCAACTCCTGTGCCAACTTACCAGCACCAGCAGGCATCCCTGGGCCTCTGGTGCATGGGGCCAGCTGCTTACTCCTTGTGGTAGTGTCCAGGCCACATGGACTGGTGAGTCACGTTTTGAGATGGCCAGAAAGCACCTTATGCTGCCAGAACGCTTGTTCTGGTGGCATAAGGCTCGATTAGGATCAGACCACTAGCTATCCGACGACATGAGCTAGTGAAATGTAGGCGACAATCCTATACACCAGAGGTTGCCAAACTGGGGTGTTGTGACGTCCCAGTCAGGTAGACCTCTCTATGGACCTCTCTGCACCCCAGATTAGTTTCCAAACGCAATTTGAAGCTACTTCTGTTTTCCTTCTGGGTTTCGGGAAAAATCGGAAGTGGCTTCGAATTGTGTTTGGAAGGTAATCTGGGGCACAGAGAGGCCTGTAGAGGGGGCCATGGGCCCTGCACCCTCTGGAGGACTGTCATGATGCCCTGGCGCAGGATGGCATAGGCACAGGGGGGCCAACTTTTCTCAAGAGATGATATTTTGCATGAATATTTTTAAAAGACTTCAAAATAGCATACACTCTATTAAAAATAGAGTGAGTGAGTGAAAATAACCCACAGTGAGTGAAAATAACCCACAGTGAGTGAAAAATCACCTTTCCCCCCCCAACACCGGTGCGATCCCGCGATTGCTGTTGCCCCCACTCCGCAACTACTTACAGCATTCCCTACCTTCTTGTACACTTGGGAACCACTGCTATACACACTTACCTGGGAGTAAGTCCAATTGAACTCAGTGGGGCTACTTCTGAGTAACAAGGTTGTATTGTTACACAATACACAGGGTTGCACTGTTACGTTTCTTTCAGACATGGGCAGCGGCAGCCCAATCCTATTGGGCTGCTCCATTGGCAAAACACGCATTCTGCCAGCACTGGCTGCTGAAATGCAGCTGTAAAGTGCACTACAGAAGTGCACTACAGTAGTGCACTGCCGGAGCACTGACGGGAAGGCTGGAGCCTTCCTGCGCATGACACCGGACCTCTGGATACCCGCCGGAGCAGGTATGCCATGTGGGGGAGGCAGGAGGGCTGGGGGATTGCGGAATGGGGGCAGGGAGGGGGAGGACCCATTGCGGAGCGGGAAGCTTACAGAGGGTTAAGGGGATTTAAATCCGCATTCCTTTCCGAAGCCTCCTGATCCACCTTCGTCCCACTGGCTACAGTGCATTGCCTTTTTGACGCAGCTGCACCAGCAAGGGGGAGGGAGGATAGGGCTGTTAGCCATTTTCTGACCAAACTGCCATGAGAACATTCAGTATAAAATCCCCAAATCAGGAAGGACTCTTGAATGTTAGGAGATAAACAAGTTGTATTTGTTGTCTCACATACAGCAAATATTCAGTCTAATTGTAATTAGTTCTATTTCCTATTAAATTCAGTATCCCAATCTTTGTCCTATTCTTGCAGTTGTACATAGCACATTCCCCTTGACTCCATTTTGGAATTACCATAAAAGTGTGTTTTCCTACTGCCCTTTTCTCTCTGGATTGGCTGGCTGCAAAGATGCCCACCTGTGCTGTCCCTCTCCTTTGGAATGTCTCAAGCCTTTTAGTCTTGAGCTGGAGCATTGTCATTCCATTGGAGAAGGGCCCTTTTTTGGCACTCTGTGCTGCATACCAGGAATGCAATTGCTTCTCAAGGAGACAAATGGAACTGCAACATCTCATTCCAAAGGCGCTTCTGTCATGATGCCCTGGCGCAGGATGGCATAGGCTAACCATGGGGGGGGGGGCCGCACAGGGGGGCCAACTTTTCTCAAGAGATGATATTTTGCATGAATATTTTTTAAAAGACTTCAAAATAGCATACACTCTATTAAAAATAGATTACTTTAGAAAGAAAACACTTGGAAATGCACAGTGCCTTCACTTATTCTGTATTCCTATTATTACTAAAGGCATCATCAGGACTCTACTATTTTAGGCACTGCATAAATACACAAAATCTCAATCCTTGTTCCAAGATATTTACAGCGCTGAGCTGAAGACTGCTTTGACAATGACTTATTGCTGGCCCACTCCTTCAGGTCAGTCTCTTGGTCAGTTTTCAATCTGCCAAAGCTGGGGTGGGGGCAGGTGTGTGTGTGTGTGTGTGTGTGTGCACGTACATACTGTACTTTTTAAACTCACTCTCCATGCTAATTAACTGGCAATTTAAACTATGACTGTATTTTAAGTAAGAACACAACCATTTAAATAACTTTCATTTATTACATTAAAATAAATTGATATAATAGCAACACTTCAATTTAGGTGCTATTTTCGATGAAAGGGTAAGATAACTTACAATTTAATAAAGAAAAGCTACTCATT
Organism: Plestiodon gilberti rubricaudatus; assembly: GCA_026170595.1. Taxonomy (NCBI): domain Eukaryota; kingdom Metazoa; phylum Chordata; class Lepidosauria; order Squamata; family Scincidae; genus Plestiodon; species Plestiodon gilberti. Next base: position 161,259,182 of record JANXHW010000002.1, read on the forward strand.
GTTAGGAGACAATGCCAACACTGTTTTATTAACAAAGTAATCCTATCATCCCCTGGTGAAGACTCTTCAGCATGGGCCACGCGACCCACGCTGAATCCTGTCCGGGGAAGGGACAGGCTGGAGGTCTACTTGGGATAAGCAGCAGTGGCGTCGCCAGGCGCCCCCCCATCTGGGGCGGAAAACGCAACGCCCCCCAATAAAACTGTCAAAAACCGAAACCTATTTTTGATAGTTTTATTGCCGTTTTTCTTTTTTTAGTTTCGCCGATTTTAAGTAAAAAAAAAAGCGGGTATTTTAAAAAGTATGTATGCTTTGCCGGCACTAACTTGAATAGGACGTTCCCTCGACGATGTTCTTCCTGTTCCTGGTCGGAGCTCCTCCGTACGCCCAGCCGCGGGACTCTGTACCGCGCGTGCGCAGACCCACGGCGTCTCCAGGGACGCTCCAGGGAGTTTGCGAATGCCCAGCACATCCCTGGAGACTCCGTGGGTCTGCGCATGCACAAACTACAGAAAGTGCTGCTGGGGGCGGTACAGAGTCCCGCTCACGGGCGCAGGGAGAAGCACCCGGGAGCAGGAAGATCGTCGAGCGAACGTCCTATTCAAGTTAGTGCCGGCAAAGCATACATACTTTTTAAAATACCCGCTTTTTTTTTACTTAAAATCGGCAAAAAATCACCAAAAAAAGGAAAAAAAACATGGAACTTGGGGAGGCTCCCGCCCCCCCGAGCCTCTCCGCCCCTACGCCCTGGGGCCCACCGCACCACCGCCCCATATCAGACGACGCCTCTGATAAGCAGGCATTTTAAAAAAATCTATTTTGGTCCTTTCTGCCTCCCTCTTAGAAACTTGGGATGTCTCAGAATCCTGAGAATTGCCGAGGTATTCAGGGACAAAGGACCATTGTTTAGCTGTAGCATCTTCTCTTTCCCAAGAGCATCTTCCCCCTTGAAGTACTCAAATAACCTTGATGCTGAGTCAGCTCATTGGGCCTTGAAACCCACCTGATGTCCAAGAGTAGGAAATCCAACAAGCTCCGGTGACCCCCCAAATGACCAGTCCCTCAGAGAGAGTTGGGTTTATGCCCACTGGCTATAATACTCAGTAGCTACACCCAGGTTCTGCTACTGTTTGCTTTTTAAGGGAAATCCCTGGGATTTGGGGGATCCCAGCTTTTCCAAGATGACCTCTTTTCTGTCTGGACTCCCTAGCTTTGGATGATGGCAACAACTCAACTACGGGTCCGTTCCCCCCCCCCCCCGGTTTTCCCTGTAAAGACCAGATTAGGACTAAGGGAAGACAGGCTTCCCAGATCGTCGCCGGGACGGGAGCGGTCTACCCTTAAGGGGGCGGGGCGTTTTGGCCCCCCACGCCCCGCCCCCTTAAGGGTAGACCGCTCCCGTCCTGGCGATGATCTGGTAAGCCTGAGGGAAGATCTACTACAGTACAGAATGGACAGGAAGGATAAGAGAATGACATTATTTCCACTTACATTAATAGTACAAAAAAGGATAGTGTGGTTAAGAGGTTATGTGGTTTTTGTAGGTAACTTGTTCTCACTTGCCATAAAGGCTCTCTGATCACTGCCCTCTTAAAAAGCAAGTTTTGATATAGTTGTCACATGGAAATATGATCACAGTTATCCCTTGTCCTGTCTCCCTTTGAAGATTCCCATAGTCACATTTGATCCTCCTGCTTGAATTAGGAGTGTTTGCTTTGCAGCTCTACACTTCATGCTCTCTTATTTCTCAGAGCCCCCTCAAGTGGCCAATGCACCTTGTAATCTTTGCAGAATCTGACATTATCTACAGGGTGGAAAGCCTGTTTGTTGCAAGGCTGAGGAAACAAGGTGCTGACAAGCAAGATAGGGCTGCTGCTGCTGGGTAGATTCCAATAATGCTAAGGCAGGAAGGAGCTGTTGCTAACAATGTATTTCTGTAGTAGACGGTAAAAGATACTCAAGTAGTCCCTGCTACCTCCAAACAACTTACTTGTTTTGGCTCTCTCTCATCTTCAGTGGTTTCCAAAGTGTTTACAAAGGAAACTCAATCAACTTTCAGTATCTTTCCAGATCTTATTTGTCAACCACTCATGTAAGCCATTTTTCCCCATTAAGCAACCTCCTGGTTTTGGAGGTGGGGTTTCTCTGTGCCAGGTGCAATGGAGTGTCAACGGGAAACAGGTTATCTTGTTGTCTTGTGTGCTCCCTGAGGCATCTGGTGGGGCCACTGTGTGATACAGGAAGCTGGACTAGATGGGCCTTTGGTCTGATCCAGCAGGGCTCTTCTTATGTTCTTATGTTCCCCAATAGTCTCTGCAGTTCACTGGAACACCTGCGGTAATCACAAGAGTCCTGTAACTTGCTGGTAGCTTCACTTTCAGGGATCACAGTTCTTGTAGATTGTTTAGACTTGATCTGAACAGGTCATTGACATTTTTCTGTGGGCATTTCCATGGCCTGCTTACAATAGTATTAAAAGAGTTGTAGAAACACAGCAACACAATAGTAGCTGAAAACAATTGACTAACTTGCTGGAATGTGAAAGAACACAAATTTCCAAAAACTCTGGCCACTATGCTTTTCTCTTTTGACAAGCCATATAATTTATGTGAGGTAACGGGTGCTTCAGTGTTTGCCAAGTCCTAGTCGTGTGGAAGCTAACTTCTAAGGCCGACATATCGACATGTGCTTCATAAGCTGATGTGGATGGGCCTTTCCACCTGAGCTATCCTGGAAATAGGTATAGACCAGGCGAAAGCAACAATAAGACAGAGGTTGCTTGATATCGAAAGACAGGGGGATATTGGTCGAACACCAAGCTTTCTGGCAGCCGAGAGCGTTAAATATGCTGTTGCCCCGGCTGCCTACCTTTCTGTATTGGAGCATCCAGGGCACAGGAAGGCATTCTCTCTAGCATGATGGAGAGCACTCCCTTCGACTGTGATGGATGGGCGGTATAAAAATACACCTATGAGGGGGTGTGCCTGTGTGGAAATGGGGAGGTAGAAACAATTGAAAACGTTCTATTTCATTGTTCGTTCTATGATGAAATTTGATTAAGATTTTTTTTCCCCCTGATTAGAAAGTTTCCTGGTCTCACTGTCTCAGATATTTGCAAAGAGCTCCCGAAGGGTGCCGTTTCTTGGACTACAGTTTTGAGTGCGAGTTTCTTTGCGGCCACCAGCAAAACCCACGGTAAAATTTTACAAATGGTATAATATTTTTAGATTTTTTCCCCATATATATATATATATATATATATATATATATATATATATATATATATATATATATATATATATATATATATATATATATATATATTGACATATAGCCGGTTCTGGAATACTGTGTATGGTTCTGATTGATCAGAACTGGAAGTACAAGAGAAAGCAAGTGAAGTGATCATGGTGTGGAATGCCTTTCATATAAGATTAAAATTATGTCTAAGAACCAGAAGGCTATATATACCATATTTTTCAGAATGCCCCTCCTCTCAAAGAGAATCCTCAAAACATTGGTCACTCTATTTTTTTAATTAACAAGTGTATACAAAACAGGAAAAATTCAATACAAAGTATTGTAATACTTTGTAATTGTATTGTATTGTAATACAATACTTTATATATGTAGTAAATATCCAAGTATTTTATATGTCTATTTCACCCACATTATATTAATTTCATTTAAGTTTACCTTAATTATATGGTTGTGTATTAACCTGGACTTTATAATTCCAGAAAAAGATAAAAATACTCCATTCTTGAATAAAATAACCATTTGCCTGTCGATCTACCCAAACCCTTACCACATCTGTCAGTTTAGTTTAATACACCATATATTTAATTTATTTATTTATTTATTTTCCACATTTTTATACCGCCCTTCCTCCAAGGAGCTCAGAGTGGTGTACATATATCCCAATCACTGTGGCCATTTTTTCTCATCTGTAACTAAACTAATGACTATCCTGGTTGTTACCAAAAGGTGTATCACTAGATCAGACAACTAATGAGTCTAATGGTATATCATAACCCATCATTTATTTTATCAAGTCCAGTATTGAAGTCCAATAAGGTACAGTCGGCCCTCTTTATCCACGGGGGTTCCGTTCCTGGAACCCCCACAGATGCCATAAACCGCGCTAAAACAAATCCGGGGGGAGCAGCGGGCGTGGTGCCACAGCACAGTACCTTAGTTTTCAGCTGCCCGGGGTCCACCGCCTGCTTCTCACTGCCCGCATACCTTCTAAGTACTCGAAAAGACTTCAAACAGTAAAAAAAAGTCACAATTGGAAACGACTTCCAGTTGCATGCGAACCGGAAGTAGTTTCTGATCGTGTTTTTTTTCTGTTTCAAGCCTTTTCGAGTACTGTAGAAGGCACACGGTTGGCAAAAAGCGGGTGTCAGGCCCCAGGCAGCTGAAAACTAACGTACTGTGGTGCCACCCCCAGCCCCATTGGGACCCCTGCTTCTGGGGTTAGTTCGTGGGTGGCTAATCCGTGGGAAAAAGGGGCAACTGTAATATGTTAGAGGAGGGGCTCAATCCTACTGAGGCTCTGTGCTGGCCTAGCAAAATAGCTGGTACAGATCCAAGGAGACCTGTTGCGGGGGCTGGGGCTTTACCTGGGGTAAGGGAACAAAAGTTCCATTCCCCCGAGGTGACCTCCCAGCTCCCACTTTCTGCTCACGATCCAGCGTTGCCTGCACTGGCCTTGCCGGATCGCTGGACAGAAAGCTAGGTAGGATTGGGCTGCCCGTCTAGTAAATCTATCAGCCCCGTATTTCCGCACCTTCAGAAAACTTCAACAATCGAATAAATTTAGCTACGCCAATTTGGGGGTCACTCATTGAAAAACGGTCAGCCTTCTTTAAGATCAGAGCACGGCTCCACGTTTTTCCACCTCTTTCCAACTTTTGTGACAAGTGATTAGTGTGTGTAGAATCACAAGCCAAAAACAAAACAAAAAAAAAAGTTTTAAAAACTGCAGTAATCAATTTTGACAAGCTCACAATAGTCTGAAAACCCATTCTGTGGTAGACTCTTCCTATTAGATTCTTCCATGTCTATCTCCAACACAGCTAGATTCTGAGACGACAACTTGTAGAAGGAAAAATATGCATTTAAATCCAATTTAACTTAACATTTGTTCCAGACCTCAAGTGTGTTCATACAGAATTTTTATTAGATTAATCTTTAATTCTAGGCTACTTCTTTCACATCTTTGTGACCATCTTACTTTTGATAATGAGAAGCATCAACATCTGAGCTATTTACTTATAAACTCACAATTCACCCGTTAGTTTCTGAAATAAAACAAAACATCTACCATCTCAACAGCTTCTCTTACAGCGCAATCTGACTTAACCTTTGTGCCGGTGTAAACCAGCGGTGCAGCAAGAACGGGAGGTACCAGAACAGAAAAGGGATTCAAATCCCCTCCAAAAGAGGAATTCAAAGAGGATTTGAATCCCTTTTCCGTTCTGGGGCCTCCCGTTCTCGCTGTGCCACTGGTTACAGCGGCACAAAAGTTAAGTCGGATTGCACTGTTACATGTATATCTCCATCCTCACCAAATGTTACAGCATTGTTTTCACCATTTCCATCAGAATTTATCAACACTTCTGCAAAACTAATAGATCCTTTCTATTAACTAATAGATTACTTTCGAGTAAAAAAAAATTAAGGTATCAAATAGTCTGTATCTGTTTCATATTGACCCCTTGGCATTATGTTTCCTCCCTTACTCTTCCTGAATAATATACCCTCCCACAGTATTTTTTAAAAGGGGGGGACAGGAGCAGCAAAGCAGCTTTCCATCTGGTTCAAACTAAAAGTTGCTATCTTTCTTATTTTCTTCTCCCACAACACTTTTATAGGCACTTGTGTGATGCATATACTCACCAGATACCGTATGCAATATGGCCAATTCAATCAAATACTTTCTGAAACACAACAAGCATTACCTTTTTCAAGTACCGGTACTACTGCTAGTATTTCCCCAGCAGTCTTGTGCCTTTTTCTCAGACAATCGTAAAATGCTGCTTGACAAAGATCAATATGATTATTAATGAGCAACTACTCCTGTGCATGACTGATGAAAGGGCACAGCACTTCTTGTGAAAAAAGGGAAGACATTTCATTATTATCAAGAGGATCATAATGGATCATTCTCTGGCACGTACAACAGGAAGCCTCATGAAATAGTCCCAGTACTGTTCCAGGTCATAAACCCCGGTAGCCAATTTCAAGATAGGTTTGAAATTGTAATACACATTTGTAACTATGTTTTTTAAAAAAAGTAATATGCATTTGTAACTATGTAAAAAAAGTAATAAACATTTGTAACTATGGCACAATATAGTAAAGAGGCATGGAAACTAAAGAGTGAACAGAGCTACCAATTCACCAGCTGATTACGCCTTTTGCCTATATCTGTGGCTTTTTCACATTTTGAATTACTGAAAAGTCTGCATATGTCTACACATTGACAGCGCAATCTTAACCAACTTTCCAGCGCCAGTGTAACCGTGCCAACAGGGCGCACACTGCATTTTGCAGTGCAGGAGCTGTCATGGAGGCCTCTTGAAGATGAAAGAACATTTGTTCCCTTATCTCGGGGCTGCATTGCAGCTGCACTGGTGCTGGAACGTTGGTTAGGATTGCGCTGTAAGTCTAAGCTTTGTCATCTACACGTAAAAGAGTCCACCAATAAAAGCTAAATGAGTTCTAACACTGCAAAGCAGTTTCCTGGGAAAGTCACACTCAAATCTTCAAGTGCTGAGAATTATTTTACATACCACGGTACTGTCATGAATGCAATAGAAAATAAATGATATTTTTAATAGACCAACATCTAAAATGATTTTAGATTTTCATGGCCAGCAATGATTAAAGAATGTTCTGAGAGTAACGGGTGAACAGCCATGGCAGAAAACAATAGAAAGGTAGCAATAATAAAACAGAAGTACCTGGTCACAAACATGGAAAAAAAATTATATTGCTAAAAACATTAAAAGCTTTAAAAAGCAATAAAAGCATCCAGCATTTAAAACACACAGTAACAACAATTTTAAAATTAAAACCAAAATCTAAAATGCGACGTTTTGCTTGAATTTTATCAAGCATTATCAAGCAAGAGGCCCTCATGTAGCAGGAAGATGTTACCAGAAAGTAGTAAAACCTCAGTATAAAGGCAGGAGTAGCCTCGTAATCAACCTAGGCGATAACCCCAGGTGTAAAAAGGAAGGCTGGTGACAGGACTACCCCGTCGCCGCCATTACCTGGCCGCCTCCCCCACGCGAGAGAGAGAAGCACAAAAAAGGGAAGCAGCAATTGGCTGCTGGGCCATGCTGAGGGCAGGACTTGGCTGAGGAGACGGGCACATGCTCTCCCGGCTCCTCAGTCCGAGGGGCGGGGAACCTTTTCCCTGGTGAGGGCCGTTTTAAATATTAGAAATTTGCTTGAGGGCCGGCCGTAAGGCCGGGTGCCATTTTTATTTATTTAATTAATTTTTGCCCCCGCCCCCCATCAGCCTCCGGAGGCTCCGCGCTCACCGTTGGAAGCCGCCGCCGGGTCCGCATGTCACCTCCAGCGTACCATGCCGATGAGGGCAAGAGGGCAAGAGCTTGCCCTCATCGGCGTGGTATGTATGTGCGAAATGGCCAATGGCCTGGTGAGAAGGGGTCGAGGCGGCGGCCGGGGAGGACATGCAAAGGCCCTCTCCCGGCCTCCGGAGGTGATGCGCGAACCCGGCGGAGCCTCCAGGGGCCGGTTGGGCGGCCTCCCGTCAATCTCTCCGGGGGCCGGACCAGATGGCCTCGGGGGCCTGATCCGGCCCTGGGGCCGGAGGTTCCCCACCGCTGCGTTACAGCGAGCCCCGCCCTCCCTCCCTAACTTCAGTCTGAGACTAGCTGCTCACTCTTTTAGAGAGCCGGGTAGGAATTTTTGGCTACCACCCTGATTGGCTGTTGGTTGGCATTTTTTTCGCCTACCCCAGACTGCGTTAAGGGTGTGGCTCCTTTAATTTTTGATGTTTATTTATTTTGGCAGGTGGCATATGGGCCGGGTAGCTAGGAAGCTGGGATCGGCATACAACCTGAGGCTAGCAAGGTCAGGGGATAAGCCAGGACCGCTCTGACGACACTTGACCGGTTTGGTGAGGCTGGCTGGCGAGCCCCCTGACTGGAATACGTTTGACCACCATCACGGCTTGGCCGCTGGCATGTTCCAGCTGCCTCGACCCTGCTGGGTTGACTAGGATAGCTCACGTGGTCTTCGACCACAGTGAGACTTGAGTCAGGTTGTCACGCCTGGGTTATCAATGGGGGAGGAAGACGGCTAGTGCCGTTTCCCCCAGTTAGGGCCCGCACACTCTGAGGGTCTCTGTTAATATTTATGTGCAGGCCAGGTTCTGTTATTTTTCAATAAAATCTGGCCCTCTATCCCAAGCCTCTGTCTTACGTGCTTATTTGGGGGGTGCACGGGTAAATGGAGGCACCCAGCTGAATGGAAACGACAGCAGGTAAGCACTCACCACAGGTATCTCATCTACAGCCAACATTCAGCCCGCGATCGAGCGTTTTACACGAAAACCAACTTCTGTTGGTGAAAGCTTTTGAGTTAAGTAGAATTTTCCCATCCATTCTCTTGGGTAGAGAGACATCATGAGCACAGAGCAAGCTGATTAAATGCAAACATTTGTCTTCGGTGCAGAGAATTGTTTGCTGTTGGAGAGTAAGAATTACTGTACTTATTACGACAAAGTGGCTTAATACCAATAGCATGTTAAAATTCTTTCCTAGGAACATACATCTATCCCAGCATTAAAGTCTTTGCCAAGGAACTCAGCCATCAAGCTAGGGAAACACCTACGTTCCTCACTTCTTTATTGAGAATAGTTGCTTTAGTCAGTCATACACATTTGTAGCAGAATTTCGAAACTGAAACCTAAAGTTCTAACAGGAATATCTTAAGGTACGATAACAATGCAACGTTTCCCCATTGTGCTAACAAGAATAGTGGTACACTCTCCCACATCGCTCAATGGCTTTGAGTGGCCCCTTCTGACTGCTGAAAGGTATGACTCAGGCAGGCAGGCAGGCAGGCAGGCAGGCAGACAAAGAGGAGCGAAAGGATCTGTCTCCTTCCCACTGACTTTGACTCCCTGGTTATTTGTAGCACAGTATGGAAAGTGGAAGGCGTGCCAGAAGGAATCCATTTTCCCCCTTGGAATGCAGCAGTTGTTCCTTAGTGTAAGAAGATCCCCAATGGCCCAAGCCAAGAAAGTGCTGACAAAAGTGAAACTCTAAAGGGCAGAGAGCAGGAATTAGGTGGTTGGCTTAAGAATAGGCTCCCCTCCAGCTCCCCCCACCCCCCTAAAGCAGCTATTCTTTATAAAGACTGTCACATTGTTGATCGCGATCAGCTTTTTATGGACACTTTGGTAGACACTCTTGCCTTCTTCCCCCCCCCCCCCCGACCCTCACCAGAAGAGCATGAAGCATTGATGGGCATTTTTTAAACAATCCTCATGCTCTTCATTAACCATGGCCATTCTGCTGCCCAAAGGTAAGGGGGAAAGCCAAATCTGGACTTTGCATAGCAAGGTTCATGTCAGAGCAGGTGCTATGACAGCAGTGTCATGGCTGGGATCTGCTGAAACTCCCATATTTTGCCTTCCTACAGCACAGTTCTGGTTTCCATTCCAGTTGCAGCAGCTAGAGGGAACATTTCGCATACTACCATCACCTCCAGCAGAACGGCACCCAATTGTCCTGCAAAGCATTTTGGAAAGCTTGGCCCCCATCATTGAAAGATGATAGCCCAGGCTCAAGCCACATGAAGGTTGCCTTCCTCACACTTGTTCCTGAATGCCATTCTCTATACCTTTAGATATTGGTTTTGAAGAGGCACCCAGCTTTGTGCATTTGCCTTGGACCTGCATACAACCAGCATCTTGTCAAGTTACCAAGATCCCAGCTCCATTTGCAAGTCTGGGTATCCTGAAATGACCATCAAGAGTATGGCCTTCTCTTTTGTTAGTCACTACCTTGAGTTGTGCAATAAACTGTGTGTTACAGTATGTTAAAGGGCATGCTTAAAAATATTCTCCCATGTGCTGTTTTTCTGATTATCACAATGGTCCAGTCAGCTCTCTTCTTTCACCCTACACCCGAGACAGAATGTTAAACTTCTCTATCTCCATGTAGCAGCACAGGGGTCACGTACATGACTACTGCTGGTCACCTTTCTGTTTAGCATGTTGATCCATGCTTCTGCTTCTTTCCCTTTTGAAAATGTCATATTCTTTAGGCTCAGATGGACTCATTAGCAGCATCTAGTATTATATTGTTTTGTACAGCACTGAGGTGTAAGCACTATAATTATCTCCTACACACAGCAGTGATAGATTTGATAGCATTTGAAGTATTTGTTCCAAAGATGGTTGTAGCTTTAGGACACACACCTACCCCCCCCCCCGTGCACTGCACATGGATGAGAAACCATTGTCAAAACCATGGCGCAGGGCGTCACACAAGTGCCGTAAACCTGCGCTGCTCGCTCCACCTATGCCAGTCGGGGCAGGGTGGACCGGGTGGCAAGGGAGGGCAGCCATTGGGCGCCCGGGGCCTGGAGGGGGCGGGGATACCGAGGGCCGAGATCCCCAGTATCCAACGCTCCCTCCAGGCCCCAGATACGCCGACACAGGTGGTGTTACTGTACACGAGCTCTAGAGCTTGCGCACATGCGAGTAGGTCTATTGGGCCTACCATCCCCTTCTCCCGAGTTGTAGGATACCACGGCCGGCCCTTTAGACCTGCCGCCCACCATAACCGACACAGGATTGGGCTGTGAGTGTCATAGGCAAGAACACAACTAAAAATACTTTGAGTAAAGAATACTATTTTTGAAACTTCAAGCAGCTATGAGGCTGCTTGATCTCTGAAAGTGAAGGAGCAAGCATGTTACATCCCTGGCCCAGTCTTATGGTTTGTGCACAGGTGCGACTCAAGAGGTTTCTGTTAATCTACAAAGCCCTGTTTAATCGGGGAGCAGTTTAGCTTAAACAGAGGAGATAAGCCTCAAGTTAATACAAGACAGAATGGTTTATTTATGACAACAAGAAATCAAAGTAAGTCTAAGGCATCTGATATCTTTGTCAAGAGCAGCAGAGCGTGATGATTTTTGCCAGAGTATGCTTTATGGAACCTCTCTCTAAAAAGACCTCTCCACTGTCTGAAGCCTTTTCAGTTAAGTACCTATTTTAAGAGAAATCTTTCTAAGAAAGCTTGCAAAAAGACCACTATCCAATTTTACTTGATGAAGATGTAATCAAAATATGTTGTTTCCTTCTCATTAAACAAATTTGCCACTTTGCACATACCGGTAGTTTCCTGCGAGAATTCCTTTCCTTTGTTCATTTTACCTTACAAATCATTTGTGGGAGCAGTAAACTTTTCTAAGAATACCAGCAAAAGAGCTTTTACTCAGGACCTTTTTCACACTTCCAGTCCCTGAGCTGGAAGGAAAGCAACTTTTCTCTAGCAGCGTTTTCTCCCAAAATTATTCTTGCAGCCTGGCAAGCCAGGCACAGAGTTCTAATAATTGGTACGCCCTGAAAGTGGAAACCACCCTATGTTCCCAGGATAAAAGGACCAGTACAGAGTTTTGAAGGATCTGGAGAAGCTTCTTTTTGGACTTGGATAACTCAGAGTTGGATAACTCTGTCCCAAGCTGTATACAGACAGTCAAGTATGTTAAAGACACAAGAAACAAAGAAATGCAGAAGGCAACTCAGGTTTTTTTAAGAGTCTTACTTTGGTGTGTGTGTTTTTTCATTTGAATCCTTCAGGGGCATCAACTTTTCTAGGGATCTGCATTCACATGCACACACTATGTAAGTCAGGGAAAGAGCTGCCTCTGCACAGAACAATTCTTAACAGCTGAGAATGAAGGTTAAATTCTACCAAAGTCACAAAGGCACTTGGTGCAAACTGACCCAAGGAAATTCTTGGTGGACACTTGGAAAAAAAGGCAAAGTCTTATTTAATCTATGTGGCATCTCCGAAGCAGAGAGGATATTTCAGTTCCATGGGAATCTTCTTACATTACGGCGCTTCCTCCTGAAAAAAAAACCTGCCAAGACACATTCCAAAGGAACTCCTCCCTTCCAGACAAGGCTGACCAAAACAGAGAAATCTATGAGCTCTCAAGTACCCAGTGAAAAAGGGGGGGGGGCAGCCAGCCCCTAGTTTGAACCACATATACCACTACTTAGCACAGAAACTTTTAGCGAATCTAATTACTCAAATGGTGTTAAAAATTCTTTCAACATGACCATTTGCTCACTACGAACATGATCTACATTCTGCGTTGTGTACCTAAATAGGACAGTATAACAAATGTTTCCATCACTTCAAAATCAGTCTAAAGGCTCACTTCTGTCAATCTGTATGACATATTAAACTTGCATAGTATCTCGTGAATAGCTCTGACACCACTGATTTTGTCTCAGAACTTTGACACAGAAAACCATAGAGACAGGCAATTTATGCTTTTAAGAGAAATATCACTTTACATGATGTGAGTTTTCAAGAGAATGATACAGGCTCCAAATTTCTTTCACTTTATTTCGTTATCTGTGCACTGAATGCAATTTACCAGAATCATAATCCCACTATAAAAAAATTGAGTTATCACCAATTGATATCACCAAGTACAATTGAGTTTGTGGAACTCCTTGCCACAGGAGGTGGTGATGGCACCTGGCCTGGATGCCTTTAAAAGGGGATTGGACAGATTTATGGAGGAAAAGTCCATCACAGCTTACAAGCCATGATGATAAGCAACCTCCTGGTTGTAGGAGTAGGTTTTCTTTGTGCCAGGTGCAAGGGAATGGTGACAGGATACAAGTATCTTGTTGTCTTGTGCTCCCTGAGGCATCTGGTGGGGCCACTGTGTGATACAGGAAGCTGGACTAGATGGGCCTTTGGCCTGATCCAGCAGGGCTCTTCTTATGTTCTTATGTTCACCCCACTGGCATCACTACAGGGGGGGCGGAGCTCTAAGTGCTGCTGAAATCAGAGCCTCCTTTACACAGACGAACAAAGCGGCCCCGCCCCCTCGGAGACTTTCAGGGAAGCGAAAGCAACGCGCAGGGAGTCTCCTGCACGTTGCTTTCGCTTCCCTGAATGGCTCCGAGGGTGAGGGGGCGGGGCCGCTTTGTTCGTCTGTGTAAAGGAGGCTCTGATTTCAGCAGCACTTAGAGCTCCGCCCCCCCTGTAGTGACGCCAGTGGTTCACCCTACCACGTTACTTAATGTTCCACAACCATGTGAAAACCTGTTTTAGTCATTTCAAAGAATTACAAAGCATTTCAACTGTTGGAGGAATGCTGCTTGGAAGTGATGTTGAAGCCATGGCTCCTAGCCAAATAATATGCAGATGCAAGACTGGTCAAATAAATGCATCTTTAGTATTGTTGAATCCCACTTTACATGTGTCCTGTTTAGGGTGACAAGAAAATACATTGCAAGGAAAGGAAAAAAAATCTCAAGTCATCAACATTCAGTAACATTGATCCTTTCACTGGAATCCTTTAGCCACTACTGTGTTGTCCCCAAAGGCCTTTAACAAAGAGATACAGAGTTAAGGCACATTCAAAGCAAAGTGTTCAGTCAAGTATTTGAATGACTTCTGGCACCTTTTCTAATCCAGATAAGTCTTAGCCTACGGGCATAGTTGTAGCTGCAAATTTAAGCCCATAAGGAAGGTGCCAAGTCAGATTACTTGCACAACACTTCTTCCAGTTAATCAGATCTCTGTGGCATATCACCAGCTACATTTAGCAGTATGGTGTATGCCTGCCTGATTAGCAACTTGCTCGTCTGGTAGCAGGAAACTTCCCACGTCTTAGCTCTGTTTATATTGTCTCATGTGCCCAGCAATTGAAGCAGAAATCTCAGAGTTCTTCTTGTTTTGGCCATAATAATCAACAAAGTCCCCATCTGGTCCAACAAGGTACATTATGATGGTGTGATCCACCTGCAGGAGAATACACAAGACAAATTAGTTATGAATGGAGGTTGGCAGGATAAGGCTCTTCCATAGTAACTGGTCTGTTCTGGGCCACTTGATCAAACTGCCATTCCAGTTTAGATTTCTTCATAAAACCAGCACCACATACAGCCTAGAAATCCCTCAGGCACAGTGGTCCTTTACCACATGAATACTTTATTTTTTAAAAAACCTGGGCAGTAAATAGACCTCATAAGAGGATGATAAAAGCAGCCAAATCCCTGTGGAAGAGAGAAACCTCACAGAAGTGAAAGGCAGATTAAGTATTTTCAAGTGTATAGGAAGGCAAGTCCCGAGACTCGGCACCCTTCACAACTTGCACGGGACATATGACAAGCAAGGTCACCTCTTGTATGGGTCCCCTTCCATTCCTGTCATATAATTTAGCCTCAACAAACTCTGGCTCAGAACAGACCTCTTCTCTGCATCTTGTGTGTGTGTGTGTGTGTGTGTGTGTGTGTGTGTGTGTGTGTACGTACATATGTCTCTCTCTCTCTCTGTACATATGTTACTGAATGTTGATGACTGTACATAAACATATGTACAGACAGAGACAGAGAGATATGGTTCCTCCCACTGCAGCTCACTCGCCACTTCTAGGGATCGTTCTTCAAAGCAGGAACATTCAAGACCCCTTTTTGCCAATCTTCTTTCACACATCATGGAGAGTTCTTACCCATCATTTCATGGACATTCAGAAAGGCTGCAGAAAGGCTACATCAACAAGGACAGCACTGAAATGTTTAGGAAAGTGAGGGTACTGCTTCAGGAGTTACTTTCAAATCAATACCAACCTTAAGGCAACGTTACATAAATGTCAACTTCATGTCACTTTTTCACTAATAAGACCAGTTGACACTGTCAGGAAGCTAACAGGGCCCAGCACTGCAGCCCATGCCTGCCATTGTGCCCCTCTGCCCAGAGTGGATTGGGCCAGCTGCTGGCAGCCATGATTCTGTCCTCCAATTTCCCATAATGCGTTTTGTCTGAGACAAAAATGGCAGCTGCTACCATCTACTGAGAAGAGTGCTGCTACTGCTGCCAAGGTAACCCCCCCCCCAAAAAAAAAAACTTAAGGAGCTGCCAACACAGGAGGGACCCATCAGAGGGTACCTTGCTGAAAGCCCAACCCCACCCCACCCCAAAAAACCCCTGACCAAGATCACACATAGAGTGTCTGTCTTTTGAGATGTGAAACCAACAAATATCTGACACTTTTAAATGATGAGATCTGCAGACAGGTATCTCTGTCAATAACAAAGTTCTGCTCAAAACAGTGACAGAGGATTGGAAAGAAAGGCATGTGCCACTTGCTATCTGGCTCCCTCTCCTGGCTATATAGGGTCAATGTTTGCTGATTTGAATAGTCTGTATAACACATTGAAGAGCTCATATCAGACATTCCTGCAAGGAAAGTTAGCTAATTGGGCTATATACCTAAGCTTTTCAAACAAAA
Organism: Plestiodon gilberti rubricaudatus; assembly: GCA_026170595.1. Lineage (NCBI taxonomy): Eukaryota > Metazoa > Chordata > Lepidosauria > Squamata > Scincidae > Plestiodon > Plestiodon gilberti. The sequence continues at coordinate 161,274,716 of JANXHW010000002.1, forward strand.
TGGTTTTATTAAGATGGAGTAATGTGACAAGGGAATCCTGGAAACTTCATCTTAAGCAGCAACACCAACCCCAAACACTTCTTTTCAGGTCTACTGCTAACTCCAAGTTACTTTCCAGCCCAGCATCTCTAGGTATCTCCCATCTACTGCTCCTCTGAACACACATAAAAGGAGACTGTTGAGCTCTAGTATTCCACAAGATGGATAAGCCAGATGAAAAACACTGCAGTCTCACATGGAAACTTCTCTTATTAGGAACTGTCAGGGAAAGAGAAGAAAGTCCCAGGAAGAAGGCAGGCTGACCAAGGAGAGTAGTGGTTTCTTGTGGTGATTTTCATGGCCCGCTAATACACACCAATTCTTCACAAATACGGGGTTTGATGCCATGTAGTTTGCTCGAGAGTATTTATCGAGAGTGTTTGGAATTTATTAAATACTCTCGAGCAAACTACATGGCATCAAACCCCGTATTTGTGAAGAATTGGAGAGTAGTGGTTAATACTGTACATGCACACCCCTTCCTGCTCCCTGCTTTCCCTTGACTGGACCAGCAGCTGAACAGGGAAAAACTTTGGTAGATTGCATCTGCTACAACCATCACAGACTACAGAGACCAGGCCCCCGGGGGGGGGGGGAGAGTTTGGTCTGTCCAGGAAAAAACCCTCCCAGAACAGCACTGAACCCCAGGGGTTTTTATTAAAAATTAAACCCATAGTAGCATCCGCAGGGCAAAGAGACATGGCAACCCATTGAATTACCTCTGACCATGGACTACGCAGACAAAGGGTCAAAATAGAGCATATTGTCAGTCTAAAAGAAAAGGAATTAACAAAATGGGGAAAGGTGGGCAGTAAAAGTACAAGCAGGCTGAGAGAAGATGCTTGAGCTTGGCTGGAAAGCACAAAGAAAAGGTTTAAGAACATAAGAAGAGCTCTGCTGGATCAGGCCAAGGGCTCATCCAGTCCAGCTTCCTGTAGCTCACAGTAGCTCACCAGATGCCTCAGACATCTGATCAAATGGATGCGGCATCCAGTAACACCCAGCAGATGGAGCTGAGGCGCTACTCAAAAGACACAACTCACACAGTCCTCCTCCAGGGGTCACCTGCTGAGGTGACACCTCCAGCAAGCACGCTGGATGGCAAACAGATTAATTCCCTGAATGCCATCTAGCTAGAAATGGACATTAGCACTAGCGACTTACATTTTTCCAAGGAATCCTGGTCCTCTATGCTTAAAGAAGAGTAAGTGGGTATGCTTCTGTGTACCAGCCTTAGGTATCCATAACAGGACCAGGCAGAACACATTACACATCACTCCAGCAGAATGAGAAACTCCACTAAATCTGCTGCACTCACCTCTAACACTGCAAAGGTTGCTATTTTTATGCAGAGCTGACTCGCCACCATAAAGCTTCTCCCAGTCTTATCAATCCATACTATACTTAGAAAATTACACACAGACACTGTACTCACTATGTAATCGTTATCTTCGTCTTTGGGGCCGGAGCTATAATAAACACGGTAGGCTCGAGCCACATCATCTACCTGGTCTTTGGTACCAGTCAATCCAATCAGCTTGGGTGAAAACTCTTAAACAAAAACAAAACCAATTAAATCAGACTGCACCTAAAACTGATGGTTCAAGCAACGCTCCTTACCCCCCACACACACACACACTATTATAAAAAGTATTCTGTTCATACAGAGTTGCAAGGTAAAGGAAGCCACTACAGTACCTTTAACATATTTGGCAATGGCTTCTTTAGTGTCTCTCTCCGGATCAATGGTGATGAAGAGTGGAGTGAGGCTTGGTAGAGAACGGATCCCATCTGTCCCCACAAAAGCACAATCATTAATATGCCTGTGATCAGAATCCACCTCCCAGCTATAGGTCTACACCCATAGATACACTAGAAATGATCGATTTCCTTGCAATCCAGCTGCAAGATGGTGCTTTTGTGAAATGCCTTCAAAATGCTGCTGTTCTAATGCATGATATTTTATTATTATTATTATTATTATTTCAATAGAGCTGCAACAGACAACATGTATGTTGCCGCCTTGGGTCCCTTTGGGGAGAAAGGCGGGGTAAAATATTGTAAATAAATAAATAAAATGTCTGCACTGGAACTACAAAAAGCCTCTAGAGATGAAGCAATATCAGCTCAGGTACTCAGGCATCAGAGTCAACATTTGAAGCTTCATTCCTCTTCAGCTCTGAAGGAGATGCCCTACCTATACTATTGGCCTTTAACCCATGGGTTGACCTAAAATGAGCTGCACCAGGAACACAACAACAAATTGCTTTTAGAGAATGGGAAAGACATAGAGATCATACTGATTTTACTGACACACACACTGTATGTGTTTTAAATTCATTTTTTTTAAGGAAAAAAGAAAGGGAAAAGATTCAGATAGATGTAATGTAAATACAAGATTAAAAGGAGTTCCCATGTTGCAGGCTGGCGTTAACATGGATCCTGGGTCTGGAAAGGTTGAAAGGCACTGTGAAGGACTCCAGTTATGTACACCATGGCTGAATAATCCAATACGTTTCGAGCAGCCCAATCCTGCCTAACTCCCAGCAAGGCAATGCAGTGGCGCCAACATGGCGTCTGCTGTATCCTGCAGCAGAGTTTTGGCCTCTGGAGGCCTCCTTGAGGCAAGGCAACATTTGTTCCCTTGCCCTGGAGAAGGCCCCTGCCAGCTGGGTGGGTCTACTCAGACCTGCACCAGTGATATCGCTGGTGCAAGTCTGCGTTGACCCGTGAAAGCGTATCGAGCCCGGAAAGGGGGTGAAGATTCGGCAGACGCCGCTGCCACCAAACCCACCCCCTTCCACTCTCTCCCTCCCTGCCTCCCTCCCCCTGCGCAGGACTACCAGTGGTGGCGGGTATCCGGTGTCCATCACCACATAAAGCCGCCTACTCACCACTTCTGGCAGCAGTCAGCCCGTGCACTCCAGCACGTCACGTTTGCTAAAAAGTGTGTTACGCCTCTGGAATGCTTGTTCCAGAGGCATAACTGGCCTACAGGCCGTAAGATTTACAGGAATCAGATTTTAATCAAAGAACAATTCCATCCCTCCCACATGGTTTCTACCTTTCATTTTTGGAAAACTATTTCAAAAGAGCAGTTAAAAGCCTATTACATTTGTTTAATAGTTCAGTTTTTTTTTTTAAAGGTTGATATGTGATACACCAAGCTTCAACACCAAGCTCAACAGACTGTCAGCTTTCTGTCTATTCAAAATGTGTTTTATCTTAGTTATTTTCTATTGCTATTTTAATGGCCAGAATGAACAATTTATAAGCAAATATAAAAAGGAAGGTGACACAAGAACTTAGAGGGGGCAAAAGAGGAAGGTACTGGCAACGATAAAGGAAGAAGAGAATAGAAGTAGATATTTAAAGAGAATATATTCTTCTTCAATAATACTGAATGGTGCAAAGCATGTCTGACCAAACAAGATTAACTACTACCTATAAATCTGCATTTTAAAAGAGTTGTTCTGCAACCAGCAAACACTAAGTCAGTCACTAGAATAACTTATGCAAACTGGAATGACTTATTCCAGCAGGTGTGTATTGAAGCACTATGAAGCGTCACCACATAAACCTTGATCAAACATCCATAATTAAAAATGAAAATCAAGCTTCTGCTACATATGGCTGCAACTCTTTTAGAGCCAGAGGGCCATGGACAGATGCTCTGGAAAGGACAACAAAATGAAGGCAGAGCCACTAGAGGGCAGCACCAACCATTTACTAAGAACAGGTTAGCACACTGTATGCATGGTCCAAGGCTAGGTAGCTCAGGTCTGAAAAAGCTGAAACACAGTACAAGACATAACTTTCTACTTGACAACTGTGTACTTTGCCCAATTTATTTATTTTAAAACATTTATATCCCACCTTTCTCCTTACATTTAAGGAGCCCGATATTGGAAACAAAATATTTGCTTATTTCACATTCTCTTCCATATCCAGTTCAAACTCCTTGCCCTTTAAACTTCTCCAAGATCTTGTCTCTCCCACACTTTCAGCCCTTGTTTCTTATTATATACCCCAACCATATACCCCAACCTATGACAATCTCCTGTTCCCTTAACAGATCCTACCCTCTCTCCATTTTTGCCACCTAAACAAGGAAAGTCCTCCTTGAACATGGGTATGGTGCCATCTCTACCCTTCCTTCATATTCCATCTTTTTTTGCATGGTTTTTGGCTCATTGTCTGAATCCTCACTCCCAACTGTAACCAAGCTTTATGTTCATGTAACAGCATTTGCCATGTTCTTCCCCACAACCCTTGTCTCAGTTTAATCTGATGCTTTTCCTGTTAGATATTTAAAAATGTGAGTTGATTGGGTGCAGGGCTGTATGTTGCCTGCATAAATATCCAAGGCACCAGGCATGTTGATGGTGCAGCACATGTTATTTTATTCCGTACAATGGGGATTACATACTCATGCGGGGGTGGGGGGGTACTTGAACAAACACAATGCTGAGTCAGAAATCCTACAAAAACATTATTCATTTAGCAAAAATAACGACCGATAAGCAAGATTCTCTTGCACGAAGTTATTTCAGGAAAAACAACAACAATTTTTAGTATGGTTTTACTCACCAATTTCATCCACTACTAAAATCATTTTTTCCAGTTCTTCTGGGCAAATGTCAGGGCAGTGCGTAAAACCAAAATATAGCAACACCCATTGGCCCAGATAGTCACGATTAGATTTGGGTTGTCCCTGGTGATCAACAAGTGAGAAAGGACCTCCCAGCAAAGGCTTTCCAAGAGTTCGTTTCCGCTCCTTCTCCAGTACTGAAATCAGACCACAACAAGAGGTCACATGCCTGCAGTACTAATAGAAGAGATATTTTAGAGCTTTCAAACATGCTTCTCTCTTTCTTGTCTCAAAACGTAGGTTGTACATTTCCTCAGGGCAGAGACCTGTCTTACTTACTTATATTCTGCACAGCACCTTGTACAGTGATTAACAACGAGAGATCCATAACAAAGGCCTGCATCTCTTGGGAAAAAAAATCACAAGAGACAAGAAAAGCCCGAGGATAGCATGGAGAAGTAGTGTTACAAAACAGAAGGCTGGCAATGGGAAATGCTTACTTGGACATCACTGAACAGTTGTTCTCCGTTTGACAGCGCAATCCTGTGTAAGGATCCGGCCAACGGCCCAGGGCCGCCTGCCAGATCCTGCACGCAGGCTGTCCGTTGACCAGCGGTCTACTCATTCCCTTCCCCAGGTGTAAATTGGGGCCGGGTCAATAGGCCTCCTCGGATTTCCGCCAGCTAGGCCGTGTAACATCCTAGCCGGCCTGGCAGGGACAAGGATATGGCGGACGCCATCCCCCTTCCCCTCCCGGGCCGGCTAGGCCAATGGCCCCCCTCCCTCACCCACCAAACTGCCCATGCGGCCACCGGTGGGAGCTCTTACCTTCCACTGGCTGCCGCGTCCTGGTCTGGCATCAGAATGAGGGAGGCTGGCCTCGCGCCGGCCTCCCTTACTCCAGAGTCGTCGTGAACGTGCTTTACGGCACGCTCACAATACGTTAGAATGGCAGAGCACATGCTCTGCCGTTTTAACGTTCTCTAGGATTGCGCCCTGAATCTTGCAAGAAAATGAGACATCCCAACATCCAAGTACTGTAGAACATACGCTTTTTGTACTAGGAAAGATCTCAAAATCCACAAACAAAAAAGCCTTCAATACAGGGAAGCCTATCTCAAGTTAATTTTCTCTCTTTCATTGCCTTTTCCCGAAGGGCCCAGAACACAGTTTGGGGCATGCTCTCTCCCTTTTCCTTTATCTTGCTTGCCCTTTTGTCATAAAAGAAGGATCTACATCAATGACCAAGTCCCTTGTAATACTTCAGAATGCTTAAGATGGTTGCTTGAGACTCTCACAACCATTGTTTAAGAACCCCTGCAATTCACAACACTAGCGAAGCACAAAATCGAGCATGGAAAGACTGGAAGAATGCACTTGCATCAATCATATTTGTTAAAAACATCGTGTTAATAAGAGAGAGACAAAAGATAGAACCAGGCTGAGTGAAAGCTAGGATCAAAAAGCTGTTCTCACATACTTGTAAAGTTCACCATGCCCATGTCAGTAAAGTACACTGTGCCCATGCACATATGCACACATATGCACACCCGTAGAAAGGAACACAGCACCTATGCATCTGTGCAGCCAGAGGTGGTCAAGAAAGAATAGAAATTATTGCAAATGATACACACTTTCTTCTTTCTCTTTCTTGAAGTACTTCATTGCTGCTAGCAATCCTCCACCAACAGCACAGGTGATTGCCAGAGTCTTCCAAGTTACAGGCTACTGGGAGAGAGGAGAAAGGAGAAGCACCTATGTCAATTTCTTCAGATACTATTTTCACATTAAGCAATTGTACCACCAAGTACTTTCACACATTCACTGATCATCCGATCCCTTTCTGAAATTCCTCTCCATTCTAGACATAACTGGACGTCCTCTTAGGCTGCCACGAAGCTTCCTGGGTGACCTTGGGCCAGTCACTATCTCTCAGCCCCACCTACCTCACAGGGTTGTTGTGAGGACAAAAAGGAGGGGAGGAAATATGTACACCACTCTGAGCTCCTTGGAGGAAGGGCGGTATAAAAATGTGACAAATAAATAAATAAATAAATGTTTACCTGGGAATAAGCCCCTTTAAACTCAATGGGGTTTATCTCGGAGTACACATCCCTAAGATTGGACTGCTAACTTCTTGCCCTTCCTCCCACTGAAATGAGGCATCTCCGGTTATCCAAACCAGGAAGACCTCCAAAGGACCATCAAAATCCCATCTTTTTTTGCATGGCTTTTGGCTTATTGTCTGAATCCTCACTCCCAACTAATCCCAGGAAGACTTCCAAAGGACCATCACCATCGGGACAAATAAAAACAAGAATCAGAATCTGGAGAAGCCACTCAGGAGGGCCCGCAGATAGCTCCCTGTCCAGACTGGATGGGAGCTAGACAAGACTGCAGAAGTAAGGCATCTTTTCCCAGGGTCGCTCAGCCCCGCCGCAGCACTGGGGCATGGCAAGCGAAAGCCTCCCTGCTCTCGGCAACTGCTGCAGGACTACGAGAAGCTGCCTGCCTGCCTGCCTGCCTGCCCGCCCAGCGCCGCTTAATGAGTTTAGGGAAAGGCGCCTGCGCCGCCGCCCAGTAGCCTTTTACGAGACGCGCCTAGACGTGCTCACCCCAGGCTTGCTGGGGCCGTCCCGTGGTGGGGCGTCGCCGCGGGGTTCTGTGGCCAATGCCCTTGCAGGGTGGCAAGGACAGGGGCATCGTGGCGAGGCTCGAAGCCCCCATAGCGCCAGCGGCCGTAGCCAAAGCCGGAATGCTGCAACCATCCTTTCTGGCGTGGATCTTAGAAGCGGAAAACGACGAGAAAGACGCACAGCTCAGACTTCCGGCAGAAAGTGAAAGCCGCTCTCTGGAAGTCTCAGAAGGTGCCGCAGACGCAGAGGGCATCACTCTATGGCGGAGGCGACTCCGCAGTGGAAATTAGGAGCGGAAAGCCACTTCCGTTTTAGCCCGGAAGCGACAATGTCTGCCATGATGTGCGACTCTACTTTTTTTCTATCTCTATTCAAACAGTGCGACGGAAGGAGTCTGGAGTGGGAAAGTGCGCAAAGCATGACGGGAGCGGAGGTGACCTTTCCTCCCCAGTCTACAATGGGCATGCGCTAAACAGGAAAAAAAGAAGCGAAGAACTGAGAACGCCCTTCCTGGTGTTCGACTGAATGGGACTTTCCAAAGAGATGGGGTATATGGGTTCGACTGAATTGGACTTCCTGGTCCCTGTGTTTGTGCCAGTTCACCGGCTGTGATCATGTGACTTTTTTAGACTGATTTTTTTTAGTGACTCAAGTGGGCTTTTGATTGGGTTCTATTTTTCAAACTGCAGGGCAGGGATTTGTTTGTTGTTGTTCAGTCGTTAAGTCGTGTCCGACCCTTCGTGATCCCATAAACCACATCCCATCAGGCCTTCCTGTCCTCCACTATCTTCCTGAGTTCGCTCATTTTCATGTTCCTTGCATTGGTGATGCTGTCTAACCTGCCATCTCATCCTTTGCCTTCCCCTTCTCCTTTTGCCTTCAATCTTTCCCAGCATCAGAGTCTTCTCCAGAGAGTCCTCTCTTCGCATTAGGTGGCCAAAATATTTGAGCTTCAGTCTCAGTACCTGTCCTTCCAGGGAACAGTCAGGGTTGATTTCATTTAGGATTGACTGATTTGATCTCCTAGCAGTCCAAGGGACTCTCAGGAGTCTTCTCCAGCACCACAGTTCGAAAGCATCTATTCTTCGGCGCTCAGCCTTCCTTATGGTCTCGCAACCCTACATTGCTACTGGGAACACCATCGCCCTGACTATACGAACTTTTGTTGGCATGGTGATATCTCTGCTTTTTTCCCCGGTGATTTTTTGAAGACACACGTGTCTCTGCTCCGAGAGATCCGATTCTACTCGGACGGTAGTTCACTCGGTCACCTGCAGCAGGAGCTAGCTAGCTAGACAGACAACAGTTCACGTTTGTTTTGCGTCTTCTACTTGTGGGTGAGTGAGTGACCAGTGTGGAAGGTTTCTTTATTTTTCAACTTTTTTGTTGCTTCCCGCCTAGAGGGGTTAATTCAAGAAGTAAAAACGCCATAATAATAATAATAATTTGTTTGTTGTAAAATACAAATGACGTTCAAGTGTTGACGGTCCTTTGAGATTCTCCTCTCCACCCTGGCACAAACGAGAGAGAGGGGCCGTGAATGATGTTGGAGGGCAGGACCGAAGAGCGCCTGGCAGAGGGGGAAAAAGGTAGTTCCCAGGTTCAGTTTCAGCAGCTTGGCCACCTTGTAAGGTCTGGAACAACCCGTCCATCCATTATTAGACTGATATTCTGGAATAATGGAAAGCATTCCTTGAAAGTGAGGAAGGACTTGGGGAGTCAGTTTCAAACAATCTTTCCTAGTTAAGTTGCCAGCTGACAGAGCTTAGACAGTTCAAGGGATATTTTGCTCTTTGTTCCTCTCTTGTCATCATAAAATCCTGTGAGAAAAGGGACCATGTTCCTTGTTTGTGCAATGACATGGATGGACAATCATCTAAATCAGAGAGCCTGTTTTGCTTTATGCATTCCTCTAAAGAAGGTAAGCCCACCACTGGCAAATTGTGTAGTTAGGAATGGTTCTCCTGATGTTTGTAGAGTTACTCTGAAATAAGAGGTTGGAGAATTGCACAAGTGCAGCCTGTGTATGTTTCCCCCCCCCCCCCCAATCCAGATAAGCATGCAGAGGATCGCTTCTTTTTGAATTGTTTTGAAAGCTATATTTTATGCTACCACCTTGATAAAAAAGCAGCTTGTCCCAAAGGTTGCTAATGCTGCTGCATAGCTATGTTATAGCCAGTGCTTATTATTGTATCACTTGTTCTAGTATTTGAACTAAGCCATCTCTCTTTTCCTTGTGCTAGATTTTAGCAAACCCATTGGGCGGTTATGGATAAAGTTTGTAGTTGCGAACAAGAAGCTACAACACAAACCTCAAAGGCGCTATTTTCCTTTGGAGTCATAGCAGACATTCAATATGCTGATCTAGATGATGGCTATGATTTTCTGGGAATCCAGAGAAGATACTACAAACATAGCTTACACCACCTACAGAGTGCAATTGAATACTGGAATGGGATGGAGACTCGGCTTGAGTTTGTGTTACAGCTTGGGGACATCATTGATGGTATCAATGCACAACATAAGATGTCAGAGAGAGCCCTGGAGAGAGTTATGGAAGAATTTAAGAAGCTCAGGACTCCAGTCCACCATATATGGGGCAACCATGAACTATACAACTTCAATAGAGACTATCTAATAAAATCTGAGCTGAACACCAAATACTTACAAGACCAGACTTTGCATGGCAATTTTATTAGAGACCAAAATACCACAGGACATGCTGCTGCAGAACTCTATTATGCTTATCAGTTTTGCCCAATGGCAAAATTTAGATTCATTATCCTTGATGCTTATGATTTAAGTATTCTGGGGAGGGACACATCTACCAAAAAATATGAAGATTCTCTGCACCTACTACGAGAAAAAAATCCAAATGAGAATCTGAATAGTCCGATAGGTACTGTATTGTACTCAGCATGGCTAACACATATTTCCAAAATCATACTGTAGATAACATCTGTCCTTGTCGGCGCAATCCTGATGAACTCGAGGGCGGTGGATCAAGCGTTCTGCTGCCCAAAGCCTCGCAAATGTGCCGTAAGGCACATTCGCAACGACTTGAGAGCAGGGAAGGCTGGCGCAAGGCCGGCCTCCCTTGCTCCAACGTCAGAGCACCCCGTCGGCTGTCGGACCCAAGTAGGTCAGGATCCGGCGGGCGGGGGGCGTTTCGGCGGTAAACAGAGGGGGCCTATTGGCCCAGCCGCCCCGGGAGGGGGATGGCTTTGGCCATATCAATTTCGCTGGCGGAAATCCGAGGAGGTTGTTCGGACGGCTGCCATTTACACCCGGGGAAGGGGACAAGCGTCTCCTTCCCCGAGTAGACCTCCGCTCTGGCGGCGACATAGCCGCCAGGGAACAGGATCCGGCTGGCGGTCCTAGGCCGCCGGCCGGATCCTTAGTCAGGATTGCGCTGCCCATCTGCTGCGACTAGCCCAGGAGATCAGGCTAACCAGAGGGCCCTCCCTTGGCAGAACCCCCCCTCCTAAAACAATACGGAACCTTAAGGGTCTCTATCAAAATCACCCTCTCAAGCGAGGAGATATGACAATCCACTGTACTTGTACCAGGAACCAGGCAGAATCAAGGTTAAACTGTAAAAGGTCTATTAAGAGCCCAATAAGAGAAAAAGGGATTACTAACTCGACCAAATATTGCAAAGAATAATTAGGATAGAATTCAGCTGCACACTTTTATTATTGTCAGCAAAGTTTGATCCGTGTTCTTCAGTGTGAGAAGAACCAAATAGGAGTTCTTCCTTCAAAGATGGGCAATTACTGATATATACATTTTGCTTTAACTATTTAGGCACATGAATCTCTTGTTTGTTTAAACAGGAGGTGAAATTGAAGCCTCACAAGCTTCCCCACAAGGGGAAAACATCTATTTTCCCTAAGATGCATACTTTAAATCAGACCTTGTGGCTTATTTGGCAAGACTCTTAATTGATTCTCTTTTTTTACAGGTCTGGTTGATCCTCGGTTTGTACAATTTAATGGAGGATTCAGTCAAGACCAGTTGGATTGGGTCAACGAAGTTCTTACGTATTCTGACAAAAATCAAGAGAGAGTAGTGATTATGGGTAGGTCTTTGTGGAAATAAAATATCCACAGTAATGAGATCCCATAACACTGCTTCTCAAGTCTGATTCACGCAACCCAAAACTGGCTTCGGAACAAGTTTGATTTATATAACAGGTAGTTGTGCAATAGTCTGATAATGCCATCATGTTGGCCACATGCATTTTCAGGATGGGTTGAGGTAGTTGAGAAAAGCTCCTCTATGTAAACTCAAAGTAGAACTTGCTGTGTAGTCAAGGAACTACCTGTTTCCCTTAAGATAAGACCTCCCCCAAAAGTAAGACCTACCGTCATTTTTTGCATGATTTTTGCTGGCACTCATAAACATAAGACCTCCCCGAAAGAAAGACCTAGCTAGGATCATCAGCCAGACAGATGCGACCCCCCCCCCCGGCACTTACTTTGACCAATTTAAACTTCATTCTTTTCTGAGGGTGCAAGGCTCTGGAAGACCTGCAATTGAGTCCTCCACCATAGAGATGATGTGCTAGAGAGACTCTGCAAGGTTGCAGCCTCCTTGCTGGCCTCTCTAGCACATTGTCTCTATGGTGGAGGACTCAAGTTCAGGCCTTGAGGAGCCTTGCAACCTCGGGAAAGAATGAAGCTTTAATTGATCAAAGTAAGAGCTGGGGAGGGGGTTGCGCCACAGGTTGGAAAAATAAGACCTCCCTGAAAATAAGACCTACGTTTTTTTGAGCCAAAATTAATAGAAGACACTGTCTTATTTTCAGGGAAACACGGTAGGTGACTGCTTAGCCATGCAGCCAGCTGAAGCTTGCATATAACTTGGTGTATGACTCGGTCCAATTTTTGATCTTATGAATTAATCCTCCTTTGGGAAATGCAACTTGTGGTGAATGGGAAAAAAATGGAGATGGGTGTTGGTGAGGTGGCAGGGAAAACATTCTTACGAAAGCATCACATATTTATATTGTGAAATTGCTAGAATACAGGTGGCAGGACACTACTGGGATAAGATGCCTTGGTGAAAGGATTGCTGACAGGAAGCAGGAAATGATGTCATCTTCCTCTCATTTTGGTGTCATAGCTGACCCATGCCAAAAAATCAGGTAGTAGATTTTGATCACAACATTGATCTCTGTATTGGCCTTGTGACCCCCAAACAGTATCGGTGTTCTAGCTTTACGGCTGCAGTGTGTTTAAGTTGTTTAGCAAAAAGAAGTAAAGGATAATAGAAAAAAGTGAATTAGTTGCTTCTATTTTCCCCAACCTCACTTCTACCCACAAAGGTTTTGAATGGCCTGAGGTAAATTAAACTCTATTGTTGATATTGTAAGTATAGAACACGGGTTCTCAACCTGTGGTATGCATACCCCCGAGTACACGAACTGCAGGTTGGGGGTACGCGAACCGCTGCCCATTATCAGCTGCTGCGATCAGCAGCTGATGACAGGCAGCATTACAGTTTTTCCCAGATTGCGGCATGGATGAGATGACCTGCCCGCCCGGCAACCCAGGAAAAACGGCTACAGGACCCCCAATGTCCCCCATAGCTCCCCCTTACCTGTTCTTCCGGCGGCCGGCATCTTGGATCTTGCGAAATCATATAAAGCCCTCACGAGATTTGGGCGCTGCCATCTTGGATCTCGCGAGATTTCACGAGATCCAAGATGGCGGCTGCTGGGAGAACAGGTAAGGGGGAGCTTCGGGGGACATCAGGAGGCCTGTAGCTGTTTTTACTGGGTTTTGGCACGGGCAGGCGGGTCCTCCTGGCTGTGCCGCAACCCAGAGGGAAAGGCTACAGCCCTGCCGAATTGGCAGGGGAGTACGTGGGGGGGTGGGGTTACGCAGGGTGGCATAATGTCTGGGGGTAAGCGGGGCAACCAGAGGCTCGCGTAGGGGTATGTGTGGGCCTCCAAAGATTGAGAAGCCCTGGTATAGAATATATATGAATAAGGAACACTTTCCCCAAATGTCTAGTACTGTATTTCATGCCTAGTATTTAAGATCCATATTACAGATTGGAAGCAGAAGCTGAAAAATAGTACTAACTTTCTTTAGATTTCTCACAGTACGGTCCTATGAATGGGGCTTACTCAGAAGTAAGCCCCAGTGAGTTCAATGGGAATTACTCCCAGGTAAGTGTGTGTTGGATAGCAGCCCTAATGATTTCATGGCTGAACTGAGATGTGAGTCAAGGACCTCCATCTTATAACTGATGTTCTTAATCACTATGCTGCAGCAGGTTTAGAAAAAATACAGTAGTTGCCTCCAAACACTGGCTAATTTGTATCATATGCTTACATAGACATTTTCCGCAGAATGTTATGCAATTATAGAATTCTTCGCAGGATTGTGTAACATTTCATCTGTCTTGAATGCTTCTCTTCTTTTGTTGCAGGGCATCTACCCATCCATCCAGATTCCACAAACAGTTTGTGTCTTGCTTGGAATTATAAGGATGCTCTTTCAGTCATCCACTCTCATCACTCTGTGGTATGCTTCCTTGCAGGCCACCTCCATTATGGTGGCTACTGTCAAGACTCTCATGGAATCCATCACCTTACTCTGGAAGGGATTATAGAAACTCCTCCAGAGAGCCATGCTTTTGGAACTATGTATGTCTATGATGACAGAATGATATTAAAAGGAAGAGGAAGAGTTCAAGATCGAGTAATGCATTACAGAGATTATAATAGGCCCTAATGTAATATGGACTGTACTGTAGTAATTATTTGTTTGAAGTTCACTATATGTTTTCCATGGAACACATATGGAAGGGTGCTTGCACTTTTATCTGTGACAGGCAAATTAAGAATCAACACTGCTTAGTGAAGGGTGGAAAGCGACCAATTACATTTATACCTGCAAACTTGAAATAAACATGAAAAACATTAATCCCAGCATGGTGATTTTATCATATTTCAATGTTATGCCTAAATCTTGAATCATTATGTAATTTTACTTACAGGTTATTACATTTTACTAAAAACTGACAGGCAAGACTATTATACAGTATGTATATTCCACTTTTCAGGCAAGATGGCTCTCAAAACAGCTTGCCATTACAAGTGCACATGAACGTACAAGGGCTAGGTGGACTCTGGCAGTTGATGTACAGTTCACGTTCTAGGCTATTTCTTCCAGACAGAGAGGGAAGAAGTTGCTGCAGAGAAACAGAGGGCTGCCAGATGAGAAATATGCAGCCCGGGCCAGCCTTACACAGTGTTCCCAGTTGTGCGCCAGCTAAAAAGCTGGTACGCATCTGAGGTCCATTGCAGCCACATCACTTACACTGGGGGAAGGGGACAAATGTCCCCTTCCCCTGAGGTGAGCCCTGGCCACACCAGTGCAGGCCACAGTGGGCCTAGGATGCATGTTAGGCATGATTGGGCTATAAAAGAGAAACTCCTCAGAAATATCTTTGTTCAATCACTTTTTTATTTGCATTCAATAAACATACACAACCTTCGCTTTCCCTTTCAGCTTGTTTTCCAGCTTGTGCTCCACTGGTTTCAATAGAAGCCTCAAACAACCTCTGGAACTCAGCTACTCCCAGAGAGACACTCCTCCTGTCTTGTTTGATCTAATCCCTTGGTGCTAACAAGAACCAGTAGTTACCAAACCTGACACACGGCTTTAATGCAGTTACATTCTTTCTTGAAAATTTGGGCCAGGAATTATCCAGATTAATTCCACCCTGATGGCTTCCAAAGTTCCAGTCCTGCTAAAACATCACAGATGGTGCTTACATTGGACTGTTTGATGGTACAAACTGAACTTGGTCACGCTGGTAGTTCCTGTTGATTTGGAATCATTGAAGAATCAACCAACGGCAAATGCCACTAGAATATCGATGATACTGATTGCTCATTTCCACCTTCTTAAATAACTGTTTTACAGTGAGATGGCCATGATGCCCGCATTTCTGCATGCACATAGATGTACAGCCACGTTATAAAGGGGAAAAGAGAGAAAGAAACAGCAAGGACCAGACGAATTCCACCCAAGGAGTTTCTGAAATGGAAAAAAAAAGGCAGAGGGGCTTTACATCAAATCAACAGGAACTCAGACAGAAGCCACTCTCAAGTTGGGTAGAATGCAGAGCGCAGCAAAGCAATTTCTGAAACATGTATTTCAAAATACATTTTTATTTGTCTTGCATGAAATAAGTTGAGGGCATGACCGAGCAGAGATCAGTGAAATTGTATTGCAGAAAGAGGAAATGCATACAAAGATGGAACTATAGAAAATATCACATAAGTAGCAACTAGAAAACAATTAAACTCACATGTATTTATAAAGATATAGCATTCATTAAGTCTTCTACCACCTTGCCTGAAATGTTTTTAAATGATTTGGGACTGGAACCTTAACTGAATCAATCACTTCCTTGTAAGCTAACAATTGCTTTAAATCAGAATGCAAATACGGATTTCTAATTGTAAAACTTAATAGTTTATTATTCCATTCGGAACACAAAATTAGGAAATATATTTCTAATGTTAAATTACTATGTATGTACAGTATTATATCTTTATCTTGCACTTTGGATTTTGGAAAGCATCCAGAGTAGTGCTTGTGCAACTGTGGAAGTCCGAGCCACGTTTCCTGTCCCTCACCACTGCAGTCCTGTGATCTCCCAGAAGGCCGTTCCTACAGGTCGGGGGACCCTCTGAAATGGCATGGGATGTGGGGGGGGCCTCCGGGGGGGATAGAGGAATTCCCAGAAACTGACCAAAGTGATGTCTCTGCTACTTCCTAAGTATCTTTCCTTCCCCCCCCCCCCCCCGGCAACTCACCGCACCATATCCCATGTCATTAACGAGGATTCTCATAGCAAGGAACTATGGTTGTTCATGTATGAACCAGGTCTATGTCGATCTATGGTAAGCACCACAACATACAGAAGGGAGATGACATGTGTACCATGTTTTCCAATACACATCACTAGACATTATGGAGTTGGTTGCAGAGACACAGAGGACAAAACAAAAGCAGTGTGCTTTTCCTATAAACATGTGAAGCAACGCTTAGTCCCTTGTTAGAACCAGACTACCGATCTGTAGCAAGGCATCACAAAACCCAAGTTTCCTTAAGGGAGAAGGTCGATATGTATCCTGCTGAAGAAAGTACAGTTGGCCCTTTGCATCCACGGGGTTCTGTTTCTGGAACCCCCGTGGATACAAAAATCCACAGATGCTCAAGTCCGTGGTTGGCAGCGCCACAGTACCTAATTTAAAAGCTGTGCGGGCCCGCCACCCGCTTCTTGCCTCTTGCACCACTTTCTAAGCTTGTAAAATGCCTATTTAAAAAAAAAAAAAAAAACCTGCGACGGGAAGCAACTTCCGGTTGTGCAGGCGACCAGAAGTCGCTTCCAATTGCAGGGTTTTTTCTTTTTACAGGCATTTTACAAGCTTAGAAAACGGTGCGAGAGGCAAGACGCGGGCGGTGGGCCCATACAGCTGTTAAATAAGGTATTGTGACGCCACCCCCGCCAGTAGGATCCCTCCTCCGCCGATGGCCATCTGCGGATAGTCCACGGATAAGGAGAGCCCACTGTACATGACTTCCATGTGTTACAAATAGTAAGTTAAAATAAACAGGCTAAAAAACTCACTTGGTTGAACTACGACAAAAGCTCATCCAGACTGTAACAATCACTAGACCAAATAACTCCCTATTTTAAAAAGAAATCAGATTATAAGCCTGATGAATCCATAAAATACATCACATGCAAGTATGTAGCAAAGAACAAGAAGAAATAAATAACTTTACTATGGTGAATATTACATCATAACTTCTCTGGAGCAAAGAGAACAACTCACATCTCCCTTAGCACAAGACCATGGCTTGCAATCCTATACATACTTACCTGGGAGTAAGTCCCATTGAAATCAATTGGACTTACTTCTGCGTAAACATGCATAGGACTGTCCTGTTGATGTACCATCCGTAGCTTGATAACTGTACAAACCTAATGGAGGGGAAAGATATTCATTCCATTTCACTCATTTTCAGGTGCCCCCCCCTCCTGGTCCCACAGAATATTTAAAAATTGTATGAATTTGGTTGCAGAAAGCTATATAGTCAGAAGAGGGAGCATATAAGAGGCAGGAGGTGTGGCCTGGAGGTTACATAAGAACATAAGAAGAGCCCTGCTGGATCAGGCCAAAAGCCCATCTAGTCCAGCTTCCTGTATCACACAGTGGCCCCACCAGATGCCTCAGGGAGCACAAGACAACAAGATAACCTGTTTCCCGTTGACACTCCCTTGCACCTGGCACAGAGAAAACCCACTTCTAAAACCAGGAGGTTGCTTATGGCTTGTAACCTGTGATGGTCTTTTCCTCCATGAATCTGTCCAAACCCCTTTTAAAGGCATCTAGGCCAGGTGCCATCACCACATCCTATGGCAAGGAGTTCCACAGATGAATTACACGCTGGGTAAAGAAATATTTTCTTTTGTCTGTTCTAACTCTCCCTCCACTCAATTTTAGTGCATGTCCCCTGGTTCTGGTGTTGTGCGAGAGGGAGAAGAATTTCCCTCTATCCACTCTCTCCATCCCATGCATAATTTTATACGTCTCAATCATGTCCCCCCTCAGGCGCCTTTTTTCTAGGCTGAAAAGCCCCAGACGCTGTAGCCTTTCCTCATAAGGGAGGTGCTCCAGCCCACGAATCATTCTGGTCGCTCTTTTCCGCACCTTTTCCAATTCAACTATATCCTTTTTGAGGTGTGGTGACCAGAACTGGACACAATACTCCAGATGTGGCCTTACCATCGATTTGTACAAAGGCATAATGATATTGGCTGTTTTATTCTCAATCCCTTTTTTAATGATCCCGAGCATGGAATTGGCCTTCTTCACAGCTGCCGCACACTGGATCAACACTTTCATCGACCTGTCCACCAGCACCCCAAGATCTCTCTCTTGATCCGTCACAGACAACTCAGAACCCATTAGCGTATATGTGAAATTTTGGTTTCTTGCCCCAATGTGCATCACTTTGCACTTACTTACATTGAAGCGCATCTGCCATTTTGCTGCCCATTCTCCCAGTTTGGAGAGTTCCTTCTGGAGCTCTTCACAATCCCTGCTGGTCTTCACCACCCGGAAAAGTTTAGTGACATCTGCAAACTTGGCCACCTCACTGCCTATCCCCGACTCCAGTTCATTTATGAATAAGTTGAAAAGCACCGGTCCCAAGACCGATCCTTGGGGCACACCGCTTTTCACCTCTCGCCATTGTGAAAATTGCCCATTGACTCCCACTCGCTGTTTCCTGGTCTTCAACCAGTTCCTAATCCACAAGAGGACCTGCCCTCTTATTCCCTGACTGTGGAGTTTTCTCAGGAGCCTTTCATGAGGGACTGTGTCAAACGCCTTCTGAAAATCCAGATATATAATATCCACGGGTTCGCTTGCATCCACATGCCTGTTGACCTTTTCAAAAAATTCTAACAGGTTTGTGAGGCAAGACTTCCCCTTGCAGAAGCCATGCTGACTCTCCCTCAGCAGAGCTTCTTCTTCTATGTATTTTAAGATTTTATCCTTAATGAGACTTTCCACCATCTTCCCTGGAACAGATATTAGGCTGACCGGCCTGTAGTTTCCCGGGTCCCTCCTCCTTCCTTTTTTAAAGATTGGCGTGACATTAGCTATCCTCCAATCCAGTGGCCGTTTTAAGGGACAAGTTGCATATTTTGGTCAATAGGTCAGCAACTTCATTCTTGAGTTCCTTCAGAACTCTTGGGTGGATGCCATCCGGGCCTGGTGATTTATTGATCTTTATTTTGTCAATTAAGTCTGAGACGTCTTCTCTTTTAACCTCTATTTGACTTAATTCTTTAGTCAGGGGAGACTGTTCCGGCAGCGGTATTTGCCCGAGGTCTTCTGCCGTAAAGACAGATGCAAAGAACTCATTTAATTTCTCTGCAGTCTCCAAGTCCCCTTTTATCACCCCTTTCTCTCCCTCACCATCCAGCAGACCAACTGTTTCCCTGCCTGAAGAAGCTAAGCAGGGTCGACCTTGTTTCTCGCTTGGATGGGAGACGGCAGCTGAAGACACTGAAAAGGCATAGTGAGAGGGTGGAATGTGGAGGAGTCAGCTAGAGAGATGACATCTTGACAACCGTCCGAGGACAAACTGTGAAACTTGGAAGTGCAGAGCACAAGCCAGAAGGAGGGCTGCGCTCAGAAGGGAAACATCTCGAATATAAAAGGTTCTATATATGAATAGAACAATACTGTAAAGACCCTTATCGGATCTGGGATAGCCTGCCTGTGTAAACTGCATGAGAAATCTGCTGAGAAAGGCGGTATATAAATACAGAAAATAAATAAATTATTCAGCATGGGCAGTTTTCAATAGACACCCGTGGCAGTCGTACCAAAACACACATGTCTATTTGCAGCAGGCCTGGTTGCCATCTACGAGTTTGTTTCAGCTGTTCCAGGGTACTGCATTCAATGCCATTAAAATCTGAAAAGCTTGGCTAGAGAGCACAGGGAGATCCAGACAACGCTAATACTGTACATATACCATTAGCAATGACAAATTCTACAATACTACCTCCAATGTTCTGAAAACCTACCATCTATGTTCAGATGAAAACCTACGATCTGAACATGGTTTAGGTCCCAATCCTATGGTTCCGTGGAACGTGTGCTGCTGGAACGTGTATTCCAGCAACTCAGGGTGCTTTCTGGCGGTGTGAAAACCGGGCTGTTGCTGTGTGCGGGCTGCTTCTGTAAACAGCAAGTGGTGCAGTGCGCGCAGCAGCTCTGGGAGGCTCCACCAGCCCTGGTAATTGTCACAGCAGGGTTGGGCTGTAGGCAGGGAGGAGGAGTAATGAGGTGTTTCAGGGGTGGAACCAGGGGGGCATGTCAAGGTGGATCCAGTGGCAGTAAGACACACCAAATCCTATCCCCCATTTTCTCACAGTGCCAATCAGCTGGTGATATCAGGATTTACTTTTTTACCTTTCTCTGTACAATTATCAGATCAACCTCTGGCCAAGCTGCGGTGGCGGACAGAGGCAAAGGGCAATTTATCAAAGTGAACAGCAGGGTCAGAGTCCCCTTGTACTGAATCCATTTGTACTGAATCCATTGAACAGACTTGACCTCTGCACTTTTACAGAGGTTAGGTATTGATACCATCTGGTACAGAGTAGCTATATAAATGTTAGCAACGTACAGTACAGTAATACAGTAGACCCTTTCTATCCGCGGGTTCGGGATCCACGGATTTGACTCACTGTGGATCCCAGACCAGCAAGGTCTACGTTAAAATCATTTAAAAATGGGGGGGGGAGGCAAAAACGCAGGGTTTTCCCCCTCCCAGCCTTTGCGCGACCCGGAAGTGGGTCAGTAAGCTTAGAGAAGCCCTCCAGAGGTTTGGAAACAGCGCAGTTTGCTGCTAAAGGTTTTTTAAAAATTCTAGTTTTTTGCCTTTAAAAAAAATGATTTTAGGGCAGACTCTGGTATCCGTGGATCCTCGCTATCCATGGGGGGGGTCTGGAAAGGACCCCCGCGGATAGCGAGAGCCAACTGTATTGGTATAAACTGCTTGGTACCACTGATATTTTCCTTTATGCTAAAGTTATATAGGGAGAGAACAGGGTGAAGTTGCTCAGCCCTGAGGAAAATGCACTGCATATACTCAGAGACATTTTTATTCAAATATTCCAGAACTCACCTCTAGTACTGAAAACAAATTCCTGGGTTGCAGCCTAGTTCAACTGAAATCCTGTATGGGATGCTATCGCCTCTGTTGTTTGGGTCAACTAAATGGTTGTTTGCGGAACTAAATGGTAAAACTACATTTACAGCACCTGTTAGATATGTTTTTGTGGATGCCACTGGAGGTCAGGAAGGACCTTGTGAACCACTGCTGCCAAGAAGCTTTCTCCCTAGCCTGGCTGATTTCCTCCATGGTTCCTTTGTCTGGCCACAGCTTGATAGTGGTGCACAAGCCTCACTCCGGTCCCAAGTCCTGACAAGTGTGCTTGCTTGAGCTACCTGTGCTTATTTACCTTTATATACCTTTTACCGTTATATACCTTTAACATGAAGCATTTTGATCTCTTCTTCCCTCTGCTTACAAGCAAAGTAATACAGTACTTATATTCCCACTACATCCTCTATTAAGCTACTAATCTTTAGGGGCACAAAGTCTGATGAACCCTGCTTTAACTGTGTGTATAAAAAGTTGAACATGTTCAGATTCCTCCTAGCCTTATCTTCCAGTTCCTTTTCTGGTCCTTCATAAGGGCCAGAAACGTATTTTTTTAAAAAAATATATATATTCTACCTGCACCTCTATACATCTACCTGCTTGGAACAGAAGCTCTATAGACTATAGGTATTGTGATAGATTTATAACATAACATTGGTGTAGAAAAGATCTTATTACTTACCGACCTTCTTCTTCATGCAAGATGTTCTTCTGAGCATTAGCAAACAAAGAGCACCCCAAAATGGCAGAACCCACCACACAAGCTGCTGAGTGTAGATCTGACAGACTCCTCCACACAATGTTATCTAGGGGAAGCAATAAGATATTAATATAAACTACAACAGAATGTACATATTGGGATTGAGTTCATTTTTCTTGGAAGTTCTGTTTAAACGCCTTTGGAGAACAATAAAAGAGAATAAGTGATTTTACATTTGGGATGAGGTACAGTTCAGAGGTAAGAAAAGAGAGTAGTTATTCTTCATGCAGATATAAAATATTTAAAATGAATGAACTTGGCAAATTATTTACGTATGTTCAAGACGACCTTATGTAGACAACAGAAGCAACAACATGCAGGCCACCCTAGATCCAGTTCTAACTTACAGAAAATATCAGGTTAAAGTATGAAGTCTTTGAGAAAATGATCAGGAAATGGTGTGATCCATCATTCCTAAAAAGAAGGAGTAAGGAAAGCAGAATAGAGATGATGGATTTCAGAAACACAGATTTCTGAAATCAGTTTGAAAATTAATGCAATCGCAGATCTCTTTTTTAAAGGAGACAAAGAGACATGCAGTTTCAAACAGCGCAATCCTATCCAACTTCCCCCACCAGTGCAGCAAGAACGGGAGGCCCCAGAATGGAAAGGGGATTCAAATCCCCATCCAAAGGGGGATTCAAAGAGGATTTAAATCTCTCCCTCTCTTCCAAAGCCTCCCGCCGTGCATTCTGTTGGAATTCCCTTAGGGGAGGGTAGCTATTCGTCGCTCCGTTCCCCTCTCCCTTACTCTGTTTTACTCCCCACCCACGTGGCAGACTTGCTTAGCTTTACTTGGCTAGAGAAAACACACTAGGCATAGTTGACTGAAGTTGCAAAAAAGAAGTTTACTTACAGTTTTCATTCATATCTACAACGTCTGATTCACATCAGAGGATACACTAAACTTGAAAGGACAGAACCCTCCTAAAGCTAGGGCTCTCTGCATGGAAGCATGCTGGAAAGATGGCGCTGGGTTGCTGGAGGGCAGCTTGCCACGTCTTCCCTGGTCAGTGGTCAGATGCAGAAGAGAGTGAGAGAAGGGTGAAGAAGAAGGAAACTGGGTCTGGGGCCACGCCCCTTCCTTAAGACAATGAGGGGTCAAAGACAAGAGGGTCTACCTAGGTGATCAAATAACATGCATACACCCCCCCAGTGTCCAGCATATGGAATTTGCCCAATATTTCCAACACATTCCCCTGCTGGTTACACCGGTGAAGTTACGCTGGAAGCTAAATAGGATTGTGCTGTAAATGACACAACAAGAAGACACTGCAGTGCAATGAACAGCATTGTAAGCTACCAGAATTTCAAGAACCTTGATATCAAGTGCAGAAAATGAAATGCTAGGCATAACTAAGAATAGTAGAGAAATAATACAAGAGCAAGGAGAAAAAATTGGAAATGAATTCCCACCAATACAGTAAAAGAAGACTGAAGGGCAAGAACTGTGCCACATCACACAGTATTCAGCACAGCACTTAGTATTCTAGAAATAAATTTTAAACAGTAGCAACAACATGGCTCAACTATTCAGTGGGAGATGTGAACTATTAAAGTGAGACACAAAGGATGACTGTCAAATTACAACCAATTTAATATAAACAATGATGGACACCATAGGAGATATGAAGATAAATGTATTTAGGATACCAATACTATACCTGCAATTGGTGGATTAAGGCAGACAACCAGAGAGAGAGCTGCAGGCACAGAGTAGGCAACCTGAGAACAAGATAAAGTACAATAAATCTAGTATGTAGAAAATAAAGGCAGGAGCAAGAACAAGCCACAGTGTATCCCATCCAGATTGCCAGAATAAAGAAGAGGAGCTGATCAGAAAAAGCTGGTGTAGTCCCAAGATTACCATGCCTGAAGGTTTCAGAAAGGATTGGGTGCCTGCCTTACAGAAAGAAGTAGTAAAAGACCTCAGCAAGACAAGAGAGTTTCATTCACTCAGATAAGCTGCACAGATCAAAAAGCTATTCATAGAGAAATGGTTCTACTAAAGAAATTGCCCTTTTTATCATCAATCACACACAGCCTGATAAGATGATTGTAAGTGACTTGTTAGAAGACTTACCAAGCAATAGCCCAAAGTCAATCATAAGGAACATTTGCCCCTTTCCCCCGGTGTAAGTCCCGACGGCCCTAATGGGCCCCCTCGAATGCGCACCAGCTATTTTGCTGGCGCACATCCTGGGAGGCCGTGTAAGGCCAGCCAGGCCTGGGAATGGGGTTAGGATATCGGCGGAGCGTGCCGCCAATATACCCACCCCTCTCTAGGGCCTGGCCAGTCAATTGCACCCTCCCCCGTAAACCTGGCCCACCCTTCCCACACCCGGCGTAGGACTTACCCGTGTCCGATGGCATGGATTGGGCCTGGAAGTGGAGTGAGAGGCACTGTCCTCGGTGGTGCCACTTACTCCCAGGGTGCTGCGAAAGTGTTTTATGGCACTTTCACGACACCCTAAGCCGGCGAAGCTGAATTGCACAGGATTGTGCTGTCCGATAGATGACAGAGCTTCAGATTTCATGGACTATCACAGAGACACCTCTATCAATGTCACGTTCTCTAGTAATTGGAATAGCATCCAAATTCATACTCACTATCCAGAGTCCTGGATCAGGGTCATTGACCTGCAATGAAGAAGGCAGCAAACATTGCCAGTCACAGATTCTGACATGAAAACCTGAGCATCAAATCCAAAACTCTTGGTTAACTCATTGGTGAGCTTGGGGTTTACTTGATCCATGCTCAAAACATCACTGAAATAATTTTTTTAAAAAATTACATATTTGGCCTATTCATTCACATACTGTATGCAGGGCACTAGGTCCATTTTCAGAGCCTCACACCAACAAGGTCTGCTCCCCCTAATCCACACCTGCATACCAAATGTCTTTTCTCATTGATCAGGAGTGGAGGCAGATTACTAGACTTGCCAGCATCAGAACAAGCAGTGGGGTAAAAAAAAGAAAAGCTTTATCTCCCATTCCTTTCCCATCTAGCACACTAGGGACCACAACACAGGGGTAGGGGTGGGGATGATACCCTCACATCCCTGCTGTTTCAACTAGCAATGCTTCCCTGTTGTCTTTCTTAGTGAGTAGGATGATAACAGGGGTGGGTGGAGAGGTGGGTGGAGAGAAAGACAACAGCCTGTCAGATCCCAGCAAAACTGAACAAGCAGGTCTGTTCACGGCTGTCACCCTGCAGAGAGACTATCCTTCCTGAATGCTAACTGGCCTCAGGTATTTCCTTGATTCAGCAGTGATCTATGGATAACCATACAAATGTAATGGGGCGAGGACAGGATTGGCCCATCTATCAGGCCACCTGAGGCCTCAGGCAGCAAATTAGCAGGGGGGGGGACACACACCCATCTCTGTTTGTCCATTCACCTCCACCATTTCTCTGCCTCATCCCACTCCCTGGGTTGGGAAAGGAAGAGGGAGATGGAGCAGAAGAGGAAGTGTAGGGGACAGGAGAATGGTAGCTTAGAGAGCCCTGGAGTCAGGTGCTCTAGTCCACCACTTTCCTCTCCTTCACATTTCCCCTCCCCTCTTCCTTTTCCATTTAAAGGAATGGGAGGTGTAGAGGCTGGCACATTGCCAGGGAAGCATTTTGCACATCTCAGATCTTGAGCTGGCCCTGTGTGGGGAGGAGAAAAATTCACTGTGGCAGAGACAGTCTTTTTTGCCTTATTTTCCTAACTGCAGCTGCTTTTTCCAAGTACTATATATATAGCTTCTGATATACATCATTTTAACTAAGAGAAAGATCTGGGGGGGGGGTGCAACAAGAGTGAAGGAAGGAGCACTTATCAGTGTCCCCCATCTTTTTAAATATCTATTAAGTGTACATGTGGATGTGCCCATTTTTTCCACATACTAAACAACTTTTATCATAAAAAGGTATGTGACTGACAATTCATTCCCACCTGCATCTACCTTCACTACAAGCACCTCATCCACCTTGTTTCAAACAACTCCAAGGAAACTCTTTGCCACCCCATCTCTCTCTCTCTCCTTTGCACGCACACGTGCAGTGAGTACACACCTGTCTCAAATATGTACATACAGTAATACTTTTGCTCTAACCGAGCCACCAGTTTTGCCACTCGGGGGAAGGTGAGGTGACCAGCGAGTCCCTCTGTCATACGTGTTCCTCTCCAACAACTCCTATTTGGGACTGGCAGTGAGGGCTCCAGTTGGTGAGCCCTGCTCCGCCCCCTTCGGTACAGATACCGAACTTGTCTTCCCCAGCTTCCTGCTACCCCCACAGCACTACGCCCTTAGCACTGACGCACTTTAGGCGTAACCAATGACGCGGCGCTCCTGCAACTAGCCCGCCCTCCCCATGTTGTCCCGGCCAGGTCCTGCGTTTCACGCCAGCCCAGAGTCTTCCGACGTCTGCAAACTTTCTCTACGCCCCCTCTCCATCCTTCCACCACCCACCAACGCTCTCTGGCTCATCCGACGCATAGCACGGCGCTGCTCCCGACCTGCACGGCCCCCGCTAGCCCGAAGAAGATGGCCATGAGCAAGTTGCTGAGTCTCCAGAGCTGGCGGGCCCCCAAGGCAGGCGGCGGCGGCCCTTTAGCGGCCTTGGCCAAGGCATCTGCACCGGGCTCCATTGCTCTCTCCCTACCCGCGCTGTAGTCTCGGCAATCCCGCCCCCTTTCCCCTCCCACCCAAGGGAGAGACGGTCCGCCTCAGGCGCAACATTGCATAACACCCCCCCCCCCGCTCCACCAACGCTCCTAATTCCCCGAAGGGGGCGAGGTAGGTTTACGCTGCAGTCCTGTCCTATACACACTTACCTGGGAGTAAGGAGTCCAGTTCAACTCCAGGAGATTTACTTCTGTTCTGAGTAAACATGCACAGTAGGATGCTGGTGCTATTGTCGAAATTCAACAGAGAACTGTTGCAGCGATCAAGAGGCCTTGCAGCCGACTTGATACCCCAGGATTCCGACAACTCTATTAGCATGTTGTTGACAGGTCGCTATCTTGGATATCCTGTTTGGAATCTTCTAGACACGAAATCCACTTTAAATGCCAGGGCTTGAATGCTGTAGGGAGGGAGATCAGAGTGGTTCTGCCCACTTCACTTGCCAGAGCTTCCGCTATTTCAAAGCTGCCCTGACTGCACCTTTTCCAGCCAGCGGAACTTCCATCTTAACTGCCAGGACCCCATGAGTAGCTGAGCCACTCTGAAAACACTCAGAATAGCAGCAAATGAAGTGGGCACCAGAATTATCAACTGGGCATCTCAGCTCTAGGACCTGAAGTTTCATACTTACAGTGCAATCCAAAGCATGTCTACTCAGAAGTAAATCTCATTGAGGTCAATGGGATTTATTCCCAAGAAAATGTACGGTATATAGAATTTCAGCCAAAGCCAATTAAAGATGTTCCTTGCAACTTTAGTTTGTATTTTCACCCCTAATTTATTTTCTGGATTCCAGCTATTTTGGTCATTTTCACTACTTGCAATAAAAATTCTCATTCTGATTCTAAACCGCCTTGGCCGCCTTTGGCATTTGCCTTTCTGCATAGGAAAAGGTGGGATATAATTTTTTTAAATAAATAAACAAACAAACACACTGCACACTGTGATTTACTGCTTGGAAAATAATTATTACAAGAAAGCAGACTGATATCTGAGTTAAGAATTTAGGACCAAAATATTATATGTACTTAATTAAAATTAATGGGAAGTTTGAAATTAGGACTAGGCACCATATACAGGCACCATATAAAGCAACGCTATGCACTGCGTTAATTTGAAAACGTGCGCTACCACTGTTCTGTACGCAACCACTAGCATGGATATGAATCCCTGCTTTGCCAGTAGCATGCCATGAAAGTGTGGGAATTGAAAAAAAAATGTTTGCAAATAAAAGGTTAGCCAATAAACATGATCTTGAGTATGTACAGTATCTAAATGCAATCTCACAAACCACCTTGAACTCCTGGAAGAGTGGAAAAGTAGGGTATGAAGCTTTTCAAATACAGTACATAAATATTCCCTTGATCATAGCTCAAAAGCTGAGTGCATGCTCTGCTGAATGCAGAAAGTCCTCAATTTAACTCCCTCCATCTTCAGTTAGTTAAAGGATCTCAGGTAAGGGTAGGAACTTCTGCCTGGGAGAGCTGCTACTGATCAGAATAGATAGACCATATGTGACAATGGTCTCTTAGTGACAACTACCATATGCTCAGTACCATTTTTAATTTTATTTTTTGATTGAGGAGAATAGTTCAATGAAAATGTCCACTCAGTGTGGAGCAGCCATGGAAATGGTGAAGTCTATTTTGGGGAAAGGATTTAAAATTAAACAGCTAATATGGGGGGTGGGGTTGTGGTGCAATTGCAGTTCTGTTCTGTTTGGCCCATCACAAAAAGGGTAGCAGCCCTTTTCAAATGTTAGATCTGAGTGCTATGAATGTGCATAGGGGGAAAGCAGCATCAGAGTAGCAGGCTCCAGGGAACCCAGTTCTCTCAAATGCATTTAACCATCGAATAAGGTCTGAAAGGGGCCACAGTAGAGTTGGAAAGAGCACAGAAAAAGGCAACCAAAATGAATCAGTGAACTTGCTGGGGTAGTGACCCACCTCCGTCCTCCGGGGGTCGGTTGCGACCCACCTCATGGCACTGGTTTCAGAGTACGTAACATGCCACTGAAGATCAGTTACAATGAGGGCTATCATTTTCATGCCCTGCTTGTGAGCTTCCTGGGAGCATCTGACTGGCATTATGGAGAACAGAATGCTGGACTAGATGGACCTTTGGCCTGATCCAGCACGGTTCTTCTTATGTTCTTAAATTCAATGGAACAACTTTAAGTGAGAACTTGCTGTATGGAAGGTTCTATATATGAATAGAACAATTTTGTAAAGACCCTTATCAGGTCTAGGATATCCTGCCTATGTAAACCGCCTTAAATAAATCTGATGATGAGAAAGGCGGTATATAAATACAGAAAATAAATAATAACTGTCCCGACCCACAGTTTGAGAAACTCTAGAGAGTATGATTTTCTTAGAGAAAAGTGTAGCGGAATTTTAAGCAGATGATAAATTATAATTAATAATGGAGGACCAGGAAGACTGTTGAACAAGGAAAAAGTATGGGTTTATTGTTATGCAGCAGCAGTGGACAGCACCCCAGGAGGGGATACTGACCCTTTGCTACAAGTGAGCACAGTTTTTATACACAATGGAACAGTACATCACATGGTTTCTGGGTATGTGCATGGTCATGGTGGCATACAGGAAAAACAAGCACTCTTCGGATTTACATTTCTAAAAGACAATAGGACCTATAGTGGAATGATTGAATCAGACGACTCTTGATGGTTCTTGCTGCCAAGGCAGGGAGCCTTAATTGAGTTAGGCAAATGGAACCCCCACCCCACCCTCTGGAGGCAGCTGAATGTGTGTGCCAGTGAATTTCCAGAGAGGAGAAATGTGAAGTTGCAAAACCAGAGATTCCCTCTGGAGAACAGAATAAGGCAGATATGAATAAAAACCAGTTTTTCTGCATCAAAAATCAGAAAGACAAGATAGAATATTAATCATAGCTCCTGAGGCTAGGAAAGAAACCAGAAGCTTACTTTAGAAATGGATACTAGAAACACAAGGAAACACTTCCTATAAGTCTTATAGTATATAAGATAAGAGCAGTTAGAGCAATGGAATAAACTGCCAAGTAATGCTGCTCCAGAGAGGAATGGAAAATAGTAAATGTAACACTGATCCAACGTTATCGGGATCCAGAAATTTTTGTTGTTGTTCAGTCATTAAGTCATGTCTGACCCTTCGTGATCCCATGAACCACATCCCGCCAGGCCTTCCTGTCTTCCACTATCTTCCTGAGTTCGCTCATTTTCATGTTTGTTGCATCGCTGATGCTGTCTAACCATCTCATCCTTTGCCTTCCCCTTCTCCTTTTGCCTTCAGTCTTTCCCAGCATCCAGTTAGCTTAACATCTGTTCCTTCCAGGTAAATTGGTGAAAACATTCTTAAAATAAAATTACTGAGCAATAGAGGAGCAAAACTTGCTGAAGATGAATCAGCATAGCTTCTGCAAAGAGAAGGCCTGTCTCACCTAACTTTTTGAGACCCTCCCATGAGAATGGCAATACACATGTGATAGGGGTGGTGCAGTAGACATCATATGCTTGGCATTCCAAAAAGCTTTTCATGAAGTCGCTCTCCTCCAAAGGCATCAGACCAGAGTATTAGTAAATACTTAGGACAGGGCTGACTTGTGTCAGATGGTGGGGGGCAAGGGTGGCATTGTTAGTCACACCATCCCTGACTTAGCATTTATATAGTACTTTCTGACTGTGCAAAGTGCTTCACATGTATTATTTTGATTACAATCTTGTAAGATAAGCATTATTACCCGCAAATTGCAACTGGGGCTAAGAGGAAGCCTAAGGCCACCTAGTGAGTTGATGGTGACAGTTGAACAGTGCATAATGTAGGTTTTGAAATACTGGCCCTGGATACTTCTAAAAGAGGCTAGGCCTTCCAATGTGAATTCAGCTCTAAAGCGCAGTAACATGTACATTGTAGCGGAATTTTAAGCAGACTGATAATTAATAGGACCAGGAAGACTGGTGAACAAGGGAAAAGTATGGGTTTATTTGTTACGCAGCGCAGTGGACAGCCCCAGTTGGGGCACTGACCCTTTGCTCCATGTGAGAACAGTTTTTATACATTTCCAAGCAGAATATCACATGGTTGCTGAGAATGTGCATAGTCACAGAGTCATACAGGAAAAACAAGAGACTTTTGATTTACATTTTACAGAAAACAATGGGAACAATAGTGGGCTGAGCTAGTCAGAGGACCCTTGATGGTCCTTGATGGTCCGATCCTTGAGTTCTGGGAGACTTAATTGAGTTAGCTCCGGGAGTCTCCCTGCACCCAGAGTCAGCCTAATGTGTATGCTCTCCTTGAAAGGAGGAAAGATTAAGTTTGCCAAATGTGAGGTTTTTCCTGTGACCTGGGGAGGCATATATGAACAGAAACCAGGAAAATATTTTTCTGCATCAACATCCTGGTGCCCATTAGCTAGTTACTACGCTAGTACATGAACTGCTTCATACAGTACACAACATCCCTATATACAGTATATGCCATATGGGAATCACTTCCAGATACAAAAGAGCATTCTTCTTTCTATGGAAGAACACAGAGGAAGGAGAGTATTGTGTTGTTCCTAGCCACGTTTATCTTACAAGTTACGGGTATCTTACAAGATTTAGCAGGGGGGAAGAGCAACTGTCCCTCTTCACCCCAGTAGCATGGCATCTTTTCAGGTGGCTGTTGCTGGTGTCTCTTCTGTATTTTTTATTTTTTAGATTATGAGCCCTTTGGGGACAGGGAACCATTTATTGATTTATTTTACTGTGTAAATCGCCTTGTGAACTACTCCTATTGAAAAATGGTATATATTCTTAACAACAACAACAACAACAACAACAACAATAATAATAATGTTTGAAAACTAACGCCTATGTAGGTAAAATTGTCAATGTCATATATGATGAGTAGCCCTTATAAAAGACGGGAAAATATAGTGCCTTGTGAGTAGTGTTGGGGCTTAACAGAAAAACCTCAGATATGTTCCTCACTAGCCATGATGAAACCTCGTCCATTCCTTGGCCTATGTCGTCCTCAAGAATCAAACATCGGAAGCAACTTTGTACACCGAACAGTGACACTAAATGGCAACAACAGGCGCGGGTGTACTGTTCAGCCCTAAGCTTCCTCAACCTACTGGCGCGCGACTACGTAGGATGCCAGTGGGGAGCTTTTCGGGTCAGACCAATACGCTGCTTTTGATCAGAGCATTTACACTGCAAGGGTACGCAGCCTGTTTATACAGAGCAGGCGTGTTCTCTCTGCCGAGTCGTGCACAGAGTGGCTTTCTCTGGTTCCTCGACCAAGCGATCTCGGGTCTGCGTGTGTATCGCTGGCTGCTGTGGCAAAAACTTTGGTGGGCAGAGCAGGACCCCTTTTCCGTCCTCCCTCCCTAGCCTGCACGTCTTTCTGGGCGAAGGAGCCAGCGGCATCATCTGTTCCGCCCGCTGCCGGGGAGGGGTTATCCTTACGCCGAGAGGGGGGAGGGAGTGAGCAAGCGACGGAGGGAAGCGGAGCCCCGCCAGCTCGGAGGGGGAGGACTGGCGGTGGTTTGGATCGGTCGGGGCCAGGGAGGCTGGCGCCTGTTGTCCCGAGTCGGGGCTCCGGGTGTCCCGCTAGCTGCCTGGGGCTGAAGCGGGCGGACGGGCGGGACGGACGGGGAGGGGGTCGGTCCGCTGCGCTGCTCCTGCTGCATTGCAGCCTCCCTCCCTCGCTCCCGCCGTCCGTCCCTCCTTCTCCTCCTCCTCCCTCCTTTCGCGTCTGGCGCGCTGCACAATGGCGGCTCCCAGCCCCGGTCCCGGCTCTGGCTCCGGCGGCGGGTCCCAAGCGGCACACACGACAGTCAGCAGCATGCAGGGTAAGGGAGCGTGCCTCTGGAGCGGCACCCCCGGAGGATGGAGGCCGCGCTTCAACCCCCGGCCTTCTCTTTGCACGAGCCGCCCGCCCGACTACGGGGACAGGAGGGATCGCCCGAGCTGGGCAAAGGAGGAGCGAGCGAGGCGGCCTCTGCCGAGGAGGAGGATAGATAGGCCTCAGAGCGCGCCTCGGGGAAGAGGAGGTGGTCGGGTCCAGCCCGGGTCAAAGCCGGGGCGACCCGCTCCGACCCCCGCAGCTTTGTAGCTTGCGGAGGATTCGATGGGAGGCGGTGTGGTGGGCAGGCGAGGCGGGGGACTGGGCATCCCTAGGTTATGGGCGAGGGCGGCAGTAGCAGGGGAGTGAATGGGATGGGGCGCCAGGCGAGTGGGAGGAGAGAGAGATGTGCGTATGGAGGTACACTGTGCAGTATAAACACGCACCTAG
The DNA here is from genome assembly GCA_026170595.1 of Plestiodon gilberti rubricaudatus. Lineage (NCBI taxonomy): Eukaryota > Metazoa > Chordata > Lepidosauria > Squamata > Scincidae > Plestiodon > Plestiodon gilberti. Next base: position 161,307,490 of record JANXHW010000002.1, read on the forward strand.
CTGAGAGGGAATGATCTTTACGAAGTCTGGGAGAGAAGAGACCTTCGATGTCTCTGGAAGAAACCGAGCTGAGAAAAGATTTAGGAGTGGGGAGGTTTGGGGAGTCATCCAGAGATGTAAGTACTGGGAGGGTGTTAGGGTGTGATCACTGGAGAAAATGTAAAATACAAGGCGTGTGTGAGTGCAAAGGTAGCACAAGTTGGGCATTTCCCCAGGCTGTGATGTGGTTGTCTGAGGAGATTTGTATGACAGAACACATGCTTTAGGGTGGGGAAGGGGCTATAGGATGTCTCTTACCCTGTGCAAGTGTCCCAGGTGGTGGAAGGGTAAGGCATGTTGAACACTTCCTAAAGACCTGTGTGATGGGTGGTGGGTGTAGGAGTATCTTTTAGGAGTGTGAACCTGAAATACAGGTACAGATGAGGTGAGATAAGGTGTGGTGTGATGCGGTGTGGTGATGATCCTTTTTGAAATTGAGTTAGATGGTATGCTAGGTTGAATTACGTAAATGTGTAAGTGGTTTTTGAATGCTTTTTGTGGAAGAACACAGAGGAAGGGGAGTATTGTATTATTCCTAGCCATATTTAAGGCTTAAGGGGAATGCAAAGTAGATGAATGTGTGATGTGGAGAGTTGGAGCCCCTTTTCCCAGGGTCTTTGTGTGCATGTGGAGTGAGTGTTTATTAGAAACAAATGTGCATTTGCCAGCACCTAGTTCTGACAGTACCCACAAGAACCTCTCTGTTTCATTGTATGTGTGCTCTGGAGAGGAATATCCAATATCCGCTTTATTAGGAAAATATGTATTAAGCTGAATATATATCTTAAAACTTCACAACCTAAATATTGCATTCCTTACAACTCTGTTTGATCCCTAGAAGTTAAAAATTAGTAACATAAGCAGTGCAGTGACAATGGGGTTGTGTTTATACTATTTGAAGCTAGGAATAGTGCTGTCAGAGACCAGTGAAGGATGACATTGTTTTAACGCTTAATCTATTCCTGTCCCTCTCCCACCCCTATGGATCTTGGGGCAGAAGTTCTCAGTGTTGGCACTGCAACTTTGGAATCGGCTCCCTGGAAAGCCCGCCATGCTTTGCATACACAAGATGAAGAAGGACAGGACTCCAGGCCATTCCCCACATTACAAGGTTCTAGGTTTACAATACTGTTTACAGTGCAATACGATACAATATTGTTTACATTACAATACCCAACATCTCCAGTTAAAAGGATGTCTTGTAGCTGGATTGGGGAAGACATCTAATGAGGCCTTGGAGAGCTGCTGGCAGTCAGATAAATATTGGACTAGATTCTAGTCCAGTATTTGAACCAGTGGTCTAATAAGGCAGTTATATGTGTTTATATGATGGAAAGCTGCAGTTGCTCATTCCCAGCAAGATATATGACAACCTAAGTATTGGTTGCATGCTCTTGTATCTGGAAGTGATTCCCATATAGGGATGTTGTTGTGTATGAAGCAGTTCATGTACTAGCGTAGTAACTAGCTAATGGGCACCAGCATAATACATGTTACTGCACTTTAGAGCTGAATTCACATTTGAAGGCCTAGCCTCTTTTAGAAGTGTCCAGGGCCAGTATTTCAAAACCTACATTATGCATTGCATTGTGCATTTTTAAAAATATAGGCTTGTCTCTGCAGTTGTATTAGATAGATCAAGATTTTCCTGCACAGGGAACCTTTGATTTTTATTCACACTCCTACTACCCTTGATTAGGTTACTCTATGAAAGGCAGATTGTTTCTTGTGCAGGTTTGATGCCCCTGTAAATGTCCTGCAATTTGTTACAGTATATTATTTTTGTTTAACACCCTGGACATGTAGTGTGACAGTCATTGAGTTATTGTGTGTAACCAGGAAAAAGTTTTCCAGGTGCTGCTGACATGTTTAGTCTAATTTGTAGATCCTGTTAGATCAGCAAGCAATTAGATTTTAAATAGCTTTCTTGTAGCAAAACACTCCCTTTATCTGCCTGTAGCTTGCCTTCTTGTCTGGCTAGTGTTTTAAATGGAATTTCAGAGTGTTGAACTGATATAAAGCTAGCTTTTGTTTGATGTTTTAGGACAGACTGTATTTACTCTCAGTGTTATTCCCACATAATATTATGTGACAGGAAGAGGATAATTGGAACACAGTCTTCCTCTTCTCATGTTATGTAATCCAAATTTCAGTTCTACTTACTGTAGATACTTGTCTATTAGTTGATCTTGTAGATAAGTTGAGGGCAAGTTTTGAGCCAAAAATCATGGAACTTGCTATGACCCATGGATAAGTTGAATGTTAAACTTAAGGATGGCCATTCACATATGTCAAACAACTTACCAGTAGTTGTAGGCTTACCAGATCTCCAACCGGGACTGAGTGCTAGACCTTTAGGAGAAGGAATGTGGACAGGTGTAGCTTGTTAAACCCTTAGAGCACAATCCTAGGCATGTCTACTCAGAAGCAAGCCCCATTGTGTTCAGTGGGGCTTGCTTCTGAGTAGACATGCCTAGGATTGTGCTCTCAGGGTTTAACAAGCTGCACCTGCCCACATTCCTTCTCCTAAAGGTCTAGCACTCAGTCCCGGTTGGAGATCTGGTAAGCCTAAGTAGTTGTATCATGCGTCCTTAGACTATGCCCTGGGACATTTTAGCCATGCACCTAGACAAAGTTGATCTGTGAATTGGCCCTGAGATGCCAGGATAGTACAGAGAATTGTTGCAACTGACCGCCAGGGTGATGGGCACTGCCTCTTTCACCACCTGGCATCAGGGGTTGCAGTGGCACGGCGCAGCCAGCCTCCTTGGCAGATGCGCTGGCCGGGAACGCCCAGCAGGCCTTGTGCCACGCTGATTGGATAGTGACCCAGCAGGCCTTGCACCGGCCGGTGCTTGTTTGTCTCTGCTTGGAGGTGGGCCGGTGACCCATGGATAAGTCACACAAAGTTTTAAGGATCAATTTTAAGAGTAAAATTTCTTGAGTATCTATAGTACTCTGTGAGTATAGTAACTTTTGCTACTTCCCCAGCATGTAGGTGTTCAACAAGAGCTCCATATTATGAAGTTCTTTTTCTGATTTATCCACCCACTTAGCTTCATTGTAAAGGGTGTTTTTTTTTTTCACCTAGCCCATGTTAAAGAGCAGCCTCCAGGTCCTTTCCCACATTACAGTGTTAAGTTAGAGAAATATTTTTCAAATCATTCCTGTGCCTAAAATAATAGTGTGGGATAGTTTTTTAAACCTGTTTATTGCAAGAGAAAGGTTATTGCAAGGATATGTGGTCACACCCTGTAGAGTTTAGCTATATTTGCATCTTTCTTGTGAGTAGACATATTTGAATAAGTAATGAATGATCACACCCATAAGTCACGGGAATATAATACTGTAATGACTTAATATACAGTCACAATGTCGGAAGCGTCCATCAGTCTTCATTTGTTGCAACACAGAGCAAAATCTCTTGCGTCCCGAACTGCAACTCTTGAGGAAAAAATTTAGGCAGTCCTCTTCCATCCCAGAAATGGAGCATTCTAAATACTTGTAGTATATTGCTGTATCTGCCCTATATGTTACTTTCCAGATAAGAGAACCCTACATGGTGAATGTAATGATACTCATCACTTAGTTTTATCAGAGGCTGTGATGAATGAAAGCTGCTTTAAATCAATATGGAGAATCTTTAATCAATGATTCAAGTAGTTTGTATGGAAAGCTCATTGCTTCCATACGAAACCATACGTTTTATATGGTTTCCATACGAAACCATATAAAAAGTGGATTTAGAACTAAATCGTGTTTATATACCGCTTTTCAACAAAAAGTTCACAAAGCGGTTTACAGACAAAATCAAATAATTAAATGGCTCCCTGTCCCAAAAGAGCTCACAATCTAAAAAAAGATGCAGAACACCACCAGCAAACAGCCACCAAAAATACACTGCACTGGGTTGAAAGGGGGGCAGTTACTCTCCCCCTGCTAAATAAAAGAGGAGCACCAATTGAAAAAGTGCCTCTTGCCTAGTTAGCAGGGGGAGATTATGCAAGATTTGATTTTTTTTTTAATAACTAGAAGTGTAACTACATACCACAGTCTTTTCAGATTCTTATTTATTTGCTATGTTAAGAAATGTTGGGTGAAGAGTTGCTTAATTTCTTGAGTTTTTGCTTGTAATTGGTATCCAGCTTCATTAGGATGGGAGCAGGGACAGAACTGGTAAATGCAAGTTTATATAGTTCTTAACACAGAAAACTATTTCAGTTATATTGCACACATAAACCTCCTTTGTGAAAGCTTGTTTCGTACTACCACTATATATGATTGATTTCAGGAAGGTATTAACTAATCTGTAGATGAACACTAATCTGTATGTGTGTGATGTGGAAGCATCAGTATACACATAGGCACAAACGTTTCACTGTTTGTTGTGTGACATCCCACAGAGTGACATCCCACTGCATGCAAGGAACCACTCATCTCACAGAAGTGAAGTCTTCATATGGGAATTACATGTGAGCATTAGAGGTCCTGTGGATCTTTGGACTAGAGGTTCAGGGTCAGAAGCAGTCTTGAAGTTCTTTCACTTGCTGTAAGGCAGAGTTTCACTGTGATAAGACACCTAGGTTCATCCTGGACACTGAATGTTTTCAGAAAGACATTTAGCTTGGAAATTACAAATCCAAAATATCTCTCCTTCCCTAAATGCATTTAGATGGTGTGTGGCACACTAAAACTGTTCAGCTCATTCATAAGCTTTATTTTCACATGTCTTCAACATGTGAATTGGAACGTATGGGAAGTGTTCAGTCAGTAGCAAAGGCAGATGAACTGTCCACGTAGGAAGAACTGTACCTAGTATCCAAAAGCGTATCATTTGTTGTTGTTCATTTAATGCAAGCGAAGAGCTTGTTAACGCTTATTGGAATAGTCCTTCATTGGTTTTCATAGACTACATTTCTGTTCTGATTTTGCATACTGTTATACTGTGTCACTTTGTGCATTCTTGTGCATTCCTACTACAGTAAAGGGAATTTGGTGCTTTGAGATATTATAAAGTACCAGGAGTTTGTTCCTTTTGATTCCTTGGATTAAAGCAGAATTCTGATCCCTAATCTACCAGATCTTTTTTTGTTTTTTTTTTAATTGCTCCCTTTGCTTCGTTCTTCTTGCATTTGATGTCGGCGTGACAGTGTGAGACATGTCAGTCTAAGGTTGTTCCTATGAATATACTTGAAGAGGCCATGGTAGAGAACAAGAGTTTGATAGTGCTGTTCTATGCATATTTATTCAGAAGTCCCACTGTGTTCAGTTGTGCTTACTTGCAAGTAAGTGTGCATAGAATTGCAGTGTTAAAAATATGAATAACAGCCCAATCCTATACAGCATTGGGCTGTCATGTGGAGTCTCTTATGACAGCAGAAGTCATTTCCGCTATCATAAAATATCTGCCAACGGAGCACATAGTGCTCCATCAGCGGCCATTTTGCTAGTGCTGCCGCAATAGGTGGCAGTGCCAACAGACCCTGCCCCACCTGCCAGACCAGCTAAGGTAGCGTGGGGGTGGTCAGGGAGGGGGAACAGCGGGCAGGGAGGCGGTGGGAGAGGTGAATCTGGTGACTATGGCATGCACTGGATCCTATCCCCTCCGTTTGGAAGCTCCCTGCCTGTCTCTTCTGCTCGGACATGCACCAGCTAAAGAGCTGGCACAGGTCCGAGGAGACCCATTGGCAAGCGGGGAGGCTTATGGAGGGGTAAAGGGAAATAATTTCTCTTCTCCCTCCTTTTCCTCTTTTGGTACTGCTGCATTGGTGGGGAGGATAGGCTTGGGCTGTTAGTGACTTTTTGAATTGGGCCTGTGCTGGCGCAGCCGGAAGCCTCCTCGGAGTAAAGGGATATTCGTCCCCTTACACTGGGTAGAGCCCTAGCCGCCCCTATGGGTCTACTCGAATGTGCGCCAGCTATTTTGCTGGCACACATTTGAGCCGGCCGGTAATACCGGCCAGGCCCGGGAAGGGGAATAGGATTTGGCAAAGCATGCCACTGCCAACCCCTCCCCCATTCCTGGCATGCCTGACCAACCTGACCCCCCAAAACGCCCCTCCCCTCCGCTGCACCCTGGGGACTTATCTCTCTGCCATGGCATGCCACCATTCTGCGACAGAGTGGCGCAGGCCTCTCCGCCGGCACCGCTTACTCATCAGGTGTTGCAAAGTGCTTTCTGGCATGTTTGCGACACCTTAGACCGGCGGAACGATTGCTCCACCGGTCTAAAATTAGACAGGATTGCGCTGTTAATTTCTAGAAAGTCTTGGAAACATGTAGGCATACCTATTAAAGAGTTGCATCACCGTGTAAGAATTGGCTATGTTGATTCCAGTTGATTAATAAGTACATCCTCTCAGCTCTTAGTCTATGTCCCCTAATACCTATCTCTGTGCTTATACAGTCTGATGTTATTTATGCCAACTTTTTTTATTTCTTTATGACCTTATTTTTATATCAGAATGTCAATCAAATTTTGCAGTTAGCAAATTTTGCAGTTAGCATAAGCATAATAATTTGCAGAAATTTGCTTTATTTAATTGACTTGTAGATTTTGGATTTGGTGAAGTGTCTTGTCCCAGGAGAAATTTAAGGGCATAGGTGAAAATGGAGCATTGCTTTGTGTAGAACTGCAAAGCCCTTGGTTGTGATAAGAAGTATACATTCTGAAAGGATGCAGGCTACTTTACTTTGAGACCATCCTGATTGCTCTTTTGTTTTTCTCTGTCTTCAGTGTAATTTGTCTGACCTCTTTTGCTTAAGACTCCCTTTCAGCTTTAGATAGCCTTCTGTAGGCACCATTTTGGATTTGTATATTGGAGGTTCTTTTCTGTCGCTCAAGAAAAGTTGGGTTAACTTTAGGGAGTGTAGTTTTTTAGCACCGGATAGCAAACTGTGTCATGTCGCGCTGTGTGAGTGGGCTCAGTGTGCTTCCAAACTGCTGTCAAATGTCAGAGAGTAGATTCTTTCCTTTTAATTTGCATACAAGTTCCAATCCCTTGTTTTCAGCATGTAACTGAATATTTGCATGAACTTGTTTTGGCTTCTTGAGTGGGCTAGTTATGAAAGCCCAGTCAGAAGCAGCTGCTGCTATTATTATTATTATTATTATTATTATTATTATTATTATTTAAGTGTCAACAACAACTAAATGCCATTAACTTGATTTTGCTTCATAACATTTGGAGGAGACTATCTTGCTACCTCATCTTTTCAGAAATCAGCAAGTGTATTAGCAGTCTAGCCTGAAGAGTTCACTGACTTTGAAAAAAATGTTTATACATAATAACAGAAATTCATGTAACTCTTCTGTCCATATCTTTGTGAAAATATTTAAATTGCTGCAATTTTTCAGTTTTAAGTCTTTATTGTGTCATAGGATGGAAAGACTATTGCAGAACTTGTATTCTCACGGGTGTTTTTCAGATGCCAGGAATATAGATGTTGGCCTCAGTATGTGGCAGAAGCTTTTCTTTTTATATAAGAACTTAACACTTATATAATTGTTGTTGTACCGTAAAAGAGAGACAACACAGATGGGTGCGGAGGGGGGGGAGCCCTACCCATTTCTGTTGCCAAAACACCCTTAACTATTGCAGGAAAATGGCTAGTTAGAGAGAGCTGTCACTGTGTCATTACTGCCTTGATAAAGTGTTCCCCACGTATATCGTACCAGACAGACACTTATCTCATACAGAATATCATAAGTAGATATGGAAGATAGACCTACCCATTACCAGCTGCGTCTGTGATTGCGTTATGCACAGTTCTGTGACAAGCATTGAATTTAGTTTTTGGCACAGAATTTAGTGACCTGAAATTCTCAGCCTTAATTTAAAGCAGCTAAGAAGGTACCTAAAAATATGCCGCAGTGCTTAAGAGAAATTACAGAAGCTAGGGAGGAGGTGCTAAACTGGACAGTGGGCAGGGAGTGGTGTCTATGCCTTGGATAGTTGCATGCTCCTTTCCACAGCTGGCAAAGCCGTGTAAGTTGTGCAAAATAAGCAAATTAGGCAAATAGGTTTTGTTTGCATAATGTATACGCATTGAAGAAACAGCATCTGCCCATACGTAGTTGCCTTGTAAAATTGAAGTCGGTTATTTTTTGCATTGTGTGAATGATAAAGCTCTGTAAACCATGACAGTATCATGTACACAGTCACACTGCGAGGCAGGAGTGCCTGTTCCTTCAACTACAAATACAAAGTTGGAGAGAGAAATGTCTGTAAGGCATTTATTTTCTGGTTTTTACTCATTGAACATCAAGAAAGTGTCCTGTTGCCACAGAAGATACCATATGAGAACTTTATTAGCAAAATCACCATTTGTTCTTAACATTTTGTTTAAGTTAACAACAAACTAATACTTAACCTCTGTAGATGACCTGATCTGGACACACATCTGTTCCTGTACTGGTATTTTGAGCAGTACCACTCAGACTTTTCCAAAAGGCACTAAATACTGACAACTGAGATTGTTGGATTCTCTCTCTCTCTCTCTCTCTCTCTCTCTCTCTCTCTCTCTCTCTCCTGTAAAACATTTTATTCAGTGTTTCAGATTTTTTAAAATGAACATTTAAATGTGATTTTAAAGGTTGTACAAATCTGTAATTTCCAGTAAATGAACTAGAACTTATCTTTTTTGCTTTAGGCTTTCAGATAAACTTCTGTGAAAAAGCACAAAGTAAGCTACATGTTTTATAGTATTCTGCTATTTTATTTTATTTTTATATCATTCTTGGTATTGGGAATGTGTCCACTGTTGATCTAACTAACCAGCCATGCATTAATACATGGACAGAGCTTCCATTTTTCATCTTGCTTTCAAAATCTGATACCACTGATCTGTAAATAATACTTTAATGTTTTTTATTCATCTTGGATAAAACACTGGAGGGCTCTTAGGTAGTTGTTCCCACAGAGAATAACTAACTAATGAGGACAACGTGTATGACTTTTGCCTTGTGCCAAATAAAATGTTGTAGAATCCTTGGAATAGAGGGCTTGGGCCTTGGATGGTATCTTCCAACTGTTGCTGCTTAATGAAAAAAAGCATTGGTTAGTACTGAAACAGTGATTTCAGTCATGGTTTCCTTTCGAGGTACCAAATTATATGTGAATGAAGCGGCCTCAGCTCGTTATCCAAAACTGTCTGCTCCGTCCTACAGTGGCTGCTGTTGCAAGATCTCATTGGAGAGAGATCTTTCCCTGCCTTGAGACCCAAGATCCTCAACTCAAGATTGACTGTGGGACCTAATGGATACAATGTATGTGCACAGCCATGGGCCCCACCTCCAAGGGATGCTTTCATTTGAGATGTCCTAATATTGGTTGAGATGTCCTAATATTGATTTCTGTGTATCTTTGGAGTGATGGAGATCACTTTTGGAAAATTAGACTTAAAAAATCCAATAAAGCTGAAGGGCAGAACATTGTTGGTCATTATCAGCCCATGGATTTGGATGACTAATGGAAGCTCTGCATGATTAATTTTTCATTCTCCTATGGCTTTCATTTTTTTTAATTGCTATGTTCATTATGTCTTTATGATTGCCTGCCATGCTTTAGTGGGAACTTTATTAGAGACCAAAATGCAGCATTGCTAGCAAAATGTTCTCTCCATTGGGTAAACCTTGTATTATTATTTAAAAAAAAACATCTTGCATTAATTCAGACTGCATATATTTTTTATTTAAAGTTAATTCATATGCGTATTTAATTTAGAAGTGATGAAATTCTTGTAAAATGACTGTTGTTCAGTACTTTGTGTTGAGATTTTATGTCTCTGGCTTTTAATAAAAATCACTAGTAGTAGGAGTGTGGTCTTTTTAAAAATGATAAGATTCTGAAAGATGCAGTAAGACTGCATGTTTAGAACAGGATTACAAGAAATACAAAATAGACTGACTTGTGCCCCCTCCAGCACCATTAGGCGTCCAGAAAAAAATTAATTCAGTTTTTTACTCTTATTCCAGCATTGTGGTTCCTGTGGGAAGTAATATTTTCCAATCGGTTTGAAATAATTTTTTCAGCAAAACAAAAGATGTTACTCAGGCTGTGGGATTTTTCAGAGAAAAGTCCAGTCTGTTGCCTGTGTGGGCATATGCACAAAGAAAAAAATGCTAAGCTGAAGCCCCAAAGGCTCTGTGACAGAAAGAACTGATTTCATAGAGAACTTGCATGGTGTTTTGGGGCCTTGTGCTGTTGTGACAGGGAGAATACCATCTGCCGTTATGCAGAATGCTGTTTTGTTTTGCTTCTTGCAGACTGTACAGTAACCCATGGATGTTGACCCTTGTAGTTAGAAATTGGAGTTGTACCGTAGTTACGCCCAAAAATTTGCTTTCATAAACTTTAGCTGCTTTTTCCTCTGGCTTCTTATGTTCTGCCTGTTGCTGGGATCTTTTGTCTTATGACTTTGCAGGTTTTTGTATACTCTCTAGCTTGTGCCAGTCAGGAGATCTGTTTTTAGGAAGGGGCTTAGCAGATGGCTTATTAAAAGATGCATGAAGTAGTATGTAGTATTGCTGTTTTAGCAGAAGGAATGGATGGTAGTTGGGGAAAATTGGGCAGTTGTGAAGGTGATATTAGGAATTGTAACATGAGCAGAAGGGATGCATCTCGTTTGCATACTTTATTTATGCAAAGGTTATCTGAGTTGTGAACTTTGTGGCCATAAGGTAAAATGGTTTGTGAGCATCTCAAATCTCTTTTATGCTTTTATAATCAATGTGTTGATTTCCCCTTCCCTAACAGATTTTTTTAAAACAAGTTCAAAAAACAATATCTCTGGTTGAGCTGGCACGTGCCTTGTTCACACTAACTCTGTAATGATGGATGCTTCCTGGCAGTGGTTCTTCACTCTTCCTGTTTACACTGATTGTGAAGAGAGGGAGAAGGTGACTAGAGAGTCCACTGTTCTAAGCTGGTCCTGGCAAACTGAAGAGGAGCAGTGACTTGATTAGCCCTCTACTGAGATGATTTGGCGTATGGTCCCTTTGGGGATGGAAAGGTGGAACGCAAAGATTTTAATAAATAATGTTTCAGTGAAATCTTATGGCATGTGCCACCTGAAATGACAAGTATTTTGAGGGAATCTTTTTTTTCAGATCTGAAGCCATAGTAGAGAGAGGAACTGTAAGCTGAGAACTTGAGACAGAAGGTTAGGAACTAGAAGTTGGGGATGGGATCCCTAAAACTAAAACTGAATGCATCCTTTCCCCCCATATTCTTCTGTGATTATATTTGAGGATCCCACATTTGGAGTCTCCAGATATGGATTAGACAGTGATTTGGGGGCAGCTGTGTGTTGTTGTTGTTGTTGTTTTTGTCCTGTTTCGAAGTGTGCAAGTGTGAGCCAATCACTCAGTTTTAGGCTTTAATTACCCCGGGTGACAACCACTGCTTGCCCCCCTTGCCCCATTGTAGCTATGCAAGTGCCCACATCGAACATTTGTAATTTGCACACTTAAATTCTGAGTGTTCAATTGTATGCATGAACTAAGTGTGTCAGAACTTGATGAGGGTAAGGGGGAAGAATAGGGGTTAGCATTCTATTTAACATATAGATAACTTTCCTATTTCATCTTTTGGTTAAAGATCCTTAAATCACACTGCTGTCATGTGTCCACATTTTTATCCATAACTAGGGCTGCAGTCCTATACACACTTACCTGTGAGTAGGTTCTATTGAACTCAGTAGGATTTACTTCTCAGTAGATATGCATTGGATTGTGCTGCATGGCAGCTAGAATTAGCTTTTTATTTCAATAAAAGCTGAGATTCTACTAGCAAAAGACCTTCTTACTGTGGCTAAAAAGTCCTCGTATCTCATGGGTAGCAAAAATTGCACATAGTTTATATTGGCTGGCCCAAATCCTTGCTCAGCCATGACGCTTACTGAGTGACCAAGAGCCAGTCACATTGTGCCTAATCAACCTCACAGGGTTGTTGTGAGGATAAAGGGAGGGAGAGGTTTCATGTACACCCTGAGCTCCTTGAAAGAAGGACAGTAAATAGATGTGGAAAATAAACATTGATACAGCATGTATGTTCAGTGAAAATTGCTGGGTCACAACAGGAAGCATCCTGGTTTTTATAAATATGGCGATATAAAAACGTTTCAGTGAATTTTTTTATTTTATTTCAGTTTATTACATTTTTATCCCACCCTTCTTCCAAGGAGTTCAGGACTGCTTACAGGATTCTCCACCCTCCTGATTTTATCTCACAACAATGCTGTGAAGCAGGTTAGGTTGAAGGCAAGAGAGTGTGTATGACTGGCCCAATGTCACCAAGTAAGCTTTGTTACTGAGTGGAGATTTGAACCCAGGTCCCTCCTTTTGGAATGTGTAGTTGTGCTGAAATGTTCTCATTAGCTCAGTATAAGCAGAATGCACCTCAGCATCCTTTCTTGGCATTTCTGCTGGTGATTAATTATTTCTACTATAGGTCTGTGTTGCCCCATATATTACGGTTTTAACAACCCAACTTCTATTTCACATGACTTCACTGAAAATAATGGGAAGCATCTGAAAGAATTACCCTGCTGGAGGTCAGGCTTAGAAGCAGCTTTCCAAACTATTGGTTACACAATTCAAAGCTCAGTTGAAAGTATGGGAAGCACTGCCTACAACAAGTATAGTTGGGTTGATTTGTAACAGCATTTGCTCTACTCTCATTGATTTGCTGATCCCAGTAACCTCCCAGTATACTGCAGGAGGTAGAAGAGATCAGCATGGAGACAAACACAGTCCTTGTGTGTGGTTATTGAATGCTCCTGGGTCACCTGATGTGCAAGAAGCACTCTAAAACTAGGCCTTATTGTTAAATGCAATTATTTTTGTTTTGTTTCTCCAAAGTCATTCTTGAAACAGAATTCTAATAATAGGGTTGCAGCCCAATCCTATCCATTCTCCCCCCCCCCGACATTGTAGCTGTGCCAAAATGGTGACTGCTGCATCCTGTGGGGGGGGGGCAGGCGGGCCAGGAGGCATCAGCAGGGAAAGGGGATGTTCAATCCCCTTACCTCTGCATAAGCCGACCTGCAATGGGTCTCCTCGGACCAGTGCTAGCAATTTTGCTAGAGCAAGTCCGAGGAGAGAAAGGGGGCGGAGAGGCTGCAGGAAAGAGGGATAGGATTTATCACGTGCTTTCTGCGACAGACCCACCCCCTCCCACAGCCTCCCTGCCCCGTCATGTCCTTAGGATACATGTCCCCCGTCACAGCTTAGGATATGGAAATAATGGGAGGCTTGTGGTAAAATTTAGATATTGGTTTTGCTTTTTAATAAGAATTTTGTAGCGATAGTGTTTCAGACCAGGAACAGTGGAGTTAATCTGAATTTTTTTGTATTCCAACCTTAACGTTTAGATAGACTTTTCAGAAATAATATAAATCAGGCCTATTTATGAATGAGTTCTGATTCTGAAGGAGTCAGATTCTTCATCCTTCTTGTATTGTGAAATTATTTGTAAGGCTTTGGTGTTGTTTGATGTCAGAAAAAATAAACTAACAAACTGTTTTGAACCTATCTTAACCGGTTTTATTTTTATATGCCTATAGATCTTATGAATTAGCAGCTGTTAGTCCTGTAGAGCCCCTTTGATTGCCACTTTCTCCTATTATCTTGCCCATTTTTGCAATCCTCCTCTTCTCTGTGTAGGAGGTGATCAGGAAGATGAAATTTGCACTTTTTTTCAATCTGCTGTTTAGGTGTGAGAATGCAGATACAAGAGCAGATAAGGTGCTGTGGTGAGTTTTGTCTTGAGCCTTGCTTCCCTTTGTCTGGAAATGAAATGTTTGTGTTTGCTGTTATATACAGTATGTGGGTATAGTAAAGGAGCAAACAGTGATGATGTAGTTAAAAGAAGCAACTTTAGTTTAAAACAACCGTGATATGCTAAGGTGGTTGATTTGGATCATTAATTGGTTATCTGGTAGGGTTTTTTCTTATTTGAGTTGCACATTGACTTGAGATGCAGTGTCTAGAACAGCATTTCTCAAACTGGGTCGGGAAGTGGGTCACGACCAGATTTCTGATAATCAAAATAACTAATCAGATAATCAAAAACCAGATAGCTGTTAATTGCCCTGCAAACCTGAGCTCCTGCAGTTTGCAAGCTTGTGTAAATATAGGGAGATAAATGTGTGAGCATCTTTTTTATGGTGTATCTTTTTCCAAGCCTGTCAATGACAGGTAGCGGGGGCAGGTGAAGACTGGATCACATAACTAAGCCCCTCAAGCCTTGAGGCTATTAGTTAGGGCTGCCTCATTACGAGAAATGGATTGAGGTTTTTTTGCAATTAATAAATAAAATATTAAATACGATTTGAAAGATTCATGGCCAGCAATAATAGACACAGATTGTAGTTGTATTATGGGTTTAAAATCCATGTAATTTTTTATGCAAACAGGTTAAAACAAAAATTAAAACCCAGTTTAAAATATACAAGTTAAAATTACGTTGGTGTACACCAGGGGTGGGGAACCTATTTGCGGTGGGGGGCCATTTCCCCATTGGGAAAATTGGCTGCGGGCCGCCCGTAAGGGCGTCTGAAATTTTTGGGGGCCCCCACCGCAAATTTGACACCCCCCCCCGAATCTACCCTTCTAACCCACCCACGGAACACTCTCCCTCCCTCCCACCCACCCACGGAACTCTTTCGCACCCACGGAACTCCCTCCTCCCCCCTCCTCCTCCTCCTCCTCACTCCCACCCACCCACCCACACACACACACACGCTTACCTGAGGCTCCGGGGCGGCGGCGGTGGCAACTGCTGCCGTCGCCTTCCCGCGTCAGCTCCAGTTTAAATCGGCCTTTCTGCAGCTGCGCAGATCGCCGTTGAGGCTGAGAGGCCAATCTCTCGGCCTCAACGGCGATCTGCGCAGCTGCAGAAAGGCCGATTTTAAAGTGACTAGGCAGGCGGGTGGTGGAGCCTCCAGTCCCGCGGGCCGGATTGGTCAGGTCCCGCAGGGGCCGGACCGGATTGACCCACGGGCCGGAGGTTCCCCACCCCTGGTGTACACGAACATCTTCAGGTAAAAGTGAGCATCTCAGGCTGCATAAGGTGGTGAGCCCTTATGCAGCCTCAGATGCTTTTACCTGAAGATGTTCGTGTACACCAACAAAACGTAATTTTAACTTGTATATTTTAAACTGGGTTTTAATTTTTGTCTTAACCTGTGTTTGCATAAAAAAATTTACATGGCTTTTAAACCTGTAGTGCAACTACAATCTGTGTCTAAATAAAATGTTTCTTTTTAGGTCACCTTTTTAAAAGTCTTGTAAAGCTAGGTGGGTGCTGATAGAGCGTCGTTTTAAAAAAGTGGGTCCCGGTGCTAAAACGTTTGGGAACCACTGGTCTAGAAGACTTAACTCTTAACAGGCAGGTCTCTGAAGTGGCCAGTTGATTAAGGGCAGCATGTAAATGTCGTCTCTTCTTTGTTATACATCTGGAGCTGAAAGCAGCTATGTGATGCCTGCTAGCATTAACTTTACAGAATAGTTTAAAACTATCTGTGTTGTGATGTAAGCAATAATCCCCATTGTCTGTGGTGGAGAGTGGGCAAAGGTCATCCATGTTAGGCAGAAATGTGGAAAGAACGTGGCCTGGAATAAGAAAGGAAACTTAGGCTCCAGTCGTAGGCATACTTAATTCATGAACTAATTCCCACTGTTTAGGATTATGATACTAACCATTCCCTAAAAATGATAAAAATACTAATAAGTTGTTAAAAAAAAAACAAGGTTAGTCCATCCTTTTGCTAAAAAATAAAA
Source organism: Plestiodon gilberti rubricaudatus (assembly GCA_026170595.1). NCBI lineage: Eukaryota > Metazoa > Chordata > Lepidosauria > Squamata > Scincidae > Plestiodon > Plestiodon gilberti. The sequence continues at coordinate 161,323,313 of JANXHW010000002.1, forward strand.
CCATTTATTTTATCTTGAATTAAAGATCAAACATGAAAGTTGAATTTAAAATAGAGTTAACTGGACAAGTTTCAGTCTCTTTCTTACTGTGTTGGGCAGTGCAATCCACCATAGTGATCCGGCCCAGGGCCGCCCACCGGATCCTATCCCCATTCCGGGCCACGCTGCTGCGGCCCGGAGGTCTACTCTGGGAAGGGGACGTTGGTCCCCTTCCCCCGGTGTAAACTGGGGAAGGCCCAATCGGCCCCCTTGGATTTCCGCCAGCTAACTAGCTGGCGGAAGTAAGAGGAGGCCGTGTAACGGCCGGGGATATGGTGGACGCCATCCCCTCCCCCTCCCAGGCCAGCTCAGCTAATGGCCCCCCTCCCTCACTGCCCGGAGTCTTACCTTCCTCCGGTGGCCACATGGCAGTCCCGGTGGCAGAGTGAGGGCGGCCGGCCTTGCGCCGGCCTCCCTTACTCGCAACTCGTCGCGAATGTGCCTTACGGCATGTTTGCGACAGCTTCCGTCAATGGAACGCTCGTTCCCTCGCAGTTTCTGTGCGCAGGATTGCGCTCTGAATCTGGTCTGTTCATCTAAGCATTCTTTTCATACTTTGTCCGTCTGCACAAAGCATTTAACATTGAAGTTTACTACGGTCCAATCCTATCTAGCTTTCCAGCGCTGATGCAGCTGCAATGCAGCCCTGAGGTAAGGGAATAAACATTCCCTTACCTTGAGGAGGCCTCCATGAGTGCCCCACCCCCAGAGGATGCAATGCACACTCCCTTGGTACAGCTGCATCGGTGCTGGAAAGTTGGATAGGATTGAGCCCACAGTGTGCTATGATGCAAGTTAGCCTATTATTCCTCCTTTACTACTACTATTTCTCCTCACACTGGGACATGAATATTGTTGCTGTGGGATCTGGACATTCAGACAACCAATAAGCATGGGTTGGCATTGGTGCACTTCATCACAGAATACTTGATGGGTTCAAGTATTTTATTATGAGCATCTTTAGTGTAGTGATGGCTTTAACGGTCATGTGCTATGGAGTGGAGCTACAAGCCACAATATGTTTGTGTTTAGCCAAGTCACCAATTGTTGGATGCAATTACCGGTAACTGATGTACCCCGTATTTCTTCGAGTCTTAAGGCACCATCAATTCTAAGGCGCACTTTAATTTCAGGAACACCAGCAGGGGGAAAAAAAACATTGATTGCAAGACACATCTCCTTCCTTCAAACTCTCCCCGGCTTGCCTGCTGCTCCATTTCGCCGATCCGATTTTACAGCGCTTGGGGGAGCTACCGGGGCTTGTGGGAGCTTCAGGGAGGCCTGCACGACCCTCTGCAGGCCTCCCCGATCTTCAGTTCAGCGAAAAACGGCAGTTTTTGGCCATTGCCAGTTTTTGCGAAAAGCAGAAATGCCCAAAAACAGCCATTTATCGCTGAACTGAAGATCGGGGAGGCCTGCAGAGGGTCGCACAGGCCTCCCCGATCTTCAGTTCAGCAAAAAACGGCAATTTTCGGACATTTCCAGTTTTCGCGAAAATAACCGTTTTTCGCCGAACTGAAGATTGGGGAGGCCTGCAAAGGGTCACGCAGGCCTCCCCGAAGCCCCCACAAGCCCCGGTAACTAAGGAGGTGGCGTTTTGTGGGTGCAATTTGACACCTTTGATTCTAAGACATCCTTTTTTGAATTTCTAAATTTGAAAAAAATGTGCATCTTAGAATCGAAGAAATACGGTAATTAACTTTTAGTGTGTGTGTAGTTTGTAGCAGCACAATCCTATGCATGTCTACTCAGAAGTAAGTTCCATTGTGTTCAATGGGGCTTACTCCCAGGAAAGTGTGGATAGGATTGCAGTCAATGCAATCCTAACCAACTTTCCAGGGTCCGTGCAGCTGCAATGCAGCCCCAAGGTAAAGGAACAAATGTTCCCTCACCTTGAAGAAGCCTCTGTGACTGCCCCCGCACCACAAAATGTAGTGTGCGCCCAGCTGCATCAGCACTGGAAAGTTGGTTAGGATTGGGCTGTAAGTCAGGGAATGGAGACCTCCTTTTGCTCTGAAGTTCTACATTTCCAATTTTACATTGACTGTAACAAAGCTACAAATACATTTGCTCTCTTTACGCTCAGAGGCGTGAATATATGTCCTTACTGTCTTGCATGCAGATACATTCACTGGTACATGCTTACGTTCTCTCCTCCGTACACAGACATGCATGTTCTTTCTTTTGTGTATGTGCGCACGCACGCACACACAGAGGCAGGTTCTCTCTGTCGCTAGAGCCTATTCAGGGATTCAGTAACCATGGATAGCAGTCACAGTTAAAACACTGCCAGGAACATGCCAGCACACCTTGCCCCTGTCGCTGACTCGCTCTTTAACTCCATCCCCATTCTCCCTGGGTACAGTTTTGTCTGCAGAGGCTAACTTATTTGGAGAGAGTTTCTCCTGTGAGCTGGAACACAGATCGCTCAGCATTTCAAATAATGGGGAGAGGGTACTGTTGTTTGTCTCTGCAAACAAACATTGACCTGAGAGGAGGGCGGGCTACAGAACACGTTGGCAGGGGTTTTTCAGTGCACTTCCAACCCCTGTGACCATGGACGCTGTCCTTGGTCACAGTAATATGCGAGGGGGGCTGTGCATGTTTCTGGTCAAGAGGCAGCAACAGAATGGGTTTCTCTTTTGCCAGAAACCGTGATCATATTTGGTGACATGATTACATCACAGGCTGGTAATTCCAAGCTATAGCCAAAGCTGTGATTCTCCTCGTTTTTTAATTGACCAATGAGCACACATCCTGCACTCTACATCTTGCTGCTTGTGAGTAATGAGGTAGCAAAGGGGGGGGGGAGATATTTGACCCTTGATTTTTAGTATTAATATTAAAATACTTACAAATGTAAAAGTCAGATTTTCAAGAGCTTTTTGTTGCTAACCCCCAACAGCCTTGGAAATGATTTTATCATTTTCAATTATCATACAACAGTTGTGGTGCAAGGAAACAGTTTGTCAAGAGGCAGGTTTGTTTCTTGGCCTAAACTTAGTGTTAAGGGCAGGAGCTTTAGTCAGTGGCTGTCCTGTTGCTGTTGTGACTTATATGTTCAGCGTTGATCCTGAAATGTTCATACTTGTTGGGAGAAACATTTTGTCGTTTGATTTTACAGTAGTTTGTTACAGATTCTATCTATACAATAAACTATGCTCTCTTGCCGACAAGAGTTTTGTTTTGTGTTTATCTCTCAGGTAAGCGCAGAGCACTGAAGTTGAATTTTGCAAACCCACCTTTCAAATCCACAGCGCGATTTACTCTGAACCCTACTGGAGTTCCTTTTCAAAATCCACACATGTGAGTATAAAGCCAGAAGTTCCATCAGCTGGAACTATTCTGATGTATTTAGATAAAGCTATTTCCTTAGTCTCGCATAAGTTGCAGGCAGTACAAAAAAGTGTAGAGTGGACCAAGGTGTAGGATACTCTCTTTATTTCAAATGCAGAAGAAGAATAAGTGTTTATATTTAATCCACCATCTTAAATTGAAACAACTGCCTTGAATTGTGTATAAAAAGCCCTCTCATTAGCTGGTAAGTAATTTCTTTTGGTTAATCTTATTCACTGACTACTTTAACCAATGCTTATTTTCAGCCTGGCTAAGTTCTTGTTCCTGAATTTACTACTGTATAAAATATACATCCGTTTTTACCCTAAAATTGTGGATAACGTTTTGAGAAATTGTGGAGTTGCATCTTAAATTTAGTTAGTCTTGACTAACTAAACTTAGGATATAACTTAAGGTGACAAAATATGGAATGCATGGAATAATAGCTAGGTAAGTTTCCGAGCAAAAAGGTTGTGAGCTGCCTTGTGTACAGATCCAGTGTTAAGTATAGAGCAGTTGGATGTTTAATAACCAAAAGTCTAATGCTTCTTGAAATATAAGCCTTGTATCCTCAAATCCACCAATCTGGACTGATGGGTGATCTCGCAGCCTGTGAGTGTAGTCAAATGAAAAGTTTTCATGTTCCCTTGTAAGGTTTCAGAAATCTGGCCAGTGAAGATCATCAGAGCTTTGGACCTGTTGTTTCCTCAATTGCCTGTGCTTCCTTTGGGACTATGTTGCCTTGGGTTGTACGGTATAGTGCGCTTTTGCTGCGCCCTATATGTCACTGCTTGTTCGTGTAATTCAGAGTTTTCCATTTCCTATGACTATATCAGCTTTGTTCTTCCCTGTTTTTTTTAATCTATTCAAGTATTTATTGATGAACTTAGGAAAGCCTTCCTGATATTTAAACAATCAGTAAAAGCTAGAAAATGCAGAGACTTCAAGTGGTCTTATAAAATTTCAAGTTTCTCATCTTAAAAAGAGGAAGAGCAAGGTGTAGCCTGGTGAGTATTGGCATCCTGTAGTATCACCTTGCATATCGTGCTTTTTTCAGGACTCTGTACCTGCTCCCCATGTTAGAATATATGAGTTGCCTGGACTCTGTCTTTTCCGATTAGCCTTGTACCTCTTCTCTTTACAATGGTTTTTCACAGCTTTCTTCCTTTTGGCCTGTCCTCTTTGGATGGATGTTCCCTTCAAAAGAGACTTATTCTTAGTAAGGTAACCCATCACCCACTTCTAGTGGCTTTCTTTAGTAGTGTTATATTTCATCCAGTGCTTTTCTGACTTGCAATTTCTCTAGATAATAGCAACTCTTGTCTGACAACTTCTTGCATCGATTTCTCTAATTTCAGGTTCATCAGGCCTCTGGCAGTGTTACATTATGCTATTTTTTTAAAAATTCAGTTTAGCAAGTGGGCAGGAGTTTTTCTGTGGGAATTGGATTTCCTAGAGCACTGTGAACTTGGAAATGTGCTTGGCCATACTGCAACTAGTGTAGAAAACAAATATATTCTGTATTTGACACTCCAAATTTTGTATCAAGGATACACAATCAGTCTCCCTTTCAAGGGTAAACCAGTTCTGCATGTTGTGAGAGGAGTCCTTTTTGTATTTCAAAAATTGTTGGGTAGTTATTCTGAAATGAGAGAGGGCCTCTTTATCCACTGTTTTTTTTTTTTTTAATTATCCCTGTCTTTTGAGGAATTTAGTTTCAGCAGTAAAGTCCTTTGTCACCGATGTGTGCGTCAGATCTATGTCTTTTTGGAACTGGTACATTAAAACATTAGGACCATAACATCCGAAAGAGGATTCTCCTATCTTTAATGTTTTTACTGGTTGCTGGGATGAATTAGAAGTGCTTTCATCTCTTTTCATGTCACCTTTTCTTGAATTGGATTTTTAGGACTGCAGTACTGTGCATATTTACTTAGGAGTAAGCCCCAATGAACACAGTAGAACTTCTGAGTAAATTTGCACAGGATTGTGCTGTAGATTACTTTGATGTCTGATAAGGAAGGTCATATGTACTATGGCTTGAGGCAACTTATTTTTATTAGATTCATTCCTGTTTTCAGATCCTTGTGGATTATCTTTGAATAGTTGGTTATTGTTCATAGTTTTAAATGCAGCTGCTGACTAAACACAACTCTGTCAATATTGTGTGCTGTAATTTATGGTTCCATTCATGTAGATGGGCAAATATGAAGGTTTTTCCTATCAAGGCCGGGCTTCTGTGTCTTGGATGCTCTGATTTGGAAGCTTTAAGTTGCAATTTTTCTCCTAAACATTTGGACAACTTGCTTGATCTTTTTGTCCTTGAAAATAATATAAAGGAAAGCAGTTAGGTCTAGTACGTATATTTTGCTTAGTTGATAGCTTGTGTTCAGGGGCCAGTCAGGTTGCCCTGATAGTTTTTCCAGGTATCATGACTTTTAGTCAGAAAAAATGTTAGAAATCATGACTCTTACTATATAAAGGATGAGGAGAGGAATGAGTCCTCTTTAAAACTCTGTGCCAAAATCTACTCTCTTTTGAAGATGATTTCCCCAACTATTATGATTTCCTCAATAGCAACTATTGAATTGATGACGACAAAATGCATGATTTAGGTCAAAAGTGGTTTCAATGGATACATATACAGTATTTTGAAATTATAGTATGCTTGCTAGACCCTCCATTTACACTTGGTTTTGGGCTTGTTTTATATGCATCTTTGCCCAGTAACTTTGTTCAAGATGAATATGGCTGATTTATACAGCAGCTATATGTAAATTAAGCACAACGTTTTGTCTCAAACTTTGATTCTAGTATCCCTGTCTCCTGGTCAGAATTTAGTTGTGTGGTACTCTCTGTCCACTTGCATCCTCTCCTGCCACTTGGAGTAGTAGCAGGAGAGTTCTTCATGTTGTAAAGTGATTTTATGTACAGTATTGTCTTTGTGGCTAAAATGCTATAATGTATGTGATATATAGCTTCACTGGTCCTAGAATTCCAGTGACCATTTTTAAGAAGCTATTTTTATGTTTACTGATTACTCTGCTTTGACATGTTTATATAGTGTGTGTTGATGCTTTTGCCAAAGCATGTTTGGAGACGAACTTGAGTTAGATCCGCTGCATTAGTAGTTGTGTAGAACAAGTCATTCATCTAATTCTGTCTGTTGTGCAGTATGGAGTGAGGGTCTCAGTGTCTTGTAAAACATCCTTTCCACATAGAGGCTTAACATGGAAATGACTTCCACTATGGCAGAGTTCACTTAAGACCTATGTGAGATCAGTGTCACTAGTATTTGTGTTTCCCCCTCTTCTTTGATTGGCTTTTTCTTTTTTGTGGGGTGTAATTAGGGTCTGAAAAGACTTTCTGATAAGTTGCTCTGAAAGGTCATAGAGCAGGTTAAAACACTGAAAAATGTGTATTTGAATATAATAGTGTTAGGTAAAATATAAAGAAAGGTACAGAATGTATAGTAATAGACACTATATATTCTACAATAATATACAATATATAGTAATTTATTGGCATCAAATTAAAAAGTAAACATAGTATACAAATAATATTCACCTATGAACAAACTAAAAACATCATCATCCAATCAATTATCAGTATTCTAGTTAATTGCATCCTGAGTTAATTTGTCATGAAGGTCACTGCGTTTGTTAAAAACCAAATGCAAAAACCTTTCAACAGCACACGTAAATTCAGGATTTCTCCCATACTGGAGAAGTCGCAATGAGTCCAGATCAGATCTGGACTTAGTTGCTAAGTTTGAGAGCAAAAATTGGGGTCGCAAGTCTCTGTAAAATTTGCAGTTATATACCATATGTACAAGAGTTTTGACAGACTTACTGTTTCGACAGACTTATTGTTGCACGGACACACTCTATCACATTCCGCCTTTCATAGATATCTACCCCATAATAAATTGGATGGAAAGGAATTGAACCTTGCTAATGTAAACACTCTCAGCTCCAAAGGGTTAGTTAAGTATTGTAGGTAGGTAATTATTTTCACATATCTGTGCCGAGGGTAGTTGGAATAACGGGGGAGGGGGGAGATATATAGTAATATATACTTCAGATATAGTAATGTCTGAAGACTGCGACTGCACTGGTATGTTGACGTTTGCATGTGTGCAAAACCCAACCAATCCTCTCCCGTAGTATATTAGGTAGTATACAGACGTCTTTGGGTATTAGAAGCGATTACGTGTTGGATCCAGTAATTGTACATTTCCTGGTTCGTAGTGCTTTGCGCTACAGATTACAAAGGATCAAGCATAAGAGCACATAGCCAAGAGCAGAAACCCAATCCTATCACAGCAGCAAGCATGCTTGTTCCCTGTTGCATACTGGCTGCTAGAGAGTCAGAAAATCATATACTGTATGTGACTTTCTCGAAGGCAAGGGGCCAGGTAGAGGCTTTCCCTAACTGACTGTGTCCTATACACTGGGGATAAGATACCCTTAGGTATAGCTAAAGCAAATTTGCTGGCTCTGATATGCATTACATTTCAGAGCTGGCTGCATTTCTTCTTTTAAAAAAAATGCTCACACACAATTTCAAGCTGACCAGTATTGTTGCATCTGTGTTTGATCAGAAAGACTTCTGTTTAATCCTTCAGCACCAGTTCAATCTTCCTTTTAGGTCTTTTATATTTCCCTTCTCTTGTTAAGTGCTATAGAATTGACAACAATAAGGGGAACAGAAAGGATGTGCCCAGAAAGCTTGGAACTGGAGTTTGCCAATTGCAAGTGACCATAATCAACAGCTTTTCTTCTTGTATGAAAACCATCAGCTTCTCTTCAGTTACATTATTGTTAAGAACATCGAGATTGAACCGATAAGTCGCATGGAGGAAGATATGTCACTGTAATTAGAGTCTGGTTTGCTAAGGGAGGTATTATGTTGGCCAACTCTAAGTTTCAAAACACTCAATAGAGAAGTAGGCTTTGGAACTTGATGGAAATGAACCAACTTCTTCATTATGGAGAAATTCCCAGATGGTTAGGATTTCTTTAGATCTTCATGGGGTTTGCATAATGGAAGCCAAAGCAAAGGAGACTTTAATGTCATTAACCAGCAGAACATGGCACTAGTCTTGGAAAGCATGTATCTTGATTCTGTGCCTGTAGGTTAGGTGAAGAAGTACTGAACAGGTCATCTATCCTGTAAGCTTGTGATTAATTTCTTCTTTGTGGTCTCTGTACATTCCCATACACCTGCATAGAACAGTCTCTGAACATTCTAGAACTATAGCTGGACACTGCCATTCATGCCCATTCCCCTTGCGGGAAATTTAAAACTAACTGCATGTCTCTAGGGGCAGGGTGAGCACCTTCCCAACTTCCTAATCGAGTTTTTGATTGAGAATAACAGCCAAGACAAGAGGAATTATGTAAAATCCTCTATCCCACGATCTTCAGGAAATATATTATCAATACTTTACTAAGGTCAGGTCTCTCTCTGAAGATAACTTCTTGATAAGAGTTGTGCAATTCCTATATTGAGATGACATATCTGTGACAGCCACTAAAGTTTGTTGTATTTCATAATAGATAAGAGTGGGGGAAATAATCAGAAAGATGAAGTGTTAGAATATCTGATTAGTGAGCTCATCTCCACTATCTTATAATTGTTCCTATCATTTCGGTCTTCGGAAGGATGCTTTCAGATATATATTGCTTTAGAAACTGCGCTGCAGTCCTTGCAGTTCCCTTTAGGGCATTATGTGTTTGTCTAGCTCACTAGTTTGTGTAGTGATTGTAGGCTTCAGGACTGGGTTTTTTTTTGTTAAGGAATTAACATTTTGCCAGGAAATGTTAATGCATTCTTTTTTTTCCAGTGGGGAAGTGAGAGAGAAAAAACCTTGCTTCCCCTCTCCTTACGTATGAGCCCTTGACTGGATTTTCTTTTGAAAGAGAACGTCTCTCGCGAAGAAGCATAGCGATGAAACGTTGTGAGAGAGCTCTCTCTTTCCTGGATTAGCTAAGGACTCTTTGTTTCTAAGGGATTTTGACATGTCCCTTCTCCTGAGCAGCTTGTCTTCTTGGCAGTTGGTTTACTTGTATGTAAAAGTATTTAATCTCATTCCAGTTTTCCTACTGCTACATTACTACTTAAAAGGGGCAGTTTTATCTGAGAGTAGGAAATTTCTTACCTGGGAATATTTGTGAGAGATTTGGATCTAGAAACTCTTATTTGCTCCTCAGGCAGTGGACAGTGAAAGTTGCCCCTAGCTCTTCCAGTTCTTCTGGGGAAGATTGTAATTTATTCCACCCTAGGTAAATAAGGTAATAGCTACCACTCCTGATTGGTGGATCAAGAAACAAGCACTAGTTTTCAGGTAAGAAAGTGTCCTTTATCCAGTCAATAGAGTGCAAGATGGTGGTAAGCAATGGGGCAGATTTAGCCATGGAGCTCAATATCACTAATCAGCTTATTGCTGTTGATTGATCTGATGAAAGTCTCACCTGAAACTGAGTCTTACGTTCTGCTCCTAAATGAGTTTGCTTAGAAAAAAGTCCCATTGATTTCCGAGGGGTTCACTTCCAAGAAAGTGTACTTTGGAGTGTAGGCTTCTGTTGCTTACAAGCACTGCCTTAATAGCAATGGTTTGATGAGAAAACAGTGGCAGTTAATGTTAAAGTAAGGAGCATTATAGGCTAGTCTTAGCAACAAAGTGAAATATGTTCATTTCTTGTATTATCCAAAAGGTAGTGTGTCTTCTCAATGACTGTGTGTATGTGTTATTGTGTTATGTTATAACAGCAATGTGTTTTCCTGTCATTTTTACAACTCTTTTCCTGGCTGAAGTGATACACAAGCAACAATGGGTAGTAATCACATTGCCCCGTTCACTTTCAAAAGGAGAGAAGCGGAGATGATCGTGAAACTTTCCAGCAGGCTACAGTAAGCTTAACTGTCTGTTAGCCCCATTGTCAAATATTTTCTTAAGAAAAAGGCATCAGCATAATGGTAGTACTTTGCAAAAACTTGTTATTCCATAACTGAATTAATATATTTGTCAAAGTAATTATCAAATATTTCAGTATATCATTATTTTTTCAATGATGACATTTTATTGCTCTGTTAATATCCATGATTCCTAATGTTCTATCCCTATTGACTGTCATTGGCTCCAGAAAGAGGGTGCATTTTGGATATGTCATTGACTTCGTGCTGGCCTTACAAAAAATCTGCCTCTAAAAAACCAAACAATCCCGCCCCCTCCCCAACCCTCAGTTTTGTCCTTGACAGATGGAGTTAAGTGCAGAATAGTGAAGTTGTTGCAGGTTGTTTTTTTTTTCCCCCTGGGTTGTATATTTCATTGGGCTGTATGTTTCTGTGACTTTAGAGAGCCTTGTTCACTTTTCGGATTAACCTGCAACTATGTTGTGTGTGACATGATGTTGTGTCGCTTAAATGAAAGGGCTTGCCATCAAAAGTGGGATAAGCATGGAGAAAATTGCAGTGCACATAGGAGTAGAAGAGAGGAATCTTGTGACTGGAGTGGAAATCTCTGAAAGTTTCAGGGCTATAAAAAGGGGCTTGGCCAGCCAGATGGGCAACATGATTCTTAGGTTTCTCAGTCCTGCTACACTGCTACACAGAGAGCCAGTGTTGTATAGTGGTTAGAAAGTTGGACATGAACCAGGAAAACCTGCTTCACTATGAAGTTTAGTGGGTAACCGTATCAACCTAACCTACCTTGTTGTGAGGATAAAAGGAGGGGAAGGAACCATGTATACTACCCCAGGCTCCTTGGATGAAGGGCAGTATAGACATGCGAAAAATAAATACAGTTAGTAACACAAACCAGCCAGGCACAAGAACTTCGAAGCAAACAAATCCCCTCTACCCACCCGATAACTGAATAGATTTCTAATTTATATTTACTTTGAGCAGTATGATTAGTTTAGGGAAAGAAGGGTGGAAATGAAACAAACCAAGAACCTGCACACTGAGAACATTTAAAAATGGCATACCCTTAAGACGGTAGGACGGTAGGAGCCTACTTGTTGCCTTGCCTGCTGGGAAAGAAACATTAGTCCCCGAGAGTTGGATGTTGGTGGTCTCGCACCTGCGACAATATTTCTGCAGCCTTGCAGTTGCTAGTAATTTGTTATTTCCTGCTGTCACACTGTAAAATGTGACAAATGTTTTAGTAGCAGAAGAAGTTCCAAACATTAGAAGAATGGCTAAGATTCAGACTCCTCGGTGCAACCTTTGGGTTGAGAACAGTTTTCTTTCTCTTGCTTAATCTGTGCCCCCTTAACAGGCAGACTTTACAAATGCTCTTTTTTAAAAGAAAGTTGACTAGTGGTTCTGTTGTCTGTTGCAAAGTGTACTGCTAAAACCACATCATGTACACAACTTTCATATAAGCCTGGGAAAAATTTGCCTATGAAATTGAAACATTGCTGTAATGAGAATTTTTCTAGAAATCCAGTTCACTTACCAAACTCTTAAGAACGCAGCACAGTATCTAGTAGTGCTAGAATTACTTTGAAGTCCTGTGGTGCTCTGAAACCTCCGAAGAACATCATTCACAGCGCAATCCTCCGTAGATTTCCGACGGTGGAGCAAACGCTCTGCCGCCGGAAACCGTCGCAAATGTGCCATAAGAAATTCCCCGGCGACTGCATGGGCGGTCCAGGCAGAGAGGGAGGGGGGCCATTGGCTGTGCCAGCCCGGGGGGGCAAGGATGGCGTCCGCCATATCCCCGTCTGCTGCTGGGCCGGCTTTACACAGACTCCTCCGCTTTCCGCCAGCTATTTAGAAATCTGCCAGAAATCCGAGGAGGCCCATTGCAGCCTCCCAGCTCTACACTGGGGAAGAATGTCCCCTTTTTCCCAAGTAGACCTCTGGGCCGCGGATAATATAAACAAGTATATTATCCATATTTTATTTATTTAGAATAGCTATACACAACTTTTAAATAAAAAGTTCTTAAACTGGTTTACATAGCAAAGAAATGAGAAGTTGGTTTCCTGGCCCAAAGGGGCTTGCTATCTTAAAAGAGACTCAAGAGAGGCAGGGAGAATGAGGAAGAAAATGCGATTATTTGATGTGCATGATACTTGGGCGTCCTAATGGATAATATTATAACTGAGCCTAAGGTTTCATGCTAACTGTGAGCAATAGTAGTAGCAGTAATAACTGGATATTCTCTGTTCTTTTCTGTAGTGTCACATCTTTGTCCATATGCAGTAACAGAAGGAAGGTACATTTTGTGGTCATTTCAAGTGCAAATAGATCATATAACTCTTAACCCACTGTCATGTTTGATTTTTATTATCAGTGTAGAATTTACACGTGCAAGATCTTTGTGACTTTAAATGTGTGTGATAATTCACTTCGTTAATCTGTCTTTGAGGACAGATTTCTGTCTTTGAGGATGAGACTTATTCATGTTCTTTCTTCTGTTTTACTTTTGTGTGCTAATTGAATCCCGTTGCATTTCTTTGTGGGTAGCATCTTTTATTCGTTTTTCCTCCAAAGTGAACAGTTGGCATGGGTGACAGTTTTGTTCGCATAGTTTAAACTTGGGGCCAATTTGGACAATACGTCCGAGCCAGCCACGCCCATGTGCAATTTAAGAATGTTCACACTTCTATCCGGCTCCCACTCTTGGCATGCCATTCCCCTTCTCCTAATCGCATGGAGGGGCAAGTAGTCTGAATCATCGCCTCACATTTGATTTAAATATGTTAAAGTCATATGTAAGTTGTTTGTGAGGGGTGGTTTGGATGGACCCCTCCACTGCATTTATAAGAAGGGAACTGGTGCACTGGGAAAGAGGGAGCAGGAAGCAAGTGACCATATACCTAACCATGCGCGAGTAAGGTCGGCTCAGACACATTGTCTGAAACAATCGTGTAGCTGGGCCTGCGGGTACCTGGCCCCCTCCTCCAGAATGGTTCCGATTTCTGTGAATGACTCTGAGCGAAATGGAGTTGAGGGTGGGCGGGAGGGCCAAATTTCACTCTACTCACTGCTCCGACCGCTCGGAGCACTGAGTGAGACTCATCTCAGTGAGACTCACCTGTGCATGTGCTTAGGGATTTCAGCCTTAATGTAACATGAAGAACAAGTGATATTTAGGTTTGGATTTCTCAGTAAAGATGAAGATTGAAAGTGGTCATTTTTTGACAGTGTTCTCTTTTGGTTGCAGACTGTAGTTCACTGAGCCTTTTAAGCAGATTGTAAATTTCTTCCTTCAAAGGGCTTGTTGACTGTAGGAGTTTTGCATGGTTGTAGCCATCTTACAAAGGAACACTGCACATATTAAAGATGAGTTTTGCCCTAATGTTACTTACGGCCCAATCCTACGGGCCCGTTATGACAGCGGAAGTTCCCTTCTGCTGTTGTAACTGTAGCAGGGACACTGCAAAAGGCACACTGCTGCGTGGAGCCTGGGAACCAGAAGCGGAAGTTGCCGGCTGTTCCTGGCGCTCGCTGACAGATGGCCGGGACCCCGCCAATGTAAGAACAATGGTGTGTGTGTGTTCCTGGGTGAAGTGGGGGTGGGAGGCGTGTCGGGGTAGGAGGGGATATATCCCGGCACAAGCAACATGCACTGGATGCTATCTCCTCTGGACCCTCCTGACATGCTCTTTCTCCCCTCGGACTTGCACCAGCTATATAGCTGGTGCAGATCCAAGGAGACCCATAGGTGATCAAGGGGCTTATGGAGGGGTAAGGGAATATATTTTTCCTTAGCTCTCCCAAGCCTTCTGATCGTTCCCCTCCCCCCGCCCCCATAGCATACAGTGCTGCCTGTTTTGGCGCGCCTGTATGCTATATTTGAGGGGAGGGAGCATAGGATTGGGCTGTTAGACAGTGCAGCTCCCCTGAGTACGGATTTGTGGTGGTGTGTATTAGCACCGTGACATAAATCTTGGCTGTGGAAGAAACCTTTCTATATATTTGTGCAAAACTATGCACTGAATTCATCTTTGTGTTTCTGATCCAGTTGCATGTGTTCAACCCTGCAGCTGCAGTGGACAGTCAGTAGGGCTTGACTCCAGCTTCCTATAGAGTTGGGATGTCTGGTTCCCTCTAGGATTTTTTTTCCTCTTCTCAACAGCATTTGATACCTTTTCAGGTTCCATTTCAAAATGTGGAATGTTTTCGTGTTACTGATAAGCTGTAATGCACCAGCAGCATGGAAATAATTAATTCTCAGTGCCAGTGTGATGCTATTTCCAAGGCAAATTATTCTATCTTTAGCAGTTGCAAATAGCAATGCTGAAAGTGAACCTTCTGTTCTTTTCTTTTTTTTATTCTCTCAGCTTTTTATTTCATTTGTTTTATTTCTCGTTGATTAACATTTTGCATAAAGGTCAGTTCTATTGCAGTCTAGGTGCTTTATTTAATTTGATGAATTAACACACAGGAATTCAGAGATACTCGGAATCTGATCACTTCTGTCATCAGTATTGTATTGTTCTTATCCTATACAGTTTTAGACTGTATGAGACAAAATGGTGATAGCAGGATATGGTAAATAGAGGGGGAAAGATACTGCAGCATTCTCAGGAATTGGTGTTAACATGGTTGAGCTCAGACTTGTGTGTTCTTTCCTCCTCTATTCCATGGCAACAAATAGTTGGAAACCATGACCAAACCATGGTTTCCAATTCTGGTATGCTTAGATATACACTAATCCCCCCCCCCCCGGGGTTTGGATGTCCAGCTGTGGCTTGCTGTGAAAGAGGAAGTGTAAGAAGTGAGAATGAAGGGAGAGCATGAGGTTCATTTATTCAACACCAAAATGTGGTTTGAGCTTGCATTTGAATTCAGTCAGTGTGTAAGAACTACGGCAGATTCCCTTGACCAGCTTCCGTACCGTCCTGTCCCCCGCCTCGTAAAATGCAACCCTTCACTATTTCCACAGGATCTTTCCTGAATTCAGAATTTTAGGGTTCAGATCCTAAAGCCAGTGTGGTGGTGGTGGTGGTGTACAGTATTTGCTAATTATTTGGATTGATTGCCCATAATTTTATTTAAACCAGTACATTTTATTTATTCTCAAATTAAATAAGTATTATTTGTCCTTCATTATAATTACAGTTTGCTATAATTTTACAGGTATCCAAGTTAAGTGATTGAGCATGTCTGGTTCACTTTTTCTTTACTCTGTGTGGTTGAGGGTAGGGAGGCAAAGCTTTAAAAATGCTGAAGCACTTTCCAAATTGGGAGCTGGAAGTTCTAGACCTTAGCGGCTAGTCCTAAGCATGTTACCTTGAAAGTAAGTACAGTACCACTTAAATTCTTTCTGGTTTGCATTTTAGAAAACATGCTTAGAATTGCAGCCTTATTCCTGCTACAGCTTAACGGTGGAATTATGGCTAGAAAAATGAGCATGAGAAGTGCTGAAGGCTTTCACATTTGTCTTGTGGCAAGCACTGTTTACTTGGAGACAAAAGTGGAAATGCCACAAACATGTTCATGCAAAGACCCTTACCAACAGAAAGAACTTTAACTCAATTGTAGGAGTCTGTTATTTGTTTGCCCTAATGGTAAAAAGAAGCCTTTATCTTACTTTCTGGCCATGGAAAAAGTGTTGCAGACTTCACTTAAACATATGCACCAGCAGCCTTGTTGCTTTTTTACTAATTAATTTATTGTACTTTGCAAATACAATGTAAAAAAATTGTCTTTGCACATAGTGTTGCGGTTATGAAGGGATTTGCAATTTTTCATTAGGGTAGATAAAACTCTCCTCAAAGTCCAGCAACCACAGATGGGAATTCTTGTTGATTTTAATGGTGTTATAAGCATAGACAATAGATGGAAGAAGGCAGTCACAAAGTATGTAAAGCTTGCATGAAGGCAGATGAAGATGTCACACACTTCCTAGCATAGCTGGTGCTGTCATTTTGCATTTCATAGTACCTGCTAGGAATCTGAAGATGTTTTATGCTGGAATTTATGAACAGTCACAGAAATGAAAATAAAATTGCTGCAGTGTAGGTCTTGCAGTGGCAGCTAAGAAAGTCTAGTCCCCTTAAGTGAACCTGCATCTTAGTCTGTGCTCCTCCCCCTCTCCCCCAACTCCTTCTTGGAGCTTATATTTTTGCATTAGCCTTATGTGCGCTCCTCTGTATAAATGCTTTGAATTGGTGCTACTGAAAAGAGAAAGTTTTAAACTATTTAAAATGTGGAAAAATTCCTTCCTAAATTTTTTGACAGAGAGAGACTGAGAACACACAGCATTGAATCATCAGGAAAATTGAAGATTTCCCCTGAACAGCATTGGGATTTTACTGCAGAGGACTTGAAAGACCTTGGAGAAATTGGACGAGGCGCTTATGGTTCTGTCAACAAAATGGTCCACAAACCAAGTGGGCAAATTATGGCCGTTAAAGTAGGTGATGCCCATGATTATACGTGTACTTCCAACAGTAGGGGCAAACCATGATGGAGAATTTAATGTCCATCCATCTAGCATTCTACAATTGTTCTTTCCTTCTCTTCTCCCCTCCCCACCTCCCCAGACTGTATTGGCTGACTGTGTATTATGGCTTATCTGATGTGATATGTCAAATTGGTCAAAATAACACCTTTAAATAGTATGCTTTCTTTTAGAACAAATTGACACACACACCCAACTGTCCATCAAAATGACATAATGGGTCTGAAATGGGATCTGAGACCTTTCACCTCTAGGTCACTGGTTTAAATCCAGCTCATATTAGTAGAACGTGCAGTTTTACAGTAGACAGTTCAGGGTCCTTGGTGGAACAAGTTAGTGTCTCAAGTTTTTTGCAGCTTAAGCTTTGCTGCAGCAGTTGACCTTGGTAGCTGTAGAGGGTGAGGAAAGAAGAAATCTAGTTAGCCATAATTTCTTGCTGCCTTAAGCTGTTGCCCATGTGCTGTTTCAGTTATGTTGCTGGAGATTATCTGACTTTGGAAGAGTTCCTGTTCAGCATCTTTTACCAGCTCTGCACATGCTCAGAAGCAGCCTATTATTTCTGTTAACGTTCTTATAACCTTGCCTGGACATAAGATTTTGTGTTTGACAACCGTATATAGTGATATAATTGAGCTGAGTCTATTAGCAGTCCGCTGTGGGTTGAGATGGGTGCTACCTGTCATTTTTATCTGTAGAAAAAGAAATCGCCACTTTTATTTTTAATGGTAGTTGTGTTGCTGTTTGCTTTCACTTATTATCACAAATAATAATTATTCACAAATAATATTATCAGGCCTACAATCCTATGCACATTTTCCTGGGAGTAGGCCCCAATGAATACAATGGGACTTACTTCTGAGTAGACCTGCATAGAATTGGGCTGACAGAGTGGCTCATCTTTATTTTTATTTTAATAAAAATACTGTATGCTTAAAAATACTATACTACAAAACAACCCTTTTGAGCCCTGTGTTCAACCCGCTGTCAGTGGTACTATTCTCTGGAATGTACCCTGCTTGTCCTAGGATTGTTCTTTTGCCCTTCTTTTCTAGGAAGTGAACAGACAGCCTTGGAAAAGGAAAGGCATTTCGCATAATCCTTATGCTACCAGTCAAGCGATATTATAGGAGAAGAGGGGTTGACTCCTATATTCATGGAAAGGTGTTCTTCACCCTACTTCTCCAGCAGCAGTGTGGATGTCTTTGGGCTACACCAGTGTGCATTGCTAGGGAGGAATCAATTCTCTCTCTCGTTGCTTCATCTCCCAGAGGGATGGGGAATGCTGATTATTTTTCAGTGTAGCTGTGTCTGTGGTGTCTTGGCTCGGTGCTAAGTATTCTGCTCATTAAAGGGCAACAAACTTCAGTTTATTACCAAGTGCGTAGTCAAAAGGAAATTGCATTCAGTGTGGCTGTTTCACACGTTATCCATCGGCCAGTTTCCACCATAGTTTGCTGCACTAAACCGGGCAGTGTAAACTTGGAAGGATGTATACAAAACACTCGGTAAACAGGATCTTGGAAAAAACAGCTCCAAGAATGCACATTTTCCTTTCATACTTTCCCTGTTTGCTATAGTAAGAAGTTTCTTCTTCCCTATATGATTGATGTGTCTGCCACAGTCCTCTTTACATGTTTAAGTGTACATTTCAGTCATCTGATGTGTACATCTAAAAAACATAATGTGGCCCTAGACCACCACCGCCTCTCTAAACTTCTGTTTTGCCTGATTTTGAAATAGGCAAATACTAACTATGCCAAGAAGAATTAACTGGAGATCATAGAGGAAATATAAAAATCACAAGGGCACTTAGGGATTGGAAATAGTTTCTTGTGTTGGGATAAAACCAATTTAGGAAGCCATTCAGAGTAAGCAAATTATCTTATAATAAAGAATAATTCCTATCATAAGAAGAGTAATGCTTCTGCAAATGCAAAAGACACCTTGAGATAAAAGCAGGTGCAAAGATAATGAACATATTAGGAAATACTCCTTCCAGCCTGTTATACATTTTCAGTCTTTGCCGTCACATAAAAAGTTGATATTGCATCACTGACATGAGATTAGAGGAAGTTTACCCATTTGTTGACCATTTCCTCTCTCCCCCCCCCCCCCCACGTTTGATAGACACAGAGACTGATGCACTTATAGAGCTTTGTCAGAAAGGACCAATGGAGGGGAATTCTGAGATGAAAGACCATATATTCAAATGAGACTCCCTATGGGTGTTTCTTGCTTTATAATACCCTGTCAGTGGGAACTCTGCCATGGTATAAAAACTGAAATGGGCTGGGGGTTCCCTGGATTGTGCACTCCTAGATCTCACTTGTAGTATGTTTGGGCTTAGAGGTTCTTCTGTGTATATGTTTGCTGCCCATCAGTTTCCCAGGACCTTCAGGGGTACCCAGTGAAGGCACTAACATGTGTATTCAGACCTCCTAATGCATTTTGGATTGCACAGGATTTCTGGATAATTCTAGTGCATTTCTTTTTGTCCCATTTAGTAAGTTTTGTGAAGTTCCTTCTCCTGTCTGCTGGAATGAAAGTTCCCCTTTCTCTGATTTAACCTTGCTTTGTGCTCACCGTGTCTTCCTTCTCTGGGGAGGCTGGATGCTATGAAATGAAATTTTCAGGGCAGGAGCTTTGCAGTGCAATACCACGCATGTTTACTCAAATGTAAGTCCCAGTACTGTGTCCAGTAGGGCTGCTTCTGAAATTGTATAGAATTGCAACCCAGGCAGCACAATCCTCACTAAAACTTAGAACGGCGGAGCGCGTTCTCTGCCGCTCTAAGCTGTCGCAAACGTGCCGTAAAGCACGTTTGCGACGACTCGGGTGTAAGGGTGCTGGCACTGAGGCCAGCACTACTCACATCCCAAGGGGACCGACCCTGCGCCAGATGACACAGGTAGGCTCTCTGCTGCTCAGTGCAGGGGCGAGGGCAGGCCAACGAGGGGGGCCATTGGCTGGCCCGGGCTGAGAGGGGTCAGGGATATCGTTGGTGTGCTCCGCCAATATCTTATGCTCGTTCCCAGGCCAGTTCGGCCTTACATGGCCTCCTCGAATGTACGCCAGGTCTGGACCTGGCATACATCTTGAGGAAGCCCATAGGGCCCCGGCTGGCTGACACCCGGGGAATGGGATGAACATCCCCTTCTCCTGAGGTGCTCCTGGACTGCCCCAGTGCAGCCCAAGAACGGCCATAGGATATAGTGGCTGACCCTCTAGGCCGGCTGCTTAAAGTTAGTCAAGATTGTGCTGTTAGTCTTACTTAGAATTCTAATATGCTTTGCAGTGTTCATTTTGTTCATCTTATATCCCGTTTCTGTCCATATGGACACCCCCTCCCCCCCCAGTAGTGGCTGTTGTGTGGCAAAATAAAGACACGAAAAGTGGCAGAATATTTTATTTAAAAAATGAAATTTTGAAAAGCAGAACATTGGGGAAAACAGGAGAGTGACCCAAATACCAGCAACTACGGAATGCAGAGTACTCATTTGTAAAGTGGTTCAGAAAGATCAGGAGGGAATTTGGAAAAGGAAAATGGGAGCAAAGTCAGAAGATTGTTGTGATCAACTATAGCTAATCCATAGCCATTTAGCAAGGATATAGATATCAAGGAAAACATCACAGAGGGGTTTTATAGATGGGGCCGTGGATTTGTGTAGGAGTCCACAGGTCAGAGAATGTCTTGCATACAGGGACTATACCTTCAATGACTGTTTGAAGGCATAAGGGAATGGTGGAGGACTTTGTATGTGCAGTTAAAACACTGTCAGATTATTAAGAGAAGCTAGAAGAAGGAAAGTTTGAGGAAAGATGTTTTACTTGCTGTTGCCTTTTATAGTTCTCCCTTCATCTCCCATGTAGCTGGCAATCTGCTACACAGATAGTGAAGAAGACACTATCTGTATAGCAGATCGCCAGCTACCCGTAACTGTCTTCACTACCCATAATGTTCTAGGTAAACAATTGAACTGATTGCTACTTAAAGTTAGTCAAGAATGAGCAATGGTTTTAATCATTGGAATAAGTTTGTCCAGAAGAAGCATCCCTTCTACAAAACAGGGTACAAAACAATATTTCCTATTGTAACTTGTTCAGTTCTTGGCTTGGAGGAACTGTTTTTTAATGGGGAAGGCTAAGGCATTTCTGTCTCTCCCTGCCTACTCTCAACGTCTTTGCATAGAGATACATAGATTCCTAACGGGGCAAACTGTTGTTCCTTTAGCAGTCTTTTGTGATGGGACTGCTTGGTGATGGATTAATTACTAACCTGTCATGCTCTTTGTACCATAGTGTTCAGTCATATGGATTCCAACCAGTGACCTGGAGGTGAAAGGTTCGATTGCTTACGTTGCAACTCCCCTAAGCCATCTGCTCCCTTTTTCCACAGTTGTCTTCCTCGTGGCCTCCTCTCTTGCAGGGCTGGATTCTGGTGAAATTTTGCCTCTATAGGCTGCATGTGTAGGAGATAAAGACGCTCTGTTGCTGTGAATGGTTGCCACATTGTCCTAAATTTGCAATGTGACGGTGAGAATTCCAGTACAGTAGTACCTCTTATGCAGGTGTAAACAATTTCAAAATTTAGCTTTGAGTTTTATAATGGCTGATTAGGCAATGACTTGCTACTCTATCAGTATGCTCTGGGGGAACGGACCTGAAAGAAAGTTACCTTCCTAAGATCTAGGGAGCAGACAGATTGATGTGTCTGTGGTATGATAAGAGAAGGGTGTGTTCATTCTGCCAGAAAATGGATTGTGTCACCTGATAATGGTACTGTGCATACTTGTGCCATAAATGGGTACCCCATGGTGGATCTAGCGATCCCAACATGCACTGGGGCAATAATCGAACACTCGGAAGGGGGGATGAAATGTTGCCATCTGTAGTTACTGCCTAATTAGTTTTTATCTCCCTTATTTATACTAGCTATAGTACAAATCCTTACTTTACTAATGAGTCTGCCTCACAGGAGTAAGTTGTGCTGTGTTTGTATATACTGGTTTTCTTACAAGACTGAGCACATGTAAAAAAAAGTGCCTTGCAATGATGCACTTGTAACATTCACCCTTGCACAGCTTTCTTTGTAAAAAAAGAGAGCATTATTATATCAAGCACTATTGGCTTGGTTTTTTTGTCCTGCATCTTTGTAATGTAGTAATAATCTCATCTCTATTCCTGTTCTCACTGCCTTCTTGTGCAGTGCTGTGATTTCCCCTGCATCTAAGGTTTGACGTGTATTGAGATGTAACATAGCGTTAGATGCTACACATCATGACAGAAAATCGTGATACAGTACACTGTTAGAAATTGCTCTGCATAATTGAGGCAAATTTATTTCCACAAGGGATAAATCAGCATACTTGTCTTTTTTCAGTGATATTACTGTGCCAAATTGCATGAGTAAAATCACTTGCATGTTACTTGTCTTTCAAAATGTGTTATGAAAACATCTGCAAATACTACTGTCCACCAGAGAGACTGTGATTTCCTGAATTGTTTTTACACTAATGTTATGGTTTCCTTAAGTTTTCCAAAACATTTTCCTTCTCCTGTATTAGTGAATAAAAACCAAACAAAAATACATAGCATAAATAAAAAATATGTAAACGTTTCAAAAAATATTAATAAACAGAAAGCAGTCTATATTATAAGCCAGCAGTTCTTAAGCTTTTCAGTTTCTTGCGCTCTTTACTGGTGCATATGTAGATTATGTGGACATCTCTTTAATATAAAGGTGTTGTGGTGTCCAAAGAACCCTGAAAATATTTTTTGTTGTTGAATTAATTGCAATTTGAGATCCATAAATATTGGAGGTATAGGCCATTTTCCATTGGTTATATAAGATAGGGCGATCCAACTCTGTATACCATATTACTAAATAGAGTATTGAGTATGTTATTTATTAAGCTACAACGTATTTATAGACAAATATTTCAAGTTTTTCCAAAACTTGAAAAATCAGGTGCTGAACAAACCGACCAGATAACAAAGTGGCAGTGATTAAAACATGACTATTAGGCTGCTGCCATTCAAGACATGATCAGTCAAATTCTTTCCTGCCTGGTGTGAAATCATATACTCTGTAGTGGTATGATTTTGCTTTCACCCACATCTCTCTCCCTTACAGAGGCAGGCAGTGCCTTCATTTTTACGTTTTGCAGACTGTTTCCAAATGTTAACACATCATTGAAAAATGATTGTCTAGTGATAATGTTTTGTTCCTGCTTTTTAAGGAGGGTAGATAAAATGGCTGTGTGTTCAGTGAGTAGCTTTTCTTATGTACCTACATATTTTCTGAGAAGAAAATATACTGTCCCTGATTGCATAGATCACTGAAGATCCCCAGTATTTAACATAGGTCTTATTGATAAATATATCATTCTCCTTTCCAAACCACTTAGGACACTCAATTATTAAAAAAAAAATATTTCAAGCTCATTTAGCTTTCATGGCTAAATTAGTTCAAACGTGCCCTGCAATATTTTATGGCATCTAATTTATTAATCATTTGATGCTCCTTGCTGGGTATGTGTGCTAGCCTATGTGATGAATGACTAGCCAGTGCTGAAGAGAGAACGTCCTTTAGCGTGGGTTGCTGCAGAACCTCTGTATGAATGCATTGGGGTGTCCAGTCCTCTCTGACAGCCACGGGCAGCCCAATCCTGTGTAACATTTGCCACAGCGTGCAAAGATCCTGTGCAGGATTGGGCCCATGTCAGCGGAGTTGGGGCACATTCGTCCCTTTCCCCCAGTGTAAGCCCCAGCGACCCCAATGGGCCTCCTCAGATATGTGCAGCTATTTTACTGGCGCACATCTGAGGGGCCAGTGTAAGGCCAGCCAGGTCTGGGAAGCAGCGTTGGATATCAGCGGAGCGCTGCCGATATTCCTGCCCCTAGGCCTGGCCGGCCAATCGCGCCCTCCCCCGCCACCTTGGCCTGCACTCCTCACGCCCTCCTGGCGCAGGACCTACCTGCGTCCGGTGGCCAGGTCTTCGTCCAGCAGCGGAGTGAGCAGCGCTAGCGCCGCTTACTCCATGGGTGTTGCAAATGTGCCTTACGGCATGTTTGCAACACCCTGCGCCAGTGGAGTGCTCACTTAATCGGTGCAGTTGTAGGCAGGATTGCACTATCAGTACTGCTCGCCCCTTCTCAGAGTAGGATGGAGATTGGGAATGAAGGAGTATTTTGTAATATAATACCCCACTTTTCTATTAACAGTGCACCACTGTGTGAAATTATTTTGGAGTGTTTTGAAAACCTTAAAACAACAATTCACGCATGGGAGCTTGTTCTCTGCTCTTATTATTGCAGGCATTAATTTAGTCTGATTGCTAATTAGAAAGCACTCAGCTTGAAGTAACTGATTACATTTTTTTCTGTTAGACCTTTGGGAAACCAGGATTTTTCTTGGTTGAGAATCTTTTAAGTTGATACAAATATCAACATATTGTAGACACTTGCTTAGCAGTGACTCATTGTCACTCCCCTAGTAGTTGATGATGATACCTTTTTTCTTCTTGTTCTTTCAGAGAATTCGGTCAACGGTAGATGAAAAGGAACAGAAACAGCTTTTGATGGATTTGGATGTAGTTATGCGAAGTAGTGACTGCCCATATATTGTTCAGTTTTATGGAGCACTCTTCAGAGAGGTGGGCACTCAAAATTTGCATAATTTGTACCAGATGGTTTACTTAATGTATTTTAGGACTTTTAGAAGGTAACAAAATGTATTTGTTGGAAGACAGATGGTTTCCAGTTTCCCAGTAAACTAGTTTGGCACAGGAGAAGCATGCAAACTCAAGAGGCTTTCTCAGTCTTGGGCAGCCCGTTCCTGCTTAGGTAAACGCTGGCGGAGCAAGCGCTCCACTGGTGTTAGGCATTGCAAAAGTGCCATAAGGCACTTTTTCGACGCCTCGAGTAAGCGGCGCCAGTGCAGCGTCCAGCATCGCTCACTCCCCTGGCAGACACGACCGGACGGCCCAGGTAAGTCCTAGGCTGCGCAGTACAGGGGCGGGAAGGGGTGGGCCGGGGCAGCGAGGGAGGGGGCCATTGGGCGGCCGGGGCTGGGAGGGGGTGGGGATATCGACGCTGATATCCTAAGCCCCTTCCCAACCTCTGCTGACCTTACACGTCCTCCCCAGATGTACACCAGCTCTGGCGCTGGTTTGCATCCAAGGAGGCCCATAGGCTCCGGGCTTGCCTATACCCGGGGAAGGGGATGAACATCCCCTTCTCCCGAGGTGCACTCTAGCAGCACCGGAGCAGCCTGGAATGGGCTCAGGATGCGGTGGCCGGCCCTTTAAGCTGGCCGCGCATCTTTACACAGAATTGCATTATTAATTCATGTTAAGTGATCAGGAAATGCTATGTCTGCACCAGGCCTCAAAGTCGACTTAAAAAGGGGTGGGGGTGGGAAGTGCCTGTTTTTGTTTTGGTGGTTGTCAAAAAGTTCATTATCACATGATGCTCTACAGGAACCACAAGTTTCCCAGGAACATAGTTTGAAAACCATGGCCCCGCAACACATATACAAACATGAAGAATGAAAGAGGGGAAGCTTATTGTTTACATAAGATTAATGGCAAAGTCTGGCGAATTTCAACCTAAATTCAGTGGCGTCTCTGAGGTTGGGGCCTGACCGTAAGTCGTGCCCCCTCCTAGTACCGCGTTCAGGAACCGGAGCGAGGAGGCCTCGCCGACGGAGCCATTTGCGCAGCGAAGCCGAACGGGCAGGGAGTCTCCTGCCCGTTCGGCTTCGCTGCGCGAATGGCTCCGTCGGCGAGGGGGTGGGGCCTCCTCGCTCCGGTTCCTGAACGCGGGTACTAGGATGGGGCACGACTTACGGTCGGGCCCCAACCTCAGAAACGCCACTGCCTAAATTGACCAAGTAAAATTTGAAGAGTTGACAGCTCACATAGGACAAGGCAAGACCCTGATGCCAGGTTTTAGGAAAGAGTATTTGGTGGCAGGAAGGAGGGAAAGTTCAAGAAATAGAAAGTCAATTTATTTGATCATTGGTATTTGGCAAATCGTGGTTACAAAAGTATTTTATAGCCACAAAGACATATTTCGTGATAGGCAGCTGTTGGTCTAAGAACTACATGTAGCATAAATAATACATCATCTTTTTGAGTAGACCAATTGCCATTTGATGGAGTAAACAGACTGTTCTGCCACACAGAACGATTTTGAATTTGTGCACAAAAGGTAGATGCAAAATCCTGTTAGTAAGACAGGGTTTGGGCTGGTGGAGAATTGTGCTGCTAGTGTGCACATCTGAAGACCTTCTTTTCTGCTGTCCCTTCACAGTGTGAAAGTCATAACTGGGGCCCCTTGTTGTGTACATCTTCTTGATAGTAATAAAGATTTCTCTCTCTCATTTTTTTTAGGGTGACTGTTGGATCTGTATGGAGCTCATGTCTACCTCGTTTGATAAATTTTACAAATATGTATATAGTGTATTAGATGATGTTATTCCAGAAGAAATTCTAGGCAAAATCACTTTAGCTGTAAGTTTGTTTTTCTTCTTTGGATTTTCACAGCTGCCCTGCTTGTGCACACCTTGCTTTTCAAAATCAGGAGCTGATTCGGCTCTTCTAGGCATGCAACTACAGTGTAACAAAAGTTAATTATAGGCTGGTTTTTTAAAAGAAAAAAATAGCTTATTCTTGGTTGCTAAAAGGGGTTTGGGAATTGGGACACAGGCCTTAAAACTGACATGTGTCCATATGTTTCCCTGGATGAAAAATACAAGAACTTTTGAAAGAACTTTAGCTTCTCTTGTGAATCTGTAATAGATGTATAGACCAGTGCAATTCTATGTGCGTTTACTCTAAAACAAGTCCCACTCTGTTTAGTAGAGCTTATTCCTCTCGTAAGTGTTCATAGAATTGCAGCCTCAAGGACCATAGGCCTCAGATTACAGTGGGCCCTCGCTATCCGTGGGGGATCCGGTTTGGACCCCCCTGCAGATACCAAGGATCTGCGGATACTGGAGTCCCCCTTCAAAACGCTGTAAAAAGGAAGAAAAAGGCCCCCCCAATCCCTGTTTGTACCTTTTGCTTGGTGAAATGTGCCGTTTTCAAGCCTCCGCAGGGCTTCTGCAAGTTTAACGACCCACTTTCGGGTTGTGCGAAGGCTCTTCCCTCCTCCCAGCCTTGCCCCAGGGCCAAGCCTTCTGGGGCAAGCCTGGGAGGAGAGAAGAGCCTTCGCACAACCCGGAAGTGGGTCGTTAAGCTTGCAGAAGCCCTGCAGAGGCTTGAAAATGGTGCAATTCCACTGCGCAAAAGTACAAACGGATTGTGGGGCTTTTTTCTTTTTAACAGTTTTTTTGAAGATGGACCCCGCGGATTCAGGACCCACTGTAAGTCTAATCAGCGGATCCTGCAGATAGAAAGGGTCCACTGTACGTAATTGAGAAAAACTTCATTTTTAGTGAAAGTGAATTTAAAATCAGACTGAAAAAATTCAAATATCAAGTGGTTAACATTTTGGTGCCACATTTTCTTATTCACACATTCAATACTTCTTAATGGAAACCATTAGAAGGTGCTTCGTTCATTTATATTCTGATCTTGACTAATTGTCACTGTGGAATGGAGCTTGGGAAAGAGTGAGAAGTGTAAGGTAAGCTCAGAAATGTGAATATGCAAGAAGATGTTTAAATATGAAATAGACTTGGCACGTCGCAGTCAAGTGTGGCTGGTCTTCGGTTTATGGAATTCTAGTCATTGGTTTATGATTCAAATTAAAAAGCTACTCAAAAGATTAAGCCATTTTTGGAGCAGATTATCTCCATTTTTGGAGATGCCGCTGCCATCTGGTGCCAGCAGTTCTTTCTTCATGAATCTGTGTGCACTTTAGTTGTCTCTTTCTCTCCCAAGTTACCACCACAAGCTTCTTGACTCCATCTTCCAGTATCAGTTTTCCATTAGTAAAAGCTGGAAGAGATTTTCTGATGGATGTATCTGTGACAGGGTAGATGCTCCCTATCCTTTAAATCTCACTGCTACTTGCTCTTTAGCATCTCTCTCATACACTGGAAATAGCAAAAGGATTTGCCAAAGACCTGGAGGCAAGAACAGATAGTAATAAAGATTTATTTATTGAGATTGAAATTGCTTTTAAATTCTTTGCCTAGGGCTGCAGTCCTAAATACACTTAGCCGGGAATAAGTTTCATTGAACTCAGTGGGACTTACTCCTAAGTAGCCGTGTCTAGGATTACTCTGTAAGTGACCTGGAGATAAAAGTGACATGGAAGTGTTTTTAGGCCAAGTTAAATGCCTTATAGGAGTACAAAAGAAGACAGCCACTCAGATGTTTGGGGTATGCTTGGTAATTCCATTGGACTTCTTTAGTCCAATCCTGTTTCACATGATTGTCTGCGATGCAGCCATGCTGACGGAGCATGTGCTGCATGCAGGGGGGGAGGCAACCACAAGGCCAACCAGAGGTAGGTAAAAATATTTTACTTACCTCTGAGTAGGACTTCTGGCTGCATGACTATATAGCTGGCATAAGTCCAAGGAAAGAAGGGATGGGGTGGCCTGGGAAAGAGAGGATAGGATCTTGGTGCAAGTCACTACCACCAGGATCCACCCCCCTTCCTCCCCCAAAACACCCCCTGCCCTCACCCCATGCCCTCCCTGCTCATGACATGCCCCTGCTGCCGACTTACCGGGGTCAGCATAGGCTGGACTTCACAGCAGCGGTCACACAAAATTCTAGACACTGTCGGAGGCTCTCGTGGCGTCGCTGGGCCTTGTATGACAGCGAAACTGAAGAAACTGAAGGATTGGGCTGTCTTTCCCACCTAGCTTCAAGCATTTGAACATGAGCTAGGAACCCTGTGATTCGTCCTATTTTCTCATAACAGATTGAATATAGGGATGGCTTATCTGACCTGCCAAGAGGATTCTTTTTCCCCTTTCCTCACCTGCTGCAAATGCATCCACACACTGTTCCACACACCACAATATGTTGATATTAGTTTATTTGAAGGAATATTTTCACATTTCTGCCTCAGAAGCTGCTTGAAATACATCTGTTCACGTTTTGTAGACTGTATAAAACAGGAATTTTATTATTATTCCTTTTTCTTCTTAAAAATGTTTTGCTTCTCTCCTAGACTGTGAAAGCACTAAACCACTTAAAGGAAAACTTGAAAATCATTCACAGAGGTAGGCCTGTCTAGATTTGTATTTTCTGTAGAAAGAAAATTTGTTTTCAACTTTCTCTCAAACTACTGTCTGCTTCTCATGATATGGTCACCACATGGACTCTCTAGCACCATGTAGTGCCGTGCAGCACTTACCGTGCCAATGCCTCTCTAGCTACACTACTGAGACTAGCGGCACAATCCTGTGTAAACATGTGCCAGCAGAGTGACCACTCCGCTGGTGCCATGTGTTGTAAACATGCCATAAGGCACATTTTCAATACCTGGCAAGTAAGCGGCGCCGGCGGACAGGCTGGCGCTGCACATTCTGCCCAGGGCCGCAGCCAGCGCCGGCGGATGCAGGTAAGTCCTGTGCCAGTCGGGGCAAAGGGGCATTGGGAGGGCGGAATAGGGTGGGAAGGGAAGGGGTGATTGACCGGCCAGGCCAGGGATGGGGGAGGGATAATCGGTGGCGCACTCTGCCGAATCCTATCCCCCGTCCTGGCCTTGTCTGGCCTTACTCCGGGTCCTCAGATTTGCGCCAGCCGTTTTGCTGGTACACACCCAAAGAGGCCCATTGGGCCTGCTGGAGCTCTTCCTGTGGGAAAGGGACGAATGTCCCTTTCCCCCGAGGCGCGCTCTAGCTCTGCAGGCGCATGCCCAATCCTGTCTAGGATGGAGCGGCCGGCTTAGGTGCGCTGCTGCTGCATTTTAGACAAGATTGCGCTGTAGGTAAGGATAAGTGTGATGAATTCCAAATATTTTGCTGAAATTGCTT
This sequence comes from Plestiodon gilberti rubricaudatus, assembly GCA_026170595.1. NCBI lineage: Eukaryota > Metazoa > Chordata > Lepidosauria > Squamata > Scincidae > Plestiodon > Plestiodon gilberti. The sequence continues at coordinate 161,353,057 of JANXHW010000002.1, forward strand.
TTCTCTGTTAGTTTCCAAGAAATCATATAAAGATGATTTTAAAATCCAAACATGCCAAGGAACTGCAGATAGCAGTGTCAGAGTTGGACCTGGAGAATATTGCTTCCTTCCCCTTTGGGAAATCTGAGTGACCAAGAAAAAAAACCAAACTTGATTTGTGAATTAGAAGACTTAGCAGCCGGCATTTTTAGCCCCACCCCCACTCACTCTTCTAACACTTCCATATCCTTCAGATTTCTAGTGTAGTTTCATGATATGTTGGAAACCAGCATGGTTTCCACTAAGTCCCTTTTCAGACCTTTTGAAAGGGTGTATGGAGAGGGGAGTGGGATTGCTCCTGTTGTCCTGCCCTGGCTTTCATGTGTTGATCATGCTTAGTGCACACATGTACATCTGATTGAGAACTGTGCAAAAAAGCAGGGTCCCTGATTGTGTGGCGAGGACCTATGCGCACAGACTCCGTGTACGCAAAGCCAATAAACGTGGGGATCAAGAGTGTGGACAGTAGGTGTGTTCTTGTTCCCTTCTTCTACTTATTTATTATGTGTGCTTTTAGAAGGTCTGGAAAGGGCTAGAGAAAGTAGTTTGTTTCTCCTGTGCATATATCTGTTGTTTTTCTATACGCTGGGTTCTTTAGTTATGGATGTCCTGAGTTATAGACAGCCGCGTTGGCACTTTTGCGTATGGAGGGGGGAGGAAAAACAGGGACCTTTTTGCCCCTCTACACCTGCTAGCAGCTTCAGAATCAGGTAGCTTTTAAATTGGGGAGATGGCATGGGGGAAGGGATTCATACCCCTTTTCCCAGTGCTGTTGGCCCTAATTTCCCCTGCCTCATCCCCCTCCAGCCGATTTTAAGCCTAACAAATAACGGGAGTTTGGATCACAGATCTCCCATGTAATATGTTGTTTTCAAACTGCCCGTCAAATATACAACATACAATGCTGCAGCTATTATATTATTTGCAAAAATGTGTAATTGCATTATTGAGGAAGCAAGTGTAGCACACACATTGCCTTGCAGTATAACCTTTGGCAGGTTTAAAACTGAAGCACTTTGGCTGTAGCTTGCCTTCTTAAATATGCATGTGCTTGTCCACCTCTCTTGCAGATATTAAACCTTCCAATATTCTTCTGGACAGAAACGGAAACATTAAACTCTGTGATTTCGGTATCAGTGGACAACTTGTAGATTCCATTGCTAAAACCAGAGATGCTGGGTGCCGGCCCTATATGGCAGTAAGTGAGATTTGAAAACTTTCATGTGGTAGGTAAGTTAGGAATGGAAGTGGAATCCTTTGTTTCACTCCCTCTGTTTTGCAGATAGGAGACCATTCTGTGTGTGTGTGTGTGTGTGTGTGTGTGTGTGTGTGTGTGTGTGTGTGTTCTGATGATAAAGCCCTGAATAGCCAGCCGTAGCCTCAGATTGTTGTTTCTTGGGTGCACTCTCCATGTGGCCTTCCAGAACCTCCTCAAGGTAGAGCTGCCCCCTTGGGAGAAGAATTGAAAGATGACAGCTATCACATCCACCACCCCCTACATTGTACCTGATACAACAGGGTGGCGCTATGTCGAGGCTGGGTGGTGGCCATGCTGGTGCTGAAAGGAGCACCACAATTGCTAGCCAGCCACAGCCCACCAATATAGGAATGGCCTTCCAGAATGCATTTTGCCCAGAGCTCCCTCAATCCTGACTGCTGGACAAGTACAGTATCTCTATAGCCTTATGGAGACATTCTCCTCCCTGTGTTCACTGCACATGCCCTCAGTGAGCAAATGGAGGGGAGCCCCTGAATAGGGTTCATGTCTTTGGGTGAAGTGCAGTCCCTGCCTCTAGAAGTTGCACAGTAGTGGTCCAAAGAGATGTTCTTATTTGCAGCATAGTTATTTTTAATTGATCTCATAGCAGCCCACTTCCTTGACAAACTGATCCTGGGTTAGGACAGAAGACTGTTGGAAAGTTGAAGGTGAATTTCTGTTGGGGTGGCCAAGCAGCTTCTTGCTGCAAAGCAAAAGTAGAAATGTTGATTGTGAGAGGCAGCCTGCCTGATGGTGTCCAGCTAGAATATTAGGTATGCAATCTGTTTACAGCGTAAATGTGAACCGTAAATTGTTTAGCAGTGAATTTGCTCAGGGGGGAAATGCACTGGCAATGGCTCCGCAAGAGGCATCCCTGTGACTTTTGACCAGAGCGTTCTGTTCGATGTCACTGCTATTGATGAATGGATGAGGCTGATATTCTACCTCTACTTAATTACTTCACAATCTAAAAACATCAGTGAGGTTGGTCTGGGGTGGGATGTCTCTGGTCGAATCTTAGCACATTACATCACTGCATGCCCAGCCCATGTTGGATAGCCTCTGTTGTAGCAGAGCATGTTCTAGTCATGCTTTAATGACCTTGTCCCTCTGTTGGGCAACCTCTGTTGTTCCTCTGTGGGTGAAAGGATCAAAACATATTTTCTCTGTGCATTTGCATTTAAAGGTTCAATTGCAGGAGGAAAGTGTAGTGGTGAACTAGTGAGACCCTCTGGCTCCTACCCACGCTTTGCCTAGAGTGAGAACAAAGGGTTCTTCAAAGACCCAGCAGGTAGTGTTACTGTATACAGGCAGGCAGTTCAGTGAAATTCCTTCTAGATGAGTTGAGGCAAAGAATTAGCTAGTAATTTCCAGATGATACAGGTTCCTTGTTCCCCTCTAAATCAACAAAATACAGCCTTGGCTCCCAGAGGTGGTAGAAGAACTGGCTCATCTAAGGAAGGCATTATCTACTGAAATAATAAGAGCACAAATCTTTTTCTGAGAATCTGGAGCTTTTTGTCATTGTTTTTCGAGGGGCAGAGTGAGAGGGAGAGTGCTTTTTAAGGGGAAGTGATGCCAGATTCACAACAATTAGACTATTATCTCGACTGCAGTCGGTCATAAAAAACTTCCAGAGATGTTTAATAATGCATAAATATAGTATATAATAAATGTTGATGACTCTCAAATGGGAAGCTGCAAGATGTAACTGCGTAGGGTTACATCCTGCTCTTCAGATATCCCTGGTGGATGTACAGAGAGACATCTCTGTGGTAGCATAGCTGTTTGTTAAACTATCTCTGTCTTGGTTCCTCCTGGTGCCACAGTGTAGCCTCCTCACCTGGTGGTGGATTTATTTAGAAAGCAGCCCCTTGGTTGGAAGGAAAACTAAGTTACTTTTGTTGTAAATTGGGTTAAGGTGAGGCAAGGCAACTTTTGCTATTCCAGGCGTGCTTCATGAAAGCATGGAATGTGGTGTTGGGACGCAGATTCTAGCATCCCAAGAATGTCTGCTTTCATTTGAAGGGCAGAGCATATTTCTAGCCTTTCCAGCTGTTCAGATTGACTTGAAAATCAGTGGGAACTGCCTAGTGAAGGGGGAGGAACTAGGGTGGTTGTGGGGGAATGACGGCTTCAGTGATTTACATTACTCCTTGCACCACTGTGTGAGTAGCTGAAGCATAATAAATTATGAAGAATAAGCAAATATACTCAAATGGGCTGTTCAGATAATGAATACAGGGCTCAAAACTTACATAGCCACAGAATTCTGGTGTTTGTTTCACAGAATCTTAGACTGAGAATTTCAAGGAACTTGGAGGTTTATCTAGTCCAACCCTGTGCTCAGCACAGGTGGCTGTGGTATCCCTGACAGATGGCCATCTGTGCTGGAAAACCTCCAATGAGAAAGAGTTCACAACTGTAGAAGGCAGACTCTTCCAGCGCTGGACAGCTCTTATAGTTAGGCTAGACATGAGAAGCATTTCCTGCTTCCCTGTAGTTTCAACCCATTGGTTCTAGTCCTTCCCTCGGGAATCAAAGGAGTCCTCCCGTTCTTCCTCTGCAGATATTTGAAGTCAGCTAACATATTGCCTCTTAGTCTTCTCTTCTCCAGACTAAACGTACCAGGCTCCTTTAACTGGTCCTCATTGAACTTGTTTTCCAGACCCCTCACTGTCTTAGTTGTCCTCCTCTGAACCCACTCTAGCTTATCAATGCCCTTCTTGAAGTGTGATGCCCCAAACTGGAGACGGTATTCCAAGGAAGGTCTTAGTGGAATTACTATCCCAGCCCAGAAATGCATTCACTTTATAAAAGTGTTGAAAGGTACAAGACAGAGCCCTGTGGCACCCCACTCAATACCTCCCTCTAGGTTGACATGTGGAACTCCTTGCCACAGGATGTGGTGATGGCACCTGGCCTAGATGCCTTTAAAAGAGGTTTGGATAGATTCATGGAGGAAAAGACCATTGCAGGTTACAAGACTTTAGAAGTAGGTTTTCTCTGTGCCAGGTGCAAGGGCCTTTGGCCTGATCCAGCAAGGCTCTTCTTATGTTCTTATGTAATTCTTATGTAAGGCCATTTAATGGCACTCTCCGGGAACAATTGTTCAAACAGCTTTGAAGGCATCTAGCCCACATTGTACCATTTTAACTACAAGGATATCATGGGAGACCTTGTCAAATGCTTTGCTAAAATCTAGGTTTACTATGGGCATTCCCACAGTCTACCAGACTAGTCACTCTCTCAAAGAAGGAAATGAGTTATGTCTGGCGTGCCTTGTGCTTAACAAACACATGCCGGCACTCAGCATCGCCCTGTTGTTTTCTAAGCGCTCACAGACATTCTGCTTAGGGTCATTCCATGTCAAATCAACCAATGAAAAATCCATTTTGGATTTTGGCCTCTTCGACCTCCGTTGGTGAGTCTCCGGTGTGTAAGAAGAAAGTATTAAATAGGTCTAAGACATATTGCAAAGAAAAGATGGGGAAGATTAAAAGGACCTACAAAGAGTTATTTTTTTTTACTTCTGAAGATGATTTAGATGAGGAAGAATGTCACTGTGCTGATTCAGAAATTATTCAGCAACTAAAGGAACAATTTAAAACTACGAACAGAAGTAAAAAGCTCATGATTTTGATAGTTACCCAAAAAACTGGTCCTGTAAAAGAATAGAAAGTGAATTCATTCTCTATAAAAATCCTGTTATAAATGTTTGCATTCATTTCAGTCTACCACATAATTATATTTACATAATTTAGAATAATAAATGGACTTGAGGGGTTTAATTCCTTGTCACTGCCAACAGGAAAATTTAATTTTTGTATGATACCATTGAGATACCACCCTGAAATTTTGACTGACTGTCTACAAGACATATACCTTTAAGTGTGATTTTTTTGACAATTTTAAAAAATCCTGTTTTTCAAAAAATTCAAAATAAATATTATTTGAATATTTTTGAATTTCTTGAAAATTTACAATTGTGTCATGTTATATATCAAATGAAAGCCCTATTCGTTAGGTTTACAATGACACCTGTCCCATGTCTGTAGCTTTCATAGCGTTCATGTAAATGGTATTTGAAGGTATGGTGACAAGTGAATTTTGGCCTTTTTAGGCAATTTTGAAAGTTCAATATCTCAAAAACGGGTGGACAAAAAAATCTGAAAAAAATAATTTTTAAACATCTCATGGTAAGGTACAAATGTACCAAAAATGAACCAAATCCATGACATGAAGGTTTCATGCATTGGTTGATTTCACATGGAATGACCCCTTAATAATTTGTTACAGGATCTTTCTGGGTATCGATGTCAGGCTGACTGAATGGTAGTTTCTTAGATCTTCCTTTTTTAAAGGTAGAGACAAGAGTTGCTCATCTCCAGTCCTCAGACACCTCGTCCTCTCTCTTGGAACCTGAACTGTGAAGACCCCAGCTCAAACCTCACCTCGACCACAAACTTACTCAGTTGTCTCAGTTCCCCCAACTGCAATATGAGGGGCACTAATACTGGCCTACCTCATGGGGGTGTTGTGAGAATTACTAAGATAATGCATGTGAAGCACGTTGAACACTTGAAGGTGGTAATGGTAGTAGCCATCATCCCCATCTGCCGTGACAGTCCTGATCTTCTGGTGGAAAACTGGCATATTCTGTCTCCTCCCAAAAGGTGATGGATACTTCCAGTCTGTTTGATGGTATGAGTACCCCCAGGTGCTGACTATGTTCTTCTCCACCCTTTCCCTGGCAGTCATTTTTGCACTTGGGACAGTTTACTCACATGCACCCCCCTCGCTCGGTTTGGTAATGAACAGTGCCTAATATAGCCTTAACTATTGAAATAATAGATTTTCACTGGTGGCTGGTCAGCAGTAGAGGTAATTGAATTTAATGGTATGTCCATGTTGATGATCTAGTGCAGGGGTTCTCAACCTTTTGAGGCCCGGGTATCCCCTATCACAGTCCAATTTTCTGAAGTACCCCGCTAATTAATTGTTAATTAATTGAATTAATCAATTAATTAGCTAATTAATCATTAAATAAAAAGTACTAAAACAATTTTAAATGTGAAAAAATGACTTACTTAAATCTCGTGTGTGTGTGTGTGTGTGTTTGTGTGTGTGTGAGTGAGACAGAGACAGAGAGAGACAGACAGGAGATTGCATTTAAGTTCTAATTAACAAGTAATTAACTACTGATTGATGCGGATAAGGGGCAGGCTCTGGCGTACCCCCTGCCATTGGTCCGCGTACCCCTAGGGGTGCTCGTACCACAGATTGAGAACCCCTGATCTAGTGCAGTAATGGGTTGGCCATTTCACGTTGTGTTCTGGTAGGTACAGTTAACACGTCTGCCTTTTTTCCTACCCATAATACCAACAATAATGTCTTTTTTTCATTCTTATATGACTGGTGTTTCTTTTCTCATTTCAGCCAGAAAGGATAGACCCCAGTGCATCTAGGCAAGGATACGACGTCCGCTCCGATGTCTGGAGCTTAGGGATTACATTGGTACGTGGAAAGGTTTAGGGATTTGCATGCTGTTGCAGACAAGTTCCTAAAGCTGCTTTTGAATCGGTTTTGAGACTTGGGGCATGTAAAGGTTAGAGTGGCATTACTCTTGTGGATATAGACAGTGTGACGGATTGAATGCAAGGCCTGACTTTGCTTCCCTGTTGCTCAGTTTGCCTTCCTTGACTCCATTTATGTGCAGTGACTTCGCTCTGTAATCGAGAGCAGCAATGCAAAAGAAGACCCTGCTCTGAACTGGGGAAAACCCTCTTGAGACACAAAGGTTGTCAGCCCTCCTTGACTTGGCGCATCCAAGAAAGCAGTTCAGCTGAGGGAAGAGGGGCACATACGCGAAACCGAGCATAGGAGTGCCTTGGGCTTGTTGGGCTGCTACTATTCACCACACAGACATAAATAGTCTTGTAGTAGTTGTTGATGTGTTGCGGACTTCTTACATCCCTGAAAGCTAAGTCTAACTACAGAGCAGCAAGAATGTGGAAGAAAACCAAGAGTCTTGCCTGCTCCTTTCTCTCGAAATCATGGCATGTGCAAACATGCAGAAAGAAGGATCATGGAAAGGACACGCAGTGAATCATTGGGGGATTGGGCAAACTTTTGTTCGCTAAAAACGCCCATCAGTAGAAAACACCCACCACAGTGTCCTTTTTGTATCAGTTATTGCTGCCTTGTGTATTATGCATGCACACACTAGAACCCACGTGTCATTTTCTCAAAGTGAGCTGCAGTGGCATCAGCTAAATTTCACTCCCATGGATATTTGCTGAAAAGATTTAAATCCTGCCTTTTTGTTTTCATTTATGTCCAAGACAGTTTGCATGAAATCTTAAACCCAGGACAAGATACACAAATAAAATCAAACTAAAACATCAGCCGTCTACCCATTGGTCAAAAAGCAGTAGCATTCCTGTAGATACATAGGCTGAGCTCTTAATACTAAAATAAGCTCTGAGCTGCTGAGATGTCCCAAGATGATATCCCTGCAGAACATCCTGATGTGTCTGGGTTGTTTTAGGCATGTGTCTGGGTAAATGCTTACGAGAAGTTGCTTGTTCAGTGCCGTTCTGAATCTGAATGTGATGACATGTTTGAACACCTTATTCCTCCCACCCCCCACCTTTGTATCGCGCTTTACATTCAGGCTGTGTTGTTGCTGTCTTTTTGGTGCAGTACGAGCTGGCTACAGGACGGTTCCCTTATCCCAAGTGGAACAGTGTATTTGATCAGCTGACACAAGTCGTCAAGGGAGACCCACCGCAGCTGAGTAATTCTGAGGAACGGGAGTTTTCCCAAAGTTTCATCAACTTTGTCAACTTGTGGTGAGTCTGCCTCACTTTGGGTGTATTTTGGGCATTGAAGTGCCAAATGTGACAGCATCACTAGAGAATGCCCATGTTGCTGGAAAACGTGCATGTTTCCCCCCCCCCCCCCTGAAGAAGCCTGAGAATGGGCTGGAGAAAATGAAGGTGTATGGAGTGCCATACAGGTCTTGCATTTAGTGCTGCAGTTCCTGCATGTGTGATATGGTAGCTTTCTGATAGACACTTGGACGAGTCCTTCTAAAGGGCCTGGTTGAATTGTCACCCCAAAAGACAGCATGGATCTTCTTACTGCCTTGGATGTATCATGTGAAGGGAGGGGGAGGGGTAGCACTGGGATGCTTCTCCTGTAAATTCTCAATGGCAGGGCCTTTTGTAGCCCCTGCTTATACATTAGAGGTTTCTACTGGTTGGGATGCTTCTCCGAGTGAGGCAGCTTGCTTTCCATGTAATTGCCATTGTGCGAGGCTGGTTGAACAAAATAGGGTCTATCCTCGTTGCAGGATGTGTTAAACTTGTGCCTATTGCTGGGAGTTTCCGGATCTGTCAGTGTGTATAGCTATGCCACTTTGTTGGCTGAATTTATCACATTGTAATTAGCATTATGTGAAAAGCCTACCAGTGCTTTGAAGGTCTACATCAGCACTCAGTTTGAGCCTTGTAGAAGTTTGGACACATTCAGATATCTTCAAGATGAAAGAGGCAGTTGCCTTTGAGCCTCTGATCATGTGGAAGAGAAAGCTGAGGACAGATTGTGTATTTTGGCCAGTGTAGATTTTACCTGCCTGTTGAAGCAAGAGCTGCTTTAAACCCCTTGTGAAAGATATCTCAGTCTGTCTTCTCAAATAACCCTTCAGAAACACTATAGCAGGAGCGGCCAAACTTGCTTAATGTAAGAGCTACATACGTTAAACTTCAGGTGTTTGAGAGCCACAATATTTAAAAAGCATTTAAATTCTTAAATATATTTACTCACCATGAACATTAAACTTACATTTTAATTCAGTGGACTCTCAGTTTATACCTGGTAAATAATTATAAAGATTGAAAATGTCTTATTTACCTTTTATATTAATTATGATGCAAAAAAGAGCTCAGCCAACATATTTCCAAGAGCTGCTGCTGCACATTATATGTCAAAGAGCTGCATTTAGCTCAAGAGCCCACCCCTGCACTATAGTGTGGATTTGCTGCCACCTATTGGTTTGTTGGTATTCGTGTTCCTGCTGTTAGCAAGCATACAATGCTTTTTTTTTTTTAAATGCAGTTAGGATGCTGAAGTTTTTATGGGTATTGACAGGAAGATCATGCATCCTGGACCCAAAATGACTTTTGTTGTGTAATGCGCTTTCCTTCTTAGAAGTGGCAGGTCTGGTGTTCAGGAGACTGGGTCCTTTAAGAGCAAATGTGACATTCCCTGCCTCCCCCCCCCCTCCAGCTGCAGTCTCTATATTCATGCTGTCCTTGCAAGAATAATGCAACAATTGTCTTTTTAAGAGTACTGTACTTACAAGAGTGCTGCCTGTTTATAAGGGTTAGAAATTCATAATGCACAGGCCTTGGGAACAGAACACAAAAGGTTGCTCTTGGAGTCTGTGGCAAGCATTGAGAGGCCATATGCTTCCTCGTCCTACATTTTTTTTAAAAAAAAAAGCAAGATAGTAGGATGAGGAAAGGTCTGCTCATGGGTTACAGACAGTGTTACTGAGGTATTTTCATTGTTGCCTACAAACTAAGAACTGTCCTAGGATTTTCAGATCATTTAATATATTAATAGAACATGAAGAGCTGACAGAAGGTCAGTCCCTGTCTTTGTATAAGTTCGTGAATATACAAATAGCTAATAGCATTGATTTAATGTATTTGTATCCTGCCTTTCTGTCTGACAATAGGCCACCAAGGCAGCTGACAATAGACACAAATAGTATGCAAAAAAGGGTGGTGGTGGTGGGTTTTTTATGATTGATTTTTTTTTGGGGGGGGGGGAAGATTATAGAAAGTATCCACTCACCAGACCTCAGGTGTTGCTGCTGCTGTGGCTTTTCAGCTCCTGGTCTTCAGATGCCCCATAGTGCCCCATCATAGCCAAGAGGAGAGAAATAAGTAGCACACTTTGGGGGAGAGGACTATAACCAGACCCAGGTAGCACAAGATGATTTGGCCCCAAGGGGGCAGGAGGACATCTTTTCATCCAAGCAACTGGGTACTCCAGCTCCAAGGATCTGGGGGGATCTACTCCCCAGACTACAGACATTACTCCTGATAGTAGGCTTTTTCTATTTAGACTTAGTAGCTGTATTCCTGTGTGTCTAAATACATTTTATGTTTGTTAAATTTTCATGATCATATTTTCATGATTTTTTTAAAGCAAAATTGTAATTTTAGTTTTGTATGTTGCCTTGGATGTGTTTTGGGCGGTGAGACAACTCCATTTAAAAAAAATTAATACTTGCAATAATGTTGCCAGGCGTTGACAGCATGTGCTGTGCTCTTAATTTGTCCAGCATATAACTACAGACGTTTTTCTTGCTCTTTCTAGCCTTACAAAGGACGAGTCCAAAAGGCCAAAGTATAAGGAGCTTCTGGTGAGTATAAGGAGAATAGGAGAATACATGGGGCTAGACTTGGCTAGGAGACATTGACTTCTCTCCTCAGTCGCTTGAAGCTCAGCAGGATACAAATATAACTTTCTGTAGCATCAGCATTACTATTCCTATGTTGTGGAGTATGAGCTGCATTCACCTACTGAGGAGAGATAATTTCACATTAGACTGCTATTGCACCGCTAGGTGAACACAAAGCAGTTCTGCTTTACGCTGCTCAGAGTTGCATTGCAAAACTGTAAAGTTTTGCACCCTAGAGCAGTGGTTCTCAACCTGTGGTACATGTACCCCCAGGGTTACGTGGCAGGACCTTTAAGGGTACGCCGTAAAAAAATTGGGTAATGGCGGAAAAGGGCAGGTAGTGCCCTAGATTGTCTTGTGGGGCTGGCAAGGTAGGAAGGCAGCTAGCTTTGCCGGCTCAACCAGCTAACTGCTAGCCAGCTGCAAAAGTGTGCCTGCCTTGCTGGCTTCCTGCCTGCCTGCCTTGCCGGCTAACCTGCGCTTCGCACATTTTCACAGCCAGCCAGAAAGGGGCTCCGATGAGGGTCACCAAGTGCGCCCGGTCTCCTTTGGACCTGCACTGAGGAGCCTGCTTGTGTCTTGAGGGGCTGCATGAAGCCACTGCAAAGGGACATGATGCGAGCGAGAGGTGATGCTGGGTGCCGATCAGACAACCGCATCAGACCTGCAGGCAGCCAAGGGATAGCTAGGTAGCTGCCTCTGCTACCACGGCCCCTTAGGTGGGCCGGACATCCCCCCTCCCCCTTGGCTGCTAGCCCGCTCCATCGTTGTCACTGATAGGAGGTGTACAATGTATGGAAATGGGCTGTCAAGGGGTACATGAGTGAAAAAGGCTGGTAACCACTTCCCTAGAGAATTAAAGTTCTGTAATTAGGAAATCTAGACCCCAATCCTCGGCATGTCTACTCAGAAGTAAGTTCCAGTATAGTCAAGGGGGCTTGCTCCCAAGTAAGTGTGGATAGGATTGTAGCCCTAGATTTTGTAATTAGAATAACATTTGCATGAACTATTTAATAGAGCACTCAAATGCCATCTGTTATCTGCAGTTTGAAATACTGTTCATCTTTGAAACTGTCCACAACCAAGAGGAGTTGAAAACTCCTTAAACTGACATCTAAAATGCTTTTATTTCTGCAAGGCTAATATATTCTATGCAGAAAGCTAGATTCTGGGCAGTTGCAGACTGGTACCTTCTAGACCAGGGGTCGGCAACCTACGGCCCGCGGGCCAAATGTGACCCGCCACCCAAAATCATGTGGCCTGGGGATCCCGTTCCCAGAGGTTGGTGGAGGCAGGGAAGGGGTGGAAATCAGGCTGCTGCACAGCGTGGGGGAGTGAGTTGGCGGCCACTGGCATCTGGCCTTGCTCAGGGACCAGGGGTTATCTCTGCCTAACCCAGCCTTGTAAGCAGAGGCGCTCCTACGGTGGGGGTGGTACTGTAAGTTGCACCCCATCCTAGTCGCCCCGTATACAAGCTGACACGAGGCGGCCCCGCTCCCTTGCCGCTGGAGCCATTCCATGCGGAGAAAGCAAAGGGCAGGGTCTCCTGCCCATTGCGTTCTCAGCATGGAATGGCTCCGACAGCGAGGGGACCGCCTTGTGCCGGCTTGTAAACGGGGGGACTAGGATGGGGCGCAACTTACAGTACCGCCCCCACCGTAGGAACGCCTCTGCTTTTAAGTCCCACTTTGGAGAGAAGCTGCAGGGATGGGAACTGTTTGGGTCTTTGAGCTAGTGGGATGGGGGGGAGGTGGCTGGTGGTTCCCACACCTAGCTGTGATGAATCACAAGCTACTCATGTGGATGCCAGCTAGGACCCTTGCATTGTCTGTTTTGAACCACCCCCTCAATATAAGCAGCTCATAGAATTTGAGGTGTTCGTTTCATGAAAGCGCAATGGAAGCTCACAGGGCTGGAGGTAACTTCTGCATTTGTGTCACAGAAGTGGGAATAAGTGTCATTTGTTTCTCTCTTTGCAGAAACATCAGTTCATTTTAATGTATGAAGAGCGAACGGTGGATGTTGCATGCTACGTTTGTAAAATCCTGGATCAAATGCCAGCAACTCCCAGCTCTCCAATGTATGTTGATTGATCCTGCTGCTGCATCAAAACTCAAGTGCAAGTGCTGAGAGAAAGCAAGATGTACAGAATCTTCACTCCATATTGCAGTGTTTTAATGCTCACCCAGACACCATGTGCAATAATGTTGGTGTTTTTCTTCCATTCTGTCTGTATATTATTGTCACTTATAAAGTGCATCCATGTAATACCTGATCACACAGTGTTAGTGTCTGTCAAAGAGAGACCTCATTTTGCTCTTTTTGTGGGCATATTCATGAAATGTGGAAATAAGTAACATTTTATTTGTTGACCATGATTGGATAGCACCTAAAGTTAATTTCTAGACTCAAGAGACTTCTCAGCAGCTACTGGAATGATTTTTATTCTCTCAAACTCTTCCAATTGTTACAGATAACTTAAAAGAAAGTAAGTTAGGACATAAAGAGACTCTGAACATATCTGAACATAAAGAGACTCTGCTTGGGGAGAGAGGAATGTGTGCAGCCAAATGAGCTACTTTTACCTCCTGGAGCCAGTAAAGGCAAAGGGAGGGATAAAATATATATTATATTTTTCTTCACAAAGTGCAATAGATGAATTGATCTGAAATTCTGTTGCTTTACAGTCACAGTGTACGTTTTGAAGACAGTGTGACTCAGCAGAACTTCATGTTTTGGGGCGGAAAAGAAGTGATCATGTAAAATGGACTGTGTCTTTACCAAAAATAAAATAAAATGCATTGCATTAAAAGAGGCTAACAAACTCATAAGAAATGGAGAATAATGTATTTTTTTTTCCTTTTCCAAGCAAGCCACTCTTCCATAGAACTAGGCATCCTGTAAGTTGTTACCTGGTGAGATAAGACTTTGACCTGAGGAATTATTAAAACTACTCAATTGAATTCAACTGGCTTTTGACCCCTGATTTCTAACTACAGCAAATTCATTAGCTGGCTGAACTTTCACTTCTGAAAGGGCACTGGACAGTCTACAGCTGTGGAAAAAGTCATATTACATTATTAATCGGTAAATATATATATAATTCATCTCCAAACTCAACCTCTAGGACCTTCCCACAGAGCTCCAACTATGACTTGGAATCTCTGCTTCACGCCCGATAGCCACCATCTGATCAAATAAGTTTCCCTCATCCCTTTCTGTGGATTGTTGGACTCTAAATATGTTGGATGCTTAAATATGCTTGATTTCATTTTGTGGGAAAATTCAGTCTCCTGTGTGAGATGCTACGGAAATGGAATTTTAGTTTTGATGGAAGGCTGCCCTAACAAAACAATAAATGAGAGAAACTAAATGTTCAGTTCTGTGAAAGGAAATCTGTGCTCCTCCCCCCCAAACCCAAAGAATAAATTACAGTATTTGATCATCTGCTTTGCATCTGGTGCATCATCAATTCCTAAGTGACAGAGGAAGAAAAGTGTTGCTTGGATTACATGTATGACTAGGATAATTTTAAGGGGGCTAACACTGCAATCCTATCCACACTTACCTGGGAACCACACTTGACTATAATGGAACTTACTTCTGAGTAGACATGCATAGGATTGGGCTCTAAGCCTTATCTGTGAGTGCGTCAGTGATGAAAAGACCCTCTCGCTATGGTGAATTAAACGTAATGTTCTCTGGTCTACGTTGTTGGTTGATAGGCTCTTGCTGCAAAAACCTTATCCATGCAAGAACATAGTTAACATCAAATAAGATGATGGATTAAAATCTATTGTAGCATGAAAATGGAAGCCAGCCAGGACTCTTCAATTGCAGTAATTATTCCCCCACAGTCCTCTCAGGCAGAGGATTTTCAATCCTGGCCAGAGCCTCCCATTTTTTGCACATGCTTATCTCCTGATTATTACCCTTTGTCGCTGTCAAAGGTTGGACAGCCATAGCCCTCTCTTTTTCCTGTTCTATCCTCGTGTATTTTAGAACATTTCCATTCTGTCAACCAGGAAATGGTAGTAGCTTCCCATTCAGGTTTGGTGGATGATTGAGAAAGAGACAGTTCTAGCATATTAATCATAGATTGTTATAATATACTATTAAGGGTGCAGCATTTATATTACAGTGTATGTTTATAAAGATGTATAGTGTTCAGAAGCTGTGAAAATAGTGTAAGAACTGTACATTGTGAGCTCTGGTTAATTTTTTTCTTCTTGTACCATAGGAAAAAAAATGTATAAAAGTTTATTGAGAAGCTGATGTGCAGGGATATTGCCTTATCGTCTGTAAGTAAAAATGGAGTTTGACAACATAATGGCTTCTAAGAGCTTCCAACTATTTTATCCTCTCCTGATTTGACTTCCTCGTCTTCTATTTAAAATACTCTACATGGAAGCAAAGTGTTAATGTAATAGTTCTATTTTTTTTTCGCCTGCAGGTCAGTTGTAATAAATCAAGGATGCGACTGTGACCTTGTTATTCTTGTTATAAGGTCAGACGCATGATGGGGAAATCAATAAATGCTAAATGAAATATTAAAAAAAATTCCATCTTTCTCTGGCCAGACTGCCCTATTTATTGATACTTGCAAGGACAACCAAAATGAACAGTGGGACCCTGAGGTTTCTCCCCACCCCCCTTGCTCTCCTGAAAAAATGAGGCTTACCTGATGGGACCCTTGCTGGACCATTAGCTTGGTTCCCTAAACCAATTACACTTTTCTGTTGTGTCTTTAGCTGGATAACTAGTCATCTAGCGAGGCCTGACAATGCTGCTTCAGGGAGCAGGAGGCGGCTTCTACTAATGTGTCCCAGAATTGCAAATGCTTAGTGGGCAACAGCATCAAATTTCCGATATCTCTTATATTTCTGATTCACTCTTAACACAAAGAGCCTTCTCATCAGGAGTACTGATCTCATTTTGATTTCATCTAACTTTTCTATTTTTGCATTAACTGGACTAAACCATCCAAGCCATTTTTAAGTAATTCCTATATATTCTCCAAACTGTTCCTATTCCAAACAACCTATTTTGTTGTGTGAGGGATGGGTCTTATTTCATTAAAAATCTGATTTCTTAGACAAGAGGGGGAAATGCCATTTTCTAGTTTGTAGCCAACAAGACTAGAAACTGACTAAACTGCAAGCTGAGATTTGGTCTGGCTTTGAATCTTTGTTCAGCCATGGAGCTCACCAGATAGGCAAGTTTTTGTCTTTCAGACTAGCCTTGTGTTGTTGTATAGCTGAAAAGAGATTATAACCCATCCTTGGGATAGGGCTCCAAAGAGATCTCAATCAGAATATACTCACAAGTTGCAGACTGGAATTGAATATCGGCTATTATTGTCAAACTTGCACATCACATGAATAACTGCAAAGAGCTCAGACTGACGTCACAGGGATTCTTTTAATAAGTATGACAATACTGGTCACAGAGGTAAGGCAGTGTGCTTATTGACAGTGTGAGGTGGTGGCGGTGTGTGTTTTTGTTTTTGTACTTGACAGCACTCCTTTAAAGAAGGATAAAGCTATCATTAAGCCCTGTACCACATAACAGTGTAGCACCTAACACTATTCTGGATTCAAGTGCTATTAAAAAGTCTTCATGGAATGACTTATAGCTTTTTGCATATTAAAATTTAAAAAGTAAAGGAAAACAAGCATGTGAAAGATTATCCTATCCTACCAGTGCAATGTGAACATTTGTACAATAGAAAAACCATGCTTTAAATAGTGACCTTACAAACACTTAAATTCTTTTTATACAACATGCAGCAATATTAAAGCCAGCTGTAATTCTTTCTCTACTTAAGCCTCAGGAGTTTAACCACTTTATTGAGGCTGGAGTTTCACATGTGTTGAGGTCTGCAGAGACAGCAATCCTGGTACAGTTCAGGCCAAGTCATCACTCAAGGGCATGTAGTTCTTTTTGTGTGTGTGTGTGCTGTCTTGATTTCCAACAAATACTCCTTCCAGTAACACAAATATTAAATACACTCATCTGGTAAATAGTTGTAATGAGCTTTGGTTTGCAGCTTCACTTTTTGCAAACTTTCAGGAAGTGATTGTGTCCAGAGAGACTTGCTTGAAGCTGTTTGATAGAAGCCAAAGGGGATCCCACCTGTCTATCTACCCCTAGTGCTGCCAGAGCTTTGTGAATTTATCGTGTAGAAAACGTTAGAGGAAATAAACATCCTAGTGGATTTGTTACTAACTAGCTTAGTAGAACAAGCTCCTCCCCCTCTTGGTTTATGGATTCATAGCTGTTCTCCAGAAGGTCTTGCATGGGATTGTCATTCACCTCTGCACACAATGGGATAGGATTGAATATGAAACCCAGAACAGGTCAATGGCTAAGGCACTAGTATATTGTGGACTTGACTCTTGTACTATATACGGCAACTTCCAGTCCACAATACTGTAAATAGGAACTTCTTTTCATTAAGCCAAAGAACGTGAACAGAGACTGAATCTGTTTTCTACAAGACTGTTCCTTGCATACCATAGGTTATGAGGACAGGTGCAGTTAAGGATGGTCTGTCTTGACAGAGCAGAAAAGGCAGGTGGAGTGGCTCTGTGGACAGCAGAGCCTCATTTCACAAAAGGGGACATTCTTCAAGCTTGTATTGGGAGACAGCTGGACACTTTGATAGGCTGGTGGTTGTAGTCTTGTCACTCTCTGGGGCTCCTTTCTGCTTTATTGTGATGTAGTCAAATGACTGTAGTGACCTGTAAGGATTAGCTTTGCTTTACTTTTCTCTTGACACGGTTTGGCATTTGTCTTGCTTACCCTACTCTGTTACTGTAAATTACTAGACCATAACTCAATCTGTAGACCACTATAAGAGGTGTCCGGCCCTGGAACAGTCTGCTTTGTGCAGTTGTGGGCTCGCCTTCATTGGAGGTTTTCAAGCAGAGGCTGGATTACCATCTGTCAGGGATGTGAGCGTTGCCTGCACTGAGCAGGGGGTTGGATTAGAAGACCTCTTAAGATCTTTTCCAACTTGAACGTTCTATGATTCTAGAGGGCCCCAAACAGACTACATTTTAAAGGCTTATCTCTGGACTTGTATCATGAAACATGGACCATAGCCTAGTGAATGTCTGACAGGAAAAATTTCTGAACTGGGAAAATAAGAGGGGCAAGGCCAAGAGAAAAGCTTAGTGAACCACTAAAGGATGACAACTGTAAAACGGGCAGTTACTCTGAAGTTACTGTTCTTTGACAGTGTTTGGTAACAGGCCGACATTTTTCTGAGCTTTCATATATATGAGGAAGAAGGAAAGGCAGTCGCTCCCAGACGGTATGCTAGGAGGCACAAGTTAATCAAAGCTCTGTCCATAATAGGTAGTGGGGATGTTATCGCACAGCTTGATGTGGGCTGATTCATAGGTTAGGGATGAAACAAATGTGTGTATATCAGATATAGTTCCATTGTACAGGGAAGCTCCTCCACCCACCCACCCACCCACCCCAAGGATTAGGGAATCATCATAGTTAGCTAAGCTTCCTGGATTTGCCTACCAAGGAAAACGAGCTTGTGCTTCTGTAGATGTGTGGTGGGAGGGAGAGATGGACGGACTTCATTGGTAATGAAGACAAATTTACGTTCTGGAAAAAATTACTCCAGTTTCTCCTCCCTGGATAGTACCAGAGCTCTTTGGTTTAGTCTCTCAATTCTTTCCATGGAAAACCATTTTTGTGGTGGCTGCATACCCACCGATAGGACTTATTCTGTTCACCACTGTTGTAAGTGCAGGTCCATGGTGCTATTCAAGTTGAGATCAGTAACATCTAAGAAATCAATGTTGAAAATGCTGGGCCCTGTGGTGGTCAGGGAACCAAAGCCATTGGCTGAGCTAGGTGGAGTGAGATCCAGCCATTCCATTGTTTCCCAAGGAGACTCTGTGAAGCTCATGTGCAGACCAGACCCTTCACCAGAAGAGGGTGACAGTTGAGTCTCCATGGGTGAGAGGGGCGTTGGCAGAATCTCGTGAGGTGCAAGCAGTTCATCGGCAGCTTTGTTGGAAAATCCTTCCATTACCCCTTCAAAGTGAGGCTCCTCGCCACCCACTTTCAGAAGGGTGATTTCACTTGCCCGCCCCAGGGGGCTATGGGAATTTAGCAAGATTTCCAGATGACTGTCAGTGCTCCCAGGACAGCGTTCAAAAGAGTGCTGACTGGAGGGGCCTTGCTCAAATGAAGTTGATGTCTTGAGTAGCGAGGACGTACCAGAGCTCCCTGAAGACACTGTTATCTGAGGAACCTTCTGGAGACAAGGGCGGTCATCCTTGGCATTTGCAGGCATTTCTGTTCCAAAACCAAAAGTGCCAGGTCAACAACTTGGACTATACCTTTGCACACACAAGTTACAAAACACTGAGCCCTGCAGTGGGTTACAGCTTCTAGTGTTTAAGGATTTAGGGCATATAGGCTTAAAAGCCATGTAAAAAAAAATTCCGTAGAGTTAAAAATACACACACACACACACACACACACACACACACACACACACACACACACACACACACACACACACACACACAAGTTGAAAAACAAGGTTAAAAACAATTTTAAAACATGAATATTAAAAACGCACACGGCTCGACAGCGTTGAAGATTGTAGCAGGCCATGAGAGCTTCCGCTCACTTCTAGTGTTTGTTTAGGGTAGACAAGTTATAAGCTCTCACCCCTTTCTCTAAGTATGAGATGGCTACTGGAGCAAAGAAGGAGCAGTATTAGAAAATAGGGGGTAGTTTTCCTGTGCTCTTAAATCGCATTGTTGTTTTGGCTGAATAAAACCCAACTTGATAGTCTACTTCTTAAGCTGGCACCCAAACAATGTGTTTTAGATATCTTTGAGACCAAAAGCATTGATGAACAGTGGAAAAGGGAGATCATGGAAGAACCCAACAGTTGAAACTATGATGGTGAAGAAATGAGGGGAAAGCGTTTATAAATAGTGTTTAGGAAGCAGAATATGCGCCTGTAGTAGTAATGCAAGTGCTTATCTTCAAGGATGGCTGCAAGAAAAACCAGCGATGATCACAAAAAGGTGTGGCAGGAGGGGGCTTTTTAAGATAGCTTGTTAAAATCTTTGGTGGCAGGGCCAGTGAAAGAGTACAGGATGTGTGAGCAAGTACCCCAACTAGTTAGAACCCACACATACAAATCTGTGGGTGTGGGCCTAGCTGATGCCCTGCCCCCAGCAAGCCTTGCCAAGATGCTGGAGTCCTTTAAAACCTTATAGTGGCCTCATTACCCCCTGCCACACAACATGGTGCCATAGGGAACATGTGTGTGGTACTAACACACACAACACAATCAGTGCATGTTTCACTTGGGGCAATCACTCAAGTAATTCAAGTACTTATTTTACTCTACATACAGGCTGTTTTAAAAGGCTAACATTCCCACAGACAGAGACCTCAGCTGCTGGCAATGACTTGACAGCAACTAAACTCCCAACGTGTCTTCTGTTTGCTTAAAATAAAAACCTCAAGATAGGTGGCACAGGAAGAGCACCCTCTGGGCATGGCCACAAGCAGTACTTTTTGTAACAGGCAAGGAGAATGGCCACATTTTAGTTCCCTCTATAGCTAAGCAGGCAGTGGGGATTTGGCTCAAGTACTGGTAATCAATTGGTGTAGGACAAATTCTCGGAAATGGCAGTCACAGGCACCACTTGCCAGGCAGTGGACGAGGCTGGCTGAGGGTTATTATAGCCTCTGTGGGTGGTATGCACAGAGCATCCCCTCTGGCAGTCAGCGGTTTGGATTGTGTTTTGTTTTGAGTAGAACCAAGTGCCTTATCCTTGGTATCACTCACCTCCAGTTTCAATAAGCACGTCCAACAGCTCGTCCATCTGCTGACTTCGGGTCATCTGCTACAGCAAGAGGAAAAACAAGGGAAGTTGGGAAGCAGTCCATTGGCGCCACATACAACAATGCTACAAAAATTGGCTATCATGGATGGAGAGCTCACAAGGTCAGGGGTAAACGGAGTTGTACGGAAGCCAAATGGTTACTTGACCCAAGAATGAAGAAAGTCAGAGCCTGCCCTTACCTTACCCTTGATTCTTACTGAATTCAACCTCTGAACAAATTAGATGCTGAAGATTTTTTTTTTAGTTCCAGGACAATGGATTGTGTAAACACCCTTTGTGCAATGGTTAATCCACCTCTCAAGCCTGCCAGAAATGTGCTGGTTTCACTCACAGGCTACACAATGCACTGACTTTGCTACAGGACATCTGCAAGGGGCTTTGCTACAGGACATAAAATAATAATCACCAAACAGGCCCTAGCCTAGCAAGCACCAGACAGTTACCTGCTTCACAGCGTCAGCGTACGGTGGCGGCTGCTTTCCCTCCGGGAGAGAGGCACTGGACTTACAAAAGCCAGGGGACAGAATGGAATACTTTTGGCCTGCCTGTGCTGACAACTACATGGAAACAAAATGGAACAGAGATCAAAACCAATCTGATGGGCAAAGGCTGTGCTGGTCTGTGCTTGCATCAGAAGCCCTCTGACCAGCACCAATTCATCTTGTACAGTACTTCAATGAGGCAGCCCAATTCAAGCTCGAGCAAAAAGTGAAGCCTCCAAACCCAGCTCCCTTGCAAGAACACAGTTCAGCCTCCTACAAAGGAACGCTATGAAATGATCTTGAATATCCTAACAAGTGCCACTGAAAATAGGACTGCTTTCCTTTTGACAGGCTGCCTGGCCTAAGGAATGCTCTCTTCCCGTGGGTGGAGAAGACTTTATATGAGAATACCTACCCAAGCTATAGGTGTGAAAAAACATTGGTGATAAATGCCAGGATTCCTAATGACTTCTGAAGAAAGCCAACTTTGCCCAGTTGTGTAGCATTGGCTTTCCTTGGAAGTGCTGTAGTTTACATGTAACTCAAGAACGTGTACGTTTTAAAGGACTATTAAAAGCTATCCTTCCTTTCCTATTTTGTATCTCAGCGTCTGAGACGGGACGCAGCAATAGGTGAATATAACAAGGTGCCTATCACAGGCCTGCTTTTCAACATTGCTTATGTCCAGCTTTGTTCCTTGATTCAAGCATCTCTCCCTCCAGGGCAGAGCTATTGCTCCAGAACAAGTGGTAGAGAGAGTGCTGTACAGGCAGACTGCAAGGGCAGCCCCTGGTCAGGAGATCTATAAAGCTGTGTAGAAGGACCAAGAAACTCAGCTTCTGCAAGTGGAGTAAACTCTGCAGTTCATGACTTATCACCTACATTTGCTTAATTTGCATGCTTTTTTCTGACAATAAAATTGGGATATCCTCATTCCAAATATGATTTTTTCCCCCAAAAAACTATTTGAGATCAGTGGGTTGCGGGGAAGGCAGGGATAGGAGAACATGGAAAGGACCAAGAGCTTATGTTTCCTGGTCAGA
Organism: Plestiodon gilberti rubricaudatus; assembly: GCA_026170595.1. NCBI lineage: Eukaryota > Metazoa > Chordata > Lepidosauria > Squamata > Scincidae > Plestiodon > Plestiodon gilberti. The sequence continues at coordinate 161,375,259 of JANXHW010000002.1, forward strand.
AAAACCCCAACCAGCTGCCCCTGCTTTACTTTATGGGGCTTAGAAGTGTGCTGGGAGGGGAAAGGTAAGGTAAGACTCAGAAACCCTGGGCTGTGAGAGCACCAAGTGAGTCTGCTTCAGGCACCATATTCTGCTGCGCAGGGAAGGAGAGATATCTGGACATCACCCTGCCACATGAGCTTCAGAGAGGAGGGGATGAGAAACCTCTTCTTGCTCTAGCAGGTACCCACCCACTCCTTGAACAATGATTTGTCCTAGCCTTTGGTCATCTTAAAAATGGTGCAAAAACTCTGAATGCCAGAACTGTAGTCACACAGTTATCATCTGCAAGCAAGGGAGGAGGTGTGGTCAAGTAACGTTTCATATTTTTCCTACTAGGGCCAGCAGAATCCAGGCAAGATCTTCCTATCCTTTTGCACTGCTCTGCCTGGTCCTACGGCCCTGCAAAAATTTACTATGGATGTTCACACTCACAAAATCCTAAAACCCGGTTTTTAAGCCACACAAAGAAGGCTGCTGGTACTTTGAAATTCCTTACCGGAGCTGTGCGCAGATGGCTGCTGGGTTGTGGAGAATTACTGCGCCCTTCTCCCTGTGAGCTAGGGGACACTGAGAGGAGATAATGACTGTTTGGTGAAGGTGGAAGGCTGATGTGTTGTGGGCTCTTTGCTGCCTCTAGTGGAGAATGCTGGGGAGAACACTGTGGGCTTAGGAATGTGGAGGACAGTATGCCATTTTGTCCTGAAGGTTCCATGCAATGCGTATTTACAAGGTGGGGCAGCTGAGGTGGCCCACAGTTACTCAGTGTGTCAGAGCTGCCGGCCTGGCTTTTCAAAGCTACTTGCTTAACTGCAAACGGACAGCTGGACACTGTGTTTTCTTGCTTTATTGGAAAGCCAAAGAAACGTTGCGATGAGGGCTGTTTCTCCTCTAATCCATGGCCCCTTTTGCGCTTCTGGAGCTGCATCCTCAGCTCTTCCACTTGCCTCTGCTCTTGCTGCAATTTCCAGGTGAGCTCGTTGATGACCTTCTGCTTTTCCACCAGCATCTTGTCTTTCTCGGTGTCGACCCTTTCGACGTCACGCTGGATGCCAGCTCCATTAACACTTCCCATCAGGTTCTCCTCACATCCACCCTGCAGAGGAGAAGGATGCAAGACAAACTGGGGGGAAGACATGGGTCCTTCATTGAAAGTGTCTGGCAAGGAACCACTCACTGACAGGTCGGAAGAAGCTGGGGAGATGGGTGGGGTAGAGCTGGTGCTGCCAAAGTGGTAAAAGCCGTTGGATAACAGGCTGCTTGAGGATTGTGACTGGTAACTGGAGAGAGAGTTTGTGGGGGTCACTGGGAAGGTGACAGTCGTTATTTCACTGAAGCTGGGTGCAGAGCCCCCACTACACTCTTGGAAAGGCCGCAGACGTTCCATCAAGGCTGTTTTTGTCCCGGACACAGGAAGGCCCCTTATTCGGAGCTGCTGCCTCAGCTCTGACACCTGAAATGAAATTCAGTCCATGTCAATTTCTCTTTGCTCCAGCTTTGTGGGGAAACAGCACAGCTTGCCTAGCCTGACCCAAAGTTTACCCTAAGATTATTTGTAACAACAGATAGTGGCAGACTGTGGCTGGAAAGGATTTGGGCTCAACAAAGGCTGCTATTAACTGAATTGGCATATCTGTCAGCTTTAACCTGTGCTGCCCTCTCTACACTGTTAAATTGACATCTCTAGTTGTGTCAGGTTTCATTTGTGTACTGCATTTCTGTCTCAGTGACAGTGCATCAAGTGATGTGCATCGGCGCATCAAATCTCTTGTATAAATGTATGGCAATGAGTGTGAATCAAGACTAAGCGCCTATGTCCAATGGATGTTTTAGTCAGGCTGGACCTAGGCTAATCTTTTTATATTTCAGGTATAGTAGAGTTGTGTATGCCAAAAATTTGCATTGAAAAATCAAAATTGTTTTAAAATTAAAATCCAGATTTCATTACTTGATGGTTGGATGATGACAAATTTTGCATATTGACTGAAATTTTAGTGTTTGGGCATAGATGTCAATGTGCACAGCACAGCATTACTACACCCCTAGAGTTTCAAGTGGCTGTTAAAGGGTGGTTTTGACCATATGTTTGGAAGATACAGAGTCTGTCTGCTCATACTGCTACAGGACCTGCACAGAAAGTCTTTACTCTCTCCATCCATCTTACACAACAGACACTCACTTTTAAGTCATCCAGATTGGATGGGAGAGGACTTGGTTTGAGAGAAGAAATGCAGGATTGTCCTGAAAAGGTGCCTTTCACAGGAGAAAGAGGGCTGTTGGTGGCAGTCGTTGGGGAAGAGCTTGAGGTTTTGACCATTTGTTCATTTGGTTGTCTGAAAAACAAAAGGGTAGTGTGTGTGGTTTTTTAAAAAACGTTCATGTTCACATTTTCTTGGCTGCACTATTGAGTCTGCAGCCCAATCCGCATGGTGTGTTGTCTTTTAACCCATCTCATTCAGTATTAAACTAGTTTAAAATTAAATTTGCTCAAGAAGATAAGCACCTTCTGCTTAGTTAATGCTTGTTCACACTTATAACTTGCTCCTGTGCAGCAAGCCTTCTGCCCTGTCTCAGTTGAAGCGTAGCTCCTGAGGAGTAGCAAGCTTAATTTAAAAGCATTAATTAAACTTCTCCCATGCTATGCTGAATTCCATGACAATCTCTATGCCTGTGCTACACTTCTGGGTGTCCTGGATCACAGAGATAAAGCTGGAAGGCACTGTTTAATCTGTCCTACTTTTTGCACTCTGTGGCTGTGTATTGTTTTTTCAGAGACCTGAAAGCAGAATAATAGCACTTCTGTGGCATTTCAAACCCCTGCAAAATCAGGGACTCTAGTGAGATTGAAAAAATAAATGTGTGTTTTGTGGGCGATGGTGGCTCTATCATACCAGCTTCAACTCCCTGAAGCCCTATCATCCATAACCCAGCCTATGACAAAGCACAATGCATCAGGGGATGCCAGGCAGAACACAGAGGTGGGTGTCCATTCAATAAAGGTAAAGGCAGGCACCTTGCTTAGAGAAACTCATAGTGATTGAGGCCCTATATGACAGAAGACAGTTTATTCCGTCACCACTTTTGCCATGTTCCTGGCAATGGGAGAATGAAGTGTATGCTCAAGACTTTAAAAAAGAAAGCCTTAAAACACACACCTAACTCTTCTACAGAAATCCAGAGATCTTACAGTGCTTGGCTGGATCATGGCCCAAATCCATTGTGACACAATACGCATAGTTTGCATGGCACCACTAGAGGAAGGGTTTTTTTTCCCCATCTCTCCCCTTTTTTGTTTAATCAATTCACATCTCATTAAATTTGCACCCCAAGATTCAGATGAACCCAATTTTGCAATTGCCATGATGACTAACTCACTTCAACTGAGTGGCGGCATGGGACCCAGGGTAGTTGAAATGCTGCTGCTGCTGCTGCTGCTGCCGGTGCTGCTGCTGGCTGAGGATCTGGAGCTGCAGGAAGAGCTGCTGCTGCTGCAGGAGCCTTGCATAGGCCGAGTCCATGGGAGGAGGAGACTTCTCGGCCTTTTGGTCAGGGGGAATATACTGGTGATACTTGAGCTTCTTCACTTTTGGCTTTGTCTCCTTTGGCTTTTTGTGGCGATTTTTGCTGTCATTTGATGATTTTGACTGTATGTTGTCCAAATACAAAAATAAAAAATAAAAAATAGTAAGAATAAGTGATTTTTAAGGTGACCTAGCAACTAGCAAATTGAGGGAGTGACAGTGCTCAAGAAGGCCCATCAGTTCTCTTTGAACACTGTCACTTGCTTTTAGGACTCTTAATACAATTCTGTAAGCCAATGGCTGCACTTTTGAAGAGTGCATTCAAACTGTGCATGAGAACAGAAGAGATATCACACTAAGAGCCCCCTTCCAGTTGACCTTTGTGTACAAAACTGCATCAGTTGTGAAGGGCACGTTCATATATTATGAGGCACATGTCACTTTAAGATACTTGACATTGGCACCTTGATCCTTCAAAAGTTGCTGCTTCACAGGATTTTAAAGGGCCATGCACTTAACAAGACAGAAATGCCCTCTTCACAATTGACACAGTACTCATGTACCCAAGTACAACATGTCAAAGACCAATGATCCATCCATTTCAATATCCTGTGAAACTGCCATCTTTCCTCCTTTGTTTAATTAAATCACTTGTAATTACAGCCCCCCACTATCCGCGGATTCACTTATCTGCAGATAGTGGATGACCCCCATGCGCATACCCCCCCCCCGGCTCTTACTTTGAGCTGAGCAACGTTTGTTTCTAAACGTGATAAGCAGCCTCTTGTTGCTTACTGCAGGCAAGTAGAGCAAGACTAAGTGCTAGAGAGGCTCAGTAAGGTTAACAGAAGCACCACCTGTTAACCTTGCAGAGCCTATCTAGCACTTAGTCTCACTCTACTTGCCTGCAACAAGCAGCAAGAGGCTGCTTATCATGTTTAAGGAAGAAACGAACATTGCTCAGCTCAAAGTAAGAGCCTGGTGTGTGTGTGTTACGTGCAGGGCCCCCCTCAGAAAACCGTGGAGGGGCGTTCACCCTTATCCACGGTTTTCACGTATCCACAGGGGGCCCTGGAATGCATCACCCACGGATATGGCGGCCCTAATGTATATTGGCCCCAAAATTCAAATGGGCCCAATTTTATAAGGACATACAGCCTAGGCATATCATAACAACTCCCATTTCCTGAGAAAGTCAAGGTGATTATATTTTTTTGACTTGTCTTCCCCAGATCTTCCTAGATGCAGCTTTTGGTATTGCAGGTTGGCACTACCTGTTGTCTAGCCAAAATATAATTTTAAACATATTTATATATTTTAAAATAGGGAGAAGGTGGAGCCATACCTTTGCTGTTGTGGTAGTAGGGACAGGAAGTGTCTGCTGCCCATTCAGCTCTTTCGGACTTTCTGGCTGGCTATTCTGCAGAGATGTCGAATCAGCTGCATCATTTTCAGAAGTATGGGAATGATCCTGAAATCAGAAGCCCTTTGAATATACACTTGGTGATTCAGCAGTTCACATGCACATCTTCAAGAAGACTATTCACAGGCATGCAATTTAGAGACACATACTATACATAAATGACTCGCACTACTTAGTTTGAGACTAGTTATCATGGTTCCATTCTGTTCTTTCATTTAACGTAGGACTGGTCTACATGTTATCTTATCCCCTTGAGGGGGCTGCTCCATCTGGTGACTCTTCTCGCCCTCCCACAATATCTGGAACAGCTTGTCATGTAGATCACATGGATCATATCTTTGCTAGCAGCAAGTGTGCCTGGAATGAAAACTCTCCAAGCAAATTTAGAAGATCCACATGGCAAGCCAGGGCAGATTTACAACCAGGACACAGAGAGTTTGCCAAGCAGAAGTGGCCTTTCACAAAGAAAGGGTGACATGCCTAAGAGTAAGAAAGGAATGACATAAAAGCAGTGAGAGCAGTGAACTACATTCCTCAAGTCTGAACATCATCACTTCGGCTTACAATGGGTAGCTCAATCCAGTCCACCAAGCAGTAAACAGGCACCTGGTTCATGGCACTGGGAAAGTGAAAGACTATCAAGCATGGTGAATGGTTACGTTGCTCCCTTATTTTCTGTGTGCTACAAAGACTGGTGGACATATGTTTTGGTCCATCTGGAGATATGGTCAAAAGTATCAAATTCAAACACAGGTTTGAAAAAATGATGTCCAAGTGACTTAAGATTTAGCAGTGATTTATATGATCAGATGACTGCAAGGGTGACTACCTGAAAGCTGTGTGGCAACATGACAAGTCACTTGTGTGAGTGACTCTCCATGTGGTTTGGACAATTTCAACCACACTAATGCAAACTGAAAAAAGGGGGGGGGGAAATCACACAGGCATGGTTAAAATTGCCCGTCACATTGAGGAACCACACAAACAGCTTACTATGTGGAGATGCCTTCATGTGGTATGACACAAGCAGTCACCCATACATAAGTATGGTTCATGGCACTGTTTGAGCATAAGCTCAAACATAAGAATCAGCTCAAAACATCTCTAGATAGTCACCTATTTTGGTCTTTACATGAACAAGGAAAAAGGAGGCTAAGCTACAGTGAGTTCACCTGTTAAAAACCATTACCAACAACTGGTCACATGGCCTTGCCTTTTAACAAGGCAGTGCCTTCTTTAAAAATACTCTTTTTGGAGTATTGTATGTAGTGGTAAGAAACAATGAACAGCAATTCTTCATAGCATGACTGACAGCCCAATCTTATGGGCTCTTAGCGCTGGTGGAACTAGCGTTCCTCCAGTGCTAACTGCCTTACAGCAGTCGTAAAATACACTCCGGCAGCGCATGGAGTTGTGCGCTACCAGAGCAGCAGCGGGAAGGCCAGAGTCTTCTTGCACCCATTGGAGGATTGCTCTGGACCTGCCCAGTTAGGATGTCGGGGAAGGCAGGAGAGGGTGGGGGGAGGGCAGAAGAGTGGTGGGGGAGGGCAGAATGGGGCAGCGACACGGCAGACCAGGTCTGGGAAGGGGCGGGTTTGGTGGCAGCAGTGGCTGCCGAATCCTAGCCCCCTTCCTAGACCCGATCCTGCGGTGTGGGTTCACATGGGCCTGAGGCAGCAAATTTGCTACCGCAGGTCCAAGTAGACCCCTCCGTGCTGGGTAAGGGAACATTCTGGGTAAGAATGTTCCCTTACCCAGAGGAGACCTCTGCAACTGCAACCATAGCCATTTTGGTATCGCTGCATTAACCGGGGGGGGGGGGAATAAATAGGATTGGGCGATACATGTTGGAGTTCCATAATCCAGCTAGCATGTACACACATTGTATTCATCATGAAGTAACTCGCATAGCTAAGTAGTGCTTGTACTAGCCAGACCAAAACTCAGTGCCTGAAATAATTAACCTGATACACAAACATCCCAACTTTTGATCTTCCAATAGCCAGAAATAGGAATACAAATTATTCGCAGTTGGGATCCTAAATTCTTACAAAAATGTTACATAGCACAAGGACAGCTTGGATAAAGATGTGTTAGTGCTACCACCAAATCATCATGAAGATCTTTGTTTTGCAATACAGAGTCTACATATACAGTAAATATTTTTTAAAATCCAATAAAATTTATCTAGGAGACCATGGTCTCTCATTCTTCACCATAATCAATCGGTATTTGTGTTGGTGATTCACAACTCCCTGCCATAGTGTTTCTGCACAGCTGAAGCCCGTCGCATTTATCAGTCTGCTGTTATTAGGGAAACCAAATGGATGATTTTTGGGCTCCCTGCCATAAGTGCTTGGAAAATGAAGGTGCCCTATGCAAAGTACACAGTGTAACAAAGCTGTCAGAATGGAGGAGGGCAGCCCAAGCCAAGAATATGTCGTGTTCAGGTTAACAATGTCTTGGGATCCTTTGCAGGACACCCCAGTGTTTTATGTAACCACCAGAGGCTGTCCTCACAGCTGACTTCGTCCATTGGCTACAATATCCTCAGGGATTTGGGCACGAATTGTTTCTTTCACCCACAATCGGAGCTTGTTCTGCCCCTGGAGGAGAGGAATCTTCCTTCTCTGGGTCAGCCATCTTTTGAATGGAAGCTCGGAAGCTCCTGCATTGATTTGGATATTGAGGTGAAGGCAAATGTAATTTTTTTATAAGTATGACTAATTTGGAAATGTTCTTGCTACACTTAATCCAAATGAATTTTTCTACTCCATGATGGCGCTCTGAAAAAAATGTACACTTCTTTCATTTCAGTTGTGAAATCAGGAGGAAATCAGGCTCACCCTGCAGCTAAGGGATCTGCTGTGAATACTCTTTTATACTGCTGTGACATTGGGATTTGATGTTGTGAATGATCACAACCCTAGAGCTAGGCCTTGAGGAAATGCTTAGCCAGTTGCCTGAAATGGACAAAAGAGGTTCAATAAATGTTAATGACCCAAGAAACTCCTGGAACGGTAGAATTCCCTCAGGACACCTTAGGGTATCACGACGCACTGACAGGGCCGGCATGGGATGTCCCTGGTGGCCCCTTCTACCTGCTCTCCTGGCGCCGCCATCTTGGATCACGCAAAATCTCACGAGATTCAAGATGGCGGGACCCAAATCCCGTGAGATTTGGGCACCGCCATCTTGGATCTCACGAGATCTTGTGAGATTTGGGCACTGCCATTTTGGAGCTCATGAGATTTCAGGAGAGCTGGAAAGAAGAGGCTACGGGGTGCCGTAAGCCAGGCAGGTTTGGGAACCACTGGGCTAAGGCATAAGGCAATTCGTTCCTTCCTCTCTAAAGTCAGTGAGGAAGACAAAGATAGCATGTGCTGAAGATTCTGAAAGAGACAGAGTTAGGATTTGGTCTGGCAGAAGCTGGAATAGAAGCTCAGAGGAAGAACTAGAAGTACAGGGGGGGCTGTATCTGTGGATCTGCTATCTGTGGATTCACGTATCTGTGGATAGTGGGGATAGTGGGGATAGCTCCCCCGCCCATTACCTTAATTAAGGGTCCAGTGCTGGCGCGAAGTCAGTACGTCTCTTCCTTTAAACAAACGACAAGCTGGCTCCTTACACGGAGCAGGCAAGCAGCCTGCATACTAGACATATGCCTGCCGACTCGTTGTTTGTTTAAAAGGAAGAGACGCACTGGTGCAGGGGGGGGCGCAGGGGGCCATGGGGATAGTGTTCCCCCCTATCCGCAGATTCCAGTATCCTCAGAGGGGGCAGGAACCTATCCCCCACGGAATCGGAGGGCCCCCTGCAACATGCTTAGAACCTCCATGTAACTGATGCTTCTTGCAGAAGCATGTTATTTACTCCATCCAGTACTCAAACCTGTACATTAGTAAATAAAGCAAATATAACAAAGACATCATAAGGCTCCAGTGATTTCCAAAGGAAGCTGAATCTGGGTTGTGGTGGGGCTCCTGGAACTTCTCACCGCTTAGACAAGTGGAGCAGGAGCACATAAAAATATTATGGGTGTCTTCTCACCCTTAGATAAGCTGTATGAAGTTCCATTATATTAGCTCTCAGAGCTTACCAGCCACCAGTGCCACTGGTCTGCTTATGTCTTGGATTGCTGCAAAAGAAATCTATAGCACACTAAAGAACTGGCCTCAAGTATCCTGAATCTGGCTGGCAGCAACATAACACTCTGGGCTTTGTGAGAATTGTCCCAGCCTCTCCGTGATGAGGCAGATAAATTAGTACGATTATTCCCATTTTATAGGTAAAGGTAAAGGTATCCCTTGACAATTAAGTCCAGTCGTGTCCGACTCTTTTATAGTTTCAGGCAAATCCTAAAGAAAGGTGAAATTTGGAGCCAAGCTCTCTTAGTTCTGTGCTCATTATCCCTCACGATCACGCTAAGTGGTACAGTACTATCCATTCCCAGCTATTTCTGGTTGCCAAGCTAAACAGAAGTAGAAATAAAAGTATTTTTTTTTAAATACAGTAATACCTTTCATAACACAGGGGATCCATTCTAGAAAGTCAAGCACTATATGAAACAGTGGGTGCTATAGGAGTTCTATGGCTATGAGGCAGAAAACTGGTGCTGACTGGCCCCACGCTTTCCAGAATGCACTGCTTCCACTGGCTAGAGTAGTTGTCAATCATGCTGGGACAAAGAGTGCTGCAACAAATCAGAGCTAAAGGAAGCAATGTTATGAGATATTACCTTAATTGTAATAACCCACTAAATTAAGTGGAACTAAGTTCTCAGATGGATTTGGGCTTTAAGGCTGTCACTGATCGGAAATGTCCAGAGAAATAGACACTGTGTTTTACCTGAGTTGTCCCTGGTATTGTGGGAAATGCTGCTTCTGAATTTTTGGTTCCTGCTGCTGAGTCTGTGGATCCCTGAGAATCCTCATTTCTGATCTGATCTGGAGACATCCCATCATTGCTGCTGCCTTCTTCAAAAGCAAAGGCATCTGAGGATTTAGAGAAGTTTGCTTGCGTACCTTAAGAAAGAAAGAACATATTCAGTGATGGTTATCAAGAGAGCTGCAAATGGCAGCGAGTACAAGATGTACAAGTAACAAAATAGGCAAGTGAATGGTCTTCATATATGTTCTCATGTGTACAATTTTTCCTTCCACTAGATAAATAAAATGCCATGTGTGAAGCTGCCCTTACTTAGCCATAGTGTGAATTACTCAAGCCCAAAAGCAAGTATCCAGCTCACCTAAAATGCACCAAATTTCAACATGATTGCCAAGAGAAGATTGAGAAGTACCACAAAAGTCATTAACTATGAGGGATGGTGGGCAGTTCTAAAATTACGTGCTAATAAAATCCCAAAATCAAGCAATTCAAATAGATTTTCCCCAAATACCTTGCTTTTACTATATAATTTATTTTAAGCTCCGCTGTAATATGAACAGACATTAGGTGCCGAGAGCAAGTATGTGGGCCTAAAACTCACCATCTCAGTTAAGCAAAACCTTATGGTTTGCGAGTGTCCCTAATTTCTGAAATGTTCATCCAGCAGCCTGCTAGAAGAATGCAGGAAAGGTCTCTTAATGTGACCATTTTTTCTCCCTGGAGAATCAAGGTGTGGCTTATGCCAGATGATACTTTTCTGCCACTCAGCATACTCAAGGAGTTCTGGAAAGTGTTTCCCAGTGCAATATCCCGCAATCTAGCAGGCAAAAGCGCTTGACCCTTGGCTTCTGCTGATAAGCAGAGTGCTGGGAAAGACAGGCTCTATCACAAAAGCCCCTGGAAGGCTGAAAGATGGAGGGTGAGCAGTGGAAGGAAGGAAGATTCCTGCTTTACACTGTAATCTTTCCAGGGCCACGTCTGGCTTTGATCAAGTGTCTTCCTGCTCAGCTAGCTAAGAGACATGTTGGATTGGAGGGACAGGCTGGGGATGAACCATGAGCAGTATGCCAGAATCCTGCTTGCTCTTCAACATGGATCCTCATGGAAATTGCTCCAAAGGCATTCCCATGGAGAGTTTTTCAGACAATGGAAAAGGCTCTCTTCACAATGACACTTCACAATGAATGTCTGTGCCCTAAGCACAAGGATATTAAAGTAGTATTTTAACATGGCAGAAAGCCCAGGAATTTCTGATTTTAAATGGATGGGCCATGAAAGTCTGTGTCTATTTGTAGTATTGGAGATGTTTGTTTGTTTGTTTGTTTTCCTGGTCCTACCTTTGATGGCCTCTTTCACAGCTGAGTCTACAGGAATGATATTCTTCTCCACCAACTCCAGAGGACCTGGCCTCAGAGCGATTTTTTCATTCAGGTTGTCCGCAAGACGAGCTCTTTTGAGTTTCATCTGAGTAACTTGAATGGATCCCTCTGCAGCTGAATCTGTAAAGTCAACAGTTGAAATACCAGTTCTTGTCCACAGTAACCAGCATATGCTGTAGATACGGAATATGGAGTAGCTATTTTCTTATCTTTGACTGCTATTAAAAATGGTTTAAGTTTCAGGTAAGAAGAACTATAACCAAGAGGAAAACATTCAAATTCTATTACAAGAATGAACCTACATGCAGTTGTAAAACAAAGCATCCCAACAGAACCATATGATTACAGCTGCTTATATTCAACAAAAAGCTAACCAATTGCTTGCCACATCATAGCAATGATTTAAAATGTGCCTGCACAGGAGCTTCCCCTACTGCTGGTGTGACACACTCATTCCATTTAAACAACATGCTGGGTTAACCTATCTGTACAGGGTCCTGTGCAACTCAACAGCACAATTCAAAGATGAAGAATGCACCAGCTTCTTCATGTGCAGCATTTGCTCATCAGTATGGCTTCCATCTAGGCCACAGATTGATGGCATGTAAGCACTGCACAGGTTGCGTCTGGTACACCAGATAACACCACTTTAAATGTGATACTGGGCAATGTGTAACTGTATGCAGATAAAGTATTTTTGCATGCCCATTAAATGGGGTCTCAAGAACTAAACCAGAAGCACAAGAAGTAGTTTCTGAAAATGGAGGTAGTATGTTTCATGGATTTGCACATGCCATCCATGATCATGTAGCAATTGCCCCAGCAAGGTCTAAACAAAAACTGCCACTGTGGACAGAGAAAAATGCTTCTGGCTAAAGAATATTATCATGCAGACATTAAAGATGCTACTGCACATTTCTCCTGAAGCAGGAACCAAAGAGACCTGAGAGCCTGGCTAGTCCATTGCTTGCATCAGTATTGAGAGCTGGGTGCCGTCTTAAAAACGGTGTCATAAATATCTTCCATGGTTGAATTGTGACAGATACAAGAAACAACCACAGAAAAGCTGAAAGGAGTAGCAGGGCTCTGACCATACAACCTCTTGGTTTTAGAAGTAGGCTATATCTGAATGACAGATGCAAGGGAGTGGCAACAGGATACAGGTATCTTGTTGTCTTGCAGTAACGTAGCTAGCCTGGCCTCGAGGGGGGGGATGACGTGTTTCGCATCATCGCCCTGCCCCCTGCACTCCTGGAAGTCTTCATTTGAAGCCTTCCAGGACACAGACCGGGTGCCCCCCCCCAAAAAAAAACCCACCGATTTCGGCGCATTTATGCTCCACAGCTGCAAACACAGCCCTCTGGCTGCAAAAAAGCAGCCATGGAGCAGGAAAATCCTGCCGCAGTTCCTCCTCGCAAGGAGACTACAGCTAGCACCTGGGGACACACCATCCTCCTGGCCCCAAATAGCGACGCTTCTGTTGTCTTCTGTGCTCCCTGAGGCATTTGGTGGGGTCAGGGCCATTCGGAGGAATTTTATCAGGGGGTACAAAGTCCTTTTGGGCCCCTTCCCTACATATGAATTTGACTCCTGGGCCCCGCTATGAGATACAGGAAGCTGGACTAGATGGGCCTTTGGCCTGATCCAGCAGGGCTCTTCTTATGAGACAATGTTATGGTGGAAGCTCTTAACACAGGAGAACAATTCAGTCAGTCTTACCCTGCAAAATGTGCATATCAACCAGTTCGGAGTGCTCAGGTCTGTTTCGGATCTTGTGCTTTAAATAATCTTCAGTCTATAGAACATAAGAATGAACATTGTTACATCTCTGGCTTGACTTTAATGCATTAGGCAATGCTGGTCTAACTGCTATTAGTTTTATTTAGCATTTTGTTTTGCACAAGAAAGAAATCTCTGTGCAACCCCTTTCAAAATTCCTCTAAATATGGAATGTTGGTTAGGAATTGGTGTTTAGGAATTTAAGGCTTCATTTCTGTAAGTTTCTCAGAATGGAAGAAGTTACTTATAATTGGTGGAATACTAAGCACCGCTTTAGAATATATGGTGCTAAACTCAAACAAATCAAGTGACATTCAGTTCTGCTTATAGCACAGAGCATAAATGTAAGCCCTGCCCTCCAGCCCTCCATACAAAGCTATACTAAAGTAAATCCACTGACTTCACTGGAATGATTCTAATTGCATTCTGGTGCTGCCTTTTCTCCATGTAAACACTGTTGTTCTTTACTATGTGTTTAAAATCAAGTGTAATTATCGATGCAGTTTCGTGTGATGTGCTTTCACAAAATTTCAAGGTGGTTTCCCTCCATTTCCTCTAAATTAACCACCTAGGAAATGTTCTCATATTTTCACCCACTACTTTCAAGGAAAGCTTAGTATATATTTTTGGTTCTACTTCTGCTTTGTGAACGAATCCAGTTTGGGGCTTTCAACTCATATAATCCTTTTTTCTTCCAGGCAACCAGCCAGTAGAAGCCTTTGAAGAGCGACAGTGAGATATTAACCTATGCCTGAACACTGAAATATACAGCACTTCAAAGATACTTCAGATTGCTTGAAGTTTCCTAAGCACATTAATTTTTCACAGGGGGCTATAGATCCTTATATTAGCTCTGAATTTTTGCAGGACACTCATAGAATGTAACAGGGGCATCTTCCTACACATGTAAAATGGATACACTTGTACATGGAACATTTTGAAAAGAAGTCCACAGATTTTCTCTGATGTGCATAGAATCATGGGGGCTGGAGAACGACCAAAATATCTGGCCTCCTGATCTAAATCAGATCACACACTGGTCTCTTGCAGATTAACCTGCTTACATTTTGCAATGAATTCAGGGAAAAGCAAACAAGGATTGTTTGGATTGGGTAAATGACAGTGACCAGTTTTGAGGGTCCTACATGGTGTTCCAGGAGCTAATGTAGAAGATGCTCTTTGTAGAAGATGGTCTGACAAATTTTAGGTTTCCAAGGTCTTCCCAGTCTTGATGCCTCCCTGCTTTAACTGGAGAAGCCAGAGATTGAACCTAGAACCTCATACAAGCAAAGCATGAGCTTTACAAATGAGCTATATAAGCCCTTCTCATGTTCCTTCTCTGACAGCATGCCCATGGATCTTGAATCACTTGGTTCTAGACCACCGCTTCAAGCTAACGGTGTCCTACCTTTTCTTCCAGTGATATCTGCAGAGGCAAGAGGAGCCTCAAAGCAAATCTTTTCACCTAGTGTATGGGGACGGCAGGTTGGAATTAAAATAATCTTTGTGTGACACACAGCTTCTTTTCTTTGAACCATAAGAGAAATCCCACAGCTGGAAAAAATCCCTTCCAGCTTATGCCTTAGAGCTTCCAGACACACAGGTGTTGCACTGTCATGGGGTTCCCATGCCGCATGGAACGTGGGAAGTGAGTCGCAGACACAGCCGCTACAAACAAAGACCTTTCGTCTCCACAGCAATGTTGTTGCCGATATCATCAAGGCAGAGGAACAGCAGCAGCAAGTCAAAAATCTGCTCTTGATATGAGCCCTGACTACAGCGGATGGCGATTGTGTGGCAAGGAAGGCTTGGGAATGTGCAGTAATTCCCCTAAATGTGACCTGATCATCAGCTCTTCCACTTTTGAGGGCAGAGAGGAAAATGGCCTCTTAATCTTATCTTTGCCATTAGCTCTGATTAACAATGCCTAAACTCTGCTTGATAACTGGTGCCAGCGAGAGCCAGAGCAACTGGTCAACAGCCCAAAGGCACTTTGCATGTCACAAGAAGAGAAGGGTAACATAGTGTACTGCAGACATGAGGCTCAAGGTTTCATTTCAGAAGTTTTTTTACTTTGCAAAAGTTTTTTTTTTTTGCAAAGCACAAAGTATTCCGTGCGACATGGGGTACATTCCAATTCCCAAGTTTAACACTTTGTAATGCTGTAATTGTATTGCACTGCTTTGTTCCCTATGAAATATAGGAACAGTACCTGCTGGAATGCAATATATGTTTATAATATTCATTCACGTTTTTGCACATGGCTTCTCTGACTCTGCAAAATTCTAAGCAGACTGTTACCCAAAGTGATGCCATCTCCACCCACCCTTTCAGATGCCACTCAGTGTTACCTTGGCTCTCTCCAACCTCTTCTTTTGCTCATGGAAGGCAGAGGGGCTTTTCAATGCTGCAATCAGAAACAGACACAACTTCAGCATCATGCAGTTTTTGAAGCAGAGTTCTACTAAAATAGGCAGAGATTAGCCAATCTCTTTACAGCATTAGTTAAAATAAATGAGGAAATCCTGCAGACAAATTCCCAGTCTCTAACTAAGGTCAGGCTGCAGAAGGAGAAACGGAGAAGGTAGTGAAGCAGAGCAAAGAAGATACAGATGAGATGATAGCCTAAGGAAGGGGAAGTTAGGGGTTGAAGGGAGAGGTCTTAGAAATGGGGGTTATCATGTTTAGAGATATGTGTGTGTGTGTGCACACACGACACACCAGTGGAAAAGCACAGCCTGCCCAGTATCTGGAGAGGGAGAGAGAGATGCATCTAGTGGCTTTGCACACTAGCTTTTTGTTTTTTTTTTAAAAAACCCTTTAATTTGTTCTTGAGCAATACATGTCATATCAGTCCTAAATAGATTTGTTTGGGAGCGTGTCCCATTGATTTCAGTGGAATTATCTCACCTGGAAATCTCCCTTCACTATAAACTTCTTAGCCCTGTCTCCCATCAAGAAGAGGCTGCCCTTGTGTTCTCACAGGTGTGGTAAGGAAGTCTTGGCCAGAACTCTTAGCGTAGTTGGGTTTTGCTCTTTCAGCCGTTTATGATCCTTGCTGCTTGTTCCGCGCAGCATGAGAGCAAAGCTACTTAAAAGCTCCTAGACCTTTATCTCATAGCTGAAGTGTAGCTTATTTATACAATGAAAGTTGTCCAGAATCCAAAAATAAGAATTGTGGACAAATTTCAGGTCACAGTTTTAGTAAGCATCCAATTATTATTATTGTCTTTGCACAAATGTGACTGGGAGCACAATCACACCACGGGCCTGGAAAACCAACAGAACCATATTTTGAGTTATTGCATGCCCATATTTTTTTCAATAGAAAAAAAAACACAAATACAAACCCACAAAAACTGCTTTTAACTAATAACTTCTCGTCCTATCATTTAACTAATGACTAATGAGAAGTCTTTTAACTAATGACTTCTTGTCCAGTGGAACTGTTCCGTGTTGTGCAAGGTTTACTCCATCAGGTCCCTCCGATAGATCAGGAGGAACATACAGTCACCTGCTGTGATACCTTTGCAAAGCACTTTGCAGATAACATTGTTCACATTCAACATGATCTGGATGCCGCACAGTGACAATGTCTGAGGAGGTCCCTCTGGTGTCTGCTAGATCAGTTTTGTGGGATTCTTTTTGGCTTGTACAGCCTGAGGAAATGGACAGGCTCCTTTGGAGTGTGAGGTCATCTACCTGCATGCTTGATCCTTGCCCAGCCTGGCTTATTATTAGAGCTGCCCGGGAAGGGCTGGCAGAGTGGACAGGGAGGGTGGTTAATTCCTCTCTAGTGGAGGGGGTGCTGCCACTAGCTTTGAAGCAGGCAGTGCTTCGCCCCTTTCTGAAGAGGCCCTCCTTGGAATTGTATTGGACAACTATCGGCCAGTCTCGAACCTCCCGTTTCTGGGAAAGGTAGTTGAACGGGTGCAATTCCAGAGGGTCCTGGATAAAACGGATTATCTAGATCCCTTTCCATCTGGATTCAGGCTGGGCTTTGGGACAGAGACAGCCTTGGTCACCCTGGTGGATGACCTATGCCAGGGACTGGACAGGTGGACTGTTGGTCCTGCTGGACTTCTCAGCGGCTTTCGACATCATTGATCATGGTGTCCTTCTGGGCCGATTGGCTGAGTTTGGGGTTGGGGGCACCGTTTTGCGGTGGTTCCACACCTACTTGGCAGATAGGTCCCAGATGATGGTGCGGGAAGACGCCTATTCAACACCCTGTCCCTTGAGTTGTGGTGAGCCACAGAGTTCAATCTTGTCTCCCATACTATTTAACATTCTACATGAAACTGCTGGGAGAGGTTATCTGGGGATTTGGAGTAGGGTGACATCAGTATGCTGATGACACTCAACTCTATTTCTCCTTTCCACCAGATACCAGGGTGGCTGTTGAGGTCCTGGAGCGTTGCCTGGTGGCGGTTAGGATCTGGATGAGGGCAAACAAGCTGAAATGAAACCCTGACAAGACAGAGGTTCTCCTGGTTCGGAAATCCATGATGCAGGTGCTAGCATTCAGAGCAGGATGATACTCTAGGCTAGAGTATCATCCTGCTCTGAATGGGGTTGCACTCCCTCTGAAGGAGCAAGTCCGCAGCTTGGGGGTTTGCCTGGACTCACAGCTGCTCCTGGATTCCCAGGTGGCGGCTGTGGCCAGGGGGGTCTTTGCCCAGCTTCGGCTGGTGTGCTGGTGGCAACCGTACCTGGATTGTGCAGACCTGGCCACAGTGGTCCATGCCATGGTGACTTCAAGGTTAGATTATTGTAATGCACTCTATGTGGGGCTGCCCTTGAAGACTGTCCATAAATCGCAATTGGTGCAGAATGTGGCGACCCGTGAGATCACCAGAAGTAAACGGTTCGACTCAGTCAGGCCGCTGCTCTGGCGGCTGCACTGGCTGCCAATTCGTTTCCAGGCCCAATTCAAGGTACTGGTTTTGACCTTTAAAGCCCTATATGGCTTGGGGCCAGGGTATTTGAGAGACCACCTACTTCCGTACAATCCGACCCACCCCCTCAGGTCATCGGAGAAGGCCCTTCTAAGAGTGTCATCGCCTTGGAGGGGCGATGTTGGAGGGGCAGCAGCAAGAAATAGGGCCTTCTCAGTAGTGGCACCAACCTTATGGAATTCCCTCCCTCTAAAATTACGAACTGCTCCCTCCTTAAAGGCCTTCCGGCGGGGCCTGAAGACATTTCTTTTTAAACAGGCCTTCTGAGTTACTGCCCAGCTGGACTATTTTAGAGGTTCAGACCTTTTTTTATAAGGGCTTCTTATTGCTGTTTTTTGTACCTCTGTTTGTGTTTCTTAGATTGTAATAATTTTTTAGGAGTTTTTTTAGGAGTTTTTATATTATATATTAACTTATGAGTTGTATTTCTTTTTGTATTTTTATGATTTGTATTTATTGTTGTAAGTCGCTTTGGGTCCTCCCATGGGGGGAAAAAGCAGGGTATAAATCCAAGAAATAAATACTGTAATGATAATAATACTGCCTACATGCTGATTGTTACCTCCCTTCATCAAATGGATTTGTTGTCAGAGCTATGAGTCACTTTGCACTGACGTAATTGGGTGAGTTAATTTATCGTTTGCCTCTTGCAGTTGACTGGATGCTGAAACAGGGTCATTATTTGTTCTGTAGAAGAAACAAACCCAAGCAGCAACTTATGAAGAACCTAATGGTGCAATCCTATGTGCACTTACCTGGGAGTAAGCCCCACTGAACATAGTGGGACTTACTTCTGAGTAAACCTGCATAGGATTGCACTGTAAAACACAAAAAGGACAAAAAGAAAAGTCAGAGAATCTAGGGTAGCACACAGAGAACGGCAGGTTATAAAAAGCAGGGTGGGATGTAAAATGGATTCCCATGAGTTTAGAAGATCCAGGAACTCCTTCCTGCTTCCCAATATTAAAGCCACAAAAGCTGGTACACTAGTGCAGTGGTCTAGTGGGCAGTTATTGGGATGGTGAGAGATGCTTTGATAGAACCCCAAATAAAAGGAAAGGGAAGCAAGTCAAAGTTGTCGTTCCACACAGCCCAGTTCACGCACACTACAGCACCCTAAAGTGATGCGGATTCATGACAGATGACAAACACAAAACAAGAGAAATCTTTGCCAAGAGAAATTCTGTGGGTTCTGTATTCTGCCAAACAAATGAAAGGGATGGATGGCACAGGACCCTCTGAGATACCAGTCCCAGCTTGCACACTGAACATGATGGAAATGCTGCTAGCACTGGAAGTTCAAGTTTGGAGTTTTAGCGAGGGGAAAAGACACACACACCCTGGTTGAAAACTTATTCCTGAATTTCTTTTGCCAAAATGTTACGGATTTTAAGGGCTTCAAGGGGGACAATGAATAATGATGTTTACAACAAAAATATGAGCATATTTTCATTTGTTTCATTTCTAAGCTCTACTGTCCATGGTTATGGAAAAATGGGATACATTATTTTCACAAAGAAAGCTAGTCATTCTTTACTGTAACGTTTAAAGTCAAATAATTTATCATTTTGATTTGAAGGGATGGAATGAAGTTTACACGTCCAAGAGGGCGAGTCTGAATAGAGAGCTGGTATGGTGTAGAGAGGATGTCTTGGCTAATGGCTTGCTGATAGCTGCATTAATGTTTGCGTATGTATGATAAAATGGTGGCAAATTAGTAACAGAGCAGTCAACCAATTAAATACACTGAAAGACCAGCGGAGCGCATGCTCTGCCGGTCTAGGGTGTTGCAAACGTGCCGTAAGGCACATTCGCAGCACCTGACGAGTAGGTGGCACAGGCGCCGCTCTACTCGCTCCAGATCTGGAGCTGTGCCCATCAAGGAAGGTGAGTTCCCTACCAGGTAATGGAGGGGCATGGGGAGGGCGGAATGGGGCATTCCCAAGAGGTGGGATAGGTTGGCCGGGCCCGAGAAGGGAGAGGGATTGGAGGCAGCCTCCTCCACCAAATCCTATCCCCCCTTCCTGGGCCTGGCCTCCATTACACGGTTGGCTCGAATGTGAGTAGACACATCAGGTGGCTGGGTCTCTTCTTGGGGTAAGGGGATGAACGTCCCCTTCCCCCGAGGAGAGCTGCATCCGCGCTGACGCTGGGTCCTATCTAGATAGGATGCAGTGCGGGTTCTATGCCCATGCTGCAACCTAGCTAGACAGGATTGGGCAGCCTATCAGTTAATTAAACCTGTATATGAGAAAAGGAGTTTTAAAGAGAAAAGAGCATATGTTTGTTGTTATTGCTTTTTAACTGTGATGAAGCCCATGGTCAAGCACTGGGCCCTGGAAAGAATCATATTTGGGACTGGGGGGGGGGATGAAGGTCAGGTCCACTGTTCGGTATGGTGAAGAATTGGGAGTCTGGTCTTGGAGATGGTGGAGACTCATTCACTTCTGAGGCCTAAAATGAACGCTGTTATTTTTCCTCTCATCCCTTGTCATTTTCTTTCTACTTCTCTTTGAGAAATAAAATGCCTTTTAGGGGGTAAACTAACAACTTTTATGGAGTGTCAGATCATCTCCTGACAGTTGGCAAACACCAATGACACCTCATTTTTGCAGAACATGACAGTTAATTCTGATAGCAGAATAGGAATAAAACTGCCAAGAACTCTGGGCAATATATTAAATAAACAGTCTGTGCGGATCCACTCTGTAATAGTTCACATGCTGTACCTGTACTACATACAGTGAAATGCCTTATGAAAATGCTGAACCGCAACATGCACCATTTGTACGGAAGTGACAGACATTCCATGCCAGTAATGTAGACCCTTTAGCAGGAGGTAGGTGAACATAGAAGCAATAGCAAAGGTTAACACCGTGCTGCACCCAAAGGCTTAAGCACTAGCTGTGGGTGGCTCAAGAGTCAGTGTGATTCAGTGGACAGAGCACTAGGGCTGGGAGACCTGGATTCAGATCCTAGTTTTTGACCATGGACTCACTGGGTGGCCTTGGGAAAGGTGTTATCTCTCTCAGTCTCAGTTTCCCCATCTGCAAAACATTGGAATAATAGTGACCTATCTCATAGGGTTTCTGTGACATGCCCTCTGCACCCTAAATGGGCTACATAAATAATACAGTCTACTTCAGGAACAAGCAGCACTCAAATCACAAGGAGGCCAGAGGAGCCCTGACACTGCACCCATTAGCTACTGTGTTTAGAAGGTTACAGGGGAGTCTATTTATCTAAAATGGAGGGGGGGAGATCAGGGGTCGGGGTCTGCGGATTTCGATGAGGCCCCTCTAACATTTTTCTCCATAATTTGAGCACTGAGATTAAGCCTCCTGAAGGACTCTCTCTCTCTCTCTCTCTCTCTCTCTCTCTCTCTCTCTCTCTCTCTCTCTCTCTCTCTCTCCGCTCTTCTTGGGAGTCTGCTAGCAACTGTAGCAAATAAACATTTTTAGGGTTAAACTGTTGCTTCGTAGTGACAATTTTTAGTGCGAAATCAGCAGGGGGTAAAGAGTTAAATTTCCTCTCTCTCTCCATGCTGTGGTCCCAATCAAAATCCCAGCTCCTACACATGAAGAAAACTACGCCTGTAACTACTGTACATAATGATGCATTTAGTGTCACGTGTAGCTTGGTCCCCTAGAATCTGGTTCTTTGTTTTTTAATTTTAAAATAAACCTTCTACACCTTAATTTAACAATCATTTCAATAACAAGCAGAATATGTGATGACAAAATTAGCACTAACCCAGTTTCCCAACTCAATTTATTATGTATTATTGTTCCTGAAAGAGGATAAAATTGCAGCAGGGTTACAATCCTCCCAGGACATGGAAGTCCATTTTTCTCCTTCTTTTAGAAGAGCTCATTTCTGCAAGGGTGCATCATGCCAGAATGGTGTGTGGGCTAAAGTGGTGCACCTGTAGAGACCTGCCTTGCCTTTTTGGAAAACAATGATAGTCACCTATAGGGCAATATGGTACTGACAAGGAGCAGAGCCCTCAGCTGAGGCTATCTGGGTAGTAAAGATTCGACAAGAGAATCGAAAGTACTCACGTGGCATGATTCCCTGGTTGGCGAGCTGCTCTCGGCTTCTTCGCTGCTGCAGCCGCAACTGTAAAACTGGGAGAGAATTGTGTCTTTCAGGAAGGGACCTCTAGCTTCTGCCACAAATAACTCCAAATCTTTCATATGGTGCAACAGAGGGAAGGCTCAGAGCTGTATCATATGCAGACAGTCGCAACAGCAGTGTAGATCTGCCCCATTACTGGAATGCAGTTTTCTTTCTGGTTAGGACTAAGCTAATTAACCTTCAGGTTGGTCAAAAGACCATTTCCCCTTCCCTACTGTCCCACAGACAGAAGTAAAACAATTGCTAATTCTTGAACACAGTAAATTTTGCAACTAATTTTGTGAAGCATAAAAAAAGACATGAATATGAATCGAGCTATATTACTTATTATCAAGGTATTAGGACAAATGCTTTTTCTGTTTCATTTGGCACGACAACCTATGGCTGCCCATGTTATTAGGGGGTATAGAAGAGACGGGTTATGCATCAGTTTCCTTCCTCGAGTTCACAGAAAATGGTCCAGAAGAGCAAAATTGTTTCAGGACTGGAAAACATGGTTCACAGATATACGTGCAGCTTTATTAGTTTATACAAGAAAAGGGAGATAAAGAAAAGATTGAGGTAACCTTGATCCTTTACACGCAGTTAAGAAAGGGATTATATAAATGATAGATCTGCTTGCTCTGTTAAACAAAGCCAGAATGGGATCCACTAGGTTAAAATTCTAGACAGTTCAAATTAAGCCTGAAAATAAAATAATGTATTTTAAATAGGAAAAGACGTAAGAAACTAGATTAACCTGTGGAGCAGTGAAACATAGTATTTGAGATTTGAGCCCATTCAATGTAAGAGTGGATTTAGCTCACAACAACGGGCTGTCCAAGAAGCTAGGGCCGCTCGTGCACAGGAGATCCGACTGACCTACCTATCCCATGTTCGCTTCCTCACAGTGGCCTCACCCTTACTTGAGGATGGTAGCAAATGCTTCATGTTTACATTTCCATTAAACAACTACATACTATAGAATTATAGTGATATTTTTATACAATAATTAACAAAAAAGCCCATTGACTCACAATGTACACACACACACACACACACACACACACACACACACACACACACACACACATACTTCTCTTTCATACAATATCCATAAATTTTGTTTCATTTCTGTGATACCTAAAAGATTTTCTTAACCCTTCAGAAACAATTGGAATATCATGTTTCAAGTATCTAGCTAATCTGTGTGGCAACTATAAAGGTTTCCTATCGGTGATTTATCAGATAACTGAATAATATCATTCAGCAATGTAACAAATGATTAGTTAAGGATCAAGACAGAACATGTCAGAAATGTCAAAACATCTCAAGCTATAAAATTAGCACAGGATTGAACATGGAGCTATTACTTTTCTATCACAACCACAACCACAACCAGAACTGAAAAAAAAAATCATCAAACAATACCTAAGAAATGAGCACTGGAATCAAATGACTTCCTTAATCTTTGGGGCACCAGCACCCTCTTGAAAAGCTCTTACAATTTGTTTATGCTTGTACAGGTTTAGCACTATAGAGGGATTAAAGTATCTCTTCATGTACTGCTTTAATCAGGAGCAGTCAAGGAACTTGAAAACTTAAGAAATGTCACTTTAGCAAGAGAACAGGGGAGGAAAGAGACAGAGAGGTGGGGATGCAGCTGGCAAAGGTCTGGGCTTTTCAGAAAGTGTGGCCTCAGGAACCAGATGCAAAGCTTTGACACTACTAAAACATATTGCAAATACAGTACATCAAAATATTTCTCTATTACTGCCAAGCTCAGTCTCTCCAGTCCTGGAAAAAAGTCTTAGATTAGCCACATAATTCATTAAATTCTTAAAGTTCATTAAGTTCATTAAGTTCTTAAATTAAAGAACAACACAAAGCTTGAAGAAGAAACAAGAAAGATCACGAGGGCTAAACAACGAATAACTAGAAGGAATAAATGGATTTCTTCTTCCAGTTCTCTCATATTTTCAAACTGTTGGACAAACTAACTAGACTATTGATCAATGGAACAAATGTAAGCATTTTCATGCAGTAAAGATGAATACAAAATAGGCTCAGGCCCAGGCCCAGACGGGAGCCATTTTTGTTTTGTGTATACTGTATTATTATTATTATTATTATTATTATTATTATTATTATTATTATTATTATTATTATTATAACAGTATTTATATACTGCTTTTCAACAAAGTTCACAAAGCGGTTTACAGACAAAATCAAATGATTAAATGGCTCCCTGTCCCCAAAGGGCTCACAATCTAAAAAAGATGCAGAAGAACACCAGCAACAGCCACCAGAAAAGACACTGTGCTGGGGTGAAAGGGGAGCAGTTACTCTCCCCCTGCTAAATATAAGAGGAGCTATGTGGTACTTCAAGGCAACAATGCAACAAGATGGCAGAGGGTAGTGAATAAATGTTTGTTTTCTGATAAAAAGCATATAAGGATGCTAGTTGGGAACTTACTGTGGGTGATTCATCTAAACAATCTGGAAATAATAATTGATATTAGTGCTGACCTGAACGTATGTGAAAGGCTTTTCCTACATTTTTATTTGACAGCCTCAATTATCTGCTGTTGCTAGAAGAGCCCACCTTTTCCAGCTTCATTGTCCTCTGGTTTCTCCCAGTTCACTGGTAAAAACTATTTTAGAAAAAAAAACTGGCCTCAACAAAGTGAAGATAACTAGTTCACTGACAGCCCCCAATCCTACTCAAAGCCCCGGCACCGGGTCAGGCATCCAGCACGGAGCTGGAGGTCTCCTTAAGGAAGGGGATGATCGTTCCCTTCCCCCATGCCGAGCCCCAGCAGCCCTATATGGGATTACTCAGAGGCACGCCAGCAAAATGGCCGGTGCAGCTCCAAACAGCCCCGTGTCGGGCTTTCCAGTCCAGGATGGAGGATAGGATTCAGTGGAGGCCTCCTCCGCCAAGCCCACCCCCTCCCAGGCCTGACCCGCCTCCTCCCCACCCTCTCCCTGTCCCGGAACGCCTCCTCCCTACCTCCCCCCCACTTCCCTACCGGCCGGTGTGGAGCTCACCGGCCTCTGGCGGATGCAGCTCCTTCCCCGGTGGAGGCCTGCCGGCGCCGGCTTCCATGCCTGCGGGACAGGCCTCCGCGCTGTCGCAATGTGCTTTACAGCACGTTTGCGACAGTGCGGAGCCCAGTCCCACCAGCAGAGGCCAGTACAGGATTGAAGTTCTAGTTGATATCTATCTACCATTTGCCATCTTGCTTTATGTTTTAGTGAATATGTGCCATGAAGATGTCTGTGCAAAAATACTGTTTAGCTTTGCTGTGTCTCTGTTTGTCTGATTTAAAACAAAAACAAAAAACAAGGACTATGCATATTTGACAAACAGACAGCCCTTGTGCAGAACCCGTGAATGGGCCATGTAATCATGATTTTACAGCTTCTTGGCTGCTCTCCCATGAAAAATATAGGCTAGAATGGGGAGTCACAGATGAATCACTCCATCCCAGCCTAAGTCCTTAAACTAGTCATAGAAGTTAGCATGACCCTACATGGCTAAGGGGGCTGCCAGGGTTGGGGGACAGGGAGTAAAATGTATGGGGTCACTCACACCTGAGGATTATTTCTTAGCAACTAAGCCCCAGTACAGCTGTTCAGGACCAACTGACATGTAACCCTTTGTCAGATTTTAATAAAAAGGCACAAATTTACCCTTTTTACACAGCTTATTTAATTCCTCTGAGATCTTCCGGTCCTCTTTGGTCATAGAAGTGGAATTAATTTGATTTGAAAAATGAGACCCGTTTCCCACATTAGGACTGAACATAGACAAAATATGCATATCCTTCTGTATGGTACTAGTCCAGTTGAACAAACCTGAGATACCTAAACATCATTAAAGTTCTGAGACATGAGCAAACATTAAGTCCTTTAAGTCAAGGAGTTGGTTCTAATGACATTCTGGTGCTTTTCAGTCCAAAAATTCTATATTTACTTATTCATTTGATTTATACCCCACTTGAACCCATGGGCGCACAGCAGCTTACAGTGTTTTTTCTCCTCTATGTGAGGAAAAATAGATATTAGATATTAGTAGATATATCTATAATAGATATTATAAACCCCAGAAATAGACAATGACTGGCCAAAAAACTTGCATCTTTTAGATTCATTCAGAATGATGCTTCTTCTGCTTATGATATTAGCTGCTGAATGAATGATCAAGACTACTGTATTTCTTAACTGGCCAGGTGATAACATGCATGGAGACTGCGATATACGCTTGTTCAGGTGGGGCAACTAATGGAAGTCAATATCAATATGTAACCCTTGCTGTTTCTTCTGCCTTCTTCAGCAGAACTGCCTGCTCTTACTTCATTTCCATTTTTTTCCCATAAACTGGCAGTCCTTTTCAGTCAACAGTTCAGGCAATAGATGTAAGCCCCAAGGTTTGGGGTGTACATGTTGGTGATTCTTTCCTTTATGTATTTGGAACAACCTGAAAATGCTACTGGCTACAACAAGCAATAAGAATTCCCTGTGAAAAATGCCATGAATGAGATTCAGCGTGTAACTAGAATGCCAACAGTGATTTCAAGTGGCATCTTTGTTCCAGGGAACTCAAGTGACTGACTGAACAACAACTACTTTAGCTCTAAGTTCATGTGCTCGTATGACAATGTTTCCTCTCGAAGACTGCTTTATTTCTGCCGCCATGCCCTGTCACTAACAGGACTTCTCCCAGGTGCCCAGTTTGAAACTGTCTGGGGGAAAAAACCAACCCTATACCCTCTCCGATCAACGTATTTAACACCCTGTTTTGAAGACAACAACAGATTCACTAACATTTAGCCCAAATCTATGCTGTTGCCAACCTGATCTCATCCCTGCTGGTTGTCCTTCTCACCTGTCCTGATTACACCATCTATCAATAGTTTCTAGGCTGAAACAGATAGAACACAGATATACTTTCTGACATTTTACACAGCTATTGCACTGTGGATGAGCCTAGGGCCAACTCTATCATATAGGCAGATGAGAAAGACACTGGAGTGGCACAATTCAGCAAGTGTGCCAGAAGCAGCGAGTAAGTCTCAGCTCTTCCATTGTTCTCCAAGCAAAGAAAAAGTACATCTAGTAGCCTTTGCAGTGATGTCTGGGAAATTCTCAGCTCAACATGGAATGCCCTGGACAGGTAGGACACAAAACCTCTTCAGCCAGCCCTGGACAACTCATGTTCATTACACAAAGAGGAATCGATAGGGAAAGGCACTTGCACCAACCAAGCTCCATCCCCAATAAAGCACAGACATGATAAACTGCCTCAGTGGCTCTATACCACAAATCCATACTTTTCATCACAACCACCATATACAGTACATCTATACCCATGCTCCAGCATAGACCCCCCCCCTTCCAAATATTGTGCCACAGAAAGTTGGAGATCTCTGCTTACGGACCATACAGGACTATCCTGTCAAACTAACCAATGTTTGGTTCGACTTAAAGACCATCTAGTCAGTACAAGCCTCCTAGAGCCACTTTGCTAGAGTTGTCCAGTAACAACCCAATTCTAACTAGCAGTTACGACAACAGCCATTTTTGAGCTGCTGCTACCAGCTATCCACAGGGCTGAAGGTAAGCCAGCACAGGGGACAAACAGTGGGAGGAATGGGGGGGAGGGAGGAACAGGAAAGTGTCTGGGTGGGAGGCAGAACAGGGAGGTGAAACAGGCGGGAGGCGAGACAGGGAGAGGGAGCACACTGGTGTGTGCCAGGATTCTATCTCCGTTCCCTCTCTTTGGTTCTGAGCCAGCAAAATGGCTGGCACAGATCCGAGGAGATCCATTTGGGCAGTGGAGGCTTGCTCTAGGGTAAGGGAGCCAGTTCCCATGAGGAGACCTCTGTGACACCGCCTCCCACAATAGGATGCAGCGTGCACTATGTTGGCACAGATGCATCGGTGTGTGTGGGTGTGGGGGGAAGGTGTTAGTTAGGATTGGGCTGTAAGGCTGAGGCACTAGAATGGGATGTAGCAACTTACCCCACCTGTCTCCTCATTGGGTAGCCAAGGAATAAGAGATGGTTTCTATTCTAAAGGTGTTTCCTTGGCTTGCATCTTCCAGTCACAGCACTTCAAAAACATCATATGGATTTGTATTTCTTGGAGCACTAAATGTATGGCTAATTTTCCATGGGAAGAGTTAAACATTTAGAAGGAGAGTTCTTGGGCCAACCCTCTGTGCGGTGTCCCATTTGATTTAAAGCAATTCCATTGGAGCCTGGCAGTTAAGCAGGCAGGCAAGAAGAATCATTGTTTCAGTGGAATTGTCAGGATGACCTCAGGTTTGTATATTTATCTTTAACAAAATAGACAAAATAAACATGCACCCAAAGTCTTTTAATTCAAAGAAACTGGGAAAGAAAAAAGTGCAGGGCTGAAACATTGCTGAGAATTTGGGCACATGCGATTTATACCCCACTCAAAGCAGTGGCTTGTTTTGCCATAAGTTCCATTTAGAGCAAAGTTTTCATTATAAATGAGTCTGTGCTGCATCTCTTTTGGCATGAGGCTGGCAGAATCTCCCCACAAGTTATACTGTAATCTATTTATTTATTTATAATTAGTTGTCTATGTCACTTGGGTTGCATGGGCCCTCAAAGTGACTTATAACAATAATTCAAACCATCATGATAAAAGCAGAATGCATTTAAAATCAGGACAAACATTTAAAACTAAGATAACAGCCTTAAAAAAGAGAACAAGATTAATGGCCTAATCCTATCCCGGGCCTGCAGCTGCAGATCTTGCGATCTGCTGCTGTAAGTTCAGTTATGGTGGCACAAAAGGCGCGCCACTGACATCAGGACCTCTGGAGCTCTGGCACAAACAGCTGGAGGCTCCGCGTACCCACCAACGGCTCACCCAGGCCACACCAGAGAAGGTAAGGGGGCAGCAGCGGTGAGTCATGGGCGGTTCAGGGGGAGGAAGTAGGGGCAAGAGGGGGTGGATCTTGGTGGTGGCAGCACATGCTGGATCCTATCGCTCTTTCCCGGCACAAGCCCACCCCCTGACTCTTCTCAGACCTATGCCAGCAAAAGAGCTGGTGTGGGTCTTAGGAGACGCATTGATGGCCCGGTGGTCTATGGAGAGGTAAGTATAAAGTATTTGAATTACCTCTCCCAGGCCATCTGGTCCCCCTCCTTCCTATAATATATAGCGCACACTCTGTCGGTGGCACTGTATACTATGAACTGCCAGGGGACAGGACTAGGTTCTAACCCAGGTTTTTTTTAAAAAAAATTTACCATCTTCTTAAACATTTCAGTACACTAGGTCTGGTGAATTTCACTTGGGAAGGTGACATGGGAAATCTGGAATGATGGGGAAGAGTAACCTGACTGTAACACTTAAGGCTGAACACAACTGACTCCATATTGTCAGAGCTACGCCAAACAACTAAACTGCTTTGTTAAAAATATAAACTGTATTTTATATACTTCAACGCTCTAATTTTGCACTTTTGTGTAGAAAAGGGGAACTTGAGGTTCACAGATGTGTAAGTATCAAGGGGAGTTCTTAAGGTGGGCAGTTCTTTCTACAAATAAAATGCAACTTCCTCATTTATATGCATGTGTGTTAAAAGTATATAAGGCTTGAAGCTTGATCTGTTTGCTGCTGTTGCTGATCTTTTTTTGTAGACGGCTTAGCCATTTGCTAGCAAATAAACTTTGGTTAACAGACTTTCTTTCCCTGTGCCTATGTTGGTGTTTTGGGCTTTAGGTGAAAACATACCTTGAATGTGGCCTGGACTGGTAATCTGTTGAGCTCACCTAGAACTGGTGTGAACCTTGCAACACCTCCTGGCAAATGCTGAGCTGCTGCATTCTCAGCCAGTTGAGGTTTCTGGATAGTCCCACACACAGTGCATTATTTTAATTGAATCAAAAGGTTATCAGAACATGTAAAATGGCAGCCAGGTCCCTAGTCTCTGGACTACTATTCTCTAGAATGAAGTCAAGTAGTTCCTCAACACATGCTCAGAGTACCGTAGTTCACCAGAGGCATGAATGCAAAAAACAGGCCTCAACTGATGAAAGAACTGCTGAGAAGGGCTTGAGATTCCTGTATACGTCAGTTCTGCTAGTACTAGAGAGCCTATAGCACAGGGGTGGCCAAACTGCGGCTCCTGAGCTACGTGCATGCAGCTCTTTGAAGTATGCATATGCAGCTCTAGGAAATATGTTGGCTGAGCTCCTTTTTTGCAATATAATTAATAAAAAAGGTAAATAAGAATTGTTCAAGCTTTATCATTACCGTATTGTCCCGAGTATAAGACGCACCTGATTATAAGACGCACCCTTAAAGTTTGGTGCTATTAAAAAAATTTAATTAAATCACTGGCATTAAACTACAACAGCCTGATTATAAGACGCACCCCTAGTTAAAAAACTTAAATTAGGAGAAAAAAGTGAGTATTATACTCAGACCAATACGGTATTTACCAGGTAAGTACCACTGGTATTTACCAGGTAAGTACCACCAAACTAAGAGTCCACTGGATTAAAACGTACGTTTAATGCTCATGGGGAGTAAATGTATTTAAGAATTTAAATGCTTCTTAAATATTGCGGCTCTCAAACACCTGAAGTTTATCGTATGTGGCTCTTACATTAAGCAAGTTTGGCCACCCCTGCTATAGCACTAAGGACTATTGCACCACTACATTTTATGTATTTATGCAAACAGAAAGTGACAGAGTAGGTAATTTTTTGCCACCTGCTTGATTAATGCTAGCGATGATATTTTATTTTTTTAGCCCTGCAATCCTATGTATGCTTACCTAACAATTAGCTCCGTTAAACACAGTGGCATTTTTTCCCAAGTAAATGTGTGTAGGATCACACTTGCAGGTGTGTAAAATGAGGCTGCTTATATTATTTTTTCCCCTTTGTCGGCTGAAGGGTTCTCTATTTCATATGTAGAAGAATATGAAGAAGGTAAGATTTCCATTCTTCTATCTTATCTAACTTTCAAAGGGGATAGTTTTTTTAAAACAACAACAACAAATTAACACAGCTCCCCAGAACACAAAAAGCATTAAGAACATAAAAGACCGTCTGGCAAAGAAACAGAAGAGAGATATCTCAATTTTCTATTCAGGAATTATTGTTGAAATTAGCCAATTTGAGAAGTGCAACATGGTCATCAGGCAGGATATATAGTAGTACCGTACATTGAAAAACAATACACAAGTCTCCTACTAAATATCCAGTGCACTATTTTCACATAAATAGATATTTGGTTACAGTATCTCTTGCCATTTCACTATTATCACTAGAAAGATGAACGTTGCCTTCTACTGAATGAGACCACTGGTCCATTCAGCTCAATATTATCTGGCTAAGCCGCTGACCGACTGGTAGAGGCTCTCCAGGGTTGTAGACTGGAGCTTTTCCAGCCCTACCTGGAATGAACATCGGCTCTTCTACATGCAAAGCAGATTCTCGCATACTGAACTATGCCCCCTTTCATCTGGCACTGCCTAGCAGGTGGTCTAGCAGCATCACTCTACTGTTTATACACTAGTTACTAGTAGTGATGGAGGAGATGGAAGTAGGAAAGCAGTAGGTCAGATATGCTTAGAATAAATGTGCAAAGATATGTACAACACAGTGAGCAGTAGTAAGTTTGCAGTATGATAGTAAGTGAGAAAATACCACCTACCAACTTTCCTACCAGGCTACCCAGATGGAAAACTATGTGGCTGTTCAATGGGATTATCTAAATGTAAATCAGATTGGTCGGGGGGGGGGGATATCTGAAGATAGTAGGCATGATCCAACCAAAGTTAAAACGCTTTCAAGTTCCACTGATTTCAATAGGAGAATGAAGTATACACAGTTAACACTGGCTGGATTCTATCCAGCATCTCTGTTTTATACCAGCCTAATTCTCATTGAAATGGTAAAGCAGTGTCTGGGCTACCATACTTCCAGCTGCAAGTGGAGGCTCACATAGCCAAATGGTCTTCCTTACAAAAACTTCTCCACGTAGAGTTTTTACCAAGTCTTCTCCCTGATGTGCTAAATTTCTATGTGCAGAGATGTTTTTCCTCAAGAGCACTCGCCATCTCAGTGAGAAGTAGGCCGCTAAAACTGCCTTCTTTCTCATCTGATTTTTTCTTCGCCACATTACAACGGAATCCACCCTTATACTAGCCACTTCACTTGTTAAGATTGACATTTAACCATTCAGAAACCAAAAAAATCAGAGTTACACAGGAAGCATTAGACTTTTGGTTAAACGTCCAACTGCTCTATACTTAACACTGAATCTGTATACACAAGTTACAATGGAGACGGTTGATCAACTTTAAAAAGCAGGGAAATGGAGAAAACTTTTCCAATCCTGCAGCATAACTCACTTCTTCACAAACAAGTCCCAAGTATCTTGATTACCATTCTTATGCTATGCGCTGCATGGGACAAGCAACCATGTTCTGCTTACAAATCCAGTTTGGAGCGGTACGAGACTGAACAAGAGGGACCTGTGGTCAGTTCCCACCACAACCAGGGTCCTCAATCCCAAACACCATTGACAGTATTTGGTCCCAGTTCTGTGCAATCATGTCTTTGGAGCAAAGGTACTTTTGAGGTTAACCACTTTGTCCGTCCTTTCTGTAGCAGGTACACCATCACTGCCCATTTTATCCCACTCACTATGCAAGGTGACCACCAAACCCCTCTACCCTTTCCCCCTTGTGTCTGTTGGATGTCCTTGGAATTCTAACAATTTCCAGCTATTCCTCCATCCCTATGGTAAGTGTTGTATTAAAGTTTGGAAGGGGTGCACTCACGGGCACTCTTTTAAAAACCTCTTTCACCCTGTAGAAAAAGGTTTCCATAAAACTGGCACCAAAACAATATGGGCACGGTCACACTGGCATCCCATATATCATTGCCCCAAGACAAGGAGGTGGTAATTAAATTGTGGGAAAGAGATCCATGATTGGAAGAATGCCCCCAAAACTGACTCCTTTGAAACGCTAAAAGGAACAAAATTTATGTGACTCGAAGAGTCATAAAGTTTACTTTTAGAATGGAATCATTTGAAAAATATGTTCGGCGATCCTAGCATCAGCTCCGTAATCTCCCTCCCCCCAACACCCCCGTCTTTAAAAATAACACAGAAACGAGTCTTAAAAACAATATTGGCTCACTGTAAAAGAATGCAGTGGTCCATAGCCACCACCACTGTGTCCTCCTTGCTTCAGGAAGGTGGCAGTATTGCTATGGAATTGCAGGCTTAGCGAGCCTTCTTCTTTCCAGTGAATGGCGCTGTACCATTAACATAATATACCAATGGATTCTGAGGAATGACTTATTCTCATGAAATGTAAGATCACAGCGATACAGAAACCACAGCAAAGCACTGAACCCAAACTGTGTAGAACCCCAGCCAGACAAAGCCCCTTGCACTTGTAACATACAACTCTGGAGTTTTCAAGTAGCTGCCAATTTTATATTTTCTAAGCAAACACTGCAGTTGACCACCCAGCTGTCTCAAACGTCCCGAAAATACGCAAGTGCCTTAGCATCAGTATGATAAGTTTCTGATCTTTCTTGTTCTCTGTGGTGTACTAGAGATCAAACACTACTACCACTCCTCCCCATGTTGAGTGGGTGACATTCTGGAATGGACAAAAGATAAGGGAAAACTGCAGCATCCGAATGTAGAATGTGATTATGCACTACATTCATTGGTTAAATGTAGAACAGAGACATGCTGGGATGGCAAGAACACAACTCCCTTAAAAATAATAGCTGCTATAATAACCAAGAGCAAGTATAAAGGCACACACACAAACCCTCCTCTCCATTATAATATATATAATGCTCCACATGTTTAAGTAACAGCGACACAACAGAGGGACTAAGTTCAAAGTGATTCTCTCCTGTCCTTGTTCAGTGTCACTCACCTTTCTTCACACTGAAGGTCCTCAAAGAAGAAGCCCCTCATGGGGGCTTCAACCCACTCTGAAGATCTGGTACATGTTTTTTTGTTGCAAAGCTTCAGAAAATGGCAATCAGTCGTTTGGCTCTTTGGCTCTAGCTTTATTTCTCTGCTGATGTCATTTTAAATATTTTGCATGTTCCATTTGTTATTTGTACTTCTAAAAAAAATGATGCCTTTCTGCAAATTCATGTTTGTCCAATTAGTCACACAACCCTAAAAGAACAAAGCTAGCTGGCTGCCTGAATGCTGGAATAAAGCATCAAGGCCAGCATATACAGGACAGCACCTGACTTATACAGAGGGGAGGAGGGATACTGTCTGTCACAACAACAGCCCTTATGGATTTCTAATCCAAGACTTTGTATCTTACATCCACATAAAAAAGTCTAGCTTAGGAAAGCTCAGAATTAAATTAATTGATTAGGGGGAGAGAGAAAAAAGCTAGACCACAGACATAAATTGCAAGTAGTGAAAGAACAGAAAAAGAGGGAGCAGACAGAAAGGAAAATGCATTTGTTCATTTGCAGAGTAGCCTTCGTGAGAGCAAACCCATGACAGCTTTACGACTCCCTGGTTATTTGACTTGCATGCTGTTTAATGAGAAACAGCCTCCGTCCGAGGCTTGCAGCAGAGGAAAGTTTTAGAAGAAATTCTTGATGTGTTAGCCCTACCTGATCTGAATTTGCTCCGAATCAGCATAGAATGCTCAGACCCCAGAAGTGTCATGGTGATGCCGTGTGATAATTCCCAGTGCCAGAAAGCCCCTCAACTTAAACCATTAATGGGCTCCAAGAAGCAAAGCTGAACACAGCCAATGAATCACAATTCATCTACCCGCCTCGGAGTTTAGGTGATTGCAGAAAGCAGCAGAAGTGTGACTTAGGAAAAGTTTGGTCCCATCCAGCACTGACCCTCCACAAAAACCTACTGCATGCCCTTGCAATTTGTTGGGCTAATTAACTTTTAGCTAGCAGACCCCTCCTTTCTATCCACCACCCTCCCCTACTTTCTCAGAGTTTACTATCAGCAACATCACCGGGTGTCCTGACTGATGTCATAGTCTAGCAGGGAGCAGACTATCCCTAAAGGGTCTTTAGGAAAGACAGAAGTTTGATATCTGATCCGCTATTACTACCAACAGGAACTTGGCCAATCATGAGGCTCCCTCCCTCTGACTGCAGGGGTTCAGAGCTGCTCCGAAATATCAACAGACTCCTACTTAACTCTTTCCAGCATACTGAGCAGCAGCAACCAGGAATTCAAGGAGGAAGAAGGGCTCAGCTGCTGCACCGTTCCTGCAAGTGGATTTTAATAACTCACATCCTGGGGACAGCGTTTAAGTGACATCAGTGGAACTTCTATTTAGCATAGTGGCTATTGCTAAGGTTGTTGCTTTCCATTAGACTTTATTATTGATGCCAACAAATCATTTACGAATAAACCCATAGAAAATCACACAGACTTCAACTAACTATCAGACACTCATGAAACCTCAGAGCCATGGTGTGGATGCAAATCTGCTGCGCAACCTGAACACTAAGAACAGAGGGTGTTTTTCAAGTCCCGAAAGTATGAAAGTTGCGAAGTTCTCCCTCCTTACTTCCCAAAGTACAGTACTTTGTCCCCCATATTCTCCTGAAAAATCTCCCAATGCACCAACTGACCATTTAAAATAACGCCCATTCCTAGCCTTGCCTTTTTGCCACTCAGAGGTTTATCTAGCAATAGCACAAAGACCAGCCAGCAGAAAAAGCCAGGCTGCAAAAGGATACCACCTGGAACGTAGCCGTTCATGAAAGATTGGACATTTATATATTGTAAAAAAAAACCCAAAGGGGGTTAGGACAGCCTGCCCATGTACACCGCCTTGGATTAAAGTCGGAGGAGAAATCCAATGACCAAGAAAGGAGGTATATAAATACTGTATATTATTATTATTGTTATTATTAGGAAATAAACTGATCATGAATAATGCTCTGACTTAATTCAACAGACTGATGCAATTTTAAGCCAAAGCAACTATGGTTGGGTCAGCTACTTGGTTGATTTGTGAAATATTTGTCAAGCATTGATATTAATTTATTAGAAAAATAACAGAGAGAGACTGTATGAACTGAACAGGCACTGAGATTCAACAGGAATCTCTCCACTTACTCTTCATGGTTCATGTACAGAGGAAAATTAGAGCTTTTACCAAAGTATAAGAAGGTTTTTTTAACGTGTTTTTAGTTTAAGACTTTCAAGCACATTAAAGAGGTTTCACTGATGCTCCATAATACAGTATATTGTTTTATGCTATTTCTTGGGGTGAAATATCAGCAGCCTTCAGCTCTATTTCTAACAGAATATGCTCTTCTAAAAGGTTTCAGTGTACAATCCCTCCCAGGCACTTTAGACAGCAAACTGTCACATCACCTGTAAGCATTACCATTCACTGTTGGCACTATGAACTCGAGGACAGTCCTGAACACATGTGACCTGACTACAACGACTACTTATGCTCCGTGAATGCTATATTCCTTTATGGAGATGCCGGTGGTTACAGTGGATATATAATCAGAGAAGCTTTACTATTATGTTAGCCACAAAGACCTTCATTTGAACACCATCAAATAGATGGGAGCTAATGGACGTGTCAATCTGGATGGATTCTGAATGAGACTAGGTTTTGAAATGAGACCAGAATGACCTCCATTCAAGAACTGTGGCCTCCAGCAGACTGGGACACAGATAACGTCACCAACCCCATGCAAGCCCAGAGATCTTCCAGCATATGAGGCTAATGGCGCCATGGAGCCCACTAAAGCACCATGTTTGTGTAACAAGACCTAGTGGCTCCTGGAGACATGAATGATCACCACTCATTTTGGTGCTGTTTGTTTAGTTATTTATCTAGCACATTTGTATCCCATCTTTCCTCCAAGGAAATAACACACAGGATTATTCCATTTTATAGTTGTAACAATTCTGTGACTAGACACAGAGATAGGCCACTCGGTGCACTTCATGGCTGAATGGGAATTTGAACTCAGAGCTCCTCTCATTTTCTGCATAACATACACAGTTCTTACTGCAACTGGTGTTCATCACTAATTTGTGTGAATCGTATTTCCTCCATTCTTGATATGAGATACAATGTTACTTCTATATCAAGTACTGTATTACATATTCCAGTGCCTTTCTTGCCCTTATATTGTCATATTTACTGTTATTCCACTCACCTCTGTCTCTTTCTTGTTTGGCCTTTTTGGATACAACTCCACCAACACACTAGTACAGCTGGCAGGATATGCAGAAGAATCACCAAAAATAAGCACAGGACAAAACATGTCCACTTTATCAGGAAACAGTAAATTTATATTGACACGAATGGAATATGTACTAATGGGGAAACACGAAATGGGAATTTTACTGAAATCCATGAACCATCTGAACAAAGTGCAACTGAAGCAAGGAAGTGATGCAACATAGGTAAGCAGGGAGAGCCCTAGCAACAAAATGTAAGAAAAATGCCTAGCAAGAATGAAGAAGCTGCTAAAGGTGGTTGTGAAACCTTCCTCCTGCAGAAGGTTAGCAGATCTTTCATAAATCTTTTAAGTATAGGATATTTATTATTGTATTTATGTGTGTACATCAGTGGTTCCCAAAATGGGAGGCATGGCTCCCAGGGGAGTCGTGGGAGCCAGCCAGGGGAGCCGCAGAGTGCCATGGAATCCTCTCAGAAAACAGTGCAATGCCAATTGGCAGGCATCAACATAATGTAATGGGGAGCTGCAGCCAATGGTTGCCAGTGGTCAAGGAAGCCGCAGGTTGAAAATGTTTGGGAAACACTGGTGTACATGATTCCTCCCCCCTTTTTATCAGCACAACAACTCTGTGAGGTAGGTAGGTTAGACTAAGAGGTAGTAACTGGCCAGAGGTCAGGTCGCCCAGTAAGCTTCCTGGTTTACTGTAGAGATTTGAACCTGGGTCTTCCCGATTCAAGCTCAGCACTCTAACCCCTACACCACATAGGTTCTCATGAGTATCCTGTGTTAGGGCAAGGACTTGGTGCCTTTAAAATGTTACTTAAAGAAACAAGAAGGCTACTGCAATATGTGTCCTTCCTGAGAGGCTTTGGTAACATCAGAAGCTCCA
Source organism: Plestiodon gilberti rubricaudatus (assembly GCA_026170595.1). Lineage (NCBI taxonomy): Eukaryota > Metazoa > Chordata > Lepidosauria > Squamata > Scincidae > Plestiodon > Plestiodon gilberti. The sequence continues at coordinate 161,413,501 of JANXHW010000002.1, forward strand.
GGTCTGTGGGCGTCCAGGAACTAGAGCAGGGCTGCCATGGAAAGAACTGGAAGTTTCTTGTCCCACATGACCTGGAGCTTCTGATGTTATGGAGCTGGGCATAAAGGATACAGGTAGCAGCAGCTGCTACACTGCTAAGGTAATGTCAAGAGTCCTTGAACTAAATGCCTACCATTTATTCCAGCTATTATGGCTGTACGCTTCCAATGACTTCAGCGTAGAAGAACAACATTCCATCGTATATTGGCAGCCTGTGGGATGTTTTGCAATTGACAGCACTACCAGAAAATGCTCCTCCACTCTCCCAAAGTCACTACTAAGCTGTCTGATGTTTTCATCATAATATTTACTTCTTCGTAAATAGGCTAAAAATCTTCACTTCTGATTCAGAACTGAAAGATTAGAGAATGAAAAGAGCGAGATGACATGGCTGTTTAAAAGATCATGCAAAATGTTTTCTGCTTAGCGTAAATATTTAATTGTAAAAAAAATGACAATCTGTTGTGTTTATCAAGGAAGGGATGCAAAATGTGCGCTGAGTGCAGGGTGGGGCAGGCTGGCTTTGCTACCACAGATTCCATCCCGCTTTAAAGATTATTGTGTGCATCTTAATCCCCAGACCAATGTAATGCTGGTGGGCTTATCTGGAATGTCCTCATGAGAACTCACTGGAGCACACAGCGAAGACACAATGGAGGCTAGCGGGAGGGAAGGGAGCAAGTTCACATGCTGATCACAGTACTCCGCTTTTCTCTATCTTTCCCATGAATACTGTTCTCATAATTTCCACTTCCACATGACAGAGGGAAGAAGCAGCATTTGGGGACGCTGGGATTGCCTTATCACATAGGAGCATCCTACTTTCCTGAAACTACTGCCTCTCTCTCCTCTGATCGTAAGTGCATCTATGCTTGTCTGAGTGTCACCAAAAGAAAGGGGAAGTCTACTAGCATAGTACAAGCATAAGGTAAGAGCAGTGGAGACCCACCCTGAAAGCAGCTCTCAGGCTAGGTGCTTGGTGCTGCTCTTTCCCCTCCTCTGCTACATAAAAGACTAGTGAAATTTCAAAAAGAAAGTTAATAAAACTTACATAGGTGTTCCTGGACAAGCTCAAAGGAACACTTTATAAAGGGAAACAGAAGTGAGGGCTATTGAGAAAGAGGAAACCCCAGAGGAAGGTGTGGACGTATGGAAGAACATGACCCTGAGGAACAGGAGAACCAAGAGGCATTCTGTGCCACTGAAGCTGAGAAACTGATACCAAGCTCTCATTGTAGAGAACAATATAGACCCATCTGGGCAAGAATTGCTACACCAAGTTCCACAGACCAGGTAGAAGGGCTCTTGGTTATCCATGGGTAGAGAGAACCCGCACTCCACCAAGGAGTCTACTATAGACCTCAAGGCCAAGCAGAAGTCATGAATGATACTTTCCTAAAACAGATAACCAAGGTTTCTGCAAGGCAGGCCATAGTGGTAATGGGAGATTTCAACTATCCAGACATCTGCTGAGTCAACTATCCAAATTCTTGTCTTGCTTTGTGGACAATTTCATCATTCAGAAGGTGGACAAAGGAACAAGGGATCTCCTATAATCCTTAACAACAGGGAAGAATTGGTCGAGGAGGTGAAAATGGCAGGGACTTTGACTAAAAGTATTCACATCATCTTGGAAATCTGGATATTGAGGACAAGGAAAGCTAAGAGTAGTCAGATATGTACACTGGCTTTCAGGAAATGTAATGGTTCTTATGGAACAGGCATAGGGAAGCATAGCGGCTATTGTGGGGTGAATTCATCTACGATGTTTGTTTTGTGTCTTGAACGGTTCTTGTGTCTTGAACCGTGCCCTTCACAGTTCATCCCTGGCTCAGTGCTTGAGTGCTTCTATTGCTTTGCACCCTGCTGAGGATGTGGCAATGAACTCTCCAGGTACCTTGGAGGCCAGTGCCAAAATGAGCATGCCACTCTGGATTAAATTTGGCCATGGAATTGGTGAGGGAAGCTAGGTTGGGGACCCTTTTTTTCTGTGGCTAACAAGTTTGTTTACTCCAAAGTCAGGAAGCTCCCAGGATGTGGCTTTTGTTTACAGGTTCAAATTTAAAACGATTTTAGATTTTCATGGCCAGCAATGATTCTTGATTGTACTGGTATTAATGGGTAAGAGGCCACGGCACAGCATTTTTTAGAAAAATGGCAAAATAATAAAAACTCAGAAACTTGGTCAAAACTGTACTAAACTGTATTGATTAAAAATATTAAGCAAAAACAACACACATTAAGAACCTAAAGTAACTAAAGTTAAAAAAATTAAAACCATCATCTAAACAGTGACGTTTCGCTCGAATTTCACTCAAGCATGCTCGAATTTCACTCGAATTTCGCTCGAGCATGCTCGAATTTCACTTGAATTTCGTTTGCTCGAGCATACTTGTTGAAATTCGAGCGAAAAGTTTTTATTATTTTGTTTTTATTATTTTGCTATTTTTCTAAAAAATTCTGTGCCATGGCCTCTTACCCATTAATACCAGTACAATCAAGAAGGTTCAAATTTGCTATGCGAGTAAGGTGCAGCTAGTCAGGGAATTTTCCCCAAGGGCAAGGCTTCTCTCAAGCCAGACAGTGTGTACGTGAGTAGTGACTGCTCTGATGAACCAAAGTTTTGACCTTCCTCGAGGCCTGTGGGACCTGAGGCCTCTTCTGTCTTCAAGTGCCATGAGACTGGTCTAGATCCGCGGTCACCAACCAGTGGTCCACGGACCACTGATGGTTCATGAGAAAATGTTGGTGGTCCGTGGAAAAATATGGACATCACCCGGGGGGGGTGTCAGAGGGGTGCCCGACCGCTGAAATCGGCAGCAATTCAGCAGCAGCGCTGGTGGTGAGGCTTTCTGCGCAACTTTGGAGGCGCTTTGCGAGGCAAATGTGGTGGCAAGCTTCAAAACGCCGCTAGGGAGGCTTCCAGAGGGTGGAAAGGTTGGTCACCACCCCCGCACGCCCCTAGACCTGTTTTCAGCCACTGGCGGGCTGCTGATGTCACTTCAGGGGGTGGGGCTTCCGGCCGACGATGTCACAAACCGCGGGATTCAAAACTGTGAGTTTACTGGTCCATGAAGTCTGAAACGTTGGCGACCGCTGGTCTAGATCAGGGTCCCTCTACCTTTTTTGTCCCGGGTACCCCTGGTCGGGTCTCCCAAGCACCCCCTGACCCCCCAAGCCCCGCGTACCCCCGTGTTTTTGGCCTGTGGCCAAACTTTTTTTGGCCTGTGGCGCGGCTGAGCGGGTCCTCCGGCTCGCACCGCAAGCCGGAGGGAAAGACTACTGCCCTGCCGATTCAGCAGGGCTGTAGCCTCTCCCTCCGGCTTGCGGCGCGAGTCGGAAGACCCGCTCGGCCGCGCCACAGACCAAAATAATCCCCTGTATCTCTCCCTACCTTTGCTTGCAGTCGCCACCACGAATTGGCAGGGCAGTAGCCTTTCCCTCCGGCTTGTGGCACGAGCTGGAGGATGCGCTTGGCCGTGCCGCAGGTCGAAAAAGCGCTTTTTTCGGCTTTCAGGGGGAATTTGGGGAGGGGGTACGCGGGGGAGCATCTCGCTTACCCCCAACCTGTGGCCCGCGTACCCCTAAGGGTACGCTTACCACAGGTTGAGAATCTCTGGTCTAGATCATGCTTTCCTGGAATACACCCAGTGCCACATTTTGCACATGCAAACAAACGTGTCATGCATTCATATAAAAAGATCACGTGAGGCAACAAATGGTCCCAATCTGGATTGGACTCTCCCCACCAGTTGTGTTGCTAGCTGGGTCATGTGGGAGGGCGATGATGCATTTCACATCTTCGGCCCACCCCCTGCACTTTGAAGATTTGAAGTCTTCCAAAACTCAGGAAGGGTGGGAGAGCCCCACAAAAGCGCTGGTTTCAGTGCGTTTGTGCTCCGCGGCTGATCACACAGCCCTCTGGCTGTAAAAAAAACAGCTCCAAAATTCCACCGTGGCTCTTCCTTACGAGGAGACCATGGTTGTCACCCAGGGGCATTCGCATCATCGGCCCGCCCCATGTACTCCCGGAAGTCTTCATTTGAAGCCTTCCAAAACTCAGGAAGGGTGGGAGAGCCCCATAAAAGCGCTGGTTTCGATGTGTTTGTGCTCCGCAACTGCTCACGCAGCCCTCTGGCTGCAAAAAAACAGCTGCGGAGCTCCAAAATTCAACCGTGGCTCCTCCTCACGAGGAGACCATGGTTGTCACCCGGGGGCATTTGCTCCCCCGGGTGCCATTATAGTGATGCCACTGCTCCCCCCAAAACCCCAAACACAAGCAAGAGCCAATCATATGCTTAAAATAATATCTAGTCCAACCTTCTGTAAGAGTCAGTTTCTGTTATCCCCATGATTTGACAGAAGGAAAATTGTAACCTGAGAGACAATGGGCTGCCCAACAAATCCATAACAGGACAACAATGGGGCAAGTACACTACATACTGGATACATTCCTATTGTTTAAAAGCACTGAGCAATCAAGCGAAGAAATGATCTGTGAAAGGGGCATGGCAAACCAGGCAAATGTAGCTGATACCAAACCAAATATATCAAAGATAGCAAACCCTCATTAGCAACTAGGAGACATATCTGAAAAATGGAAGACTATTCAACAGATATAGCTCCTGGTTCGGATGGTCATTTAGCTGAAATTCTGTAACTGTACTAACAAAAGCAAAAAGAAGTGTGAAGAAGAGGCACTCATTCTACACTGAGAAATCTGGTAAAAATGATGCCTTAACATACAAGCATTTTTAAGAGACAGTGAAACATAGCTGATCAAGTATTAGACTTAGACAAGGGAGACCTGGTTTCAAACCCAAGTTCACCCATGAAACTCTCTAACAGCGCAATCCACTGGATCCCATGCTCGCTCTGGGCCGCTCTGGAGCGGCCCAGAGGTCTACTCCGGGTCGGGTCGGCCAATGGCCCTCCTCCCTTGCTGCTTGGACTGCCCCTGCGCTTGCCGGGGGTTCTCTTACCTGCCTCCGTCGGCCGTGGGCACATCCCGACGGTGGAGTGAGGGCGGCCAGCCTTGAGCTGGCAGGCCTTACTCCCGAGTCGTTGCGAACGTGCTTTATGGCACGTTCGCAACGGCTTCGACCGGTGGAACGCTCATTCCGCCCATCGTTATTTCCGGAGGATTGTGCTGTAAGTGATCTAATGCTAGTCACCACCTTTCAGCTAACCTGTTTCAAAGGGCTGTTGAGAGACTAGCATGGATAACCTCACAAATGTCACTCTGACCTTCTCAGAATGGTACCACAGTAGAATAAAATAAAATAAAGTAAAATAGTGAATGCATCCATCATAGGAATTGATCCCTATCATACCACCTTCATCTATCTAAAAACTATTATTCTTTTCCAGGCAAAGCACCCCCGTTTTTCACAAAACTCTCTGGTGTACTGTATAATGCCTGTGATACGTTATCTGCTCTTTAGCAGCCAGACTCCAGAGCCAGCTAGAGAACTGAGCCAAACATCAGTTCTGCAGGCTGAATTCCTTTTGGTCAATGGGGTGTGTGTAAACAACTTAGGAGGACCCAATATGAGTGTGTATCTTTTGTCTAGGTCAGAGGAAAGACAGGGTAGAAGTTAAGAATGTGATACATTCAGAAGTGGTCATGGACGAGGACCCATAAATTCCCCACCAAGGAAGCCTAATTCTTGCAACTGGAATGCTTGGCAAATTAAAGAAACAGTAGCCATTCATTTTGTCTTACAACTAAAGCCCGAAACAGACCGCATGAATTCCAACAAATTCCGGCCCCGAGGCGAGCAAGCGAGTGAGGCTGGCCACTCTCCTCCGCGCTCTGAGGTTGTCTGTAGGAGTGTCTTCCCGCAAATAGTCCCTCCTTTTGTCCCGCCTTAAGAAAGCGCAGCTGTGATTGGCTAAGCTCAAGTGTGCTCCGATTGGCCGAAAACCTTGCAGCCTCGCTGTGAACTGTCTGGTGCCCCAGCGACCTTTCCTCCGCGAAACTCCGCGAAGCCGCCCCGTCAAGCATGGGCCAGAAACATTTTCAGTCGTGCCGGAAATCGGGAGATCGCATCTGCTCCACTCGCTTCCGCTATGGTAACCAGACACCTCCACATAGTTCAACAAAGCTCCTCGGGCGTCTGGAACGCGCCGGAATTCGTGCGGTCTGTTACGGGCTTAAGTCCACAGAAGTTACAAGCCTGCAACAAAGAACCACTTGTTTCAATTTACAAAGGTTTCCCTCCTTGGTTGCTTGGAGGTGATGCTTGCACACCACAAATGACCAGGTGCATCTCAATCTACAAATGTGCCTTAATCTGTATAATTTTAGTTGCAGCAGTTGAATGCAAATATATGAAACCTGTACATACTGTCAGTAATTACATATTAATACAGTACATATGGGTGGTGGGAGATCTGGACCAGCAGTGGAGAAAGCAGTGGAGTTGTTGCTGGGCTCAGGCACGATTTATTTGCTAAGAAATCATCTCCACAGAAGACGTGTTTCCAGTTAATGTGTTCAGAATCATTCTGCCAGCCCAATTGCTCAGGGCACTGAAGAAGAGAGAACATTCATTCATAGGGGAGGTGGGAATAGTATCAAACTGCTTCTGATACATATAGCACAGCTCCTAAGGCCAGACTTCACGTGACATAAATGCATTAATTAAGAGGCATGCTAAGAACTGGCATCTTATTTTCTTTTACAAAAGCAGCGATGGTGGGGGGAGGGAATCCAGACTGAAGCTGCAGCATGCGGGGGGGGGGAACCCTTTTTCTTATGCCATGTTTCCACCAAAAATTGCTCCCCGCAAGCTGCTACTGGCTACTGAAGTGGCTATCTGTACCAAATCATGGCTGGGGGGGGGGGATTGACCCAGATTGCCCAGCCCTCCAACAGCTACCTTTTATTAAAGAAGAGAAGTTGCCAGTCTATGCATTTAAGGTAATATGCACTTTGACCCTTCAAACTGGTTAGAATCAGAAGCTGCTTGTGAATAATTTGATCTTAAGTCACAAACCTCCCTAGCGCTGGTTGATTGAGAGGGATTTTTGCCTGTTCTAACTACAGCAGTCTATATTCTAACATTGCTGGAACCTTATATTACCTAATATCTGAAATCACTATTAAATAATGCGAAAATAGTTTTATTGCTGCAAAATCAGGAGCTTTCTGGCAGCATTTCTTTGCAATAATTTATAGCAATGGGGAAAGGGAAAACACTGCATGATATATGTCATGGTAGAGGCGCAAGCAGCTAATGCAGGTTAAAAAAAAACCAATCAGCATTTGGCAGGAAACATGGAAATAATGGGGGGAATGACTGTAGCCACCTACTCCAAATAGCTGATCTAAGACATTTTAACCTTTTTGAATTTATACCAAAGATATGCCCAGAGACTGCATGTTCTTGAGCCAATAAGCCCTACTAGTGTTCCATCTCTGCCCTTTGGGCAGAATGACTGAGCAGGACTGAATGCTTAAATTTGTGTTTATTTGTAACCCAGGCACTAAACCATCCTCCCACATTCATTTGCAGTCTAGTCTGAGCCTATGTGGAAGACAATGAGAGGCATTGACATAATTATTTAACGTGAAGCTATGCCACAGTGAGCTGAAGGATGCTCCACGAGGGCTTTGATATACACTGGGTGGCTAAGTGGAGGGGGGCACGATGTCTTCTTGGAAAGCCTTCTGGTCTTTATTAAAATGAGACCACGGTCAATCTCATAGAGCTCATGGACCAGGCTCTGGGCCAAGGATAAGTTCCTTCTGCAAATATTTATTTTATCATATCAACGACAAACTCCTTTGTATAAACATTTTTATTTAATCATAATTTACCAATTATTTTAAATCAATTGTTTGCTTGGTTTCTAAACACTAATCAAGAGGACCACATTAAAAGTTGCTCTGGCAGATAAGATGCATTATCTCACTGCTGGTTTGTGGTCATAATAGTCTGGCACGTTTCCTGGGGTGTGTCAGAAGGGGAAGGAGGGGGCATGGATTAAGCATCTCACACCCTGTGGGGTTCAGTGCCCAAATGCAGCTACAAATGACATCTCTTGCTGCTAGCCTAAGTGGGAAATATGAGTGGATTATTTAGTGGATTCTGAGAAGTTTATCGGATTTGAGACATTCTCACTATATGACCTTTCTGGGCATTTCATGACTCTTTCTTGTCATGTCTTCTTGAAACTATACTGTCCCACATCATTTTCTCTCTTTGCCTCCCTAGAACAAACACTAAAAACTGAGTGTCCCACTCCCACATCCCCATTAGGAACGTTTTCAAGCCTACATAGTTCAAATCCCTGCTCTCATGACCTTAGCAGATAAACACAAATAGAGTGGGTACAGGTCAAGGACTCAGTCAGGGCCTCCTGATGCTTTAGGAAGTATGTCACATGTTCCACATGCCCTTACCTAGTGATGTGCCAGGTTCTGCCCCTTTCACTCCTTGGATTGGAAAAGGAAGAGAGGGATGGAGCAGAAGAGTGGTGAAGAGGAGAATGGTGGGTTGAGGCATTCTAGCTCACCACCATTCTTCTCTCTTCACACTTCTGCTGCAACCCCCTCTTCCTTTTCCAATCCAGAAAGTAGGAGGAAGAGCAGTGGAAGTAAGTGGGTGGAAGGAGATGGGTGCCTTCTGCCAACATGTTGCCTGAGGCAACCAAATCAGTTAGCCTCATGGATGGACCAGCCAGGGGTTCAATCTTGTCCTCTTTATTTAGGCTAACCAAGAGCAACCAAGCGATGAGCCTCATTACATGATACTCCTTAGACCAGGGGTTCTTGCGACCCACCTCTTGGAGAAGGGGTAGGTTGCTACCCCCTAAAGGGGAGTGGAGACTTGTGATAGCGGCGGCAGAGATCTCGGGATCGGCCGCTGCCGGGGACAAAAGGGGTATTTTTAGACTTAGCGGAGGGTTGCGTCGTCTTCCAGAGGGTGCGGGGGCCCCCATGGCGCCTCCAGCAGGCCTCCCCAAGCCTCCGAATGGCTCCTGGAGGTGATTAAAGTCTACTTCCAGTTTAAGTAGGCTTTATTCACTTCCAGAAGCCATTCGGATGCTTTGGGAGGCCGGCTGGGGGGGGCACAGCCCCCCTGCACCCTCGGAGGATGGCCTGACCCCTGGTAAGTCTAAAAATACCCCTTTTGTCCCAGGCAGAGGCGCGATCCCCAGATTGCTGCTGCCACCATAGCCCCGTCCCCGCAAGCACTCAAAATTCTCCCCTACTCACGGGGAGAACTTTGAGAAACACTGCCTTAGACACACACTAAGCTAGCTGTGAGATCATTTGCTCCCATGATTATGCAAGAGACTGTCCTACTGTTTTTACTCATCTTATGGTCCAAAATCTTTTGTGATATTCAGCACCACAAGTTTTTACGATGTGATAAAAAGTGATTAGTCAATCATAATCAACTTTCTGCATCTGACTCTGAGATATTGTGCTCCAGCTCACACAGCTTTATAGGGTTCCTTCAGCTGATAGTATGTGTCTTAGAAGGGTTGCCAGATGTGTGGCGTGTGCGTTTGTGCGTGCGCACGTGCATATGTTTATTTTAAACAACAAAGATTGCCTCTTATTTCAAAATATCACAGACCCACAGAACATAATGAATATTCCTAATATGCTACAAAGTCCATAAAACAGACTATATGGTTCCAAATTATGCCTTTAAAACTGAAACTAGGAACATATAATCAAGTCTTTAGTTCAATAAATTAGCATTTCTTTCCCGTTCATTGCACACACTTCATTTGCTCTCCCTCACTATACAGTAATGCTTTTGATATTCATTACTGAAGCATTTCTCAAACTGTGGGTCGCAACCCGATTTCTGGTGGGTCCGACAGAGCCTCCAATGAAAACATGGATGATGGGGAGATCAGATAACGAATTGACTCAAGCTCTGAGGCTATTTAAAAATCAGGTAGCTGCTAATTGCCTGGCAAACAGCTGAGCTCCTGCAGTTTGCAAGGAGCTGAGCTCTTGCAGGTTACAAGCTTGTGTAAATTAATATAGGGAGATAAATGCTTGAGTGTCTTCATGATGTGTCTTTTTCCAAGTCTGTCAATGACAGGTAGTAGGGGCAGGTAAAATGAATTGAGAGGCTTTTTTTTTTGCAAATAAATAATTAAAAATATTTCTTTCTAGACACATTTTTTTAACTCTCATAAAGCTAGGTGGGTCGTGATAGTCTTAGACAGCGGCGCTGGCACACGCCAAATCCCAAGGCACTTGCCAGGCCTGATCCACCTGCCCGGATCAACACAGACTTGTGCCAGCTATATAGATGGCACAGGTCCGAATTGACCTGTTGCGGCTGCTGGGGCTTATCCCAGGGCAAGGGGACAAATCTTCCCTTACCCCAAGGAAATTTCCAGCAGCCAAAGCTCCCTATGGGATGCACCAAAGGCTGTGCCAGTGCAGCTGCATCGCCGCATGGGGATTTAGGTTGCTTTGGGTTGCTAGAATTGTTTATGTCTATGAGAAAAAGGCTCTAGGAAAGAAAGAGGGATGCCAGGAGAGCTAACATTTTAACCCAAATATTCAATGTAAGAAATGTTGCTTTGGGAAGTAGTTATGCATTTCATGTATTCTGCAGAGATCACAAGTAAGAAAGGTATACCCTATCAGAGTGAAAAATTGGCTTGGGGGGACTATGGGGGTGTTCCATGAAAACCTATGATTGTCATAATTTGCACCAGGCATATCAATTGTCTCATTTGATAGACAACACAGTAATATTCCAAAGTATGGATGTCACTGCTTAAACACTTCTCTATGCTTTTTTCTTATTTAATTTGGACTTTTTTTGAAAAATCTTTCAAGAAGAACTGGGCAGATAGATGGCACTGTAGCAGGAAGGGTTAAAAAACAAACCACAGCTCAATTAGAGCTGTCATTTTGACAGCAGCAAATCTCTCTAACCATGACAAGTGAGAGGTAACCCGTAGCCTGAGATATTGCCATAACTGCTGGATCATTAAATAACATAGGAAGAGCCAAAGGCCCATCTAGTCCAGCTTCCTGTGTCCCACAGTGGCCCCACCAGATGCCTCAGGGAACATACAAAACAAGATACCTGTATCCTGTTGCCACTCCCTTGCATCTGGCATTCAGAGATAGCCTACTTCTAAAACCAGGAGGTTACTTATCCTCATCATGGCTTGTAACTTGTAATGGACGTTTCCTCCATAAATCTGTCCAATCCCCTTTTAAAGGCAGTCAGGCCAGGTGCCACCACCACATCCTGTGGCAAGGATGCTCCCCAAGATTTCCCAAGACTGCTCTTCTGTAACCAGATGGATTTTAACTCCCAAGTATTTTCTATGGGTTACTAACAGCGCAATTCATTGTAAGTATAGGCTGGTGGAGTCACAAACGTGTTGGAAAGTACTTTGTGGCTCCTTGTGAGTAAGTGGTGCCAGTGCAGAGGCCGGCACCTCTTACTACACCATCTACCTGGACCCATGCCAGCCACAACAGGTGAGTGCTATGCCAGTCGGTGCAGGGGCGTGGAGAGGGCGAGCAGGGTTGGCGAGGGAGGGGCCTATTGGCCGGCCTGGGCTGGAAGGGGGCGGGGATATCGGTGCTGAGTTGCGCCAATATCCCGAGTCCCATCGTAGCCCAGGTCAGCCTTACACGGCCTCCCCGGCTGTGCATCCAAGGAGGCCCATTGCGGCCCACACTGCTTATACCGGGGAAGGTGACAAATGTCCCCTTCCCCCAAGGTTAGCCCGGGCCGCGCCGATGCAGGCCACAACGGGCTTAGGACGCAGCGGCCAGCTCTTTAGGCCGGTCGCCGCATGTTAGGCAGGACTGGGCTGTAAGAGACTCATTTCTTTCAGGGATTACTGTTCCTGATGGGCCATGTTTAAACAAAATAAGTATAAACTGTCACTACTGATATGCAGTTCCACCACATCGCCATACTCCTTTAATGCTGTCAGTAGTTCTGAAACAGCTTACTTACAGTTTGTCTGGATTAAGGCAATATAATCCACAACTTTATTAATATAGGTCTTGCTGATTTTGAAATGTTTGCTTATTCTGTGTTGGGGGGGGCTTTGTTGCAAGCTGCTTTGAGAGTTCTGAAATATTAGAATTTGTTGTTGTTGTTCAGTCGTTAAGTCGTGTCCGACCCTTCGTGATCCCATGTTAGAAATATTAGAAATATTAGAATATAAATTATTAAATGAAAGCAACTCCTGCACAGTTGCACATGTCTAGTCACATTTATTAAAACGAGGGCTGAACAGTGGCATGACTATCCTCCTGCAACAAGGTAAAACCCGCCCCATCTATTGCATGTGAATAGGACAGCTCTTTAAACTAAATCATCATTAGTAGCCCAATTCTAATGGGCCCAGGCAGCAGCAGAAATCACGTTCCGAGTTCTGAGTAGTGTGCTGCTAGTACCAGGCAGGAAGGCCGGAGCCTTCCCACCCACAGCAGCGGATCCCCAGTAGCCCGCCAAAGAAGGTAGGGTGGTGGAGGTGGCAGAGAGGGCGAAACTGGGTGGGGAGGAGGGTGTAACTGGGGCAGGGAGGCTGTGGGACAGGGAGACCCAGCGGCGATGGCATGCACTGGATCCTATTCCCCTTTTCTGCAGCCTCCCTGCCCCCTTTCTCTCCTCGAACATGTACTAGCGAAACTGCTACCACAGGTCCGAGGAGACCCATTGCGGAGCGGGAGGCTTACAAAGGGTTAAGGGAATTTAAATGCCCTTTAGCCTCCAAAGCCTCCTGATCCACCCACCCCCGCTGGATACAGCACACCCATTTTTGGCGCGGCTGCACCAGCATGTGAGGGGGAGAGGGTAGGATTGGGCTGTAGGAGGATGATATTGTGCTTCAGTTGCAATGCTAAAATGTGCTAGTGGATAGAACAATTTCAGTGATTGTGCAGACAGGTTCAAGAAGAGTCTTATCGTGCCTTTTGCACAGAACCAGTGCTGGATTAAACAGTGCCTGATAGTAGCAAAAGTAGCATATGCTATGGGCCCCACATTTTCGAGGGCCTCGCACTAAATGCTTGCAAGCTGTCTGGTGAAATCGGCATCTCACGATCTGGCAGCCCTGTTGGTTACATGTCAGGGAAGCTGCATGTTGCATGGTATGTAATCATAACAGACATCATTAATAACATATTAATAAATAAATTCCAATTTAACTTTACTGAATTAGTTAAGTGAGCCCTCATTATCCGCAGGGCAGGGGTTTGGTTCCAGAAACCTCCACAGGTAACAAATTCCATGGATGGTGAAGTTGCGCCACAATGTCTTACCTGATCCAGTGAGAGGTGCCTCCAGAGGCCGCTTCTGGGCCGTGCCCGCAACACACTCCATTGGCCTCCATGGGCCCCAGGACGCCATGGGGACGCGACTGGAAGTTGCAGAACAAGGAAACCGGAAGTTGCTTCTGCAAAACCGGAAGTTGCTTCCGGTCGCTTGCCCAAGGCATCCTGGGACTGATGGCCCTGGACTAGCTTAATCCAGCTCTTCACAGGACAGCAACGAATAGGGGAAAGGTTTCCCCTCCTCAACTTTTCCCTCATAATTCAAACATTGCTTCAACTCACCAGGTTCAAAGTTAGGCAAACTAAGCATGTAATGAGCAGCTGTCAAGTCTTAATGCACTGGATCAGTGGTTCCCAAACTTTTTTGACTCGCGGCTCCCTTGGCCTCCCTCGCCGTTAGCTGTGACTCCCCATTACAGTGCATGGAAGAAACAGGCACTCTTTACATGCTCAGAGGCACCCTTTCTTATATGTATGTGTATATGTATGTGTATATTCCCAAAACGAGCCCTAAAGTGGATTTTCCATGCTTATGCTGAGCAGCAGCTAAGCCAGGAGTGTGCAGGGTGGGGTTGGGATGCTGCCCTCCCTCCATTGGCAGGCCTGGGTAGAGGGCACTGATGTCGTCTGTGTTAGTCCTATTCATGGCAAGAGAAACATCAAAGCATGGGAGGGAAGCCCCAGTTGCACAAGAGAGAAAGAGAGAGAAAGCTAGCTCCTTTTGGTAGCATCTTTGCAAGATGAAAAACAGATTCTTATACTGCCTGGCAGTTTCCGGGGGGGGGGGAGGGGTTGTCCCAGCAAATAGAGTGGGGAACTAACTTAGAGGTGGGTCAGAAAGGAAGAAGGAGAGAAATCCTAATAATTAATCAACCAAACTAAACATAGAAATCAAAGACTGTATGTAAAGCAGAACCTGCTCTGCACCATTTTCAATTGCAGTTCTTGCATTTGTTTTGTGTTTGCTTTATTAAAAACATTCAACAGAAAGAAAATACTTTACTTGCAAACCTGCAATGTCTCAGGATTTGGAGAGAAAGGAGATGCTGTCTTTGCAGCTCCAGCTCCAAAGTACCGGTACTCAGCTTATCAATAGAGTTGTTAATCGTTCTTTAACATAAGATAAGCAAGGGCTTCACTCACACTGTGGTTAAAAACAAGACGTGGAAACTGCCTACAAACCTGAAGTGTTTTGAAATTAACTTTGAGTGACCCGATGTGAAGAGGCAGCTTTTCCCGATCTTTCTTTTTGCTCTCTCTCTCTCTTGCAAGCAAGAATATGTGTTAATTAAAAGTTTAACGCGACACCCCTGGCTGCTTGGGAGTCGCGCCTCACACTTAGAGAACCTCTGGGCTAGTAGAACAATCAGGCAAACTGACACACCATCTGTCAATCTGTATATTTTCCCTCGTATTACCCCAATTGCGAGATGCTCTACTCACACAGGCTGCAGAACATAGTAACCATAAAAGTCAATTCAAGAACATCAGTTATTATAACCCTGCTATTCTGCTTGCTCAAAAAGACCTTAGCCACCTCTTCCTCTTCCGAATTTTTGTTTCCCACTTCAATGGACGCTTGCTCCAATAAAGGCTGTCTCTGGGGGAATTTCTTTCCCACACCAGTATCTGCTTCTCATCTCCTGCACAGATTTTGATGTTTATTGTTTAAAAGATAAGGCTTCCAAGGCTCTGGCTTTCCCAGCAGAGTACATGGTGACTGCCTGTCCAGCATCCCCACTCGCTCTTTCTGTATCACAATTTAGTGAACAATGATAGTAAACCTCTTACTGTTTCAGCAGCAAAATGGAAGAAATATCTAGCATTCTCATCAACATGAGAAGGGCATCAGCATTGATCATTGCAGCAAACACCCTTCCGGCTGCCAAGAGATTCCGGGCACCATTTCGTTGATAGCAAGAAATCACAGTTACTGTCAACACCAGGAACAGAAGATAACCCAGAGGAAGACATTCCTGGTCATTCAGGTTTGCAATCATGGAGGTTTTTTCTTGGGTAGAACTATCTGTCCTGACTGCATTCACAGAAAAGGAAAAAAAGATTCCATAGTAGGCAATTTCAGCTTTGGCCGTGCTGGGACTGAGTTCTTACCCTTCTGTGAATGCAGAGCAGAGTAATTATTTGAGGGTTGGTATTGTTAGCATAGCTGGTTTACGCAGCAGGGAGAGTTCTGTTAAGAAGATCACTTCAAGGCACGTTGTCATAAAGAAAAAGATGTACTTTATTTATGAGAACTCCATACTTGGATGGGGCTAGTATCCATCTTGGGGGGGGGGGAAAGAGAGAGAGAGAGGTCCTGCCTGCTTGCTATCTAGCTGGAAAAGGATTCGGAGAAGAAGAAGGAAGGATAGTCTGAGATTAGCAACATGCATACCAAAGAGAGCTTTACTACTGAAAAAGGGGAGACCCTCACATCCCATCTGCCTAGCTTACTAGTGACAATGCCCCCTTCAGGTGCAAGATACTGACGCAACCTTGTCACACCTTTCTCTACTTTCAACAGATATGAGGTGCAGCTAAATTTAAGGCCAACATATATTCAGAATTCCTTATATTTGGAAAGTCTTGAATATTTGAAATGCTGACGTGCAAAGCCTCAAATTCAGCAATCTCCAAATATGAAATTCAAATGAGAAATATTCCAAATTTGGCAAATATAAGGTCCACCCATTCCTTGCTGGGTGCTAAGCTGTACTCTGAAGCATGTCTACTGACTATCATTATTTATATTAAAAAAATTATGGACTGTCTTTCTGCCACAAAAAGGGCCCTCAAGGTAGCATTCAACAAAACAACAGAAGTCTAATTTTAAAAATCAATATACAGGTGTCCCCCACTTAACAACGGGGATGCATCCCCCGGACCGCATTGTTAAGGGGCCCGCGTTGTTAACTGAGTTCTGGAGTTCGAGGCCTCTGCGAAGGCCTCTGCAGGCCATTCTGAGGCCCTCAGAGGCCCGCGGAGGTCAGGGACAGGCCTCCAGAGAGGCACGTGGCACCAAATAGGTCTCTGGAGAGGCCTTGAACTCCAAAACATTAAAAGGTAGGGAGGGCAACTAACAACGTTCTGCCTAGGGACCCCCTGTCGTTTATCTGGGGGGTCACTAGGTGCGGTGTCATTAGGCGGGAGACACCTGTATAAAAAAAGAATCAGTCAAATGAAACAAACAGCAGCAGTAAAATCTTTATCGACACAAGAACAGAAAATTCAGTCTCATCAATACCAAGGTTAAAACAGAGGGAACAACATAACTAATACGGAAGACATATCTAAAAACGACCATCTTTGGTAAACATCAAAAGTTCAACAGAGGAGGGGCCAGGCAAGACTCCTGGGGGAGGAAGTTCCACAGTTTGGGCCATGATCCAAAGAGGAGATTTGGACTTGTGTTTCTTGAACGCAGCTCCCCATGCCATATGGCAAATTGGTCTTGAAACTGAAGGGATTTTCAAAAACAATGCATGATACAGCGTGGATGGTCAAAGGAAAAAAAGGCAAATGCATGTTTTTTGTTTTATTTTATTCCAGCCTATATGTGCTGTTTGTATACAACAAGGGATGGCCATTACCACCATCATTTTCTGCTTGTAAGCTTCTAGGGATGTCTGGCTCACACTTTTTGAAAACACAGCACTAGACTAGATAGACCTTGGCCTAGCCCAGCAAGGAAGTTCTTATGTTACATAAAACAGGCTATTCATCCCTCCCCAAAAAAGGTTGCCAGAAAATAACTAGCTGCCCAACAGCCCAATCCTACCTAAATCCCCGTGCAGCAATACAGTGGTGCCAGTTATGCTGAATGATGCCTCATTCTGCTGCATCTCACAGGGATTTTCAGCTGCTGGAGGTCTCCTCAGGGTAAAGGGACGTGTGTCCCCTTGCCCGGATAAGCCCCAGTAACCGCTATGGGGGAACTTGGACCTGCGCCAGCTCAATCGCTGGCACAAGTCCGTGTTGCTTCATGCAGGCAAATCAGGCCTGGGAAAGGGGTTTGGATTCGGCATGTGCCACCGCCGAACGTGCCCCCCTCCTAGGCCCGATCCGCCCCCTGGTCTATATCATCCCCTGTGCTGGGCATACCTGTTCCGGTGGGCCTCCCGATGTCCACCAGCACGTGGGGGAAGACTCTGGCCTTCGCGCTGGCAGATTATGCTGCCGCAAAGTGCTTTATCGCTGCTTTGTAGCAGCCTGCGCTGGTGGAACACGTGTTCCACTGGTGCTAGTATTCAACAGGCTTGGGCCATGAATCTTATGTACTGGTAGTTCTCGATTTACGTGTTCTTAATTTGGCCGTTTTTGAAATAACACGATTTACAAATTAATACCAAAAGTGTAATTTGCACAGGCTTGTTTTTGAAATATTGTGGTTAGGCTTCCCGTGCTTCCACATATTTAGTTGACAAGAGAGACACATGGGAGATCAAGCAGGCTTTTCACTGCAAGACCATGTCTGGAAAGCTTTCATCTGCATTACCTGTGGAGCCTAGAGAGAAGAAGGTATAAAAATCCATAACAATGGATATTAAACTGGACGTGAGCAACTGGCACCAGAGAGGGGTGTATGTCTTGGACGTCAGCTGCATGCTGGGCTTATGGGATAGCACTGTTCATACCATTCGGAACAGTGCAGAGAAGATCAAGAAAAGTACCCAGTTGGGCATAGCTGCAAGCACCATAAGTAGGCTTACCATATCCAAAGGGGGACAGGGTGCCTACACCTTTAACCATTGTAAAAAGAGGGAATTTGGGCAGGTGCAGCTTGTTGCACCCTTCCATTATGAGCTGCACCTGCCCAAATTCCCTCTTTTTACAATGGTTAAAGGTGTAGGCACCCTGTCCCCCTTTGGATATGGTAAGCCTAACCATAAGGAAGCATATGGAGTGAGTGCTGAGCATGTGGATAGAAGTGCTATCAGAATCAGTGCAACATACCAGTCAGCATGTTTCTGGCCCACACACAATTATGGAAGAGCTGCAGAAAGAGGAAGAAGCCCCCCTGAAGCTATTCACAGCAAACTCTGCCCAGTCCGCTAACTACAGCGACTGGGGCTTTTCTGTCTAGAAAAAAGGCGCCTGATTGAGACGTATAAAATTATGCATGGGATGGAGAGAGTGGATAGAGGGAATTTCTTCTCCCTCTCGCACAACACCAGAACCAGGGGACACGCACTAAAATTGAGTGGAGGGAGAGTTAGAACAGACAAAAGAAAATATTTCTTTACCCAGCGTGTAATTCATCTGTGGAACTCCTTGCCACAGGATGTGGTGATGGCATCTGGCCTAGATGCCTTTAAAAGGGGTTTGGACAGATTCATGGAGGAAAAGACCATCACAGGTTACAAGCCATAAGCAACCTCCTGGTTTTAGAAGTGGGTTTTCTCTGTGCCAGGTGCAAGGGAGTGACAACGGAAAACAGGTTATCTTGTTGTCTTGTGCTCCCTGAGGCATCTGGTGGGGCCACTGTGTGATACAGGAAGCTGGACTAGATGGGCTTTTGGCCTGATCCAGCAGGGCTCTTCTTATGTTCTTAAATTCTAAACTTTCAGCAAAGATACGGCTACCAGAATATCAAAATGAGAGGGGGGCTGCATCTGCCAATGCCAGGGCTGCTTGAGCAATTCGTGGACACCCTGAAGGCTGTAATTGAAAAGGGAGGCTATTCTGCAAAGCAGATCTTCAAATGTGGATGAAACAGCTCTGTTTTGGAAATGAATGCCAGCACGAACATACATTTCTCAGGAGGAGAAAACAGCATCCAGCTTCAAGGCCTCTAACACTTTACTGTTCGGGGGCAATGACGTAGGAGACTGCTAGCTGAAACCGATACTTGTCTACCACTTTGCAAACCTCCTGCTCCCAAAGGGTATATTAAAAATCTTTTCCCGCTTCATTTCTTTGCAAACAGCAAGGAATGGGTTACCGGTCATATTTTCTGCGATTATCTTGTATGTAAACTCAAAGATGAGTTGTCATTACTGCAAAGGGGACAATCTGTCCTTTAAGATATCTTACTGATTAGTGGACAATTTCCCCCAGTCATCTCAACTCCACTCAAGACCTTTGCGAAAACATCCAAGTCATCTGTCTCCCTACCCCACCTCCCCCATCCAGCCAATGGATCAGGGTGTAATTAGCACCTTTAAGGCTTATTATCTCAAGAAAACCTTTGAGGCTGTGGTGAAGGCTACTGACAATGGGAGAATGAGTGTGAAAGAGGCCAGGAAGTCTTTTAAACATCAGAGACTCTATATCATGCTTGTTGGTGAGGCATGGGAGACAGTTGTTTGTGTATGAATGGGGTTTGGAGAAAGCTCTGCCCTTATCTAGCCTGCGACTCTCAAGACTTCAGTGAGGAAAGTGACCTAGCTGCATCATATCATACCTAGCTGCAGAAAGAACATTGCAAGCTTGGCCAAGAAAGTGGGTCTTGATGAGGTGGAGTTAGAAGATATGCAGGAGTTGTTAACTCACACAAAGAAGAGTTTTTGCCCCAAGATCTGCTTGAGCTTGAGAAGCAGAAAGAACGTGAGGTGGAGGAGAGCGAAGAAGAGGTTGATGTTGTGCAAACACTGAAGGCTAAGCCACTGACAAGCATTCAACTTCATTGAGAGTTTGCCTATCTGAGATGAGGACGATCCAAACTCCAAATGTAGCTCAAAAGTAAGCAGAGATGTGTGCTTGGTTATGCAGTGTTACAGTGAGATCTTACAGGAGGAAAAAAAATGAAAGCCATGCAAAAGGCACTGCTATCCTACTTCTCAAAAGCTCCCCAATACAGTGAACTATCTGAACCTTTGACTTGCTGCCTCACTCCCAGTAGCTTCTCTCTGTAATGATCAGTCATCAATGTGAGTGCTTGCTGATTTGTCCCCTAACCCACACCTATCCCATTGTTTTCTATGGGAAAGCTGGTTTTCATTTACACATTTTTATATAAACATGATTTTCCAGGAACGTAACCCTTGTGTAAATTGAGAGCTGCCTGTAATGCCACAGCTTGGTGAGCATCTCTGCCTCCATATCGAAGGTCACATTGTAGAAAAAAGGCTACATTTTTTAAGTATTTGCAGAGTTTAACCACTTGCAATCCTAAGCAAGCCCTCTTGGGAAGACCATAACAGTTAAGGAAACTCATATGGGAAAAAGCATTCTTGTGGCCTAAAGTTACAGTTACCTCAAGAATGGGTGTGTGTGGAATGGAAACTTCGGCAACTTAAGTAACTATTCATTTGACCTACAGGTTTGAATATCAAAAGAGCTGGAATCATTGGAACCAAATTGTGTGCTGATAATCTGGTTCTGGTATATGTATGAATAGCTAAAAAATCTAGTTGAGAGTAAAAATAATTTGAAAAGACGTAGAATGTGCTGAATAAGTGATTCCTGAAGGCAACTTTTCGTTCCAGTGTTCACAATTGGGGGAAAAAATAGAAAATTAAAAATTAAATCAAACAAACAAACCATTTTTCAACAGAGTGAGTAAAAAAAAAAGGGAAAGCGATTGCAAGAGCAATTGGATGGCTTTCCTTGTGGGGTTAGTGCAGGTAATTTCATTATCCTGAACCATGGAGTTATTTAAAGGCCTCCCTTAATAAAACCTTCTCTCATTCTATGCTTAGTTTCTCAAAAATAATATCATGAACATTTTTTTCCATGAAGACACAGAGAAGTGGATGAGGGAGGAACTGTTTTGTTCTTGGAAGTTGTCCACTGGGCACAATTCTGTTGGTGAATGTCAAAAACCTGGCTCAGAACTGAAGCCAGAGTTGAGAGCCAAACAAGGCTACAGAAGATTAGGTTCATAAGTGGGGGCAGTAGCCAGAGGCAGGTATAGTAAGCAGCACGCCATATGCTGCTTTCTTGTCCCCCTGATAAGAACTATCCCCAACCGGAGTTTTCTCCAGTCCCATCCCAGATGCCCCAGAACAGAAAAGAACAGATTTACCTTACCCAAGAGAAGTATATCAAGCACAGTAATAATAGTTGTACAGTTAGGAAAACTATTGAGGGATGGATGGGGAAGCCACATAGAGATTATAGAGACGTAGCAAAAGGCAACTAGATATGTGAATATTAGTGTATAAGTGTACATAGAATGTAAGGTGGGGTATGGATAGCAGTATGTGTGCACATATGCATGCACTGTGGGTAGATGAATGCTTCAGTGTACACATGGTTATGCGCTGAACAGTCTAATCCTGCGTAAAGATCCGCGGCCAGCCCATAGGGCTGGTCGCAGGATCCTACGCCCTTCCTGGGCCGCTCCAGCGTGGCCTCGCGTCTCCTCGGGAGAAGGGGACATTCGTCCCCTTCCCCCAGTATAGGGCTGAAAGGCCCCAATGGGCCTCCTTCGATGTCCGCTGGCTCTCGAGCTGGCGTACATCCATGGCGGTGGTGTAAGGGCCGCTGAGCCGGGAATGGGGACAGGGATATCGCCACCGACATCCCCGCCCCCTCCCGGGCCGGCTTGGCCAACCTCCGCCCTCCCTCGCTGCCTGGCCCGCCCCTGCTCCATCCGGAGCAACTCTCACCTGCTCCAGCAGTTGCAGGGTCGGAAACACAGTGGAGTAAGGGCTGCTGGCCTGTGCACCGGCGGCCCTTACTCCCTGGGTGCCGAAAACACACTTTAAGGCATATTTACGGTGCCCTCCACCTGCAGAGCGCGCGCTCCACAGGCGTAACTTTACACAGGATTGCGCCGGAAGTCTCATAGTCTCACTTTGAACTGTATCCCAACATTCCTAATCCCATCCATTCATTTCAAACCCCTCTCTGAGAACAAATCAGAATACAGCCTACCTAGAGCGGGTGTGGAACCCTGACAGGGAAGGCTTCCCAAAACAATACCTAGGCGTTCGAAGGCAAGAACTGAAGACAAAGCAAGAATAAGACTTGAGTTAGAACCAGGTATGAGCAGTAGTACAGAATTAAATCATGGGAGCTAGAAAAAGCATCCTAGGGCCAACAGTCTAAGTGCGTAATTATTACAATTTTTGAAGCAAATGGGAACTGGTCCATAATAAAGCTCCTGCCACTATTATCAAGACACACCATTCATCAAGCAGTTAGGGGCATATCTACTGTATGAATGCTGGTTTAATGTTAATTACCTCTGGGAACTGTAGTTCTGCAAGAGGGGCTAGAAAACAGAGAATTTTCAACAACCTCAATAAACTGCAATTTCCAGAATTCTTTGGGGGACGCCATACCAGTCAAATTGATATAAAACCAATATATTTTTAGCTTAGATAGCCCCTAAGTAGGAAGGCTGCAATCATGAGAGGATGAAACCACTGTTTTTCACCCTACTCCTGACTTTTAAAGAAAAAACAATTAGAATTTTGTTTGCAGCTGCTCACTCAATGAACTCAGGGCAAAATATGATATTTTACTGCATACAAATTTTTCCTATATGAAGAGGTTGCCTCTATATAGAACAAAATTTTAAGGTATGAAGAAGTAAGTATGAGAGAAATAAGCTCAGCAGCGGAGCGTCTCTTGTCCAGAAACCTAAACTACTGTATTTGATCTCGTTCACAAGATCGGAGAAGTCATTCCTTCAATGTACACGAAATACACAGCAGCTTCTCTAAATTATATTTAATTATGACATTTCAATTATGGCACCAGTTTTACAACTAAATGAGAAACAAATATCATAAATCAAATGCAAGCTGAGCCTCCTGAAGCCCAAAGAACAGACTCTTAGCAGGGATGGCTTTTGAAAGATCCCTTCTGGAATGTTATTTTGAACTCTTCAAAATGGCAACAGTGTTTTTAAACATCGCAGGTCTCCTGGGAAAGTCAAGTTTAAATTTAGTAAAAGGTTTTTAATTTTAAACCATTCCTCAAAATAGCTGACGTAAAATTTGGTGGGAATTCTTCTTAGAGCCTAAACTGACTGAACTGGAAGTGACATTTGGAAACTTTTTATTTTAGAAAGACGTTGAACACTTGTTTTGTTGTTGGTTTAATATGAACTCATCAGGGCCTAGTGGGACTGAACAACCAACCCTGCGCCCACGATCAACGAGCCCCCTGTTTGGCTGTTCAGAACTTTTATTAAAAGATACTTCTGAAAAATACTTCTGAACGGATGCTTCTTACAACGATGACAGCATTTTTATGAGTCAACGGCCAAACTACACGTAACACTCAGTTGTGTATAGTTTTTCTTCAAGGATTTTTTTTTTCTTTTCCTTTTCAAAATGCAGCAGAAGGGAATGCAGTCAGTCTCAGAAGACCAGCAGGGGGAAGTGACATTTTCTCACAGGGGAAAAAACTGCTGGAGAAGAGATTTTCAGCATCACACACAGATTTGGCCTCAGGCAGCTTGAATCACCATGCTGGAGACCAACAAATACCCAGTCGGGACTATAATAATCCCTGTGGCGATTCCTAGTGCAAGCACACCGTGAGTAGAGGCTTTCACATTTGTGACGACTTCCACATGGACTTGACTGCAAAAGGACCCCAAGCATCTGCCACTGCACTCCTGAGCGCTGCAGAAAATTCTTTGGCATATTTTGTTCAAGAGAAGCACAGATCTCACTGCCATCCTGTATTAACCGAGAGCACACCACACACCCAACACTCTTCTATCATGGCTACACACTTCAGGAGAAGATCAGTAGCGCTGGGCAAGCTGTCTTTGACAATTAGGGCCTGAACCAGAAAAAGAAATCCAGATCCGAAGGGGACACCCCACCCAGGAGTCCCTACCTACCTCCCCACTTGTGCGGCAAAGACAGAAGCCTTGAATATTGCTGGTCTCTGAGAAACCACTAAGGCGGGTGGAGTGCCCTCTGGAAGGGACAGAGAACAGGAATTCATGGTAAGAAATGTTCCTTACTCCTGGGCCTTCCAGATGGCGCTCAAGAACCTTTGGGATGTACAATAGCTGTCATCTCCCTTGGTGGGGTCTCCCATGGACCAATAATTACTATGACACTATTATACAGTGTCTGCTGACCAAAAGCGACATCAGCCAATACCCACTTGTCCACTTTATAGTGCTTGACAAAAGTATGAATGGACACCCATAGCACCACTCAGTAAATCTCTTCCATGGAAGCTCAATGCCTCTGAAGTAGCGCCCCCCCCCCGGATGGAATGGGCCATAATACCTTCTGGTAGAGATTCTCCCAGGGTCTTACAGGCCACCACAATGCATTAGCTGAGCCACCTGGTGATCGTGGATATAGAAACCTTTTCCCCAAGTGCTTGTCATGGAAAGAAAGAAACATGGCTTCTGCCCTGCATGACTCTGCAGTCCTAAAACCCATTTTGAGTGGTTAGAAGCTGTGTCCATGTCCTCAGATGGTTCCCCTTCTTCCCTGTCAGATCCATCTGATAGGTCAGAGACACTGCTACCAGGGGAAAACCTGAGGGTTTTTCTTGTTCTTTTTGTCACACTATCCTTGTGTAAGGTTTTGCTCCATGTTCACCTTAGTCAGGGGAGGAGTAGGAGGACAACCTCTGAGATTCAGGCCTGTTCAATGATGAACTACTGGAAGGAGGCCTGTGCCTGCATTTTTTTCTGGGATGCCCACTGTGGGAGCTGTAATACGATTTACATTCCTAATTATTCCTTTTGCGTTTCAAGTGGGATTTGGGTCTGCAAGATGAGGATGCTTTAGCTGAAGCTGGACTTCTTGACTTATTGAACTACTAGTTCTTTTATCCATGAAAGAAGTTCCTCCTTTGCTGAATCCCCACTGAGATGTGGAGTAACAGGAGAGTGTGGACCAGGATTACTAGTTCCAGCCAGTTCCATACTGACTTTGTTGGGGTTCTCACCTATAGGCATGAAAGGGAACACACACACACACACACACACACACACACCAACGGAGGAGGGATAAAAGAACATAGACCACTAGAGATATAAACACTGCTATGCTTGCTACCAACAAAACAAATCAGCAAAAGGGCTTCCCCTTGAGTTTCAATGGGGAAGACAAGACTTGCCTGGAACTCCAGTTGTCTCCGACATGCAAGAAAAAAAGGCTCCAGTGATTATGTCACTTCCAGGTTCCCAGGCTGGGGTGGAGGGGCAATTAAAATGGCACCTTTTCAGCCTGTAGAGGCTTTTACAGCTCCCTTGATTTCCCTGGTGGGGAATAGGGAGCTCTCCAATTCCCCAGTGGCCTCTGATGCTGTGGGAAAAAAAAGTCTTTTTGTGTGCATGTGCCCTCTGCTTTCTTTCCCAAAGTGCGGGCAAAAGAGGAGATGTGATGACTGCGGCCACCACTGCCGTGGCCAGTCGAATGGAGGGAAGGGATGGCAAAGGTGATATCCCCAGACCTCCTTAATCTTTTTGGCCTGGGTCCCTAGTTATACCTGCTCTTGTTAAGGAGAGGGGATGGGAGCAAAATAGGAACTCGATTCAAGTCCCAGATAGTCTTCTGTGCTATTCACTTCGATGAGCTTCAGAAGATCCCTGCTAACTGCCACAGGACCAGGATGATCTGGAAGATGGGGTAGCACCTGTCCCCTGGTGTATCAAGAGTATCAAGGGTGTATCAAGTCGGAAGTCCCTGCCTACAGCTGCATGAGAAGGTGCTATCTGAAGGTTATGGAGTATCCTCCGGAAGGCGCAGGAGAACTATAGAGCACATCAGCATGGGGGGAGGGGGGAGGAATTGCTGGCATGCTCATGTTAGCCCTATAACAGTAGACACTGTCCATGGTTACAATTCCTTCTGAACGGAGCTTTTCTCATGATAAAACCTCTAAGCAACCTCAGGCCATATCCAGATGATATGGCACATGTGGCTGTCCCCCAAAGCAGCAGCCCTAGGCTTTCTCCTCCTCTACCACCCTCCTCATAACATTCAATCGTACAAATGCCATTGCACTGTGAGTTTCACACTGCTGGAAGGGGCAGCCAATGAAGTGAAGCTGGGGTAGGGAAATGCAGAAGGAAATACAGGTGGGCCCCCATATCCACTGATTCGGTATCCATGGTTTCAGTTATCCACGGATCGTGGGGATGCCCCCCCCCCAGGCTTTTACTTTTTTCCCAGTAAGCTTCGTTTCTTCCTTAAAGAAACAGGAGAAGCAGCCTCTGGCTGCTTATTGCAGGCAAGCAGAACTAGACTAAGTCCTAGAGAGGCTCTGCAAGGTTAACAGAAACCTTGCAGAGCCTCTCTAGGACTTAGTCTCGTTCTACATGCCTGCAATGGAGGCTGCTTCTCTGTTTGTTTTAAGGAAGAAACAAAGCTTGCTGAAAGAAAAATAAGAGCTGGGGGGGGGAAAGCATGCCTGCCTGCAGGGGAGGCAGGTGGGGGGGGCCTCAGGAAACCATGGAGGGGGTGTTTGCTCTTATCCACGGAGGGGCCTGGAACATATCCCCAGCGGATATGGGGCCCCACCTGTAACGCCCTGTATTCCTAGATGTTATCAGATGAGAGAGGCGAAAGAGGTGCTGCACACATGTGCCATAAAATCTAGTCTAGTTCCAGCCTCAGAGTTCCCTGGAACAGAGTTTGCTAAAGCTACTGGATTAGCACAATTGGAGGCGGCAGCTCAGCAATGATCGTGCCTAAGCCGTGATACTAAATCTCCTTGCTAAATTGATGCCTCCTCTCTGCTGGGTACTTTCTTCCCCCATCCCTTTTGGTTTTAGTGCTACCATCACTTCAGAGAGCAGCTATCTGAATGACCCGTAGGCATTACTCAGCATCTTTTCAATTCAGAGACAGTTTTGGATTTCCTAAACACACTGAGGTGGTGTCCACAGCCACAAAAAGGAGGGGGGATGCTGATCAGGAAGCAGCTTCTCTTATGGCCAAATCATGTGTTACTTTTAATGTGGCAAGAGGCACTTTTTCAATTGGTGTATATTTAGCAGGGGGAGTGTAACTGCCCCCCTTTCACCCCAGCACAGTGTCTTTTCCAATGGCTGTTCACTGGTGGTGTTCTGCATCTTTTGAAGACTGTGAGCCCTTTTGGGACAGGGAGCCATTTAATCATTTGATTTTGTCTGTAAACCGCTTTGTGAACTTTGTGTTGAAAAGTGGTATATAAATACCGTTGTTGTTGTTGTTGTTGTTATTATTATTATTATAACAACAACAACAACAACAACAATGTGTGTGTGTTTGGCTTGGTTTTAGCTCTTTTTCTTTTTAAATAGCATAGCACACAGCACTGTTCAAAATGCAGTGAAACCATGGCAGAGCAGGGAGGCGTTTGTACTTTGCTCTCACTACAATTTAGATCCCTATTGTCCCCCGTCCCTGCAGTATTGACAGCAGTAAAAGCTTCAGCTGGCTTGCTTTTTTCCCCTGTAGACACTGCCACCCTTCATACCACCTGTTCACAGTGGCCTAAGCAAGACAGCTCCATTTTAACACAGGCAAGGGCTCTACTAGAAAGGTTCCCATTCACCACAGACTTTTAAAGTGGAATGTGGGCTAGCAGGTGAAGGAGCATCTAGTTAGCACTTGAGAGGAAATGATTTCGTAGATTGTAAGTGGAGGGGTGGAGGTCTAATGTGGACTGGAGGGAGAAAGGATTTCCGCATTTATTCCCTAGCTCAACCCCCACCCCTTGTCTCTGACTGAAACTGAGTCCAAATTGTCCTCATCCTAGTAGCTTGTTTAGCCAAGGCTGTTTGTCACTTGATGTGATAAAGCCACGTTCCCACACCTCAAGTTCCCTCCCAGAACTGTAGAGCGAGCAGATAAGGGAGGGAGGCCTGATTTCATTTGCCATGAAGCTGGAAGGGTTTAAGGAGAGGCCTGTTTAGGAAGCTGCCACTGATATCTCTGTGACAGGTGTCAGCTTCACATGGAACTGCCAGGAGACGTTAACATGGAGATTAGCCTCCTGCCAAGAAGCACATGGGCCGTATGAGTGTGTGCATGCGCACACAGGACAGTACAGAATTTGAGGAGATACCTTTAAGAAGTTATTTTAGTAAGAAAGCCTCTGAACTTTTCTAATCCCTCATTTCTCTAGCCTTTCCCTTCCTTCCTCAAACTTTAAGGTCACCACCACTGTTGAAAGTTACATTGTAAGCTTCTTGGGATAGAGACTTCCATTTTGGGTTTACTTATGTTATTCTGCAAAGTGTAATCTAGGCTGGGCAAAAGGCACTTTTTCAGTTGGTGCTCCTCTTATATTTAGCAGGGGGAGAGTAACTGCCCCCCTTTCACCCCAGCACAGTGTCTTTTCTGGTGGCTGTTGCTGGTGTTCTTCTGCATCTTTTTTAGATTGTGAGCCCTTTTGGGACAGGGAGCCATTTAATCATTTGATTTTGTCTGTAAACCGCTTTGTGAACTTTTTGTTGAAAAGCGGTATATAAATACTAATATAATAATAATAATAATAATAATAATAATAATAATAATAATAATAATAATAATAATAATAATAATAGTGCTGTGTGCACATATGCATGCATGCATGCACACTCACACATACTCCTCCAGGAGGAGCTCCAGATGACACCATGAGAGCTACAATCTTTCCACCACACCAAAGTTCTTAAAAAAGAGTGCTAACTAATGGCAGGAGCCTACATACAGTTTTAGGCCAGGTACGTATTTTGATTCTTCTTCTGTAAACCAGCTGGACATGGTATTACTGCATTCATACCAAGGCACATCTCACCTTTCATTT
This sequence comes from Plestiodon gilberti rubricaudatus, assembly GCA_026170595.1. Taxonomy (NCBI): domain Eukaryota; kingdom Metazoa; phylum Chordata; class Lepidosauria; order Squamata; family Scincidae; genus Plestiodon; species Plestiodon gilberti. The sequence continues at coordinate 161,442,485 of JANXHW010000002.1, forward strand.
AAGGCACACATCATATGAATGCAGCACAATCAAAGTATAAAACAGTGCCAAATAGAGAAACTGGAGGCACAAATCAACCAAAGTTAAGTGCCTTTCAGTGTAACAGGGATGTATCTAAGTAACTAGGTCACGTGTGCGAGTCATTTTTGCACGAGTCCGAGTAAGGCCAAAAACCACGAGTCGAGTCACTTTGGGAAAATGGCTTTTTTCCCTGAAAATGGTGTGGGTGTGGGTGTGTGTACACACCTCTGAGGCTTCCAAAGCACCCACTTGGCTTCCCCTATGCCCTTCCTCTCACCTCTCACTCTTGTCACCACCCATCTGGTTTAGGAAAAACAAGCGTCTACATTCAAACCATTTATTATTCCCTCCCTGCCCCCTCCCCTTGCTGAGCCGAGCATCCCTTGGGCTCAGAGTTTTGTTCAATGACGAGGAACCACTGCAGCAGCTTCACCTTCCCTCACCCCTCCCCACCCCTTGCGCTCAGAGTTGTGGCCAATGGCAAACAGATGGAAAAAAACTCCGAGCCAGGCTTGCTTTCCCACCCCCTCGAAAACTCTCCCCCTCCATTGCCCTCCTCCTCCGAGGTCTCCACTGTTCCTCCCTGCCTGTGTTGATGCTGGCCATTAAAGGAAAATGACTTGGAAATGGCAAGTCGTTACCCCCACGAGTGCGAGTCAAGTGCGAGTCCCGTGGGTCGCGAGTCCGATTGCGAATCAGTGGGTCACGAGTTCAAGTATGAGTCAGGGGAAAAAGTGACTCAGTCACACCTGTGAGTCGAGTCATTTGACTCGAGTCCCCATCCCGGCAGTGTAATTTATTTAAATGGGACTTAAGAGACAATTCTATGATTGTCTACCCAAAAGTAAGGCCTGTTGTCTTCTGTGAGGCTTACTCTCAGGAAAGTGTGCATAGTATTGCAGCCTAAATAACTGGATTGTGTTCTAGATAGCTTAACAACTCTCCCTATGTGCCCCTTAAACAATCCTTCAGATTAAAGGTAAAGGTTCCCCTTGCTCGAAAGTCAATCATTACCAACTGTAGGGGCGGTGCTCATCTCAGTTTCAAAGCCAAAGAGTCAGCGCTGTCCAAAGACGCTTCCGTGGTCATGTGGCCAGCATGACTCAATGCCGAGGCGAACGGAACACTGTTACCTTCCTGCTGAGGCAGTACCTATTAATCTTCTTGCAATTTCTTGCTTTCAAACTGCTAGGTTGTCAGAAGCTGGGGCCGAAGATGGTAGCTCACACCGTCACATGGCACTCGGGTCTTGAACTACTGTCCTGCCTGCCTGAACTGCAGTTCAGCGTCTTAACCACTAAGCCACGGCGGCCCCATCCTTCAGATTAGTTTAATTCAAAAGAAAGGATCTCTATCTAGAGCTACTTTTGTGATTTGTAGGAACACATAAATGTTGAAGTAAGGCAATAACTCTACATATCCCATTTCCAAATTATGAAGTGTAAAGCACAAGATTATAAACCAAGAATTACAATGGAAACAAATTACCAATTTATAAAAGTCGGTTTACAAATTAGTCAAATTACTCAGTACCGCTTTGTTCATGTTGTTCATAAAGTGTAAGTATTCAAAACAATTTGGGAGACAAATATTCATATGAAAACAACAGGCTGGATACTTAATTCCCTGACTAATTGTCATTAGCTATTTTTTCAACTGCCTAGTGAAGTGCATTCTGTCCCTCTAGTAGTTGGTTTTTTTCAGAAAATAATGAGTGATGAAAAACAGAGGCCTCTCTAATGGAAGTCCTAAAAATGCCTTCTGTGTTGTGAGGCAACACAGCTTGCAATGCTTGTACTTCACAGTGTATTGTACCTCTTATCAACAGATAATGGTACATCAGGGCTTTCTTTAGATTCCTTTTTTTTTTGCATTGCTTAGCCATCAGAAATGACAGTATCAGGATGCAAAGTGGGTTTTCTTTTACATTCATAAAGATCCACAGAGGCAGCGAGTTCAGACATTTATAATGCAAAACACTCCAAATCCAGAGAAAGTATATTTCCCCCCTGAAACTGTGGTGACTGACAGGCCTCAGAGGGTTCGGCTTCAAAACGAGAGACAAAGGCAGAGTCCAAAATGGGCAAGGTCAAGTCCCAGAGCAAGTGGACCAAGATCAAGTGCAGGAGTTGCATAGTTAGATCCAAGCAGAAGATCAAGTTACAAGATTGAGCAAACAGAGGTCAGAATGACCAGAGGCGGGAACAATACCATGATCAGGTGGGAGCGGAGATCAAGAGTAGCATCCGAGGACTGGAAGAGTCACAAGTAGATGTGAGGCTGAAGCAAGGCAAGGCACATTAGCCTCTAACTAGACTATAACGGCTACCCCACAAGTTGCTCAGCCAGAGGAGATACTTCTCTGAGGCTTTAGGGCTTGATATACCAGAATTAGCCTTGGAGCCAACTGACTGGTACTGCACAGCCAAAATGACATCATTGAAGTTCAGAGCATTGTCCAGTCCAGCAGCCTTGTACTAGGAACACAGAGCACTAGTGGTAAGGTATCAAGAGCACTGAAGCGCTACAGACCCTGTCCGGTGGAGTGATAGTATTTTAAACAATGCAATTTATAACATTTTTAAATGACCTTCATGCTGGGAAGTTCCATAGGGGGTAATTAGCAATCATGATAAAAACAGTATAAAATGCAGCTTCCCAGAAAACTAATAAAACCCAACAAAATCATAAACACTACCTCCCCTACCAAACCAGTTGCAGAACAGAGCAGTGCGGGCAGTAATCAATCAATCGAGCATTATTTCCCCCCCAAGGTCCTCTGAAATAACCAGGTTTTCACTGCCCACTGGAACGTGAGCAGCGGTGGATCTCCCCTTAGCACCAAAATCCAAAAGAGCCTAATGCCACAAGCCCATCCACACCTCAGATGGTGGTGGGAGGAAGAGACCGTGAGCAGGCCTTCAGGTGTTAATTTGAGTGTAACATAAAGGAGGAGATGTGCCTTAAAACATTTTGGCCCCAGACTATTTAGCAATGTAAAGGTCAGAATAGCACTTTGAACTGGATCCAGAAACAAACTAGCTCCCATGGACAAGACTGAAATTATATGCTCTTTTCAGTAAGCACCAGATAGTTCTCTCCAACTGATTTTGAAACAGCTGAAGTTTCCAATAACTCTTCAAAGATAGCCCCACACTGAGTATGTTACAGTAGTCTAATCATGTTACTAAGGCATGAATTACTACATTGATCCAGATACTGTAAGTAGCTTCATCTTGGAGTGGTATCACGAACATGCTCAAGCACCTTGCCTATTTGTAGGCCACTTGAGAACAGCCAATAGTTACTCAAGTTTGAAGGATCTAGTGAAGGTTTCCTCAGAAGGGGTTGCACACAAAGTTGTTGGGACCACACCTTCTCATACTGAAGTATTAATGATCTCAACTGCGCAATTGGTTAACTTCATTCTAGCTGATTTGATAAACCAGAAAAAGTAAGGGTCAAGCATGCTAGTGGAATCCCAGAATCTCATCCTTCTCATCCAAGAAGAAATCTGATATATCCAAAATTGACCCTAAATATGTTGAGTCCAAGTCAGAATGAATAAAAGCAACTTTTTTCTGAAAAATGTTTTGGAAACTGATCACAGTGGATCACCAAGGGTTCTTCCAGTGCCACCAGGAGGCCAAGCTGACAGAGATCTCTCACCATTCAAACAGGATAAACTAGAGAACACTGTACAGATTCTGCTGGTCAGCACTATGCAGCCACAATGGTGATGGAACAATATGATTTCTTTGCTGCCACCATGGAGTTTTAAATAAATTCTAGAAGACCATGTTTGGTTGGCTTCATGATGAATCTTTCTCCACTACAACTCTAGTCACCATCAAACCCATTTCGTTGTCCCCAGCTCCTCAGAAAGCCAAGAAATTAATCAAGCATTTTTGAGTGGAAAAGAGCATTTACAAGCAATTGTGTTGATTGCATATAATCTGACCCGTCCTCCGAGATCATCAGAGGGGGGGGGGCTTTGAAACCTGTGCCCAGCACTGATTAGGAATGCAGCACTTCAATGAACAAAGAAATCCAAGATACCAAGTGGTTAAATAAAGAGATGGCAGATTCAAGTTGTATTCTGTGTGTTCTCATTCATGTCTTTTGCAGAACTTCATATCATTCTGCTCCTGAAAATGGCAATATTCTTCATGGGGAAAATCCTTCTCAGTGGTGTGAAAAGCCTCATATACATGAAGTGGGTCTATGTTACTAGTATATTATTGGTATAAGGCACAGCTTTGGAATGAACTCGCTGCACCTAGTCCAATCAGATTGGTTTGAAACGCCTCTAACATTCCAGTGGCCTTTTGTTTGGCACCAGCCCTTGTTGTGTAGGGCAAGGTGCTTTCACTGGCAAGGGCTGGTTTTATTAAACTCTCAACAGGAAGTTATATATCCCCATGCAATGCGACTCCTATTTGTACCACTGAAGGTTGGCACTCCAGCAGGGCACCCACACAACCCAGCCAATCTAAACCTTCCTGTCCTTTCCAGAGATATTTATAGATGGGAATTTTGACAAGAACGAGTTTCTGTTTTTGGAGGAATACTTTTACTTATTGCAATTTCTGTTTTTAGCTTGTGGGTATCCAAAAGGTGAAAGTAATTGACACAACCGTAGTAAGCATGTGCTATCTAAAGAATGTGATGAATACATCCATCAAAGGGTGGAGGAAGGCAGCAAAAGGAAAGATTCAGGCCATGGAGAAACCACAATGTGGAAAGCAGCTCCGCCACCACGACATCCCAACCTGTGTGCTGCCAACCAAAGCAGAAAGAATAGGTGTCGCCATGACCACTGGGAAAACGGCGTGTTTCTCCATAGTTCTGTTTTGCAATTTAATAAAATAAACAAGATTTTTTCCCCACAAGCAAAAACATTACGTTCACAGGGAAAACCTAAAACTAATAACATTTTTAATACCATGAGGTGTGTACTGACTGCCATTGTGCTCATCACTGTTATTTGATGTGAAAAACTGTAGACAATACAAAGAACTGCTCTAAATTATTTCATTTCTGGAATGTTGTAAGAGTTCCAGGTTCATGGTACTTTTGACACACAGGAAATTATGCTTTTTGAAGGACATTTTTGAAGTTGCATCAATTTAGTGGGTGTTTTTTTTTTTTGTTAAACTGTGCCCCTTAGTAAATGAGAGTACAACTATTTTCATTCCCATTTCATATAATTTCACATCTTCAGCCTAAATTTAAAAGGCTTATATAAACTTACACCAATGGCCAGGACCGTTTATGTTTTTGTGGTCTTGTGAAAGGACCTGCAGTACCTCACAAGAGCAAAAACCACCCCCACCCCACTCCCAGTGATAGCACACAACTTCTCCAATTGAGATGACAGTAGGAACAATGACGGTACAATCCTATTGGATCCCAGTGCTGGTGTTGGGCGTTGCAAACGTGCCGTAAAGCGTGTTGCATCAACTTAGAAGGAAGCAACACCAGCAAAAAGGCCTGCACCGGATCCTGGATCCCCGCACACCAGAGCAGGTAAGGTCACTCTGAGCGGCACGGGGGCTGGGGGAGAGCAGGGAAGGGGTTAACAGGGTGGGCGGATTGGGTCCGGGAGGCGGGAGGGATCAGTGACACCACGTCGTCCCATATTCTATCCTCCCTCCCAGGTTCTTTCTGCCGACACGGGGCTGCTCAGTTCTAGGCCAGCTAAAGAGTTGGCGAACTGAGTAGCCCCATTGCAGCGACTGGGGGTTTACCCAGGTTAAGTGAAGAAATGTCCACTTACCCTGAGGAGACTTCCAGCCGGGCCTTTCCCCAGTTAGGATGCAGTGTGGGTCGTGCGGCCCACGCTGCATGGCCCAGGCCGGGATAGGCTTGCGCCGAGTCAACTTAAGCTTTCTCAACAGTAGTAAGCCATGCAGGACCAAAATTTGGATTGTGGTACAGGATATTTTACACTTTGCCTTTATGCTGATTTCCTGCTGAAAACTGCTTCTCCAGTGGTTATGTATTAATAAAAGTGTACCGTATTGTCCCAAGTATAAGACGCACCTGATTATAAGACACACCCTTAAAGTTTGGTGCTATTAAATTTTTTAAATTAAATCACTGGCATTAAATTGCAACAGCCTGATTATAAGACGCACCCCTAGTTTAAAAACTTAAATTAGGAGAAAAAAGTGAGTCTTATACTCAGACCAATACGGTAATTGCAGCAAATGTCCGCTGGGTCCAACACTTTGCAATGACTCTTCAGAATTCTCAACCAAGCACATTCTGCACCAGCGGGCTCCACCTCCTGGCCTTCTAAGGGTCTTTAAACAATGTATGTCCCATATGGTCATGCTTTAGCAGAAACAAAGAGCCAAAGAGCGAATTGATCCCTCCAACTACCTATGTCCACACGATTACGTCAGCTGGCTTTGGTGCCAGCTCTGAATCTCTATATGCCTTGAGCGCTGTGCAGAACTAAATCAAAGAGGGTCATCCCGATATCAGCAGTGCTTCATATCTAGCAATAGCTCCCGTTGTCTTATAGAATTGCTCCTATGCAGCACACCCTGCCCTTAAACCATTTCCAACAGGAGAATACCACGATCAATAAACTATGGTAATAATTGCATCACAATCCATGCATTACTTAGTAATGAGTTGCAGCCCAATCCTATGCTCCCCCCCCCGCGCCAATGCAGTGGCACCAAAATGGCTACCACTGCATTCTAAGAGAGGGGAGTTGCAGAGGTCTCCTCTGGGTAAGGGAACCTTCATTCCCTTACCTGGGGGTAAGCCTCCGCATCGTGGTCTACTTGGACCTACTTTAGTGAATTCACTGGCACAGGTCTGTGTGGACCCCACCACGGGATCGAGTCAGTCATTTTGCCGGCGTATGCCCAAGGTAGGGCAAGCTGAAAAATGGGGGATAAGATCCAGCATGTGCCACTGACACCAAGCTCTTCCCCCTCTGGCCTGCTCCCCGCCCTCTCCCAATCCACCTTAGAACACCCCTGAACCAATCTCCACCACCAACTTAGCAGCACCTACAAAGCCTCTCGGAGCTTCTGCTGTGTGCACCGTGCCTCTCACCATTTGTGGTAGCAGCCTGTCAGCAAACAACAGCAGCCTGGCTTTCACACCACCGTGAAGAACCTTGCACTGCCAGAATGCTAGTTCTGGCAGCACAAGACCCAACAGGATTGGGGCCAAAGTTTCATATTGACTGTGTTTCACCATGTCTGAAAGGCACACACATCCTCACATATAGAAACTGCTTTAAGAAGCAGAAGAAAATATGAAAAGCCATTGACTGGGCTCCTGAATGGCATGTGCACTTTTTTTCCATACAGAAAGTATAACATTCTTTGCAGGTGAATAAACTCTTTGTTTTCCACATGTGAGATTCTTAGAATAGTTATACATACAGTATATACAGAAAATGACACTAGATTTTAGAACTGTTTTATGTCCACAGCAACTGTATTGAGTCTCATCATAGTTGTAACACGTTGCTTGTTTCAGCCTTGTATTTTTCAAACTAAAGCCAAATCAGATAATTCCTAAGTGAGGTTTACTTATGGAACTGCATAATTACAGGGCAGCTGTATTTAATGGCTTCTGCTTTCCAAATTCTTCTTATTAATATTTGTTGTTATGAAACTCAGAAGTCAGGGCAATTAGCTCAAGAAGCGTGGTTTCCTTTGCTCTATGCTAATCTAGCTATATTATTAAAATTGTATTAAAACTAATTTGGAGTAAGCCCTTAAATAACACTAAATAAGGAACTGGATTCCTGCATAGTAGCGATTATGAGTTCAGAACGAGGAAAGCTTTAACAGATAACTTCTCCCAGGGATGTACAGTGGGACCTTGCTATCCGTGGGGGATCTGTTCCAGACCACCACCCCCGCGGATAGTGAAGATCCGCGGATGCCAGGTCTGCAATAAAAACGCTGTTTAAAGAAAAAAAAAAGTCCCCAAAGCTCTGTTTACCTTTCAAAAGCCAAACCGCTGCGTTTTCAAGCCTCCACGAGGCTTCTTGACCCACTTCTGGGTTGCGCAAAGCAACCCTGGGACAAGGCTGGGGGAGGGGAAAGAGCCTTCTCGCAACCTAGAAGTGGGTCGTGCAGCTTCAAGATTTGGCTTTTAAAAAGATTTAAAAGCAGATATTTGGCTTTTAAAAGGTAAAATGGGGCTTTGGGGGCTTTTTTCCCTTTAAACAGAGTTTTTAGCGTTTACATTCGTGGGTCCGGGACCTGCAGTATAACAAATCTGCAGGTCACGAACCTGCGAATAAAAAGGATCCACTATACATCCATGCATTGAAGGGATAGGGTATAAAAGGACCTACTGAGTTTCCCAGAAAAGCAAAATCAGAAATTCTGAAATGAAGTGTTGTTCCTGGTATCCCCTGGGCAAAGTAATATTGACATATTTGATATATATATGTTGTTTTTAACTGCATTCTCTAGTTTGATTAAAAATATTAATGTATATTATTGATATAGTCTGAAAGTATTGTGGCTACAGTACACACCTTCACTGAACAGTCTCAAAACGTCACAGGGCCGAATCCTATTCAACTTTCCTGCACCGATGCAACTGCCATGCAGTCCCAAGGTAAGGGAACAAAAGTTTCCCTGACCTTGAGGAGGCCTCTGTGACTATCCCCCCTGCAGGATGCAGCGCACGCCCCATTGGCATGGCTGCATTAGTGCTGTAAAGTTGGATAGGATAAGGCCCACACTCACTGGGATAATGAGATATTCTTTTAATCTGTTAACTTGGTTGGAAGCAAACAAATTACTTAAAAGTATTTAAATTGCCAAAGGTCTTTTCTAGTGGTCAAGATGAACAATATGGCTCCCATATTCAGAGTCAATGAGAGCAGTGATTCCCAAATGTTTTTGGCGTTGGTTCCATAAACGCATCCCCAGTGTCCCCTACCCTGCCCTATAAAAAGCATTATACAGAATATCAGTTTGCACGACCTTCTAAGGAAGATAATAAAAATAAAATTCAAAGCAGTAACAATTAATTGTACATTTACTCAGAATCCAACTAAAATGTTTTAGTTTGATTTATTCAACAAAAATTTATGAACTTGATCCAGTGATACCAGCTTTTCAATTTTTCATTGAAAATTTTTAAATGATTTTTATCATTTATCAAGGATCTTAGATATATTAACGCAGGGGCGGGGAACCTTTTCCCTGGCGAGGGCCGTTTTAAATATTAGAAATTTGGTTGAGGGCCAGCCGTAAGGCCGGGTGGCATTTTTATTTATTTAATTAATTCCCCCCCCCCCCATCGGCCTCCGGAGGCTCCGCGCTCACCGTCCGAAGCTGCCGGCGGGTCCGCACGTCACCTCCAGCGTACCATGCCGATGAGGGCAAGAGGGCAAGACCTTGCCCTCATTGGCGTGGTACGCATGTGCGAAATGGCCAACAGCCTGGTGAGAAGGGGTCGAGGCGGCGGCCGGGGAGGACATGCAAAGGCCCTCTCCCGGCCTCCGGAGGTGACGCGCGGACCCGGCGGAGCCTCCAGGGGCCGGTTGGGCGGCCTCCCGGCAATCTGTCCGGGGTCCGGACCGGATAGCCTTGGGGGCCTGATCCGGCCCTGGGGCCAGAGATTCCCCACCGCTGTATTAACGGCACAAATCTGTCTACCGTTGAGACTTGCTCTGTCAGACTAAGGTGTCGCAAACATACCATAAAGCACTTTGCGGCACACTGGGAGCAAGTGGTGCCAGTGCGGAGGCCGGCGCCGCTCTTCTTATGCCGGAGTCACCGCTGCACCTGCTGGGGAAGGTAAGTTCCCTGCCAGGTGGCGGGGGGAGGGCATCACGGGGAGTTCTGGGAGGAGGGTGATTGGTCAGCCGGGCCTGGGAAGGGGGAGGGATTGATGGTGGTGGCTTCGCTGAAATCATATCCCCCTTCCCGAGTCTGGCCGCCATTACATGGCCCTCTCAAATGTGTGCCAGTAAAATAGCTGGCACATATTCGAGTAGACCCATTGAGGCGGCTGGAGCTCTACTCAGGGTAAGGAGATGAACGCCCCCTTCCCCCGAGGAGTGATCCAACCGCTCCAGTGCAGGGTCCTATCTAGATAGGATGAAGCATGGGTTCTACATCCGCACCACAGCCTAGCTAGATAGGATTGGGCTGTTAGTAACTACTTCACTGTCAGTATATTCTTAATGCAATGGATGGGGTTGATGAAGTGATACTGTACCAGTTTTCCAGTGTCTGGTTTAAAGTCACTTGGAAGGAGTCTTAAATCATCATGTTTAGGAATTTGGAGTTGATTTCTTTGCTTGGTGAGAAGTTAGATGACCACACACTAAAGCATGGTCCTCCAAATATGATGTTGGAAATGCAATAAGGAGCTTAACCACTGTCCATAGTGCAGGATATTGATCAGAAATTTCCGTCAATAACCAAAACTCTTGGTACGATTTCTTAAACGTTGGCTTCAGCTCAATATCATTTTGTAACTCATTTAACTCTTCTACTACTACCCCAACTTCCTCAGTACCTGAAAATGGATTTATGACACAATCTGGAATTTCCTCACACATATGCTTCATGCAGCATATGGCCTATACTGTGATTGAAATATAGACAGATTTCAGCTTGATAACACTGACCTAATTTCCTTGTAACTGAAGATTCATTTCATTGAACTTTGCAAATAGTTCTAATGAATGCTATGCCTGATTCCTTTTGAGTTCATCACTGAGGAAAGCATTCATGCCTTCAAAAAACTCCACAATGGTGTCAAAAATGTCATAAAAGCACCTCAGGCAGTTGCCAATTGATAGCCAACGAACGTCAGTATGAGGCATAAAATGTTCGAAATCTTCATCATTCTCAACACAGAGTTCCCGGAATAGTCAATCACTGAGACTTATAGGCTTTAATTTTATTCACTGCAGTAATGACATTGTGTAATTACTTGTGCAAGCGATCACTAAGGTTTTTTGCACCCAGATGTTGGCGGTGAATGGTACAGTGAATGGTAAAGACATTTGGCACTACTTTTTTCAAGTAAGCAGCACATCCACACTAGCGACCAGTCATTGATGGTGCGCCATCAGTTGCACAAGAAAGTATGTTAGTAAGCGGAATTTCCTGGTCTTTGAAGAACTGCTCAACAACACGAAATATTGACTCCCTTTTAGTATCTGTTCTAGTTGCCTTGCAAATAACAACTCTTGAGCCAAACTTCAGTCCTCCATAAAGCACACATAAGCAAGAAGCAAAGATTCATTGCCTGGCAAAGTTGACTCATCCAGCTGTAATGCAAATTCTGTTGTCCTTAGTATGCTGCACAATGTATCTGCTACATTTTCAGCCATTTCATCTCTGTGCCTTTGCACTGAATTGTTGCTGAGAGATTTGCATTATGAGATTTGCATAAATCGTATGATGATTTATGCAAAACAAAGCCTTATTAAATGCTGGTAGGATGAGTTCTTCACCAAGTGTATGTGGCTTTCTAGACCAGATGCGTAGTAACGCTGCCCCCGGGGGGGGGCAAAGTCCAAGACGATGCCCCTGGGAAGCCATGCCCCTGGGTTGACATCACGCAGCCTGTAACTGGCCAAAAACGGCCCCTGGGGCGGGCGGGAGGGCAGGGAACACTTCCCTGGCCTCAGCAGCAGTGCTGCAAGGCTCGTCGCCACTGCCAAGGGCAGTGAAAAAAAGCGGTGTGAAAAGGAGCCGCCGCTGCCGCATAGCCACTGCAGGGTGAGTGCTGCCCCCCTGGATGTGCTGCACGGGGGTGGACCGCCCCCCCATTACTATGCCTCTGTTCTAGACTAGCAATCAACAATGAAATGTTGTAGGATGCGCACAAACTATCAGTGTTTTGTCATGAAGCACTGCAAAACATGCTTGACAGTGTTGGCTGCTTTTGAAATTTGTCACAGATTGAAAAGAAGTTTTAAGTTCTTGTCTGCCTTGACAGGATGTGCCTTCTTCATATGCTCAATCAGTCTGGAAGGCTTCATTGCCTCATTAGAAAAGGCTTTTTCACATATTAGGCACATTGGCAGCTGCTGGTTTGTTGGTGCTGGTATAAATCCATACTTAGATATTCCAAACGAAACAGTCTACATTTCTTCTTTGATTTTTCTCCTACTGCCATTTCTACTCAATGACAAAGAGATAAAAACACACATAGCAATGACAGTTTCTCAAAACACAGTATACTTGTCTGACTAGAGCTCTGGTGGCGTATTTAGTAAATACAGGTTGGTTACCCCTTATTCGGACATCCGAAATCCAGACTATTCCGAAATCCAGACATTTTGGGGGCTATGGCTTAAAAAACACACACAACATAATGTTTTTCCAGCACCTGGCTGGCATAGCGCAAGGCACTCTGGGGCACAAAATTATTAAAAAATAGTTTATAAAATGACCTTCAGGCTATGTGTATAAGGTGTATATGAGACATAAATGAATTCCATGCTTAGACTTGGATCCCATCCCCAAATATCTCATATTTATGCAAATATTCCAAAATCCAGACAAATCCGAAATCCAGACAACATCCCATCCCAAGAAGTCTGGATAAGGGATACTCAACCTCTATTGCAATAGTTTCCACCAGATTTCAGCACTATGCAGAGGCAGTGCCAGCATGGTGCCATAACCTACCCCCACCCCCTTGCCCCTTAGCCTCCCCTTAAGTAATGTTGGAAGGGCGAGACAGAATAGGGATTCTGTTGGTGTACCGCCCACCATGCTGCCCAACAGTCTCCCTGCCTGAGCTGACCGGGGTGATCTCGACGCTGGCGTTAGAGTGCCCTCGCCTATTGGTACTGGGGGACTTTAATGTCCACGTTGAGGCCCCGAGGACAGCTGCGGCTCAGGACTTCATGGCCACCATGGCAACCATGGGTCTGTCTCAGAGAATATCTGCCCCGACACACGATGTGGGACACACGCTGGACCTGGTGCTTACTGCTGGGCAGGTGGATGGTGATCTGGATGAGGAGGAAATTTACATCACTCCTTTGTCATGGACAGATCTTTTTAATTGTTTTTAGACACTGTTTTATTAATTTTTATTGATTGTTTTTACTGTTTTAAAATGTGTTTTTTGTATGTATATTTTCTGTTGTAAGCCGCCTTGGGTCCCTTCGGGGAGAAAGGCGGGATAAAAATACTGTAAATAAATAAATAAATAGATCACTTCCTGTTGGGATTTAGGCTTATCGCGGCTTGTCGCCTCCGCAGTGGTGGGGGACCTCACTTTATGGTCCGCCCCCGGAGGATGATGGATCCGGATGGATTCCTGAGGGCTCTGGGGGACTCACCCAGCGTCGGCGACTCACCCAGCGCCATGGTTGACCTCTGGAATGGGGAAATGACATTTCAGAGCCTATTCCGTGGCGGTGGCGGCAGCTAAGAGGGCTTTCTTTTCTGCCGGCATCGCATCAGCGGAGAACTGTCCAGCTGAGCTTTTCCGTGTGGTCCGGGGCCTGCTCCATCTGGCCCCCCCAGTAGGTGGGGCGGAACACACGGCGGCTCGCTGTGATGAGTTTGCAAAGCACTTCGTGGACAAAGTCGATCGGATTTGGCATGACTTGGACACCACGTTAGCAGTATCTAATGATGTCCCTGAGGCACCTGTCTGTTCTCCTTCCTGGGATTCTTTTCAGCTTGTAGAATCTGAGGATGTGGACAGGATTCTTTGGAGTGTGAGACCGTCCGCTTGCCTGCTTGACCCTTGTCCGGCATGGCTGATTAGAGCTGCCCGGGCGGGGCTGGCTGAGTGGACGGGGAGGGTGGTAAATTCATCTCTGAGGGGGGGTGCCGCCGTCTTTGAAGCAGGCGGTGGTGCGTCCCCTCCTGAAGAAACCCTCCCTAGATCCCACTATTTTGAACAACTTCCGGCCAGTCTCAAATATTCCATTTCTGGGCAAGGTGATCGAGCGGGTAGTGGCGTCCCAGTTCCAGAGGGTCTTGGATGAAGCTGATTATCTGGATCCAGTCCAGTCTGGCTTCAGGCCGGGGTTCGGGACAGAGACGGCCTTGGTCGCCTTGGTGGATGACCTGCGCCGGGGACTGGACAGGGGGAGTGCATCCCTGTTAGTCCTGCTGGACCTCTCGGCGGCTTTTGACACCATTGACCATGGTGTCCTCCTGGGTCGGTTGGCTGGGTTGGGGCTCGGAGGAACCGTTTTGAGGTGGTTCCGCTCCTTCCTGGCTGATAGATCCCAGAAGGTGGTGCTGGGGGATGCTTGTTCGGCACCCTTGCCCTTGAGGTGTGGGGTGCCACAAGGGTCAATTCTATCCCCCATGCTGTTTAACATCTATATGAAGCCGCTGGGAGAGGTCATCTGGGGGTTTGGGGTAGGGAGTCATCAGTATGCTGATGACACCCAGCTCTTTCTCTCCTTTCCACCTGACTCCAAGAGGGCGGTCGATGTCCTGAATCGTTGTCTGGAGGCAGTTGGGAGCTGGATGGGGGCAAACAAGCTGAAATTAAATCCTGATAAGACAGAGGTTCTTCTGGTCCAGAAGTCTGCGACTCAGGTACTGGATCATCGTCCTGCTCTGAATGGGGTTGTACTCCCTCTGAAGGAGCAGGTCCGCAGCTTGGAGGTTCTCCTGGATGCGCAGCTGCTCCTGGATTCCCAGGTGGCGGCTGTGGCCAGGGGGGCTTTTGCCCAGCTTCGGCTGGTGCACCAGCTGCGACCGTACTTGGATCGTGCAGACCTGGCCACAGTGACCCATGCCCTAGTGACATATAGACTAGATTACTGCAATGCGCTCTACGTGGGGCTGCCTTTGAAAACTGTTCGGAAACTGCAACTAGTGCAGAATGCGGCGGCCTGGGTGGTTGCCGGGGCCTGTTGGTTCAATTCAGTCGGACTGTTGCTTCGGCGGCTACACTGGCTGCCGGTTTGTTTCCGGGCACAATTCAAAGTGCTAGTTTTGACTTTTAAAGCCCTATACGGCTCGGGTCCAGGGTATTTGAGGGACCGCCTCCATCCTTATAATCCGACCCGTACTCTGAGGTCATCAGGGGGGGCCCTGTTAACCGTGCCACCACTGACGGAGGTGAGGGGGATGGCGGCGCGGAATAGGGCCTTCCTGGCAGTGGCGCCCCAATTGTGGAATTTCCTCCCCCTGGAATTGAGAACGGCTCCTTCCTTAGAGACCTTTCGGCGGGGCCTTAAGACATTTTTATTTAGATCAGCATTTGATGTCTGACATGGCGGGCTGGCTTTTTAACAAATGGCTTTTAACAAATGTAAATGTGGATGACCCACTGGGGCTGTTTGTTTTAATTGTTTTAATTCTTGATTTTAAATGTATACATGTATTTTAATGTTTTTATTGTAAGCCGCCTTGGTTGCCCTTGTGGGAGAAAGGCGGGGTATAAATTCTATAAATAAATAAATAAATAAATAAATAATCCCCCCCAAGGGGTGGTACCACCCGCTTTGGGAACCACTGGAGGAAAGTGACATAGCACCCAGAGGCATAGAGAGTATCCAGTGAGAAATACAAGAATTTGTGTCTTATGGATTATACGGGCAATATGTATATTAAATATAGGCAATGGAGCTTGGTGGTTGGATGTAGCCCACTGCAAAACTGTGAACCCTTCATAAAAAGGAGTACCTCTGCTTGTAAGCACCACTTTTTAAACTTTTTGAACAGAGTTTCTAACTGTCTGCATCCACCCAGAGACCATGCAAAATCTTTGGCTCCAGTCCTCAGCTGAGCTGGTCAGAAATCCCCTGTGCACTTCCCACTTTGTCAAAATACTGATATTTTCATTGCTGCATTCCGTAATACACAAACTATCTTCATAGCCTGAATTTTTGTCCAGCTTCTATGAAAGCAAAAATGTTTTTTACTTCAGTAACTCTTCTCCCTTCAAAAAAATTATAACTAAATTTTGTTATGAAAATGGGGACGAACCTATAATATTTTGAAAACAGAGAAATCTATCATAGAAGGGGGAGGGGAAGGGAATTTCTAGTGAATTAAATTTGTGTCCCATTTCTTTCCAAATAATTTTTCATGTGAAGCCAGTTCTTTTCATCATTGTATTTTTGTGATGGCTAGACCAGAAGTTCATTTTTCTACGCTCAACACAATGTTAAGAGACAGCGAACCTACTTAGTGGGGGTTGAAAGCCCCATACTGCACCAGTTAAGGGAGAAGCTAAACATCTCAGCAGGCCCTGCCAGTGCCAGAGCCCTGCGGGTACACATGAAATCCTAGCTCCTACCTTGGAATTTAAGTTTACACTGGACAAAAAGACTAAGGCTGCAATCCTAAACACAGTTACAAGGGAGTAAGTCCCATTGAACGTAGTGAGATTTACATCTGAATGAACACGCATAGGATTGCATTGTAAATCTACTCTCAGTAATGTGCTCTTACTCTCAGTAATGTGCTCTTACTTGTGGAACTGACATTCTACTGGGATGAAGAAAAGAGCTGCCAAACTAATTGTATTTTACATGGAGGAGGTGTTCACATCTCCAAAAGGAAAAAGGAGAATTTATATATAAAAAAGGAATGTATAAAAGAGTGCACATAAGTGGGTAGATGCTAAATAAAACTGTGTGTTCAACGATCGTGGGAATTCGCTAATAAATAGGACTGGGAACAGGCAATATTTTTAAGAGAGCTTCAAGTGGTATGATAGAGGCACTGCCGCATCTCTGTGTGCATCACTGCATGTGCGCTTACACACACACACACACACACACACACACACACACACACACACACACAGAGTCTGTATCCTGCCCCAACTGTGAGCTTCAAAGTTGTTTTGTACATCAAGGAAATGATGAGATAGTTCCAAAGGTTTACTTACAAGGAGGAAGCTTTATGAGTTAACTTACCCATCTCCCGCATGCAACCAATAAACTGGGACGGACATATGACTCGCACTAACAATCTCCAGGTCTGAACAACAAACAGAATTACAGTAGTTAGAGCCCAATCCTATACAAGTCTACTCAGAAGTAAGTCCCACTGTATTCAATGGGGCCTACCCCCAGGAAAGTGTGCATAGGATTGTAGCCTTATACCTTAGTGTTTATTACGAAAGCTGCAGCTGGGTTACATAATGGTGTACTAATATTAATTAATTAGCACGAATATAGGTGGGAACTACAATAACACAATCTCATCATGCAGACTTGGACACAGCTGGGCCATCTTACTGATAAGAATAAGGTTGATTACCTACTTTACAGGGGTTATCTCTACATTAGCATACACCAGAATGTGGGCTCATTAGTTCATACTCAAAAATAATCAACAATCAAACTGCATACTTTTACTTCTAGGGAGGCCTGTTGCTGCTTAAAGACACACAAGCCAGGGGAAAGATGGAGGAAACCTCATGCCCAGGGCAATACATGTCCAATTGTCATCACTGGCCAAGGAGACTACAAAAGATTCCCTACTTAAGGACATCCAACTTAAGACCTTCCAAGATAAACATGCCTGGCCACATGTCCGTAGACAGCGTTAGTGCCCATTCCCAGCATTCCCCATCTTATTCCAGCTCTGTAACCTGTTTTCTAAGATAACACCACACAATATAGAGCACTGTAAATACATTTTTCTTATATTTCACAACATGCTCACTACTGATAATAATGATGTTGGACTGAAGAACAAAACAACTTACAAAGAGACCTTGGAAACTAACCTCTTTCTTAAGTAGGGGAGCTTACGTACGTAGAGATTATGCACTACTTAACTGAGCAAGAGTGGAGTGAATAAACACCACAGACAACAATGTCTCTCTTGTACCATTTTTGAAAGCAAAATTGTGTGGCAGGAAGCCAGACGTGGAAGGCTGGGGCTTTCTGCCACGAAGCCCAGTGCAAGTTTTCTTGGGTCCGACTTCCCTTGCTATTCAGGTAGGCCAGTGGTTCTCAAACGTTTTAGCACCGGGACCCATTTTTTAAAATGACAATCTATTGGGACCCACCTAACTTTACGAGACGCTCAAACATTTATCTCCCTATATTTACACAAGCTTGCAAACTGCAGGAGCTCAGCTGTTTGCAGGGTAATTAGCAGCTATCTTGCAAACTGCAGGAGTTTAGCTCTTTGAAGGGCAATTAGCAGCTCTCTGATTTTTGAATAGCCTCAGGGCTTGTGGCAATTACTTATCTGATCTTTCCATCACCTGGGACCCACCAGAAATCAGGTTGCGACCCACCAAGTGGGTCCCAACCCACAGTTTGAGAAACATTGAGGTAGGCAGTGAAGTTTATTACAACAGGACTTTGACCCCATTTACTGAAGCATTTTAACTGCTAAGCTGTTTAGGCGGCAATCCTATACACACTTACCTGGAAGTAAGTTCCACTGAATTCAATGAGACATACTTCTGAGTAGACATGCATAGGACTGCACTGCAAGTCTTTTAAATGTTTTTGTTGCTACAAGTGATATATGCATTGCCCCAGCTGCTTGCTGCCATCATCTACAATCTTGAGGATCTCAGAGCATAAATGAAGCAAACCTCTAGCCCTTTAATAGATGTTTATGATCTGTCTGTGTAATACTGTATTGTCTCAAGGAAGCAAGCAAAAAAAAATATTATATGTTATGGTTGCTGCTTCCATTACGCCACCCTTCCCTAAAAGTTCAAATATTGGGTTAAAAAATGAGCCCATCTCTGTGCTTGGCAATTATACTGAAAACCTGTCATCTAAGAAGTCAAATACAATACTAGTTAGCATTAAATAAATTACAGCGCACCTTGTGTTCTGGCATAAAATAGGGGCTGCACTATGCACCTCAGCAAATAGCTCCAATTGCCTTGCTGAGGCAGCCAAGGCAGTAAAATGAAACTGACGTGCCAGAGAATGGAAATGGCTGGTGCTCAGAAGGCCAAGGCACAATAATCAATTAAGGGAATGGCTCAGATTCTTTGGTGATGCCAATCATTGTTACTCTGTTGGAACTGGCAGAGTGGTCCATATTAACACTAGCTGAGGACTTGGCGAGCTCAGCCTTTATTTCATTCTGTCATTCTTTTGAGCAATGCAGGCACAATGCATCACACCGAATCACTTCCTTCAAGTCATCTTCATGGGACGGTTGATAAGCACACCCCAAAAGATGTCCTGATGAAAAAATGGTTAGACAGAGCTCAACATTAGAAAGTTCACTACTCCAAATTCAAAATATAAACATTCCAGTTCTCAACTTGGAATTTCTGAATTTGCAACTTTTAATTTTAAATCCGCAGTTTAAAAGTGTCATAATGCCACGTCAGCATTTGGCAATAAGAGAAGTAGCAGTTAAGGTGCAAGTAATCACAGCTGTCGGAAATCTCTTATTTGCTCAAAGGATTTAAAAGAGATCAGACAATGTGAACAGAGCCCTTTTTTATGCCTGTTTCAGGTTCAATTCAAGAAGTTGGTTCTTTTAAAGGTCTAAATGGCTTAGGATCTGGAGAGCTGAAGGACAACCGTTAGTACTGTATGTTGCTTTGATGATGCTATGTTCATCATCTGAGGCCCTGCTTCAGGACTCTTGCAGCCCAATCCTAACTCCCTAAGCCCCAATGCAGCAGCACCAACATCCTGCAGTGTGTGTGTGTTCGGGGGGGAGTCATGGAGGCCTCTTCAAGGTAAGGGAACTTTCATTCCTTTATCTCAGGGTAAGCCTCTGCTTCCTCAATGAGTCTTCTTGTACGTATGCCAGCTATTCTGCTGGCGTAAGTCAGAGGAGAGTAAAGGAGAGGGAAGGGGAGAAGGGATGGGGATAGGCGCCTCAAGCTGCTGTCGCCAGGATCCACCCCCTTCCTCTCCAATCTGCCGCCCACTGTACCCATCCTTGCCCAGACGCTCCACTGTTACTCCCCTCCCTACCCCATTTCTCCCACCATCTGCCCCCTGTGCTGGCTTACCTGCACTCCTGTGGGCAGCTGGATGTGGCAGTGAACCTCCGACACGACACTGCTGCCGTTTGTGGTGGCAGCTCCGAAATGCCCACTGGAAGCGCACTGCGTGTGTTGTCATATAGCCATTTGCAATAGCAGAACTTCTGTTCTGCTGTCGTAAATGTTAGTTAGGATTGGGCTGCTAATGTCTGAGGTGCAGCAAGCATGTACTAGCATGGCCTTTTTGGTGGTGGTGCCAACCCTGGGGAAAAGTTTTTTCTGACATTGCTACATTAGGCACCAAGCAAAGTCCTAGTTGTTCTGGTGCTCTTGGGATTGTCTGAGCTTATTCTTCCTGTTGTAAGTGTATATATATTTTTTCCCTCTTGCTGGCTTGAACTTTATTTTGAAATGGTCTTTGTGTTTTTGCTGCTGTTTTTGTCACAATAGATTTTTTGTTTCAAATTTCTTATTTTGCTGATTTGATGTCAGGTATTAGAAAGGCAGGATATAAACCTTTTAAAATATTTTTTTCTTCACAAAACAGTACTCCAATCCCAGATTACCTATTGCTGTCAGACGAGAACATATCTTTATGCGGTCAGTAACAGAGGCACTGAAGTCTTGCAATAGCTCATAAAGACGGCAATGGTTGTTCAGCAATTTTCCATCTCTCACAGAGACCATTCTCTTTGGTTCTCCACCATTAATCTTACTTTGCATGGAAATACAGCAGATACAGAAGACCTAAGCAACCAGCATTATAGCAGACCACTAGTACGCATGGAGAAAGAGAGAGCAAGGAGACCTTCCTACTATTTACGAGCATGTGCCCTCTAGATTTCTTTCCTAGATACACAGGGCTGAGCTGAAGCAGAGGCCATGGTATCATGGTATCAAAGCAGGGTACTGACATGGTACTGGAAACAATGTAGGGCTACGGTATGGAAGACCAGAACAGATGCAGGAATTGAGATCTTGTCAGCTCCTTCAGTCCCCTGAATGCTGCCCGCAACACTGACGAATATGAACATTACATGGTTTTGGAAGGGCTCCCGACATCTCCGAGTGCTCTGTGTACTATTACGTTATCTTTGATCTAAACCCCTGTTAGGGATTTCATGCTCTCAGCCTTTGTTTTAGATTCAGTACATTTATCAGAGCGATCTTTCTGAGATGTGTCAACAAATTCAACTGGCTGTTCTGAGTTAGTTATTTAGAAGAAAGAAAGAAAAAACGACATTGCATTTTGAACTGAAGATTTGATCATGCACATGCTGGGATAACTCTCAAGCTTCAGACTTTCTTAGTGAATTGTTGGGGTGCAAAACAGAAACGAAGTAGGATAAGAACACTGTCCACCGTACTCTGTTTGCTTTGCAATTCCTCCCAGCTTAACAATCCTGATGTCCACCTTCTTCCGCTATGACTCCTTGTCTAGGGATATAACCCAGAGAAGGATGAAAAATGTAGAAGGAGAAAAAGTAGTATTAGCCATTGAATACTTGGAAGGCTGTACATCTCAAAATGTACCTATCACCTTAGTGATGGCTACAACCCAAGCGGACTGCAGCTCCACCCACATCATGGTGACCTTACTGCTGAACGTGGGGTGGGCAAGTAGTGAGATTATAGTTTCCTTATTTATTTTGACATTGGCGTGTAGAATTTCATTCCACTGTCATATCTTACATCAGACAGTAGAAGAACATACGAGGGTGTGTGCCCCTCCATATGTAGGCACATGTGGAGAGTCTTCAATCCATGAAATTCACTGGTCAGTGCTTTATCATCTGTGTTCATCATCTGCAGCAAGAAAATGAAGAATAGAATGGATGTCCAGTTTTGAGGATATTGGGTTTCAATGAGGTTCAATAATGAATGCAAAATGTGCAACAGAAGAACTGTCAATATGAAGTTATAACCTACATGCAGACAATGTGCAAGTGTTTGTGGGAAGCGCACTGGCATAATGCATGGGACTATGAAGTCTGAGCATGAAGTTGGCAGGCATATCTGTATGTGACAATCAGGGCTAGTCAGTGGGACAATGGCAGTCCATTGGGGGAAGCAGCCAAGCCACTCCCTCTGATGGGCTGTCATGGACCCAAGGCTGCACTGGGGCACTGTGGTTGACCACCACTCTCATCCCTGACTGCCTTCTGCCTTTTGAGAAGGCAGGGAGAATGGGAAAAGAAATAAGGATGGGGAAGAGAGGTGCCACTCTAGGCACAGTTCTCCATTCCTCTCCCCCATTTCATCCCTTTCAAAAGAGCGGCAGGAAGCTGGGGAGGAGAAGGGCAGCTGTGAGAGGAAGAGCAGGAGTAGTCAAA
The DNA here is from genome assembly GCA_026170595.1 of Plestiodon gilberti rubricaudatus. NCBI lineage: Eukaryota > Metazoa > Chordata > Lepidosauria > Squamata > Scincidae > Plestiodon > Plestiodon gilberti. The sequence continues at coordinate 161,464,723 of JANXHW010000002.1, forward strand.
AGAAAGTAAGTGAAGAGAGGGTGGCAGGGATCCACCACATGGCTGCTGCAGGACTTGAAGCAGCCTAAACATTCATTTACAAAATCTAGAGTTGCACAGTGACTCTAGTTATTCATAACTTTATGTGCGACTAGCAGATAGAGTTAAGAAAATCTAGAATTACCCAGAGGCACCATGTGACTAAATTTTAACAATGAACCTTCAGGCTGCCACAAATCTCATGGCAGTCAGAGAACCCCTTTTGGCTACTGGGTAGAGTAAGGGAAAATAAGTGCTCTAGGCACATAATCAGCTCCCCAATGGCCATTGCAACCAGTAGCTCCCAGGTGAGTAGGAGAAGAAACCGCCCCCACCCACCAGGCTGGCCAAAGGTGGAGAGCCATCCAGGACCCAGCTAAGCCAGGGAGAGAGGCTGAGCCAGGGGAGGGAGGCAAAGTGTGGGTGGGGCAGCAGAAGGGCAAGTAGAACTGGGGGAGAAGTGTAAGTGGAAAGAGAGACAAGTGGGGAGGTGCGCATGGAGTATATGTGGAAGAGAGAATCCCGGAAGCAGACCCTGGTACCAACCCTGTCTGGGGGACTTGGAAGTGTGGCAGGGGTAATGTGGGGGGAATCAGGCATGGGGAAGGAATTTGCACCAAACGAGGCTGTTGGCAGATCTTGGCCCAAGTGCCAGGGGGCTTGGGATTGGTCTGTTGACAATATGTTGATAATCACAAATCTGTAATCACGGAATACTATGCTCGTGATAATGTGTCCTGTGAATGTACTTGTGGGAAAGAGTGCAATCATATACATATGTGAAAATACTAGTGATCCCATAATACCGAGTGTGTATTATTAACGTGCACATGTGTTCACCAGAAAACTTTGTGAGTGTAGGTGGGAGCATGTGCATCAGTGTCACCGTGACAGTGTGTTTGGACAAAAAATGCGTGTAAGTAAAATGTATCCATAGGAACCTAAATGCTAATTTGCCAATAGAGAATGACTGGAGTTAAAAGACAGTTTGTTGTTCCTTGCAGTTTAGACTTCTGTGCAAGTGTGCGTGTGCATGTGCAATAGTGTTTTGTTTTTACAAGTGTGTATGTAAGTGTGTTTCAAGGATCCTGTTTATGTACAAGAATATGTTCTAAACGCTGTGTGAGAGCGTGTGCGCATTTGCCTAGGAAAAGGCTTCCAGCTGACATGCCATTAGGTCCCATTTCCTTCATAATGAAATCCAGGCCTGGAGTCCGTCCGTCTCAGCCCAGCACGCTGCTCAGCCCTGCAGCGTGTGCTGGAAATCGAGTCCAGAAGGTTAATTATTCTCTCAGTTGACCAACATTTTTGAGACAATAGAATGAGGGAAATTAATTGCAGAGCTCAGTCTTTTAAAAGCGAACGGTAAGGATGTCCTTTGCCAAACCCTGGCTCCAAGAGCAAGAAGAAAATGTGAAGAAAACAGAGGCAGGGTCATTAGAAAGGTTACTTTTTAACCCTCTACTTGTCTAGGAAAAGACATTTCAAACAGAGTGTTGCCTTAATGTTTTCCTTCAAGCCTGGACCAAGTCGAAGTGGTGCCCAATTTTCCACCCTCCCCATCATTCTTTCTCTTTCTTTCTTTAAGGATGCATCAGTGCACATGCGTGGCAAACCCTCCTCCCCTTAAGGCTGATCTACACCGCACGTATCCAGGCGTGTCCCGGGTGCGTGCGGAGCGGTGTGGCTTCCTTTTTAACCAATCGCCATGGAACACGGGAGAGCTCTGCTCTCCCAAGTTCCGTTGCGATCGGTCGTGGACCATGCTCATGACTGAGAGAGAGCGGGACACGGAGCAAACTGTTTGACCAATGGGATGACAGGGACACACGTGTTTCAGCCAATCAGCGAGAGCCTCCAAACGCAAAAGAAATCGAAGTTGGTGTAGATCAGCCTTTATGGCCACCTTCACCTTCTCCTCCAAGTGCCAGCCCAGCTGCAATGACTTGAGGAGGACTGCTGCCACACCAATCCTCTTCTCACTGGAGAATGAGTGAGAGGAAGATGGGAGTAGTGACAGGGTGAAGTGGCTGGACAGGCACTGTGTGGTGAAGGCAACAGGCAGACAGTGACTGTGAAGCACCCCCACACCCTCACCAGTTTCTCACCACTGCCTGGTCCACAGCTCAAACCAGCTACCTCATCCAGCCTCAGGAGTGGAGAGGCCCCTGCTTTCTTTAATCCTAACTCAGTCCATTCTGTGGATCTGAAGAGGTAAAGTAAAAGCAATGTTTGAACAAAAGGCACTTCACATGTATCTCTTGTCAGACCGAATGAAAAATCTGCATCCTCGTGAAAAAGAATTCCCTCCCACATCTAATTTTCTTTCCTATTTCTCAAAAAACAAACAACCCAGCACCATGAAGAAATGTTGCTGCCATAAGCTTTTGGTCATAACGGTTACTCTACCAAGATAAATGAAAATTTTACCTAAAGGATGATGATGACGAGTCAACTGGGCAAATGAGACATGTACTTCACATGCTGGGCACTCTAGAAGGGATTAAACAGTTGGTTGCTGGTCGCTACTGCTTCTCTGCATCCGATCATCAGTACTGTAAAGCAACTGTGCCAGGGAATTGAGAGAAGCGTTAGGTGGTTCCTGCAACCACTTCAAGGTGGTGATGAAGAATCCTAGGTGGATGCTGTGACTGCAGCAGCAAAGACATTAACCGCCCAATCCTACCTTCTCCGGCTGTTGTCACAGTGCCTCTACTGCTGGCACTGACTATCATAAAGCAGTCAGTGCCAGTTGTAAGAGGCACTTTGGCAGTGCACCACCCAGCGCTGCCAGGGGCACTGGCGGGAAGGCCGGTGCCTTCCTGCCCACGTTGTCAGCTCTCCCGCTGCCCGATGGAGCAGGTAAGTCAGTGGAAGAGGATGGCGGGAGGGCAGAACGGGGACAATGGGAGCGTGAAACTGTGTGGGGGGGATGGGCGGATCAGGTCCGGAAAGGGGGCGTTTATGGCAGCAGTGATGGCCACCGAATCCTAACCCCCTTCCCGGACCCGATCCTGGGGCGCGGGTCCACATGAACCTGCACAGCTATTTAGCTAGCATAGGTCTGAGTAGACCATGCCACAGAGGCTTATCCCTGGGTAAGGGAACGATGGTTCCCTTACCTAGAGGAGACCTCCACATCTGCCCCCCTCCCAGAATGCAGCAGTAGCAATTTTGGCACTGCTGCATCAGTGGGCGGGAAAACAATAGGATTGGGCTCTAAAGATAGATCAGCAGGGAGAAGTCCCGATTGGTTTGTATGATGATATACAAAACAGGAGGAAAATGATGTACAGATGGGGCTGGTGCAGGTCACTCCAATATTCAAGGTTCTGGTTTGTATTTAATTTTTTTTAAAATTCACCCATTGCTCAAAAGCTTCTGTATTCACATTCATGTCATACATAGGAATCATTCTCAACTATGGAGTTTGCTGAGTGGCCCTGGGCAAAACACCATGTTATAGAATTATTCTGTGAAGGTTTAATGCTGTAACATACCCCAGGCCCTTAAGACAGAAGTTCAAAGGAGGAGAAAAAAAACACTTTAAAAACATTTTAAAGATTGCACCTACAAAACATGAACATTGAAATGCCATATCTTGCATTGTTTCCTGAACTTCAAGCCAATCAGAATCCAGGCAGGCAGTTTTACAGGCAAGGAGTCCAAAAGATGCAGACTTTGTCCTCATGGAGACATGCCTTGTTACTGGTTCCAGGATGATGAAATGTTAGAGCCATAAAGACCAATACTGCTTAGGAGAGTGGAGGAAGCAACAGACAAGGGGCAGAACATGGGGAGGTGAAGCTGGCCGAGAAGGAAATTTGTAGTTAGCAGCAGCATCCCACTCAGACAGCTATAAAAGTCTTTATGGTTTAATTAGCAAGATGTCCCACCCAATGGTAGGTATGTGTATGAAAAAGGGGCCAGAAAGAGCTTTTAAAAAAGTTAAGTAGCTTGAGCTGCAGAGCAAAACGTCAGTGCAGAAAGCGGAGTACAGGCGTAATAAGCTCCCTTTAGCACTTCACAATGCTGGTGAGACCAGATGGAATTGCTACAGCTATTCCTGCATTTGTCTTTTAAATACATACACTATTTGCTTCTACAACATCCCATGGTACTGAGTGCAACTATCGCACAAGGAAGCAAATATCTTTGTGCTCGTTTTGCACTGCTTGACTTCCCATTCCTTTGTGTGCCCAAAATTCTCACAACTTGGAAAAGAGTAAGTAGTTCACTTTTCATTGGAACATTCATGAGAATGGTCCAGAAACGTCCGGCTCTCATATCCATGGACAAAGAAACTTCCCTATTTGATGAAATGGAATGAAAGAGAAAGACAGAGACATTCTCCAGGTTCAGAGGCAGTAAGCTTCTGAATACCAACTACTGAGGAGCAATACAAACAGCTGTAGAGCTATCCTACATCCCCTGCACATGGGCTTCCCAAAGGCATCTAACTGGCTCCTGCAGGAAACAGGATGCTGGGCTAGATGGGCCTTTGATCTGATCCAGCAGGGCTGTTCTTATGACTTTCAATGAAGATGTTCAGTCCAAAACCTAATACCGTCACGGGTTATGTGTTCCAACGACCAGACCATTCCCATATCCTCTTCATGCTGCTGCCTCATATCATTGATGAATAAGGCAGGAATAATAGGCCATCCGAAACATTCAATTTCTTCAATAATGTATTCAAAACATAATAGTGAAACTACAATCATGTTGCATGCAAATATTAGAATAGTTATTCCAAATATGGTTGTGTTGCAATTGTACGATAAACATGAAAGCAGGAATGCAGTTATTTATGTCCTCAATCGTATGTTTAAGTTTGGCATATTTAAGCTCTTCCATCCAGCTGTCCGACTTTATCAATTCCCATAAAACTTCTTACAAGTGTCTGTGCCAGGGGAAGAGCACATCACAAGAGACTGCATCTCTGTAGAGGAAACTCAGTTCTGCAATCTGCCCATCACACTTCGTGTTTCATATCCATGCACTTGCCACACAAGGTGCATTTTGCAGCGTGCAATATGCATTCAAGGAAATCCCAGCCTGAAATGGCTGTTGAAGGGGCCCCAGCTAAATGGTGTATGTGGAGGGGACGGTCTTAGTATTGTACCAGAAAGGATGCATTGGAAACTGAACAACAAAATTCCTCCCAAACTATTGAGGGGAAAAACATAGTGCCAGATTTCTACTACAGATTCATAATGCTTGCAGTTGAAAGATCCCAAAAGCAATCTAAGGCTGCAATCCTATACAGGTTGGTTACCTGTCATCTGGACATCGGAAATCCAGACTATTCCGAAATTCAGACATTTTTTGGCGCCTTGACTTAAAAACAAACAAACAATTTTTTCCAGCACCTGACTGGCATAGTGCAAGGCATTCTAGGGCACAAAATTATTTAAAGTATTGTATAAAATCATCTTCAGGCTATGTGTATAAGGTGTATATGAGACAAATAAATTTTGTGACAAATAAATAAATGGGACTTGGGTCCCATTCCCAAGATATCTCATTCTATTTATGCAAATATTCTGAAATACAGACAAATACAAAATCCAGACATTTTCCCGTCCCAAGCAGTCCAGATAAGGGATACTCAACCTGTACACCTTTTTTGGGGAGCAGCCTTCCCTGCACGCTATGTGGCTGCACAGTTCTAATGGAAGCCCTTTGCAGTTTACCTCTTGGCACTCTGGAGCTCGGTGATGATGATGATGCTATTGCTGAGCGCTCCACAGTCACCTCCGCACAGCCATGCTAGGGCTCTGCGTACCCGGGGGGGGGGGGGGGGAAGATTGCCTGGGAGTAAGCCTTATTGAACACAATGGGACTTACTCCTGAGTAGATACACATAGGATTGTGGTGTAAGGCTGCAATCCTATACATACTTCCCTGAAAGTAAACCCCATTGGACACAATGGAACTTATTTCTAAGTAGACATGCATAGGATTGTGCTTTAATTACCCGGTAGTTATCACATGCAGATCTCTTCCGATGTAAAAATCTCTTATGAGCTTAGAAATTGGTCATTTTAAATGATTCCTGTGTATGCTTGTATCTGTGTATGCATTTGTCCTGCCCTGTTCTCTGTTGCCAAGGTCAATTCCTTCTCTGTGGAACCCTCTCAACACTGTGTATGCAGGCTAGGTTTCTCTTATGACTCAGTTCTGGAAAAGCTGGGCTGATGATCAATCCCCACACACAATTTCAACATACAGGAACTTATATGAATGTTGCGTTGACCCTATACAGTACATAGATGCACGTCTGCGCATATGCATTATATATATATAATGGTGGTGGGGGCTGGGCAGGCCATTTCAGGAGAACGAGGGTCAGTCACAGGCAGACTGTCCCCCTTTCTGGCCCTTCTCCCATCCCTCTGACCCTTGGTGGTCTGGGCAACAGTCCCCTGAGTTTGAAACTGCTGCTCTTGAACGCCAGGTCAGTCAACAATAAAATCTGCCTAGTCCAGGATTTAATCCTGGATGAAGGAGCTGACCTGGTGTGTATTATGGAGACCTGGCTGGATGAGTCGGGAGGGGTAAGTCTCTCCCAGATGTGCCCGCCAGGTTTCCGGATATTGCAGCAGCCACGACTACAGGGGCGGGGAGGTGGAGTTGTGATAGTCTATATATATCGTGATACCATCCATCTCACTGGGTACCCTGTCCCGCGGTCCACTGGGTTTGAGTGCCTCCATGTCGCGCTGGAAGGGCGAGACAGAATAGGGATTCTGTTGGCGTACCGCCCACCATGCTGCCCAACAGTCTCCCTGCCTGAGCTGACCGGGGTGATCTCGGCGCTGGCGTTGGAGTGCCCTCGCCTATTGGTGCTGGGGGACTTTAATGTCCATGCTGAGGCCCCGAGGACAGCTGCGGCTCAGGACTTCATGGCCGCCATGGCAACCATGGGTCTGTCTCAGAGAATATCTGCCCCGACACACGATGCGGGACACACGCTGGACCTGGTGCTTACTGCTGGGCAGGTGGATGGTGATCTGGATGTGGAGGAAATTAACATTTCTCCTTTGTCATGGACAGATCACTTCCTGGTGGGATTTAGGCTTATCGCGGCTTGCCGCCTCCGCAGTGGTGGGGGACCTCATTCTATGGTCCGCCCCCGGAGGATGATGGCTCCGGATGGATTCCTGAGGGCTCTGGGGGATTTTCCTGTTGCCAGAGTCGGCGACTCACCCAGCGCCCTGGTTGACCTCTGGAATGGGGAAATGACCAGGGCTCTGGATCTGATCGCTCCTGAGCGTCCTCGACCAAGCCGCAGAGTCAGGGCGGCCCCTTGGTTTACTGAGGAGCTGCGGACGATGAAGTGGCAAGGTAGATGTCTAGAGCGATGGTGGCGGAAAACTTGTGCTGAATCCGACCGGGCATGGGCTAGAGCTCACTTCAGAGCCTATTCCGTGGCAGTGGCGGCAGCTAAGAGGGCTTTCTTTTCTGCCGGCATCGCGCCTGCGGAGAACCGTCCAGCTGAGCTTTTCCGTGTGGTCTGGGGCCTGCTCCATCTGGCCCCCCCAGTAGGTGGGGCGGAACACACGGCGGCTCGCTGTGATGAGTTTGCAAAGCACTTCGTGGACAAAGTCGATCGGATTTGGCATGACTTGGACACCACGTTAGCAGTATCTAATGATGTCCCTGAGGCACCTGTCTGTTCTCCTTCCTGGGATTCTTTTCAGCTTGTAGAACCTGAGGATGTGAACAGGATTCTTTAGAATGTGAGACCGTCCGCTTGCCTGCTTGACCCTTGTCCGGCATGGCTGATTAGAGCTGCCCGGGCAGGGCTGGCTGAGTGGACGGGGAGGGTGGTAAATTCATCTCTGAGGGAGGGGGTGGTGCCACCGCCTTTGAAGCAGGCGGTGGTGCGTCCCCTCCTGAAGAAACCCTCCCTAGATCCCACTATTTTGAACAACTTCCGGCCAGTCTCAAATATTCCATTTCTGGGCAAGGTGATCGAGCGGGTAGTGGCATCCCAGCTCCAGAGGGTCTTGGATGAAGCTGATTATCTGGATCCATTCCAGTCTGGCTTCAGGCCGGGGTTCGGGACAGAGACGGCCTTGGTCGCCTTGGTGGATGACCTGCGCCGGGGACTGGACAGGGGGAGTGCATCCCTGTTAGTCCTGCTGGACCTCTCGGCGGCTTTTGACACCATTGACCATGGTGTCCTCCTGGGTCGGTTGGCTGGGTTGGGGCTCGGAGGCACCGTTTTGAGGTGGTTCCGCTCCTTCCTGGCTGATAGATCCCAGAAGGTGGTGCTGGGGGATGCTTGTTCGGCACCCTTGCCCTTGAGGTGTGGGGTGCCACAAGGGTCAATTCTATCCCCCATGCTGTTTAACATCTATATGAAGCCGCTGGGAGAGGTCATCTGGGGGTTTGGGGTAGGGAGTCATCAGTATGCTGATGACACCCAGCTCTTTCTCTCCTTTCCACCTGACTCCAAGGGGGCGGTCGATGTCCTGAATCGTTGTCTGGAGGCAGTTGGGAGCTGGATGGGGGCTAACAAGCTGAAATTAAATCCTGATAAGACAGAGGTTCTTCTGGTCCAGAAGTCTACGACTCAGGTACTGGATCATCATCCTGCTCTGAATGGGGTTGTACTCCCTCTGAAGGAGCAGGTCCGCAGCTTGGGGGTTCTCCTGGATGCGCAGCTGCTCCTGGATTCCCAGGTGGCGGCTGTGGCCAGGGGGGCTTTTGCCCAGCTTCGGCTGGTGCGCCAGCTGCGACCGTACTTGGATCGTACAGACCTGGCCACAGTGACCCATGCCCTAGTGACATCTAGACTAGATTACTGCAATGCACTCTACATGGGGCTGCCTTTGAAGACTGTTCGGAAACTGCAATTAGTGCAGAATGCAGCGGCCCGGGTGGTTGCCGGGGCCTGTCGGTTCAACTCAAGCCTCCCCCATCACTCCCTTTGCTCTCTACTCCTCTTTCTCCTTCCACTGCTTGCCTCTTTTCTACACCCCAAGCCCTCTTTCTTCATCTCACATTCTCTGTTCACCTCTCTCCCTTCATGTCTGTCTGTCCCTTCCCATCTCCAGTTCTATTCCTCCCCCTTTTTCTTCCCTGTATCTTGTCTGGCTCGAGCCCATCCTCACTGCCACCAGCTGCCTGGCAGTCGGTGTCCTCTCAGAGGATGACACTGAGCAATGACATCACTGCTTGCCAAGCTGCTGCAGCTGGCTTACAGTGCCCCCGCATCCCTGTGCATGCGGCACGCATGGGACAACATAGCCCATACTTTGTCAGAATTATAATCAAGTGCTGTTTTTACACTGTAATATGCTGAATAGAACTGGCCTCTCTCCCTCCTCACAGTGTTGTGATGTGTGAGCTCCAAATGTAGAGGCAGTTTCTGCACTTTGCTATGGAGAAGATTTGGAAATTCCACTTTGGATGTTCTGGAAAAATACAGAAACAGGGGAAGTACTTCCTATCCTATCCCACCCACCCCCTCTTCTCTTCATGTCCAAAACCGCTCTTACTTTATACGACCAATTAGCAAGCTGTTCACCTGACCTCCTTATGTTTTCTCACTTTCAGGCTTTTGGGGGGCTACCATCTGCTGCAACTCACATGTGGCAAGCCAACATCAAGGAGGAATCATCCAGTGGCAGGGAGTGGTTCTTAGAGAAATTCATTCAGCAGAGTCCTTGACCGGAGTCATTGACCTGCTTTCATTTCTCCCTTACAAAACATATGTATTTAATGATAATTTACACTGCCCCCAAATGACGTAGTATTGGCTGTTATCTTCTACACTGTATTTGTATCTTACCTTCTGCTTCCTCACTTCTCCTCTCTGTAGTGTACACAGCCCCCCCCCCCTTGTATTTACATGCTGGAGTGCCCCTTGGGTGCATGAGCGCAAGTTACATGTTGGTCATTGTCCTAAATCAAGCTGTAAAAATACGTGTTTCTCTCAACAGTTGTATAGTTACACAAAAATTGGGGGGGGGGAGAAACGGGGTGGCGGGATTAGCCATGCAAGCAACAGCATAAGGACACAGAAGAAGCCTCAAGTTTCAATTTGGATTTTCAATTACTGGGATTTCTGTCCACATACAAATTTTTATACTAAAATATGTTGGAATTTGACCTGTGTAAAGCTGAAGTGCAAAACCACAATGCGAATGCAAACCTATATCAGGTCCTAGACAACCATTTGGACTCGCATTAAAAAAGAGCCTGTACTCAACACTGATACCCAGTAAACAACCATTGCAGATGAGGCCCAACGTATTTTTCAATTGCACAAGGCCGTTGGCGACGTATGGGTCTATTGCCTTTCATTAGAGAGTCAGACATGCAACTAATTTGTGCCAGTATCTGAAGTATTAAAGTCTTTCTAGAGTTCTGCAGGAGGGGAATGCTGCAAAGAATTGTACTGGGTGGACTGTTCAGTTCAGGTTGCACTGCCACTGCCAGGCCCTGCAGCTAAAAGGTATTTTTTCAGTTCGTTTCTCATTACCCAGACCTTTTAAGTGAGCAAAAAGCTGCCTCCAGATCCTTTGAACAATAGTTTGTCAACAGTAGCAGTAGGATCTTCAACTTCCTGAAGAACCTGGAGGCTATTAAGATCAACACAACAGCTGAGCTGGAGCCAACGCACCTTGGAAAGAATGCTTGGTGCTGTCTTAACTGAGAACACAGGAAAAGGCAGCCCTGAGACTAAGATCAGTCTAAAGAAGTATAAATCCAACAAGCGTGATATGGACTCTGCCTAGAACGGACATGGAAAATGATAGATAATAAACGTCAAAAATGTGTTTGGTCATTGATTATTGTGAATTGATTGCTCTGCCTGGCATATTCAAGAGGAAAGAATTTGGACTATTATGCCTGGATCCTAAACACAGTACATAAAGTAAGCCCCACTGATTACAGTGACTTCAAGGAAACCTGTAATGCAAGAATTAGCTTCCCCATCTAAACAAAACGAAGGACTGATTCCACTAAGTTTATGTGCTTCTCACACTAAAGTCTTCATCCAGATTATGTTAAATGTATAAGAACTACAACTGACTGACAATATTGCACATACATAGGGAACAAATGCTTGGGTAAGTGATAAGTAAGGAGGATATTGTGAATAAGCACAGGATATCCAGGAATTGCTAGCAATTAATATACACACCTTCCTGGTTAAACACCAAGACTTTTGAAACTTACTGTCCACTCTGAAATGAAGAGCAAAGTCAAGGTAGTATAGAGTTAAGTGGGAGGGTTTATGTGGGCTTAAGAATAGAATAGTGAATTCCAGAGGCAAAACTCAATACCGTATTCTTAAACAAAGCAAAGATAATGTATTTGCTTAAGGGAAAACTGGAAAACAACATAAAATCAGGCATATAGGAAAAATATCCAGTACACATTGGCTACACTTTGTCACATATGTATGATGGAGTATGCTGTAGAACAGATAAACAGTTGTGTTATTAACTCTGGTTATTATTAACTTGTTATTAGTCCAATCCAGGCAGAACAGGAGGCTCAATTCATAAATCCTCCAAACCATGGTACTATCACGAAAGAGCTATTGGCTCCCATGCTCCCTCCTTTCTTGCATAAGACTTCCTTCCCAGCTTCCTGTTTAGCACTCGCTATAGTTTGCTGTGATGTCCAAATAAGCACATTATGGTTAGCGCTCATCACCAAACTAGGACTCAACTTCAAGCCACGGTTTAAGGGGTCTGAAGAACATGCACTAACCACAGTTTGCTGATTTGGATGTCATAGCACATTATGGTTAGCACTAAACAGGAAACTGAGAGTGAAGTGAGACGGGAGTGGTGGAGGGTGCACCTCAGTCCACAATTCATTTCAGATCCTCCAAAACCGTGTATCTGAAATGAGTTATAAAGTTGGGAGAGAGCAACCATGTTTGTTCTACACAGCAAAGCTCCTAACTACCAAGACACGTACTGTACACAGGACTCAGGAATCAATGCTCCCCTAAGAACAAAGGCATAGTCCTTTCTATAAGAAAACAATCTTGGAAATCTGAAAAGACAAGTAATGAGAGAGCAGGTGACCTAGAGTCAATCACGATGCACAACAAATATAGGACAAGTGGGAAACAAACTTAAATTTGCTAAGTGGATTAGCCGCCACGAGTCAGGAAAGAGGATGTAAGACAGGAAGGAATCCTGATCTATCTTGCAGGACTGTCTGTGAGGAAACACTGAATTGAACAGAATCACAATTGAAGAAAAAAACCTCTATGGATATTAAGCCTGCAACTATATGCACAGTTACCTGTGAGCAAGTCTCCTTGAATGTAGTGGGACTTACTTCTGAGTAAATATGGCTAGGACAGGGATGTAAGTGATTTTGAAATGGTTCACCTTGGTGTTAGAAAACACTGGAGTTTCTTTCCATGTTGGGAGGTTTGAGTGCATAGACATAATTACAATTGGTCAAAAAACAAACCAAAATTAATATACAGAACAAGTAGCTTGGGCACTCTGACTTATTTGAATCCTTACTTCATGGCCTAGTCGGGCTCAGAGAACAGAAATGAGAATGACACCCATGCCAATAAAAGAAAGTTGGTTGTGTCTAGCAGTAATAAGCTGAAGGAGTTCATTTTTCCGTAAAAGAAAATGCCCATTTCTTATTTACCTATTTCTTTTCTTTGTGACAGCAGCATCTCTTCCTTTAAAATAATTAACTGCTGGTATCTATTCAGTTCATAACTCCTGAAGAACTCTATTTACATCCATTCCTTCTGCAGGACATTACTCTACAGAGAAACAAGCCAGTTATCATCTTCATTTATTCCTTCCCCTCAGCACAGCAGTGCATCCTCAAAGATCCACTGCTTTCATGCAGCTGGCCACTCTGAAGGTTTTATTTTCCTTTGGGAGGTCCCAGTCGTTCAAAATGTGAGCAGTTGACAGCTGCTTGGAACACACTACAAAAGGACTCAAAGCCAACAACATTTCTATCTCTTCATCTCTCTAGCCCTAGACTGGATCAAGTCTCTGGCCGCTACTTGTGGCTGCTATTCATGACATCGCTGGTGTTGTTATGACCTTTTCCTCTGTTATTGCTTTATCTGATGCTTACAGGACACTGTATAATTGAAGGCTTGTGTGCAACAACGTATTTGTGTCACTTTCCCTTTTAAGTTGGAATGGGTTTGTTGCTAATGGAAGTTCCTAGAATGACAACTCTGCAACGCCATGGCCTTCCACTTTCTGGTCCACGTTCAACACGCTAACCACTATACCACACTGGATCTTAATACAAATGATTTTATATGTATTTGGCTTATTGCAGTTCATGGGTTTAGTGTCCAGATACGGAAGTACTAACCACCATTTTTTTTTAATATAAAATGGTCTGTTTTCTATTTCCATTGCTGGGTACAAATTTGTTGTGTTAATTTGTCTGTAATTAGGTGGTCCCTTTGTTGATTTCTATTCCCGTCTGGGTTTTATTATATTTAATAATAATGAATATGAAGAATGAATGAGCCATTGCTTTGGCAATAAAGAAGAAAGGAATAATTAAAGGCCTTGCCCCCAGCAGAGAACAGTAGTTGAAGGTTGATGGAAAGAGTTTTGGAGCAATCAACTCATCTTTAAAGGCATCTATTGAACTTCCCCTTAATCTGAATCCTTTCTTACAGGTCTCTCTCACTAGGAGCTGACAGATGTTACTGTGATAGTAAGTATACTACGGTAGTAAGATAGTAAGTATGTTGGGTGGAGGTGGGAACAGTGGAAAATGTGCCCTACTGTTTCTGTTTAACTTCAGGAATCATTCCAAAGAGGATAATAACCAAAGACTTCAGTTTGCCATGTCAAATATGCAGATGCTTTGCAGTATTAAAAATTGATGCCCTGTTCTTATAAAACTGGCCCTCTCCAATGACTAGAAGACAAAGTTGCCCATAAACAACATTTTATTTCTTATTTAATGCACCTTGGGCAAAAGGAGTTAATCAATTTTTCATAAAGTCTACAAGAAAGATAAATGCCAGGGATCATTTTCTGAGTCACCATCAAACAGAATTGATATGGGTATGAGACAGCACAGGGAGGGTTTGACAATTACGGTCTGAGCGACCTTTTCATTATTTCATTGTAAGCCATTAATCTCTCCCCTCCCCCTATGTTATAGTCTATTTTAAGCAACATTATGTAGCATACAAATTTCAAATAATTTCTGTCCTGCATAATGGCCAAGAGGACTTGGCTCAACAGTCACTATTTAAGAATGTGGTTCCAAGATATTGCATTTTGGAGGGAGAAGCGACATCAGTGAGATCCCTGGCAAACATCAGATTGGGCCAACTCTGTAGTAATAGATGCGGGCCAGGACAGAACTGCTTTATCCAAAGCAACCAGACGAGAAAATTGTAGACAATCCATTGAGATGTTATCCAGCCTTTCTAACTCCTTTTGTTATGATAATCTCTGTAACAATACTGGGTGTCTGTGAATAACAGGGTGAGAGCTTTACAGAACTAGAAACAGGGCCTCTCTCTCCTGGCTCCTTCAGAAAATGAAAAAAAAACTTTCAGCAACAAGAATGGAAAGTGAAACTAGACAAACAAAACTCTTTTGCTCCTAAGAAGGTGTCTCGGAATTCCTGCACTAGGAAATAGGCAACTGCCCATAACAGATACTCCCTAGAATATAGTAACATCCTCCATAGAGACATGATGTTACCACTAAGTGTCCCTCTACTGCCAATGATACTAACTGATTTCTTGTAGATTAAACACAGCACACAAAAATGATTCATCCATGATAACAGATGCACTGTGACAATGCATCCAGCATGTTTGTTGGATGAGTTCACTTTTTCCATGTAGTAAGCATCCACATATTTGGGGATGGGACTACTACAGTATAACTGTGGTAGAATACATGCTTTGCAAGCAGAAGGTCCCAAGTTCAGTTTTGGCATCTCCAGGTAGGAATGGAAAAGACTTCTGTCTGAAACCTTGGAAAGCCACTGCCCTTTGTTGTTGTTCAGTCGTTAAGTCGTGTCCGACCCTTCGTGATCCCATGAACCATATCCTGCCAGGCCTTCCTGTCCTCCCCTATCTTCGCTCATTTTCATGTTTGTTGCATCGGTGATGCTGTCTAACCATCTCATCCTTGGCCTTCCCCTTCTCCTTTTGCCTTCAATCTTTCCCAGCATCAGAGTCTTCTCCAGAGAGTCCTCTCTTCGCATTAGGTGGTCAAAATATTTGAGTTTCAGCCTTAGTACCTGTCCTTCCAGGGAACAGTCAGGCTTGATTTCATTTAGAATTGACTGATTTGATCTCCTAGCAGTCCAAGGGACTCTCAGGAGTCTTCTCCAGCACCACAGTTCAAAAGCATCTATTCTTCGGCGCTCAGCCTTCCTTATGGTCCAACTCTCGCAACCATACATTGCTACTGGGAACACCATCGCCCTGACTATACGAACTTTTGTTGGCATGGTGATATCTCTGCTTTTTATTATGCTGTCTAAGTTTGCCATAGCTTTCCTTCCAAGGAGTAAGCGTCTTTTAATTTCATGGCTGCTGTCTCCGTCTGCAGTGATCTTGGAACCCAGAAAAGTAAAATCTGTTACTGCTTCCATTTCTGCCCCTTCTATTTGCCAGGAATTGATGGGACCCGATGCCATGATCTTAGTTTTATTAATGTTGAGTTTCAAGCCAACTTTTGCACTCTCCTCTTTCACTCTCATCAAGAGGCTCTTTAGTTCTTCTTCACTTTCTGCCATTAGGGTGGTATCGTCTGCATATCTGAGGTTGTTGATATTTCTCCCGGCAATCTTGATTCTGGCTTGCGATTCATTCAGCCCTGCATTTCTCATAATGTACTCTGCATATAAGTTAAATAAGCAGGGTGACAATATACAGCCTTGCCGTACTCCCTTCCCAATTTTGAACCAATCAGTTGTTCCATGGCCGGTTCGAACTGTTGCTTCTTGACCCTCATACAGGTTTCTCAGGAGACAGGTAAGGTGGTCTGGTACCCCCATCTCTTTAAGAATTTGCCACAGTTTGTTGTGATCCACACAATCAAAGGCTTTTGCGTAGTCAATGAAGCAGAAGTAGGTGTTTTTTTGGAACTCTCGTGCTTTCTCCATGATCCACCGCATGTTGGCAATTTGATCTCTAGTTCCTCTGCCTCTTCGAAACCCAGCTTGTACGTCCGGTAGTTCTCGGTCCACGTACTGCTGAAGCCTAGCTTGTAGGATTTTGAGCATAACCTTGCTAGCATGTGAAATGAGTGCAATTGTACGGTAGTTTGAACACTCTTTGGCACTGCCCTTCTTTGGAATTGGAACGTAAACTGACCTTTTCCAATCCTTTGGCCACTGCTGAGTTTTCCAAATTTGTTGGCATATTGAGTGCAGCACTTTCACAGCATCATCATTTAGGATTTTAAGTAGCTCTGCTGGGATATTATCATCTCCACTAGCTTTGTTGTTAGTAATGCTACCTAAGGCCCACTTGACTTCACTCTCTAGGATGTCCGGCTCTGGGTCAGTGACCACACCAGCGTGGTCATCAGGAACATTAGCAGCCCAGTCCAGCCCAAGGCCTCTGCGGCACAATTCAGGCACAATTGCAGCCCAAGCGCTTTAGGCCCGAGTTGTGCCTGAATTGTGCTGGAGAGGCCGAATTTGTGCTGCAATTGTGACTGAATTGGGTTCCGGCACAATTCAGGCACAACTGCACAATTCAGGCACAATTGCGGCCTAAAAGGGGGCGTGACGGGGGCGGTTACGAATTTTGGTCCGGTTCCAGACGCTGGAGAGCCCCCGACACGCCCCCTCAAGCACAACTCAGGCACAAAATTTGGGTCAACAAAAAGGGTGGACCCAAATGTGAGGAGACCCATAGGAGCCATTTTACCTTACCCACACCAGCCCTCTCCTGGAAAGTACTAACACCCTGGGCCCGAGTTGTGCCTGAGTTAGGACGGAACAGTTGTGGCCTAACTCTGGACACGGACCCAAATAGTTACCCTATCAGCACCCAGCCCCACCCAGCCTCTTTCCCACAAAAGCCCAGCCCCAGCCCTCCACTCACTCTCTCTCTCTCTCTGAGCACGTGGCGTGGGGTTCTGTCCCCCAGCAGCCACAAAGTGGGACTTTGAAAACTTTTCTAACACCCCACTTCTCTCTTCTCTTCTCCTCTCTCCCCCCCTCTAGGGCAGAGAGGGCTGTTCTGCCTGTGGCCAAACTGTTTACTGCTGTGCCTGGGCAGCTGTCTCCATGCAAGTGTTTGCTAACCCATGTCTTTCTCCCAGCCCCTCTCTTCCCCCCCCCCACAGGCAACAACACCAGCAGGTAAGTGCAGGTAAGAGCAGGGTTCGTGCTGACATGTGGTCTGACTACTGCCTCTTTGCATAGAGAAATACAGGTAGGATACATGCCTCTATACCAATGTCTTGTCTCATAGCTGCCTGCATAGCCTGCCATGATATGCCTCTATACCAATGTCTTGTCTCATAGCTGCCTGCATAGCCTGCAATGATATGCCTCTTTACCAATGTCTTGTCTCATGTCTGCCTGCAATGCCTGCCATTATATGCCTCTTTACCAATGTCTTGTCTCATAGCTGCCTGTATTAATGTGAGCACACAATGCCATGAGTGTGGAACTGTAACCCATATGTAGACACCAGCTGTTCCCCCCCCCCTCTTTTCTCCACAGGGTCTACTGACAGGTCAGTATTGCTAGGATTGCCATGGTTGTGACCCCCAAGTTGTGTTGTTGTCTCTCTCTTTGACCCCTTTCCCTTACAGGATCATGCTCACCTTACACCCAGGGAAGGAGCGCAGACCATGCTATGTGTCACACACCACTCAGCTGTGTTTGATTTCTCTCCCTGCAGGCCTTTGCAACCAGCACACTGGCATTCCTTCAATGGCGATTGCTACCACACACCAGCTGCCATGGAACACCCCCGTGATTTATGTCTCCCCAGGAATGTCCACCACCACCTACCTTCTGGGGAGCACCCCTGGGCCCGCAGTCTGGTTGCCCCATGGTCGTCTGCCTCGATGCTGCCAGAGGTCTGGGAGCCTGCCCTGCAACCCTCCTCAGCTGCTGCTGCTGCTCCACCTCCCTGGCTGCCTACTTGCTGTCCCTCCCCTTTCTATGGAGCAGGCTGTGGTTCCACAGGGGAAGAGCCTGCGTCTCCACGTCCATGGGGCACGCCTGCTGCTGCTGCTGCTACGTTCTGAGTGGCTGCTGTGCCTACCCCTGGCAGCCTGGCCTGGCCATCTCTGCCAATGTTCCAGAACAATAAAGATGCCCCTTGGGCAAAGGCCCCTTGAACAACATGACCCCAATGTTACAAAAGCACTGACCCACACACACAGAGACAGCGCCCAGCACACAAGGCCCTGCATGAATCCCAGCCAGGGCCTGCCACAGCCAGCCCAGGGAGAACACAGCAGGGGGGCTGCCAGACCCTCAGGGCTCAGAGGGGAGGGGGGAGTTGGGGGGCCTCTCAGGCAGGCAACCACTGACAGGCGACATGGTGCACGTCCGCCACGTCCGTGAAGAGCCCTTTCAGCAACCGGGGCTCTCACCCACTCTCGGTTCGCCCGTCAACGGCGTCCGTGTCCGCCTGTCAATGGCGTCCGTTTCCGCCCTCAGTCCGCCCGTCAACGGCGTCCGTTTCCGCCCGTCAACGGCGTCCGTTTCCGCCCTCGGTCCGTCTGCGTGAGAGGCGCCCGTTCCTGCATTGCCTCCATCTGCGAAGTGACCCATGTCCCTATTGGTCTCTGCAGACCCCTCTCCCTGTATCCCTCTCCCACCAGCCTTGTTGTCTGTCTGTTTCTGACCCACCCGTGTCCCTCCCCAGCACCCCCTGTCCGTCTGCCTGTGTGCCTGCCTCCCCTCCCACTCCCTGATGATGGACGCTGGCACCCCCCACCCCGCCAGAGCGCCTGCCGCGAGGCGCCAACATTGCCCCATCTGGGGGTGTGATGAGCTGCGTGAGCCCTTCCCGCTCGCAGCAGACAAGCCCAAGGCATCTCTCGGTCTTGGCCGGGGCACGGAGCAGAAGGCATGCTGGGATGCCTTCTTTGTGGGCATAGCCACGGCCCTGGTGGTCCAGGGCTTCAGGCAGTGCACGGGCATGTCATGGCGGAGGCGGTTCCAGACCTCATGAGACCCCCCTTGTGCGTGCCGTTCCCACCCCCTCCTTCCCTTCTCTCCCCCGCTCACCCCCCCATGACTCCCACGTGCAGCCTCACTGTGGCTTGGGGGTGGCATCGCCTTCTGCAGGTAGGAGGGCAGTGGCACTCCCCCCTGCAGCAGGTGGCTAATGCCCAGGGTGCCCTGGGGCAGCTGGCACTGGCACAACCTCAGCCCTTCAGCTGCCTGTCGCACGCCCAGTGCCTGCAGGCCCACCTGTGGCTGCCCATCTGCTGTGAACGCTGCAGCAGCTGTGGTAGGTGCACACAGATGAGCTCAGGAGGGGGCTCTTCCCTTCCACAAGACGGACAGCTCCCCACAGGGGCCTGCCTGCCTCTGCGGTAAGTTTTGCCTCGATCCTGGCCCACTGCTCTTGCCTCCTGCCTAAGTCAGGCACAGTTGCAGCCTAACTCGGTCCTGTTTTGGGCCACAATTGTGCCACTATTGGGCCTCAATTGTGCCTGAGTTGGGCTGAGTTGGGCTGGACTGAGCCCTAAGATCTTTCTTGTATAGTTCTTCTGTGTATTCTTGCCATCTCTTCTTAATCTCTTCTGCTTCTGTTAGGTCCTTGCCTTTTTTGTCCTTTATCATGCCCATCTTTGCACAAAACGTTCCCTTGATATCTCCAATTTTCTTGAAGAGATCTCTAGTCCTCCCCATTCTGTTGTTTTCCTCGATTTCCTTGCATTGTTCATTTAAGAAGGCCTTCTTATCTCTCCTTGCTATTCTCTGGAACTCTGCATTCAGTTGTTTATATCTTTCCCTTTCACCCTTGCTTTTTGCATTCCTTCTTTCCACAGCTATTTGTAAAGCCTCATCTGATAGCCACTTTGCTTTCTTGCATTTCTTTTTCTTTGGGATGGTTTTAGTTGCTGCCTCCTGTACAATGTTACGAACTTCCGTCCATAGTTCTTCAGGCACTCTGTCTACCAGGTCTAATGCCCTAAATCTATTCTTCACCTCCACTGTATACTCATAAGGGATATGGTTTAGGTCATATCTGGCTGGTCTAGTGGTGTTCCCTACATTCTTCAGTTTAAGCCTGAATTTTGCAATAAGAAGCTCATGATCTGAGCCACAGTCAGCTCCAGGTCTTGTTTTTACTGATTGTATAGAGCTTCTCCATCTTTGGTTGCAAAGCACATAATCTATCTGGTTTCGGTATTGACCATCTGGTGATGTCCATGTGTAGAGTTGCCTCTTGTGTTGTTGAAAAAGAGTGTTTGCTATGACCAGTGTGTTCTCTTGACAGAACTCCGTTAGCCTTTGCCCTGCTTCATTTTGCGCTCCAAGGCCAAACTTGCCTGTTGTTCCGTTTATTTCTTGATTTCCTACTTTAGCATTCCAGTCCACTGCCCTTTAGCGAAGGCAAAATGGAACAATGGTCTGAATCAGCTTCATATGCATCTACGTATGAAACACCTCATGTCAATTCAGTGCGAGAGTACCCATATCACAGGCTCTCCACAATGGTTCCCAAATAGCGCTTCCCCTTTGGGTATTCATTGCACGTTCTGATTCATGTCATTTCAATATCAGGTACTCCTTTGCTGCTAGAATAGTGGAGGTAGTCGATCTGTACAGGTTGAGTATCCCTTTTCTGGACAGCTTGGCACGGGAAGTTGTCTGGATTTTGGATTTGTCTGGATTGTCGAATATTTGCATAAATATGAGATATTCTGCGGATGGGACCCAAGTCTAAACCCAGAATTCATTTATGTCTCATATTCACTTTATACAAATAGCCAGGAGGTAATTTTATACAATATTTTTTTAATAATGTTGTGCCCCAGCATGCCTTGTGCTATGCCATCCAGGTGCTGGAAAAAACTGTTGGTTTTTTTTTTTAAAGTCATCATAGCACAAAAAATGTCTGGATTTCAGAATAGTCTGGATTTCAGATGTCCGGATAGGGGGCAATCAACCTGTAGTCCAGGGGTGGCCCAACTTGCTTAACACAAGAGCCACATATGATAAACATCAGATGTTTGAGAGCCGCAAGAGAGATGTTTGAGAGCCACAATATTTGAGAAGCATTTAAATTCTTAAATATATTTACTCACCATGATCATTAAACTTATGTTTTAATCAGTAGACTCTCAGTTTATATCCAGTAAATAATTATAAAGCTTGAAATTTACCTTTTATATTAATTGTGATGGAAAAAGTTCAGGCATCAGTTTCCGAGAGCCGCACATTATATGTCAAAGAGACGCATGTGGCTCCTGAGCCATGGTTTGGCCACCCCTGCTGTAGTCTATAGTAGGGAGAATAGAGTGCCACTCTTTGTGCAAACCATCTCTACCACAAGAGGGGGAGAGAGAGAGTGCTTTAAAAAGCTGCATGGTCTCTCTAACAGCTACTAGCAAAACTGAGACCACATCACAACCTCTCAATGGCCTAACAATCTCTACCTGAAGGTTAGTCTCTTCTCAGACCAAATGGTACAAAGCACAAGAAAACCCTCATTGTGATCTCACTACTAGTGGATAATCATATTTGATCTTACTGATCTCATTAAAACCCAGCATGTAACACAGTACCGTACACTATATCCAGCAATCATTTTTGCTTCAAAGACAAGAGTCCTCTTCTGCTAGCTTGATATGAAATTCTACAGAGATTCCAGTTTTGTGGTTCTCTTCAGTAAGAAACTATAATGGGGCCATTCTTTGGAAAAGGATTTTGATTCTTGGCCTCTGCTGCAACATTAAATGAAAAATGTAATCCTTCAAAGCTTTTCACAACTTTGCAGATTTCTTAGCATAAAACACATCTATTTCCTGCTTATTAGATCTGGGCGTCTCAAGCTAATGATTAGAAATGAAAAGGAGCAAAGAAAACTCCAAAAACTTTATTCTTTTTTGAAAAATCCACACACCTTTTTGCTCATGAGAGATTCAAAACCTGAAATGCTGACTGCAAAGACAAGGATTCAGTTGGTTCAGGCAGGGGAAGTACTTACTATGCATATTACCTCTCCCATAGGATTTAGCAAATTGAAGGACAGAGAGTTTAATTCAGAGACACTTAAAAAACAACAATGCTCTCTGAATACACTACAAGGCAACTGAAATCTTTCTGTGGAATATTAGCTTAAGAAATGGTCACGGATATTTCACAGAAATGCACTATTGCATTACCAAATGAAAAGAAAAAATGAGAATAAACCAGTAATTAAAGTGTTTTTCTCCATAGAAACTGGGGCAATTAAGAGAGAGGCTTATCATCAATAATGAGCAATTAAAGCAGAAGTTGCGAACAGAACGCTTCTAAATTAAAGGCACAGTAGTCCTGAAGAACCTTAATAGCTAGGCACCTGCCCACATTCCTTCTTCTAAAAGTCTAGCACTCTGTCCCAGTATGGATCTGGTAAGCCTATTAATAGCACTACAGTATGTAATTGCATTTTGATTGCATTTCAGTTTTTTTTTTAATCATCATGAATCAGGTCTGAAAAGCAGGAGGGCACCACAGAAAACACTTACCATCAATGCCATCATGTAGATTTTTTGTAAAGAATAACTTCTATGACATGAGTAAACAGAAAAAGGCAATTCTAGACTAAACCACTAGAACCAACCACGGTCCCTCAAATTTTACAGACCCAATGAAATTATAGAATTCTATACAGTACTCCCCCCATATCCGCTGGAGATATGTTCCAGGCCACTCTGTGGATACTTGAAACCGTGGATAGGAGTGAACATCTCCTCCATGGTTTCCTGAGGGGGCCCCGCCCTGCCTCCCCTGTGGGCAGGCGTACGCGCGCCCCCCCCAGCTCTTATTTTTCTTTCAGCAAGCTTTGTTTCTTCCGTAAAACAAACAGAGAAGCAGCCTCCATTGCAGGCAAGCAGAACGAGACTAAGTCCTAGAGAGGCTCATTGCCATCTCCCCACTATTGCAATTATTGTGACATGAGAAGCTTTTCCAACAATCAGCCTTTTAATTTGCTCAGAACAATTTACGTAACCAGATTCAGTTCTCTGGCAGGATTCTTCAGGAAACTTCAAATTTAAGCTTATAGTTCTCTTTTGACTAGTTATAATATTAGTAGCGCAATCCTAACCAACTTTCCAGCATCGGTGCAGCCGCAATGCAGCCCCGAGGTAAAGGAACAAATGTTCCCTCACCTTGAAAAGGCCTCCATGACTGCCCCCGTACTGCAAAATGCAGTGTGCATCCTGTTGGCACGGCTACACCAGTGCTGGAAAGTTGGTTAGGATCTTGATTGGTTGGTTAGGAAAGTTGGTTAGGATCTCACACTAGGCCTCAACCAAGCAGAATACCAAAGAACAGTTCTACTACTCCATGTTCCATCCTTAGAGAAAGTCTACCAAATATCACTCATTCTTCAGTGTCTGTTAGGTATGTATTGAACATATGGACATGATCATATTGTGCAGACTATTGTGGCTGCTACAAATCAATGAAAATGTAAATCGTTAGTGTGACATTGTACTGATCGCTAAAATCCATGAGGCATTAGACAAAATATCTGAAACGCAACAGTTATAATACATTAAACATAGATAAAATAAGAAAGAGGGATGGATATTCCAGTCTCTGCTGAATCCCCCCAAAGCCAACTCATAAATGCATCTGCTCGGAGGAAAATGCCTGCCCACTGCAGCAGTCAATCGAACAGCAAGCACAAAACCCAGCTCATTAACCGATTTATATAGCATCCTTCGTGTACAGGGTGCATTAAGTACAGATGCTTTCTGTTTTGTCAGTGCATATAAAATTAGGATGAGTAGGAGGCCAAAGCATTTGAAATGTCACTGGGCACAAAATGTTCTGTATGACGTAATGTAATAAAGACATATGATCATGTGTTTGTTATGAAAGTGAAATCATTGCCCAGGCAGTCAAGGTGCCCCATTTGGTCCCTGGCTACCTGGCAGCTAACACCTTG
Organism: Plestiodon gilberti rubricaudatus; assembly: GCA_026170595.1. NCBI lineage: Eukaryota > Metazoa > Chordata > Lepidosauria > Squamata > Scincidae > Plestiodon > Plestiodon gilberti. The sequence continues at coordinate 161,488,853 of JANXHW010000002.1, forward strand.
GAGATCGTTTGCAGTACCAAAGGCAATTGAATGTGGCACATGATGACGCCCATTGAGATATAGTACAGAATTTCTCTAGAAAGAAACTACAAGAGGAACTAAAAGATTTACAGCGAAATCCAGCTTAATTTGCGGGCAGCGGACCTAGCGATCCGCCGCCCGGAGTAGCCCGGAATAGTCGCAAACGTGCCGTAAAGCACGTTTGCGGACGACTATAGAGCAGGGCAAGCCAGTGCAAGACCAGCCTGCCCTGCTCTGCCAGCCGAGGACTCGGGCCGCCGCCAGACCCAAGCAAGGTAGGATCCGGCGGATGGCTCGGGTGCTCGGCGGACAGGAGGGAGGAATGGCGGAGCCGGGAGGGCGGCCATAGGCCCAGCTGACCCAGGTGAGGGAGGGGACATGGCGATTGGCGTCCACCATATCCCGGTCTCCACCAGGCTCTGGAGGGCAGCTGGACCATTACACGGCTGCCTCCAACTTCCGCCAGCAAAAGAGCTGGTGGAAATCTGAGGAGGCCAACCGGCCGCAGCCGCCGTTACACTCGGGGAAGGGGACGAGCATCCCCTTCCTCGAGTAGACTTTCCGTCGCGGGCTGCCTGCTGCAGACAGCCCGCGGCAGACCACTGGATTGGGCGGACGGCCTTGGAAGGCCACCCAATCGTAGGATTGCACTGCACGTAACATCTAAAAAAGTACACCATGAACCAAGCAGGTGAAAGTGCAGGACAAAACAAGAAATTGGGTATGTTCTGCAGTGAAAACAGGTACCTTGAGAGATCAAAAGGCTTTCAAAACAGAAGCGCTTGCTTTTGAAGAATAGAATGGTGAGTTTCCAGATATCTCTCAAAGATTTGCTTGCCAACTCTTGTGACTTTATTATTAATCCCAGATTTTAATCAAGATTTGAAATTACACTATAAATCGTAAGATATCTAAATAAAATCTGGAGGGTTTGAGCTCTGGCATACAAACAAAGACTCTAGGCCACCATAGTCTACAGAAACATTTGAAATGAATAACTGTGAGTACACAGTATGCCCAGTTCCCCAAGTTACGAGTAAAAGAACTACAGCAATTTTGCTTTTTTTCCCCAGTGCAATATAATTAACATCATCATTTGTGCATGGAATTTCATGAAAATGGCTCAAATCAAGGTAGAGTTGGAGGACACACTACATTTATTTTATGCTACATTTTCCATTAAATAGCTGCTGGTACAAGTGAAAAATCTTGAAATAGGTCCCTCAAAAGTCTTCAAGTGGGTCTAACAATAATACTAGCATTTTTACTGCATGTTTCAACTGTTCAAAGCACCTCACATATACAGGTATCCCCCGCTTAATAACAGTTCACCAAACGATCATTCGGATATACAACAGCAGTCATCCTCCCTCCCTCAGAACCCCCATGCACCTTTTAAAGAATTTGCCCAGCACGTGAACTTGTAATCACAAGGCCACTGATGCAGCCTCTGGAGCCTCTGCATTGCACTGGGCTGGCGACCCCTCCATAGGTCTCTGCGGGCCTCAGAACACTTCTCCGAAGTGAAAGATAGTGGCAGACACGAACCCAGACGTAAACCGGAAGTTGCATCATGTCACTTCGGAGATGTGTTCTGAGGTCCGCAGAGACCTATGGAGGCTGTCGCCAGCCCAGTGCAATGCGGCAGCAGCCTCCGGAGGCCTCCAGAGGCTGCATTCACATAACAAAATCGCCTAACGACAGGGTTCGGGGAACGTACTTGTGAGATTTAAAAATAAAATGAATTGGTCCTTCACTCCATTGTGCCGGATCCTGAGCCCGGGCTGCCCATCCGATGACGGGCTGGAGGTTTACTCGGTGTAAACCGGTGCTGGCTCGATAGGCCTCTTCAGATTTCAGGATTTTCTGGTCTCTGGAGGGGCTATTTGTTTGAAAATATTTAATACAGTACTTAGGTATAAATACCCAAGTACAAAATACACACATCACATACAACATTAATTATAATTACCGGTACTAATATGACAAGAAAGCCCACTGGCTTGTCTGTTAGAGGGAAAAGTTATTCTTGAATTGCATAAGTGATGCAATACAGATGTTTGTTTTTTACTCTGCTGCTGTATCCTGTGTATAAATAATGTTTGTACCTGGGTACAAAATTTCTGGAGAGATATGGCCCTAAGATCTTCTTTAGCCTTCAGTGAGAGATTTTTCTATGACTGTATGCAAACGTGCTGAGCTAACAATCTACACTCTCTATTACAAGTTCAAAAGCCTTTAGGGAAAGTGTAAATAGAGCAGCAGACAGTGATTTAGAATAAACATATCGAACGGACACTTCCGTGCTTCTCCCTAAATGATATACTCTGTCTGCAGACTCCACTGACCCATCTGAAAATGATGTACTTTCACCGGTCATTTCCTGGCAAACAACTTGTAAACTGTCCACACCACTCCTTTCTGGCATTCACTGACCAGATCCAGGCTGCAAGAACAGCCATCAGAGGATAATGTTATGAAGTGCACATGCCTCCTAACATGGGATGTTTGTTATTGGTTCTGCTCCTGGGATGTACTCCAAATCCACACATAGCACAACTTTAAATTAGCCAAGGGATAGAGATAGGCAGAGCAAAGGTACTATAGTTACTCCAAAGAGGAGTTTCCAAAGCAAAGAGGCTGTGTTGTACATGTAGAGACAGAATCCCAGCTGATCCATGCTTACCTTATATTGATTGAGAGTGTGGCAAATAATGTGCAACTGCAAAACAGGATACGCACCACTGAGACTCTCTCTTTTGATGCAGAGCATGGCCCTGTCATCACACACTTGCTTACAGTCACTCAACACGTGGTTCCAATTTGCATGTCCCTATACCAATAACTGCGCAATATTAGTTTACACTGATTTGACTGCCTTCTTGCTTTGAGGCTGTACTTTTTGTACTGACACGGCATTCTTAGTAACAGATGAAAACACAAGGTTGACTTTTGATGCTTTGCTTTCACTTTCATCGTCCAATCGAATGCCCTTATCCTCTGTCCTCTGAACCCACCTCCCAGAGAGTTCTGGTGCCATTTATTCAGAATCAACGAGTTCCTACAACACATGCAGAGAAGGCCTCAGAAGGGTCCAAAGGCAGATTCTAACTTTAAAATGTTTAAAATAAAAAATAAGAGAGTGATTCAAAACCGGGCACCTTCAAACAGATACTTCCTTTCTGACTTTTGTCCCTGCAAAACTGGGTACAGGAACGGTCAAGCAGGCTAATATTTAAACCACTCATCATCTACTGGACACTCTATTTTACAATGCTATTTTCAAACCTCATTTAGCCGAAGAAATAGTAGATTGTGTTCTTAGAGCCAGATATCTGCCCGGGCACGGTGGCTGGCAAAATGTAACAGGCTCAGCAATGAACCTCTAGCCTATCCCAAATCAGACTTGAGTTCACCGATTCACAAAGTGCACCTTTCCAACACTTGCCCAAGTAAGCAAATATATTTTAATCTGGACAACAAATTAAAGAACACATCCATGCCAGGTCAGTCTAGACCTAGGAGGCTGCAGGAAGTTGCATTCAAATGGATTTATTTCAAAGATTTGATCCTGTAAAAACACGGCATCCATTTCCAAAACAGCTCCCACCAGGAACATATTAAGGATATAACTTATCACTTTGAAATAGAAACAACTGGCACTTTTATTGCAGCAATTTGTATAGTAGTGAGTGTAGCACCCACTCACTATGCTCACTGCATTTCTTTCTCCAACAGTCACAGATGTGAGAGTTACTCAATTCTGCTCTTTCTGTGCAAATCCAATTGTTTCCAAGTACTGCACAGTTACAATGAACCAGCTTTCAGTGTCAATCTGAGGAACTCCATGAGTTGAGACACATGCACACAAAGGGAAAGCATGGTTACAAAAAACGTCCTTGTAAACCACCCTTTGGCGGCACTGACATTTCATAACTAATTGCTCTGTACTGATCACAGATATCAGCTATATCTTCCAAAAGGCTAGTTAAGTCTATATATGGTCAGAAGATTGCAGGGCCAGAATATTTGTTTTGTTCTGCTAGAATCAGATAGCTTTGTGCCCATCTCTTACTCCAGTGGGTTGGAGCTAGATCACTCAGCAGAAGGTTGATTTGTTGAAGAATTAAAAACCTACAAGTCCTCATCATCATTGCTTGTGTCAATAATTAAAATCAAGAGAGATGTACAAGGAAGAGCTGCAACAAGGGAGCAATGAGTCACCTCATTTCTAAAAAGCGGTGTTAAGTATGGCCTACCCTTACAAATCTACCTTTGCCAGATTATCAGATTAATTTTGTATCTTTCTAAAACTTCTGCCTTTGTACTTGGAAGCGTCACTCTATACACAGTCCAGTTTCTCTTTTCCCAGGTAAAAGGAGTTGTGTAACAAAATGATGGCCACATTTCAAGCTTAGTTATACTGCTTCAGGGCCACTTTTTCAGTCAGATTACACTGGAAAGATGCACGAGTAAGTTTAAGACAAGTGGACCCAAATCCATGAACATCTGACTTTTTCCAATGTCCCCCCCATCTCCATCTAAGTTTGTCCCTCCCATTTCTCATCCTGAAACATACGGTCACTACCTTTTACTCCTTTTCTCTTTCCTCTTCCCACACTTACTACGGTATTTATTATTTTATTTGTTATTTCTGTTTTAGCTCTGACAGTTTACAAGGAAAAAAACTCCAGTAGAATATAGTAACCAATGGTACCTGCAGCCAAATCAGGTTACGATTAGCAGCTTGCAGCAATTCTTTGCCCACAATAAATTGTGAGATCACTCTAATTACTGAATGCCCAGTTGATTCAAAATTAGCACCCTGTTAAAAGCTTACAAGTATGCAACGAGGAAGGTCTCTCTTTGGTGGCAGTTCATTGTTATAGATCTGTAAATGAAAGAGTTATATTCTGCACCCCAACAACTTATTTCTTGTATAGAAAGAACCCAAAACAATGGCCTAACAAGGACCTTAAGGTGCACTGTACCAAAGTTATTTAGGGAGCTGTAGGTCTGCAGTACCTTGAATCCATGCAGTACACACCCTGGCAAGGAATCAGAAGAGCATCCTGCTTTGGTTTTGGGAGGATGGCCCTAACCCCCCTTCCCACTTTCTAGATCTAGAACTTGGCTGGCTGATTTCTCTAAAACTGTAGAATGGCTCCATGATATGGGTATTATTTGAGATGTGAAGAAGGCTAAAGAAATTGTGATAATGTTTGATAGGGACTCGTTTTCCTATTCTGTTGAACATATTGTTCCCAAGACCACATAAATACATCTCCCCAGTTTACCATTCAAACTGACCTTTTCTCCACCTGTTCCTTCAGCCCTTGGAAATGGAAATGTATTCTGAAAATTGTGATTTTGAAAGCACAATGAATTATAACAAAACATCCTAAAACTGTGCATAATTTATCCTAATTGCAGAATTTGCATACATAGGCTTACCATTCGTCCTGGTTTGGCCGGGACAGTCATGGTATTTGGGGGTCCGCCCCGGGCGGGTCCCGCCCCCCCCGCAAAAATAAAATTAAAAATATTATTAAAAAATGGCTGCCGCCTACCGGGCCGCTTTGTGCACATGCGTGCGACTTTTGCGAGACGCACGCATGCGCACAAGCAGGCAGTGCGGAGGCGAGGAGGTGGCGGCGAAGAAGAAGAGGTGGCGAGCGGCGGCGGCGAGGCTGCGGCTGCGAGCAGGCTGGCCCCGCTCTCCGAGCCAGCTCACCGGCTCTTGCCGCTCCGAGCTCCGAGTGGCGAGAGCGGGCGAGCCACCGCTTTCACCGGCTGTCGGCGCTCGGAGCGAAGAAGCAGGCGATCCGGCTCGGAGGGCGAGCGGCTTCTCTCCCCAGTTGTTGTCGCTCCGAGTTCGGAGCGACGACAGTCAGTGTGAGCGGCGGCTCGCCCTCGGATCGCCTGCTCTTGCCGCTCCGGGAGCGAGAGCGGACAAGCTGGGTGAGCACGGCCGCCGCATCCCGGCCCGGCCCGCGGAGGAGCAGCAGGCAGCAGCAGTGTGGCAGCAAAGACGGCGGCGACGGGGTAAGTCAATTTAATTTATTATTTATTTTATGTTTATTGTAAAGCAATTACAATGCTTTCTTTTTATTTATTTATTTAGCTCCGGGGCTAAATAAATAAATAAATAAATAAATAAATAAATAAATAAATAAATTTGTGGGCTTTGCGCCCCCTTGCTTTTTTAAAATTACAATGCTTTATTTATTTAGCTCATAGGTTAAATAAATAATTTGTTTTAAAAGCGGCATTGATTTTTTATTTTTATTGATTTTTAATTAATTAATTAATATAATTTTAATTAATTAATTAATTAATTGTGGGGGGTGTCCCGGTTTAAGCGGGGGAAAATCTGGTAAGCCTACATATACACAAAACCTTCATCCAGAAGTCCTCCCTTCCTGCAACAACTCGCAGACTGATGATCACGTTCAGGCACACTTTGTGTTACACACTTTGTTTTGTGTATACAGCAAAAATCCACTGGGCCCAAATGCATTGATAAGAAGTCAGTTAAATTGGCTAGAGAACATCTTTCATCTCCTTAGAACTGACTTATCTGCTTGACTGGAAAGGGTGAGCCTAAAAGCCCAACTGCTCTGCACCCTCATTTTCATTTAACTGGAGCAAAAGTCGTAACAATACAAAATAACTTTTATTGAACTGGACAGGAGACATGCAAGTTAAACATTATTTTCTAATTTTTTGTACAAAATGCCTTAAATAATAGAATTGCGTGCTTTCTTCCCCCCAAAATATCCTTTTATTGATTTCCATCAGTATTGTATGAAATCACCATAATAGCCTTCCGCCATTAATAGGATCAGACACACAAGTCTTGTTATATTAGTGATTTTCACAGTGTAACTTAGTAAGCTATTTTTAATGCTCTGCCGGAGGCTTGCCAGGGTGATCATATTTTGACATTCGATAGCAGAAGCACGCTCATTTTGGCCCAGTTTGCTTGATTTGCAATTGTTAGGAGTGCAAAGGAATGCACCCATCTATAACAGAGAAAATGGTGGAGAAGAGCAGCAGCACTCTGATCAGGAAAAATCAAAGGCCTGCTAGGGGGTCTGCTGGGACAAAATGGAACAGCAAAGCAAATGGAGAATGAAACAGCTATTTATGCTTAAATACAACTGGCCAAATGCCTTGCAGTTACTAAAGGAGATTTAAGTTCAACTCTTGGCTTCTCTGCAGGCCTTGACTGAAAGTCGCACTGTTCACCCAGCAAGCAAAAGACCTTATTCTTAGCAGTGGCCATACAATGGTGCAAAGTGTGCATGAAATTGGGCAAGTATGCAGGGATCCATTGCCCACTGTCTGCTCCAAGCTTGCCACTAAGCTGCACAGTGACTCCTGATGGAATCATCAGGACAATGTAAGATTCTTTAGCAAATAAGGAAGTTGAACACTGGCCTGTAGGTCAGAGGGATAGTGGCCAGCATGGGAGTGAAACTTGTGTCCACTAGTAGTTCTAAAATGCAAAATCAGAGTAAGGAGGGTGTGGAACGGCTATGTAAGGCTAAGGGAGCCAAGTGTGAGTGCAGCAACCAGGCCTATAGCATATGAAAACCAGCACACAAACAGTGCAATCCTATGCATGTCTACTCAGAAGTCCCATTGCATTTACAGGGACGTACTCTCTGGTAAGTGTGTACAGGATTGCAGCCCAAGTCTGCTTAGCCACTTAGACCAAAGAACCAGAGAAAAGCAACAGCCCAGTCCTATTGTGAGCATACAGCAGCGAATCTCGTGATCTGCCACCTTAAATCCCAGTGCAGCATTGTAAAAGGCGCACTGCTGTCATGTGTTGCAAGACCGCTGGCGCAAATGGTCAGAAGCCCTGCATGCATGACAGTGTGGGGGAATTGGGGAGGGCAGGCTGGGGAGGGGGCAATTGGCCGGCTAGGACATGGAGGGGGCAGGGATATTGGCGGTGTGCTGCGCCAATATCCCAACCCCCTTCTTGGGCCTGGGCGGCCTTACATGGCCTCCCCACATCTGAGGAGGCCCATTGAGACCACTGGGGCTTACAAAGTCTCCTTCCCCCAAGGTAAGCCCTGGCCCCGGTGGTGCGGGCCACATCCTGCATATAGGATGCAGCGGCCGCCCATTTAGACCTGCCAGTACATCTTACACAGGACTGACCCATCTCTGCTCCGTATCCACCAGGTTCAGAATCTGCTGCAGGCTTCAGTCTCCACATACAGGCAGCTCTCGACTTACGCGGGGATTGCGTTCCCAGACATCTGTGTGTATATTAAAAACGTATTAATTAAAAATATTTTCCCATAGGAACTACTATAACCGGTATAGGTTAAAGTCACCGAACAGTCATGCTGATGACTGGTGACTTCTGCTTGCCCAAGATGGTGTAGGGGGAGGGTTGGGGAGGGAGGCTATTGGGAGTGAGAATGGCTACTGATGTCCATGACTTTGAACGCAACAATGCAAACAAAAGATGCCGGTAAGGAAACTGACAAAGTGGTAAGCAGAAGCGAAATGCATTTTCTTTCTTTTCTCTTTCTCAGAAGAATTTTTATCTTCTGGCTTTAGAAGAGACTCTCCCCCCCCCCCCCCAAACAAGAAGCATCTAATGGGGTTGCTTGTTAGCAACTAATTAGCAGCTAATTGACTGCATGTTATTTCAAAAATTTTGAAACCTAGTCCACCTAGTAAGAAGAAACGGGGCCAGATTACTGTGCTCTGAGAATCGGATTGCAGTGAACTCACCTCTTCCTCCGCATGGGTGCTATAAACAAAGATGCACATTCCAGCTTTGTTTGCAGAGCAGAAAGCAGTAAACTCCTCTTGCCCCTCCCAGTTCCGACTTCTGTAAAAATCTACTCATGTAATGGTGTCTGGAAAGGAACTCTTATGTAAGTTGGGGAGTGGCTCTACTTTCCAACAACTTTAGGGTTACAGCGCAAAATTTCCAAGTCAGAGAGCGTGGCTTCAAGGCATTTTAGAAATTAAGCACTTGGGTTATTTCTATAAAGAGGATGCAGTTACTTCTACTCCAACAGAAGGCACGAGTGACCTAACAGCCACCTTGGTTGCTTTTGCGAATTGTTCTTCAATTGCAAACAGATGTATGTTGCTCTCCAGCCCCCATCACTTCAGCAATAAGGCTGCAGTTCTGTTGCAAACACCTTCAGGAATCCTGGTGAGGACATTGCGGTGACACAATGATGTTTATGGGACGTGTGCTTCCGTCAGGAAGAGATCTGTCATTTTTGTGCTATTATTATGATTCTTCCCACTTTATTAACATCCTTGTTAGTAACCACAAGCCTTTTTGAAAGCTGACTTGGCGGCTTGCAAGCAAAGCCTCCAGAACAACATGTGCAGGGCTCTTGTGGTGTGGAGAGAGTAGTTGTACTCTCATAATACAGAACTTTGAGGAGAAAAAATTACTATTCACTATGGCAATTCTCAGGCGCTGAGGGCTTCATGGCTGTCACAATGGAGCTTCATGGCTATCATCATAACTATGTGGCACAGTTTCTGGCATAGATCTCTAAGGCAGGACTCATTAGCAGGACGCTAATGTTTTTTTTAGGCCAAGCCAAGACAGAGGAGGTCAAGATCCCATCTCTGTTTTTTTTTTTTTTTTAGGAGTATGACATAAAGAAAGCACTAAGTAAGAAATTGGTCAATTCTTATCATTCGACACAGGGTTGATTCAGATGACAGGTTTGCGTTACTACAAACACAAAGGGGACCTGACCTGACATCATGTACAGTTACTGGCCCATAGTAACCACAGTAAATCCTTTTAAAAATCAAAATTAAAACAATTTTAGAAGGTAATATTTGCTTGCCTACTTCACAAAAGTTTTTTGTGAAAAAAATGTGCACAATCTTTTAGGGCATACACTGCTGTTTCAGGTCTCTTACAGCCCAATCCTATCCTCCCCCCCCCCCCGGTGCAGCCGTGCCAAAAATGGAGGCGCTGTATCAGCGGGGGTGTGTGTGTGAGTTGGGAGGTTTCGTAGGGGAAAGGGATTTAAATCCCCTTACACCTCCTTAGGTCTCCCACTCCGCAATGGGTCTCCTTGGACCTGTGCCAGCGATTTCAGTGCATGTCCAAGGAGAGAAAAGGGGCAAGGAGGCTGCTGCTGGAGGGGATAGGATCCAGCGCATGCCATCGCCACCAGATCCACCCCCTTCCACAGCCTCCCTGCCTCCAGCTCCACCCCTTTCCTGCCCAGTTTTGCCCCTCCCCAGCCAACCCCACCCCATTCTGTTCTGTCCCACCCCCTCGTGCCTCCTTTGTTATCCTACCTGCTCTGGTGGGTGGCCAGCGATCCAGCGATGCACACAGAAAGGCTCTGGCCTTTCCACTGGCACTTCGGCAGCACACTAGTTTGCGCGTTGCCGGAAGTGATGTTACGACTGCTGTTAGGCAGTCAGCGCTGGTGGAATACTAGTTCCGCCAGTGCATAGGAGTGGGCTGTTAATTAGAAGTAAAACAATCCAGTATAAATAGGGACATGTCACATACAACTGTTAATGCATCAATGTCTCAGACATCAGGATGGAATAACAGGACAAGAGATACGTGCTGGTCCTACACATGGTGGCCAGAAACGAAGGTCCAAGTCAATCATGTTCAGTTGACAGCATAGAAAGCAAAAGGGGAGCATCTTTTTGAACTGAGAAGAAAGCTCTGTAAGCCTTCAGTATAGAGATTGGTGCAGCCATTTATTCTGGAGTACTATGAACCACTTACACTGATGAGCCAACGTTTCTAAACTATGCTCCCAAGAGCATAGTATGAAGATGAATGCATCTAGATGTAGATGACTGCATCTTGGAGTTCTAGTATGTTATGGAAATGTTTTCCTGTGACAAAATGTGCGATGAATGACTGGATCTGAAATCTTGCCAGCCTGTATGTGCTGCTATCGCAACATTCAATGACTTTTACTTAGGGTGAAAGTTCTTGTGATAAATCATGGAAAAACTGACTTGTGCTATCTTTAGTCACCGTGCCGTTTCGCTCTCACAAGTCATTCACAGCTCTAAAAATACAGTTTATATCACCACATTCCTGGAATTCTTTTAGTTCTTACATTCTGATTTAAGTGGCATTAAAGTCCCGGCTGCAAAGTTCAAGGCTGCGGGATGATATCTCATCAGGGGATTAGCTGCCACCTGAGTTCAATACATTGTTTGCAATATTTATTTGGTCTGAGCCCCAAAGCTAACGTGGAAAATCTTCCTGTACCTACACCTACTACCTGGTCATGTGGAACAAGAGCTAAAATGATCTTGGAACAAGATAATAATTTAATAAGCACACTCTTGACTGCAATATAGATTTAAATTGAAACACATGCACGCAATATAGGCTGCTTGCTCTGAGAAAATGAGCCTTCTGGGGTTCAGGGGTATGCTTGAGGCACACTGGGAACCAAGTAACCATTCCCCGGAATTGTCATTTGCTCTTGCTTTTGACTCACACATATTTATATGACACTGTTCTACTGATTAACTTATAACATTTTCCCAATATAGTTATTGACTGAATGACACCAGCAAGCCCAGCACATGCCTTCTGGATTTAATTACAAGTTTCCCCAATGCTTCATTGTTTAAGCAAAACTTAATGCTTTCTAATTCTTCTTGATGGGACCATCAGGCACGTTGTGTTCTTTATCCCAACTGGCATTTCAACAAAGCTGAGCAATAAAAAGCTCTGTTTCTGTAATAAACTGTGGTACAATCTACTACTTAGGCACAAGGTCCTTGAAAACATGCAACCTTTCTGAACATTACATTAAACTGAAACCAGATGGACACTCATAATTCCTGTCTTTCATTCAGCGGCTCAGAGAACTGGTAGTTGGTGAAGGCGATTTCACCATCTGCCCTTTCCCTAAAGAGCTCAGAGAAGTGCTTTAGCATCACAACAACCTCATGAGGAAGGCTAAACTGAAGGCAGTGACTTGCTCAGGACCAAGCAATGACTTTCACATGGTCAGTTCTTATGTTATCTTAAGCATAACTCTATGCATATCTACTCCAAAGTAAGTCCCACTGAATTCAGTGCAACTTCCTAGTAAGTGCACACAGGATTGTGCCCTTCAGACAGTTAGGCACGAGCCATTCCCAGATGTTTGCATCCCACACCATTCTATTAATGTTAGAAGGGGACATTGCAGGGAAAGAACCAGTTGTATGGTCACTCACTTCCCACACCAGCATCTCTACTGGGGGCAGGGAACACTAACCTGAGAAGTAACCACATTATCAGCCTCTCCCATGTGATATCCCCCATTCTGCCACTACTGAAGTTACACACATACACACCTAGCATGTTGTTGGTGCCTATTATTAAATCACAGTAGCACACACAGCAGCAGTAACAGAAATTTCCCCTGGAGGCACACTGCCATCCTCCAGGTCTTCACTCTCTTCCCAACCCCTTTCCCATCAACTATCTTAATATTTATATGCTCATTAACTCTCACAATTATGAGTAAGAACCAAACAATTTAGACTGCGCTCTGTTCCTGTTTGAATCAGCAGGATATGCTGAATAATTTCCATTTCACAATATACACATTTTAAGACCTTGCCTCAAAGGCATCAAATGGCAGCCATCTCTACACACCCCAAAGTAGCATTTTACTTTCTCATTTTCTGCTCCTTAGCATGCCACCTTCCTTCTTTACAGCTAGGATTGCCAACCCTTCAAGAATCAGCATCAATCTCCAGGTGCCTACTGAGAGCAAACCTGTACATTTTAAAAGGGATTCCAGGAATCTCCAGCATTGCACTGTGTTGGTAAAAACAAAAACCATCTCCAGGAACCGCTTCAGTCAGAGTTGGCAACTCCATCCGCAGCTGCTATTCTCTCTCTCTCTCTCTCTCTCTCTCTCTCTCTCTCTCTCTCTCTCTCTCTCTCTCTCTCTCTCTCTCAGTAGGGGACTCACCATTCTTCCTCTCAGCAAATGGTGGGGTCTGGACACACGCTGGGTTGCTTATGTCTCCTGTTTCATTGGGAACAGTGTCCTTGTGGAACACTTCTTCTGCATTTCCATTGGGTGCATTTTCTTGGTCTGAAGGATTCTGTTTGATCACACCATTCATCACCAGGCCTGAAGTGTCTTTGTCAAACTCCTGGTCCTCTACTTTGAAAGTTCAGTGTTTCCAAAAAACTACGACTTCAGTGAAAAGCTGTAAGCAGAGAAATCAAAAATCACTAAACATGGCACTGAAGGAGAATACAAGAAACTTGCTTTGGGGATACAGTAATTACAATTTATTCCAAATCTTGAAACATCTGAGTTAGCCCAATCCTATCCAACCCCCCTCCCCCCATCATCGCAGCGGTGCCCCCCTCCACCGTCATGCCAACCGCTGCATCGGGGGGGGGGAGGAGGATTCATCAGGGAAAGGGGATTTTAAATCCCACAATGGGTCTCCACAGACCTGCACTAGCAATTTTGCTAGCGCAAGTCCAAGAAGAGAAAGGGGGTGGGGAGGCTGCTGCTGGAGGGGATAGGATCCAAGATCAGGAGATCCTAGTTCATTATATTTGTATGCAAGCTTGAAGAACCTGCAGCTCCCTCATCCAATATGCAGCCTTGGTGGCACAGGAAATAGGAAACTGGTAGCTGAGCTGCAGTTCTCAATTTAAGTCCTGTAGTACCTGACAGGAAGCAGACAAACAGAATTAGCTCTCCACAAACCAGCCAAGAATTGAGACCTCTTTCAACTGCAAAGCTGTTTCCTTCAGCTCACACCTACACACCTACAGCAGGTGGAGCATGTCATAACTGGAGTAGTTCCCACCCATTATTAATTAAGCAAGTACTGTATCTGCAGCTATCAAGTTCTTCAAAAGTCTAAAAAAAGAAGCAGGCACAAAATACTTATATAGCCCATTGAGCCGGCCCCAGTTTACACCCAGGGCAGGGGACGAGCATCCCCTTCCCTGAGTAGACCTCTGGCCCGCCGCATGGCAGGCACCCGGCAGCACGGGATCTGGCTGGTGGCTCTGGGCTGCCAGCCGGATCCTTACACAGGACTGCGCCCAAAGCCTACTAATTTGCTGTATTAGAAAGCCTGCAAAGCTTTTAAAAAGCAAAAAGATCTAACATCTACCATAGTTTATTGGTTAAGCAATTTTAAAAGTGCTTCCTATCAAATGTAATTATGTTAACAGTATTTATTTGCATGAATGAGGGGATACTTCCTCAAAGACAAGACCTGCCACGCAGTGGTGCTGCATGATTATGCATACGTGTGGCACAATTGGAACAATCTTGCCAGCATGGCATATTGGTTACAGTGCTCGACTAGGACCAGAAAGACACCCTCCCTCCTGCCTCCAGCCATGAAGTCACTCTGGACCAATGTAACCCTCCTCAGAAGTTACTGTGAGGAAAAGTGGAGGGGGAAAAACTGTATGTTGCTCTGAATTTTTGGGATATAAATGCGTAAGAAATAAATTTTAGAAGAAAAGCGCCAGGCATTTTACTCCCTGAAGAGGGAGTTACTAACCTGGCAGTGCAGCACCACTCCTATAATGGCTGGAATTGGAACTGAAGCCAACGGACCAGTAGGGGGCCTGGCTGCCTGAAATACCAGTTTCTCCAAGCTTGGTTCTCCAGTCTGAGCAGCAGTCCAACCTTGCTTTGGCTCACTCAGTTCTCGAACCCAGTTTGGCCCTGATAACACCTTCTGCCTCTGGCCCTTTTGATCCTCGTCTACCCAGTCCAGCACTTTTTATTATTATTATTTACTGCGCAATCCTGATCTAACTATGGGCGGCGGAACGAGTGTTCCGCCACCCGTAGTAGTCGCAAAAGTGCCGTAAAGCATGTTTGCAACTACTTTTGAGCAGGGAAGGCCAGCGCCTGCTCCACCGACGCACTCAGGACAGGTAAAATCCGGCGGGCGGGGGGTCGATGGGACACTGCGGGGGCCGATAGGCCCAGCCAATCGGGGAGGGGGAGGGGATCGGCCTCGGCCGTATCGGCTGACCCCCGCCGATCGGCTGAGCTGTTACACGGCCTCCTCCGACTTCCGCCAGCAAAATAACTGGCGGAATTCTGAGGAGGCCTATCGGCCCCAGCCGCTGTTACACTTGGGGAAGGGGACGAGTGTCCCCTTCCCCGAGTAGACTTTCTGCCGCAGGCTGCCTGCTGCAGGCTGCCCGTGGTGGAGATCAGGATCTTTAGAGGAGGATTGGGCTGCCCAACAGTTCTAAATATGTACCATATACACTTTTTATAATCTCAACGGTTGGTCTCACACACACACACAAAATTAACAGTATTTATATACCGCTTTTCAACAAAAAGTTCACAAAGCTGTTTACAGACAAAATCAAGTGATTAAATAGCTCCCTGTCCCAAAACGGCTCACAATCTAAAAAAGATGCAGAACACCACCAGCAAACAGCGACCAGAAAAGACTGTGCTGGGGTGAATATATAAATTACACATATACCTCTAAGAATGATTTCCAAGTCTCTTCAAATTTATCTAGAGATAAATAATTGACTTCTGAAAGAAATAAGTACAAATATGGAAAGAGCCCTTAGATCTTCAATCCAATATACCGGTAGATGTGCGGATGGTGATTGATCTTTCCAAACTTTAAGAATACGCCATTGTGTGCAATCACTGAGGAGAGAGGTAACATTCCTCAGTATTGGCTGTTTGCCATTAAGTCCTGGGATGATTATTACCTTTTGTTATTGGCAACACCAGAGGTGTCGTTAGGGGGGGTGGGGGCCCCAGGTGCGGGGGTCGACCCGCGGCAGGGGGTGCAATTGCCGCCAGATTCAGCGGCAATGGCAAAAAAAAGAACCCCTGGCGTTTTTTCGACCGCTTTTAGGCTGTTTGCAGCAACAGGATTCGCGCACATGGCTGAAAGCGGCCAAAAACCCGCCGGGGTGCTTTTTTCCGCCGCCGCTGAATAGCCGCCAAAGCTGGCGCGGGGGTGAGGCTTGTGATGTCACATGGGGGTGTCATGGCAATGGCCCCGGGGGTGCAGCTATGCCTATGGCAAAACCTGTATGCTTTTGCAGGGGGTTGCAGGTAACTCATTGGCTGCATCAGCTGTCCTTTCTCCCCCTGACTTTAGGAAGGATATAAAAAGGGGTTAGGTAAAGAACTATTAAGTCTTCTCCTTCCTGACTGTTTGCTGTTCATGTGAGACCTGCGAGTTGCTGTGGGTCAGCTACCTTACGGATAAGAGGATCCTCAGTCCTGTAGTAACTGAAGTAACTAAAGGTTCAGTTAGAATTTGTTGTTTTATCATTGTGTGTTATTTCTAGATGTCTTTTTGGTTTTTATCTTGTCTGAGGGTGATTGCCCTCCTTATGGGACATTTTGTCTTGAATAATTTTTTATACAAAAATTATGTGTATTTTCCTGGGGGAGAACCAGTCCCAGCACTTGACTCCAGTCTGTCATGAACACATCTTATTTTCTTAATGTGAACTTTATGTGCATGTACATGTGCATGTACACACAGAGGAAAGCAACAAGCACAAAAACAATGACTTCAGAATGAGCGAGAAGCATTCTGTGTAATAAATTATGGCAACAAGCTGTAGCACAAAGAAAAAGGTAGGAAAACTATAGCAATCAGCAAATATATACTGGTAGGAAAGAAAAGAAAAAGGTAGGAAAACTATAGCAATCAGAAAATAAATTTATATCAGCAAATATAATAGAAATAAATGTATCTCTATCTAGGAGGTGTATGCTCACTTGGAGGGAAGCCTTCAATATAACATATAAAAGGGAACCAGACTGTCATTGTATTGTCATTCAAGGTTGGGCTACAATTCTAATCTGCGTACTTGTTGAGCTAATTTGTTCATAATAATACATTTCCAAATCAGTCCATTTATCTTGGCTGGGTTGTTAGGCTGTTTTCCACAACCTAGCAAT
The DNA here is from genome assembly GCA_026170595.1 of Plestiodon gilberti rubricaudatus. NCBI lineage: Eukaryota > Metazoa > Chordata > Lepidosauria > Squamata > Scincidae > Plestiodon > Plestiodon gilberti. Next base: position 161,505,823 of record JANXHW010000002.1, read on the forward strand.
GGAAATCGTGGCAGCTGTATAAAGGTGTTGTTGTAGTGATCTGTGTAGGTGAGGTTATAGCAAAGGCTTTAGCTTGAAAGCCTTTTAAAATTTTTGGACCAAACATCATCTTTACAAACAGGTACTTACGATATAACCACTATACCCTTTCAAAAGCCTTTTCAGCATTCAGAGTCAGAATTATGAATGGGTACTTATCCATCTGTGCCTTATGAACCAGATCCATTCAATGTTGTCAGCCAGGTGTCTTTGTGGAATGAAGCTTGCTTGGTCTGGGCAAATTCACTGGGTGACAATGCTTTTAAGACAGTTTGCCAGAATTGCTGTGAATATACTGACTGATAAGCAAAATAGGACTATAAGAGCAGAAAGGGTGGGATCTTTGCTTAAAGATGATCACAATTTGATACTGTACCTTTCTGCATTTAAAAGTGAGGTTTTGAACTTCTTATAAAATTCTGCTGGAAAGTAATCAAGCCCTGGAGTCTTGCAAGTTTGAAGTTTCTTGATGACTGTATCGATACCTGTATTTATTTCCTCTGTTTTAATGGGTTAATCCAGCGGTTCTCAAATAGTGGTGCGCGCCCCCCAGGGGGGGCGCGAGGCTCCGTAAAGGGGGGCGCGGGGCTTGCAATAGTTAGTGTATGCGTGTATGCTTTGCGCCACTTAACTAGAGTGTAGGAGCCTCCAGCGACGATCTACTTCACCGGGATCTGCTTCCGGGGAGCAGATCGTTCCTCTGCTCCCCGGCGCGAACTCTGTAACGCGCCTAGGAGCGCTTTGCAGAGTTCACGCATGTGCAAGACGACGATGTTGCCAATCGTCGTCTTGCGCATGCGTGATTCACAGCGTGAACTCTGCAGAGCGCTCCTAGGCGCGTTACAGAGTTCGCGCCGGGGAGCAGAGGAACGATCTGCTCCCCGGAAGCAGATCCCGGTGAAGTAGATCGTCGCTGGAGGCTCCTACACTCTAGTTAAGTGGTGCAAAGCATACACGCATACACTAACTATTGCAAGCCCCGCGCCCCCCTTTACGGAGCCCCTTTAAGTGGCGCAAAGCATACACTAACTATTGCGGGGGGCGCGAAATTTTTTCTTCTTCCTAGGGGGGGGCATGAAAGAAAATAATTGAGAAGCACTGGGTTAATCCAACAAGCTCCTATATTGAGGAAACAGTGTTGGTATAGAAAGAGAGTCCTAAAAGTTTTTAATCTACTCAAGAGAAGATTTATCATGTATATATTCCCCTATTATGTTGCAAAAGCAGAAGAAATTTCATACAGTCGACTTGAGTCACAGTATTAGAAGTCCTGAGTTTCTGTTTGTATGCCTCTTAATGTCCATGCCAGAATCCTGCCTGGTTTGCCACATGGCTAAAAATATGTATATTTAGTACAGAAGAGAACTCTTTGCGTTTTGGCAGTTTCTAGCAAGTTGAGCCTATTCCTAGCACTCAACAATTTGGAGTAAGTTCTATGAGATCCAGTTTCTTTGTGTTTTTCTTCTAACCTACGAAGATTCTTGTTTCATTCAGAGCAAACCAATGCCCCATCTTTTTTTAAACCTGAAGACGAAGAGATTGGCTGACCTCTGGCAACCAACTTAAAGGCATTCCACACATTCAGTGGGAACATTCCTGCTTGCACATGTTCTTTAAAATATTGAGGAATGTCTTTATTAAATTACTCCAATACAGGTGATATTCTCCAATACAGAGGAGAAGAGTGTCGAGTCTCCATCTGCCAGGGTTGGGGTTTGAATTTCAGAAACATAAAAGGTAACATATACCCAGGCATGGTGTGACTCAGAAATAAAGATGATCGTGCATCAAGTAAATCTGATACAATTGGTGAGACAAGAAGACCATGGCTATACAGTGAGTAATACAGGTGGGCCCCCGTATCCGCTGGGGATATGTTCCAGGCCCCTCCGTGGATACTTGAAACCGTGGATAAGAGCGAACACCCCTCCATGGTTTCCTGAGGGGCCCCCCACCCTGCCTCCCCTGCAGGCAGGCATGCTTGCCCCCCCCAGCTCTTATTTTTATTTCAGCAAGCTTTGTTTCTTCCTTAAAACAAACAGAGAAGCAGCCTCCATTGCAGGCAAGTAGAACGAGACTAAGTCCTAGAGAGGCTCTGCAAGGTTTCTGTTACTCTCTAGTTTCTGAGGTTTCTGAGCCTTTGAGGTTTCTGAGCCTCTCTAGTACTAGTCTCGTTCTACTTGCCTGTAATAAGCAGCCAGAGGCTGCTTCTCCTGTTTCTTTAAGGAAGAAACGAAGTTTACTGGGAAAAAAGTAAAAGCCTGGGGGGGGGGGGTTCCCATGATCCGTGGATAACTGAAACCGTGGATAGCGAATCAGTGGATATGGGGGCCCACCTGTATATGGTTCTGGAGTAATAGGACAATCTCTGTCATTAGGATATAGATTGTAATATTATCCAGCAACCCAGTCTTGAAACAAATCATTATTTGAGACCCAACTTTCTTGTTCCATTATGAGTATTTCTGGAAAACATGTCTTTAGCATTCTCAACGACAGTGCTGGTTTCCACCCAGCACTGACCTTCTCTGAACAATTCAGATTGGGGGAAAATATGTTGGAAAAAATGAATTTGGCCTGTGTTTCATGCATAAATAGTAGTAGCAACAGTACACTTTTTAAGGCCCCATAGTCCTTTTACAAATAAAAAGCAACCACCGGGATTAGTTAGGATATCCAAAGTCTGTAATCTAAATAAGGCAGTAAGAACAGCTAATCATCTTTTTCAAAGTACCTAAAACAACACACTGCAAAAGCTTACAATTAGTATCCAGTGTACATACTTCCTTAAAATTTCGCTGGGGAAGCTGCTGCCACAGGGGATAGGATCCCAACGGATCCACTCCTCCTGCAGCCTCCACCCAGTTTTGCCCCTCCCCAGTGGCGTCGCTAGCCCCCACTGCTACCCGGGGTCAGTCACTCCACCCCCTCGTTTCCGGATGAAAACCGGAAGTGGTCGCAAACGTGTCGGAGTGATGATCTACAGCATGGGGGGCATAGGCCTCCCCACACTCTCCAGAGGGCCGCCAGGACCCCGGAAAGTTATAAAAGATCACTTTCCCCCAGCGGTGGTGTGATCCCCAGGAGCACCTGCTGTTCCTACCCCTGCAAAGGCTCAAGGTTCTCCCCTCCCCTACTCATGGGGAGAACTTTGATCTGAAACCCTGATCTAGCTGCAAACAGGATACACAAAGCCTGGAAGCAGAAATGGGATCACAGTGCAGGTCTCATCCCTAACTATAGGCATAAATCATAGCTTGTGCACAGCGTATTCACACACACAAGCAGTATGCACATAGATACCCTCCACACAATTTGAACCCTGGTTTTCTGTAGGGTACAGATAATGCAGACAGGTTCTACTTGCATGCAGCATGTAGGCTTTGTAAATTTGCCTCTGCTTCACTGGTCATCCCCAGTGTGCTGCTGACTGGTTGCATATAGCAAGACTCCTCTGACAGTGCTTTGTGGCTCTACCGGGCTACTTGTCCACACAGTTCCACATTCTGACTAAGATTTCCATTACTGTAACTGCTACACACTGAAGAGAGGCAGCATGCCAAACAGAATGACAATCCATCCACAGCTGTATTCATAGCATCCAAAATCCTCTCTATTTTTTTTTTTGTAATTAGTAAGCAACAAAGAACTAGTAATAACTGTTTATTCTACTGTTTTCAAATATTCATCTTTCTTAGCATTTTGGAGTTGATGCATCTTTCCAAGGAAAGTTGTTGGTGATGACAGGACAATCCGGTAAACTGCATCTGCTTACAAAAATGTAACTTTGTGAGGCTGAACATTAAATCTTTGATGAATTAGCCAGGGGCTTTGGTGACGTCTATGCTGAACCAATATGACAGTTTTATATGGATTATGATTATTTATGTTTGTGAAAAATAGCGAGTGAGAGCCAGCAAAGCAGTGTTGAGGCTCTGGGACCACCAGCATCGGTGTTCCTCATGAAGGTTTTTTTATATATATTAGTTGAGTAACATTATTCTGAAACTTGGAGCATGTGCAACGTTTTAATTTTCAGTAACTATAGTATGGTCCTTCACTGAAAGCCTGGAGGTCACAGCATGCCTGCCCTTGCAGACTCTTGCTTTCACAGCACACTCAAGTAGCACCAGTTTCTTGGGTTCTTGTCCCCCTCCTCCTGCCCCCATGTCAGATTTAGCCTAAAAACATTCCATGCTGTTCCCTCACTTCAGCTTGAACTTAACATATTTACAAAGCTTAAGCATACTTGTGAGCCTCAGAACACATCTCCCATCATACACTGCTGCCAACATATAAATTGCAAGACTATACACAGAACAGGACGTGTCCTGTCTCTTCTCTGCCTATAAATATTAAGACCCATAAAGTCTCATTACAATGGTAGCTTTACATGGCGCTTCCAAGCAAGATGAAATCTGTTGAGTAAAAGTTTCAGACAACTCTACTACAGTGTTTCTGATTCTGCTTAATACCAAGGTGGACAGAGGAGCCCATAAATGTTTGAAACCCTGAAGGAAAATGTATCTTTTACAGCAGCCTCAAGTAATAGTTCTGCTGGAACATGGGCAATCCCATTATAATACTGGTCGCCTATCGTATCTTAGGATAGGATGCTAGTGCCACAATACATGTACTAATGTCATAATTAATGAAATTATGGTTCTTGTGCACTGTCAGCACGGGCAAAAGAAATTTCCAGAGCAATTTAGAATAACTAGCTAGGCAATAATACAGTTAAAGAGATGTATTTAACACACCCTTTCGTGCAACCCTAAAATATGTGTTGTAAGCTCATTTCTTCTTTGGAAAGCATGGACTATTACAAAGATTTGATAACAGAGCAAGACATCTGACTTCTTTTTGCAGATTTAAAGCCTAGAAGTGATATTTAGAGCTGAAATCTTTTACTGACTTGTTCAGATGCTTGCAAGGCCCCAATCCTATTGGAGCCCTGCGCTGACAGAACTAGCATTCCACCAGTGCAAAGTCCTTCACGGCAGTGCAAAAGCCAGGCTGATTGTGCACTGTTAGACTGCTGCTGCAAATGGTGAGAAGAGCGACGCACGCGACAGCAGCTCCGGGAGGCTCCATAGGAGCTGGTAAGTTGGTGGAGGTGGGCCGTGGGTGGGGAGACGAAGTAATGGACCGTATTGGGGGAGGAACCAGGTGTGTTGGGGGAGGGAGGAGGTGTTGGGGAGGGAGGGGATGGATCCGGTGGCAGTTGCGACGCCACGTCTTATCCCACATTTTTCTGTCCAGCCTACCACCCGGCTCTCCTCAGATTTGTGCCAGCTATATAGCTGGCATAGATCTGAGGAGACCCATATTCAATTGGGAGCCTACTGGGGGATAAGTAAAAATTATGTAGGCTGTCCGATCTCACACACACACACACACACACACACACACACACACACACACACACACACACACCACCATAGCTTGCAGCAAAGCCCCTGTTGGCGTGGCTACATGCTATAAGGTGGGGAGGGATAGAATTGGGCAGTAAGACAATTACACAATCTGAGGTATTTCAAATTTCAGAAAACATATAAAAACTATTGAACACCCTACTCCTTGGATATCTCAAGAGCTCATCAAGAAGAAGAATTCTATGACTTTCAGTCTAGACCCAGTAAGAGAAGCTTGAAACATGCATCTGGAGTACTACAAGCTTCTTAGTGCAGCTCCCTTCTTCCAGTTTGGCATTTAGTTCATTAATGCAGGCTTTTCTTAGAGAACAAAAAGGCATTAATTTCCAGTGGTGCTACTGACAAAAATAATACAGTGTAGGAGGACAACAATTTTGGCAGAATCATGTTTATCACAAGAGCCATTTAAAACCACTAACCACAATACAGCCAAAGTTAAACATTGTTAAGCCCTATTGACTTCACTGGAAGAGTTAAGCATGTGCTTACTCTTACAAGCATCTGAACAAGTCGGTAAGAGACTTAAGCATGTGTACTCACTGAAATTAGAGGGACTAATGGGCCGATGCTATTCAGACGTGCACCCACATGCTGTTCAGATGGTGCAACATCTGTCATAACCTAAGCAACACCATGCCAGTGCAGCCCTCCCAAGAACGCTGGTGTGGCCCTCCAAATAACACTGGCACAGCCCATCCCAGCAGTGCCAACAGCATTCATGGAAACCCTGACACAGTCTGTCATCCACAGGGCAGTGTCCTGATATTGGCAAGTCATCAGCACAACATCGGCGTGACATCTTTGCATCATCAGTGTTACATCTCTGCATCATTGTCCAAGGAGCCAATCACTGCATCTATCCAGCCCCAATGCCAGCGGCAAAATAAGTGCCACCAGGGTAAACAGACCATGGACATGGTCAATGAGTGGCCAACACTGGGGGAGGGTGCTCCCCCTGCCAGCCACTAGGAATGATCAACACAGCAACAGGCGCCTCCGCTAACCATGGAGAGGTGCCCCAAGGACACCACTCAGAATAACACAGACATATGACAAGACACAAAGATGCCACACAAACACCCTGCCCCCTACAGGAGCAAAGAAGGGGGGAAAGCAAAGTCCTTCTAGGAACCCCTGCAACCTGAGTTCAATTCCCCTTATCCCACCTACGCAAACAAGGAATACCTTTGTGAGCAGAGTACAGGAAGGGCAGAACAATAGCTCTCTTGGAATACGACAGCCATGTGCAACAAACACAAAGTTTTTCCATGGCAAGGGCTCCAGTCCTTGTCGGGGCATTCACCAACTGGAATGAACCTTTTTGCCAGGGGAGGGGCTGAGACAGGTCACAAGAGGAGCTGCAATAGCAGGCAGGCAAAGCATGGTCCTGATAGCTCACTACATAAAGATGCAGGCTGGGAGCCAGGCAAGACAGGTTTGAGCTCGGCCAAGGGGTGCCCTAACCAACAAGGCACTCACCTTTTGCACAACTGGTCAGAAATGCCCATTTTAGGGACAAAAAAAGAGGGGGAGGCAGGTCTAGAACTCACATTGCTCACAGAAAGCTGCTTTCTAACCACCCAGCCAGTGGTGTCGCTAAGTGGAGGCTGGGGGGGGGGGGGAATGCAATGCTCCCAGGTGACAACCGTGGTCTCCTTGTGAGGAGCTGTGGCAGAATTTTTGTGTTCCGTGGCTGTGTTTTTGCAGCTGGAGAGCTGCGTTTGCAGCTGCAGAGCATACATGTGCTGAAATGGCGCGTTTTTGGGGACCTCCTGCCCACCCTGCGTCCTGGAAGGTTTGAAATGAAACCTTCTGGGAGTGCAGGGGGTGGGGTGATGATGCGAAATGCGTCATCGCCCCCCCTCCAGCTGATGCTAGCAATGCAACTGCACGAAGCCACAGCAGAAGACAAGCAACTTGCACATCATCTGGCATTTAACACCTAGCATCTCTGTAAACAGGGACACCTGACTGGGAGACTGTAGTACATGGAATTATCAGAAGGAGCACTGCATGGGCCAATCATTGGACTGGCATGTGACAAAGGAAACCTCCTGTAGCAGCCCTCCCATCTGGCAATACCCCCCATGCTTTCTGCTTCATTGCTGGCACCTATCGGCATGGCTATTGGTACGCTGTCCTTCATGTCTCTGTCCCATTGACTGATAGCAGCAAAGAACAGGGGGCTCATGGTCACCGAGAAGTGTCTCTCCCTTGGAGGCACAGAGTGAGGATGCTGCAGAACCTGGGAACGGAGTGGCCCCTCTCCCCCTCCCCCCATGGAGTCCAACCCTAAGGCTAGATGAGGTTAAAAAAAAACTAGGGTGGGAAGAAGGGATCCCTATCTGCTAACAAGGAGACAACAAGGGAGATCCAGTCCAAGTTTTTACTGAATTGTGCCAATGATAGAGCAGCATCTGAAGGAGAAACACACAAGTGGGGTTGCCAACATCTCCTCCCAGCAGGGCTGTTGTGCCATTGCAAGTTATCCAACAGACAGCCAAGTAACAGGTGCCTGTGAGGTTGGGCTGCACCAGTTGGTTCACTGTTTGCCATGGAGTCTGCAAAGCCAGAGGGGCCCAACTGGAAGAAATAGGTCAGCAACTTCACTGAGCAGCAGCTGGGTTCCCACTGGTCCCTGTGGGCAGGCAGGCTGTAGGCTTCCCATGGGATCTGCACATTATCTTCACCTGTGGGACAGCTGCCTGTGGGGAGCAAGGAGAGGGGGTACCAAGGTCTTGACAACAGCATCAGTCACACCCGTTCTCTGGATTGAGATGCATACTCAAGTATTTGTGAGGGAAAGTGGGGTCACCAGAGTGTGCTTGTAGTGCTGCCCTGTTGGGGGGTGAGAACACGGTAGCTTTGATACCTTTCCCTCTCCTAGGGCACTGAGTTGGAACTCTGAAAGGACCAATGTTCAGCCCCCTGTGGCAATGATGCAGCCCTCAAAAACAAAAGGGATTCAGATAAGTGTTTGATCAGCAGTAACAGTGGTTGGAGCCCCTGGTATTCACCAAAAGGAAACAGATGCTGCTGCATGACCAACTGCTCTTAGTTGTTGAAAAAAGAAGGGATGATCAGGCAACACAGGTGATAGCAGAGACACCTGTAATCATCCTGAAGCGTCAGAAGGGGGAGTAGAGACATGAGACAGAGGTGCAGCATCAATGCATAGTGGCATGAACCCCCCCCCTTCCTTAACTGTGTAGTAGAGTACATTGCATTTGCTTCCCCTGTTGGGGTGGTGGGGTAGAGGTTCCACTTGGGTGCCTTCATGTGGAGTCCTCCTGGGGCAGATTATCTGCAATAAGAATTCTGAGAAGTTAAGTGTTTTAACAAAATATCTTGCCATACATGTTGTGAGGGACAAGAGGTTACTGGTGCAAAGTACTCCCTTTGTGCGCCAAGTGCCCTTTCACCATGGTTTCCATCACCCAGGGAGGTGACATTAGTTGCATTTTGTTGCTGTTTTTCCCTTCTCCATTGTTCCCCATGGGGTTCCTCCTACTAACACCAGCTCTGACATTGGCGTAGCGTTTTTCTGGCATTAATTAAGAGCATGTGTTATTTGAAGAGGGTTAGGATCTGGTGTACATTAACTCCTCCTTGTTCCTGCTACATCACACACACCCATCTCCTCCCTGTTCTGGCCTCTCTTCAGATAGAGTTGTGCTGGTGTCCGAGTGACATCCAAGTTACGCCAGTGAGGTGTTTTTCCTATGTTGCGCCACAATCCGTAGCGTGCCCGTCGGCAGGCGGACTTCTATGTCAGTGGAGTGTCCTTGCGCCAGTGTATGTAGAGATACACCAGCATATCTCAAGGATAAAACTGGGCCTTAAGTTGATTTATTTTGGCGGGATCATGCATATGGTTTTGCAAGTCTACTTATCTTTCTAACTACTTTTGCTGGGTGGAAGCAGACACAGTACACACTTGCTCAGATTAGTCGGCTCATTCATCCACTTGTCTGCAATATTTTCCTGTTTGTCTTAGCAGAGGTTCAAGTGGAAGTAAATATGTCTCCTTGTATTGCATGATGAGTGGCTTTTGCGCAATTGTGGCTTGTCATAAAACATTAAAAACTGGCAGAGAAAAGCCAGGAGAGAGAAAGAGAAAGAGAGGCACAAAGATGCAACTTATCACATTCTTTGCATGTTTACTGTGGCAAGTTTGTGTTCCTGGGATTCTGTTCACAAGAATGTTGCTGATAAAACACATAGATACTTGTGCTTTTTAACTGCTGTTTACAGTGTAGTAGTCAGTAGGGGTACTTCCAGATTCTCTAAAGGGTTGAACCAGTTGCATTTTCCCCAATGACAACAATTCTCAGAAAGATGACTGGGCCCTGCAGCTGACATTGTTGGATGTGAGCAGTGTTCAATAACCAGGAACGTGAGGTTGAGAAGAAACCCAACATTTTGGACCTGATTTCCTTAATGAATTAACAGATTCACCCATGTGAAAAGTCTGCCTGGAGCTGTTATGGAATGTGCATGGAATTAGAGTTATCTGTTTTTCCTTGGTAGATAATATTCAAGCTTGGAAGGTTCTGTTCATTAAACTCCCTGGTGCCTCCTCCATGAAACAGACAACTCAGTTCAACAGGACTGTTTCATGCAGAACTTACAGACCATTTTTCCATAGAGCTGCAGATTCTTTCTGTGCCCTGGAGAGTTGGCCTACCCAACTCTCCAACCACTGCCAAAGAACAAGCAACTTGGGATGATCTCTTGGAGGGGAAAAAAGCTGAAAAATTTCTCTGACGAATCAGAAGCAGGCCATTTGTGACCCCTTTCTCCCACTCCCACATGGCCTTCAGGGCTCAAACCTTTCACTCACTCCACAACTTTAGGACCATCAAATATGGCTGTAAAAGTGTCATGATGGCCAGAATCCTGTTACAACAAGTTCTAAATTTTGGAACAAATGTACACCGTTCCTTTGACCCATAGCATCAAAAGGACCACATTTGGATAGATTGATATTGATAGCTGTTGATACTTTAGTCCCAGAACATAAGAAATTAAAAAATATATTAAGTATATCTTTCATTGCATCAACATTTTGGATTACACATGGGGAGGTGATTTTCAGTCAGCACACTATCACATGATAGCCATGTACTATCTCAGTGTGCACCAGCATCTACGCTTGAATCCAGTTGTTTGCACTGACTAACACAATAAAGCTAATCTTACTATATTCTTGTAACCGCACGGTAATGTGAGGGTATCAAATGCACAGTAAGGTCAGTTACACCACATAGCCAGTCATCCGCTACAGATGGCCAACTCCCCACAGGGATGCAGATGCCCTTTCAGATGTTATTTAGGGCTAAATGAATGCAGGAGGATCAGCATCACAGAGGCAGGCTCCCTCCTAACCTATGTAACATTCATTACAACATGTGTTGAAAGCCTGCATATACGCTGCTCCCAGCCACATAAGCATTCATTTAGCAACAAAGGGTTACAAAGGAGCCACACAGTGCCATGCTGTCAGAATCCACCCAGGATAACATATACTCTGTATCGGAAATCCAAATTCTGCACCAAGGTAATCTCATTTACATATAATTGATTGTAATGTTTACATAATTTATTCTGCTTCTGCTAGCTATAGATAAGAACCTATCTGAAAGACCTTTGCAGAGAGTGAAAACCTCGTGCCACCAGAAGGCCTGTTCTTGGGCACCTCCACTAGGCAGAGTCCATCTCTATCCTAAGCAAGGCCTTTTCTGACAATTGTAGGGGACGAGCAAGATTATATGGGAAAAGCATCACAGCAGGCATTGGGAGAATCTCCCTGACTCTCCTGAGGTGTTACATACAACAGACTCTGCACAATGCGGAACTAGTCGACATTCTGCAGCAGCAATGGCGGCAGAGAAGACCTTTGCTGCCATCACTCCAGCAGAATAAGCACTAAGTTGTACTCTTGCCCAAGTTTGGTCAGACTCTAGACATCTGCAGAGATATTTCATCGCTCCTCAATAAACCAAGGAGCGGAATGAATTCCACGGCCTTGCCAAGGTGGCAAAGGAGCAATTTCATCCACTGCTCTGGCCATTTCTCCAGAGGTCAACCGGATGGTGTACATCAAATGGACCAGTGGATGAGTCACCGACCCTAGTAGCAGGGAACGCCCTACATTTTAGGTTCTGCCTAAAATGCCATTTGGAGTGAACCTTGAGCTATACCTTTCCCACAGTTCATGAGCCTTCATAAGAATCATGGCTTACTGTACATGTATAAACAAGCATGTAAACAAGTAGACCCTGCTCACACAATCAGTCTGACACTAAATGGGGTGGATAGCAAATATGCCCCCGGGTTCACAGTGAAGGTTCTACCTGTGATGGGGGAGAATGCAGGTGCGTTAGGCTTGCTTCCAGTCCCTCCACAGATAACACCATATCAGTTATGGCCATAGTGAATCAGACCTCACGTGTTCTGATCCGAGGACATTTATATTTGCAAATTAAAATTTGGCAATTTAACAAACTAGGGTCATTTCATCTAAGAGCTTCCTACCTTTGGGGATCCTAGGAAAGTTCATTAGAGCCTAGCAGCTCTCTCTCCCTCTCTGTGTGTGTGCGCACGCACGCGCGAGTCTCTATGATGTTTGCTTGCTGGTTTGTTTTGTTAGGGTTTTTTTTTAATCGCAATAAAAGTATTTTTTTTTAAGGGGAAGAAAAACATGGCAGGAACTCGAAACGGAAAATTAATGCAAATCAAGTCTATACCAGTCCAGAAAGAGGAAGAAACAAAAGCCACAACGACAAACTTCATTAATAAAATAATGAAAAAGATTCAGAAAGCACCACAAAGTTTGAAAATAGATAGCCCAATCCTTGAGCTATGAGAAACAGTTACCTATATTTCCTTAGGAGACCAGTCTGATTATTTCTTGAGAGCATTCTATATGGCTTTGTCATCTGTGCAAAATAGATTAAAAATGCTTTCTACTATTTCAAGTAGTATTCCCGTTCCTGCAGCATATGAAGAAAACGGTTCCACGTGCAACCAGAGTATGCCAGTAGTTCTATTAAAGCAACACCAACTTTGAGCCACAAACTCTGGCCTAGATAAGTTATATCCCATCTTCCCACCAGCTGGGATTTCCTTCAAGACGTAGGGCCTCACAATTTGGTTTTGAATATCTGTGCTATATTCCGTATTAGATCCAAGATGGACATCACCAGTATCCCTGAGTGGACACAGACAGGGAAGAAGTCTTGCAGCCCTATAATACTATGGATCTGGTCCTGGAAAAAAGAGTGATGTGTGAAGCAGTGCTATAGGAGGTAATTATAACATTGTTCTAATGTAGATGTGTTCACAGTATTATACTCACCAGTGCATTAGGTCAGAGCCTGCTGCATAATTGACTACCGCTGCCATAACTGCTCCTACATGGCAGTGGTGGAAAATGATGGGAAGAGTTACTCCCAGGAGGATGAGCCGGGTTGTGACTCATCCTTGGGAACTAAAGCCTTCTTTTTGAAGAAGGAACCCGTCCTAGGGTAAATTGTCTTGCCTGCTGTTTCCTCTCCCAAAGCATTTCATGGGAGCAAGCGGTTGGGCCTGTGTTACCAAGAATACACCACTCTCACTGGCACAGTGCTAGCTGGAATACACAGTTGTGTTGAACGAAAACAGTGTGCACAGCTGTACCATTACGCACCCAGGTTTTTAAATGGTTTTATGGATTTTAATCTTTTTCTTTTTAACAATACTGTAAAAATTACACCCAGGACAAAGAATGCTATAATGAAACAGTGTTATAGGACGCAGTGTTATAATAAATACTATATTACCATTTGAGCCAATCTCAGATGGCCACTGGTGCAGGAAAACTGGGCTATAGAGAAAAGGCTGCAGAAGGCATAGGATGTATGCTGTACGAACACCTATGAATGTTATTTATGAAGACCCAAACAACTGTGGAGTCAATGTTCTGACTACCTTATTTCCATCAAGCGACCTGGAGTGGAGTTCCGTGCCTGTATGTGATTCATTCTTCTGGCTCAGTGCTGTAAGCATGTCTCACACAGTACTCAACACACCATCAGTGCTAAGCATATAAATAAAAACAGCCTCATAAAGACAGCTGATAATGATTCAGCCCTCAAGGTACATGTACACATGGACATATTTTGCTTCTTTGCATCAATGACTTTGGAAATAATTTCAAGGCTTAGAAGGTTCATTGGAAACAGCCTTTTACTGTAGTGTTGATAAATGACCAGTGCTAAGGAAGCTCCTTCCATACACATGCAGGAAAATAGTGTCATTTGTTGCCATTGCCTCAGGTGGTCTCACATGCTCAGATACATCTCTGTATTAGGGTAACCACAGATTACCATTTTACTACACATCTGCACCTGATTCTTCCTTACCACTATTAGAATGATACGAAAAACCACACAGATGAAAAACCACACAGATGACTAAACTACCTTGGGGTGAGCTCTCTGTGTGGTAGGGTATCTGACACAATAGTCCTCTGTATCTACCCAGACAACCAGCTTACCAAATAATAGCATTCACATCATAGGAAGTTACCATTTGGCAAATAGTCATCTCATCTGAATCTAGATCTTTACTTGGGCATCCTAAATAGGATATTGCCTCAGTACTACGCTACTCAGCGCAGAGAAACCATCGTGTTTTATAGGAAGGGATGTAATTAATGGCCCAATCCTACCCCCTCCCCCACTGGCATAACTAGTGTTGTGCCGGCAGAGGCTGCTTTATGGCAGCTGCAAAGCAGTCTCTGCTGATGTGTGCTGCAGACCTGCTGGTGGGGAGGCTGGAGCAGCTTCCTGCGTGCTGGCAAATCCACAGAGACTCCCAGGAGGAGGTAAACCCATGCAGGAGGTTGGAGGGAGGTGGAGAGGCGGGTTGAATGGGGGAGAGGTGGGCAGAACAGGGCGGTGACGGGGAGGAGGAGGGCGGATCAGGCCTGGAAGGGGGGCAGGATCAGTGGCAGTGGCGCACACCAAATCCTGACCCCTTCCTGGGCCTGATCCACCTTCCTGGGTCAATGCAGACTTGCACCAGCAATTGAGCTGGCACAGGTCTGAGTTGACCCATAGTGGCTGCAGGGGCTTACACCAGGGAAAGAGGACAAATGTCCTCTTACCCCAAGGAGGCCTCCAGCAGCTGAAAATCCCCTGTGATACAGCAGTAGCTGCACTGGCGCCGCTGCATCACCGCACAGGGATTTAGCCAAGATTGAACTGTAAGCGGGGGGGGGGGGGGGAAGAACGAGGAAAGTAGTCCGGCAGAAATACAGGGTGACAGGAGCTGGAAAACCTTTCCCCTGTCATAAATGCATACTTATAGTTTCACTATATTCCATTACAGGGATTTTAATTTTCATATACAATACTGACAAGGCCTTTGTAAAATATAACTTCAGCCTTTGTTCAGTGCTGCTAAGATTCCAACTGATTAGTGTCTCCTCTTGAACACGAATCCTCTCAATCTTTGTGTAAATTACCTAATTTCCTGAAAATATTTCAGTTCAAAGCAAACTGGCCCAACAAAAACCATATTCAGAATAGGATTCAGTGACTGAGATGAGGAACTTTGTTGGGTCAGTGTAGGCTTTGGAAGCCAGGGTTCATTCTTCACCTCCTCTTCTTTCCCTTGCTAGGCCAAATGATTTAAGGGACCTCATCCAGTTGGAGTTTCCTTACTAATCCCATACCTCCATAATACCGGTAGTCCTGTGAAAGTTACAAAACGGCATAAATTATGTTTTTCAGAGTCATTTCAAATAACTCTTAAAAAAAATTCCTTAAACAATACATAATTGGGTGGAAATAGGAGGGGACATTTTCGGTTTCTAGTCTATAGTAATAATGAACATTTTTTTTTTCAGGTTAGCTGAACTGGGATTGGGGTTACGTTTGTCACAAACACATTCACACGTCTTGAAAGGTTACACCATGTTATTGATGAGGGGGGCACCTGAAAGGCATGAAAATGTTTAGGGGAGATTTCTACATTAAAAAAAAATATATCCAGGTGATGATGTGCAATGGGGCTTAGAGCAGTATTTTAATGAACATCAGCACGTGACGCAGAATACAGCAATAAGCTTTAAAAAAAATACTATTTCTGCAATTGTTTTTGAAGTCAGGCATTTATATGCATGTTCACTCATAGAAACAGGGCTGAGAGGGAAGAACGGGCTGTGGGCAACAAGTAAAACATGGAACAAAAGTAATACTGGCAGGGAATGGATGTGGAAAAGCATTGTGAAACAGTGGAATGTAGAGGAATTTTGCCAAGGATTTTCACTCTTCAAAATGCTAGTTTCATTATGAAAATCCATGTTGGAAAATCCAGCCATCCTAACGACAAAAAATGAAGAACCAACTTAAGAGTTACTCATTTGAAGCTTATTGTTTTTCAGCTGTTTCTTTCTTTTACACACAACTGTGGAGTCTAGAACCTTTGTTCTTTTTTTTAAAAAAGCCTATAAATGTCTTTAACATCATACAATTCCACGGCTCCAGGAGTGAAGTCTTTATGAAAAGAGTCAAACAAAATCAGAAAGCCTATGGTAAGATCGTGACCTGGCAACATGTGACTCTCTTGACACAAACCATGCACACTCTTTGGTATTAGTTGTAGCCTTGTAAACTGAACAAAATGCAAAATGCATTTATGTACCCAAACACAGCTTGGCACCATTTGAAGGCCAGCAAACAAATGACAATTTAACTTGGTTAGGAGAAAACCCTTATGTTGGTCTGTGAGTTCAAAAAGGGTGGTGAAGAGAAGAGCTCAGAGCAGGTACAGGCACAGTGCAGTGGTCACTGAACAATGGAAACTATTGCACAAAACACATACACAGCAAAATCAATGTTAGAAAGATATTTAAAACACTCCCTGGTTAATCAGCCTTTCCTGCGGCTGCCAAGTGACATTTCAAAGAGCTACTTATAAATATTGAAATAAAAAATTCTGCCTTTTTGTGGCAAAGTTAAGAAAAAAAAACATTAAAATTAACCAAATTATACACTGGCCTAAACAAAAGCAGCCCAAAGATGCCAAATTTAAAATTATATCAAATGGTTTTTAATCTGACCCAGATAAATACTTTACAATTACAAGATGGAACACTGCTGCCCTGGGGAAAATGGGAGAACAATATATTTCAGAGGCCAGATACCCAGGGGATTAAGTATTTACACTCCACTAATCTTACACTAATCCATGTACAGCAAACATGGAATGAGGAACACCACAAAGTCAAACAACATCCTAAACAACTACTCTGAGACTGTTCCTCAGGAGAATGGGCTGTGCCTCAGGAGAATGAACTGAGTGGCTAACAGCGCAATCCTGTGTAACCTTGCACCGGTGTAACAGTAAATGCACCACTGGAAGTGCACTTACACAGGTGCATCTGCTGTTACACCGGTGCAAGGTTACACAGGATTGTGCTGTAAGAGATGCTGAGATAAATGGATGCAGAAGGAATAATAACTAGGACATGACTGGCTTCTAAGCCACACTATAATAATGACTCCCTGTCCTCAATATGTACATAAATGCTGAAACTCACAGTTGCTCTCTGCACAATAGGAGACAGACAGATCAGGAGGATTCTCAAAGGTAGCAGACTCTCTGAATTGACTTCCACCTCCTCACCCAATGTTTACTCCAAATCTCTCTCTTCTTTAAATATTAAGCACTTTTTTGCCCTACAGAAACAACTCACAACTGAGAGTCTCACACATGCACAGCCTCTAAACACTAGCTATGGAAGGAAAACTCTGGCACACGCAGGGGTCCCCTTTCCCTTCCCACTTTCTCGTCAAGAGAAAAACCTTGCTGCATGCACAGATTGGCTCTGGACAGATATTCACCATTGACTGTAACATGGCACCTACCGGTACTTTTTTGCACTTTCTAGTTGTCAGTGCCATATGCAGGGACAGTCACGTGCAGTCTGATGGCAGCAGAAGCAGAATTCTGAGTGCACTGCATTTTGCATATTTTTGTGAGCACACAACAGCAAGGAAGTCAGAGCACATAGGATTGTGCCCATGCTGCCAATTTGCATATGACCATCTCTATGAATGGTGTCAGTGCTTAGAAGTCACCATGATCAACAGCTCCCCAAAGTGCCTATGTCATCTTTAGCCATTGTAGAAGACAGTTCCAGAGTTATCCTCTCAAACACGAAACTGGGATATAACATCCCCTAAACATGATATGTTCAAGTTAACTAAAATGTATGATATACTGTATTTCTTCAATTCTAAGACGCATGTTTTTTCCCAATTAAGCATTTCAAAAAATGGGGTGCGTCTTAGAATCGAAGGTCTCCAAAAAGTACCCCAAAATGCTATCTTCTTACTTACTGGGGCTTGGGGAGCTTCAGGTGATTCACGAAAACCAGAAATGGCCAAAAAACGCTGTTTTTTGCCGAACTGAAGATCAGGGAGGCCTGCAGAGGGTTGCACATGCCTCCCTGAAGCTCCCCCAAGCCCAGGTAACGAAGGAAATGGCACTTTCTGGCGGAGCCAGAAATACTATGCAAATGCAGTGCACTCAGTCATCCTCAGCTGCAGGAGACATGCTGGGGAGAGTTGGTGCTGAGCGGGTAGATTCAATGAAGGGAGGTGAGTCTTACAATTGATGGATTTTTTTTTCCCCTGCTGGTGGTACTGAAAGTAAAGGTGTGCCTTAGAATTTATGGCGCCTTAGACTCAAAGAAATACGGTAGTTAATTCCAATTTTTAATCTATCATGTTAGCTTTAGCATTGTTGCCGCAGCATATACTTTCAGGCTATGCTCTGGGAACTCATAACGAGGTGAAGCAGGTACGTTTTGCCCCACCAATAAACAAATACAGGAAACTCGCAGAGATTCCTGACCTAGCAGCAAAATCCATGTCTGGAAACATTTGAACATCGAAATGTGATGAGACAGGCTCTCTCTCTTAAATCCCCACTTTTTGGCCAATGCCATAAGTAAAGGCAGTAAAACTAGATCTCAAAATATTGGTATTGCATTCATTTTGATTAAAAAAATCTAGAATAGAGAAGCAATGAACATCCTTCTACTACAACTAGCAATGGAAATTCTGCCCATGAACGTAATTGTAACCAAGACACTGTGCTGTGAAATACGTTTAAATCTTAGAGGAGATTTACACATATTACTACTACTACTAATTTATATTATAAAGTGCTCATGCCCCACTTCTCTGAGTGGTGAGAATTTCCTTGGAGCTGCAGCAAAACCCAAATTTGGACTTCCTGTGGAGGAGAAATCACTGAAGTTTATTTATTGTGCTTTTGTATTTGTTTTACTTACAAATATACAGGTTTGAGCATGACCTGGAGTAGATAGTACACTTCTGCAAGCAACATGCCTTCAGATGCAGGCTGCCAGGTCCTTCTCTTAGCTTCCATTGTAGTTCCTGCTAGATCAATTCAAATCCTAGCTCTCTTTACCCATACCTCCGATCTCGCTGCTAGCTCTCTCTGTCTCCCTCAAAATCTCCTCACACCTCTCTTTCATCTTACTGACTAACTTAAAGAGGAAGCTCCTCCTCTCAAGTAGGTTACTTGAGGGTCTTGAAGGCCTCTGTTGGAGGCTCCCATTCAAGGAGTTTCTTGGGCCATTAACATTTGTTAATAACCCTCTTTTGTCCATTTCAGGCAACTGGCTAAGCATTTCCACAAGGCCTGGTTCTAGCGTCCTACTCATTCACAACATCAAATCCTAATCTCACAGCAATGTAGTGCTATCGAAGTGCATGGTAACAGAAGAGAAGCCAGGCCCCTGCCCCAAGGGGCTCATAATATAAAACAGGTGTAAAGGAGACAACAGAGGAAGGGTTGGGGAGTGGTGCCGGGGTAAATATGTAAATATTTCATGCACCTCTACGTAAGCCTACTAGCTGCAGTAGGATAAAAAAAAAGACTAGCACCAACTTCATGGAAAAGGTGGATTCTGAGGAGGATTTTGAAGTAAGAGAGGAGGTGATCAAAGGGACAGCAAGTCAAGAGAGCAAGACCTTTCGTGGGCTGAGGGCAGTGCAGCAAAAGATGGTCATGGGCAGGAATGTAGCAGAATGTGAGAGAAGGGGAGGGCCAAGGCAATACAGGATGTTCTACCTGGGCTGACAGGTTAAGGTGGCTTCTGATCAGGTGCAGGCCTGCGGGTCCTCTGTGGCACTGGACACGTTCTATTGGGTTGGTTACCCAAGGCAGGGTGCAAGCAAAGATGAGAGAGAGAGAGAGAGAGAGAGAGAGAGAGAGAGAGAGCACTTCATGCAGCTTCAGATTATGCACCTGGGAAAATTCAATCACCCTATTCTTCCTCCAGCCATCTCCTGCACAACCTCCCTGGACCTCCAGGTTGGCTCCTCGTCCTTCAGAGGACAGCCCCATCCAGCCCTCAACTTCTGGCCCTGGTCATTCCTTTTAAATCCTACAGCCCATATTGTAAATGCTTCCCTGGCTCTTTTCTGTCTTCCTGCCCCTGAGACCCACTGGATCTAGCATCCCTGCATTTCCATAGCAACAGGGGAATTAATTATATTAACATCAAGCTGCTTGGGTTGTCCTCGAGAACCTTCTGTTGCGTGCTGCTGCTGCACCATTGCCAAGCCAGGCAGGACTGCACCTGTGTTGGGCCAATGAGTCCGGGATTTCACTCCAAAGCTGAGAGTGTTCCCAGACAGAGGGCTTTAAATTATCATGCAATTCACCTCTTGAAAATCTTATCTTCCTCATCTTAACCACTAGAGAACATGATTTTTTTTAAAGGAACTCTGATTTATTGGTTCAGCTCTTGCAAAGGTTAAATGAAAGGGGAGTGGAGTTCCTCTGAGTCTGAGAAGATGTCTTGCTTGTGCTATGCAGAGTTGTAGGATGGTAACAGCTTTCCATAACTGTTGAATGAAGAATGTCTCTGACCACCCACTCCCACTTTAACAGACACACTGTCTTCAACACTGGGGAAAGCTGTAACTCTGCTTTCCTGCATGCTGGACAGGTGATGTCTGTTCCTGACATGTTGTCTGAAAGGGCTTGCTCCTTGATTAATAGGGAGTAGCTCTTCAATCAAGCCTTTGCAATCTTTCTGGAAAAAATGTGGAAATAAGGAGGTCAAGGAACAACCAATTAGTTGATCAAGGGGCATCTGCTTTGAATATTGCACAAGTGATGGAAAGGAGGGATATGGCTTACAAAGAGGTAGCTGACTTGGTGTCCATGTTGTAATGTCTGAATGTACCCTCAGATAAGCTGAGAGGCTCTGGAGAAGCACAGTAATATAAACCATCTCAAAGAGAAAGGAACAGGGGGATCACCTTTATTTTAGGATGGAAAACTAATAAGAATCAAACTGTTCTTTCAAAGCAAAATAAAAAACAAAAAGAAAAGAGAAACAATGTTTAGCTTACAAGAAGAAAACGTTAGATTAAGCATTAAGAAATATTTTAAATAGAAGATACTTGTTAAAAGAAATCAAGATAGGCAGTGGTTGGCAAGTTCCTTTCATTGTAAAGTTTTAAAAATAGTTCAAAGCATCTGTCAGAGATGGTTTAGATATAATTCACCTTGCTTCCTTGAAGGGGTGTGGATAAGATGATCTCTCCAAGTCCCTGCTATAACCCCATAAAGTGCTTCTAAAAGAAGACCTGTACTGCCTTGCTAAGTATTATTACTGTTATTGTTAATATCAGAATACAATAAGGACAGAAATGTCAATTACCTTAGAAACCCACAGAGGAGTAATTTTTCTGATTCATATCAACTGCAGAACCGATGTTTTAGAATTGCACACAGACCTGCAACTTCAACTGCATAAGCAGAAGCAGATGTTAGAAATGAAAAGCCAAAGTGAAGTGTACCCCTGTGGGTACATACAGCTAAACATAGAAGAACCTTAAGGGGGATATTTCCTTGCTACCTAAACTACCATCCAAGCTCAGAATGTGTATATTAGTGCCACAGCTACATGCACCAGACTCTCATCAACCACACAAACAGCTGTGCTGCTTTCTTTTTCAAGCTGTCAGATCTATTGCTTGATTTGCTTTCATGTCAGTGTGCCTTCACAAAAACCAGCTTCCATGTTTAGTCACCCTTTCCCCAAAATTCCATGCCTAGACTGGATTCCATGCCTACTTACAGTCGGGTTTTTGTAGTAGCAACACCACAGGCAGGGTCAGAGGGGGATCCGTGAGGCAAGAGCCTGCCAGACAAGTAACTTGCTCTATGTTGCCCTCCTCCCCATTGTCGGACTCTGGGGTAACTTGATAGAAAGGTGTTGTGCACATATTCAGAGTACTTTCCTTTCCTTTTCTTTATTACCATAATTATGGACTCATTTCCATGTATGTTTTGGATGAAATATGCTGTTATCACTCTTTCAAATATCTAGATGTACTGTAAGACAAAGCTCACTTTCTAGAAATGCAATTTGCCCCTTCTGTCTCCCCCCCCCCATTTTTATTTTCTAGTGGTGACACTGAGCAACACCTTGCTGATACTGTGGCATACATCCTGGCAAACCAATGAGGGTGTGAAACCTGGACTTTGGGCAAGTTTTCAGGAAAGGTGTCAAGGCACAAACCTGTAAGGAAACCACTTTCCATCACCCCAAATCTCTCCTTCCTAAATCTCACATGTGTAGAGGCTGGATATGGTTATTAACTGGAGAAAGAGGGACATTCTGCACATGAGAAAGAGGGACATTCTGCACATGTCCATTGTCCAGAGGCTCTTTCATTATTTTATTCATTCCAAAACTAAGCAATAGTTCAGAGGAGAGGCCATAGCTTAATGGAAGAGCACCTACTTTGCATGCAGAAGGTCTCAGGTTCAATCCCTGGTATTTTCATGTAGTGCCAGAAAATATTGACATTCTGGAGAGCCACTGCCAGTCAGCGTAGACAATACTGAACTAGATGAACCAATGGTCTGACTTAATATAAGACAACTTTCTACATAACCAGAACAGGCTCAGATTAGCCTCAGAGATTCCAGATTGCATCTTTCCAAGACTCAGAGTAACTAGTGTGAGGAGGCCCAGCCTGAGGGTAAGAGGTGCCTGAGAAGCACAACATACAGTGCCGCCACCACTGCCTCCTAGTCCACCCAGCTAGGAGCGGGGTGATCCAGCAGCACAGCTGCATGATCCTCTTCCTGTCCCCGCCCTCTTGCCTCCTAGTAGGTCACAGCAGCCACCATCACCACAAAAATGTGCAGAAGGCGGAGATCAGGCCCCCTTACCTTGCCCCTTCTTTGTACGGTCCCTTTAATTAAACAAATCAGGAAGCATTGAATGTGCTGGAAGCACTCTCAAGGTGTCCACACCCATTGTTTTATTTAAAGTGGCTATGTGAGGAAGGGGTGAGGATGGTAAAGTGTGGGGGGCTAAATTTCTGCCTTCTGATCAGCTTCCCACTCGCTTTTAGGGAGTGGGAAACAGATTAGAGTGGCTCCGTCCATGGCAGGTTGGAGGGAGGCAGTTGCTGGCTCAGTGTGAAAGGCCACTGTTCACCATTCTCTGGTGCTCCACACAAGCGGCACTGTTTGCATCATGAATGCACCGGCCCCTAGAGTGAGTCTCTCTTTGCTCATACAAGAAATAAGCAACAAGGAGATGAGCCAGTTCTCTGGCATGCAGAAGCAGTCTACAGGTGGGCAATGATCCAAAGAGCAGTGGGTGAACAATCCTACAAATACAAGACTGCCAGCCATAACCCTCCATACAGAGCGAGGAGGACATCACACCATTTCCACAATTCTACTTCTTAAACATGGATATGAGACCTCATCCCTTCTCACTTAGTGCAGTTGTGGGGGCTACTAAGATTAAACTGTCCACACTGTATTTTACAAGTGTGTTCCCTTGGAAGGCATCCCATTCCCATATTAATGGTACAATCCTATCAGGCCCAGAACTAGTGATCCAACAGCGGTTGATGCTTTCTGCCTGGCATCATGAAAGGCCTTCTGGAAATGCGCAGAGCCCCATGCTTTTGGGCCGCTGCCACAGATGGCACCACAGAAGCAAAGAGGAGCCCACAGAAGCAAAGAGGAGCCTTACTGATGCCAGTAAGATGGCAGGGTGAGTAGAACAGGGCAGGAGGATTGGTGCAGAACAGGAGGTGGCTGGGGGCGTGTTGGAGGCGGGAGGGGATGGCACCTGGTTCATGTGACCTGCACCAGATGCTATCCCCTGTAGAGTGAGCCGACACGTCCCCTTTGTGTCCTTGGGCTTGCGGCAGCTCTTTAGCTGCCCATTGGTGATCGAGGGGATTACAGAGGGGTAAGGGAAAATATTTTCCCTTTCCCCAGGAAAAGGATAGGATTGTTGTAAATTTCATTATTGAAATCAATTCTACCTATGTATGAGCGTGCAGCAAAGAGAAAGGGTGACCAGTGGAGTGGAAGCTCACACTGCTCTGCCAATCAGGGTGGCAGCGGTCGCACAACCTGCTCAGCAGCTCAGGGGCAGCTCCAGTGATTCTGTCAGATAGTGAGGGGAGGGAGCAACCGGCACCACCCATAGGAGGTCCAGGAGTGAGACAGCCAATGGCGGTGCCGGTCTTCGCCCGTACTCGGTCAGTCAGAGCACTAGATCGGTGGCACCTCGCCGAGTGAGGGTGGGGCTGGACTCAGCCCATAAGAGGGTCCTCAGGCTGGGCCCAGAGGGAGCAAGAGATGGAGGATGTGCCAGCCTGAGCTAGAACATTGGAGAGTGGAAGAAGGCTGGCACATCCTCAGGTAAGGAGGGGGGCAGGATTTGGCATGCTGTATCAGGTCTTGGGATGACCCTGGACCCAATATCTCTTTTTAACTTATCCAGAAAGTAGCCATCTCTCCGTGGGTGTATGAACATAGATATTTTTATTATTATGAAAAACGTCAGCTTAAAGGGGAATCCCTATCTATAATCTGCTGTGCCTTGGTACAAAAGAGACACTGAAAATCTAAGACCTCTATGCCTCCTCAGTGTGTCAGAAGAAAAGATTTGAATCTTATTACTCTGTACTTCTGGCTTCTGCCTCAAAGTTTTCTGGATAAGAGAACAGTTCACTATCACAGAAATAAAACTGAGATGTCTTCTGGTTTCCCTTCAGATCTTTGATCCCTTTAGACTGAAGTCAAATAACAGCAAATTCTAGCCTGGTCCTCTGGGAATGTCTTAACTGTGTTTCTATAAACATAACAAATCCACACTCTTCTGACTCTTCAGGTATGCTTCTCAAAATAAAGTTATCCTTTTGTGTGTCTTATGGATGGATCCTATCCTATGCCTACTAGCTTGGATAGGAATGCTGCCAAACCCCCATTGTTTTGGTGGAACACACAAGGCTGTATCAACAGAAAAAATTATAATAGTATAACAATACAATTGGGTCTGGTTCAGTCAGGTGAAGCACTGGCCCAAGGTCTATGCCCATCAGAGGGCCTACCTGCCTTGGTCAACTCCAGAACCCCCTGTACTGGTGGCAGTGGTAGCGCCTAATGAAAGCAGGGCACCATGGGGACCCAGGTGCAGGTTTTTGTCCCAGGGCCTCCAGCAACCTGGTTCCAGCCCTGGGTTGGGTGATGTTATAGGGTCAGTTGGGTGTCAATGATGAGTACCTTTTCTGAATAGCTAACATAGGCATCAAAGGTACATGATGCTGTGATTGGTCAGGGTGTTGATAGAATTACAGTACTATACATGTTATGGGAACATCTGTTGGTGTTGCTACATTAGTATTTCTTTCTGAAGTTGTTACGCTATTGACTGTGCTGCTGGTTCAGCTTAGGATATTTATTTATTTATTTATTTATTTTTAAAAAAATATCCCACCTTTTCCTATGCCGAAAGGCAAATGCCCTGTATTATGTATTAATACATAACTGTACTATGCTGACATTGCCCCTGAAGTATCATCAACCCGAGTAGGATCAACCTGCCCTCTCCAGGTCTTTAGTCTGTCTAGAAAAGCTAGTGCTATGACTGTACTGTAAAAGGATTGGACCTTCTTGCACTGTTTTATAACATGAAAGTTGGTCTGGTCAGCGGCATACCTGATCTATGGTACTTCTGTGATCCTTTGAATGGGCTATGCTTACCTCCCTGTACCATTACATTCATCACTTCTGATGAATGTAATCATTGCATTGATTACATAGTAAGCAATGTAATCACTTACTGTTCCCAAAAGCAGTGGAAGAATGTTAACACCTAAGTGATGCCTGAAGGGAAACGCCCTTCCAACCTACAGTAAAAATGCCCTCACCCATTCCACAAAATAAGGCCATGCCAAGAAATAGTAAAGCTGTGCTTGCTTATATTGATGAGTGCCATGTCTTGAATCTAAGTACTCTGCAGTTCAGATTACTTTAAAAAGCAGAACTAAGATTATCCTCAGATTCGCATGTGGTTGAATTCTCATATACAGATTTTTCACACTTCAAATTTGCATGTAGTACAAAAAGAAGCATGGCTTACAGATATTAATAACTGAATTTTCTTAAATTCAGTTAAACAAAGGTGTATACATATCAGGCATATAGCCTCTCATTTAGGGAAAACATATAAAGCGGTTAGATAGAAAAGAAGCCACAAAAGAACATAAAGGACTGAAGGATACTATTTGTACTTTCTGTTACATGCCCTCTTCAGCAACTAGAATGGGTTGCTGTTGGCGGCAGAAAACTATGCTAGTTATGTCATTGACCTCACCAAGAAAACGTTAAACTGAAACATCCAATATCTGGCAAAGAAAACTTGCTTCGAATTAATTCTGTTTCTAATGTGTTGCAAGCCAGACGGTAATTTCCCAGTTTCAGTGACACTCAGTACAAAATGCTCAGTACAAACAGTGAAAAGAAGTAGTCAGCCTCAGTCCACAGAGGAGGAAAATATTTTGTTTACAAACTTGGGCTTCCGAGCACGTGCACACACACACACACACACACACACACACACACACACACACCGCCCCTCCGCCACATATGCCAAGGCATGGATGGGCAGCTTCAGTGATCAGGGCCTGTTCCTGTTCCTTAAAACTATTGGACTTCAGCTCTTCTTCATTTTTCCCCTTTGCTCTGTTTTCTAAACAAAGCTGTGGAGGGGCAGAGGAAAAGGCTGGTGCTTATTCAGTGGAAACTCCATTGATTACTCTGTGTGGTACCTTTCTGACATCAAGGACACCTTTGGTACAGGGGAAAATCTGGGTTCTATCAGCTCTTATAAGCAAGTGTTTCAAAAGGTTTACAGAAAAGTAAAGTAAACAGAGCTCTGAGTAACAAAAGAGTCCCGTTTATGCATTCTTTGATTCGCTGTAAAGGATGGTGTAAACTGACTTTTTAACCAAGCATTAGGCAAGCATTTGGGTCCACGCCATTCTATAATAAACAGTGACATGGCTATATTAAAATATTTACTTAATGCACGGCCGTGACTTATAGTATGAGTGGCTACTCAATAGAATGTCCTGAGTGCTAAGGCGTCAGGTGCCACTGCCTGTATAAATATTCTGTGTGCACTTGTTTATAGGAAAACCCCATCTGGATTTGGCTAGAAACAGCAGACACCCTGGTGACCCCAGTTTTTGCTATTGGAAAATATAACACAAATGTTCGTTCATCTAGAGTAACAGCAGCAATTAAGTGCCATCTGACAGACTGAAGGGTATTGGCTTTTCTCAATAAGAAGCAAGACCTATGACAGAAATAGTTGCACCATAATAACTTCTGTGGGTTTGCATCCTTCTTTGAAATGTATACGCGCTGGACACCCGCATGTCCCGCCAAGATCCTCTATCAGAATGGCTCTCTGGGTATGGAGGGAAATGAATCCCACAAAGAATGCCCCAAAAATGTTTCAGAGGGAGAAATCTTTGGAACCGAATTTGTTCCAAGTTCTTCTCTTCTTGTTCCCAACCTGCCCATGAGAAGAATGAGTACACCTTGACATCTTTTCACTATGGATAGGGGGCTTACAGTTTCCAGCCTTCCCAGTTAAATTATTTATTAAAATATTTTTCTGTGACTGTTATGATCTGTAAGATGCGTCGATACTGGTTTTGTTTACCTTATA
This sequence comes from Plestiodon gilberti rubricaudatus, assembly GCA_026170595.1. Taxonomy (NCBI): domain Eukaryota; kingdom Metazoa; phylum Chordata; class Lepidosauria; order Squamata; family Scincidae; genus Plestiodon; species Plestiodon gilberti. The sequence continues at coordinate 161,533,399 of JANXHW010000002.1, forward strand.
AGAAAAAAATATATTTTGTAGCCCTTATAAATAAATTTTAAAAAACCACCAAAGACCATGCTCTCCTAACCTCTTCCAGAAGGAAATTCCATCGCTTTGGAGTGGCTACCATAAAATGCTCTGTAACTGTTCACACCTGCCTGCCACAGAGATGTCATGGACAATAAGACCTACTGATCTGAGCTCCTCAAGTGGTGAAGGGCAGTCCCTCAAGTATGAGGATACCAGGCCAAGCAAGACCTGAAAGGTTAAAATCTTGACTTGTTAACTAAACTGGCAAATAATGTTCTTGGTGCAGACCAGGCTGAATATATGCATTCTTTTCAATACCTGTTAAAAGGCTGGCAGCAATGTTCTGCAATCTGCACCAATGGAAGCTCTCAAATCATCTTCAAAGGCAGCCCCAAGTAAAGCGCATTGCAGAAATCAAGCTTGGAAGTTACAGACTTACCACTTATCTCCTCAATGCCTAATACACACAGCAGCAAGAGAGGTAGTGGGAGGCAAGAGTGAAAATGTGCAGAAGACAGTTGGTGGAGTTTTCACATACCCAGAAGTAAAGTCAAAGGCTCATGTGCTGGAGAACCGCCAGCAGGAATATGAAAAATGGTATCTGCTTGTTCCATGCACAAAAACAAGTCAGTAACAGCCACTTATCGCATACTAATTGTGATCACAAATGCCTGCTGTCTTTTCCACTGTTACCTCTATGTAGTCAAAATCAGTCACTACCAGCTAATCTAGTACTGTATACTAGTACTATATACTAGCTAGTATATAGTAGCTATTTCTCACTGTACATGTGGCACCACTGAGCATTTTATTTCTATTGTTAATCACATTTTTATCTTATTCATTTTCTAAGAAGGGCAGGGTGGCATATATGAAGGTTACATACATCACAGCAACCCTGTCAGGTCAGTTAGGCTGGGTCAATGTCACCCAAGGAACTTCACAAGCATGGATTTGAATCCTGGTCTCCTGTTTCAAACCTGAAACTCTGTCCACTACACCACACTATAGTAAGCAAAACAGCTATGACTCTTTCTCCACCTCTTCCCTCTAATGTATTTTTTTACATTTGTACCTCACCTTTTTACAAAGGAACACAGAGAAGCACTTTAGTCTCATAAACCCTGTCAGGTAAATTAATCTGCAAGGTGGCAACTAGCTAAAGACCACCCAATGATCAAGGATTTGAACCTGGATTTTCCATATACAAACCTAACATTCTCACCACTATGTCATAAAGATTCATATGGAAAACTGGTATGTGAGAGGTTAGGGATATGTTAACTATGACTATTGACCACTTAAGTTTTGGAAATTTATGCAAGCCTTCAACAAAAATTCTGATTAGTTAATACAGTATTGTCATATGGTAGTCATACTGGATTACACCATAATTTAAGGCAGGTAATCACAGTTTTACATGTCATGCTCTATCATCATCATTACATAGACCTGAGTGCAGAATTATCATTGTGGAACTAGTTGTCTGACAAGTTGTTAGTTTTTATGATTTGTTCAAGAAATCTAGTCTTACACGGACCTCATCATGCAGTGCTTGGAAAAGGTGCAATGGGATGGGGGGAAACAAACAACAACTTGCTAATCACAATCCAAAATTAAGGTACAGTTTACAAAATGGGCTGAACAAACTCACTAACATTTTGTGTCCTATTTTTAATTACGCTATTATTTAAAATGTTTTCTTTTTCTTAATGCCATATTCATTTGCATGCTGACATGCAATGCTCTAATTAAGCTTGACATTTTAGCGACGTGCCTGTGAATGTGCTGATAAAATGATTAAAAATCATGTGTATTGTTTCATATGCCTTACAAGTGGATACTTTCGTTACAAGTGGATAAATTGGCCCTGATAAAAAGAGTGGATACATTCCAGACAAAAGTAATCACAGAGAGAGAGAGAGAGAGAGAGAGAGAGAGAGAGAGAGAGAGAGAGAGATTGCTACACTAGTGCTCAATTCTCCCACTGAAGGCAATGCAACTTCACAGTATTTCATTTTGCCTGGTTGTTGTTTCCTTTTTTTAAGAAAAGAAAAAAAAAGGTTTATTTAATGGCCAATGAACCACAGTTGCTAGAGACTGTGGATTTATTTTCAAAGCTAATCAAAATGTGGAGGGTAGTGAGAATAGCCATCTCCACTAAGGCTGACTGCAAAAGCACTTCCCTCTTTATTGACAGAAGTTGCTTATAAAGAAAGCTTTGAAAGGTCAGGCTACCATGTGATAATTATATTCACCACAGGAAAAACATGGTTGTGTGGATCTACCCTTGGTCTCTGCTACTGAATCCATGACCTGCTCTCATTCATTCAAAAGACAGGATGCAACAAGTGCTGAAGTTTGCAAAAGTTGCTTCATCCAATCAGGACATTTTCCCCCCTTCCGTCGGTATTCCTTTCACTTTACTCTACCGACCTTTAATTATATAACAAACCCACACAATATAAATACAATCCAACTCTCATATCCTGTCAGACAACTTAGTATTGCAAACCGGACTGAAAAATGCTGGCATGCTCGCCATGCGTTTCAGCCGTGTGTTGCTCTATCTTTATGAGTAGCATAGTTTAGTCTAGGGCCCTTTTTGTTGAATAACATGATGAGCACAATCAAGGTCAGGACACAAATATGATAGCAGGCTTACCTTTTTTGCTAGGCCTGTGAATTTATGCTTCCACTGAGCTCTTGAGCACATACGATGCTTAATCTCAGGTTCTGGAAGTTGCACCACATCAGAGATGTGGTTTCCGTCACCCTCAAAAACGTGCTGTGTTGCTTTGCCAACATTGTTAATGTGGAATTATGAAGGCCTTTCCATTACTGTCACCCTTGATCCATGGAGCAAACGGAACAAGGAAAGAGCTGGCATAAACAGTGGACACTAAACAGGTCTGGTGAGTCATTTTCAGTCAAAGGCCAGGTTGTGGCATTTTGCCACTAGCTCTTGGCGTGGGGGGCAGGGCGGGGCAGGGTTTTGTGTGTGTGTGTGTCTTGTAAGTCAGTTCTGCTGTATCTCAGCATGAGAGCAGAGCGTTCATGGTCATTGTAGCAACATCATAAAGAATGCTTCTCTCTTCCTGCAATGTCCCTACCCCTCCAAAATTCTCTGGTTGTTGTAATGGGGAGTTTCTTTTCTTGCTAGAGCACTAGTCTTAGGCCTGGGCTACTACTACAAGCCAGAGTATATCTACACCACACATTTATTTCTACTTTTTTTACAGCAGTTTATGTGGCTTCCACCAAAGAATCACAGGAACTGGAATTTGGTGAGGGTGCTTATGATTATCTGTGAGAGGCTTCTAGATCCCTTCACAGAACTATAGCTTTCAGGATTCCCTGAAGAGAGGAACTAACTATTAAAATCAGTTTAAATCTGTTGTGTAGCTATACCCTCAGAAGCCTGAGCTTCTGTGCCTCACAGAACTCTTCATTCCTACCTTGTCTCCTTTTTTCTCAGTCCCCCCCCTCCCTTAGGGGCCATATCTCACTGGGTGCCAGATCTCATCTCTCATGTCTCCAGTCAAAAGTAGCACTGGAAAAGATGTCTCTGCCAGAGAAGGTACTGTCAGTCAGAGTGGACAAGAACTGAATTTGATAATAGTCTGACTCAGTATAAGACACTTCTTAAATTTATTAGGTTATCGTCACCTAAATCCATTCTAAAAACAAAGGTGCAAAATTATATTTTAAATTAAAATATCAGTACCATTGGTAGTGAAATCATGCAGTGTACAGTGAATAGTTTCTTTGAGAACAGTTACCAACTGTTCATCAGCATGCCTGAGCGTTTAATGCAGCGTGGGGCATGATCTTTGGTTGCTGCAAGTGAAAAAAAGCAACACCTAATGCACTTAAAAGATGCATTACATTTTATGGACATCCAAACAGTGCAATCAGGACTGTCTAAATGAAGCAAATTAATGCCATTTTGCATAATGCAGCCCAAGTTGAATTTGCCAAAATCCTAGTACAGAACTTTGACTTTTGGGGCACAATGTCTGGGTGATATTCAACATCAGTTAGATATCTTACAGCACAATCCTGTGCATGATACTCAGAAGTAAGTTCCACTGTACTCAATGGGACATACTCCCAGTAAGTGTGCATAGGATTGTAGCCTTAATGCTATCTAGTGGTTTCTAATTGTTTTGTAAAACTGTGAAATGCCATCATGCCCATCACTGTACCCCCATTTCATCAGGAGAGCAATTTCGCCCAGCATATGAAGAACTGAATATCTGTCCTATGTAGTTTGGGTTCCAGTTATTTTAGATATATTTCCCTATATACTCTCACAAGACTTAGAGTTCTTCTTATATTTCCTCAGGAGAACAAAGCATAGTTTTCTCTGCTGAGGTACCAGGTCTGTGACATGCTTTTGCTGATTCTGGTCTATATCCAAATCTTGATTTGTTACCTTTCTGGAAACAGTGCAAGGGCTATCTTTTAGGCTAATTTATTCAGGTGTTAGTTACTGCTGGTTCAAATCTTTTATGTTTTATTATTATGTTAATTTTCTATTGAGCGTGCTCTGTTACATGGGCAGCCCAATCTTATCCTACGCTCTGCTCAGCGATCCAGCTATGCTGGTTGTTTCAGAGGGTGACTGCATTTCATACTTAGCAAGCAATCAGGGGATCTAGTACAGTAAGCACAGATTATTTGCTACCCATTCGTGTTTAGACAAATCTGACTTGGCAGCATGCCTGGGTGTGCTTGTGGGAGTGACGTAATGGCTGAGGGGCAGAAGCTTTTTGACTTGGATGCCTTAAGCTAATGAGCCCTTTATAACCCAGATTGCTTTTACAAACCCATGAGACATATGATGTTGGTAAGAATGAGGCTGTCAGAAGAACAAGCTTGTTATGCTGATGCTTACAAATGAGTGGTGGTGGGTTAGGAAACAGCAGAACTTACCTAACTTCCCTTGCAAAGTACTTGTGAAGATAAAATTGGGGGGGGAGGGGAGGAAAAATATATACAGTGTTTGAAGTTTGCATCTAGTTTGGCTCTATTTTGGAGTAATTTGTGTGATTACCAGCAAATACGTTACATCTAGTTGTGTAGAAATTAAAGACAGCAACCTCTGGAGCATAATTTGCCAAATGTCTCTAGCTTCTATGCTGTTTCAGATTGAAAGTAGTACAGTGGTGAAGAGATGTCTGCCTGTGTGGCTTACCAAGGGTAGAATATGGCATATGGGCAGAGGGGTCTGGCTCAGTCTGTAGAGCCGTCACCCTGCAAGCCCGAAGATCGGTGAATGGCAAGTTCGAGACACGCCGCTGACAAAAAGCTGTGAAAAAAAGCCTCTGTGAGGATTGATAAGAGCTGCCAGCTGCGTCGGCCGAGTGTGGGAGGTGACGGCCAGTGGAGAGGTCAGACTGCAAAAGGATACCATCTGGAATGTAGTTGTTCATGAAAGATTGGACATATATTGTAAAACCTCCCATGGTGTCCTCCTGGGCCGACTGGCCGAGCTGGGGGTCGGGGGCACCGTTCTGCGGTGGTTCCGCTCCTACTTGACAGACAGGTCCCAGATGGTGGTGCTGGGGGACGCCTGTTCGGCATCCTGGCCCTTGAGGTGTGGGGTGCCGCAGAGTTCCATCTTGTCCCCATGCTATTTAACATCTACATGAAACCGCTGGGAGAGGTTATCCGGGGATTTGGAGTTGGGTGCTATCAATATGCTGATGACACCCAGCTCCATCTCTCCTTTCCACTTGATTCCAGGGGGGCTGTTGAGGTTCTGGAGCGCTGCCTGCAGGCAGTTGGGACCTGGATGAGGGCTAATAAGCTGAAACTAAACCCGGACAAGACAGAGGTTTTCCTGGTCCGGAAATCCACGATGCAGGTACTAGAGTATCGTCCTGCTCTGAAGGGGGTTGCACTCCCTCTGAAGGAGCAGGTCCGCAGCTTGGGGGTCCGCCTGGATCCGCAGCTGCTCCTGGATTCCCAGGTGGCGGCTGTGGCCAGGGGGGCCTTTGCCCAGCTTCAGCTGGTGTGTCAGCTGCGACCGTACTTGGATCATGCAGATCTGACCACGGTGATCCATGCCACGGTGACGTCGCGACTAGATTATTGTAACGCGCTCTACATGGGGCTGCCCTTGAAGATGGTTCGGAAACTGCAATTAGTGCAGAATGTGGCGGCCCGTGTGGTCACTGGAGGTAGGCGGTTCGACTCTGTCGGGCCGCTCCTCCGAGAGCTGCACTGGCTGCCGATTCGTTTCCGGAACCAATTCAAAGTGCTGGTTTTGACCTTTAAAGCCCTATACGGCTTGGGGCCAGGATATTTGAGAGACCGCCTACTCCTATATAGTCCGGCTCGTCTCCTTAGATCATCAGAGAAGGCCCTTTTGCGGGTGCCGTCGCCCAGGGAGGTGTGAGGGGCGACGGCCAGAAACAGGGCCTTCTCAATAGTGGCACCAACCTTATGGAATTCCCTCCCCTTTGACTTACGAACTGCTCCCTCCTTGGAAACTTTCCGGCGAAAAACCTTCTTGTTCAAAGAAGCCTTCTGAGCACTTTTTTTTTAACATCTTGCTGGTACAGGTGGGGGTGCTACTGTTTTTATGCTCCTGTTTTAATTGTGCTATGATCTTTTTAATCGATTTTTAGATACTGTTTTTATTAATTTTCATTAATTGTTTTTTACAGTTTTAAAATGTAATTATTTTTTGTATTGTATTGTATTTTTTTTGTTGTAAGCCGCCTTGGGTCCCTTCGGGGAGAAAGGCGGGATAAAAATACTGTAAATAATAAATAAATAAATTAGGGGGGTTAGGAAAGCCTGCCCATGTGCACCGCCTTGGATTAAAGTCAGAGGAGAAATCCAATGACCAAGAAAGGTGGTATATAAATACTGTACATATTATTATATTATATTATATTATATTATATTATATTATATTATATTATATTATAATATAAGTCTCAGAGAACAGTTCAGCAGAGAATCCCTATGTATGTTCTCAATGCTTAATTCTTAAGGTCCCAAACTAGCTAAGATGATCCTGGAAGCTGCACTTACTAATTCTCAGTGTGTGAGGAGATGCTGTGGTTATTATTGGGTCCCTGCTAACTGGGCAAAGAGGCACTTTTTAAAGTGACATCCTCTTATATTTAGTAAGGGGAGAGCAACAGTCCCTTTTCAACCCAGAATGGCACTTTTTCCAGTGGCTGTTGCTGGTGTCTCTTCTGTGTCTTTTGTTAGATTGTGAGCCCTTTGGGGACAGAGAACCATTTACTAATTTATTTTGCAAACTGCTTTGTGAGCTTTTTGTTGAAAAGCAGTATATAAACAAATGGCTTTTTAACAAATGGCTTTTAACAAATGTAAATATAGGTGACCCACTGGGGTTGTTTGTTTTAATTGTTTTAATTATTTGTTTTTAATTATTTTAATGTATATACGTATTTTAATGTTTTTTGTAAGCCGCCTTGAGTGCCCTTGCTGGGAGAAAGGCGTGATATAAATTATTTAAATAAATAAATGAATGAATAAATAACTCTTATTATTATTATTATTAATAATAGTGGTGAGAGATGGCACTCTGCACATGCTCAATGGCACTTATATATTATTCTTGTGATTCAGTCACAATGTTAATAACAGATTCCAAGGCTGACTATCTGACACTAATTTAATCTGCATGTTCCTTATCCTTGCATCTTCCTATTTCCCTTTAAGAAAGACTACTTAGTAGCAGGAAAAATTGTGTATTGCACCATTAAGGGCCCTACTCCTGTTAATGGTCTACAGCCCATTTTTCCACACAGTCATCCCCACTCACAGCCCAATCCTGACTAAGATCCGGCCGGCGGCCCCAGGGCCACCCACCAGATCCTGTTCCCCGGAGGCAACATTGCCGCCTGAGCGGAGGTCTCCTTGGGGAACGAGACACTCCTCTCCTTCCCTGAGTGTAACCGGGGCCAGGCTCTATTGGCTTCCTCAGATTTCTGCCAGCTATTTTGCTGGCGGAAGTAGAGGAGGCCATGTAAAGACTCCTGCGCCCGGCGGGGGTCAGGATACGGCCGAAGGCTGTATCCCGCCCCCTCCTGGGCCGCCTGGGCCAATGGCCACCCTCCCTGGCAATCCGTCCCCCCGCCTGCTGGATCCAACCTTACCGGGTCCGTTGATGGCAGGGTCGGGTCCGTCGCCGGAGAGGCCGGCGTTCCGCCGACTTTCCCTGCTCCCGAGGAAGCGAAAATGTGCCTTACGGCACGTTTGCAACCTCTTCCGGCGACGGAACACTCGTTCCGTCGCTGGCAAGTTGGATTGAGCTGTTAATCTAAAGTGGATCCAGTGCTGTGGTATCTTGGGTCACTGTCTTCAGTACGTGCTCAAAGCATTGCAGAACAAAACACTAATAAATAACTTTTATATTCTCCATTTCTTCAGTTGTGACATCCATTAAAGAGATAAAAGGAGCTCTCTAACAATCCAGCATCAGCTGCTTATCTCTTGTTTGAACAGTTAAATGCCAGTTTGGTTATTACTCATCCTTTCAGCTATTGAAGCATTTTCCTAGTGCAGAGTCTCCTGCACTTTGAAAAAGCTCTGCACTTCAAGACACTCAGCATGCATACTCAGGACTCTTGCCAAAAAGGTGAATGTGCTGATCCTTCCCATTTCCAAGTGTCAGCCGGGAATCTCCTTCTTCCATCCTGCTCTCATGCAGCTGCTACCGTAGTATCAGATTATTTAATATCAGATTATTCGCCAGGCCAGGGTCCCAGAGGAGGAAGTAAATTAGTCAATCTAGGATAAGGTAACGTAGGTATTCAAAGACAATGAAATTGTAGCAGTGGAAGTATTTAGTTATCCTGATAGTCATTAAGGATAACACAACATACTGTGGGTTGACCAAGACGTTCTTAAGTTATATTGGAGGACAACTCTATGTTTAAGAAAACTGAAGAAACATCTAAAGGATTGGCTTAAAAACCATTAAGATGTGGTTCTGACCACAAAGAATTGCCGTAAAAAGAAGTGGTAGAGAATATGAAGATGCATATGATTGTAATCACACATTGAGTTGAAGGTTCTGTGAAACAGGATGAAAGATATTTAATGCAACACTCCTGTATGAACTCTCTTGTGAACTGTTATCGTCTGATGCACATATAAACAAAGCTGCCTTCAGCTTTCATGGCTCCCACCTGTGGGAGCCGCGAGTCACTTCCAACTTGTGTGGCTTCGGCTCGCAGGGCGCAGGCGAACCACCGAATGAGCCAAGGGGTTGTTACCCTTCCTGGGGAGGTGACACCCCCTTGGGTTCTGCGGCTTTTTTTTTTACAGCTCTATCTGTGAACTGAAGCCACAACTTGGATTCAGCTCAGCTGTGTGGTGAGAAATACCGCTCACAATTGAGCCTGCCTGGCCGTGGTATCACCCCCACGTGACCCCCAAATTGGTGTCACTCAGTGCAGGGCGCACCACATGCACCCCCCTAGCGACGCCAGTGCTATGACCCACAGCAACCCAGCACTGCTAGGCCCCTCTCCTTAGTTACAGTCCTTACAGCCCTTAGTTACAGCCCAATCCTATCCCTAACCGTTAATGATGATGCAGCCATGCTGACGGAGCACATTGTTGTTGTTCAGTCGTTAAGTCGTGTCCGACCCTTCGTGATCCCATGAACCATATCCCGCCAGGCCTTCCTGTCCTCCACTATCTTCCTGAGTTCGCTCATTTTCATGTTTGTTGCATCGGTGATGCTGTCTAACCATCTCATCCTTGGCCTTCCCCTTCTCCTTTTGCCTTCAATCTTTCCCAGCATCAGAGTCTTCTCCAGAGAGTCCTCTCTTCGCATTAGGTGGCCAAAATATTTGAGTTTCAGCCTTAGTACCTGTCCTTCCAGGGAACAGTCAGGCTTCATTTCATTTAGAATTGACTGATTTGATCTCCTAGCAGTCCAAGCTCCAGGTCTTGTTTTTACTGATTGTATAGAGCTTCTCCATCTTTGGCTGCAAAGCACATAATCTATCTGGTTTCGGTATTGACCATCTGGTGATGTCCATGTGTAGAGTCGCCTCTTGTGTTGTTGGAAAAGAGTGTTTGCTATGACCAGCGTGTTCTCTTGACAGAACTCCGTTAGCCTTTGCCCTGCTTCATTTTGCGCTCCAAGGCCAAACTTGCCTGTTGTTCCGTTTATTTCTTGATTTCCGACTTTAGCATTCCAGTCTCCTATGATGTAAAGGACATCTTTTTTGGGTGCTAGTTCTAGAAGGTGTTGTAGGTCTTCATAGAACCGGTCAACTTCATCTTCTTCGGCATCAGTGGTTGGGGCATACACTTGGATTACTGTAATGTTGAATGGTTTGCCTTGGATTCGAACTGAAATCATTCTGTCGTTTTTGAGGTTGCACCCCAGTACTGCCTTTCCCACTCTTTTATTGACTATGAGGGCTACTCCATTTCTTCTAAGGGATTCATGCCCACAGTAGTAGATATGATGGTCACCTGACTTAAATTTGCCCATGCCCGTCCATTTTAGTTCGCTGATTCCCAAGATGTCAATGTTCAATCTTATCATCTCATTTTTGACCACATCCAGCTTGCCTTGGTTCATAGACCTCACATTCCATGTTCCTAAGCAGTATTGCTCCTTGCAGCATTGGATTTTCCTTTCAACCTCAGACACATCCACAGCTGGACGTCCTATTGGCTTTGGCCCAGCCGCTTCACTCTTTCTGGGTCTACTTGGAATAGTCCTCCGCTCTTCCTCAGTAGCATATTGGACACCTTCCGACCTGAGGGGCTCATCTTCCGGCGTCATATCTTTTAGCCTTTTGGTACTGTTCATGGGATTTTCTTGGCAAGGTTACTGGAGTGGGTTGCCATTTCCTTCTCCAGTGGATCACTTTTAGTCAGAACTCTCTGCTACGACCTGTCCGTCTTGGGTGTCCCTGCACGGCATAGCTCATGGCTTCATGACGGAGCACATACCTGCATTGAATGGTGGTGGTGGTGGGGGTTTATTGGCACATTGTGGAAGATCTATGTATGTCGAGGAGATAGTGGTCTGCATTATTGGAGGGGTGACACCCTTGCTTGGCCGACTTCAGCCACTCCAAGTCACGAGAACGTGAAGAAGCAACTCAGCTTGCAGTGGCATAAAATGGCCGAGCAAGGGTGTCACCCCTCAGGGAGGGATGACACCCTCATTCGGCTATCTTCAGCCGCCCTGAGCTGCTTCTTCGGCCACTCTGAGCCTTGGTTCAGGCACCCAGAACCATGTGCACATGTGTATGTCCTGCATGCCTTGAAATAAAATAAATAAAAGCTATCAGGCAACACTCAGCAGCAATGCCTGGGTGCGTGGTCAAGAACAGTGGGAGAAGGAGAGCCACCCCGGGATTCAACTGATTGATGGCTGGTCTGGAGGCAGAAAAGTCCTATTTTGCATTCTAAACTGAGATTCCTGGTTCTACTCACAGAAGAAAGTTCCCAAGGTTCCCTGGGAAAGCGAATTACTATTAAACCAGTTTATGTTTGTGGTGTAGATATACTGCTGCCCACTAGCTTCCAGTTGAAGAATACTGTATGGGCACATTGGCTCAATGGTATGAGATATATAAGGGTTTTCAAGTGACCTCTGGAATTTCCCAATCTGAACAGAACAAGGCATTGTTCAGCATTCCAAGATAGAAAGTTCTGGTGGATTATCTGTGTTCCAGAATAGATGCACGGCAGAAATTCTTGTCTCTCACAATAAATTTTTTAACCAATAAAACTAAGCTTGGAAAAAAATCCTCCCCCTCCCCTCCATTTCTATAAAGCTTCCACAGGATCTACATAAAATCTGCGCCCTGCTCAGGCTCATCTGATCCAGCCAAGCTATTCTTATCACAGGAAACCAACTGTCTGCCGCCATGTTCATGTTTGGCTCAAGTACAAACTTCCTCTCTTGAAGGAGCACACCTGTGGAGGTTTCTTTCAGACCTAAACAACCTGCAGTACTCAGCCATGATCACTGTTCGTCTCTCACAGTGATGAAAAGCAAGCTCTCTCTCTCTCTCTCTCTCTCTCTCTCTCTCTCTCTCTCTCTCTCTCTCTGCAGATCCTGGAGACAAATTCCATCAAGGCAATACCTACTCATATTTTAACCCTATAAATATTGTCATTTAGTTCAAGTCTATTATTTTGATCTATAGAAGTTTAACCATGTGGGAAATTCACAGAAAACATGAGTAACCTATCATTACTTGCACTGTTTTAGGACAATTCTTATATTTTCAATTTTGCAAGTAATTATTCCATATAATTAGGCTTACCAGATCTCCAACTGGGACAGAGTGCTAGACCTTTAGGAGAAGGAATGTGGGCAGGTGTAGCTTGTTAAACCATAGAGCACAATCCTAGGCATGTCTACTCAGAAGCAAGCCCCATTGTGTTCAGTGGGGCTTGCTTCTGAGTAGACATGCCTAGGATTGTGCTCAAAGGTTTAACAAGCTACACCTGCCCACATTCCTTCTCCTAAAGGTCTAGCACTCTGTCCCGGTTGGAGATCTGGTAAGACTACATATAATAACACAAGACCTGTGAACAGCTCAAGAAGACTTGCCATTGCTGTCCATCAAGTAGGAACACACACACACACACACACACACACACACACACACACACACACACACACACACACACAAGAGAGAATATTCTGTAAAGAGTACCTAGAAGTAGGCTTACCAGATCCATACCGGGACAGAGTGCTAGACCTTTAAGAGAAGGACTGTGGGCAGGTGTAGCTTGGTAAACCCAGGGGTTCTTAACCTCTTCCCAGCCGAGTACCACCTCCGGCACCACTCTCCTGCTGAGTACCACCAGAAGTGACTGGTGATGTCATCACTTCTGGGGTTTGGGGCCAGAAAATGCAGGTACGAGGCTCTGGGCAGGTGGAAGGGCCCCTCTCAGTGTTCCCAGGAGGCTCAGCCAAGGGCAGGAGCCTCTTGGAAGCAAAAACACAGTGCTGACAGTACCACGTTGGGGCAGGGTTCCAGCGGTCCAGTGTACCACCAGCAGTCGGCTGAAGTACCACTGGTGGTACGAGTGCCACTGGTTAAGAAACCCTGCCTTAGAGCACAATCCTAGGCACGTCTACTCAGAAGTCCCAATGGGCTTGCTTCTGAGTAGACATGCCTAGGATTGTGCTCTAAGGGTTTAACAAACTACACCTGCCCACAGTCCTTCTCCTAAAGGTCTAGCACTCTGTCCCGGTATGGATCTGGTAAGCCTATCTAGGTTGGCATCTCCAGGTAAGGCTGTGAAGACCGGAACTCCAGAGAGGCAGACTGGAACTCCGGAGAGGCACTGCCAATCAGCATACTATAGACAGCACTGAACTAGACTAATGGTTTGACTCAATATAAGGCAGCTTTCTATGACTACACCTACATACTATGGGCGCCTGCATTCCAGTCCTAGTTCATAGCAGTGGAGCCTAGAGGACTGTTTGATCAACTCCCTATGTTCTCAGGGAATTGGCACATGAACTAGACTAAACATTAGTGCTCCTAAGGTATGGAACTGTTTAGAAAGAAGAACATTCTACCATGTGATAGTGGACCAGTATGAATGGAGTTGCTATGGATCAGGAAGCCCAGGCAGGGCAAAATAAATGTTTGCACTTATTTTATCAAACCTTCATCTCAATGCCACAGGACTAGATTAATTATGCAGTTTGAAGTGCATAGCTCCATGGAATTTCTGCACAGTCGCCCGTCATGCACTTTTGCTTAAACCCTTCCTCTGCCCCAATCTGCGAAGGAGGATTAAAAAATAGCTTATTATTACAACCATGTGAGGCAGTCAACCATTCTTACCATGTGCAAATGGAGACCTTGAGGCTGGTATGAGGCCATACAATGAGGCCATGACAGTCTGTCAGATCAAACTCCAACTTGCTATCTAGTGAAAGACATTGTCATAGCAATGACCTTCCTCAAAGTCTGGAGTGGGAAAGCTTTGTGTTTGGACACACATTTTTCTTCAGGCTTTTGAGGGGAGGACAGTGAATTATGGATCCTGTTGTTAAGTCTTCACCTGAATGAGCTTTCTGTGCTTTTAAACTGCTATATGGCAAAAAGATGCCCCATTTTCTTTTTCCATTAAATTGTTGCATCACTTTCCCCTACTCTGGCAGTTTGGAAAGGGAGAGCCTGTCTCCCCCACACCCTGGCTGAAGGACCTGGCAGGCGTCCTTCTTCTTGTTGGAAAACAAGAAGCCTCTGCATCATCAAGTGATGCATGAGTGTCTTGCGTCACGTTGCTTTTGTCCTGGCTGGTGCTGCTTCCTCAAAGAAGTTGCTCAAAAAGCAGGGCTGATGATACAGAGGCCTCCAGCACAGCCGCTCATTTCCTCAGGGCTGTCAGGTATTAAGCAGCACTGTGTGCCCATCCTGGCGCATACAGCTATGTTGCAGGCCAGACACACCACAGTGGACTGCCAGTTGGCCATCCTGCTATTAGATTACTGCTAGTAAAAATATCAGAACTGTTTAGAGAAATATGCAGGCCATTACAGTACACTTGAAATGGAAATTATAACACCAAATTGCTCTACATGTTGTTGCAACACCTTACATAGCCAGGGTGCTTCCACACGATTATTGTTATTGTTCAAGGGTCTTTCTCTGGAATGGTCACTCTTCATTCACTTGCTTTGGACGAGGCAAACGTGACACTGTTAGCAACTCACTGTCACTTATGTTTTCTCTGCATGACTTCTATTTCTTCAGGGAACACAAAATCAGACTTTCATTTGAAAGAATAGAACAGCGGGACAATCCCTTCAGATGCAGATCCCCTGCAGATCCTCTTCCATCATTCTGGATAGGCCTGGAGTTGATGTGAGCAGTGAAGTTTTAAACGGTTTACTGCCTAATCACATCCACCACAATTGGCGCCGATGCAGCCGCCCTGGCAGATCATGCACTGCATCCAATGGTGTGTGGGTGAAACAGACAGCTTGCAGGATTGTTACCCCTCTGGTAGGCTGCCTGATCACCTATGGGTTTCTTAGTGCCATTTTGCTGGCATAGGTCTGAGGAGAAGATAAAAGGGGTAGGGTGGTCTGGGAAAGAGAAGATGCAATCTGGTACACGCCAGTGCTGCCGAGATTCACCTCCCCTCCCAGCCCCCTGCCCTCTCTCCTATCTGCCCCAAAATTTCACCTAACCGCCTCCACCGCCAACTTACCAGAAATGACGGAGGCCTTTGGAGCTACTACTGTGCGTGCCATGCCATTGCCCATTTGCAGCAGCAGTCCAGAAGCGTGTGATGGCGGTCCAGCTTTTGCGTCTCTGTAAAGGGCCTTGTGCTGCTGCAATGCTAGTTCCAGCAACACAAGGCCCCAATAGGATTGGGATCTTAATCCTATTGCCATGCTTCCTATTTCCATACACTTATACCATTACCTTTCTGGGTACCATCAGACACCCTTTTTAACATTGTGTTTATTTTTAATTTATTTTTTAAATTAACACCAAACACCTTTTCACCAATATATACTTAAAATATTAATATAGTCATGCAATAGCACTAATGTGTAATTGTGCAAATTAGAAGTTAAAAAAAGAACAAGGTAATGATGGAGTTAAGAAAACAAGTAGTTAAGGGGGGCAGTGAGAGGCAACTACTTCAGGAAATGGTTAATTAATTGTTTCAACAATGTCAGGCAGTGGTTGCAAAAACATCTTGGGCAGACTTTCTGTTTCTGCCGCTATTGTCTTCCTCTTTGGAGAAGAAGCCCGACCAATGCCATCCCTGCAACTGGGCAAAAGGAGAGAAGGCGAGAGGCACATCTACTTTGTTTCTGGCTGGAGTGCTGCTGAGTCAGTCTTTTCCACTTGGGGAGAAAATCTACCTTTGCCTTAGCAACCTGGATTTCACATATATGAAACAACTTTCTCAAAATGAGCATGACTCCTTTGCAAAAAAGAAGTTCCCCTAGCCCTTTGTCCAAAATAAATGGGCCCTTTCCTATTTGTTTTTCCTCCAACTCCTCTTAACTCGCATCTTCCCTCACAAGATGAGGTGGGTCCAGCTGACATCATGTGTCATGCCCTGAAGAGGAGGCTTCTTTGACAGCTTTTCACTGGCAGGATCCAGACAAGCCTCCACTGTGTTCTTCAAAGACCCCATCCGAACTGTCCACAAGTAGAATGAACTGTTTTCCCTTTAGACTTTTCACCCTGCTGTTGTAAATCCCATTGGCATTCAGCCAAGGCCTATCCTAGACACAGCCATAATACAGTCATTTTTCTTCTGCCCTTTGCAGAAGGAAACAGCAGAAACGTTCTCCTTTCAAATAGTTTAACAAAGTGCAGATCCCGACTGAAGGTGACTTTGTAACCTCTCTAGCAGAAACCATTGGCTCCACTGCCCTATTCTCACCCCTCAAGGAAACAGAGGCCGACATAGACCATTTAAAGGGAAGTGGGTATTAGGAATCGCTTTCATTGTGGCAATAACACGGAAATACAGCTGCTTCTCTAGGCTGCATCATATGAGAAAAGGGCAAAAGAACAGAATAGCTACTGGTGGGTCACATGAGTGAAAGAAATCTCAGAACACAAGCCTTTCTGGGTGCTGTTAAGTTTACATAGGGGCTACACAGTGGTTACATACATGTTATGGTAAGCTAAATGACATTCTCCCAACCCAACTAGTGCACCCATTGCTGGGAAATCTTATTCAAAGTTAAAACCCTATGACATGCTGATACAGATGGCCAAACCTCTCACCCTGAGGCAGCTTGGTCAACTGCATCATCCTGCCAAGCATTAAGGAAAATGTTAACTGATGTCAGATGCAGATACCCCTGTTTCCCTGAAAATAAGACCTCCCTCGAAAGTAAGACCTACCATCATTTTTTTCCCCGTGATTTTTGCTGGCACTCATAAATATAAGACCTCCCCTGAAAATAAGTCCTAGCTAGGATCATCAGCCAGACGGATGCACCCCCCGGCACTGCCCGCGCCCCCCCCCCGGCACTTACTTTGACCGATTTAAGCTTCATTCTTTCCCGAGGGTGCAAGGCTCTGCAAGGCCTGGAAGGCCTGCACTTGAGTCCTCCACCATAGAGACGATGTGCTAGAGAGGCCAGCAAGGCCTGCAAGGAGGCTGCCGGGGAGGGGGGGTGTCGCACCACAGGTTGGGAAAATAGACCTCCCTGAAAATGACCTACTGCATTTTTGGAGCCAAAATTAATATAAGACACTGTCTTATTTTCGGGGAAACACGGTAGGTGGTAAATGGTCATGTGTGGTCACTTAAAATCTCACTTGCTGCTCTGAAATTCATTGCTTGTTACCTTTTCCCATTCCTCCCCTGGTTTGGTACTAGTCTCTCCTTTTCCCATCCCTCCACTGTCTAAATTTAGATTTCAAGCTCTCTGGGGCAGGGAGTTATTTTTTTCCTTAATAAGATGCCAGATATAAACCAAAGGTACTACATAGGTAATGGATAAACAACAGTATCAGCCTAGATCTCCTTACACAAATCAGGAAGGAATCTGACATGGCCATGGGCAAACATTTAAATCATGACTGATTCCTAAAACATGGGATGGAAGGATCCACAATGATGTTACAACAGACTGGCAGTACAAGGACCAGAAGGCATTTCACTTCTTGGTCTGAAGTGGAAACTGAAGTGGGAAGTGAATTTGCTTGTTAAATGTCTAGGAACTGCTGGGCTTTCTTAAATATACAGCAAATATTAACACATGTGATTATCCTTCCCTCTCATTCTTTCTTGCCAGCCATGAGCCCCTTCAGTCATTCTCCACCACCACCAGCACCACCACCACCACTACTCCATGTTCAGCAAATACATGAGGCACGCTGGCTTGCCATGCCTCCTTGCAGACACCTGTGCATACAGTGCTTCTGCAATTTCGAATGGTAACACAAAGTTTCTGTGTGCTCAGCACTGGCCTTTGCAGACAGGCACTGAACATATGGTTGCTTGGAGAGCATGGCTAGCCAGTGCATTGTGGTTAGCTGGCATGCTTCTTCACGTGTTCAGGTATATAGCACTTACATAGGGCTGTGGAAAGAAACACAAGCTGCATGTCCCCTTTCTGAGTAAAGAGCATGGTGCACACAGAGCGGCACAGGGGGCAAAAGAAGAGCAGTTCTAGCATTTTGCTTGGTCAACTGGCACTACTTCATCTACTGAAGCTACTCAAAGCAGAAACCTGCATCTTATTGAATTAAATGGTGAAGAACTGTTCTCTAGTTGTCCTCAAGCCATCCAAGTGCCAATCCCTATCTTACCACTCCATCATTACTTGTGTTCCTGTTACACTGCTTTAGAGTTAATGAGCTCCAAATGGCTTCTTTTGTGCTAGTGTGGAGTTTGCATTGTCATTTGTATCTTGTATTTTCTTTCCACTATGCTGAGGGGTGATGACTCACTTGAATTACACATCACTAATAGCTAACAGAAATGTAATGGCATCCACACCAAAATGGTAATTATATCACTGAGGAAGCATGAGACCTCCTGGAGTTCCAGGAAATAAGCACGCAGTCATGTTTTGAGTGCATGCTGGGAAATGTAGAAAATATGGAGTCGTCAATAAACAAAATTGCTCAAAGTAAATTGCCTGTATCCAGCAATGTCTTTTAGAGATTGGTTTTTGGAGCCAGCATTTTATCAGCAATCATGATAACATAGAACACTTACTGATAAAAATTTGCAACACATCTTCCTATTTACCAGTTTCTATGACAACAAGGGATAATGGTCTGTCCAGAATAAATGGATACAATAAAGCAAAATGCATGTTAACAATGCCACTACATGCAGGGTGACCTATCTAGGGAATTAGAGGTGGCGTGGAGGTTTATAGGACAATTACAGCACAAGCCTAGGCATGTCTACTCAGAAGAAACCACACTGAATTTAATGGGGCTTACTCTCAGGTAAGCAGATATAAGATTCCAGCCAAAGGCTTCAATCTTACACTTACCTGGGAGTAAGCTCCATTTAACAAAATGGGACTTACTTTCAATTTAAACATGTAGCATTATGCTGTAAGTGTCTCACCTTCTCTCACTCCCAAATGGTATCTGCCAGTTATTTATGGTACCCAAAAAAATTTGGCAGGAGACTTGCATGCTAGTATCTTTCTCAGAACCTAAGCGAGGATCCTATCCTTCTAGTCCTTCACTTCTTCCTTTGGATCAAAAATGGAGCTGTTCCTAGAAACTGAGTGCCCAGAAATACTGTATAAACAATCTCCAATAAGCAATCCATTCACTCACTAGCTCTGTGATAAAAGTAGAAATAGCAACAGTTCCCCTCACTCAATAACATGACTTTCTACATTGGCACTAGCGGATAGCACACACATGAAACAGCTTCTGAGGCAAAGTCAAGACTAGGAGCTGTAGGTAGTAAGTCTCTTGCACATGCAGCCTTGGGTTCTGAGAGGCAGAAGATGAGGGGATATTCCATATACACATGTTCTAAAATGCTAACCTACAACAAGAAGAAAGAGTGATGGTTCAATCATAACTTCAGCCGGCACCGGCGCTGCAGACTTGGCACCAGCCTAGGGTGTCGCAAACGTGCCGTAAAGCATGTTTGCGGCACCCGGCAAGTGGGCGTTGCCGGTGCTGAGGCCTGTACCACCTGCCAGCCGCTGAGCCTGGAGGACACTGCCATAGAACGGGTCCAGCTTTGAGTGACACTGAGGCTGGGTGAGGGTGAGGAGGGGTATAATGGGTGAGGGGAGGGCGAAGAGGGGAGGATTGGACCTGGAGTGCAGGTGGGATCATCGTCCTCATCGGACACCATATCCTATCTACCCTCCCAGGCCTCCAGGCCCAACATGGAGCTTCTAGGTTCTGTGCCTCCAAATTAGGTGTCGCTGACCCGAGGAGCCCCATTGCACAGGGTGGGGCTTTACCCAGGGTAAGAGGACATTATCCTCTTACACTGAAGAGACCTCCAGCCTGCTGTCCGGGCACATAGGATGTGGTGTGGCGCTCCACACCAGGCCCTATGGTGACCGGATAGGATTGGGCTGCCCATCTGGCAGTCAAAATCAGAGGATGGGAAAGTTGATGGCAAGGTAGAAGCGAGTGTTAAAGCTGCAGTTTGGCTGTCCATAATAAAATTTCTGCAGTCACAACCTTGGAATGGTGCCTGGCAGAAGGTTCACAGATGCTGGTAATCCTGTTGCCCATGTTCTCCAGCTAGCTGATCCTGTCAACCAGATATTAGTTAACGCCCTGAATGGGCATCATGTCTGCCCTTCTTACATGCTGCAGAGTTGCCTGGAATAACTAGGAGAGGCAGAGCTGAGGGTGGCTTATGGTTAAGCTTGTCTAATGCTCTGTTATGCCAACCCTCAATTACCGGTATTCAAAATGCATTTTTCCATGCCTTAGGTTTACAGTATTTAGTTCCAATTATTTGTTTTTGTGTTTTAGGGTTTCTAAAAAATGGTCTGACCATTTCCAAAGAAGAGATAAAGAAACTCTATGTCACTAGGTCCATATTCCTCCCACATGCCCCATAACTACGGTATGTTATGAGCAGAATGTTCTCATTATTATTATTATTAGGACACATTTTTCTTGACAAGCAGAAAGTGGCCAGAGTGTGTGCTTGCTAGTAGCCGAAGAGGGACCACATCCTAGTAGAATAAATCCACCCACCATTACATTAGAGCAGAGGTTCTCAACCTGTGGTACGGGTACCCCTAGGGGTACGCAGACCTCTTGCTGGGGGTACACCAAGCCCTGCCCCTTGTCTGCCCCATCAACAGCTAATTAAGTGTTAATTAACATGGATTTTAAATTGTAATTATTTTCGGAGCTCTTCTGTCTCCTCTGATTTTGGTTTTGGGCTTATTTTTATACTTTGGAAAATGTACTTTGGTGGGGTGGGGGAGGGAGGAGCTGATTTTGGGAAGTGTGACTTGGAGAAAAAAGAGATTCTTGCATCTCTCTCTCACACACACTCACACTCTCTCACACTCACACTCACAGTTAAATAAATTGTTTTAGTATTTTTTTATTTAATGATTAATTACCTAATTAATTGATTAGAGCATCATGAGAACAAATGGGAATCCATCTGTAGGTTCAAAGGCACAGAGACAGAAGGGCTAATGCAGCTTCCAGTCTCAAAGCAGTTCCTTTAGCAGAAACAATTCTCTGACTCATTACAGCCAATCACCTACAGATCTGAAAACTTAAATTCAAAAGAGGAGTCAGATCTGGACAGATCTATTGCCAAAAAGCAAGGATGAAGCTTCTCTCGTTTCACTTTGCCGTAAGTCAGTAAAGTCTGGCAGCTGTATGCTTCCTTACAGAGCACAACTCACCAGGTGTGGCCCATGCAAATACTACCCCCCCACTGTCACAACCCACTGTGCCCCCAACTGAACACCCCAAATAAGGAGTAGGAAAGGGGTGGAGAACCCCCTTTCCCTCGGGACAGCGACAGCCCCCTTCTCCCTCCCGAGTGCTCGAGGGGGAAGGGATGGGGAAATGGTGCTTGCTGCTGTTGCCGCCTCTCTCTGCCCACTTGGCTGCAGCTGCAGAGAGAGGCGAGGAAAGGCTCTCCTGTCCCTTACCTCCTCTTCTATACCTTGCTTGTCCTTGTATGGGGCTTTTTTAAAACGAGCAGGAGGAGTGGAGCACGCTGAGCTCTTCCTGTTCATTTTAAAGAAGACCCACAGGGAGAACAAGCAAGGGTACAGCATGGAAGGGGAGGGTAAGAGGTGGGCTCACCACGCCCAGCTATCCCTGCCCCCTCAGCTGCAGCTCAGTGGGCAGAGACAGCAAGGATGCAGTAATGCTGGCAGCTTTGGCACCCTTTTTTTCCCCCTTTCTCCCTCCAGAACTGCTGTCTCTTCTCATTTGCTCTCGCTCGATATTGAAAGGGAACTGCCACTGTCCCAATCCTCTTCTCTTTTGCTTTCAGCAAGCAGGAAGAGGATTGAAGTGCTTATCTCTGTCAACAGCAGACAAACAGGGGGCTCTTCTCAGTTTGATACCCTCTTCCAAGGCACTGCTCGACACAACGCATGTCACGACATCAGGCTGGCCCTGCAGCTAACCATCAGTGTCAGCTATACTTGTTGGAACCATTTTTTGTGTACAGTACTTGACTTCATACCCATACAGCATCTCTGCCTTTCCATAATAAAGAAAAATACGTTTAATAAGCATGCCCATGTTTTTGTTTAGGGACACCAGAGTAGGCACAGCCAGTTGGCTAAAAGACAATTAAAGGAGTCTCACTTCCCAAAATTATTACTAGATCTGCCGACACCAACATCCTCCTCAAATTATAAGGCCTGGTCTGGAGAGGTGGTTGCAGATGTTCCAAGAGAGTCAGAAGAACATAAGAGGACAAAGCAGGAGATGATACCATGTATATATCTCCCTCAAAGTGTTTGGCCACCAGAAGAACTTCCAATAGTTGCTTTCAGCATCTTCTCTTCAGAGCGGACTGACTGTGTCAATAAGTTCAAACAGTGAATTGAACCACATACAACATATGATGTTTTTAAGATTTTGTTCGTGCCTTTCTTACTTACTTTCCCACCCTCAACTCATTGCACAGAAAAGAAAGCCCAAGGGTATACAAAATAAATCTAGCCAGTATCACTTAATAACTGTTCAAAACTAAATAGATGTGTCACCATCCTGATCAGAAGAGGAAGAGATGTGCAGTGACTTTCAGAGAGGTCTCAGACGGCACCCACAAGTCTTGGAGATGACCTGCCTGTGGTGAACTAAGGTTTCTCTGGGTTGAACAGCAGGACTTCAAGGGATGGGGAATGAAAACTGTGCTCTCCCTCTTACTACAATATGGTTGCACAGCGCAATCCTGTGCAAAGTTCCGGTGGCAGAGCAAGTGCTCTGCCGCTGGAAGCCGTCGCGAACGTGCCATAAAGCATGTTCACGACTACTCTAGAGTATGGGCCACTGGCGTGAGGCCGGCAGCCCTTAAGCCTGAAACACACCGCACGTGTTTTCCGTGCGTCCCACACGTCACTGAGGCTGCATTGCCGCACGCGAGGCATGCAAGGGAGCTGGATGGGATGTAACCATTTCCCACCAGATCGCAGCCGTGCCGTGAGGGTTGCAGGAGGCGGAGGAGGAGCGAGCGGCTGGAACACGACGGAACGCAAAAAACGTTCCAAACGCTGGGAATTGCTGAGGGGAGGCGTCAACGCAGACGTGCCTCCCGGCGGCTGCAGCTGAACCCCTGCGTTTGGTCTGGGGGCATGTCACACTGGAGGTTGCCGTATGCAACCTCCGCGACGCACGGAGAGTGTGCTTGGTGTGCCTCGGGCTGTACTCCATCGCCGGATTGCCCCTGCGGCCGCCAGAGGTAAGAGATCCCCCAGCGGGGGCGGGGGCGGACCAGGGGGGCCATTGGCCGAGCCGGCCCAGGAGGTGGCAGGGATGGTGGCTGGCCACCATATCCCCATCCCTGTTCCGGCTGGTGTGGCCTTTCCATGGCCTCCTCTGGAGGCCCATTGGAGGAGTCCCATTGGGGCTGGGCCACACTACACCGGGGGAAGGGGATGAACGCCCCTTCCCCTGAGTAGACCTCCGGGCCAATCTCGATCAGCCCGGAGCAAGGATAGGATCCAGAGGATGGCCTGGGCCGCCCGCCGGATAGTTAGGCAGGATTCCTCTGCCCTAAAGGTATATTATCCCTAACTACCCTGATAACCAAATTTGCAGGGCATAGACCTTGATCCCATAGAGGAGAACTATAGGACAGACAAATGTTCCATCTTTGGGTGAAAGACTGGCCATATCAGCTCTGCTGCATTGAAATCTTAGAGCTTATTTCTTCATTGAGGTTTTCTAAACACTGCTTTTGGCAAGATAAACTCGCAAGAGCTGTACCACTGAGTTACCCTGGTACTATCACAATCCAGCAGAAACTAACCGACAGACTGGAGGATTGTGATATAATCCAGGAAAGATGCATGCAGTGGTATTGTTGAGTTAGAGGAGCTCTTTGTCTTATTTTGACCCTAGGAAAGGTCACATTCACAGTCACTAATCCATGAAAATGCACAGATGGTAGTAGATGAATCTGAAAAGAGCAAGTGAATGAAGCAGGCTCAGATGGATGGTCAGGTAGCAAGAGGCACCAAAGCAGCAACACACAGGAAGGCAACAGTGGATTCAAAAGAAGTACCGCTAGGATGCAACAAGTGGCAGAAAAACCAGAAGCAAGAGAGGAAAGTAATTACAGGGTGACTAAGGAGAATATATACAACTGTTCCCTCATGCATCCACATAACATTATTTTAAATACAGGGAAAACTGCTTATTATTAGCCTGGATTAAAGTTATATGGCAGATTTTCATTCTGTCTATACATTTTCGTTTCAACTTCTAGCTGATTGCCTTTAAAGTGATTTTAATTACTTACAAAGAGGGTCTTGTAAAATCCCACTGGATTTGACCCCTTAGCCACAGAACCATTAATCAAAGCTACTACTGACTGTGGAACCTGCCTGGGAGATCAAGAATGGGACCCACAATAAAATACTGTACTTCCATCCCATTGAAGCTGCACATTTCAGTTTCTTAACGAACTTGCTGAGCCAGGTTCAGATCTAATATGGTTCCTGAACAACTGACTTCCAGACATGGTAGAGTTGGCTTTCCAGTATTGATTTATGTAAATAGTTCAACTTGTTTTATATTAAGTAAACAATTTGTTTGCATTATTGAAATAATAAGGACCCTTCAATGTCATGTAGTGGCAAAGGCTGGCAAATAATTTTTGATTAGTTTCATAATGTACATACCTTTATTGTCACCTTCTGAAAAAAAAAATTTTTTCTTGCCCAGTTCCCCCCCTTTTATTTATATGAAGAACACCCCCCCCCCCGGAAATTTCCAAATGGCTGCGCCTTGGCTGAAACCATCCTATTTACATACAGGACCCTGGCAAAACTAAGGAGTTCCATGCCCTCAAGAAAAAGCCAGCTGTTTGGGCTTCTGACTCCAGCCGCAGATCCTATTCACATACAAACCCTGGTTGTACATTTTAATCTGGTGTCCAAGAGCAATCACATCTTTCCCCAGTCAAAGGGTATCCCCTTTGACTGGGGAAAGATGTGATTGTTCCCCCTTCCCAGTCTCCCCAATTCACTATCTTTCCCCACACACAAAGGAATTTTCCAACCCAGCGTCTGAAAGCCTAGGATGGGTCATCAAGAGCCACCCATGCACAAAAGAAGAGGCAAGACTGAGTTTAATGTTTCAAAATAATTATATGGTGGGTATGACCAAAAAACTCTATAAAAAGTCTGACCAGTGATTCCCCCTCCCCCCCAAGTGTGTACAGTATTATCCTTCTGCCTACCATGGCGTGTCTGAGAGTTAAGCACTCCCATCCCATCCCATTTAGCAACCCAGGAATTGCTGTGCTACCCCAGGTATCTAGGAGAGCTAACCAGTATCTTTGCCCCTGTTTCTGTTCCCCTTCTTTCCCCTGCCTCCCCCCTCTGAATCTGAACAAGGTGCAACTCAGCACATGCTAAGTGCCCAATGAAACCCTCCCTGAGGAAAAACATCCTCAGCTCTTTTGTCTTGCTTCCCCCTTCCAAAAATGGACGGGCTACTACATTCATTGCATTTGCCTAGAGAACCATTTTCTGCTCTTTCACCTCCTTTTGGACTTCCCTTAGCCAGGAATGCATAGAATCTTGGCTATCTATCCCTCCGGCTCTTGCCTCACTACCTGCTTTAACAAAACCATTTCAGCAGAAATGGAAAGGTACTCTTGGCTTGACTATACTATCTTCTGTGTCTCTTCTGCAGCCAAGTTGGCAATATGCTTATTGACTCTTTCCCCTCCTTTTTTGTTCTGTGTGTGTCTCCAGAACTCTCCTTTAAACAAACTGCGTTAGCATCCCACCACCTTCATCCTATTTCTCCCTCTCCTTTCCCTCTTATCTACTGTGCAATGTGTTCCCTTGCCCTTTCAGAAAATTGGATTTTTCCTTGCACCATTTCTCCCTAGGAACTAATGCCACCTAAGGTTTTAGTTACAAGCATGTACTGTATATATGTTAGATACGTTACTGTATTTAATTTTCTTGATCTCCATCCCTTTATTGTCAATTTACGTCCACAATAAATCTTACTATGTTGCACCTTTCTCTTTCTTAAATACATTGTATTATACATGCAAACACTACCTCCAGTCAATTGCTGCCAAGAGGTCCCTGCACATGTGTTTGGTTCCCCCATGTGTATATGTTAAATGTGTTCCAGAGCATGCCCAGTAACAGAAAGACACCCTGTCCCAATCTTTGCAATAATAAGAAAATATCTTTTGAGGCTGAATGACTTTCTTCTTGGTCGCAGCCAACAATGCTCATAACAATCCTCAGGGCATATCCCTATGATCTGCCTATGACAGAAAGCCAGGCATTCTTTTCCCAAAGGCTAGCTTTTCACTGGGGATCATCCCAAGCCAACCTTGTCGGAAGACTGCCAGCATGGACTCTGAAGACTCCTGAGCAAGATCCTTGCCAGAAGTGGGGGATATTTGTTTTGAAATAACAATGTTCTGGCCATTTAAAAATAGTGTCCTGAATCTCCATCATCTGGCATGTTCCGCCTCGGCTGAGTGTGCCCCAGGCTATGAAGTTCTTTGCTAAGCACACCTACGTATTCTTGATGGAGGACTGGCAGTCACACTGAGTCGATTCCATCAGGCCTTATAAACATGATATGCAAAGGAAGATAAGGAGCAGTAAGTCTATAACACACTTTTTTCAGACAAGCCCAGTAGCTTGATTTACAGCCCAATCCTATGTAAAGATACGCGGCCGGCCTAAAGGGCTGACCACTGTATCCTAAGCCCATTGCGGGCTGCCCCAGGGCTGCTAGGACACACCTCAGAAGAACGGAATGTTCGTCACCTTCCCTGGGTGTAAGCAAGCCTGGGGCCTATGGGCTTCCTCGGATGTACGCCAGGTCCAGACCTGGTGTACATTTGGGGAGGCTGTGTAAGGTCAACCTGGGCTGGAAAGGGGCTTAGGATCCCCAACCCCTCCCAGCCCGGGCAGGCCAAATGGCCCCCCTCCCTCACCGGCCAGTCCCACCTGTTCCTACCCCTGTGCTGAGCGGCCTAGGCCTTACCTGGGTTGTCCTGCGCAGGTCGTCCAGGTTGGCGCGGGGGCCGGGCTGCCGGCACCACTTACACACAAGTCGTTGCAAACATGCTTTACGGCATGTTTGCAATGCTTTAGGCTGGCGGAGCAAGAACTCCATCAGTCTAAAGTTAGTGAGGATTGCACCGTCAGTTTAAGGCAAATTCATATCTTGAGAAAGTCACTGGTTCAAATATAGGGGTAGAAGAAGCTGCCAAATGCAGAATAGATTCAGCCATACCAAGCTGTGGTATCTCACCAAGCTGTGATTTCTGTCATTTTGTCATACAATGGGCATCCCTGAATATGGGCATTGTGCAAAGATGCCAAAGAATTAGAACTAGAACATTGTTCAGACTTCTCCAGTTACTATGCCGTTTGAAAGGAAGTTTGTCTGAATTCACCCATGGGAGACAAATATTAGCAAATAAAATAAGCAATAGCAACAATAGAAAGAACTGGAAAGGTTGTTAAGCAAATTTGAAGGGTCATTCAGATGATTAAAGAAAAATGTTGACAAACACAAGATTAAAAGTAGTGTAGCAGAGATGATAGTTGGTATGTGTAGTTTAGAAAAAAGTCAACAATGGAAATAGATTGCAATTGTCAGATCTATAAACTGCTGTTTTTCAACTAAATGGAGAACAGCTGTTCTTGGATGGACAAGAGGCAGTTGGTGAAATATAGCATCTCTGATCCACACACAGAGTTTTGCGTAAGGACTAGTTTCCTTCCATGAGTGGAGTAATGCTTTGTCACAATCACATACAAATAAATTATAGACTACACAGGTATATTTGCCTTTGTAATCTTACTTTGTAAGAAAGTAATCTCTTGCACATGGTCAGTGCAATACACACTAAGTAAAGAACGGCGGAGCGCGTGCTCCGCCGTTCTAAGCCATCGCAAACGTGCAGTAAAGCATGTTTGCTATGACTCTAGAGTAAGGGCCGCAGGCGCAGCGGCCGGCAGCCCTTACTCCACCGCCGGATCGTCCCTGCAGCCGCCGGAGAAGATAAGGGATCCCTCGGCGGGCGCAGGGGTAGTCCGGGCGGTGAGGGAGGCCAGCCGTTGGCCAAGCTGGCCCAGGGGGGCAAGGATGGCGGCAGCCATATCCCCGTCCCCTTCCCGGGCTGGCATGGCCTTTACACGGCCTCCTCGGATTTGCACAAGCTAAATAGATGCCACATAACCTGGTTCCAACCTGGATCACCCCTCAATTGATCAGTTAAAAAAAGTATATCTCCCACTTCTGGCAAGGATGGTGTTAAAAAAAGAAGCACTTCCAGTTGAAGGCACATTTACATTGCCTGTATTTGCATGCATGTCTAATATGACCCTCAGTTAACTGTACTGAAGGACTACTGAACTGTAATAGCTGTTAAGAAAGAAAGTTGAGGAATCCTTGTTTCCTGTTTGTTTGTTTGTTTGTTTGTTTGTTTGTTTGTTTCCTTCTATAACTAAAACAAAAAAACAAGAATTTCAACCTCCCGAAATGTGTAACCAAAATAAAGTATGCCAATAGCATAATTAAGTATCAATTAACCTAAATGTATAAGTTAGTCCATTCACAGCATAGCATTCTAGGATTCCTTATCTGACACTCCTGATGACTTCCAGGCAAGTGTGCCACTTAAAGGGCCAGTTCATCCTTTAATTTCTTTCTTACAGCCACAGGTTGTCCTTGGGAGGACTGCTTCCTAGTTGTTAAGCAGTTCCGTAGTAAACACGAACTCTTGTCAAAAATTAGCCTTAATTCCTCTGAGCTACACAGCTTTGGACCTGCCATTATCAGCCCCCACACCTGCCCTGCCAGGAGGCCTTTATTTAGCACTAACATTCATCACCCCTGGTGAGCACATAAATAATGCCATTAGCCACTCCAAGCTATGATAAAATTAGCAGTGTAAACAGAGAAAGTAAATGACCTTAGTGGAAAACCATTGTTGATTCTGACCCAACACTTACAAAGGAGATTAGTCAGAGAAGAGCAGGGCAGGATGACAAGGGCTCCTGGGGACTGTTTAAAAACCAGAGTCTCCAGAATGTTTATTCTTCGGAAAAGATCTAATTCCCTGTGTGAGTTTTATAAGATTCATGGCTCTCAAAATGTGAGGTGTTAAGGGTGAGTTCTTCCCTGACATCTGCCAGCTGAGATATAGTGCTTCCTTACTGCTCATCAACTATAAACTGCTCCCAACCAACACCACCGCTTTCCAGTTTGGAAGACAATCAGTGGTTGATGGGCAAAAAGGAAAGTGTTAAAAACACCACTGCCCAGGTATCCACCCACAAAACACAGAAGAATTGGTAGTAAATAGGGACATGCTGTATTGAATACTATAATGCCCAGAGGCGTAGCTAGCCTCTCCGGAACCCCCCCATGTGCGTAACAGCACAAGCCTCACCCCCGCCAGTGGCGTCCCTGCCCCGCCGCATCACGGCAAGAAACGCCCCCCCCCCCGGCATTTTTTTCAGTAGAATAGAGCTCCTAGGAGCTCAGGCAGGTGGGTGGGCCAATCATACAAGCCGCACGGTCATTTTTCAACGTCACCGTAGCGCGCTTTTCACCCCCCCCCCCGTGTGCTGCCCGGGGCCCTCCACCCCAGGCAGCCCTCCGCTGCTGATAATGCCAACAGGATTGATGAATGCAGCGGGTCCTGTACAAGTTTCACCCCCTCATAGTGTGGGCCCTTACCTGAGAGGAGACAATTAGTCTGTTGGAGCCCTCCATTTGGCGAACCAACCTGGCTCTGAACCCAGGGTCAGCTCCTGGCTCCCCTAGGTTCATCAACACCAAACCCCCTTGAAGGGGAGGGGTCAAGGAAGCTGAATTGTTCTGCTCACCTCAAGCCAGAATAGCCTCTGAGGTAAACGTCCCAATTCAAGCCTGTGGGGCAAAAAAGCAAGCATCTTCTCACTGGGTAATCACTGGAGATCGGTACTGGCTTTGCCCCCAACCCTTGCTGGCCTAAGGCAGAAGTGTCGGGCACCCTCCTGGCGCATGGCGCATGGGGGCGGGGCCTGTGTCGCGTGACATCGATGCGCCCTTTGCGTCACGTCGACACGCCCCCGCCCATTTTCCGCTCATTTCGGAGCGTAACGGGCTCCAGGGAGGGAGGGAGGGCCAACACTACGTCAGTGACTGCCCCGCCTGCCCGGTTCGAGTGAACCACGCGCTCCACCGTGGTTACATTTCTGGCCTAAGGGCAGACACCTGATCCCTAATCCTTGTCCCCATCCCACACTATCCTGCCAGACATGGCCTACCTGGCTACATCCCCAACCCTCAGACATTCTGGGGTAGGCGAAAAACACCCCATTCCTTGGCCAATCTGGAGCAGAGTAAAAAATTCCTATCCAGTCCCTACTGGCAACCAGTTAGTCTCAGACTGTACCTTTTCCCACGTGCGCGCGCTGAATGGCTCCGGGAGGCCTCAGCACTGCAAAGCAGCCCTAAAGACTCCGCCTCTTTCACTCTCCACCAATGACTGCCGGCCATGTCACGTGTTGAGGTGGAAGCCAGGCAACTGGAGCCTGTGCCCCCATGCGAGGGCCGAAGCAACATTTCCTTCAGCACTTATTGCCACCTAGAATTCCTCTTCTACCCACTTAAAAAGAACTCAAAACGAAACAAGGATATGGGGATCAACAACAAAAAATCACACAAACTGCACCTTGCTGTGGATTGTATTACATTTGGGGTCAGTTAAGGATGGTTTTTTTCTTGAACATGGAGGCTCCCCATGAGAATAATTTCTGAACCACTGGTCTTACAAAAGAATTGTCTGTAAGAAAAACCTTTTGGAAACTACTTGAAACACTTTCCAACTAACAACTACTCCACATGGTGGCCCCTGTGGGTCACCCCTATTACATTACTAGTTAATTTCATGTTCTGGTTCAGCCCACTGAGCTCCACAGAAGTGCACTAATGGCCAATTCACACAACCCTTTGCATGGATCAAGATCTGGGTTAACACTAATCCACACTGCAGTGGGTTCAAGGTGAAGACACCTTGTTGCTTCACTATGTGTCATAGTGCGGAGCTCATGGCATGGAGAGAGGGGACACAGACCGGATAAGAAGTGATGGCTGAACTAAAAAATAGGGGGACTGCACACTGAATTACAATTTGGCCCCCATCTACACTGGAAGGTCTTCCTCAGAACCACTAGACCTCAGGTTGATGTCATGAGACTATGCAGCAACACCCAAGCATGTCATAAAGCGTGAGGAATACAGTTTCCATACTAGCCCAGAGAAGGGCCAGCCTAAGACCTCCTGAAGTGGCATGCCAATGCTCCCCCCCTTACCCGATGATGTGCCAGCCTCTGCTCCTTCCACAATCCAATATTATAGGACAGCATACTCCTCCCCTCCACCTTTCCTTTTTCTCTCTGTCCCCCTCTCATTTTTCCAATCCAGGGAGTGGAAGGAGGAGGACCAGTGGAGGCAAGCAAAAGGACAGAGATGAGCACCACCCACCAATCTACTGCCTGAGGCGACCACTTCAGCTGATCTTATGGATGGGACGGCCCTGTCCCAGAGTACTTGGACACTGCTGTGCATGGCTGTAGGTCACAACCTGAGGGAAAGCCAATAGTTCCTGGGAGTTCTTCATAGCATTCATCCCTTAGATAAGCTTGTAAAAGGGAATGGTGTGGAGTGCTCATGGCAGAGAAGCCTCTAGACTCTGTTGTGCAATCAGGAGTATGATGGCTTAGAGGATGGCTTAGATTCACATCAGGGCCAAGTTAAAATTGGTCTATTTAGGGCACCCAGCAGAGAGAGCCTCCAAATTAAGCCAATATGAATGGGTTCTTCTTAATGAATCAGACAAGGGGGTTCTGCCATACTACTGACCTGGAGAGAGAGGGGCATCAGGGCAGGATGGCTGAAGAATGAAAGGCAGAGTAGGCAGTACTCTGAGAAGTAAATATGTATGGGTATGATGGGTAAAGAGAAGACAAAGATTTGAGGAAAAAATATAGAAGATGAAAGCAGGGGCGAAAAGGAGAGTCCAGGAAAAATTGGGGCTCAGGACAAAGCTCATCATACTAAGCACTGGAACAGGAGGAACTATGTGCGATTGGCAGGGCGGGCATTGCATGTAAGGCGCTTTGGCAATTACAAAACTCTGAAAGAAGGAGAGACATTGGGACAGTGAGGCGAAAATGGCTTTGTTGCAGGCATGCGTAAGGCAGTGAGAGAGAATTCCATTTCTTGTAAATGGAAGAGATACTGAATTTCAAGTAAGGTAGAGGAGCTCTTTGAGAATTATCTTGATATACGCAGGAATGGGGAGGGCCTGCATAGTTGCTCCCCAGTCAAGGAATTGTATAGTGTGTGATCTCTAAGGAGTGAGACTGATATTTGTTTCTCAGTAGTAGCACCAACTTATGGAACTCCCTCCCTCTTAGTTTAAGAACTGCTCCCTCTTTAGAGGCTTTCCAGCGGGGCCTAAAGACATTTCTTTTCAAAGAAGCCTTCTGAGTACCGACTGCTGAGTACTGAGTACTGGATGCTGATTAGATATGCAGGCTTCGCCCTTTTCGAAAAGGTGTCTGCTGCTGGTTTTGTGATTTTTTGTTTTATTGCTTTTTTAAAGGTGTTTTAATATCTAGGATTTTAATGGTATATTGTGTAATGATTAGTTTAAATGTGATTTTATGATTTACCGTATATTGTAATGACTGTTTTAATATGATTTTTATGAGCCGCTTTGAGTGCCCTTCAGAAAAAGCAGGATAAAAATTGTGTAAATAAATAAACTCATTGTTTTGTTCTGTATTTTAATTAATTCACCTTTATTCAAAAACTGAGGTCATCAATATTTAACATAAAACAGTTCAAGTAGCCATCTCCATATAACAGGACTTGGCTCTGTTAGAAGCTTAATATACCAATTATTGATTGTTTTGCTTTAGTACTTTTATAATCCAAACAACTATGTTTTTTTCCATTTCATGCTGAAAAGAGACAGGCCCTAATAAGGAGGTATATGTGTAATAATATCAATGCCATACAGTGCACATTCTTCAATTGGCTTTAGGCTTCACAGTAGTGTAATGCTCTGGTCGGGGTACAACCCAATGCTCTGGTTGAATAATGGAACTTGTGTCTTGACCAATGACTTGAATCGGTAGAAAAAAAAACTTGGAGAAGATCTAAAGAAGATGAGAGAAAGGTCTTCTCAACTGGCAATCTGAAAAAGCGGATCAATTCAATGGATCAACTGACAATGAGTGAAGGAAGTAACTGCTGTTTCTTGCTGGTCAGTGGAATTTTTCTTGCTGGTCAGTGGAACAACCAAAGAATTTGACTTGGAGAAGATGCAGAAATAACACAGAATTTGTAGAAGTAGAGAGAAAATAACAGGGTGGTTTTCACTCATATTTGCCTGTTTCCCCTATTTCAGGTTAGGAAAGAATGTCCTTGTAGATCAAATTCGCAGTTCACCTGCAGTTGAGTCCTCTCACGCTGTTTGTCCCATTAGCCCTTTCTGCAGAACACCTGCTCTTGGTTTGTGGCAACCTGGATCAGCTGGATTGATTGATGTGGGGCTGCTAGGCAGATGTTCATGCCTAGTCGGTCTTTTTATCCTTTTCAGCTGAAGGATTCTGTGTTACTAAACCACAATAGCTACTTGGATACTCTACAGCCTGATTCATTCACCAACTGCCCCAACATCTGCTTTTCTGCTTTCCTTCTAGAACTGATTGCAAACATTGTAGATGGTTAAGATCTGCCTCTTAATTACAAGCACATGGAGAGCAGGCTGTGCCTGAGAGGATGGTGTGAGAGCTGTCTCGGGAAATGCAAGCAAGCTGTGACGCGTGTACATGTCACATTTGCTTTCCTGATGTGTTACTGATTGGGATTCTTGATCCAAAACAAACACTACCTCATCTACAGAATTTGGAGTCTGCTTCCCTTGCTTGTAAGTGTTAGGTTCTGGAAGGAGGTCCCAATGTGCAAATAGGAATGCTACTCTGAGAATGGTGGTGGCAACAGCAGTAGAAATGGGAAAAGCAAATTATTTTTAGTTTCTCTCTTGTATTCACCTCCAATTTATTCCGTGTTTTGGAACACTCTAGCTCACCCTCCATGCAAATGTTGAAAACGATCAATACTAACACTTTGGGCAGATTAGACAGGGAATAGTGTCCACCTCTGATCTCGGCAGAAACAGAAAACTTCCTTCCAGGTGAGACTGGCTAAAAAAAGTGACCTTTTTTGCAGCATGTGGCTTGGGTCACTTGGAGGTATTTCTCTGCAAGTACCTTACTGTGATGCATCTTGTTCATTCTTGTGACATATTGTGACCTTATGTGATAATATGTGATTCTTCATAATCCTATGAAGTTTAGTCAGTGGAATGGGTTGCTTTGAGACAGGTGACTGGACTTAACATGCATATCTCTTTCATAAGGTGTTACGATCTGGCAAACAGATTATGTCCTCAGTGCTCACACAGGTGACATGAATGGGGACACAGCTTGCAACAAAGTCATGGTGGTAGAAGGAGTTTCAGTTCTAATAAACTTCGATTTCAGCCCTCTCCTGCTCCAGCAACATTCCACCACAGCCTGCTTTTGTCCCCACTGTAATCCATGGGAAAAGGGGGGCAGCGCTCAAACTGAATGCAAAAGAAAAGAGGCGGTAAATTCCAAAAAAGCTCAGAGACTTATAACCCAATCCTATACATGTCTACTCAAAAGTAAGTTCCACTGAGTTCAATTTGCACCTTTTTGGAGTTCATTTTTTACTTTCTCTTCTGGGATCCAGACTGAGTCTAAGAAGAATTGAGATGGGGTTCTCAAGAAGTTGTGCTGCTACTGCTGGTGTGAGCAGCTAGCTGAGCGAATGGATCTAAAAAGATAGGAGAAATGTGGGTGTTCATGAAGGTTTAATAATGATAGAAGTGCTTATCTTTTACCATCATTCCAGTGGTGGGGATGAGAAGAAATAAACAGAAGGAACCCATCTTGAAGGGGATAACAGAGAGGCCCCTCTGCTTTCTCACAAAAAGCATCCGTCACTTTCACTCAGGGATCCCCTATTGTTTATCTCCTTTAGTGTTGTTTCCCATCATGGCTAGAAGGAATCTGCCAGACATAATGGCCACCTATACTCTTGTTTCATAGTGTCTTGTTGCAGACACTGAACATCACCCCTCAGCACTACCTTGCTTACGCTTGGCTCTGAGGCAACGTCTGCATTGGAGGAGCCAACATCTTCTGAGAATGTTTCCAAGCATTCGTTTCTCTCTCCAGTCTAAATTACCCTGTAGTTAGACACTGATCTGGCTCAGATAAAATAATTGTAAGATTGCTTTGAAACTCTTGTTCCCAATGAACGTTTTGATCCTTGCTGGCTGCCTCTTGCTTGGCTATTTGGGAAAGTGTCTGGAAAAGAAGCAAAACACTTATGCCTTCCAAATGCTGGTGGATTTCAGCTTATTCACAAAGATCTGGTCTGGGAACAGTTCCTTGGGATGGGACTCTTTTGTCTATTACCCAGTGCCTAATTTGAAGGCAAGGATTGCATACAGCAAGAATTGGCACTATGCTGTGACCAAGAAGGTTTGCGCAGACCAAGCTTAATCTAGTGCCTGCCTACCCTAAGCTCCAATTTTGGCAAGATATAGAGAGACAGTGTGGTGGAGTGGCCAAATTATTGAGTTTGGATATGGAAATGCCAGCCTCAAATCCCTACATAGCTATGACCTTTATTCGGTGACCTTGGCCCAGTTCCTGGATGACCATTACTCTGCTTAATCTAACTCACAGGAGAGGTTTCAAATGTGATACATGGATATCTTTCAAACCTCAGAAGGCCATCCATAATCATTTGCTGTATTTTACTTATCAGATCACATACTGATGCGTGGTGTATGTAATTTATACTGATGTATGTAATTTTAGTAGTAAGTCCGCTGTGGAAGTGCACTCAAAACTTTTTGGGCATGTGTATAATCTTCTCTTGACTGAGCTCAAGGGTCTTGCTTTTGGGTTTGCTGCAGAAGCCAAACGTGCACAGCACTGACCAAATGGCCCTTGTCTCAGTCATTAAGCCTTTCCCATCTCGTTAGGGCAGTTTTCAGGAGTTAAAACAGTGTTAACTTTTCTTAAGTGCCAAACAAATATTTGATTACATGAATATGTGAGGCACTTAAGAAGTCAAAAAGTGGACAGCCTACCTGAAGTATGACAGGAGGTTATATGTCCACAGGTTATAAGTCATGACGACTGTATGTGGGTTTTAGAGGTAGCCTATTTCTGAATGCCAGATGCAAGGGAGCGGCAAGAGGATACAGGTATTTTGTTGACTTGTGTGCTCCCAGAGGCATCTGGTGGGTCACTGTGAGATACAGGAAGCTGGACTAGATGTGCCCTTGGCTTGATCCAGCAGGGCTCTTATTATGTTCTTATGAGGGCCAAAAAGGAAAAGACAATTTTCCTTCAGTTTGGAAGCTGTAAGCATATCACTGGAGGAGTAATAGCAGGGGGAAATAACTCCACAGGAAAAACCTGTATCACCTCCTGTTTGTGGATACCTCAGTGTGTTCACAGGCGTATTCTCTTGTTATACACTTGCAGGTATCCAAAGGTAGTCTTGTGATTGCCATGACCAGCAAATCATAAATATGGGCAAGTTACAGTAAAGATTTATGAAGTTTTAAAGACAATCTGGAAATTGTCTAATCTAGACTAGGGTGTTTTTTTTAAATATAAATAACAGGCTTGCATACCCCGCATTACGTTATCACTGCAAGAGTGGGGGCTCAATTCTCAATTTTGTGGATATGAGGTGTGGAGTATATAAACAGAACTGTAAAGCTTGAAGGGCCCACCCAGATTCATTAAGTTCCCAAAAGTTAATAAATACAGCGCTCATTTACTTGCCCTGTGTAGTTTTGCACATAATGCTAGAACACTAACAGTGCAATTCACCGTAATGATCCGCGGGCGGCCTTAGGGCTGCCCGCTGAATCCTATCCCCATTCTGGGATGATCGTGATTGGTCCAGAGATCTACTGAATTTTCTGGAGAAAAAAATACATTAAGATTATGGTGCAAGAATTTTGTGTTTTGTTTTGAATTTTTCATCATATAATCTCATGTGATTTCTTTTTTTTCTCCCCCAATTACAATCTTGGGCTGTAACCAGCATGTTACGCAACTTCTATTGTTCAGCCTTAAACTCCAAATCTTTAATTGAAGTACATTGATTCTTGAACCACTTTCAGCCAGGAAATATAATTTCATTTCCATTCCCCAGAGTTAGTTATTTGCTGTTGTTGCTATTTTTGGACAAGGACCAAATGTATGTATTCCTAGGCCACCAGGGGGGTCTCTCTGATGTGTACACAGATACTGCACTTTGCAATTCCTTAAATAGGTGCTCTCCTGGTTAACACTGCTTACGCTGCATTATATCTAAGTGGCTCCACTGCTCCCATTTCAAAACGTATATTTTCTTTTTGTTAATAGGCCTGAACATGCAAGTGTATGTATAGTATATCCCTCAAGATGGACAGGCACAAGTTGTTTATCAACTTCTCAGATAAAGCTTATTGTTGTTGCTTTTAAGGTCTTAAAATAATTGCACTCTTGCAATAGCAGAAAAAAAACCCAAAAGAATTACAAACTGGGTCAGCCAATACTTCCCACTTACAGCTTGCACCACTGAATTTTATACCAAGGCAGGAAGATTTCTGTGCCACAGGAAAAAAAATTACCGGTACGTCTTCAATGTATGCTTTTCTAATCTCATCCATTATGTTTCTTACAAACACCTCCAATAACAAAGAACAAACTAGGGCTTCCTTCTTACTATTGTTCAAATGACAGTTGTAGAAGATGAGCATCTTTTACAAAGGGATCATTCCAGTTGGGCAACATTAATAAAGGGGTGCACTGCATTCATAACAAGTCTATTCCATAGATTTCAGGGGAGGGAGCTTAAAGTACAACCATCATATCTCCGGCTCTTTCAAAGCAAAAGAGGGCACTAATTGTTTTACAC
Organism: Plestiodon gilberti rubricaudatus; assembly: GCA_026170595.1. Lineage (NCBI taxonomy): Eukaryota > Metazoa > Chordata > Lepidosauria > Squamata > Scincidae > Plestiodon > Plestiodon gilberti. The sequence goes on from JANXHW010000002.1 coordinate 161,571,636, forward strand.
TTTTACATTCAACAAACAGCGTGCACATGGGGAAGCTGCAGTGTCCAGCGGAAAGTGTCAAGAGGTTTATTTTTGTTGAGACCTGTGAAAGGCTCTGAGCTTGAAGCGTTCAGATTCCATTTCCCTGCCTGGAGCTACAGCATGTAAACAGTTTATTTAACATGATTTTTTGGCATGTCTTCAATAAACCCCTATAATAATCCCCCTGGCAGACCAAACATATTGCAGATTAGCAGACACGGCTGCAGTAAAGCACCAAAATTACCCCTCCCCTGCTTTCCTGTTTGTGCACAATGTAAAACCCTGTACTTAGCTATGTTTATGCCTCTGTTCCTAGCCATTTCTGCAGGACATGGAGCTGCTCCTACCAAAGAGTTGCTTTAGACTAAATCCAAAAGAGGAAAAACATTCCCCCCCCCGGTGTCCTCTAATGAGGTTCCTAATGTACTTAAATCTAGTTTATAAAATGTGTTAGGTGTTGACTGTTGTTTATCTGAGATGGTTTGCTGGCTTGATCCCGATTGGAATGGAGGAAACTCTGAACTAATGCTAAAGTCACCTATTGCTTACATTTCATTTTAATGCACTCGAGTTCATTAAAAGTTTATCATCTCCATTAAACAAAAAAAAAGAATTGTGCCTATAGAAACTGATTTAATCTCCACAGTACTGAAACCACATGAAAGAAACAGAACACAGTGATAAGGCTGAACTCTGTTGCCTCTGAGAGCATGAATTGCATAAAATCCAGCAGCCATGAATGGGTCAGCAGCCTGGCCAGGTTCTGTCACCTGCATTACTTGCATAGTTAGGCCACTGCACTTTGCTATGTGAGGGGCTGGCAGGAGGCCATATCTCAGCACAACAAGAGAGCCTGCCAGAGCCAGACCCAGGAGTCAGTCATCGGCTGTTCAATGTCATGGCTTCAACACTCTCCTTCAGAGGCCATGAATTGTGTGATATTTGAACAAACAAATGTCATGTACAAGGGTGCTGGTCAAACATCTACTGGCAACAATACAGCGCAGGCCAAAACCTTGGCTTTCTTTTCTTCAGCTGGAAATGCTCAATCTTCTTTAAGGAACAGAACCTCCATTTGGTCATTGGTATACGACAGGGCTTAAATTGAACCAAAGCTCAGCATTCAGTTTAATCCTTGTGATTAATGCTCTGTGTTTTCCCTCTTTTTGCCTAGAGTTTTGAAACTCTATTATCAAACCTCCACATGCATTTGTAGATTGGGGAAATTCCTCCATGTCTGGAGTACTGAGATTGGATGTCAAACCATCTAGGTCAAGGGGTGGGATGGAGTGACCCGGTGGGTTCCACTCCTCCAATCAGGTAACTTGATGACATTATCCAGGCAAGGTTATATATTTCCCAGCACACAAGAAGTCTGGGCTGTTCTCTACCAGTAGCTGAGTGACCCATTAGTTGGGAGCTCAGAGAGGAGTACCCAGTTGTCCTCCTTCAAGTGCAAGGATTGGGACTTCCTTGTGCAATGCAAACAGCTTAAACTAGGCATCATTTAGCTAGGATTGCATTAAATAATTATTTTCCTCTTTTGCTAAATTACTACAGCCGGTTTGCACAACTTCCCAGAGTTTATCATAACAAGGCATTGCGGGAAGGGGGGCGGCTTTGTGAACTGAATTTTTTAGTAGTATCCCAGCTCCACCTGCTGGGTGTTACTGGTTACTGCATCCTTTTGTTCAAACATTTCTGTTGTGCTTTCCAGCCAAGCTCAAACATTTTCCATCAGCCTGCTCGTACTTCTACTACCGACCTTTCCCCATTTCGTTCCATGCCCTTTCTCTTTTGGACTTTTAGCACACTAGTTACATTTTGACTCTTTGCCTGCCTAGAGCTCTTTTCACCTGGCAGACGCTACTGTGGGTTTGATTTTTAATTTTTAAGAACTCTTGGGATTCAGTGTTCTCCTGGGAGGTGTTCCCAGATAGCCCCCTCTGCCTAGTCTTTGTAGCCTGGGATGGTGGCAGTGGATACAAACTACTGTTTTTTCCCCTGTCCAACTGCTGATCCTGTAAACGGAAAACAAAGAAGGGGTGTATGCACGCTCACCACTAGGTGCTAGGGACTGTGAAAGAAAGCATCAAGAAGAAAGAAGCGTATGAACCAACAAGACTTTCCACATACTCCTAGACCTTAGCTCACTTCCTTAATTTGGCTACAGGCACAAGAATGTAAGAGTTGCATTTCTGGAGCAGAACAACAGCCATTGAGTCCTGCATTCCAATTCCAACAACAGTCACTCAAATACAAGCCTTTGCCTTTGTTTGTCCCCAGTGTTCAGTGAGATCCTGCCTCTGTGGATTGAAGTCCCATTTTGATATCTTGGTTAACAGTGGCACAAGAGTTACGAGGGGAAGGGCTCGAGCAAAGGCCTTTGGAGGGACCCTCAACTGGTGCTAATATTTTAATTTTTTTAAGCAACTTACAGCCAAATCCTACCCCCCCCCCCCAATTACAACATTTGTCCTGCTGTTGTAAAAGGCATAGTGCACTGCTGCTGGGCCAGTCCAAACCGCTGCGCATCAGAGCTGTACTGCTGCATACCTTGGACTGCGCCAGAGCAGGTAAGTTGGGGGGAGTCATTTTGTGGGTGGGGAGGGAGAGGGAAGGGAGAGTTTCAAGGTGATAAGGGGGAGGGTGGGGCACTGGCGTTGCTCGAGGTGGGGTGGAACGGTAAGTTCCGTACTGTGCTAACTTCCATTTACTCCCCGGCATGAGGCGACCCCGCCCCCTCGCCATAGGAGCCATTCAGTGCGGCAAAGGCAATGTGCAGTAGAGGGGCAGGGAACAGGCTGGAGGGGGTGGATCTTGGCGGCAAACGTGCGTGCCGGATCCTATTCCTCACTTTTCAGTCCACTCTACCCCCTTTCTCCACCTTGTACTAAATAGCTGGCATAGGTTCAAGGAGAGTGATAGGCCCTTGAAGGCCTATGCAGCAGTACAGGGAAAATATTTGCCTTACTTTGAGCAGGCCTCCTGATTGCTCCCCCACCAAAGCATGCAGCTTGCACTTCCATGACACAGCTGCATGCTTTTTCAGCCTGGTGGGGGATAGGATTGGGCAGATAATTTGACCATTTGCTGCTCATCCTCTGCCACACATGCACCATCTCCTACCTAAGAATGTCCTATTCTAAACTAAAAATTAAGTCATTTTCATATTGGCACACATGTATTCCCACTTCACAAAAGCAAAACATTGTTAGATGTAGCTTAATTGCATTTTATTGTTTTTATCTTTTGTAAGCTGAGAGCATTGGCTAATAAGAGCAGCTAATAACTAAACAAATAAGAGAACTTAATATTACCATATTTTAAGAGTGAGCAGGAAATGTTCACCTTTGTATATAAGAGCTAATCTTAGCTGATTTTCAGCTGATCTCTTGTAAAACGTATCCCTACTTGAAGATGAGATGAGCTCTTGTAAGGAGCTGTGTTTGATTTAGCAGTTTAAGTCTTTCAGCGATAGCCTTACTCGTGACAACCAAGAACATGCATTAAAAAAGTCGACAGCCACATAATGCAATTCTCATATATAGTTAACTGTATAGGATTGCAGTCTCATCGTATTACTCTAGGGCTGCAATCCTATACACACTTAGAGAAGAATCATTATGTGTTCACCTTCACGGTGCAGTTCACCATAAGTTTCGAACGGCAGAGCATATGCTCTGCCATTCACTGGCGTCACTACAGGGGGGGCGGAGCTGTAAGTTCTTCCGTGATCAGAGCCTCCGTTACACGGAAGAATGAAGCGCCCCGCCCCCGCGCCTTCTGACCAATCACGGAAGAACTTACAGCTCCGCCCCCCTGTAGTGACGCCAGTGCTGCCATTCGAAAGTGTCACAAATGTGCCATAAAGCACGTTTGCGATAGAGTAAGGGTCACCTGCGCATAGGTTGGCAGCCCTTACTCCGCTGCTGGATCGACCCAGCCACCGCCAGAGGAAGGTAAGGCTCCTGCTGGCGGGAACAGGGGTGGGCTGGGCAGCAAGGGAGGGTGGCAGATGGCCAAGTTAGCCTGGGAGGGGGTGGGGACGGCAGCAGCCACATCCCCGTCCTGTTCCCAGACTGGTGCGGCCATTACACAGCCTCCTTGGACTTACGCCAGCCTGAGAGCTGGTTGGAAATCCGAGGAGGTCCATTGGGGCCTCCCCGCGCTACACGTCCTGAGGATCCAGCGGGTGGCCCTAGGGGTTGCACTGTCAGTCTGATATCTGACTAGCAGTAGTAGCAGAAAAAGCAAGATGGGGAGATAAGGCCCTAGTAGGACTTCCATAGTAGGAACCCATTCTGAGGCTCCTTGGGAGTTCTTTCAGCACTTCTGCTGGCCCTGAATATGTGCCTGGAGATCCTTGGAAGATACTTTTGAACAGATCATGACACAGTCTTAGGCCTGAGTAGTTACAAAGGCACCGCTGTGCTTTGATCATTAATAACAATTAATCCTTGTGCTGACAAAACACTTTTCGGTTGAGACTACATAAGCTGCTTTACCCAAGCTAATAAGAAATACTTAAAAACCTTCACCAGAGACAGAAGTTAAGGTCATTAGCTGACACACAAGTGCAATATTGCCAAAAAGTAGGGGGGGGAGGGGGCTTTAGGTATCTTTACTTGCTCCTCCTTTCCTGGGTTGCTTTCCATACTGTTCATGGTCTCAAAGAAGGCCTGCCAATTACAACCTGGACAACTTCACAATATGCCTAGGCAGCTTGTTTCCCCCTCTCAAATGACTGCTTGTGTACACCACTTCAGAGGGAAATAATGAGCATGAAATTCAATTATACAGGCACCCACTTAAACACTTGAACCATAACTGCTTCCCTTAATCTTTATTTTGAGGACAGAATGGAAGCCACTGTAGTTATGACAAGATTTTATCCCATCTGGTGCTTGTGAAATTAATTCTGAACTGGTCTTTGGGGCATGCTAACCTAATTCATATCTAAGAGTATATTCACAGGACCAATTTTCCTACCACAAAGCAACATTCTGCAGTCATGCTGGAAATCTCCATTGTTCCTAGTCCTGTGAATGGTTCATTGCTGCGTGTTTTGATCAAGGGTCAGCATAATTTTATTCAATGGATTTTGAAGCTTGCCAAATCTATTTCTGAAAACATGCTGAGAACGTTTTCATGACTGGAATTCACGTAGACCTCCACCAGTAATCCACCAAATAATTACCTCACTTCCAGAGGCGTCGCTCCGGTAGGGGCGGGGCCGTAAGTATCGCTCCGTCCTAGACCCTTTACCGAGCGAGCAGGAGGCGGCCCCGCCCCCTCACTGTCGAAGCCAATCCCATGCGGAGAAAGCAGCAGGCAAGAGACCCTGCCTGCTGCTTTCTCCGCAGGGCAAAGGCTCCGACAGTGAGGGGGCGGGGCCGCCTCCTGCTCGCTCAGTAAAGGGTCTAAGACGGAGTGATACTTACGGCCCCGCCCCTACTGGAGCGACGCCTTTGCTCACTTTGGAAAAACATGTGCATTGAATGGAATGTGTGAATGACTGTACCCTGGTACAGATTAACAAAAAGGAATTTTCACATTTAAACTGTGTTTGGATACTTCTGTGTAGCAGAGTACAATCACAAGTTATTCACACATTCTATTCAATGGAGGTGGGTACCCAAGGGAACACAGAAATATTGTTAACTGTAAAGATTCTGTACAACTTGGTATTTCTAATGAACTTGGAGTGTGTGTCAAGGACATCTGATTATTCAGAAGTTCAGAAAAATTGGAGAACTGAACATGAGAGCCAATTGTGTTCTAACGGTTAGAATGCTGGACTAGGAATAAGGAAATATAAGTTCAAAACAAACTCACAGCACAATCCTGCGCATGTTGCAGCGGCTGGCCTAAATGGGCAGCCACTGCAACATGCGCAGGATGCGGACTGGCCGGCGCGACCAGGGCTCACCTCGAGGGAAAGGAGCTTTGTCCTCTTTCCCTGGTGTAAGCACCAGAGGCCCCAATGGACCTCCTTGGATGTGCACCAGCTCTTTAGCTGGCGTGTGTTTGGGAAGGTCGTGTAAGGCTGGCCCAGCCTGGGAAGGGGTGTTGATTATTGGCGCATATCAATATCTTCACCCCTTCCCAGGCCGGACCGGCCACCCCTGCCCACCCTCCTCATGCCCTCCCACCACCCAGTGCAAACCTGCACATTCAAATGCTGTTCTTCGACATTTCACAAAGATGCCAGTGTGAATTGGTCGGCTACATTTTGGAAATTAAGAAACTCTTCGAGCTGCCCAAAGTGTTTGAAGCTGTTCAAAACAAGCCTTCTGACATGATTTAATACTTCACAGCACCGACGGCAGAAAGGTGCCTCCATCACAAAGCATTATTTTCCAAGTCACTTTGAACAGCATTGCTGTGAGCACTAATTTGATTAAAATAATACTACTTTCCTTTTAGATCTACTCCTAAATGCAAATCATTGAGGCAGGTCCCAAAGTCAAATGCCAGGAGCATTACAGAACGGAGGAGGGACAGACTCAGAGGTGCACTCCTCCACTCTAAGGTCCCCTGCTGGAGGAGAAAAGCTGGATTTATCAAGCTGGATCCTTGGGTCTACTTGCCTTCTCACTTGGTAGCATCTTGTACCAAATACATATTGCATGTGTGACTTGGCTTACGTAACAGACTGCCTATCATACCAGTTCATGCTCTTCCATTATTAACACAGCACATTTGACAGCAAGAAAACACTCACTTGCTTCATTCTGCTCTTCACATGGTTATATGCTGGTATTTACGCACTCCTGTTTGGAATTCATTCAAAGATAAATTTTTAAAAACTTCAGTTCTATAGTCACAGTCATTAGTCCAAAGTAGAGTATTTACTCCACACACAAATATGGATGGGAATGTCTGGAAAGTTTTAAAATACATCCTTTAAAAGACTCCTAGTCTCACCTTTCTCACTCCTAGACTCACCTTTCTACAAATCTATGTTCTCTTCCTGACACTGTGAGGTAGGCTTACCTGAGAAGCAGTGACTGGTCCAAGGCCACTCAGTGGGGAAATGTAGCCGGGCGGTCCTGGAGGCCAAATTTAGGTTGCTAGGTAGGAAGCTCAAATCCAGGACCCCAAAGGTGGCGTTCTCAGAAGTGCTACCTGTTCCACGCGCAGGGACAGCTAGGCAGGCGGAGCTCAGGGGTCTCAATGCGTGGATGAGACACTGGTGTGAGGAGGAGGGGTTTAAGTTTGTTAGGCACTGGGGAACGTTTTGGGACAAGCCGGGCCTGTACAAGAGGGACGGGCTTCACTTGAACCAAAACGGAACCAGACTGCTGGCGCGTAACATTAAGAAGGTGGCAGAGCAGCTTTTAAACTGACTCCTGGGGGAAAGCCGACAGGAGCCGAGGGGCATCCGGTTCGGGACTCCTCATTCCTCGGGAATGAGGGTGCAGAGGATGGGGAACAATCAAGTAATAACAGAATAAGAATTGGGAGTGGTAGCGTGATGGGACATGACAGCCAGTCTAGCAAAACAGAAGGCTGCAGGAATAAAGGGGCAAACATGCAGCCCTTCTTGGGGGACCAGGTATATAAGTGCTTTTATGCAAATGCCCGAAGTCTACGGGCAAAGATGGGAGAACTGGAATGTTTGGTGGCTAGGGAAAACATTGACATAGTAGGTATAACAGAAACCTGGTGGAATGCGGAGAACCAGTGGGATACTGCAATTCCAGGATATAAACTCTATAGGAGGGACAGAGAGGGGCGTGTTGGAGGTGGGGTGGCCATCTATGTCAAAGAGGGGGTAGAATCCACCAGAGTAGAGCTGGAGGGGGGCTCTGACTCCTCCGTAGAATCACTGTGGGTTAGATTACCAGGCTCCAAGAGTGATGTAATAGTAGGGGCATGCTACCGTCCTCCAGATCAAAAACCTGAAGGGGACCTTGAAATAAGGAAGCAAATCAGGGAGGTGTCAACGAGAGACAGGGTTGTAGTCATGGGGGACTTCAATTATCCTCACATCGACTGGGTCAATTCATGCTCAGGTCATGAAAGAGAGACTGGATTTCTGGATATGTTAAATGACTGTGCCTTAGAGCAGCTTGTCACGGAACCGACCAGAGGACAGGTGACTCTGGACTTGATATTGTGTGGCACTCAAGATCTGGTCAGGGAGGTAAATGTTACCGAACCGTTGGGGAACAGTGACCATGCTGCGATCTGTTTCGCCATGCATGTCGGAGGGAGAGTGCCGAGCAAATCTGACACGAAAACCCTTGACTTCCGAAGGGCAGACTTCCCCAAAATGAGAAGACTAGTTAAGAAAAAGCTGAAAGGGAAGGTAAAAGGAGTCCAATCGCTCCAGAGTGCATGGAGGCTGTTTAAAACAACAGTCGTAGAGGCCCAGCGGGAGTGTATCCCACAAAGGAGGAAGGGCTCGACCAAGTCCAGGAGGATGCCGGCATGGCTAACAAGCACAGTTAAGGAGGCTATAAAAGGCAAGGAAGCTTCCTTCCGTAAATGGAAGTCTTGCCCTAATGAGGAAAATAAACAGGAGCACAAACTGTGGCAAAAGAAATGTAAAAAGATGATACGGGAGGCCAAGAAAGACTTTGAGGAACGTATGGCAGGCAACATAAAAGGGAATAATAAAAGCTTCTTCAAATATGTTAGAAGCAGGAAACCTGCCAGGGAAACGGTGGGTCCGCTGGATGGTGAGGGAGAGAAAGGGGTGATAAAAGGGGACTTGGAGACTGCAGAGAAATTAAATGAGTTCTTTGCATCTGTCTTCACGGCAGAAGACCTCGGGCAAATACCGCTGCCGGAACGGTCTCCCCTGACTAAAGAATTAAGTCAAATAGAGGTTAAAAGAGAAGACGTCTCAGACTTAATTGACAAAATAAAGATCAATAAATCACCAGGCCCGGATGGCATCCACCCAAGAGTTCTGAAGGAACTCAAGAATGAAGTTGCTGACCTCTTGACCAAAATATGCAACTTGTCCCTTAAAACGGCCACTGTGCCAGAGGATTGGAGGATAGCTAATGTCACGCCAATCTTTAAAAAAGGAAGGAGGGGGGACCCGGGGAACTACAGGCCGGTCAGCCTAACATCTGTTCCAGGGAAGATGGTGGAAAGTCTCATTAAGGATAAAATCTTAAAATACATAGAAGAACAAGCTCTGCTGAGGGAGAGTCAGCATGGCTTCTGCAAGGGGAAGTCTTGCCTCACAAACCTGTTAGAATTTTTTGAAAAGGTCAACAGGCATGTGGATGCGAGCGAACCCGTGGATATTATATATCTGGATTTTCAGAAGGCGTTTGACACGGTCCCTCATGAAAGGCTCCTGAGAAAACTCCACAGTCAGGGAATAAGAGGGCAGGTCCTCTTGTGGATTAGGAACTGGTTGAAGACCAGGAAACAGCGAGTGGGAGTCAATGGGCAATTTTCACAATGGCGAGAGGTGAAAAGCGGTGTGCCCCAAGGATCGGTCTTGGGACCGGTGCTTTTCAACTTATTCATAAATGACCTGGACTTGGGGATAGGCAGTGAGGTGGCCAAGTTTGCGGATGACACTAAACTTTTCCGGGTGGTAAAGACCAGCAGGGATTGTGAAGAGCTCCAGAAGGATCTCTCCAAACTGGGAGAATGGGCAGCAAAATGGCAGATGCGCTTCAATGTAAGTAAGTGCAAAGTGATGCACATTGGGGCAAGAAACCAAAATTTCACATATACGCTAATGGGTTCTGAGTTGTCTGTGACGGATCAAGAGAGAGATCTTGGGGTCCTGGTGGACAGGTCGATGAAAGTGTCGACCCAGTGTGCGGCGGCTGTGAAGAAGGCCAATTCCATGCTCGGGATCATTAAAAAGGGGATTGAGAATAAAACGGCCAATATCATTATGCCTTTGTACAAATCGATGGTAAGGCCACATCTGGAGTATTGTGTCCAGTTCTGGTCACCATACCTCAAAAAGGATATAGCTGAATTGGAAAAGGTGCAGAAAAGAGCGACCAGAATGATTAGTGGGCTGGAGCACCTCCCTTACGAGGAAAGGCTACAGCGTCTGGGGCTTTTCAGCCTAGAAAAAAGGCGCCTGAGGGGGGACATGATTGAGACTTATAAAATTATGCATGGGATGGAGAGAGTGGATAGAGGGAAATTCTTCTCCCTCTCGCACAACACCAGAACCAGGGGACACGCACTAAAATTGAGTGGAGGGAGAGTTAGAACAGACAAAAGAAAATATTTCTTTACCCAGCGTGTGATTCATCTGTGGAACTCCTTGCCACAGGATGTGGTGATGGCACCTGGCCTAGATGCCTTTAAAAGGGGTTTGGACAAATTCATGGAGGAAAAGACCATCACAGGTTACAAGCCATAAGCAACCTCCTGGTTTTAGAAGTGGGTTTTCTCTGTGCCAGGTGCAAGGGAGTGGCGACTGGACACAGGTATCTTGTTGTCTCGTGTGCTCCCTGAGGCATCTGGTGGGGCCACTCTGTGACACAGGAAGCTGGACTAGATGGGCTTTTGGCCTGATCCAGCAGGGCTCTTCTTATGTTCTTATGTTCAGTAAGCTTCATAGGTAAGTAGGGATTTCAACCCAAATCTCCCCAGCCTAGTCTGACACCGTAACCACTGCACTAACACCAACCACTCTACATCACATGTTATTCAGTATACACAGCAGAGAAGGGAGTAGAGCAGTGGTGAGAGTAGGTGGAGGAAGGAGATAGAGCATGTGAGTAATGGGGCAACTGAGCTTTGCAAAACTATCTGCAACAAGGTTGGGCTGTTCTTAGTTACTTGCTTACACCATTTGTAAGTCACCTTTGCCTAAACTTGAGATGGTTTACAATAATAATCTAAAATACAAGATGTGCTACTTTGTGCTGTCATAATTTTGTGCTATGTGCTGTCATAGTTTTCCAAATTTTTGACATTTTCATAGCTATCCTGCGAATTTTCTAATTTGTCAACCTACTTCTTGAATACTGGAGCTTGGGAATGAACACAACACTCAACATGACATCATTTATCAGTGCTAAACAGAGTTGTTGTATTTGTTTCCCCAGATTTGGAATGACATTCTTTTCTGCTAGGATAACTATTAGTTGATGCATGTTCTGTTGTTGTTGTTGTTGTTGTTGTTGTTGTTGTTGTACATTTTACAAAGTACAAGAGGAGAGATCCTTGCCCTGAGGAGCTTATTGCCTAAAATTTAACACAGGGTGACAACAGAGAAAGGGGAGGTAGCTGGAGGACAATCCCTGAATCCTTAGCAGTGTTACTGACTAGCTGGTTGTCAGTCAAGTACAGTTTTTCAAGCAATCATCAGTTTTTCAAGCGTTAGGAAAGCTGCTTCTACGGAACATTTTTCAGATCTTCTTAAGAGGATGACAAATGAGACTAAAACTCTATACAGACATGCATCTCCGCATGAGGTGTACCAGCAAGCCCTGCCCGGCCCGCAAACTGACACACTACGAAAGGCGCTCCTGCCCACAGATAGTACACAGGGAGAGATTATCTCCATGATGACAATGGGAAACAGACTGGCCTGCATGCTCTCTTCCTCTCTCCCATGTTCATCGCCCATGGAGATAAATGTCTGTACAGAGCTTGAGTCAACAACCTTGCTGAAATTATATATTACATTAAGGCCCCAATCCTATCCCTTAGTGGCACCAATGGAAATGTGTGGCATCCTATGGGGGTGGTAGTGACCAAACAGCCTGGGAAAGGTAAATAAAAATATTTTTTAGTTACCTCCCGGTAGGCCGTCTGACCACCAATGGGTCTCCTTGGACCTACGCCAGCTATTTAGCTGGCATAAGTCCCAGGAGCCTCAGGGGGACACTTCTGTGCCATGAAAGGGGGATAGTATTCTAGTGTGTTTTGCTGTCACCAAAATTCTCCCCCGAATTGCCCATGACCTGCACCTGCTGCTACCTTACCTGCGCTGGCATGGCCTGGGTGGGCTGTTGGTGCATGCGTGGGGCCTCCGGCTGTTTGCACCAGTAGTCCCGCAGCACACAACAGCAGTGCGGCTTTTGCAGCGCCACACCAGCACTTATAGCAGCAGATCAGGAGATCCACCGCCGTGAGCACCCAATAAGATTGGGCTGTAACTTTACTAGTTTACTAAACTATTTATCAAATAAAGTTATCAGGTTGCTCTAGCATGATTTGTTCTTCTTAGCAAATCAATGTCAGCTGCTTGTGATAGACAGACCAACCAGGGATAAAAGCAAAATAAAACATCATTTAGTTAATACACTGCCTTTCAACAAAAAAAAAGTTCTCAAAGTAGTTTATATAGCAAAAAGGAGAAGATGGTTCTGTTACTTATGTACTTGTTTAAAGCATCCTTTGCAACCTTCCTCTCCAGCCTCACAAAAACTATCAAGACAAGATTCATCAACCTACCCACCCATTAAGTTCTTAGAGAAAAGCTCTTTTGCATGTCCTGCTGCCTTTTGAAATTCGGCTGGCAGCAACGTATGACGAGGCTTTCTCAGTAGTGGCCCCCACCCTGTGGAATTCCGTGTCCTCTAATGTGCATCTGTCTCCCTCCTTGCCAGGGTTTTGTCAGAGGTTGAACACTTGGCTCTTCTAAGGGGTGTTTTTTGAGTCTGCATGATTTGTTTATGCTCTCTGATATTTTTTGCTTATGCCTTTAGATTTGTTTAACTGCTGCTGGTTTTGATGATATTTTTGTACTGGTTTGTTATTATCATGTTGTAAGTCGTCTTGAGTCCCTAAAGGGAAGAAAGGTAGGATATAATTTTTTTAAAATAAATTATAATAAAAGTTGACACTGTTACCCAGAGCCATATGTTCTTACGCACACACGCACACATACACAAGCAACCCATTCCTGCAGTATATCTCGTATGCCAAACTCAACATCTTAAGACAGAAAAAATGGAATAAGAAAAGGCTGGTTTGCTGCTAGAAGGAAGAATTAGTGGCTTACAGATTGAACAGATCTGTGAAAGGCTTGTGGGTTTTATTATAAAAGCATAAAATCTGCCACATCTCAAGGCATGTCCAAATAAAGATTTCTGATAAGAAGCCATCATGAACAAATGTCCTAACAACTATAGCAAATGTTATAAATGTGCAGGTTTTTTTTCCCTACTGATGTTTTGCTGATAGCAATTGTTTATGGGCTTTAAACCACACCAGCAGGGTTATTTTTTAGATATATATTTGTCCTTCTGTATTCCTTCGGTATCCTAAAAACCATGGCAATCAATTTAGATGCCATGAAATGGTACAAAAATATTTTCAAAAATCCATTTCTGTACTATGCCACTATACTATGCCACTTACTAAAATATAAACTCAAGAGAAAACACAAAACATTTCCAAGTTTCTTTTTATTAAGTTGCGTTTCCTTTGACTAATGACAATATTTCAGACTAATCTGTGAATAACAGAATTCCTGTAGTCATACTGTACAAACTACAGAACTTAAAAAACAAAACAAAGCAACAACAACCAGAAAAGATAACTTACATAAGCATATAGTCTAAAATGAATTACGGTAATAGGGTGAACCATACAATATTAATTTCTTATTACATTGATGGATGGCATAAAGGAACAAGTTTTGCGACTTTCAGCCCCCACTGTGTCCTTTTGCTGCTGCCATTTCCATGTCTTGTGCCATGCTCCACCCTATGCCTAGAACAGCCTCTAACCATCATACATCTATTTGCAAACCCACAGGCTGGCAGACCAAAACTGAAGGGGGGAAACAAGGGGGCAAAACAGGGTGGGGAGGAACGGAGCGGGGAGGTGGCAGGAGGGGGTAGGTTCAGCAGCAATAGCGTGATCCTATCCCCTCTTTTTCAAACCTCCCTGCCCCTTTCTTCTCCTTGGACTTGCGCCAGCTGCAGAGCTGGCGCAGGTCCAAGGAGACCCACTGCAGAACGGGAGGCATATGGAGGGGTAAGGGGAACTAATTCCACTTTCCCCTCCGAAGCCTCCCAACTTGCCCCCCCCTCTCGCAGGATACAGCATGCACCTTTTGAGTGCAGCTGCATCGGCGGGGTGTGTGTGTGAGGGATTGAATTGGACCTTTAGTCCCAAGTAAGTGTATACAGGATTTCAGCCTTAATAAGTGATCTACACAGAGAAAACTGTTACTGCATCCACTTAGATGTAAAAGGACATACCACCACTGTTCATACAGGAAATTCAAGTTTTTTTGGGAAGCATAGGAAGCTGCCTTATATTGAATCAGATCGTTAGTCCATCCAGTTAAGTACTGTCAACACTGACTGGCAGCAACTTTCCAGGCAGGATTTTTACTCTGCCTGCCTGGAGATCCAGTGATTGAACCTGGGGTCTTCGGCATGCAAAGCTGATGCTTTACTGCTGAGCTACAGCCCCTCCAATTGCTGCTAATATGACTGAATAATAGGGGGAAAGCAAAGCAAGGTAAGGAGACTTTCCTGCTTTCCTTTGCTATGCCCCCCCCCATCTTAACATGAAGTCTCACTAGTTCACACTCCTACCCTATATTCATCCTAAGCGGTCCACGCTACTGCACCAACCCCTTTGTTGCTGTGCGGCAGCGCAATGATGATTTCTGGTATTTGGCGAGGGTGTCGTGCATCATAGTCATAAGAACATAAGAAGAGCCCTGCTGGATCAGGCCAAAGGCCCATCTAGTCCAGCTTCCTGTATCACACAGTGGCCCCACCAGATGCCTCAGGGAGCACACAGCCAACAAGATAACCTGTTTCCGTTTTTATTTAGATCAGCATTTGATGTCTGACATGGCGGGCTGGCTTTTTAACAAATGGCTTTTAACAAATGTAAATGTGGATGATCCACTGGGGCTGTTTGTTTTAATTGTTTTAATTCTTGATTTTAAATGTATATATGTATTTTAATGTTTTTATTGTAAGCCGCCTTGGTTGCCCTTGTGGGAGAAAGGCGGGGTATAAATTCTACAAATAAATAAATAAATAAATAAATAAATAAATAAATAAATTTCCTGCTGCCACTCCCCTGCACCTGGCACAGAGAAAACCTACTTCTAAAACCAGGAGGTTGCTTAAGGCTTCTAACCTGTGATGGTCTTTTCCTCCATGAATCTGTCCAAACCCCTTTTAAAGGCATCTAGGCCAGGTGCCATCACCACATCCTGTGGCAAGGAGTTCCACAGATGAATTACATGCTGGGTAAAGAAATATTTTCTTTTGTCAGTTCTAACTCTCCCTCCACTCAATTTTAGTGCATGTCCCCTGGTTCTGGTGTTGTGTGAGAAGGAGAAGAATTTCCCTCTATCCACTCTCTCCATCCCATCAATTTCCAGTTCAGCCAAGCTCCAAAGTGTGTGGCCACACTCCCGTGCAGCTTACAAAAGACACTGACCTCTACTCCCAACTTCTCACATCTCTCATGTCAGGAGAGAGCGAGAGCATTAGATGGGGAATTTACTGGATTGAGATTTGTTCCATGATTGTTTTCTTCCTGAAAATGCACTCAGACATTCAGAGAATAGAACTGTTCATCAATAGGAAATCTCAGGCCCAGAACAAATGTGCAGCTGTTCCATGGCAAAATGCATCTATGAGAGACATCTGTGAGAATCACCCCACACAAGACTTGCAACCTTACGTTCACTGCAATCCAGGGGCACTGCAATTCATGGCAAAAGCCATGCTAATCCTGCCTCCTGCACTGCCCATAATCCTTCAGCAGACTTCCTGTGTCTGCAGCACGTATTCTGGCAGCACATGCCCACTGAAAGGGCAGGAGCACCCCCCAACGGGCTTGCTCTTCAGAGAGCAGAAAACTTCCTGGTTCAGGCATACCATTTGCCACTCCAACTTTCACAGCAAAGTTTTTTTTTTCTCCTCATGCGCTCTGTCTTTCAAGCTCAGTCTGGGTGTAGGGCAACCTCCGTAAAGATGGAGGATGCTATGGACATCCCAACTGCATACAGAGCTGACACTGTTCTCCAGTTCAAATCTGATGCCATCCTGAAAATGGGCACGGCCACTCTTTGCACAGCTCCCGCACCAGGGTGAACTCTCAGGTCAGTCTTACCCTGACCTTGTCTATGAGGTCAATGAAGGTGGATCAGGACATGCAGTAGTACACCCAACATTGGCTGTCATCCCAGCTCTTGAGCACATCAGTCTCCCACCAAAGGGTGCTGCAGGACAGGACCCAAACAGTTCTGGAGCTGGAGTCCATTAAGTGGTCCATGTACTGATCGTTTTGCCCCCTGACTCAACAATGACCCTCAACACCCACACCACCTTCAAGTGATGAGCAAGGAGGGCATCAATGCACTGTCGTGTTACTATACTGCAGGACTGGGGGTAAGACAGGGTGACCGAGCTGGCCACGTTCTCCTGGTCCACATTACCATCCTCCACCGCCATAATTGCAGCTGCAAGAATGCCTCAAGCTGGTTCAACACCGTGCAAATCATTGCATGACTGGACAGGGCGATCTGCTGCATGAACTCTGCCAGCAATCCATTTTAGAAGCTCTTGACAAGTTGCTGTGGTTGGCATTGTGGGGGGAGCACAGAAAGCATGCAAAATCAGCAGCTGGGTGAATGCTGTTGGAAGGAGCAGGGAAGAGGAGAGGGGAGGGCAGAAGAACTCTTTACAAGGAGAAAGGGCAGACCTATGAGGTGGGGCCAGGAGGGGCATTTGCAGATCAGGTGGGCATCACAGCAAGCCAAGGGGCAAGATCATCAAGGTTTCAGGGTTCTGGGGAAGGGGTGAAAGTGGAAGCACAGGGGAGACTGAAGTGGAAGACAGGGGAAGGCTCTGAGACTCAGTCAGTGGCTCGTGCTGTGCCTAGAGCAAGCAGCTCTCACTATGCCTTCCCTAATCAAAGGCTGCAGGAGGATAAATGTACATAAGAACAGCCCTGCTGGATCAGGCCAAAAGCCCATCTAGTCCAGCTTCCTGTATCACACAGTGGCCCCACCAGATGCCTCAGGGAGCACAAGACAACAAGATAACCTGTTTCCCGTTGTCACTCCCTTGCACCTGGCACAGAGAAAACCCACTTCTAAAATGTAGGCTGTCCACATTCAGCAGGCAAAGCTGACTTCTACACACCCATTTGCTTATGGTGAAAAGGGCTGATCTACATTGATGTGGGTGAAACGTGAAGTTCCTTCTAAGAGCAAAATGAAACAAAACTAAGAATTCATTCCTTGTATGTCCAACCCATCAAATATCATTTGCAGTTAATGATGAAGATACTAAAACGCCTGCCATTGCCAGAAGGACATAAGCTGGCACTGGCCTTTTATCAGGAAGATCTTTATTAGGTCATTCCCCCACACGCTGGCAAATTTCATGCTTTAATCATAAAACCCACAAAGCTTTGGCAAAGTGTTTTTAACCCAGAGGCCTTGTGGCATCACAGAGCATTTAAAACCTCAACTTTATGCTTTCTTCAAGAAGATGGTAGAGGAGCTGGTGTTGGGGAACCAGATAGGGACCTAGTTGAAACTGAATGCACACTCAAGCGCTTTCAGTGTATACTCTTGTTAACAGGCTTGCTGTTAATGTTGGGAAGAACAGAAGATGTCTGCCACAATGTGCATGCAAAGCATATGTGGACCCTTCTACCAGATCAGTAAGCAAGCGTCCTGAAAGGGACAAGATCAAACCCTGGATTAACCATGAGCACCAGTGTGTGAGGAGATTATTGTACAAAAATATCTTATACTAATCCACATAAATGGAATCTCAGACATACTCCTTTTGTCCCATACAGCCTGAAAAGCAGAGGATGCTATACTTTGGTCACAGAATGCATGATCATGTAAAAATGTAGCGCCTATCCGGGTATCAGGAAATTTGCAATTCCCTTCTTACTATTTTCATACTTGCTCCTTACCCAGGCAAACCTCTGCACAAGAAAGTTAAGCAAATGCAGCGGTATACTAAACACGATGGCTCAAATCTTTCACAAAGGCTTTGGTGCCAAGTTGTTGCAAGACATGTAAATGTATCCGGTTTAACAGGCAGAATCTAGATATTGATCTCAAGTCTGTGGTGAGAAGATGGATGACACAAACCAACCTGGCTGTCCTCGTTGCGTTCTGTATTCTGAATAGCAGGAAAGTTGTTTGACTTATTAATACCTCATTCTTCTGGTCTGATAGTTTGATTTTTTTTAAAAGCAACACTCCTAAAATGGCAATATTAATCTCAAAAGTACGCATGTGTTCATACATATAAATAATATGTTCTTCCAGGCATGAAGCCCAGCCTGTGACGTAATAACTAGGCATTGATCACACATTTCCAAACTCATGCTCAGTGCCATACGGGATAGAAACTTGGTTGAGGACTAAATGAAAAGCTTAGATTTTTAGATACTGAGTTCCGTACCTAATACTGTACTAAAATCTGCACATGACTGGAATCACTGAAATACACAAAGCCTCTGTTTAGGGAGAATCGTTTTCCTAAAAAGGTTTAACTTCCCAGACAAGCTGCAGTCTGGTTCCAGAATCAGAAGTCCAAGAGTACAGAAAAATTAGTTGCTTATGAAGCTTGGATATAGCTAAAAACTTAGAGATGTCTCTGAAATGGCCATAATGGCTACATACTTCATACCTAACACGTCTAGAAATTCTGAACTATGTTGATTTTAGCTCCTCCTCCTTCCTTTGATCCCTACCTTAGTCCTGCTAACTACTCCCTGATCCCACAAAATCTCTCACGCTAACCCACATTGGAATTCAAGTCAGTGTTACTAGATCATCTATTTAAACATTCAGATCTTGCATTTGCAAGTGTGTTAAAAGCAAAGTGTATAGGACACTAAGAGCGAAATCCACCATAAGGATCAGGCCGGCTGATCCTATCCCTGCCCCGGGCCGCGCTGCTGCGGCCTGGAGGTCTACTTGGGGAAGGGGATGAATCGGGTGTAAACCAGGGCAGGTCCAATCAGCCTTCTCGGATTTCCGTAGGAGGAGGCCGTGGAACGGCCAAGCTGGCCCGGTGGGGACGGGGATATGGCGGACGCCATCCCCGCCCCCTCCTGGGCCAGCTCGGCCAATGACCCCTTTCCTCGCCGCCCGGACCACCCATGTGGCTGGCGCCAGAGCCTTACCTTCCTCTGCCGGACATCCTGGCGACAGAGTGAGGGTGGCCAGCCTTGCGCTGGTCTCCCTTACTCCTGAGTCATTGAAAATGTGCCTTACAGCATGTTTGCAACGGTTTCTGGCAACAGAATGCTCGTTCTCTCGCCAGATCCGTAGTCAGGATCTGGCTAGCCATTGTGGCCATATTTTAATCCTGAAAAGATTCCCTCTCCCCCGCCATCTCTGTTTGTGTCATATATTGTAAAGTCCCTCTGATCTGGATCTGAAGCACTTCTCGAGAAAAATGTAACTTGCTTATTTTAATTACTCATTGCTTAGGAAAGCTCCACAAAGAAATAAACACTCTCTAGCATGTTAGTTGAAAGTGTCCTAATATTAAAATAAAAGTAGGTGGCAGTAGATAAAATTCAAAAGGGGTCTTAGGGTGATGACACACATACCATTCAATGAGCTGTGACCAGTGTGAGCCCAGTTAAGTGACCATTAAGTGACCACTGTGAGCCCAGACTCAGGCCCTCCATTGCTACTTGCATAGCAAACATCCACAGCAGAAGAAGCTTGAATGCCTAGATCAGCCACCAGTCTTTTCCATCCTCTTGAGAATCAGGTAGCCTTTTAATTATTTTTTAAAATAAAACACATTTATATGTACGTATTTTTATCCTCAGCCTTATGCAGAAATAAGACAAACATTTAAAGGGAAGCTTTAAACTGTTTCAGGAATTGGAGAGGTGGGAAAGAGGCTGACAATGTCAAAGGACAGAGGATCTCTACAGGTGGCTCTTCTATATTCTAGCTATGGAGAATATAGCTAGAATATGGAAAAACGACAGAACTAGTAGTTTTATTTTTAATATTCTCCTTGTAGGTACAGTTGGAAGGTATGGTCCATATTTACACACACACACACACACACACACACACACACACACACACAAAACACAACAACACAACACAACACAACGAGGGGGGCTTTATTCTGAAATTACTCAGAATTGGGTATTTTTGATGGGAAGTGAAGCATTATTATTGTACGAATAATCAGGCTGTGGAATCACCCTGGTGCCCAGCGCACGCCACCACCCAGTCCACAGTTTATCATTTCATCTATTGAAGAGAGACAGTGGTTCCTGGACTCAATTCAGAACCTTCTCCTTCTCACAAGCATACCGCCACTGTAATAATGCTTGTTATGGGGTGAGGAAGACAAGTTTACGTCCTGGGATGACAACTACCCTCTCGTCTGCAGGAAAGGTTGGAAGGAAGTGAGAACTTAGTCCCCACTTTGCTTCGATAGCAGGAAGGAGATAAGGCATTCCCATCCTTCTCCTATTATCGTATTTTGCATATAATTTCATTTTGGCTCAACTGGCCCAAGTACTGGTTGAGGTTCTTTACCTTGCAAGGATCTCCATGAAATTAGTGGACTCGGGTAAAGAGGAGTATGCCTTGGAATATCAATGTTTGGCTGTGACCCCACAACCAAGTCCAAGCAGGAGGAGGACAGCCAAGCACTAAGCCAGTTCCCCACACACACACACACACACACACACACACACACACACATACACACTATAGTCTAAACCCTCCAAACACCAGTTTGGGTCAATGCCCCTGAATGCAGTTGTGTGCAGCTTTCAAGAGGAACTCGTACAAGTGAGCCAGGCCAGATGAGAGACGGTTTAGAAAACAAAGGTACTAAGTTGAGTTCACAGATCAAGCTATGCCACCGTAGTTTGAAACGTCTGGGATGCAATTGCTTCCCAATGCAGACCCAGGATCTGTTACTTTTCCTCCTGAAGGAGAGTGTTGGTAGGAGTGAAGGCAGCAATGAAGGGAAAAAAATACTGACTTTTAGCCACAACCACTTGGATCTCTATATGCTGTTGTAAAAGAAAAGGAGGGGATAAGTCAGAGCGGTTTGGCTTCATTCCTTCCCTCAGCAAGAGAGTGCCAAGAGCAGTACAAATGGAAGAATTTCCAAACAAACCTGTAGGCTATTGCCATCCACCAGGGTTGCCACTGAGAGAGGGTGGAGTTGCCTCAGCCTGACTTTCACTTGTGATTATTCCTCATTATTGGTAGAAAACATTTAACCACAATGAACGTGGTTAAAGGCCCCCCCATCTAAAGGGCCCCCCATCTAAAAGGGGAAGGTCCCCCAGGAAGTGGAGAAAAGCAGGAATAGCATCCCTGGAGTCCATTTTGAGTGTCTCCACAGATCTAAAGTGTTTAGTATTTCAAATATGACTTTTTTCCATGCAAAACTTTGAAACTGGCACTTAAGGTACCCCAACAATTTCCAATTTGGCTTGGAAGCAGCATGTGTAAAAAAAAATCTAGATGTCTTACAGCACAATCCTATGCTTATCTAGCAACATCTAGAATGAAGGGTTCTACGAAAGATTAGAACATTATTATATTGCAAAAAACCCTTGGGGTTTAGATAGAAAGCCTGCCCATGTACATCGAGGAGAAATCCAATGACCAAGAAAGGCGGTATATAAATACTGTATATTATATTATTATTAATATGCATGTTTATTCAGAAGTAAGTCCCACTGCATTCAGTGGGGCTTACTCCCTGGTAAGTGTGAATACGATTGCAGCCTTAGTGGACCACAAGCAGAACATGTGCCAGCAGTGTGATACAGCTGCAAAAATATGCTAACAAGTTGTTGAGTTACATTAGCAGAGGCACATCATGAGCAGCAATAGTTCCACTGTATTTTGCACTAGTCTGATTTTGGGCTATACATTTTCAGAACATTGATAAGCTAGAGCTTATCCAGCTTATCCAAAGGCTCATAACAACTAATGGCCCAACCCTAAGGGTGACACGCTGGCCACAAGCAGTGGACAACTGGTTCTGTGTGCCTCTTCCCAGCCTCAATTCCCTGATCTGGGTTAACGTGATCTTGCACCAGTGATATCACTGGTGCAGGTTCGAGTAGACCCAGCAGCCTGGCACAGGCTTACCCCAAGGAGGCCTCCGGAGGTCAAAACTCCCCTGCAGAATGCAGAAGGCATCGTGTTGGCACCACTGCATCGCCATGCGGGGAGTTAGTTAGGATTGGGCTGCCCAGCCCCAAACCTTTTGAGGCCTTGCACTGCCAGAACTAGTGTTCTAGCAGTGCAAGGTCTTTTATGACGGCATAAAAGCTGGGCCACTCTCACACGCTGCCGGAAATAGTGAGAGGCATGGCGCACAGAGCAGCAGCTCTAGGATGCTCCACAGGCGCTAGTAAGTTGATTGCGGGGGTGGGCTGTGGGCAGGGAGTGGGAATAATGTAGTGTGTTGGGGGAGGGAGAGCCATAGGCGATCGGGCAGCCTACTGTGGGGTAAGTGAAAAATATTTTTATTTCCCTCCTGCAGGCTGTCCAATACACCCACCCACCCCATCATAGCATGCAACTGGAGAAGACAAACCAAATCCTAAGAGGAATGGTTAAAAGAGCTTGGTATGTTTCGCCTAGAAAAGAGAAGGCAAAGAGGAGATGCGATAGCCAATCTTCAAGCATCTGAAGGGCTGTAACAGGGAAGAAGAGGACATACTTTCTGTGGTTTCTGAGAGCATGACTAGAGCCAATGGGCTGAAACTAACAGAAAGGAGATTTAGGCTAGACACGAGGAAGAATTTCAACTGTAAGATTTGTCCTGCATTGGAACAGTCTACTTTGTGCAGCTGTGGGCTCTCCTTCATTGAAGGTTTTCAAGCAGAGGCTGGATGTCAGGGATGCTGTAGTTGACTGCACTGAGCAGGGGGCTGGATTAGATGACCTCCAAGGTACCTTCCAACTCTAACATTCTATGATTCTATGAATAGGTGAACTGACCTTTAGGGACCAATCCTAAACATATTTAATAGGATGCCCCACTGAAATTAGCAGAATATACCTCCTACAAAACATGTTTCAGATGGGTCTGTTACCTGTTTGCTGACAGACAGGTGACAAATGAGATTCACTTGGCTAGCCACACAGACCTTTGGAGAAATGCTGCTTCTACAACTGCCTGTGGAGACCCTGTTAATCCAGGTCTCTAACTTGTTATCCTTCTGGGCAGAGACCACACATCACTTCCATGTAACATATAGTGCCTAAGCAAACAGCTGGCCAAGAAATAAATGTTAAACAGTGGTAGTAATGTAAGTTAGATCATTTGTATATTGTCTGCTCCTGCACAGCACTTTTTTTCATTAGTGGCAGGGAGGAACGGGTTCCCTTCTTAGTCTATTTTGCCGTTTCTTCACATCTTTCTTCTGAGGGGCAGGTTGATTTGGGAGCTCCCTTCAGTGCTCATTCAAGTCAAGAAAAATCCCAGTAGGGAACATATAAAGCTACTAGTGAGAGCAGCACACTTGTTCCAGACAAAAGATCATGCTACATGTGTCATAAAAAGGCAGAGACGCTTTCCAGATGTTTTATTGTGTTGGCCCTGCACAGATGTTTTCTATGTCTGCCCATAAATGTTAGAAATGTAAAACATTTGTGGTCCCACAGATGCAAAGATTAAATTATGCAAGAGATCAGATAAATCTCTGTGTAACGGGAGAAGACCATGAACTGCTCACATTCGTTGTTTTTAGTCAGATCCATCCCATTTTTCCAGCATGTGCCTGTGAAGGAGACTTTTATTGTTATTAAATGAGGTTAAACATTACATCTGATGCTGAAAAGCAGCACACAGAGCCATAAAAAAAAATCCCCTGATACATGACAAACAAGGCCATGAGACCTCTTGATCTCAGCATGGTTCTAATAAAACAGCAATCATAGTGCTATGCCACCAGGCTGAGATCATGCCCTTCTCCCTCCCCAGTGCTGAAGGTTGTCTGATCCAAGTTTAGAGTTCTCTGTCTCCAAATGGTATCCTCGACTTTTGTATCACATATACGCTTCTTTTAGTACTAACCCAGAGCTATATAGTAAGAAGCTGTGTGCCTCCAACAGCACACAGGTATCTACTCTCTACTGAACAGATATAGGGAGCAGGAAAGGGGATGTCTGGATTCAGTCTCTCCAGCATCACTCCAACTGGTGATCCATGATGCTAACACTGATAGTACTGATCATCAGTTTGACATTGAAACTATAATGCATGAACACAACACAGGCACCCGAACTACTGTAGTTGCTAGACATGGGGAATAATCCTACGCAGAACATGCTTTCGCACACATGGGACATCAGGGGCAATTCTAGTCCAGAGAGATTTTTCTATGCACAGATCATCTTTGATGGATTAGGTCAATATCCTCTGAAGCTTCCTATTCAGGGACGCTTGCCTTACAAGTTTGAAAAGCTATATTCTGATATGTAGAAAGGGGATGAGCTTGAGTTATATATGTAGGAACCTTTATTGGCATATATACAAAACAACATGTGACACTTAACCCTTAAACAAACATAACACTTAACACACAAAATTTACATTACAGATATCTAAAAACTGCAAACCCTGAACAAAATTACAGCTCAAACATGCTAGGGAATAATATCAGATTTACGAGCTATAACAATTAAATTAACAAAGGCTGCTGTCCTTTCCATTACATCATTCACCTCCGCTGATAGAAAGTAACACAATACCTCCTGATCAGCCCAGCCCTGAAGCTTAACTAACATTGGGCCTAGATATTGCTTACGGGGTGCCTTGTGGAGCGGGCAATACAAAAATATATGTTGTAGAGTTTCTACATCACCCATTCTACAGGGACAATACGTCTCAGAGACTGGGGTTCTATTATATCGACCCTGTAACATGGCTGATGGAAGCACGTTACATCTCACTAGAGAAAGAGATGAGCTTTAGTTCTCCTGCTCTGCTTAGTCCCACTTTGCCTACATCTTGTTTCTTTAGTCAACAAGGATGAAATATCCGTATTTTCTGCCACTGAAAAATGTCACTGCTGAAAATGGAACAGGAAAAAAAAATCTGGAATGGTATTGCCCTTCATGCTCTGTGTATTTGTTCTTCTGCCTGACCAACATGCTATGAAGATTTTGATCCAGGACCGTTCTTTTCAGGATATTTTTTTAAAGACTTCCTGAGATTTGCTTTGATTCTTAAAAATTATCTGCTGTAGCTTTATTATTCTGTCTACTTTTTTGTTTTAAAGGCTACATCAGCCACTAACAAGTACTAAGAGCAAGAAATATAGGAGGGAGTTATGCATTTTATCCTGTTAACATCTGCATCCACCGGAACCCCTGGAACAGCGTGTGCATAGCCACAAGGTCTCCTGGGGATTCCAGCAGTCCAGGGAGGCAGGGCCTCTTCTCCTTCCCAGGGAGTCTGGCATGGGAGACCCTTAGAATAGACACTGCAGAGAAGCGTGGAGGCGTACACACACACACACACACACACACACACACACACACACACACACACACACACACACACACACACACAACCTAGGACATCATCACTTCTAACCTTCCCCTTTACAGAGTATCCTGTCACAACCTTTGTCTCCAGGGAAATTTCTTGGGGATGGCACTTCAGAGTGCCAATGGGTAACACAATTGGACTTTCTATTAAACTACAGATTGCTTGGGGATGGGATTATGATCCTTGAAGGAGAAATCAAAGGCTGGGTTTCAATGAGCCATATTTTCCAAGTAAGAGCAAAGGCTCAAGCCTATAATTAGAGCTAAAATAGAGCTGGATTGCTGGATTCAAATCAAAGTGTCATAATTTAGGGATGCTGTAGCATGTTTCCATTATGGAACAGGGACTAAAATTAATCTATATTACAGCACGATCCTATCCAATTTACACCACCAGTGTAACCAGTGGTGCAGTGAGAACGGGAGGCCCCAGAATGGAAAGGGGATTCAAATCCCCTCTAAAGGGGGATTCAAAGGGGATTTAAATCTCCCCTCGCCTCCAAAGCCTCCCACCCTGCCCTCCCCCGCTGGTTTACACCAGTGGTGTAAATTGGATAGGATTACACTGTGAATGTTGCAAGGTGTCCTTTGGGGCATAGGAGTTCTTCCTATGTTAGTGTTGAGTCTAGTAATCCAGTTTCCTCATTGCAACCAGAAACATTAATCCCATCCATTTATATGGTACATAATTTCTGTGTCTTTGCCCTTCCAGAAGCTGAGGCGATTCCATTTTAACCTCATACAGACCATGTGAGACCAGTTAAGTCGAGATTTTCCTAAGGCTACCTAGTGAGCTTTGTAGCTAAGCAGAGGAGGGCTTGAATTCAAAGTTCAAAAAACTCCACAGGTACCCCATAGCTCATTACAAGAAATTCTAACGTAATGATATACTAAATATGTGTTTGTGGTGGCTGTTTTCAGTGCCATATGCATGCAAGCATGTGTGGCTGCTTCTGTGTCATATGTACAAGCATTATAAATGTAAATACTGTAACTAAAAAATAAACAATAAACAGTTCTCATATGCAAATCAGCATACTTGTTCTACATCATTTGAAAAAAGAAGCTTATCATAGTAGAGAGCAACTGATATTATTAACAAGTCAGTTTTGTGAGATCCAGTAGCCAGCATGCCCCACTAAAAGAAGTTTGAAATGTTTATATTTATTATATTAAGAATATTTATATACCACTTTTCAACAGAGTAGTTCACAAAGTTGTTTACATAGATATAAATCAACAAATGGTTCCCTGTCTCCAAAGGGCTCACACTCTAAAAAGAAATACAGAAGAGAGATCAGCAACAGCCACTGGAAAAGACATCATGCTGATGAAGAGGGACAGTTGTTCTCCTCTTGCTAAATATAAGAGGACACCACTTTGAAAGGTGCCTCTTTGCCCAGTTAGCAGGGGGAAGGGCAGGGGAAGGGCTGCAGTTCAGTGGTGGAGCATTTGCTTTACATGCAGAAGGTCCCAGATTCAAACCCTGGCATCTCCACCATGGATCCCAAGAAACAGGGGTGAGAACCATCTGAAATTGGGGGGGGGGGCTGCTACCAGACAGAGCAGACAGCTAGATGGACTAACTGTACAATCCTTCACATATTTACTCAGAATTAAGTCCCATTGAGTTTGCTGGGCCTAACTCCCAGCTTAGTGTATATAGGACTGCGGCCTAAAAGTCTGAACGTATAATAAGGAAGCTGTTAAAACCTCCCTGTGACCACTAGCGTCACTACAGGGGGGGGGCAGAGTTGTAAGTGCTACTGAAATCCGAGCCTTCCTTACACAGACCAACGAAGCAGCCCCGCCCCCCTCACCCTCTGAGCTGGTAAGGGAAGCGAAACAACAGGCAGGAGACTCCCTGCCTGTTGTTTTCGCTTCTGTGACTGGCTGGGAGGGTGAGGGGGCGGGGCTGCTTCGTTGGTCTGTGTAAGGAAGGCTCGGATTTCAGCAGCACTTACAGCTCCGCCCCCCCCTGTAGTGACGCTAGTGACTGTGGAAGATGGTTTTGTATTTAGATATACCCCCAATGATTTTTTTAATACACCATGCATAGCTCCTAAATATGTATTAGTGTTCAGAATGTGAAACTTCAATAGACACTAGATCAACAACAAAGACAGACTGTATTTTGCTAGTCAATGGAATACATCCTTCAAATATACCACATGGGTGAACATCAACAACCAGCATGCTGTATATTGTGGGGAGGAAAGGAACTGTTGTTTCCAATAACTACAACTGGCAGTGCTTAACTTCTAAACTGAGAGGTGCTGCTGATGCCCAAGCATACTGTATGAAGAAACTATATTGTTTTAGATATAACAACTCAGTAAGAAAGGCATTCTGCAAATGTTTAGAAATGCTTTTTCTTCATAATTACTTCAAAAATGTATTTCCCAAAAATCAGTTCTGGTGTTGAAAACAGATTCTTGAGATGAGCCCTATCACAAATCAGGTCCTGGTTGGAAGGTCTGATATGCTGCAAGCAACAGCAGACAGTATTAGGTTAATAGCACTTCCCCACTCTCCAATTCTGAATAGCTACATGACATAGATAGCACAAGAGTCAATATCTGTTGACTTTGTGGGTCAGAAAACAGAGCAACTCAGAACCTGGAATGTAATGTATAAATAAATAGGCAGTGCCCACATGTGTCATGATTCAACTGAAGAGGTAAGTCCAGCACTGCGACAGATGGTTCCTGCTTAAATAGGACAGTGCACACTTCACTTACACCTCCTGACAACTTCCAGTTATGCTGATGAGGCATTTCCCAGGTCTGCAATGCAGACAGATGTGCGGTTTGTATATGACCAGCAAATACCATAATGTTCATATGTACATCAGAGTGTGCTTAAACTTCTATTAACTAGAAGTCTGTAGTGACCTTTTGCAATCACCATTGTGCCTTCCAGTCAAAAAAATATGGCATCACCAGCTGTAGGATAACCAATTATGATTGTTACCTCCACCCTATCAGAAGAACTTCAATCAATACCTACCTTGAGATTCCGACTTTGATGTTTCCAGATACTTTCCACCTCATCCCACTCAGGAAGCCCCACATTTGAGATACTAACAGTCCAAATTCTATCTAAATCCACACGTGGTAATGCTGAAGGTCTCCTCAGGGGAAGGGGACATTTGTCCCTTGCCCTGGGGTAAGCCCCAGCAGCCACTATGGGTCAACTTGGACGTTTGTCAGCTCAATTGCTGGCGCAAGTCCATGTTGACCTGGGAAGACTGATCAGGCCCAGGAAAGGGGTAGCGATTCAATGTGTGGCGACGGCGCCAATTCCAACCCTTCTCGGGTCTGATCCACCCTCCTCCCCACTCCAGTCTCTGCCCATTCCACCCACACCTCCCCTGTTCTTCCCAGCCCCCGCCCTGTTCAACACCCTCCCAGTCTCCCTGCTTTGGCGGATCTGCCGGAATGCAGGATGGATCTGCCGTGGATCTACTGGAACGCAGGAGGCCACTCCGGCCTCTCTGTCAGTGGACCTGCAGCACGTGGAGGCAGAGGCTGTTTTGCGACTGCTGTAAAGCAGCCTCCACCGGCACAATGCTAGTTATGCCAGTGGGGGAGGGGGATAGGATTGGGTTGAAAGACCTGAAATAGTAACATGCCCAAGACTGAGGAAAAGGATATCACAAAGTGAAATCTTAAAAGGACATACCATACAATAACTGTTAACTCAAGAAGAGGACTAAGACAGAAGTACATCCAAAAGAGGTCCACAGTGCTGTGAACGTTAATGTTTTGGCTATTTTGAAATGTCACTTCCCATACCCAGTATGGTAGAGTTTTTCTCATTTCTTGTAGTGTGTGCATTCTCTAGGTCTTTGTATCTGTGCCTGTGTTGATACTCTGGTTTCAATGTTATAAAATGTGATACAGTTACTGATGTGATATGTCTTAGGAGTTCTATTTTGCATTTAAAAATATCAAAATAATAAAAAAGAACAAAATCCTGCAATGCACTGAAGCTTTTTCATTTGTGCGAGGGGGGCGGCGGCTCAATTTAAACAATTAAACAAAATATTATAGTACCAGTTAGGTGCTTTGTTTTTTGGTTTTCAAAATAATACATACAGTACCTATATACAAATCTTGAAGGAAGAAATTTATGTTAGTTTAATTGATATGAGAATATTTCTGGTTTTATTTTTCTTGTTTTACACATCTAGCAGTTTCACTGGTATGTGATGGGAAAATATTAAATAATCCTTTTACGTGATGGGAAATATTTTGCTATTAAATAAAGTTAACAACACCCAGCATTTGTGTTGTGCTGTCATAGCCTTCTCTAGTTTCTGGTTTTATTTCTGTTCCATATTTACTCTGCTCCATTTGCCATATTAAGGCAAGCAGAGTCTGCTTATTACTAAGGCTCACTTATTGGGACAGGCAAATGCATAATACGATCGTTTTATTCTGGGTTGATCTTTGCTGTTAACAGAGTTAACACAGCAATCAGGAAGAGAATGGCTGGATGTTTTCATTCCATACTCAATGAATAATATTATCTGCTGTACACAAATGACATCAATATATTGAAAATAGGCATTTGGCTTCCCTGGAATGATGACTCATAGCTTTGGATGGGCATAAATATCCCCCTCCACATAACCTTTCAATCCTTTAATGCCAGGCACATCTGAGGGAGCCTAGAATTCATGCTCCTCACAACAGTGGTACACTGAACCTATAAGTATATATATAGCACCACTTCAGATTGTGTCATTTTTGCGCTCTGTGGGAAAGACAAAAAGGGGGTAGAACATGTCAGCAAGGTCATTCTGCTCCCAGGGCCATTTACGATCAGTTCATCTGTGATGACTTTTGTCTTTTTCTTCTATTCGGATGATTTAATAAGCCCCAAATCCCAGTGAACCACCCTGTACATAACTTTTCTTCCACTGATCTGTACATATACAACTTACCTGAAGCAGAAGCCGATAACATGTAGCTCTTTATATGCCCATAGAAAATGGCATTGCTAAAATAATGCAACTTGTAGAGATGAGTGGAACCAGTAGGTTCCACTTCAAACTGTTTTCACAAAGACCTAAATGAATCCATTCCACTCCACCAAAACTCCAGAAGAGACTGTGGTCTGTGGCATTCACAGGTAAAGCTCAAAATGAAGTTCTTAAGACCAAACAAGACCTATGAGCAAACATGTGCTACAGAGGTGTGCTTCCAACCAGAAGTACCTCTTTTTGGTGCTTCAATAATAATAATAATAATAATAATAATAATAATAATAATAATAAGAAGAAGAAGAAGAAGAAGAAGAAGAAGAAGAAGAAGAAGTGGGAGAGAGCCTGGTCAAGACTAGCATGCGTACGGTGTGTGTGTGTGTGTCTGTGGGGGGGAGATTTATTGTTTTCGGCCGAACTGAACATCGGGGAGGCCTGCAGAGGCTCGCGCAGGCCTCCCCGAAGCCCCCACAGGCCTCCCCGAAGCGCCCTCAAGCCCAGGTAAGTAAAAATCTTTTTTTCTCTATTTTATGCTCCATAGGATGCATGCGTCCTATGGAACGATGCGTCCTATGGAGCGTAAAATACGGTATGTAGCAC
Organism: Plestiodon gilberti rubricaudatus; assembly: GCA_026170595.1. NCBI lineage: Eukaryota > Metazoa > Chordata > Lepidosauria > Squamata > Scincidae > Plestiodon > Plestiodon gilberti. The sequence continues at coordinate 161,602,727 of JANXHW010000002.1, forward strand.
ACATCTGTATGTATGTCTAGTTTGATCCTTAGGGCAAAATCTGATGTAACATTGGTTAAGTGTTTCCTATTTTATTTCTTTTTCTGATTATTAACCCTGCAAGCCTTTTTTCTTTCATCAGATGCAAGACGTTTCAGGCACACTGTATTCAGGTTCCCTGCTGATTCTCCAATGGGTCAGCTATCATTTAAATTAACATTTATTCATTTATTTATTACAATATTTATATAGTGCCTTTCTCACAGACTCCCACAGTGAGTGAGAGTCTTACAGACAGGCAACCCGATTTTATGTGTGCTGCCCAATGGCGGCATGCCTCCCTTACTGGCACGGACTGCTGTAAAGCAGTCTGTGTCAGTCGTAAATGCATCCCTGACAATGCGCCGAGCAGTGTGCTGCCGGGGACGCCGATAGGAATGTCTCTGGGAATTCCCGGGTTCGCCGGAGCATGGCCAGACACGTGCTGCAGACAGTGAGTCAGCGGGGAGGCAGGGGAAGAGTGGAACATGGGTTGGGGGAGGGCATAATGGGGGTGGGGAGGCCGCGGGAGGGGGAGGATCCGCTGTGGACGGCCTGCACAGGATCCTTTGCCCCTTCCCTGCAGCCTCCCCCACCCTTTCCCTCTCCATGGAGTTACGCTAACTAAATTGCTAGCATAGCTCCAAGGAGACCCTTGCCCTGCGGAAGGCTCCCAGTCTGCCCCCACACACACACGCAGTATGCAGCGGCTGCCATTTCGGAGCCGCTGCATCAGCGGGATGGGAGATGAATAGGATTGGGCTCTCAAGGCACATAGGCAATTTTTACACTAGTAAAATTTTTACACTAGCAATTGCCACTAGTAATTTTTACAATGTCTCTATCAGCACAATCCTGTGTAACCTTGCACCGGTGTGTATAAATGCAATTACACTGGCATAAGTGCACTTACACCGGTGCATCTACTGTTACACCAATGTAAGGTTACACAGGATTGCGCTGTATGACAGTGCTTCTCAAAACTGTGTGTCGTGACCCATTTGGTGGGTCATGGCCCAATGCTGAGCTGGGTCATGAGTTGGGCGCACCCGCCTACCCTTGCCTTTGTTTGGCTCCAAACTGGAGCCAAATGGAAGCAACCAGAAGCCGTGACTCACCATGTCCTGCTGCTCCTGCATCACGCTGGGCCTGGGAGGGCATCCAGAAGCCTTTGCAGGTCTCAGAAGGCCTTCAGAAGCAACCAGAAAGTGACTTCCAATATACTTCTGGGTTCGCAGAAGTAACTTCCTGTTGCTTTCTGAGGTTTGTGGAGGTCTGCCGGAGGCCCACGCCGGGGGGGGGGACACAAGATGGGTTACGGGGCCCTCCACTGGGAAGTAGGTGGGTCACGGCGGGGGAGGGTTTGACATAGCTGCTCTATGTGATAACATGATTTGTTCAGTCAAATTGTAGGGCACAGATAAACAGACAGGGAACACGAGAATACTGTACAGAGAAATTGAGCATCCATAACAAAAGAACCAGATGGTTATTTGCTCAGGCAGGACCCGTCAGTAGATACGTTATTAACATAACTAGTTTTGCCCTTAGTGTCACATGAAAGCACTCCCAGTCTCAATCTCTGCAGAATCGCCCGCACACTCTGCAGTCAAATTTTTGCCCCCAAATCTGATTTAATGAAAGTTCAGCCTGTACAAAGCCAGGGAAATGCTCCAAGCAAGACAATGGAAAACTATCACATGAAGACAAGAAGAGTGCTGTTCTGAACAAGAGAAATCCCCAAACATTTGTCAAGGAAGGTTTAGGTACAATTAATCCTGCCTGAGTGGAGGGGATTTGGAATAGATGACCCTGAGGTTCCACCCAGCCCTATGACTTTCCACAAGAAACAAATAGAGTAAAAAATACATACAACTCAAGTAACTCAAAATTCCAGGATTGGGTTGTTGTTTTTCCTGTTACAGTGTGGTTGAAAGAGCAGCAGGGGATCATTTGCAGGCTCTGTTAACAGTCTTTGGCTGATGAGTGAGACTGCCAGAACCGTGCATATTTCAAGGGGGCTGACTCCCCTCAGAAAATCCATGTTCCCCCAGAACATACTCAGTCCTCATGTATTGTATGTTTTCCTGATAAACATACATGAGGCATTAATATTTTCCTCTTACATTCTGTAGGAAAAGCCATTTTGAGTGATTGCAAGTGAAACTACAGTGTTACCTTGCTGGTGTGCTTTGCAAGCACGTGCTGTAAAAAAAAAAAAGCAGTTAGATTAGGTTCCCTGACAACGACTCCATTCCTGCTGTTGCTGTCTTCACATCTGGAGCAGGAGAAGGATCACTACAGAAACTGAAACTCCGAGCACTGGTCATGAGTCAGTGTCTTAGGAGAAACTTGCAACTCTTTGGCTGTACTGTACTATGAATCTGCTTAAAAATTATATGAGTGTGGCTGGTAGTGATAGAGTCCTGCCCGGAGGGTGGGAGGGTTAGACTAAGAATGGGGCAAGTATTCAAGAGGAGAGAAACTTGAAATGCAAACACACACACACCCCAAAACAAACCTCCTGTACCCTTGCCCTGACTTGAATTCGAGCTTGCAGCTTGCATCTATCAGTGCAGCCAGGGATGGTGGGCCTTGAGTACAAACTCCACAAGCCTGAGTTACAATTGTGGGAGTCCTCTGCTACCTGGTTTTTCCTCTTCTTTTCCCACTGCAAAGATTCTCTGGTTTGGGAAAGGGAGAGGGTAACAGAGAAGGACAGAGCAGTTGAAGTGGGCTGCTCAAGTGTTCCACTGAATATTTGGGGGGGGAAAGTGTGTTTTTTTTAGTGCTTGTCTAGAACTCATGAACAGCCTGATTTATTTTCAGGGTGGGAAAGGGGAGAAGGAATCGGGTTTTAAGACATCCTGTTGTGTGGCTGTCATTTGGTACTGTTCAGAAGATACAGACAGCTTGTATGAGCCTTTCATCTCCCTAAAAAAGGCAACAAGGTATCCTGCAATGTTTGGAAAGATCTGCATAAAATGAACAGGTGGAGACTACAAATCACCTCAATAGGCTTCTGTAAATCTGTGCTTTTACTGGCACAGTTTAAATTACCTTTGGTGAAGGAAGATCCTCATACTACAGTGAATATGTGCTGGTCACTGGAACTCTGATAGAAGTGGGGGAAAGGGGGGAAAGTATACACGAAAGTACTAACATGCTGCTGGTTGTACATTCTGGCTGCTCAAGAGCAAACATCAGAAGTGCTATTGGTCAGCTCTTAAAACCACTTTTCTCCGGCTTTGCCGCTTTGAAGTCTCTTTTCCCACATATTCTATTCTGTCAAGTTGACAGCAGAGCCTGCGACGGCTGCTGTTTCCTGTGGTGTTTATGGCCTTGCTACCGGCTTCCCCCTCTGCTCAGAGGCGCTCTCGAGACCACAGTTGGCATGCAGCAAGCACATGTTGCAGATGTATTGCACAGATGTGTGGATCTGGCAAACAGCTGTTTGACACTGCACTTGTTAACAAGGAATAACCCAGTCATTCCTGGAGAAGAGGCAGGAAGTACAACATCTTTCACCCACAGAAGCAGAAACACGCAATGAGTGCTGCTACCATTTCAACAGCACAATCAGTATATACGGGGCAACACAAGGGACCATTTCTACTCCGAAAGGTCCATAGAATAAGGGCTTCCTCACACAAGCTGAAATGTCCTATATGGAAATGACTTCCTTTCGGAAACTGCATGGAACTAGCTTGAGGTGTGTGATGGATGAAACACATCCATTTTGCTCTATTTGTTTACACTGGGAAGCCACCTCCAATTGTGGCTTTTTGCTCATTCACCACACATAATGAACACTCTAAACTGACTGACAGAACACTCCTGAAGCAGAATTTCACCTGGCTTCTCCTTGCTTTGGCTCCTGAGGGCATTAAAAGAGCTCTGCAGCCTGAAGAGGAAAACAGAAGGGCAGTGTTGGTGAGCACAGTGGACATCGTGCCAGTCCACAGGCCCCCAACAGCCCCAACCATTTTGACTAAAGATTCTGGGCCTCACTGAAGCCCTGGCTGAAGCTGGCAGCTGCCTGCTTTCTCCTGGATTAGCCAGTTTCTGACAAATGTGAACCTTTGTACAGCTGTTTAGATTGAGATGAGTGAGGAATTTATTAATGGTTTGAGAATGCAAAGAGCTTTCTGTACTTTAGTCTGCTTGAGTCGTCTGCTCTGAGGAGCAAAACGCTTCACTTTTTCCATTCACTTCCAGGCTGTTTCTACATTACCCAGCTACCTGCTGCTACACAGATCTGCCCTCTCACCTAGAAGAAGGAGGCTGCCCGATTAGGGGAGGGGGAACAGTTGATTTCACCCTGCCTTAATGATGTCATCTTTAAATAGGCAATGTCCCATGATGTGTGTCTTTAGATTTGTAACATGGTGACCACCCATAGAGACATTATAGCCAAACTTTCCTGCTTGTATAATAGTAAGAGCAAGAGAACCTAAAACATTTCGTTCTGAGATAACTGCTAATTTAATTGGTCCTGGGCAGTAATATATTTGCAACTCTGCATTCCTTTTATTAGTTGCTGCAGGTCCTTGACTGGGTAGAGGCCCCTTTGCAGGCACTGAGCATGGGAGCTGCTTCTCTGTGGTACAATCCCTTGTCGTTGGGAAATGTAATTGAATAAAGCAACCATGTGAGCAAGGGTGAATCACATGAATCCTTCCCAACTGGTGCCCCGCCAGGAGGGAGGTGGGAAGTAACAGTGTGACTTGCTCCAGCCACACAGTTGCTTCTTTCACACAAATTTCCCAGCTTCGTGGGACTGCAACACAGAGAAATGGCTCCCACTGTTGGAAGCACATGGGGCCACAGGTGTAGGTACAAAAACATATTTTGTTGGAACAGTTTAAGTTGGCATGAATGTATGCAATCTTTTGAGTTTGACTAAACCCTTTATCAGGCAGAATCAGTTTTAAAGAGTTCTGTAAAATTCAAAAGCTTACACTGTTCCACGCTAGCCAAAGGTGGTCCAGTAAAACATGTTACTTCTCTCTGCATGTCATTTTGCTCTTTTCTCTATTTGTTTAGTCATGGGTGAGGCAGACACCGAGTATGAACTTTTCCCCAAAGCCATGCCTATGGTTTCCCTGTGCCTCCAATGAGAACTAGACAATGTGAAATTTCTGAAATCCGGCAATGCAAAACTCAAAGTCCACTGGAGTCCCCAGAAGCCTGCCTGGTATATCATCCAATTGCTCCCCTGCTCTCCCATTGATGAAAATCAGGCTTGAAGGATTTGCCAAAGCATCTTGTTTAAGTTACAAAGGCTCCTCTTGCACTGAGGATTGAGCTGCCTGCCAGGATTCTTTCTTTAACACAGCAATTGATTTACAATATAATTAGAAGCAAAGAGGCATCCTGCGGAGCCGCTTATCCATCCTTAATTTTCCATAAGCAAAGGGTCTATTTTTAAATCTGGAAGGTCTAGTGGAGTCTTGGTTTCCAGAAGAGAAAGCAAGCAATAGGAGTCCCAGTGGCAGACAAGCAGCCAGGCAGACTCCATCCACACCATACCTTGAGGCTAATGCTGGTGCTCTGAACAGTTTTGCACCATCCCCCCCCCTTCCCACTTCAGAAAGACAACTTGTCCAGGTTGCTGGGGGTCCTGGGGCAAATCCTTGAGCTGGACCTCTATGGTGCCTCATACTTGCCCCCTGGAGGTGCATTGGGTGGTACCACTGTCATCAGTACTGAGTGTTCAAGGCTCAGCTCATACTGAGCTGAGCTCATGGCTCATACTGAGCTAAAATGACCACGACTTCTTCCAAATAACAAGGCTGTTCTTATGTTCTTGCCTGACATAACTCTACAAAAGTCACTGAAGTTCCATTTGCAGTGAACTTTGCCCATTAGAACTAATTTCCCTGACCCAACGTTCTCATCCTCAAACCACCCCCAAGTGATACAAAAATACATGCTCGTCTAGTAAACATTTCTCTTTCAAACTGGCTCGATTTTCACACAGACACGGCATCAGCCATTTCCCTCCTGCAACTGATTCCCAAGCCCCTATCCAATTTTAAACTACACCAGCAACGGGGATTCCTCTCCATCCCCTGGGAATTACTCCACAGACTCACAGATCTTATTGCCAGGCGGGAAGGCAGGATTTCCCCATATCTGTCCCACATTAGCCAGTTATTTGATTAGCAATTACTCCATTGACCATCATTTCTATCTATTCCTAACTAGTTTCTCTCTCGAAATGGTGCTGTAGTGGTTCCTCTTGCCCTTGGTTGTCATTTGTCATCATCGCCTTAGATCCTTCTCATGAGGAGAAGCTGAACTTCTTCACATTATACAGCATATGTGTTGCTCTTATGAGTTCCCCTCAATGACAACGTAAGAGTGCAACATTCCTAGAGGAGGGGGTTATAGCTTCATGATAGCTATGGCAGAAGGTCCCAAGTTCAATCCCTAGCATTCCTCATAAACTCCCCACAGTGTATGCTGCTACCTAAACTAGAAGTTCCCATACATATTTCCCCAGGACCAGTTATCCATTTAAGATGTTCTGCAAGTCCAAGTCTCATTGATCCCTCTCGATGTTGTTTAGGCTAACCTATCCAACAACTTGACTAAACAGAAAATATTTAATTCCTAGTATCTGTCTACCCGCTCACAAGTCACTCACTAAAAAAGAGGAAGGGTTCTGTTGCTCTTTTTGCAAAAAATAAAAATGTAATAGCCATATATCCAACAAACGTGTATGCAGGTATGAATATGTTTGAAGGAAGCTTAAACCTGGTCTATACATACAACAGAATGACTCATTCTCATTCTGAATGAGGCTGTAGAATGTCTGTATCACTTCAGGCTGCTGCTGGTGGTGGTGGGTCATGTTTTTTTAATGCTCTCCACTGCAAAACTTCCTGCAAGTAGAAAACTCACACAGCAGGCAAAGGACTAGAAAGATTATAACCTTGCTCTATATAAAATGCTAAGAGAGTTTCTTTCTATTGCAGGAGGCGTTTTTTAAAATGTGAAGCAGCTTTCAAAAATTGTGTCACTTTTGCAGATTGAATTGTGTCACTCTCTTGTAGATTGAAGGGACAGAATCTACTCCAACATCTCAGCTCTCTACCAGCTCCCTTCTGCCACACGTCTAGACCTTAAGATCAACCGACAGCAAGTTGAGGTGCAAACAAGGTGCTACAGTCCTGAGGGTGGTAGAATGGACTGTACCACTTCACACAACAGGTGGGGGTGTATTTTGAATTATCTCCTATGTAAGGATGTCTGCAAGTAGATAACTAGCACAGCAGAGAACAAGTGATCTAGAATCTTTTTGTTACATGTGCTAGTTTGTTTTATCTGCAAGGAGGGGTTTTTTCATGTCGAGGAACATTAAAAATGTGATCATATTAAGGGGTACATCCCATTGTACTGGCCCAGTTCTCTAGCACTTCTTTCTAATGCATGTGTAGACTACACTTTATTTACATGACAATGTGATGCATAGGTCTGTGTGCTATCTCTATGTGCTTGTTGTTGTTGTTCAGTTGTTAAGTCGTGTCCGACCCTTCGTGATCCCATGAACCATATCCCACCAGGCCTTCCTGTCCTCCACTATCTTCCTGAGTTTGCTCATTTTCATGTTCGTTGCATCGGTGATGCTGTCTAACCATCTCATCCTTTGCCTTCCCCTTCTCCTTTTGCCTTCAATCTTTCCCAGCATCAGAGTCTTCTCCAGAGAGTCCTCTCTTTGCATTAGGTGGCCACAATATTTGAGTTTCAGCCTCAGTACCTGTCCTTCCAGGGAACAGTCAGGGTTGATTTCATTTAGGATTGACTGATTTGATCTCCTAGCAGTCCAAGGGACTCTCAGGAGTCTTCTCCAGCACCACAGTTCAAAAGCATCTATTCTTCGGCGCTCAGCCTTCCTTATGGTCCAACTCTCGCAACCATACATTGCTACTGGGAACACCATCGCCCTGACTACATGAACTTTTGTTGGCATGGTGATATCTCTGCTTTTTATTATGCTGTCTAAGTTTGCCATAGCTTTCCTTCCAAGGAGTAAAAAAGTCCAAATTCCCATTTAGCAACTGGCTACCTTGGTCAGCAAGACAAGTTGTTAATTAGCACCACCAAACAAGTCCTCTAGATGTTAGATTGGCAACTACTTATGTTATTTGTCACTACCAATACTGAATATCACATAGATTAAAAAAAGAGCAAGGTCTTCTCCCCTCCATAGATATGCTTTCCAGAGGGAGACTCTAGAGGTCGCCAGCCTGCAGCTTATGTATATGTCCTGTCCCCTTTCATGTCAGTGCAAGTCAACCAGGATCAGCTGTCAGTGTGTGACAAGCACCATGACTGTAACATCACAGAGAAACTGGAAAGTGTACAGTATAGTGATGCCTCCTGTAACGCTGTGGACATGTTCCTGGAAAACAGAGTGCTATGTAAAGAAGCGCTATATAGGAAGTAATTATAAAACTGTTCTAATGTAATGTAGATAAGTTCACAGTACTGTACTCACCAGTGCTTCGGGTCAGAGCCTGCTGCATAATTGACCATTGCTGCTCCCACTCCTCCTACATGGCAGCAGTGAGGATGATGGGAGGAGCTACTGCCAGGAGGATGAGCCAGACTGTGACTCATTCCTGGCTGAAGAAGGCATCTAGAGCAGATTGTGTGGCCAGCTGTTTCCTCTCCTGAAGCATCTCCTGGTAGCAAGTGATTGGTCCTTGTTAGCCAGAATGTTAGCCAGAATACAGAGCTTCTGTTGTCTGAAAGCTCAGTGCTTGGCTGTTTGATGCTGTACTTTTTCGCATCAAACGTTTGAACAGCTTTATGGATTTTAACCTTTTTCTTTTATAACACTGCAAAAATTATAATCAGGACAAAGAATGCTATAACGAAACAGTGCTACAAGAGATATTGTATGGAGTTCGATCTGTAAAGGGTGATCCACCAGAGACAGAGAAAATATGCTATCATGGTCAAGCTTCTGAGATGGACCTAGACGTTAACGGCCCCAAGGACTAACAGCACAATCCTAATGTATATCTATCTTACTTAGAAGTAAGCCCTACTGAGTTTAATGGAACTTACAAGTAAGTATGTAGGATTGCAACCTTTTTGCTAAGGAAAGAGAAAACCAATTTATAATTAAGATATAATACATTTTATTATAGGATGCTTGGGCATGGCCCAAAAAAAGGTTAGCTCTTGTGAGTTGATTTGGCATCCACAGGCAGGATGGCTCAACTATCTGCATATATAGCCCAATTTTTAATGATCAAAACACAGTATTTGCCAAGTTTTGGAAACTAAAACTAACATTTCATTCTGAAATGTCTGAAGTGGGACATGAAGTGAAATGTCTGAAGTGAAGCATTTTTCTTAAGGATCAAAAATGATCTGCCTGAAGTGCCATAGGTGGCACCCATTCTAGTGATGCCACTAAATGGATGAGGCCTTGTTTCCAACTGTGTAGTTGCCTGCCCCATAATCTGGTTGATGGGGGGTGGGTGGGGTGGGATGGACAGTGAAGGCTCTTAGGAGATAGAAATTTGTACAAACGTTAACCCCTCCAAACTCAATCCATAGAACATCAACAAACAATTATTTTTTTACAACTTTTATCTCCATAACATTCTTTCCAAATTGCAATATTTTTAGCTGGCCTGGTATATTTCAGATCCATGTTCGTTCTACAAGTGTATAACCGCTACCCCATGTGGAAGCTTTCACAACCATTTTCTGCTTCATAACAAAACATCATGAGATGAATTGAAGCAACTAATGTTGACACTTCAGAAGAATGGATATGCTAGACGGACTGTTGAAAGAGTGATAAAATCAAAGCAAAAAGACAGGGCGGTGTATAAAGAACAATCATAGTTTAAAAATATGGCATATTTGCCATATATTCAGAACGTGACAGATAGTATTGGGAGATTGTTAAGGAAGTTAATATCAGACCCATTTACAAGCCCACAGCAAAAATCCAGCAGGTCCTGCGTTCGGTTAAGAATAGAAGAGATCCGTTAGCACAGGTGGGGGTATACTAGATACCCTGCTCATGCAGACGTGTATATATAGGAATGACGAAAAGAAGTATTAACACTAGAGTTTTGGAACACAAAAAACATTGCAGGCTAGGACAAGTAGAAAGATCTGCAGTAGCAGAACATGTATTAAAATAGGTAATGCAGTGGAATTTGAAAGAGTGCAATCACTGGTCAGGATTAATGATTATCGGACAAAAGTACACAGGGAGGCAATTGAAATCTTTAAACACAAAGAGAATATAAATAAGAAGGGACCAAAAGTGTGAACAAAATGTGACTACCAGCGCTCAAGAACACCAAAACTCAAATCAAAGAGAGAAAATGTGATTTGGGGAATATGTCTTTAAGAACTGAAACAGTGGTACCAATGTGCGAGTGAGGAACAGTTGGGACAACTGCCACTGTGCATATAAGCTGACTAGGAGCAGGAGAGAGTGAAGGAGTTAGTGGTTTACTTCTGAAGAAGCCCATCGCAGTAAATGGGCAAAACATCAAGACGTTCCAATTATACTTGACACGGTTTTAAAACTCGAGAACAGTTGGAGCTGATGGATACTGACCGTGAAAGCCATGAGATGATTTACCCAGAGATGACTGCAGACCATAAGTTAGCCAACTAGGCCATATTCCTTATATAAAGACTCCAGTTTATCTCCCAAACACTGTAGCACCAAGTTTCTAGAGGACTTGGGGCAAAGCCCTGTACTGGAGCCCCCATGGCACCCCCAATCACCCCTGATAGTGCATTTGGTGCAAGCGCTGCCACCGGTAGCAAACGTTCAGGTGATGGCCCAGTCAGGTGGACCCTCTGATGAGCCTGGGCCTTCAGGTAGTGCTAGTCTCTGATGTCACCCTTGGTCCCAGGATCCATCAGAGGAGGTTTGCTTCCAGAGTACTGGAAAACTGGGTCTGCCTAATTCTTTGTCCTCAGTAGAAGCTATGAACTTGATGACAGAGATTAAAAAATTCTGTCTTTCTCCTCTCCCTCTTTGATATTCTGAGAAGACCTTGCTACATATATCAAGTTTGGTGTGTCTCAAAGATTTCCCTTAGCATTCTGTGCTATCACTGGAGTGTCAAAAAGATCTAAATTAACAGCTGACAGAGTTAGAGTGATCGAAACACAAGCTTAGGAGAAGGAAAAAGAAGAGGAGGGAGAAATAATGCACACACAGAGCCAAAAGAGGACCCAGTTCTTGTGTCTCTAATCACAGAGCCACTGCCATATAGTGGTTAGCATGTTGGTGTAGGACTGGAGAGACTCAGCTTCAAATACCTACTCGGTCATGAAGCTCACTGGGTGATCTTGAGCTAGTCTCCTACTCTTTTAACTCATCAGGTTGCTTCAAGCACATCAGGTTGTTTCAAGGATAAAAGATGGCGTGGAAAGAACAATGTATGCTTCTTGAAGGAAGGATGGGACAGAAATGTAAAACACTAACAGCCCAATCCTATCCTCCCTGGTGTAGGCGATTCAACATGCTGGATCCTATCCAGGGCAGAGGCTGGAGATGAAGGTAAGCGGGCATTTGCTCGCTTAGCTGGCAGAGAATCAAGCAGCCCCATGTCAGGGTTTGTGGTCTGGGAGGGGGGACAGGTTACGGCATCTGACATGGACGCCGGTCCCTCCCCCTTCCAGACCAGATATGACCTCTCTCCACCCCATTACACCCCCTCCCTGCCCTCCCCCCACTTTCCTCTAGGCCCTGTGCTGCTTGGAGCAGCACTTACCCACTTCATGACACAGGGTCTTCTACCGCTCAGCGGGCGGGTGGCGCAGGCCTCAGCACTGGCACCGCCTACTTGCCAGGTGCCGCAAACTTCCCTTATGGCACATTTGCAACACTGTAGGCCGGTGATAGGATTGTGCCATAAGTAATAATTGTGCAGAAGAGGATATTTTAACAAGTTTTGCTTTTCTCACCCTTGCATGAGAAATTGCACCTGCCCATATTCCCTCTTCTACACAACTCTTATATGTAGAGTATCCTTTTCCCACTTTACATTTGGTCACTCTTTATAGGCCATTTAATAAACTAGTGGCACTTCCCAACTTGCACAAATGGAATGCCTCCTTGAAAGTCTGGCAACAAGAGTCTTGGCCCTCACTACAACTGTACTGGTCTGCTTTATATGACCTCCTGATTCCCCAAACTCACTTGCCCTATGACAGCCCAGCCCTGCTCTTTCCTGGAAGTCATGAAATCTTCTCCATTTCTGCTGCCAACATCATTGTCCCACTACCACCACCACTATGACTTACTTTTCTGGATGGGCTCCCTCAGAAACATACAAAGGGAAATCTATGTCTTGCTCTTTGAACGGTGAGCTGCATCAACCTAGGGCCGCATGAAAGGTCCACCTCTTGACAGAGGCCAAGCCAATGATCCCTGGTCCTGTGCTCATTTTTTCCATCAAGATCATAATATTTTGTTTGTTTGAACGTAGATCATCGCAAAATAGCCTGTACTCTATTATACAACTAGGTGCCAGAAACTCTTGCCTCCTGCAGTGGATTGGCTTTGGCCATCGAATAATGCCCCCAGGTACAACTTCCCAATCTCCATAGCAAGGCTGTGGGGAGCCAGAGTGCATTGCCACGCTAGGCTGAGGTGACGCAGAGGCCTCGCAGGAACAGCTCTGCCAAGAACCCATTATGTTCTCCAGATGCTGCTTTTCCTCTTCACAAAGGGCAACATTTGACACAATAAACCAACTATTTGTGAAATTCTTCTGGAGGGGCAAAGCAACCCACATTAAATAGAAACATATTTACCCCCTGAAAATGTGCAACACAGAGGGAAAGCATTCCCGGGACCTGATGCTACACCACCGGGCACAGGCGTGGAAATGCGCACGAGAATGCATTTTCCAGATGAACATTTTACCCTCAAGCAACCCAGTGTAAGATCTATTCGGAGAAGTAGAAAGCACTGTAGATGTGCCACAGGAGGCAGCCAGGTCAACTGTTACTGTCACTATAATCATAGGATTGGAGGATCAGAAAGGATACAGAGGCCACAATATGACCCACTTCTGTATTAAGACATGCTTCTCCATACCCAACCATTATTATTGGCTGTACATTTTATTAAGGAGAGTAAGGAGTGTATGCCACACCCAAGAATCAGGAAGGAAAACAGCACACCATACTTTCAGTAAAACACCCCAGATGAGTGAAGAAAGCAGCTGTCCTACACACTTCAAAAAGAGAGGCAACCTTGTTTTCACCTCCCAGTGTCTTTACATATCCAATCTAACATTTGTGTCATTCTTTCTGGACTATATAGGGCTATATCCTAAGTGCCCAGCAAAATTGAATTTTCATGCTATGGCATTCTTCCACAATGATACTTGTTGAGAACCTGTATTCTTTGTGATGACACCTCCTTGTACAGCTTACCTGTATTCTACAGATTCATTTCGCATCTGTATGTCTTTTGTTACACTAATCATAGATGTGTTCCCAATCTTCAACTACTCCAAGGCTAGGGCGGCAAGCTCAGTGGTAGAGCACATGTTTCGCATGCAGAAGGTTCCAGGTTAAATTCCTGTCAATTCCAGGTAGGGCTGGAAAGATGCTTGGAGAGCTGCTGCCAGTCACTGAGGACAATATTAGCTAGATAACCAATGGTTAGTATATGTATAAGTATACTCGGTATAAGGCAGCATCGTATGTTTATACAAGCTTTCACAACTTCAATTCTACATTCCCAGTTTCTCACTACAGCACAGCATTGTGCTTTGATTTTGAATGTCTGTTAAACATAGAACAGTTTATCACAGGGGTTCTCAAAGTGGTGGTCGTGCCGATTTAACTTTAAGGGAGGTGGCCAACCTGAACGTCAGCGGCGGTGCTCCAGGATCGCACCCGCCCCAACCCAAAAATGCTTTTTTCAACGTACCTGGATGTCCTGCCAGCTCCCCGAAGGACCGGGGGGGGGGGCTACGGCTGCCTCCACAAACCTCCCCAAGGCTAAGACCAGCAGGGATTGTGAAGAGCTCCAGAAGGATCTCTCCAAACTGGGAGAATGGGCAGCAAAATGGCAGATGCGCTTCAATGTAAATAAGTGTAAAGTGATGCATACTGGGGCAAGAAATCAAAAATTCACATACACGCTCATGGGTTCTGAGCTGTCTGTGACGGATCAGGAGAGAGATCTTGGGGTACTGGTGGACAGGTCGATGAAAGTGTTGACCCAGTGTGCGGCGGCTGTGAAGAAGGCCAATTCCATGCTTGGGATCATTAAAAAAGGGATTGATAATAAGACGGCCAATATTATTATGCCGTTGTACAAATCGATGGTAACACCGCATCTGGAGTATTGCGTCCAGTTCTGGTCGCCGCATCTCAAAAAGGATATAGTGGAACTGGAAAAGGTGCAGAGGAGAACGACTAAAATGATTCGTGGGCTGGGGCATCTCCCTTATGAGGAAAGGCTACAGCGTTTGGGGCTCTTCAGTCTAGAAAAAAGGCGGCTGAGGGGTGACATGATTGAGACGTATAAAATTATGCATGGGATGGAGTGGATAGAGAGAAGTTCTTTTCCCTGTCGCAAAACACTAGAATTAGGGAATATCCACTAAAATTGAGTGGAGGGAGTATTAAAACAGAAAAAAGAAAATATTTCTTTACCCAGAGTGTAATTCCTGTGGAACTCCTTGCCACAGGATGTGGTGATGGCACCTGGCCTGGATGCCTTTAAAAGGGGATTGGACAGATTTATGGAGGAAAAAGTCCATCACAGCTTACAAGCCATGATGGGGAAAAGCAACCTCCTGGTTGTAGGAGTAGGTTTTCTCTGTGCCAGGTGCAAGGGAGTGGCGACTAGACACAGGTATCTTGTTGTCTTGTGTGCTCCCTGAGGCATCTGGTGGGGCCACTGTGTGATACAGGAAGCTGGACTAGATGGGCCTTTGGCCTGATCCAGCAGGGCTCTTCTTATGTTCTTATGTTAGCGTTTCGAAGCCCACTTCCAGTTTTCGGCGAAAGGAAGAAACTGAAAAAGTTTAGACCAGAGGTTCCCAACCTGTGGCACGCGTTAGCCCATACTAACTACATACATACATGCAAACTACATACTAACTGCATGTGTACCACATACTGACTGCATGCTAACTACATACTAAGTGCATCTGTACTACATACTCTGCATCCATACTGCATGCTTACTACATGCTAACTACATCTGTACTACATGCTAACTGCAAGCTTTTACTACATACTAGCTACATGCTAACTGCACCTGTACATACTAACTATATGCATACTACATGCCGCTTCTGTACTACATACTAACTGCATCCATACTACATGCTAACTGCATGCTTGCAAAATGTTAACTGCATCTGTACTACATACTAACTACACACATACTACATACTAACTGCATGCTAACTGTACTACATGCAGACTACATACATGCATAGAGACTAGGCTTTTGCATTATGTTTAAAAAACACTGCAGTGGCTGCATTATACTTTGAGAGATTGTTGGAGCTTTGGGAGGGTTTCTTTTAAAATCTGCAAGGCTGCATTATACATTTGATGGGTGTGGGGGGGGGTTTTCTTAAAAAAACAATGCTTCAAATTGTACTGCTCCTTTCAGGGAAAAGAGTACATTTCTGAAAGTGTAGCTGCTTTCATGAAAGATGTTGAAGGGGAGGCTCTTTGGCCAATGATACAGAGAAGTCATTCTTAGAAAGATTGAGTTTCCCTCAAAACTGATAGGAGTGCATGCTTAGGCTCCAGATGCTTAGGCTCAACCATCTCATTAGTAGCCCTAACTTACTTACAGCCTCATCCTGCCTAAGCCGCGGCGGTCGGCCTAAAGGGCCACTGCATCCTAATCAGAATGTGGGCTGTGCCGGCGCAGCCTGGGCTCACCTCCCCAATGGGCCTCCTCGGATTCCATTGGGGGACCCTTGCAAGACCTTTAGCTCAGGGATCTCCAAAAGCTGGAGCCGCCACTGTGCTTATTACAAGTTAAAACTGTTCCTGGACTATACCACTGAAGGTTGAAGGTAGGGGTGCCAGGTCCTTGAGCACCCCCACATTAAAAACTCCCTAAAAACCTAAAAACTCCCTAAAAACAGAAAAACAGAAGGGTTTTAGTCTAGTCCTTCCTGACATACTAGTTTTCTATGTACAAGATTTTATTATTTTTTGCATGACGGAGCTTCCAAATATGTATCCTCTACCAACAGTCTGATCCATGAACCATTTCATCACATGACAGTTTGTACAGATCAGGGCTTATACACACATTATGTGAAAAATGGATGGTATTGAAAGCACCGTGGAAATAGTCTGTAGACCTAACTGACTATTTATTAAGGTTTATCACACATACAGAAAAACAAGAAATGTGAAATGCTGTGAAATGCTGTGAAACAAGAAATGATGATGCTTTTCACAGTGTGAGACTAGAGCACCCTACCCTTAGAAAGAAGGGGAGAGGAAAACAACGCCTCCAAAAGTGAACAACTGTACTTTGGAAAAGCAAATTGTTATTCCTGGAAAGTGTTCCATAGCTTGCAATTTACAACCCCTGTGAAAAGTTTCAGTTATTTACACAATCCCAGTCTTGAATTGGCAGCTGTGATGTGCCTGTTCTTGTTTTCATTGCAGGCTTATGTAGCATAATGCGCAAATGCTGGACTGTTCCCTGCCTTTTGCAGTATACTAGGTCTTAATTTATGTGTCCTGGACAAATGATTTGTGATTCAAACTCTTTGTAACAGTCGGTTTCAACTTTGAAACCAGTAAAGAAAAGCCCATTGCTCCTTGGTTTAAAAGCAAGATAAGGGCAAGCGTTTTACAGCCCATTCCAACCCAACTCCTCTCCAAGTCAGGCATAAGTGTGGCCTAAGTGCAGCCTAAGTAAGGCAGAAGTTATGCCTGAGGTAGGTCAGAGTTATGCCTGAGTTAGGCAGGCTGCAGTTTCTGTGGCCCAGCACCACCCCAGGATCCAGGCAACACTTACCTCCCAGGCAGGCAGGCTCTTCTCCAGGCTCCGTGTCTGGCTCGGGCATGTGCAGGCCTCTGTCTGCATGTGTCAGCGTCCATCCATGGCAGCTGCCGCAGGGTCTGTCACAGCCCGGTCGCAAAGGGGCTGACCGCAGGCATGGGGGTTGCGCCAGTCATGTGGTGGGCGCAGGGCAGGTGACAGGTGAGCGAGGTGCCTGAGCCCAGCCGCCACAGGGCACCCTGTGCATCAGCCACCTGCTGCAGGGGAGAGTGGCCATCCCCCCTCCTGCAGAAGGCGATGCCACCCCCAAGCCACGTTGAGGCTGCACGTGGGGGTCATGGGGGGTGAGCGGGGGAGGGAAGGGAAGGAGGGGGGTTGGAACGTCACACACAAGGTGGGTCTCATGAGGTCTGGAACTGCCTCTGACATGACTTGCCCATGCACTGCCTGAAGCCCAGGGCCTCCAGGGCCGGGGCAATGCCCACAAAGAAGGCATCCCGGCGTGCCTTCTGCTCTGTGCCCCGGCCAAGACCGAGAGATGCCTTGGGCTTGTCTGCTGTGAGCGTGAAGGGCTCACGCAGCTCATCACACCCCCAGATGGGGCTACGACGGCGCCTCACGGCAGGCGCTCTGGCAGGGTGGGGGGTGGCCAGCAGCCATCATCAGGGAGTGGGGGAGGCAGACACACAGGCAGGCAGGCAGTGGGTGCTGGGGAGGGGCACGGGTGGGTCAGAGACAGATAGACAGACAGACAACAAGGCTGGTGGGAGACAGATTCCGAGAGAGGGGACTGCAGAGACCGATAGGGACACAGGGGGCGCTCCGCAGATGAAGGTGAGGCATAAACAGGCGCCTCTTATGCAGACAGACTTTGGGCAGAAGCAGCTGCATTACGGGCGGACCTTCGACGGAAGCGGCTGCATTACGGGCGGACGCCCTGGCTGTCACTGTTTGCCTGCCTGAGAGGGCCCCCCAACTCCCCCCTCCCCTCTGTGCCATGGGGGTCTGGCAGCACCCCTGCTGTGTTCTCCCAGGGAAGGCTGTGGCAGTCCCTGGATGGGACTCATGTAGGGGCTTCAGTGCTGGGGGCTGTCTGTGTGTGTGGGGCAATGCTTGTGTAAACACTGGGCACATATGTTTCACTGGGGCTCTGCCCAAGGGCCGTCTTTATTGTTCTGGAACGTTAGCAGAGATGGCCAGGCGAGGCTGCCAGGGGTAGTCACAGCAGCCACTCTGAAAGCAGCAGCAGCACACATGCTCCATGGACCTGGAGATGCAGGCTCTTCCCCTGTGGAACCACAGCCTGCTCCATAGAAAGGGGAGGGGCAGCAAGTATGACAGCCAGGGAGGTGGAGCAGCAGCGGCGGCAGCAGCTGAGGAGGGTTGCAGGGCTGGCTCCCTGACCTCTGGCAGCATCGAGACAGACGACAGTGGGGCAACCAGACTGCAGGCCCAGGGGTGCTCCCAGGAAAGAAGGTGGTAGTGGACGTTCCTGGGGAGACAAAAAACAAGGGGGAGTTACATGTCAGCTGGTGTGTGGAAGCAGTCGCCATTGAAGACAAGCCAGTGTCGGTTGCAAAAGCCTGCAGGGAGAGAAATAAAACACAGCTGATAGATGTGACACACATAGCATGGTCTGAGCTGCTTACCTGGGTGTAAGGAGAGCATGATCCTGTAAGGGGAAAGGGTCAAAGAGAGAGACAACAACACAACTTGGGGGTCACAACCATGGTAAACCTAGCAATACTGACCTGTCAGTAGACCCTGTGGAGAAAAGGGGGGGGGGGGACAGCAGGTGTCTATATAAGGCTAACAGTTCCACACTTGTGGCATTGTGTGCTCACATTACTACAGGCAGCAATCAGACACAACAGTGGTAAAGAGGCATGTATCCTATATATCATAGCAGGCAAAGCAGGCAGCTATGAGACAAGACATTGGTAAAGAGGCATATCATAGCAGGCTAAGCAGGCAGTTATCAGACAAGACATTGGTAAAGAGGCATATCATAGCAGGCTAAGCAGGCAGCTATGAGACAAGACATTGGTAAAGAGTCATATCATAGCAGGCTAAGCAGGCAGTTATCAGACAACACATTGGTAAAGAGGCATTTCAGAGAAGGCTAAGCAAGCAGACATGAGAGGGCACATTGGTAAAGAGGCATGTCTCATATATTTCTATATGCAAAGAGGCAGAAGTCAGACCACATGTCAGCAAGAACCCTGCTCTTACCTGCACTTACCTGCTGGTGTTGTTGCCTGTGGGGGGGGACGACGCTGGGAGAAAGACATGGGTTAGCAAATGGTAGCATGGAGGCAGCTGCCCAGGCACAGCTGTAAACAGTTTGGCCACAGCCAGAACAGTCCTCTCTGCCCTTGAGGGGGGCAGAGAGGAGAGAGGAGAAGAGAAGTGGGGTGTTTGTGAATGTTGCCCTCCACCGACAAAGTCCCACTTTGTGGCTGTGGGGTACAGAACCCCACGCCACGTGCTCAGAGAGAGAGAGAGACTGGGGGCCTGGGGCTGGGCTTTTGTGGGAAAGAGGCTGGGTGGGGCTGGGTGCTGATAGGCTCTGTCGGTTTCCAGACCTAGCAGGCCCAACTCCGACCTAACTCTGACCTAACTCAGGAGTAGGGTGTTAGAAATTTTCAGGAGATGGCTGGCTTGGGTAAGGTAAAATGGCTCCTATGGGTCTCCTCGAATTTGGGTCCACCTTTTTGGTCGACCTAAAATTTGTGTCAGCATTTGTGTTGGAGGGGGCGTGTCTGTGCTTGCCAGGGTCTGGAATCCAACATTAATTGGTTGCCGCCCCCGTTACACTCACGGTCCGTCCCTGGAACGCCCACTTTTAGGTCAACTTTAGGTCTGACTTATGCTGCTTAGCCCTTGGGTTGGAATGGGCTGTTCTTAGTCCGTCGGTAGTAACTTCGACCTAACTTTGACCTAACTTCGCCCTAAATGGTTGCGTTCCAGACCTAAAGTTGCCCTAAACGACTTAGGCTGACTTTAGGTCTGACTTGTGCTGCTTAGCCCTTGGGTTGGAATGGGCTGTCAATTTCCTTACTGTTTCCTGAAACAAGGTGATGTTTTCCTAGACATTGCACAGAACACACACGCTTGAACCATCTATCTAGAATGACTGTTGGATGCAAGCCTGACAACGTTTAATACATATCCCAATCTATTAGACATTTTGTCTGAGAAAGATAATCTGAAAATGGGATGTTCGTTGGTGTTGGTCAAGGGCTAAAATGCCCTTTATTCTGAGAGGATTTCATTGATAGGTTTTTCTTTCAGGTTCAGAATTTGTTTTATATAGCTAAATAAATAGCTATATACAACATCAATTCGGGCATCAATGTGATATTGTTTATACAACATCAATTCGGGCATCCTACGCCTATTTTCCTATTTTTTCCAGGTCAGGCTGGCTGATGATCAGTCTTCACTTTCTTGCACAACTGGATGTACTTCACAAAATGCAGAGTCTTATCTACACATTATGACCATGACCTGGAAGATGCTTCAAACAACCTCTGTCTGGTGGCTGCTCCATACAACAGGGCAATCCCCCACAGGCCTGGGTTGGCGTAGGATGCCCGAATTGTTGCAAAAGCTGCCATAAGGCAGTTGCCCTGGCTGCAGGCCGACGCAGAGGCCTGCGCCGGCCTCTGCAGGCCAGATCCATCCGGTGTGCAGCTCAGGAGGGTGAGTGGTGAGCCTTAAACGGTATGCCTTTCCCTTACACGGGGCTCCCAGATCCCCATGTAAGGGGGATCTAAATAGCTGGCGCAGATCCGAGGAAACCTGTAGCGGGGGCTGGGTCTTTACTCAGGGTAAGGGAACGAAGGTTCCTTTCCTCCAAGGTGACCTCCCAGCTCCTGTTTTGCGCTCAGGATCCAGCGCTACCTTCGCCGGCCTCGATGGATCCATCGGCGCAAAGTTAGGGACGATTGTGCTCTTATAATAGGTAGAGTTATAATTTGCAGTTCAGCTCATCACATATATACTGTATTATTATAATGGGTACACATATATTATTGCACCCATTACATGAAAAGTGTTTATGTTACCACCAGCCTCCTCCATGAATGACTGGATAGAGCAGAAACTCTCCAAACAATTGGGGCAATTCTTTCTATGTCGTGACCACCATATGGAGCAGCCAGAACACAGACAGAAGCTATTTTCCAGTGACCTCTCCAGTTTTCAAAAAGACTGTCATATAAATTCTATTTGCCACGTCACAGAACCATCTGACCTGACCTTCTTTCTGCTCATACTAGACAATTTTTCATACTGAAAAGGGGTGAACTGGACTACACACACCAACAACCACTATTTTTCTGAGTCTTTTAATAAAACACATTCCAGTCCATCAAGGAACAGCACATTGATTTTCCTGAACCGAGACATGTACTATTTAGGGTCTCTGCAAAAACAAATAAAATGCCCATTACAAAACAAGTACTTAGAAGAAAATGCTGTGGAAAACTCTCGGAAGAACACTGTGTTTTAATATGGTCTGTGTACAGTGCATCATTGCTGGTCTGCTGAAAACTGTGCTCTAACGGAGCAAAAATGCATCTGCATTCCTTCAGGGCAAAATATTCATGCACAGACATCATAGCAAAATCACAGTCATTTTTCCTCCTCTCTTTTTTTCCCTCCTGAAGCTTCTAGAACTTTATCTCATTTGCTTAGCAGAGGCGGGTCATCTATGAGGCCAACTGAAATGTTCACTTCAAGCAGCGGGCTGGGAGAGACAGAAAGCTGGTGGCGAGTGTCCTGTCCTGCACCCTGTACCTGCCCTCCCACCACCTCCCAGACTGCTTGTCTGCCCAGCCGCTCCCCCATGCTGTCCAAGTGGGCGAAGAATGTTGGGAGAGATGGGATGTGACGCGACTTGGCTGATGTCTACCTCCTCCAGGAGGATTTTAAAGATCAATACCAGTACTAAGGTTAACAATTAAGCTTAGAACCATGACAGCAGGCAGTGCACAATTATTCTGCACCATCCCTTGACAACCAGGAGGCAGCTGCATCTTGCACTAGCTGAAGTTTCCAAACTGTATTCAAGAGCATCCCATGTATTACTCATTCCAGTAGTCAAAACAGTCTAGCAAATGTAGGTTTTGCAACTTACTTCCTCATGGTTAAATCAGTTTTATATGGAACTTTACAATGAGAATGAGATTCCTGTAAAAGTTACCTGAAAAGTCCTAGACAATCTGGGTCCTACATACCTTCTGAAACAGCTTCTTTTAAATGACATGCTGCGCACTGGGATCATTTTGAAGGCTTTGTTGAACGTTTCTGCATCATAGCATCTGAAGCCCCTTAACAAGTAATGAATTGGGACAGTAACCACACATTATAGTAGATATGGAGAGGAGCGGTACCATGTGATTTCTCCTCCTTACAAGAATCACTTGGTACTGGACTAAGCATGATTGTTCATTTGCAGTTTTTGTTCCCTAGTACAAAAAACTTTGGATCATATCTTTAATAGAAGGCATTCAACTTGTTGCTTCGGTATTTGTGCATTTATCTCACCCTCCAAAAAAGCCATTAAGAATATGTTTATCATTTAAATACAATGAGCCAATACAACATCATTTCATAATTCCAGAAACATGCCAAGCCGAGAATTACCAAACACTGCACAGCAAAACAGGACACCACACAACGCAGAAGTTAAAGAATGCCACAGTTAGTGTTTCTATTTAAAGAGAAACAGATTTTCAGCATTAAATATTTTCTGAACAGTTACAAAGATGGTAGGACTGGTCCCAGCAAAGCCCCTGCTGCCTGCATGTCACCAGAGTGCAAAAACTCTGGCACTTGTGGCTGGGCAGTGCCTCTAGAATTAAGGTCCTTATAAAGATTTCCAAGTTTAACAGACTAATATTGTTAAGGTGAATTCTTCCAAATACTGTATTACAGCCCAATTCTGTCTAACAGAACACAGTGGCGCAAATAAGGCGCCCGCCACATCCTACGCAGGATCGGGCCTGCGTCGGCACAACCGGAGCCCTCTTCAGAGTAAAGGAATGTTTGTCCCCTTACCCTGAGTAGAGACCCAGCCGCCCCAATGGGTCTACTCAAATGTGCACCAACTATTTTGCTGGCGCACATTCGAGACAGCCGTGTAACACCAACCAGGCAAGGGAAGGGGAATAGGATTCAGCAGAGGATTCACACCACAGCCGATCCCTCCCCCGTCCTGGGCCCGGCTGACCAATCCCACCTCCCCGGAATGCCCCGTTCCTCTCTCCCCACGCTACTCCACTGCCCGGCAGGTACTTACCTCTCTGCCACAGTGCTCCACCGTTCTGTGGCGACCTCTCCGCGGGCGCTTACTCATCGCATGCCGCAAATGTGCTTTCTGGTATGTTTGTGACACATTAGTCTGGCGGAGTAATTGCTGCGCCGGTGTTGCTGGAGTGCACCTCAGGAGAAGGGGACATTTGTCTCCTTCCCCAGGTGTAGGCAAGCCCGGTGCCTATGGGCCTCCTCGGATGTACGGCGGCTCCAGAGCTGGTGTACATCCGGGGAGGCTGTGTAAGGCTGCCACGGGCTATTACTGGGCATAGGATATCGGCACCGATGTCCACACCCCCTCCCAGCCTGGGCAAGCCAATGGCCTCCTTCCTCACCACCCCATCCTGCTCTACCTGTGGTGGCCGATGCAAGTTCGGGATGCTGGGGGAGTGAGCGGTGCCGGCCTTTGCGCCAGCGCCGCTTACTCCCACGTTTCCGCAAAAGTCCTTTATGGCACTTTTGTGACGCTTTAGGCCAGTGGAGCAAGAGCTCTGCCAGCCTAAAGTTACACAGGATTGGGACGTTAGTCTAACAGTGCAATCCTATGCATATTTACTCAGAAGTAAGTTTGATTATGATCAGTTGGGCTTACTTCCAGGAAAATGCTATAGGAAAGGGGCGGCCAAACTGTGGCTCCTGAGCCACATGCGGCTCTTTGACGTATATTGTGAGGCTCTCGGAAATATGTTAGCTGAGCTCCTTTTTGCATCACAATTAATATATACAAGGCAAATAAGAATTTTTCAAGTTTTATAATTATTGACCAGGTATAAATTGAGAGTTCACTGGATTAAAACATAAGTTTAATGTTCATGGTGAGTAAATATAGTTAAGAATTAAATGCTTCTTAAATATTGCAGCTCTCAAACATCTGATGTTTTTTGTACGTGGCTCTTACATTAAGCAAGTTTGGCCATCCCTGCTATAGGATCACAGCCTAACAGTGCAATCCACACTATAAAATTCATCAGCACAGCATCGTACAAGTGCCATAAAGCGCTTTATGATGACTTAGGAGGAGCCTGGGCCAGTATGAAGGCCTGCACTAGCCTGTGCATGCCACCAGATGGAGCAGCACAGGCCAGAAAAGATAAGTTTTGTGCTGGGCGGGACATGGGGCAGGGGGAGAGTGGATAGGGCCTGGGAGGGGGAGGGATCAGTGACAGCAGTGTGCACTGGATCTTATCCCCCTTTAGAGTCCAGATTTTGCTACACGGATCGGCTCAGACTTGCACCAGCCATTTGGCTTGTGCAGATTCAAGTAGATCCATTGCCATGGCTGGGACTTTCCCCTTATGAATAACACTTCGAGGAGACCTCGAAATTCTCACGCAGGATGCAGTGCAGCCTGTGCTGTCCCAGCTGCAAGTGACCTTACGGTAGATTGGGCTAAGTTACTCATGGCCCAATCCTATAGGCGCCTTTCGCTGACGGAACTAGTGTTTTGTTGGCGGAAGGCCCTCTCTGTCAGTTTTGCATACACACCAGCCACCACTGCAGGAGATATGTTGGTGGCAGGGGTGAGCAATGGGAGGGGAGGAGGAATATAATGGGGCATTTCAGGGGAGGAACTGGGGGAGAGAGGGGGTGGATCTGGTGGCAGTCATGTATGCTGGAACTTATCCCGCATTTTTCATCCCGCCCCACCCCCTGGCACTCCTTGGACCTATACCAGCTATATAGCTGGCATAGGTCCAAAGAGACCCATAGGCCATCAGGGGAACTACACAGAGGTAAGGGAAAATATTTAAAGCTGTTGTCAAGTACAAGACAGAAGAGATCGATTCTGACACAATTCTATTCATGTAAGGGCAAAGGTAAGGGAAAAGGGCCTCCTGATTCCCCCCCCCCCCAAATCATAGCATGCAGTGCGCACCTCCATGGTGTGTGGCTTCATGCTTCAGCGTGGCAGGGGATAGCACTGGGCAGTCAGATACCCTCATTGCTTATTGTGGTATCTGTGAATGAATACAGCAGCATTAAAGGTGGAGCTCATACACTACAGCAGTATTTCTTAGCAAAGTTGGCATGCAGAGTGACAGGAGATAACATGGAACCTTATGAAATACAGAATGCTGCAGTATCTACCTTTCCCATTCAGTCTAAGGCTCTAAGCTATTCTGGAGCAGAGCATGGCTATTTCTGTAGCAGAGTCCAGATAGAACCTGTCCTCCTTCCTCTGTGCCTGATATGTTATTCTCAGCAGCACAAAATATCCCTATTCTGAATAGGTATCAAGCTTGTCAACTGGCTATCACATGGCAGACTGCCAAAGGGCCTTGCCTTGGCTGAGAAGCTGGCAGAAGCAGAACTCCAGGGTGAAGTGAGGTGATGAGAACAGGACCCTGAGAGGAGCCAGTCAAAGCAGAACATGAGCTGGTCGTTAAGTCCTGCATAGAACACGACCACGACTTAACGATTAATGGTAAAAACCATCACATTTATTGCGAGAAAACAAATTTGTGATTGCTACAGTCATGATATCATCGGCCGTACTGCCAGCATAAATAGCATTTGGAGGATTCGTTTGCTTTGTGCTATTTAAATTTCTAGTGTGGGAGCCTGTTTCAAGGGTTTGTGTGCATGCATGCACAATGCAGGCACATACTACGAATTATGAGGTTGCCATGTTCATGTTTCTTTTGAATGTTTTTTTCTAAAATTGGTGTCCCCGGCACCTAAAATGGACATTTTTCTACTTTAAAACATCATTTAAATGTGGAGAAACAATGCTATATACTGCCATTTCTCTTCTTATTTTTACCAGGATGTTTATAAACAAGCACACAAATATGTATTCATGGAAAGAAGAGAGAATATTTCCTGGTGAAGAGCGGAGGCTGACACACACAGAATACTATACAGTGGGGAAAAGATCCTAAGGATAAGACAAACTCAGCATGGTCCTAAATGTATTTACTCAGGAAAAATTCTCAGTGCGAAGGATTTTAGCCTAAAGTATGGAGCATACTTCAAAAGTTAAAAAAAAAAAGATGTATTCTATTTTTGTTATATGATATAGTTCTCCTTCTCACCTGTATTTTATCCTCGCAACAACAACACTATGAGGTAGGCTAGGATGAAAGGCAGTGGCTGGCTCCAAATCACTTTGTGTGTTTCATGACAGAGCTGAGATTTGAACACAAGTTTATTTATCCCTACTGCAGCACTTCTGTACCACATCTATAATCTGCAATCATAAATGAAAGATGCTGAGACTTACGGCGCAACCCTGTGTAAGATGAGGCGGTCGGCCTAAATGCTTCCTCACTTGCTTTCTTCAAATCCCTTCTTAAAACCTACCTTTTCCACAAAGCCTTTGGCCCCGTGCCTTAGTCCCCACTCCCTACTACACGTAACTGAAACAATCATGTTTGTTCCTTGTCTAACCCTGCCTCCATCCCCCTTCCCTTCCTCTTTTGTCTCTCTTGTGTCAACGTCTAGAATGTCTTCATTCTTTGTAAAACACCATGTACACTGATGATGCACAAATAATAATAATAATAATAATAATAATAATAATAAGCATTCTGCACATGCTAAGAGAGACTTGCTTATCTACTGATGCATTACTGGCATTAAACAGGAGGCTCTACTAAGACTGTGAGCAGTGGAGCCCCCTCCTCAAGGCACCTGCTTTACATGAATAGGATTGTGTCAGAATCGATCTCTTCTGTCTGGTACTTGACAACAGCTTTAAATCTCTTCCTTTCCTTCCTCCTTAAATCCCAGAAGTTTTTGTTGTTGTTGGTATTTAAAAGTTGTTTACAGTACTCACGATCCAACACAAACAGCTCAAGGACAACAAACAATTGCAGGAGGGAGAGGGGGGAAGTTAGCACACAGACCTACATCAGCTTCTGCTCCTTGGCTGCTCACCTAATCCTGCAGCCACAAGGGACTGGAACAATCCAGCCACAATGCTGCCAAGAACGTAGCATTACCTTGATCCTTGCACAGGCTGAAAAGCTGGATAGCGATACCACAACTAGGGCTGTCATAGGTCTCATACTTCACTAGCGGTGGAGGCTGGTGCAGAAACCCCAGAGCAGAAAATATGTGCCTATTGGAAGTCTAGCATGGGTGCAAACAGCCCACATGCCACAGGCAGAGGAAGGTATTGCCTGTTCAACTGAAGACACCCCATCCCCTTACTGTTTGAATGCCTGCTTAGGGACTTCTTCAAGAATTGGAAAGTGTCATTTGGGACAGGGAACAGGGACACCATATTCTTCTTATCATATTATGTGCGGGTTGAGGAGGCAATTACAGTACTCCCCCCATATCTGCTGGGGATATGTTCCAGGCCCCTCTGTGGATACTTGAAACCGTGGATAGGAGCGAACACCCCCTCCATGGTTTCCTGAGGGGCCCCTGTCCTGCCTCCCCTGCAGGCAGGCATGCTTCCCCCCCCCCCCAGCTCTTATTTTTCTTTCAGCAAGCTTTGTTTCTTCCTTAAAACAAACAGAGAAGCAGCCTCCATTGCAGGCAAGTAGAACGAGACTTAAGTCCTAGAGAGGCTCTGCAAGGTTTCTGATAACGTTGCAGAGCCACTCTAGGATTTAGTCTTGTTCTACTTGCCTGCAATAAGCAGCCAGTGGCTGCTTCTCCTGTTTAAGGAGGAAATGAAGCTTACTGGGAAAAAAGTAAAAGCCTGGGGGGGGGTCCCCACAATCCGCGGATAACTGAAACCGTGGATAGCAAATCCGTGGATATGGGGGCCCACCTGTATATTCATGATCTAGCTTATTCATGTTCTTATGGGAGGGATCAGCACAATAACAGGCAACTGTATTATTTGTAATGAGGCGGATTGCAACACAGTGGCTTCAAGGAAGCAAGTGGAGAGAGGTGAAGGCTGGATGGGAGTGGGCTATTACCATATCTCTTAAAGTAACAGATCCCTATATCACACCTGTAAGTCACATGTTGTTCTCTGAGTTCAGTCCAGGCTGGCCTTCTGCACCCATCTGTACAGCAGAAGGGAACCATGATGGGGCCACTATAGACCATGATACCTACAAAATACAAGGTAAGGTGTTGGGTGGTTCTCATGCCAAAAGTAATGTTATGGAATACAGTGGAGGCTAAAATATGAAAGTCAAGGGTAGTGGGAAATTGAAATGCTTGAAATTGGTTGGCAACAGTGGTGAAACTGAACAGAGAAGAGGGCGAAATGGGAGCAGGCAGAAAGGTTGTTGAAAAGGAAAGGGAAAATCAGACATCTTCACAGAGACTGACTACAGTTTTAACAACCAGCAAGTGATGGATGTTTTACAGGAATTGCTTGGTATTGTGATTCATTTGTGAATTTGATTTGCTCACTGTTTACAGCTGTGCTGCATTTATTAATACTTATTATGAAATAATGTTTAAATGGCTATCAATCCTGAGATTGATTACCAGTCTAGCTCTTCCCATGTTTGTAACTGAGATGCTGTATGCTTTACAAAGCTTTAGAGAGATCCTTGATCTGATGTGCTTGAGTATCAAGACTCACTGATACAGATTACAGTTATGTAGAAAGGTTTGTTTTGTGTAAAGGTGGACGGCGTCTTACAAGCATTTCAAATTCTCCCAATGTCAATATTTTCATTGAACGTTGACATCCAAATTTAAATGCTGATGGTATATCATGGGTTGGTTCATGTGTGAAATATAATCCTATGGGCTAAAATTCTGTAATAAAGGCCAAATTATTTATTTATTATTATTATTATTATTATTATTATTATTATTTATTTTGGATGGTATAATCTCACTTTCATCAGAAGTTTTCAGCTTCCAAGTTCTTTGAAGGTACAGTAGTTCATTCTGTAGCTGTGGTGTTAACATTTTTATACTGAAAACAGGAAGCACTGTTCCTGCTATAGACACTTCTAAATCATTTCCTGTAGTTAAATAGTTATATTCACTACTTAAAGGCAATGACTCCAGGAAACCAAGCTGTGTGGTCACAGACAAGGTCGCCAGTTGGGAAATCAATTGATACAGGACAAATAAAGCACTAAAGGAAAAAAAAACTTCACGCTGCAGTGAGCAGAGAAGCAAATGAAAGGACTAAACCAGAAGAGGCTACACTGACCTTCTGTGACAGAAAATCCCCTAGTGAGGACAGGTATAAAGCAATAAAGAACTGGAAAAATTATGACAGATATTTGGTGACACTATTTGGGGAGGGGCCATAGCACATAGTGGTTGAGCACATGCTGGAAGTAGAAAATTCTTGATTCAATTCCCAGCTCCCTCAGCTAAAAAGATTAAGGGCACAATCCTGTCTACGGATCCGGCAGGCGGCCCAAGGCTGCCCGCCGGATCCTGTGCATGTGGGAAGCCCGCCGACCGGCGGGCCGGAGCTCTACTCAGGGAAGGGGACGCTTGTCCCCTTCCCCAAGTGTAAACCCGGGCTAGCCCTATAGGCCTACTCGGATTTCCGCCAGCTAAATAGATGGAGGAAGTAGAGAAGGCCATGTAATGGCGTAGCCAGCCCGGCAGGGACGGGAATATGGCCGACGCCATCCCCCGCCCCCTCTCAGGCCAGCTAGGCCAATGGCCCCCCTCCCTCGCCCAGCCGGACCACCCACGCAGCCAGTGACAGAGCGCTTACCTTCCGCCGCCGTCCGCACGGAGATCCGGCGACGGAGTGAGGGAGGCCAGCCTTGCACTAGCCTCCCTTACTCCCGAGTCATCGCGAACGTGCTTTATGGCATGTTCGTGACGGCTTCTGGCGACGGAATGCTCGTTCCGTCGCCGGAACTATTTCCAGGATTGCGCTGTAAGTAGCAGATGAGCATAAAAACATAACTGAAACCCTGGAGAGTTACTGCCAGTCAGTGAACAATAATAGAGCCAGACCAATAGTCTTAGTCAGCTTTAGATGTTCAATGAAGTCATATACTGGCATTCCAAGAATATACATATTCTATTTGATGCTGTAATATATCAAGAGAATGCATAAGAGAGTCTGATTCTGCCCCAGATCAGTCACGTTCCTCTATTTTAGCACAAATGAAAGCTCATTCATATGTAATACAATATCTACACAGCTAGTGGATATATCTTCCAAAGAAACCTATTCAACAGTTTATTGTGAAGGAATGTGTTTCCTGAATACACATCATTCTCTTCAACAGGCTTGAAGACTATGGAATGAATGTAGCACAGTGATGAAAAAAATGAGCTGTGAATCAGGATATCTCAGGTTAAAATGTCATGTCAAAAACTGACTAACAGCCCAATCCTATCCTTCTCCCTGACTGGTGAAGCTGGTGGTGGAGGGCAGAACGGGAGACTTTGGAAGGGAAAGAGGATTTAAATCCTCTATAAATTTCTCTTTAAAGAGAAAGAAGGATAGGATTGGGCTGCAAGTGGCAATTTGCAACTCATTCTCTCTCAGCCTCAATCCTGCCTTGACCATACGTGGATAACGTATTGACCTACCTTACAGGGTTGTTGTAAACAGGGCCATTCCGAGGCATTTTATCAGGGGGTACAAAGTTTCTTTTGGACCCCTTCCCTACATATGAATTTGGCTCTTGGGGGCCCCTTTTTTGCATCAGGGCCCCCCTTTTGACCCATTTTTCACCCTGGGCCCGGGTACAAATTACCCCCTTAACCCCCTTCTCAGAGACCCTGGTTGTAAATATTGCTGATATAAATGAAGCACTTGGAACACTAAAGTGTTACATGAATGCTAAATACCTCCGCTAATGGAGCAGAGAGCCAGTTTTAGCAGTGGAGAATAACTGTCCCTATTCACCCCAACAGTGTGTCTTTTCTAGTGGTTGTTTGCTGGTGTTTCTTCTCACTATCTATTTAGGTTGTGAGACCCTTTTGGGACCATTTATATATTTGATTTTATCTGTAAACCATTTTGTGATTTTTTTTTATTGAAATGTAACTTATGGGTTGCTTGGGGAGGAAAGTGTTTGAATTGTAGAATGAAAGGCAATGGCTGGCACCAAACTGAAACCTAATTGGCCAAATGTCTGAGTGAGATGAGCTGTAGGATCCAAGCCTGGCTCTGAACTTTCCAACAATCCAAGTGCCCAAGAAACTGAAACTCCAGTTCCAGCTCTATGCTTCATAAATTCCAAGGCTGAAGTTGTGCATGCTGCAGCTGGAGCTCTTCACAGGCAGCTGTCTGGCTACAATGTGTAGATGAGTTTTTTAAACATAAGACAGCTGTGTACAGAAGCCCAGGGACCAAACTCAAGGGCTTCTCCTCTTCCAACACTAGTAAAGAAAAGAGAGCCTGTGTGGTGTAGTGATGTGCATGTAGGAAACTCAGGTTCCCCTTCCCATAGTTGTCCTTTCAACCATGAAACTCAACTGTATGGTCTTGAGCCAGTAAACACCTCTCTGCCTAACCTACCTCATGGGGTTGTTGCGAGGAAGAAAGAAGAAGTAGCACATATGAGCTACTCTGAAGAACTTCTCGGAAGGTGAGTAGGGCAGAACTGTAACACATGAAGAAAGCACCAAGCACTCTACTGCAGAAAACAATTGAACCAATTTCTCAGTATGTTTAAAAAAAAAAATTAGGCACTCCCATTTTTTAAAATGCCATGAATCCTCTCATCCATTTTGCTATGTAAACCACTTTGAAAACTTTTTTTTGTTGAAAATGGCATATATAAATGTTCATAATAATAATGTCTTCATAACATGGTAAATGTTTCCTAAACCTGAAACACTTCCAAGAAATCTGATGCTGGGTCTGCCCTGCTAGCAACAGTTTGTGTCTCTTTAAAGGTTCTCACACCACTACTATTCCTAACACAATGTCGACACTGACATAGTGATTGCACAAGCAATTGAACCCAACAACTCTTGGTCAGTTCAGACAATTTTGTTAACCCCAAACTGGCACCACATGGTGCAAAGCGTGTGTACCCATGACACATGCACACCCTGGGTTCTCCCCTCACATCTGAGAAAATCCAGGGTATTTTCTTTAATTGCGGGGGGGGGGGGGAGTTTGGACAAATCAGCTATCTACATATGCTGATAAACTTACTTTAGAAGTAGATTTATCAGTGCACACTGAGAGTCAGTTTGGACAATCCCCCCCCCCTTGTAATTAAGAAAAATGCCCATATTCCCTTGGGCAGGCAGGGAGGGGCCATGATGTGCATGCTCCATGAGCATGCCTGTCCTTTACTGCATAGGGCCGTTTCGCAGTTAAAATATCATCCAAACTGGCCCACTGTAGATTTCACAAGCTGACCCTACAATCAACATACAGCTCCACATCCATTGAGCATCTATTCTAACTCATGGATCAGTGAAGAGCTAAAGTCAATTCTCATTGCCTGATTGCACACATTTTCAAACATATTTGTGGCATTCACACTTTATATATGTGCACATACACATAAGGTGTCTAAGAAGTCCCTCTGCCACCACAAACAACAAGGGTAAGCCCTGCCTCAGCAGGCAGTTAGAATTTGTTGCAAGTATTCGCTGAACAAAGTCAAGGAGTTTGAATGTCCTGTGCTTTTTTTTCTTGCGCAAGCCTCTTGTGCAAGCTCTAAAACGGCCTGTCTATGAGTGCTACAGTCTTTCCGCACATGGAAGTGCACCTTCGGACCCAACTTATAATATATGAAGAGACCCAGATTCAGAATCAGATAAAATTCAAATTCACTGACTTCCAACAGTGGTTAATAGCACAGGGTGACTCTTCTGCATGGTGACTAGTCATTTGAAGCTCTGACACATCACAGACATGGGAGGAGATGACACCTCATCATGTACTGGAAAATGTATGAGATCTGAGCTAAGTGAAGAGATGGTGAGTTGGGATCATGCACCAAAGAATTCAAATTAACTTCACCGTACCAGAAAATTTACTCACATGAAGGCATCACCACATCACTCATCACCTTGTCTCACCTCATTTGCATCAATCCTCCACATATCACAAAATCCCAGTATTGTTGAAAGGAGTAAGCGCACATGTGAGTTGCTGTGAGGCAGCAGCAAAAAAGAAAGGGCAGCCTTGAATCTGAAGATATGTAAACAAAAACAAGGTTTCCCAAATCTGGTCACTTAGGAAATACAGGAAGGTTGGTGATGGGGTGCACAGCAGAAGCAGGGAATCTGAACCTTGCACTGATTATTCATAAGGGTTGCCTGGGGACTGCAGAACTGAAGGGAAGCTCACTCCAGTCTCTACCATAAGTCCAGAGGATTGAGGGCTACTGGCTTCTGTGTGTATATGTGGATTGGGGAAGGTGTATTTTTTATTTGTTGTTTAAAATAAAGAAGTGGACAATTGACAGAACTGGGCATTGTGGCAAAGGACATCAGCGATGATGCCCTCCCTCCCTTGCTATTTTTAGCACAGATTTCTGCAAAACTTTAAGCAAAACTAAACGAATTTGACTATTGTGTCAAAAAAATCATAGCAACTTCCAGGTGCTTCCAAATTTAACTGGTGTACATTGTGAACCTTTGCAGCAATATACTGCACTTTCACTGGAGAGCTTTATTGGTTCTTGTTCTTTTGTTGCTTGTTTTGCTTAGCAACTAACCTAACATGTAGGTTTTGAATATTTCTGTATGGGGTTTGTTCAGTGAATTGGATGCACTTGTCCAATGCATCACCCCTGTAGTCTATATGGCAAGGACTTGTCTCCCCACCTATCCTTGTAGTTCAGGGAAAGAACTGGATAATTAGAGTAGATGATGAAATTTGCTCAACCAGTTTTGTAGTGTTGTAGTAGGGATGCCTCAGAAGCAGATGTGTGTGCCTTTTCCAAGGGCATTTTCAGTTTAGTGCTCAATCACTGAGTGCAGAAAGCTGCCGTACGGTAAATTTTTGCCAACACAGCTGGGTCTATGACTTACTATGGCAAACTATGGATCTCCCCCCACTTCCTGCCTCATCAAAGCAGATAAAAGGAAAACTGTGAGCTGGCTCATATATACATGTTAATTACTCAACTTTAACTGAAATGGGAAGTGACTGAACTAAAAGCATGATGCATGCGATGATATGGAAGTTCTCTCTGTGGAGTCTGCTGTGTGGTGGTCCATTCACACTCTCACTTGCAAGTCACCACTTAATGTTGCAGGCAAGAAATGAACACGCAGATATAAACCAGCCTTACAGCGCAATCCTGTGCAAATTGCTGGAAGCAGAGCAAGCACTCCGCCACCGGAAGCTGTCGCAAACGTGCCGGAAAGCACGTTTGCGATGACTTGGGAGTAAGGGTGGCCGGCGTGGAGGCCGGCCGCCCTCACTCCGCCACCGGATCGCCTCTGTGGCCGCCGGAGCTCGCAAGTAATCCCCCAGTGGGGGCAGTCTGGGTGGCGAGGGAGGCCAGGGGTTGGTGGATCCGGCCCAGGAGGGACGGGGATGGTGTCTACCATATCCTCATCTCCCTCCCGGGCTGGCATGACCCTTACATGGCCTCCTCTTACTTCTGCCAGCTAAATAGCTAGCGGAAATCCGAGGAGGCCCATTGGTGCTTCCCCGTTTTACACCGGGCGAAGGGGACGAACGTCACCTTTCCCTGAGTAGACCTCTGGGCCACTCCAGAGCGGCCCTGAACAGTGACAGGATCCGGCAGGCAGACCTCGGCCGCCCGCCGGATAGTTAGTCAGGATTGGGCTGTCAAGGGCATTGCAAACAATGAATAGAACACTGGGAAGCATTTTTTTTTAAAGAGCAAAATATGCTAGACTATTATAAATTTTCAGTGCATAACTGCACACATTCTGCTGAGAAAAGTGTACAATCAGCATGGCCCTCTGCAATGGTCTCTTTGCCTTGTCTGAGTCTCTTTGAATGACACTAGCTCTCTTTACATGATTTTTACTGCATTTGGCCCTGTAGAGCTCATTTTTCTATGGGACAGAGAACTACACTGTGTACTGCTGGAAGCATTATTAGTAGATACCCTTTGTTAAGTATCAGATTCTAGAGACACAAATAGTAGAGACAGAGTTTGAGTTTTGTAAATTAGGGAGAAAAAGGAAATCTTCAGCCTTCCAAACTTGAATATTTGATCTTGTGTTATCTAGAAAGAATAAATGACAGTCTGAGCCAGATGATATCGTGTAAAACTTGTAACTAATTTGGTTCTCTTGAATGGGTTTTCCAAATATCTCCCCACACTGCCATTCTGTTTATGTCTTAGTATAATCTGTATCGTTTGCTTTAAGGAAATATAGAACAGAAAAAAAGACCTACACTGATGCGGAAGATGGCTTCAGTGATAACCTTCTATGAATGCAGGAATTTCTGAATCTGACAATTCAATTTCTTGTTGATCCTGCAAGCGTTCTATGTTTACCAAGGAACATTTGCTCTTAGATTCATAACTTTTTGTTTCCATTTGCAGCCTACTGAGACCTCAGTCCTGTCCTGTTTTGGAATCTAGCTGGCCATACGGCAGTTGAACTTTGCAATGTGCAATATGTAGAGACAGAGCACATGCTTCATAGGCATCAAGACCCAGGTGTAGCCCAAGCATCTTCCAAGTGAAAAAGATGTCCAGGTTGGAAGAAATTCTCTGCCTGAAATCTTTGCAGAGCCTCTGGCAACCCAAGGGAAATACTGAGTGAGATAGATCGGTGATCTGATTCCACATAATGCAGTAATGCACATAATGTGAGGGCACATGCAACAATGAATTTGCTGAATGCAGTAAAATATGCTTTAAGGAAGTTTTAGAAGCTGGGCCGGTCCCAGCAGCTGAAAATTTTTTACAAGCATGAACAGATGCTTTTATCAAGAAACTTGTTAATTTCTCCACTCTTCATCACCTGCAGATATAAGAATATAAAAACTGCCCTGCTGGATAAGACCAAAAGACCATCCATTTAGTGTAGACTGCTGTTTCCATTCAGATGCCTCCAGGAGACCCACAAGCAAGGCATGAAGGCAGCTGTTTTCCCACTGTTTGTCCCCAGTATCTGATATTCAGTGCTATACTGCCTTTGGATACACAAGTTCTTTTCAGCTACCATAGCTCTCAGTCATTGATATCCTTACCGAACTTCACTTTGCCTTTTTGTTCTGTTAAACCGTAACTATTGAAGACGGGCTCCATGCATGTGTAGATAACTTAACTAGTGGCTCAATCCTAGTCTGCCAGTGTTGTGGCCTTGGCACCGGCCTAGGGTGTCACAAATGTGCGGTAAAGCACATTTACGGCACCCGGGAAGTAGGCGGCACCGGCACCAAGGCCTGCACCGCCCACCAAAAACACCAGAGGCCAGTGCCATGCAATGGGTAAGTCCCACTGCAAGCAGCGCTGGGGCTGGGGGA
The DNA here is from genome assembly GCA_026170595.1 of Plestiodon gilberti rubricaudatus. Lineage (NCBI taxonomy): Eukaryota > Metazoa > Chordata > Lepidosauria > Squamata > Scincidae > Plestiodon > Plestiodon gilberti. Next base: position 161,639,362 of record JANXHW010000002.1, read on the forward strand.
GGAGGCGTAACTGGGAGAAAGTGGAGAGGAGGGCAGATTGGGCCTGGGAGGGGGGTGGGATTGGTGTCTTCATCAGACGCCATATCCTATCCACTCTCCCAGGCCTCCAGACCTGACATGGGGCTTCTCAGGTCAGCACTGCTGATTTAAGTCCCCTTGTTCCAAGGAGACCCCCAGCCCACTCCTCTCCAGCACCAGACATAGCGTGAGCACCAGTGCTAGATAGGATTGCGCTGCCCCTTCTTTACAAAGCTATGTATGGTTCCCTGGCAGCGTTCCTAATTTAGGTTTGCAGCAGGGTTTTCCTAGCGTAAGAGGAAGGGGAGGAGGTGGGAGCCTGGAGGCTAGGTTGCTTTTTAAGTCAATAGTGTTCAGTTACCATTTTCCAATTTATAATCATCTTTTACTATTTTTTCCTCTTACTCTGTTCCCCAAGTGCATGTATACATGGACGCACGCACACAACATCTGCCAATTGAGGGTAACACTTCATGCATCTGATGAAGTGAACTCTAGTTTGCAACGATTTGAGAGTTATGGGATTTTCAGCCATGTAAAGTTGAAATGAAGAAATAAAGTTCTTACTAAAACCAGTGGTCTGTAGAAATTCCTTGAGATGAGGTAGCAGCTATAAGCGCTAGTATCTTCAGCATTATCCAAAGCAGCCACAGGCAATAACTTCAAACTGACGTTTCAACCCTCGCTTGGGTTTTCTTCAGAGCAATAACACCAGTCTCAGCTGGTGGATGGTCCACCAGCTGAGACTGGTGTTATTGCTCTGAAGAAAACCCAAGCGAGGGTTGAAACGTCAGTTGGTCCACCAGACCATCCACCAGCTGAGACTGGTGTTATTGCTCTGAAGAAAACCCAAGCGAGGGTTGAAACGTCAGTTTGAAGTTATTGCCAGTGGCTGCTTTGGATAATCCTGAAGATACTAGCGCTTATAGCTGCTACCTCATCTCAAGGAATTTCTACAGACCACTGGTTTTAGTAAGAACTTTATTTCTTCATTTCAACTTTACATGGCTGAAAATCCCATAACTCTCAAATCGTTGCAAATTGTTACATGCCATGGGAACCTCCACACTCGATTGAACTCTAGTTCACAAAAGCTTTTGCTGAAATAAATGCTAGTCTTTAAGATGGTACAAGATTCTGTTATTTTTAGTCAACAATTAATTCACTGTGCCCAAATATAATAGTTTTTATCAGCTCTGTTGCTGTTGATTAAACCCACCTTCTAAAAGCCCAACCCTATCTGGGCCTTGCGCTGCCAGGAACTCGTAAGGTCGTTTCTGGTGGCACGAAAGCCAAGCCGCCATCACGCACCTCTGGGCTACTGCTGCAAATCGGCAGAGGCATGGAGCATGCAACAGCAGCTCCCACAGGCTCCATCACTCTCAGTAAGTTGGGGGAGGGGGGCTGGGGAATTTCAGGGCAGGGAGGCAGATTGTGTGAGGGAGGGGTGGATCCTGGCAGCACTGGCTTGCACCAGGATCCTATCCCCTCTTTTCCCATCCGTCCCTCCCCTTTTCGCTCCTCGGACTTACACCCGCTATATAGCTGGTGTAGGTACAACGGCATCCATAGGCCGAGGCCTACGGAGAGGTAAGGGGAAAATACTTTTCCTTACCTCTCCCAGGCCTCCTGATAACCCCCTCCCCCCCCCACACACACTGAATGCAACATGCACCTCCTTGGCCAACGGTGGGGGATAGGATTGAGCTCCTAGTTGCTTGACAGATCTCAGTGTACCTACATCAGATTACCTCTCTTCATCCAGGTTATCCTATTTATCTTCCATTGCTAAAGATGGTCCCATTGCTTCTCACTTGTTCATTTATAGCCTGGTTTTCCCACAGCACAGTTTAAATCTCTTCAATGCAGAGGAGGTCCAGATTTACAGAAATCTCCATGAACTGGGCAGGGCTGAGTAGCCTCAGCCACTGGGGCTTGCCCTGCCAAACACTAACTACAAGCGGAATTCCTCACCAACAACATCAGGGATTTTGTACAGGCCTTTCCAGATAAACCCAACTTATTTAGCTGATAATGTATAAACAGTTTATCAGCTTTTGCGCATTCTCTGTGCAACGGGATGGCTGTTGTTCTTGGAATCCTGTTTGGTCATAATATTTAGAAGAGGGCTCTGATAGCTGAGATAAGCTGCTCACCCACAACAGATGGCTCTGGAGATGCACAGCTGAGCCAACATTCTGCAGGGAACGAATAAACGCGTAAGTAATGCAAGTTGTTTGTAAGTGGTTTGGGTGAAATGTCACATGTAAGACTGCACAGCCATGCTCTGTTCAAGGTGTCTAAATTTATAAAAGTAAAGAATTTAATGTAAAAGGGCCAAAATTGGTTTTAAGCTTCCTTAAACAAATGTACAGCACATCAGATGCCTCTCTACTATTAGATCTGCAAGCAAACTTCGCTTTTTCCTGGAATTGCTTCACTCACAAAGACTATTTACTGGGCTGGCATGTTGCACTACTAGCCCAGTACTGTACATGAGAACAAAATGGCAGATAGATAAGACATATGTTACCAAAAATATTATCACTCCTCCCTAACAGTCCAATCCTATGCCAGGTTTACTTAAAAGTTAAGTCCCACTGTGTTCAATGGATCATACTTCCTGTTAAGTGTGCTTAGAACTAAAAGAGATCAATACTCACTATGTTTGGGAATTTCAATAGAACTTGAAGGTAAGCATCCTTAGGACTCAACATTCTGACAATAAACACTTGTTTATAGCCCAATCCTATCTAACTTTGTGCCCTGCGATGCAGTGAGGCCGGTGCAACCTGCGCCGCATCCAGGGCACAAAGCAGGAAACTAGAGGGTCACCTCGGGGGAAGGGAACGTTTGTTCCCTTACCCCAGGTAAAGCACCAGCCTACCGAATGGGTCTCCTTGGATCCATGCCAGCTTTTTAGCTGGCTTAAGTCTGAGAGGCCCGTGTTGGGAGAAACAGGCCTGGAAAGAGGATACGGTGGAGGCCTGCTCTGCTGGTCCCACCCCCCTCCTGGGCCCGATCCGCCCACCCCCGCCCAGTAATGCCTCAAGAACGCCCTCCTCCATCCTTCCACCGCCTGGCAGAGAAATTACCTTCGGATAAGCCTAGTTACTCCTATAGGCACCCCTCCAGATCTGGGGCTGGGAGAGCGGCGTCAGCCTCTGCGCCAGCACTGCCTCCTCACTAGGTGATGCAAACATGCCTTATGCCACATTTGCGATACCCAAGACTGGAGGAGCGGCACTCCACCGGTCTACAGGGTAGAGAGGATTGGGCTGCCCATGTCTGGCCTCCCACTTTCTCAGTCACAGGTCTAGATCCATTTTTATCTATACCTACACCCAAATATTATCACTGAAGGGGCTTTGATTCAAAACACTATAGATCCTTGAAAACATTTGTTTTACAGTTCCATGGAATTCCATGAAAGAATCTTTCTAATTCAATGGACAGGACAATTTCTTAGGACATCACAGACTAGACATCTAGAATACTGATTGTGCTAGGTGCACTCTGTGATCAAGAGATCACACATGATTGATGTTAAATATACTGTCTTATAAGCCTTTCCAATGCAAAATAACAAAGGTTTTGTGATATTCACTAACATATGTTCTCTTCCTAGCAACAGCCCTTTTGATCTCTTGTTTTTATTACCCCAGCTGAGAGGAGGTAAAATGAATGCAGTTAGAGCATCTCCTGGAAATGGCTGCTAATCAGAGGAAAAGGGAGGCTACTAGAGCTATTTCCTTGAATTCACCAATCGGCAGCAATGGACAAGTATGCAAAGTGTGCTATAAAGCGGGAAGGGATTGGGGGGGCAGAGATCAAGGGCTGCTGATAGTATCATTGATACTATCCTCGCACACAAAAACAAAAACAGACAACCAGTGCCCTAAGGGAGGAGTTTCTCCTGTGGGGTTAGAAGGAAAAAAGAGGAAGAGACATGATACATGTTTTAAGTATTTAGAATATGCTTTGGTATAGATTGTGAACTTCACATCAACCCTGTAACGTGAATTGGTATTTCTGTTTTACAAATGAGTTGTGATTTTCTAAAAAAAAATGTCCACATTACAAATTTAAACCGGTTTAATGGGAATTCCCTTCCTAGGTTACTCTGAAAACTGTAGTTTGAGGATATGGCAGTGTCTACCAGAAAATGTTTAGCATTTCACCAAAATATAATTCTTTGGGTAAGCCATGACAGTTAAAGTGATAAATCTGATCTACATTTGTGGTGTACATAGGACTTCAAAGTCAACCACAATCTACCATAATACTTATTCTTAAGTAAACTCACTTCAGTGAACCCTGTGAGCTTGGTTTCAATCACAGGCTTCCAGTTTCAGGGATTATGTGCTATCTACTGGACCTTATTAGAATGGGAAGGACCATTGCACAGATACAAATCTCATTTGTAAATGTAAGGTTTAGCTTGGCCAACTAGGCTTATCTGAACCAAGATAGTTTGTGCCAGTCATGTTGTGTTGTTTTCCCTTTTGAGCAGGGCGAGACACTCACTTTCCTGTGAGGTACCAAGAAGTTGCTTCTAAAATGGAAGACTTCCTATAAAAATATATTTCCTGGATTCAAATGCCTGTCTCATCATTGTTCAGAAATTAGTCCACTATTGTGTTCTATGTTTCCAATGTTCTTGGTAACTGGTAAATTCTAGCCCTTATGCTATTTTAGCTGCCTCTTCCCACATAAAACTTCCAACTTGCCTAGTGGGAAAAGAAACATCACTATACTGATGTGGCTTTGCTCGAGAGCTCTGAGAAGTTGCATTTCTATTGCTCCAACTTCATATCCAAACACATTTGGGCTGGGCCTCTTTACTGCATCTCCTAATTGTTTAGATTTATGAGGCATTTACCGTAACCTCTAAGACAGCATTTAAAATCCCTCAGCTCTTGTTCTGTTTAATTCATTCCTTTTTTCCTGGAGTTTATGGTTCCAACTCAGCAAGCGTAACTGTGCAATTGCCAACGTTCTGTTTCTTCTCCACAACGCAAGGCAGGTCTACATCTCTGGAATGTATTCCTTTTCTTTTTCTTGCTGGCTATGCTCACCTCCCCAATTCATAATCCTTTCACCCAGGTGAAGGAGACATGCTCCTTCCCAGGACAGACTTCATTGCTCCCCTTCTTCTTTGGGTTCTTGTCCAATTGTTCCCACCCAGCTGCCTCAATAAGGCATTGCTCTTGCAAGGGTTAATGAAAGTGCTCCCTGGTTTGGGTCTCAGCTGAGCAACGTTTAGGTAGCAGTGACGTTTTCTATGGTGCACGACTGTTTATAGAGTAAACACGGTCGGCTGGAAAGAGTATGGAATTTGGATCTGGATTCAAATCCCATCTTGACGTTAGACTCACTGGGTGGCCTTGCACAGGCCACAGTTTCTCAGGCATCCATTCTCCAGTGAAGAAACAGGAATACTGTAATAATAACAAGGCTATTGTGAGGATGGAAGAGATATAGCTTGTAGAATTTGTGGCATAGTTAAAAGATGCTATATATACACCGTAATTTTGACACCTCCAAACTCTGGAATTGGTGCATTCAGACAACCTTTAGCAATCAGTCTTACTGTCATGCGGACAAAATATTCTCTTTGGCTCATTTTAAACCTATGGTTCCTATAATTCTCATATCTTGCAAATAGCAATTTATTTAATATATTAATTTAAGAGTTATAACATGTGTTTCCCTTTGTGATGAAGGCACAAAAAGTGACTTCTGACATATTTAAAAACATAAATACAATAAAACCATGATAAGCAGTAACACAAAAACGGCAACAACAAAAACACAACATGACAGCAGGAGCTGACAGGGCAAGGTAAAACCAACATTTTTAGACCCCACTAGAATGCAAACAGAGAGGATGAGGTTCTCAAGTCTAAAGGGAGGGAGTTCCACCACTGTGGCACCGACACGGAAGGGTTTCTCCTCTGCATCACTGTCAACATAGCTTCATCTGGCAGCGGCACAAGAAGGAGCCCCCCCCCTCCAGATGGCCTAGGGGTGGTGGTCCATCTGAAACAGGAGAAGGTGGTCCCTTAAGTACCTCGGTCCTAAGCCATAAAGAGCTATAAAGGGTATATTCAGCACCTTGAATTGTGACTAGAACCGAACTGGCAGCCAGTGTAACCATACAAGCAGCAGTCTGACCAAGTCAGATCACCGAGCTTCCATGACCACATGAACCACTGCATTCTGCACCAACTGCAGTTTCTGGATGGTTTTCAAATACAGCCCCAGATATTGTGCATTGCAGTAATTAATTACTGATGTCACCAATGTGTAGTCAGGTCTGACCAACAGCCCAATACATTTTAGACTGACGGAGCATTTTAGACTGACAGTCTTGGATGTCGCAAATGTGGCATAAAGAGGCACCAGCGCAGAGGCCAGCACCGCTCTCCCCGTCTCAGATCCAGTGGAGCGGCCCCAGGGAAGGTGAGTTCCCAGCCGGGCGGCGTAGAAACATAGGGAGGGTGTAACGGGATACTCCGAGGGGATGGGATTGGTCAGCCAGGCCCGAGAAGGGGGAGGGATCGGTGGGGGCCTCCTCTGCCATATCCTATCCGCCTTCCCAAGCCTGGTCGCCATTATATGGGGCTCTCGGACATGCGCCAGAAAATAGCTAGCGCACTTCTGAGTAGCCCCATTGAGCACAGCTGGGGCTTTACCCAGGGGAAGGGAGCAAACGTTCCCTTCTCCTGAGGTGACCTCCCAGCAGCCTGTCTCATGCCCTGGATACAGCGGAGGCTGCATTGGCCTCGCTGCATCTCAGGGCACGGGGTTAGACAGAATTGCACTGCAACTTATATAATGCCACAGTTGGTGCACCAGCCTATGCTGTGCAAAAAAGCCCCAGCCACTGCTGCCACCTGGTTATCCAGGAGCAGCAAAGAATCCAGGAGGACTCTAAAACTGCAAGCCTGCTTCTGCACAGAGAGTACAACCCCATTCGGGACAGGTTCATGGTACAATATCTGCATCGTAGATCTCTGGACCAAGAGGACCTCTGTTTTGTCTGGATTTAATTTCAGCTTGCTAGCCTTTACAGTTTCCCCACTCCACCCCCCACCCCGGCAATGCTTTTGGGCAGGGGTGTCAAACATAAGGCCCATGCACCGGATATGGTGTCGTTATCCGGCCCTGTGATAAATGGACTCTCCCAGCACCACCATCAGCTGCTGAGCTTCGAAGTGATACATTGGCAGAAGCAGCACTGTTGAAAGGGCAGTGCTGGGGAAGCCCAATATTCATGCAGGCCACCCTTTCAGCAGCACCGTTTCTGCTGAGGTGTCACTGCTGAAAGGGCAGCCTGCGGGATAACTGGGCTCTCCCATATCTTGAAAATATGATTAAGTTTTGCATATTTTTTCTTCTGTCATTTGCAGCTAATGAGTTAGCAGGCGTCATGAATGCTATTCGGCCTGCTGTATGAAACAAGTTTGACACCCCTGCTCTAGGGCTTGCGCACCTCTCTGGGATTAGAGATACAGAGAGGCACAGTTGGGTGTCATCACCATCTTGATGGCACCCAACTCCAAACTCTCAGATTATTTTCCCCAATGGCTTCATGTAGATGTTTAGCAACATGGGACACAAGATGGATCTCTGTTGCATGCCACAAACCAAGGACCAGGCCGTGGAATAGGAGTTCCCCAATACCACCTTCTGGAATGTCCCCCTTTCGTTCAGTAATTTCTATTCCTCTTGTTCCTCAAATAATTACTTCCTAAACTGAGTATTCTCAGAGCCCAATCTTAACTAGATAAGTGTGTTCTGCCTGTGCAGGCTGCCACAAAGCAGCCGTAAAGCACTTTGCAGCAGCGCAAGGTGCCTGTGAGCCAGCAGGAAAGCCAGAGCCTTCCCACACGTGCCGGTGGACGTTGGGAGACCCGCTGGAGCAGGTAAGCCTGGCACAGGGGATGAAACGGCAGGCATAGGGTGGGGAGCAGGTGGAACGAGGCGGGGTAGGCAGAACAGGGAGGAGATGGGGTGGGGATGGGCGGATTTGGCCCGGGAGGAGAGCGGGTTCAGCAGCGGCGGTGCCCACCAAATCCAACCCCCCTTCCTGGGCCAGATCCGCCTGCACGGGTTAACACGGACTTGTGCCAGCAATTGAGCTGGTGCAGGTCCGAGTTGACCCATAGCAGCTGCTGGGGCTTACCCCGAGGAGACCTCCAGCAGCCAAAACTCCCCTGCGGGATGCAGCGGAGGCAACACTAGCACCGCACAGGGGTTTAGGTAGGATTGGGCTGTCATACATACAATAGAATTGAGGAGCATAGCAGTGCCAAAGCATCAGATGAAACATTGCCATTGCCCTTCCCTCTCATCTCCATCCAGCAAGTTACTTCATTTGCTGCTTCTGAGTGGTAACCCAGGGTACAGAGGCGTCATCTGCGAGGGGGCCTTGGGCGGTGGGCCCCGGGTAGCAGGATCAGGCCCGAGGCAGGCAGGGTGTGTGTGTCACGGCGAGTCGTCCCATTCATCGGGGCAAGCAAGGAGCGTCGGTGGCGTGTTTGGCCCTCCCTCCCGCCCTGCGCCTCGGTATGGTGCGTAACGGCTACAGCCGTTACGTCAATTCTGGCACCGGGGGGGGGGGGAGTAGTAGAATCACCACTGCCAGGATAGCCACAGTTTGAGAGAAAGAACAACAATGTAAGAAGGACATTGTTTTACCCTTCCTTCCCAGTGATGACACCCACTTAAATAAATGGAGTAGAGCATGTAAGAGAACTAGACATAGATCATTAAAAGTGCCCCATATTTTTTCAGTCTGTCAACACATGGGAGCCATTTCAACCTTCTGATTATTTTGGATAATTTTCCTTCTCTTCATGTCTTTTATGTTTATATCATCGCAAAGGCAAAGTGATCTAAACAGTTCGTAGAAGCAAAGCTCTGAGGTACACCATTTACTTATAACAAGGTGGCATTCTGATAGTTTTCCTAGCAATTTTGTACCCAGCCCCTAACAGGTATTAACACTTGCCTTTTTTGACAACTGCAGCACACTAAGCTGACATTTTCAGAGAGAGCTTTGTACAGAGTTCTCCTCCAGAGGACTGGCAAGTCCCTCTAACAGGGCAACAGAATGAATGTTGGCAGGTACACGTGGCCAATAATACCCAAGAAGGTGTCTCAGCAATGACCTTTCTCAGCCAAGGTGACACATGATGCTGGTATTGTGCTTGGGAGGAGGGAGAGAAGCTATCAAGCTTCATTTGGTTATGTTCACTATAAATGGTAAGGACTCCAAACTCCAGCTTTCTTATGAAGTTTGTAGGCAACTTCAACTTTTATTCGGCTGCGAAAACATTCTTTTATTTTGACATCACATGCATCCCCTTTTATCATAGGGATAAAAAGTATCTTTTATCTAGACAGAATGCATCAAGTTGCAGAGTGACTCACCAAGTGAATCTATTCTATAAATTAAGCCAGAAAACAAGCGTCTCTGAGCCCTGGCAGTGTCTAAATGTCAGGCCTAGGGTGCACAGTAATAAACAGCGATCTGTACTTTCTCAGTGTCAGGGCATTTCAAAGAGGAGGCAGAAGCAGCAGCACAGGTCCCTCCAGTAGGGTTGCCATGCTGCAACTCAGAGATCAGGCTGGTCTCTTTATCCACTGCGGGGAAGGAGGATGCAGCTACAGTTTCTACTGCCCCACGCCTCCACCATCCTGCTATGGGCGAAAACAAGAGCCCTGCTTGGCAGCAGGAGGGGAGGGTGGGGGAAAGGACGAAAGAACAGGGCACCATCATTGTGCACCTCCTGAGGCTCACACCTGGGAGATAGCACACTGTGAGCCCCTGGGACCCCCCAGGCTTGGTGCTCCTCCTCCTTGGTATCACTGCCTTTTCACCTGCCTCCTCTGAAAAAAGTGAGAGAAAGAGGAACAGCCCCTCTGCCTTACCCTCTCCCTCTGAGCAATGTTGCAGTTTGAGCCCCGGGGAGCATAGGCAGCAGTGCCAGTGGTGAGGAGGTGGGCCATACATGGGGAGGGGCTCTGAAGGCACCCCTAAGACTGGAGCTGGCACGGCCAGGGGAGAAGCAAAGGAAGGTGAAATAAATGGCTGCATTCTCTTTTTTGTTGCAAAATTCTTGCAGAGGTCCCTCTGCTCTGACAATTTGGGCTCACCAGAAAGCAGGGACTGGGGCTGAATAATAGGTGGGGAAAACACAGGTGGAGGAAACAGGAAGAATGCTATAGAATTGGAGGGGACATGGTGCAAGGAGGGTACATCCTGGCTACCTAGATTCAAATTCTGCATGAATCATGGATTTATTTAATGACTTTGAGCAAATTATGTAAAGCACTTCTGCAAAAAAAAGGGGGGGCTTTATAAACAGCCAATAATTATTTTTTAAATGATGGTTTCTTTCTAGCACTGGAAGAGAGCTAGGAATCATTGACAAGATGCTGAGGATTCTACAACCTTGCCTCTTTGATGAACTACAGACCAGGCAATCAGGCCAACAACATCCTACAATTGTACAAGGATGATCCCACTGGCAGTGTCTCCTACATTTCAGATCAACCTCCCCGCCCATGCTAATTTATTGTGTTCTCTGTCTTCAGTACTTGTCAGTCTAGTTGAGTCAAGATGCCTTCTCACAACCAAATCCAATCCTGAATGGACTTTTAACAAACGATAGCGGGTACAGGCTAACCAGTTTCAAACTTTTACCACGTACTTAGATCCTTATGTCAAAATCACATATGGCAAGCAAGCTTGTCAGGAACAGAAACTGGGGCTGGCACTCACTGCCACTTACGGATAGTCCATCTGTATGGACATATTTCCATACATATTTGTAGTATTTTGTGGGTGCTGCAATCCCACACCAGAAGAAAAACATGAGCCGGGAAAATACCCCCAAGTCAGATGTCCCTCTGTAGGATTAACAATTAATTAATTAATACATATCACAGCCTAAGCGTGCAAGAATGTCACATACTAGAATGGATGGTGAAAAAACACCTGGAGCCAAACCATTTTTCACCCTCAAGTACAGTACAATGACTGGCCAAACGCTGAGCTTGAAAGCAAAAGAAATCAACTGAGTCTCTCTCTCTCTCTCTCTCTCTCTCTCTCACACACACACACACACACACACACACACGCACGCACGCACGCACGCACGCACGCACGCACGCACGTTCTTAGCTTTCAAGCACAAGCACTACCCTCCTCTTTCTGCCACCAGGTCTAGGAGGCAAAACCTACCTACAATACATCATTTTCAGCTCAACTACAAAATGTAACAAGGCAAGACCCCAAGGAACCATAAAAACGTTTTCTTTCTATGTGACTGAAAGACGAATTGCTCCTTAGACAGCTGGTACAGTGCAGTAATAGGGAGAGGTGGAGATAAGTTGAAACACTATCCTGAAGGAACACTGAAGTCCATAGGTAACAGGAATGTCTGTGCTGACCCAGATAACACACACTTGGAACTGCAAATCCTAAGTACTGGAGCCCCCAAGAGATCGAGGCAGACTGTTCCAAACAGACTCCTCCGTTAAAGATAACTTATTTACCCACAGATCCCACAGACAAGACTTTGCTGACCAAAGCCATTGCACGCAGACACACATACCCCCCGCACCCCACCACTTTCCCAGCCTATCCTAGAGAATTCCTGTAAAGCTATTGGATTAAGATTCAAAGATGAAGACAGTGGGGGCAATGCTTTGATAGTGCCTGGTTGGGCCAATTGAGGAATGTTATGGGCTTTTTCCATAGCTGTTTCTTCTCAAGCCTGGAGGTTTGCAACAGCAGAATGATGCAACTTTACACACCAAAGCCCTTAGTTGCTCCAGGGAAGGACAGGTAGACCAGGGAGCAGTTATGAAATCCCTGGTCATAAATCACATTGTCAAGTATCTAGCATATATTCTGTTTAGATACATCAAATAGTTACTGTATTAGGGTTCTGGGTGACAGCAGAACTCAAGTTCTTTGGTAGTGGTGGCTACTATCTGCTCTCCTGAATTCAGATTTCAAAACCAAGACTTGTGTATAGTATAACTTGTATAGCGTATAATGATGTGTATAGTATAATCATGCCCGCCTGACCCTTGCCCAGCTTGGCTAATATGATCTGCACAGGCCAGTCTGGCCAATTGGGTGGAACCCATTGTGAATTCATCTTTGCAGGAGGGAGTGATACCTAGCATCCTGAAGAACGCAATTGTGTGCCCCCTCCTGAAAAAACCATATCTGGATCCCACCAATTTAAATAATTACTGACTGGTTTCCAATCTTCCTTTCTTGGGTAAGGTGATTGAGCGGGTGGTGGCGTCTCAGCTCCAGGGGATCCTAGATGAGATGGAAGATCTGAAGCAGCTTGGGTGCTTTCTTCCTCCCCCTCTCACCCTCGTCTCCCATGCCACTGTCAGGCTTCTCTCCTCCGTCTTTCCTCTCTCCTCAACCTCAGGTTCTCCCATTTTCTCTCCTCATGTACCTTGCTCCAGCCTGTACTTCATTCTCCCATCTCCTTTTGTCCATTTCTCCACCTCTCTCTCTCTTTCATAGTTCCTCTCTGCATCTCCCCTTTTTCCTCCATCTCCTTCCCCTTACTGACTCCCCACTTTTGAGTCTTCCTGCTTCTGATAGCCCTACCCCCTCCCAATTAGCTAGCCAGGCCAAGCCCTCTCAGATCCCAGTGCTCTGCGGCACCCAGTCACGACGTCATCGCCAGTCACGTGGGAGCAAGACACATGGCCCATATATCTCCTGCAGAGCAAAACTGAGCACCACAGCCATGAAAAAAAAAAATCAATGGATCAACCATGAAGACGGCTTCATATGGATAGCATCATTCTGTCCTAGTGCCTTTGGTTTCCCTTTCTCCTACAGATTCTTTCCATTCCCATCACACAAATAGTGATGCCTGTAACCACGTAAATCTTTCTTCTCATAGGGTTCTCTTTTTCCTTTTCTGAACTCCTTGAGCAATTTCTCACATTTGAAGCATGTATTCAGAAATCATTCTGTTTTAGGAAAAATAAGAACATACTATTGTGTCTTTTCTCATAATATAATAAAACAGGCGTTCCCAACCTGTGGTACGCGGCCCGCAGGCCGGGGGTACGTGAGACGCTGCCTGTTATCAGCTGCTGAAATCAGCAGCTGATAACGGGCAACTGTAGCCTTTTTTCCGAGTTGCAGCATGAGCGGGAGGACCCACCCGCCCACACCACAACCCTGAAAATAAGGCTACAGCCCTGCCGATGTCCCCGGTAGCTCCTTCTACCTGTTCTCCTTGGCGTCGCCATCTTGGATCTCACGAAATCTTGCAAGATCCAAGATGGCGCCACCAAATTCTCACGAGATATGGGTGCTGCTATCTTGGATCTCGCAAGATTTTGCGAGATCCAAGATGGTGGCGCCCAGGAGAACAAGTAGGAGGAGCTACCGGGGACATTGGCAGGACTGTACCCTTTCCCTCCGGGTTGTGGCGCGAGCGGGTGGACCCGCCCACCTGCACCACAATTTCACAGAGGAGGCATTTCACACACACTTTTCACACACACATTTCACAACCGCACACTTAACGATTGTCTTTCACGGGGCTGTAGCCTTTCCCTCTGGGTTGCAACGCGAGTGGGAGGACCTGCCCGCCCATGCCGCAACCCGGAAAAAATACACTTTAACAGGGGGTACACGGGGGCAGCCAGTCCAGGGTTACGTGGGGCAACTGGAAGCCCACATAGGGGGGTAACACAGGCCTCCAAAGACTGGGAACCCCTGTGTGCTAATTTTCATAATCTTTTGTTGGAGGCCCAAGATCAGCCTCAGGCCTCCTTTCCCAGAACACACGCTCTTGATCAGTCCAACAAGTCCTCAGGACAAAGTGGATCTCGCTTGCCTGTTGCGATCTCCTTGCAGAGACTTAGATCATCAGTCAAGAGTGTTTGATGGGAAAAACTAGCTCCCTCACCACCACTGGGTGAAGTGCACTCACAGCCTCTTTCTAGGCTCATCCCCTACCTGTATCTCCTGGCTCAGACTACAGAGGGTCACACCCAGTTGCAGCCTTTTGCCACTGCCTGAATGAATGGCCTAAACCAGTGGTGGCCAACCTTTTTATGACATGTGCCACTTTTAGTTTTTTTGTATCTTGGGCGTGCCACAAAAATAAATAAATAAATAAATAAATAAAGTAAATAAATAAATAATAAATAACCGTGTTTTTATTTTATTAAATAAATTATACTTTTAGCCTCAGTTTCAGTGTCACTTTACTTTACTTTACTTTAGAGCAGGAAAGAAGAGAGGCAGCTCCAGGCGGCAACTCAGGCTGGGGCGGCGAAACGCCGCGCCGTCCTGACTTGCCGCCCGCCCTCCGCTCACCACCTCAACTGAGGTGGTTCCGGCTTCTAGTGGTTACTTTCCTAAGAACAAAGCCACACAAAGTTATTTAAACTGTGATTTAAACTCACCCCCCCCAACACACAGACCGCCTCGCATGAAGTATGATTTTTACATAGAAGATTCTGCACAGAAATGAATTAAACAGAAGTGTGCCTGGTACTGAACTCAATGGAATTAACAGTGCAAACCACAACCCAGTTAAATCAAATATATACTGTATGTGAAGTTGGATGGATTTAAGCCTTAACCCCCCCCCTTTAATTCTGCGGGGGGCAAAAGTGAGCTTCATTGTAACTGGGCTGTGGATGAGCTGTGGCTTCATCCAAACACTCCATTTTTGGGTAACAGCCAAAAATGCCTGTAGACAACACACACCGAGCAACGACAGAACAAGTTGGCGACGGAGCTAACAAAAGAAACCCTACAGACAAGACAGGGAATCCACCAGAGCCCAGTTGGCTGCTGACAAAGGAGTGTGTTGGCAGCTTCGTTAGCACTGCCACACGAAGGGCCCCCCTCCCCGCTGCCAGGTATCCCCCTTCGCCGCCTCTCTCCGCTGAGGGTAGCAAGGCTGGTCTCCACGCGACAACGGACGCATCCCGCGCGCCCGTCTCCCACTTACAGGATGGTGGTCTGTGGCGACACAGCGGGACGCTTTCCAGCATGAGGTGCATGCAGCGCACCGTGGTGCAAAAGCAGAGGCTGGGGCACCACACGCTCCCCCACTGAGGCGGCAGCGGCGGCTGCTGGGAGGAAGCGAGGGACAAGAGGCTCCCGGTCCACAGAAAGAGAGCCCGCGAAAGGCAGTGCCTGCCTTGCGCCGGGCCATGCCGCCGAGAGCCCGAGCAGGGGACGGGACAAATAAAACGTTTAAAAAGCCAAGAAGACTGGCGAGGAGGAGCCGGCGTGACGGGAGGACGCTCTCTCCCAGCCTCCAGCGTCGCGCGGACCCGGAGGGAGAAGCCGAGGCTCCGCCGGGTCCGCGCAGCTCCGGAGGCCGATCGAGAGCGTCCTCCCGTCACGCCGGCTCGGCCTATACTGCCCAGGCCTGAGCCGGCGATTTCGCACATGCGTACAACGGCGTTGTACGCATGTGCGAAATCGCCGGCTCAGGCCTGGGCAGTATAGGCCGAGCCGGCGTGACGGGAGGACGCTCTCGATCGGCCTCCGGAGTCGCGCGGACCCGGAGGGAGAAGCCGGGCGGGCGGCGGGCGGCGGCGGCGGCAGGCAGGCGGCGTGCCACCCGACGGACCTTCCCGTGCCACTCTGTGGCACGCGTGCCGCGGGTTGGCCACCACTGGCCTAAACCCTTCTCTTTTCATCCCCACACCAACCTTCCCCTCATACTCCCTGTTTCTCCTCTTTTCTGAACTCTAAAACCTTACCTTTCTTCCCCTGGCTTCCTCTGGGAAGCCAAGCTAATCTCCCTATGCCCCTTCTCCCCCCACATTTCCCCCCTCTTTATCCCTTAGCTTCTAAGGAATTCCTCTCTCTTCCCCACTCCTCATTTCTCCTTCTTGTAACCACCTTCCCTAGGGCTCCATTGTTGTGTGAAAGTTAGCTGAAGTTTCCCCCTGTCTAGAATAAGTGAGAGTGAGCCAATTCAGCAAGACTCATTTTGAGCCACCTTTTTGTATTTTTAGCACTGTAGTGAACTTTGTGCACCTTTACTCTTGTCTCTCTTTTCCTTTCCCTGCCAAATTATACAGTCGCACCATTGGCCATCACGCTGGGTCCCTGCACCTGATTGTTTTTCCCTGCAGGCACATGTTACATATGATTTTAAAAGCACTGCCGGTAACATCATGTAGCTAGCTAGTGAACTGAATAGCACTCACTTCTAAGGTTCTTGCTATTCAAAAGTATGTGTTTCTAGGAGTTTGCAGGCTGCACTGTCCTGTCTACCATGCATAGCTGCTCTTTATCACTGAGGAAAGCAGCTGGCCAGTTGCTGCTTAGGGAAGTAGCCTTCAAAAACTCTTTGGGATCATTAGCTGCACGAAAGATCATGAGAGCTCATAACATCCAATGTGGAGAAATAAAGATGTCATGAAAGGAGGCAGAAGGTACCCAAGATGTGATAGAGCAGGTTTTATGGAGTGGTACGTCTAAGAATTAGAGCAGTAGTTTTAGAGCCTAAGGTCACAAAGTCTCTTTAGCAAAATGATTGTGCCTCCAACTTGTCACCTCTTTTCAAGCTATGAGGAGACGAGATGCTTGGCTTTTCCCATTGGCAAGCATCTCCTATTCACAAGCACGGCAGAGAGTGCTGGGGTTGCTCAAGTGTTTGCCAAGAACTCTAAGGCAGCAGATTAGCTCCAAAAAGGGCTCCCTCCCACCCAAAAAAGGTTCTTGCCAATTCAGGGCATGCTGGGTTTTCCATCATGGCAAGACATAATGAGGTGCAAGACATGGGCATACCTTATCTTCACATGATGTCACATTACTGTCACTCACACATCCCTGCTATATGCACATTGGGGAAGGGAGTTGGTATAGTCTAATTAACAATGTCTGGAGAGCAAAAGCCAGAGTTTTCCTGCAGGGAACTCAAAACATTTATTCTGGATGACTCTAGAGGCTGGCGGTTAAAGGCAATAAATACAGACCGAATTTCAGAGTGTGTGGAGTAAAATTCTCATTTTTTAATAATATCACTGCTTGTGATCTGACATTACCAAAAGAGATGTTGCAACACAACATCTGAGTAATGGAGGGATAATTATATTTTCTTCAGCTGTGACTGGAGGAGAGTTGGACACATTAATCAGTCTTTTTGGGGATAAAAGAAACAAAATGCTAGATAGTTGCCTAAAGACGCTGCAAGGCCTGTGCTGCAAAGTCCATAGGCTTCTAGGAGAGAGAAAGATTCTCCATTAGATAAATGACTGGTCGCTGCTGGTACTAGGATAGAAGCACCTTAGCAACACGCTTTAATTCCTCAGCTCTCAAAGGCAGGGAATCCAGAAACAGCCATGGTTGGTTCTCCCTTCTTCCTTATCAGTCCTGCACTGCATCATAGTAAAGATGCAAAGAAGGAAGAAATCTCTGATGCAGAGAACTACGGTAAATCCTACATGGAGGGCAAACTAGCCTATGTCAAGAATTTTGACACAGGCAAAGGTGGGGGAGTGTTCAATTTATAGTGGGCCCAGGCTTTGGTAACAGTCCCCTTAACTACTGTTTTAGACTACAGTGTGCATGATTTGTCTAAAACTGGGGAAGTCAGAAACTGGGGTTTGTGAAATTCATTAAGAGCTCTCCTACGTTCGTCCTATAATGCAAATACTGAGACCCAAAGGAATGAGGATTCCTATGGTACCTATGAAAGTGATCAAATAGGATGGCCTGATTAAATGAGTGGGAGAACAGAACGGTTACCCAGTATGTGTAAGATAGGTCTACGTGGCAAAAGGTGAACACTTGGAGGACACTCAATCCAGACCAGAACTCGAGTCTCCATTAACCAAGGCTTGCAGGACCCTGACACAATCATTGGACCATCCTGTCCTTGAGACAAACACAGCCATTTAGGCCGCAAAACAAAGTATCTTTAGTCTCTGGCTCTTCCTCACCAACCTCACTGTCAGTTCAATCACAGCTGCATGTTAATAACTGAGTTATGAACATAACATAAGAACATAAGAAGAGCCCTGCTGGATCAGGCCAAAAGCCCATCTAGTCCAGCTTCCTGTATCACACAGTGGCCCCACCAGATGCCTCAGGGAGCACAAGACAACAAGATAACCTGTTTCCCGTTGACACTCCCTTGCACCTGGCACAGAGAAAACCCACTTCTAAAACCAGGAGGTTGCTTATGGCTTGTAACCTGTGATGGTCTTTTCCTCCATGAATCTGTCCAAACCCCTTTTAAAGGCATCTAGTCCAGGTATGGACACTATCCGCAATTGCAAGGTTATTCACCCAGACCCTCTAGGATTGGTTACAAAAGCAATAAACTAGCTCAACCCCTGAGTAACAGGGACAGCCCATCGAGTTACATTTAGGAATAATAGATTTGTCCAGGATGAGCTCATCCCACAAAAGATCCCATGTTAAGTCTATGGCCAAAAACCGAAAAAGAGTACAGCCAGAGAGTTCAAACTGCTGTCATTTTTCAAAGCACAATCCACAAGGCTGCCTCTTTGGAATTGTATGTGCCATGCTGCATCATGCACTTGCCACTCATATTCTTTGTTGTATGGGCAACTAGGAAAACTAACTTGCTTCCTTGCTCTTTTCTCATTCTTTCTCTGTGTCTCCCTCCCTCCCCTCCATCTTTTCGCATAAATCTCAGACAAACCTAATAGCCCAATCCTATCTAAACACCGCCCCCCCCCCAGCTGATGAAGCTGTGCCACCACCACCGGAGCACGGAGACATGACTTCTGTCAAAGCAAGAGGTCCATAGGATTGGCTGTAAGCCTAGCACCCACTAGGTTCCCTCCAATTTGCTCCCCTTGCATTCTTTCTTGTATTTTCTACATTTGTCTCAGTGAGCTTGCTGGGCACCTTAACCTCACAGCTCAAGCACCAGCACCTTGACTACAAACCATCTCAGCAGATACAGATCTGTACCCTTGGTTTTTGGCCCTTTTTTCTATTTTCCTGTCTCGCGTGGAGCCAAACTGGTGAAGCACTTAGCTTTCCCCTCCATATTGAAAGAGGAAGGGGGGGGGACTGGTTAAGGCAGAAGCCCAGAGGTTAGCTCCAGGCTCCCTACCACACAGTTCCCCTTAACCAACACTGCAGCTACTCAAAGTCCTGGGATCAGCTCACTCTTCAAGTATCAGTTAAGAGTAATCATACAGTGGGAGAGAATAGCTCTCCCACCTCAAGTGAAGCATTTTACAGCCTGTCAAGGAACTTACTCCTTGCCTATAGCCGCTGTTTCAGGCTATAGTGAATCTCTGCCCCAGCCCTGTGCCTCAGCTAGAATCTCTGCTTTCTTTTCTCCGACTTTCTAAGTTTTCTTCCCCACTTTCTTCCTTTCAACCCAGGAGCCCACAACTCCCTTTCCAACCCGTGGCTCTACTGGGTAGACAAGCAGTTTTTCATAAGATGCCAATATTTCTCCTCCCACCCCTCCAGTCTTCCCATCCTTTTCTGAAGACCACATCTCCTCCATAGTGCTAGTAATTTAACCATTTAGAATTTTGCCTTAATTTACTACAAGTTAATTTTTCCTTTTGTCTTCCCTATTATTGAATACAGGGGGGGCCCCATATCCACGGATTTGGTATCCGAGGATTCACTTATCTGCAGTTCACCAGGGTGCCCCCACCCCCATTACTTTAGTTAGGCTTCCAGGACTGGCGCCAAGCAAGCACGTCTCTTTCTTTACAAAAAGTATGTTGGCTTATAGAACAGAGCAGGCAAGCAGCCTGCATACTAGAGGCTCCTGAACGTTAAGCAGGAAGAAGCTTCCTGCTTAACGCTTAAGAAGCTTCCTGCTTAACATTCGGGAGCTTCTCTAGTATGCAGGCTGGTTGCCTGCTCTGCACTATAAGCCAGCATGCTATAAGCATGCTGGCTTATAGCATTATTGTAAAGAAATACACGCGCTTGCTTAGCGCCAGCGCTGGAAGCCTAACTAAGGTAATGGGCGTGCCCACAGGGGATAGAGTTCCCCCCTATCTGCAGATTCCCGGTATCTGTGGGGGGCCAGGAATCTGCACTGCAGATACGGGGGCCATACTGTATTTATCCCCCCAATAATATTATGTGAATTGATAACTGTGGCTCATCTTTTGCAAACACCAGTATCCACTGGGGTCGCCATGAGCCAACAGCCTCAAAGACTCAAGGTGCACACAGCTGGCGTGCATGTGTATTAGCATATAGTCATGTACTTGAGCACATGTGGGAACAACTATATGCTATCCATATTATTTGACTGGAGTCACCTAAGCAAATGCAGTTCAGTCCCCGCCTCTACTCGTTTGTACCAGCTCAGTTAGGAAATACTGTATATGGAAATTAGTCTTTTTAAGACTGAAGCAAATTAGAGGCAATTTTTAAACTCTGACAATAATGCATTCTTCTCATACTGACATAATTATATGAATTCGTTTTTTGTTGTATGAGTAAAGATATGCCCTAGGTTTTCAATTACTGTATATCATTCTCCACTTATATAAGAGAAAATGAATTCATATAATTATACACTTTCAGAATAGTTTAGCTCTTGAGGTTTCTCCACAATGAACCATGGGAACAGTAATTTTACAAGGTGGCCAAGGATTTCCAACACCTATAATTCCCAAAGTTGCTGGGGGAAAGAAGAGGGATAAGCCGCCCCTTTTAAACTGAGCTTGATTTAATGGTGTGCTTGTAGATAGTTCCTCAGTCACTAGTATTTATTGTGAAAGGTTGCTAGTTTCTGTCTAATACAGCAATACCTCAGATAGCGCGGGGATAAGTTCCCTAAAACTTCTCAGCCTAAGTAGACCCATGCAGGTGATGAGGGCTTACCTCTGGGTAAGTGAACAAAAGTTCCCTTACCTGGAGATCTCCAAGGTCTGAAGCTCCCCCGTGGAACACAACGCGCACTCCGTTGGCATGGCTGCATTGCTGCACAGGGAGTTAAGTAGGATTGGGCTGGGGCGGTCACCATCCTATTGTAACAATTTCTTTGTAACTATTATGCTGGTATTATTGCATTACAAAATGTAAGCTATGTTAATTTTTGCTACATAACTACTGTACTTTGCTTATTTATGTTCAGTTTATGATTATCTATGTTCCTTCAAGTGCTTCTCAGCAGTGTATAAGTCAACAGTGCCCCCAATTTATGGTGCTGGATTTTCGTTTTCTTCTTTCCCCGTGTAAAATGGGAAAAGGGGGGAGGGAAGAGAGAGGTATTTCTCCATTGGAATTACACAATTGTATACCTCGATCAATGTTTTCTCCACCATTTGTCTGTATGTTGTAGGCAGAAACAAAGACTGGAGCACTGCTGGAGAATGATGCTACAACTTATTTACTGGAAGCAGTTCCACATGCTGTGCTTGGTGGGTGGGGCTGGACTGCAGCAAGGAGTTATTACAGTGAATTATTTGGGTAAAGAACCAGCTCTGATGGCAGCAGATGTTTTATTTCACTTCCTCTCAGTCCTCTTCCCCACAAGAGATCAATGCTCCCTTTCCCTCCACCACTGACCAGAAAGCTTACGGGTTGTAATGACACCACCTAGGCAGGGCTTCTTTTAACAGGTTACAGTCCATTCTATAAAACACTGCCATGTACAAGGAGAAAGATTTGCTTGGATTTGCAAGGAGTGCTTTTGTGCCAACTTCCTCCAACATGTTTTACAACTGACCTGCAAAGAATGTGTGTCATTGAATAGGATATACAGCCCTGGAGAGCATAAAATACAGCTGCGTTGTTTAATAATCTCTCATCCGCGAGATTGGCGAGACAAGGGAAGGTGATCTAAGTGAGATAACTCCATCTAGTGTGTTAGAAAGAACAGCTTTGCTACCTTCACCAGTGGAAGATTCTTATAAATTCACTCGGACTGTCAGAGCAGCACACAAGAGTCATACAATGTACTGACAACAGCAATGTCCAAATACTTCAGCCTTTGGCCACACGCTATGCAAACACTCTGGATAGCTTCACAGTCAGATTAAAATGCCAGAGCAACCCATGGTAGTGCACTTCAAATGTGCTCACTAATTTATTAAGTTTATTCTTAGCAAGCTTAGAGACATCAGAACACAGAATTTCTCAATGACAAACTGGTAAGGAAATGGGGCTGCATAGTATTTCATACCAGGTTAGGCCCTACAACTCACCCACGATTGAGAAGTACAAAAACAGCTGCACCAGACATACAAGGGGAAAATATCTTCATTTAAAGGAACTTCTGGACATGTTTGACAATAGACGTAATGGTACAGCAGCATTTCTCCATTCCAGAGCTCCTGGCATGTTGCTATTTTGCTTGCCCATCTCTTTTCTCTTACTTATAAGCACGCATTCCAGATTGAGCTATGGAATGTCATATGGAATCACAGAATTGTGAGGCTGGAAAAGATCTTCCACGCCAAGCACCCCATATAGATCAATCCACATAATCTATACTATATTACATTGAGCTGATTTGTGTTGCTGAAAGCTTCTGCACATCTTTCAGCAAGGTTCTATCCCCCAGCATTTGGCTGAACTATTTGATGTCATGAAATGCTCATTAGATTCTAACTTTTTAATGAAACTCTCAACTATAGAATGTTAAGTGTACAGGCCAGCTTCCATTCAAAATTGTTTTGTCAAACTGTCCTTTGGCCTGCTCGTGATGTATAGCAATTACAGAACAAAGGTCAGATTGCCCACTGTGAGAAACACATTAATAGAAAAAAGGAATTCTTTACCTGTTCTGGGAGGAGGAAGGGGGGGCATGACTCCTGAGTATACCCCTCCTACTCCACGAGGCAGGGCCGGATCGAAGATCAAGGACTCCTCCCTGTTGGAGGGCATCCCCGCCCCCAGTCCGGAACTGAAGAGCTGGAGAAAATGCCCTCACCGAGGCCGCTGCCCACAACTCAGGCACTCCGGACGAAGGTAGAGGCAAAAGGAAAACATTAAACATGACAAATGGTGACACACGACCTGCTGGCACTTTGGGCCGTCTGATGCCAAGCCACAACAGATCTATAAACATGGAACATAGAACACACACACACTGGAAAAGAAGGGGGGAATCCCCCCAACCCCAGTAATCCAGAGGAAAACCCAATGCCCTGGCACTTCTGCAGGGAATCTGGGCTCTAGTATTAAGGCTACATATACCTATTCCCATCCCACGAGCTGCTGCGTCAATTAGAGGCAGGCCAAATGCCCCCTTCCTCCTCCCAGAACAGGATATTCCCAGGTAAGGAATTCCTTTTTCCGCTGGAGGGAGGGGGGGCATTCGTGACTCATGGGACCTAACAGAGCAGTACCATCAGGGGTGGGCCAGAGGTGGTGGCTCGATCAATGTGCCACCACTCTCTGTAACACCCTTCTCCTGAAGGAAGTGTCAGCCGACACAACAAGATCTACAAAGGTGCTTCACAAAGGTGTGACTAGAAGACCAGATCGCTGCCCAACAAATTTCTGCAATGGAGCTGACACCCTCGAACGCTGCTGAGGCGGCTGCTCCCCACACAGAGTGAGCGGTGATGCCCTCCAGTGGCTCAGCACCAAAAGACAGGTAGGTTGCCCTTAATTCAATGGCTGCCCTTAACCACTTAGACAAGGAGCTGAAGAGCCCCCCCCCCCCCCGTGTGTGCGCCACTGCTTTTTTTCTTGGGTGTGATGGGTTAGGGCAAAAGGATGGTAACACCAGTTCCTGGGACAGGTAGAAAACAGAATTCACCTTGTGGACAAAGGCCATATCCAGACTGATTACCTTATCCCTGTGAAATATGCACAAGTTGGAATTAACTAAAAAGGACCCCAGCTCGGACACCCTACAAGAGGAGGTGACAGCAACTAGAAAAAGCATCTTAAGAGTCTATTCCCTCAGCAGTACCATTGCTAGTGGCTCAAAGGGATGTCCCATGAGAGCTCCCAACACCCTGTTCAGGCCCCAATTTCAGCTCCACAGCCCTTATATCTATCAAGTGTTGGATGGCCTGTAGCTTGAGGCAGTGTTTCAAGGGGTCCCTGGACACCAGCACCCTCCAGAACCTGTCCCGGGATTTCCTTGAGAACTCTAGTGAATAGCCCCCGGACACGGTTTCTAGCACCCACGTGTCGCCTGAGATGTCCATCCAATGGTGAGTAAACTCTAATAGGCACCCTCCTATAGAACCAGAGGAGACGCCTAACCTGGCATCATGCTCTACATTGTTCTTTGTAGGATTTGGAGGTGTTGGAAGAATTTCCTCCCTGCTAGTGGCCCTTGGGGAAGAATCTGGCTTTGTTCCACTTATTTCTAGGTCTGTGACGGTCTCTAGGGCAGTTGTTGCTGCAAAAGGAATGGGGGGACAGACCTTATCTATTCTTGATGGTCTCATTCTTCCCTGTGGGGAGCACTTTCCTCTTGTCCTTGTTTTTAATAAGGAGAGGCTTTAGAGCTTGGCCAAAGAGTTTACCTCCCTGGAAGGGCACGCTCACCAAATCGATTTGTGAGCCAGAGTCACCTTCCCAGTGATGCAACCATATATTGTGTTGTACCACCACATTAGATGCTGCATTTAGTTTAGGGACGCATATGCCAAGAAGGCAGATGCTAGTGCGATTTTTCTCAAGGTAGTCTTTGCATGCCCTTTCAGTGGCGGCCAAATGAGACCCATGAGAAGACAGCCCTTGCCATGACTGAATTAGTGGCCCATCCTGGTTCCCCACCAAGAGGATAAAGGAGGGAGGGAGGGAAGGAAGGCAAGCCACAAACACACAAAGAAAGGAAAGGTAAGAGTCCTTGAGAATTCTTTTTGAAGAAAAAAACATTGAGCTCTCAGAAAAACCCGACCTGTTCTCTGGAAACGTAGAGCCGGACCAGGGGCGGGGATGCACTCCAACAGGGAGGAGGCCTTGATCTTTACTCCAGCCCTGCCTTGTGGAGTAGGAGGGGCATACCCAGGAGGCACAAATGCCCCCCTCTCTCCAGAGAATAAGAGTTTAATGTACACTAATGGTGCATTCTTAATTGACTTGGTATTGTTCAGATGGAGGTAATTTTCAAGAAAGAAAAGTACCCCTGCTCCTTTGCTAGTGTATTGTACATGGGCATGTTGATGATATTTTTACCCCAACTTTTCACCCATAAAGGTCCACAAGACAGCTTACCAACTAATAGAAAATCAATGTCAACTACAATATAATCAATAAATAGGCAAAAGGACAGGAAAACACACAGTAGCAACTCACATACAACAACAACCAGCATGAAAATAAGCACAGTATACAGTACTCGCAAAAGTTGTGCAGTCAATGAGCCATGTATCAGTGTCTCCTCTAAAGCCCTCTGAAATAGAAATGTTTTTGCTTGCTATCTAAAGGCTAGCAGCCTAGCAATAAGATGAGCCTCCCTAGGGAGAGTTCTACAGCCTTCACTGAAAAGGCCCTTTACCATATTACTACCTATCACACCTACAACAGTGGGGGATGACGACAGAACAATATAGAGTATAGCACAGTGAATACAAGCTACAAGTGTAAAGTATTTACACCTGAATAACCCTACAGGGGTAACTAGCTAGCACCTCTGACATATGTTTATGGGAACACACTCTAAGATTTCTAGGCAAGCTCTGGTAGCAGCTGGGGGTTGTTGTTTTTCTCATCACTTTAAGGTGACATTCTTTTCCCTATTGAGAACTGAGATCTTTATAAACAGCATATCCCACAGTCTTGTTGCCCACTGATGAGTACTACTGGAAGTCAGGCTCTCCCCAGAAGATTGCATGCATGCATCCTACAGGCAGTAAGGGGATCACTCTTTCACTGGAGCAAAACTGAGCAGGGTTAATCCTTAACAGGAAACAGGAAAGCTTTGCTGCCCAAGATAAGCCTGTACATATAGCTTTAAATAAAGCAGCAAATGGGACAGTATATTTTTGGCCTGCGCTGCCACATAAATCAGCAAGATATATACTGTGGGCAGGCCCTCACCAGGCACAGGGAAGTTCAGTAAGCCTCATATACTAGCTCTATTAGTACAGAACAGTTTCTAATGCCAAATGCTCAAAAGCCATGTGCTTGGCCTGTAAACAATCACTCAATTGACCTAGAAGTCATGAGTTGTTTGAAAAGATAACAGGTGAATTCTGATAACCATGAGCAGATCTGATTTGTCTGAGAGCCCCACAGTTTCAGTAAACTTGTGAGTCAATGGAGACTGGCCCAGGTCCCCAAATAAATCATACAAAGAAACCAGTTTAGAAAATGGATGTCAAAGCAACTGAGCCCAATTTCTTACTTTGGGGCAAGAAGTTCTGTATCACCCTAAAATTTAAATCATTTTTGATAGATGCATTTCCAGACGCTTCTCGAGTACTTCTCATGCTATAAATTCCACAATTTTCCTAAACAACTAATTCCATTGTTCAAGTCATTAAAGTTTAGATGTTTTTGCTCTAGTGTTTGATATCAACCTCTCTTGATGTAACTTAATTACATCTCTTATTATTTTTCCTCAGTAACACAGAGAGAAGAAGTCACACTATTCCCTTTTTTGGTAACTTCCATTTGCACCCCTTCTTCTGGCATATCATGTGCTAATCTGGAGAACAAATAGGCTTACGTGCTTCACTCCTCCCAAACAACACTTGCACAGGGTGCTGTTGTCTAACCTTTCCCCTGCCCAACCCACAAATTACAGAAAGGGATTGTTATACGGGGCTGATACAACCATGGTCGTGTTAATCTGGTGTGTGTGTGTGTGTGTGTGTGTGTGTGTTTAGTATACAGTTGGCTCCCCATATCCACGACTTCAGCATCCGCGGATTTGTCTCACCGCGGATACTTTGCAGATATCAGGGCCAACGCTTTATGGCGCGTTTATGACCCAGTGCTGGGGGAGCGTATGCTCCCCCAGCGCTTTTCTACACAGGATTGCGCCATTAAGGACTGTTATAACATTGGCCCATTTTCTCTTTCCAGCCCTGCCCTCTCCTCCTTAACATCCTTCCCCCCTTCCTCTGTCCTGCTCCATCTTTCCCAGCCATTCCTTCCTGCAGACTTCATTTTATTCTCTTTGTGAACTGTATTGTTTATAATGTTTGTTTTTTAAGAAACATTTGTTAAACTGTACATCAAAGAAAAAACCTGTTACCCCTAGTTCCATGGAACAGGGGAGGGAGTGGTCCTCACTGCTACTGGTCACAGTAGAAGACTGTACCAGGCAAGAGGGACCATACGTTGATACACAATAGGATCCCAAATTCAATCTCTGGCTTCTCCAGTTAAAGGATCTTAGGTAGGTAACAGGGTAACAATACTCAGCATGAGACTGTTACAAGCTGCTGCCAGACAGAGGAGGACAGGTCCTTATATCTAGATGCCACAAGAAGACTGACCATGTTGGCCCCAAGGACCAGCCTTAAAGTATTAGCTGGCAGCCCAATCCTATCCATCTTTTCAGCACTGGTGCAACCATGCCAATGGGGGTGCATGCTGCATTCTGGGGGGGGGGGGCAGTTACGGAGGCCTCCTCAAAGTAAGGGAATGTTTGTTCCCTTACTTTGGGGCTGCATTGTGGCTGAACTGGTGCTGGAAAGTTGGATAGGGTTGGGCCCTTAGACTACAAGATTCCATTTTATGAAAAAAAAATCACTACTTTTCCTGTTCTTCAATTACTGCTTGTTCTGATCTTTTCTGCAAGTTAATTCAAGGCTGCCCTTTGATTTGATATTTATTTTGGAATGTCTGTACAGTGCTGAGGTACGGATGGCGAGAGATAACTTGGTTAAAGCAGAGAAACTTGGGAAAAGAACAATAAGAACCTTAACTATTCATTTCCTGCCTTTTTAGTCAGAGTTGCCACTTCAGATGGATTGAGGGAAGAGGAATGGGGAAGACATTTTTTTCTGCAACTACTACTCAGAAGTCTTGCAAAGGTGTATATAAATGCAACAAAGGAAAGGAAATCCATTTCCATTCCAGTTGTGCACAATGATACGTTAAACATACAGTGCAGTCCTATGCGTGTCTACTCAGAAGGAAATTCAATGGTGCCTACTCCCAGGTAAGTGTGTATAGGATTGCAGCTAAAGTTTTTTTTTTCTAGGAAGCAAATGTAGATATATTGGGAGAAGCATCTCAGTCCCTCCTGTTTGGTACTCTGAAACTGTGACTTTTAAAGCAGATTTTTGGGAGAAAGGACAGGTATACAGTACTCATATTATATCTGCAAGAAATTGAGACGGTTCACAAGTCATCATCTCCTGCTGTGAAAAAAAGACGTGAGAGAAGAGGGTACAAGATAATGCACCCCTCACTGAAAAAAGAAACCAGGTGGCACAAGAATACCCTGGCGTGACAGTGTTCTGTCTTGACACTTTTTTTGCTTTTCGATGAAGCAAGCATAACACCACATGGGCCAAAGTGCTAATTCATTTGCTTAATATTTAGCATTTGTATCGTAGTTTCTGAGTGTGCAAGACAACTCACAGGTATTAACTTGATAGAATTCTTACAACTCTGTGTAAGGGAAGAAAGTATTATTCTCCCTATATTGCAGCTGGGAAGTGAAACTGAAAGGAAGAAGCTACCCACTACATCAGCTCTCATATTCCCTTTCTTCTATTTTATCGTCTGTATTAAGCATTGAGACACTTTCAAATGCAATTTAAACCTCCACATATCAAAATGCTCTGAGACATTTACAAAGCTGACAAAATGGTGCTTTGTGGAAGAACATGAACAAGTAACATAATGAGAATGGTTTAAGGACTGTAAGAGCTGAAAGTGTCCTTCCAGGTCCTGCTTCTGAATCTATAGCACACATACTACTCCCTGCTCCAAAGTTTTTTTCTCAGTAGCAAGCGGGGGGGGGGGGGAAAGAGAGATCTATACACTTCTAAAATCATGTTGGACTATTTCTGTTGTGACAGGACAGGCAACACTGATTGTGGGACCCCAGAGAGAGAGAGAGAGAGAGAGAGGGAGAGAGAGAGAATTTGGAAAAACAGTACTGCCTGATAATGGACAACATCTAATGCTATACTTTCTGTCCTATATACGTATTGACCTGAGTATAAGACTCACTTTTGTCCCCTAAGGCAAGTCTTTAAAGTAGGGGTGCAACCTATAATCAAAGTCTGTCTCTTTCAAAGGTAAAAGCTTTTTCTTTTTTTAAACTGCAAAGTGCTGTGTTTTCAGCTCTTAATCACTTGCTAAATGGTCAGATCTTTCCAGCAGGCTCTAGCCTCAGGAAGCTTTTGAAAAAAATTAACCCTTAAGTTCCAGCCCCAGGACTCTGTGGAAACTAAGATATTTATTGATCCTGCAGTTTGAAAGTTGAGAGCAAGAGTTCCTGCATAGGCTTACCATATCCAAAGGGGGACAGAGTGCCAACCTTTAGGCTGCAATCCTATGCACACTTTCCTGGGAGTAAGCCCCATTGAATGCAATGAGACTTACTTCTGAGTAGACATGCATAGGATTGTGCTGTTAACTATTGAAATTTGGGCAGGTGCAGCTCATCATCATGGAAGGGTGCAACAAGCTGCACCTGCCCAAATTCCAAAGGTTAAAGGTAGGCACTCTGTCCCCCTTTGGATCTGGGAAGATTACTTATACTAGGACGCCCAGATTCAATAAGGGACAGGGTGCCTATGCCTTTAACTGTACTAACGCTGTACTGTTTTACTAATGTGTATATTTTCTTTAAGTTAAAAAAGTTAAAGATGTATTTTTTTAAAAAAATAGCACCAAACTTTAAGGGTGCGGCTTATAATCAGGAGCGTCCTATACTCGGGGCAATACAGTATATGGGAAGGAGTACTTTATTTTAAAAAGTATGATGGGGGTCTCTGTGATTTGTGCTACCTAAATACCCTGAGAGTGAGTCTGCATGTTATGCAAGTGACATGTATGTACATCATCTTTCGCTATGGGGAACAGATGGCACATAGCTCTCCATGGGTTTCTCCTTCACATGGGCTCATTTGTGCACCCTCTGTCACTGCTTCTGCCTCACATACAAAACAGCTTTGCAAAAGACATTAGGTCACTGTGGTGTTTGAATGTGAGTTTATAACTTCCCACAGTTAAATCGAATGTGAAACCAAAGTGCAATCTTTGAATCCCATGCAAACTCAATCCCAGCATCTCCAGTTGTGTTATCTTAAGCAGGAGAAGACCTGAGAAAGACTTCTACCTAAAAAACTGAGGAGCCATTACCAGTCAGGATTGTACTGTACAGGGAAAATGAACCAGTAGTCTAACTCAGTATACAGGCTTTGCACTGGACTGGACAGTATACAGGCGTTGCTCAGCCTGCATCTAATTTTGTTGTAGGGCAAAAACTAACAAGCCACTGTGGCAGCATCAAGACAAAATGGCAGCTATTTCCATACATTGACAAATACAGTACTGTATATCAGTTTTTATACTGCAGATAGAGTACTGCATCAGGGAGAATAGTAGAATATGTGTCCCTGGGAACAAGGCAGTCACAGTATTCAGTCAACAATCATAGCTGCGGGTAGAAAGAGGAGAGTAGTCAGATAAGACACGTTCCTGGTTCTCTTACGCCTCTCTCTTAAGACGTTTTTATTTAGGTCAGCATTCGATGTCTGACATGGTGGGCTGGCTTTTTAACAAATGTAAATATAGGTGACCCACTGAGGTTGTTTCTTTTAATTGTTTTAACTATTTGTTTTTAATTATTTTAATGTGTGTGTATGTATATATATATATATATATATATATATATTCTAATGTTTTTATTGTAAGCCGCCTTGAGTGCCCTTGCTGGGAGAAAGGCGGGGTATAAATTCTTTAAATAAATAAATTATGCTTTGCAGTGTGACTTGCTGCCCAATCCTGGCCAACTTTCCAGCACCAATGCAGCCACAATGCAGCCCCAAGGTAAGGGAACAAACATTCCCTTCCCTTGAGGCCTCTGTGACTCCCCCCCCCCCCACACACACACAATATGTAACGCACGCCCTGTTGGCACGACTGCATCAGTGCTGGAAAGTTACTTAGGATTGGGCTGTTGGTTACTCTAGCAGCAGACAGCAAACGAAGAAATAAAACAGGTACATTCTGAAAATGCATTGAAGCACAAACATGGCATGAATCACTTGAAACACTTCATTGTGCATTTACAGACATCCGGAACTTTGACTTTTGGAGCAACGCAGGTTGTGCCCATAATGCAATTCAAGGAGCCTAGAGTTGGTCAAGAGGATTTCATGTAAGAAGGGAGTTTCATCAGGGGGTGACAGAAAGCTGCTCCAGAACTCTACTCCACAGAATAATGGGAGTGCCTTACGCAGTTGATCTGGTGAGATTGCTACAATACAGGGATGGGAGAGAAACAAGGCACACAGCTCATGCACCTGGTCTTCCTGTGCACCCTCAGGTACCTCATGGGATGACTGTGACAGACACAGCACCCTAACACAGTCAGTCCCACAAGGGGTATTTTAGTGCAACCAGGAAGGGAACTCCCCCCAAAGGGTGGTGCCCTCCTATGCCCTTCTTCCCATCTGGGGTGAGCCCAGTTACCAGGGTTCCATCAACAAAAGTTGGTTGCTAAAGTAGCATTCAGAGAGCGGAGTAACCTGGCCAATCCCAACTCCTCTTCACATTGTAGCAATAGCCATAAGCAAACTGTAAGAGAGCAAAGGGCACTAGATCGCCACTCTGTTCTGAATAAAACAGGTTGGTGAATTTTCAAAGATAACTGTAATCGTCTATTATTTAAAAAAAATTAAACAATAGGCAAGGTTTAAATAGGCAAAACCAGCACTTGAAGTTAAAGGGAAAATGAAATAAGATCATATCACAAACTATGTAGACTTGTCCCTAGCTAGTATTATTCACTTAGAGTGCAATTTTCATTGTTTGTTTCCTGAGTCTAGAGGGGCATGACAGCAATGTGCAGCTAACTCTGCAAGTGCTGGACCAAAACACAAATCTCAGTCAGATGCCCTCTTTTTGGGATTTTGCTTGATCAACATTCTCCTTTGGCTCCAATGGCAGGAAACCCTACTTTAGCCTTTTGGATCTCCCCTTGGTCGTGGTCAGGTGGAAGAACTTGACCAATGGACAGGTGTAAGCAAAACCTTGTGGATTGCTAGTGTTATCCTCCTAACTTACAGCGAAATCCTATCTAGGATTCCAGTGCCGGAGCAAGTGCTCTGGCGCCGGAAACTGTTGCAAACGTGCCATAAGGAAGTACTCGTGCCTACTCGGTATGAGCATGCGGCCGCCGAAGGCAGGTAAGGCTCCCACCGGCGGCCACATGGGCGGTCCGGAAAGCGAGGGAGGGGGCCATTGGACAAGCCGGCCCAGGAGGAGGCGGGGATGGCGTCAGCCATTTCCCTGTCCCCGCCGGGCCAGCTCGGCCGTTACACGGCCTCCTCCTACTTCCGCCAGCTATTAGCTGGTGGAAATCCAAGGAGGACGATAGGGCCTGCTCCAGTTTACACCCGGGGAAGGAGACAAACGTCCCCTTTCCCGAGTAGACCTCCGGGCCACCGCATGGCGGTCCCCGGCGAGAACGGGATCCGGTGGGCGGCCCTGGGCCACTGGCTGGACCCTTACTCAGGATTTCACTGTCATTGTTGTACCAGGGACAGGTGTCAACTACACTGGTGTTGACAATACATAGGTTAAGGCTTTCCAATGGACATTCAGGATACAGAAATCATAATGGCAGAGCAATCCAAGCTAACTAAGCAAAACCAGCTTCATGTTACATCCAGCTAGGAGCTCCTCAGGAGGATGAAGGAGTCCTATTCATGTATAGAATGATTATATAGAGGACAACACATTTGACTAATTTGAAGAGGGGGAAAAGGCCTATGGGGTAAAAGGCCTATACTATAGTAACCTTTTTTCTTTTCTGAGAGATTTCCATTAAAGCTATGTAACCAGTGAGTACACTGAATGGTTTAAAAAGATTGCTGGATAGAAACTGAGAAAAATCTGGATTGGAATTAGGTGCACGCTGTTAAGAATGAGGGGTGTAAACCAATGAATCAGTCATCTGATTCTGGAAGAGAGTGGTTGCATGAGATCCAGGCGGAGGGTTTCATTCATGCTTCCCATGAGCCACATTTGCTAGATTAATGATGAGAACTGGGTGAAAGTCTTTAGCTTGCTATGCTAAACTAGGTCCAGATGGGATCTGACACCTCTAACCTGGGTAACTACAGAAATGAGGTGTGTATGTATGAGTCTATTTGTGCTTGTCTGTCTGTGTATGTGGGCTGAGGCCTAGTGGCAGTAGGCAGCCCTGTATGCGATGAGGGAATGCTCTGGCATAGTGCACAGCACAGCCTGGACGTCCAGAACAGTATGTTTTATGAAATGTTGTTGGCAAAAATGTGAAATTATTTGGCTGTGTATTCATGGATCTGGCAAATCAAAAACTGTAAGTTTAGTATCTCCCCTTTATAGAATAAAATGAAGTCAGATATTTTTAGCTACTCATTGTTAGCTGGAGAACAAAGCCATAACTAAGTTATTTAGTCTCTTAGCATTTCTGTGGCTGTCAAATCCCTCTATGGTTAAGGAATGGCAGTTGTTAGCCTAGTACACCCTGGAGGGCAAGAACATTCAGCCTTTAGGCAGCCCACCAGCACTATTAACATCAAATATCGACCAACACATCTTCCATAATACTTAGGCCAGCCCAGTAGCTCTACTCAACTGTCAACAGGCAGCTCTTATATAGAGACTGGCAAGCACCAGATGTTCCCCATGCCTCTCTCCGGGTATTAGAATGATGGAGATTTGATTTAACCCTGGGGAGAAAAACATCTGATTTTGACAGATCTCTGCATGCAGCCAGGCCTGAGATGATATAAACACCATCATCTAACTATGCTGCAAGAAACACTAGCAACTCAGAAGAAAATAACAAAATGCATGGTATATGCTTAGGCGGGTATATTCTCATGATCCCTTAATGCAGAGGTTCCCGAAACTGGGGCGTTGCGACGCCCCAGTCTGAGATTAGCCGAGCACAGTCTGAGATTAATGGTCGCTACCCCTTAATGGGGGTGGTGACGTGCAATGTGACGTGCAGTGATGGCGGCGGCGCCTCCAGGAATGCACCACTACTGCCGTGGGTCACGTCACGATCATATCAAGGAACCATTTTGGGGCGCGAGGAGGCCTGCAGAGGGGATCGCTGCCCCTCTGCACCCTCTGGAAGCCCAGCGCGCCCACCAGGTGAGTGTTATGCTCCCTTTTTTGACTCGGTGGCAGCGCGATCCCAGAAGCACCATCACCACCCCCACCCTCTGCAAAGACTTACAAGGGGGGGGGAGTTTTGGGAACTTCTGTTGTAGGTAAGCATAATTATCCCCATATTTCAGATGGAGAGCAGAGACTCAAAGTCAGTGGTCTAAAGTCACAGGCGGCGCAATCCTATCCAGCACCATCACAGTGTGGGCGCCAGACCCACACTATATCCAGTGCTGGAGAGAAGCGGGCTGGGGGTTTCCTCAGAGTAAGGAGATGTTCGTCCCCGTACCCTGAGTAATGCCCCAGCGTCTGCTATGGGTCTATTCGGGTCAGCACCACCTAATTTAGCGGCGCTGACCCGAGAAGCCCTGTGTTGGGGCTGGAGGCCTGGGGAGGAAGGATTGGCACCCGATGAGGATGCCAATTCCTCTCCCCTCCCAGGCACGATCTGCCCCTCTCTGCTGTCCCCCGCCCAGTTACACCCCTCCTCACCCTCTCCCCCACCCTCCCCCAGCGCCGCTTGGTGCGAGACTTACCTGCTCCACGGCTCCGGCCTCCTTCCTCTTCAGCGCGGCACCGTCACTGCCTACTCATCGGGTGCTACAAACAAACGTGTTTTATGGCACATTTGCAACACCCTAGGCCAGCGCCAAGGTCCCAGCACTGGCACCAGCCGAGCACAGGATTGCGCCACTAGTGAGTTCATGGTGGAGTAAATGTCTGACCAGGGAAGTCCTGAATCAGAGTTCAATCTTTCAGCCACTAAGCTACACCAGATCTATGTGATAAGTCTGAATCTGGTTTAAGCAAGTAATGTAAAGATACCCTCAGTAATTGTGAATACATTTCAAAGTTAATTATATCAAATTATGAGAGAAAGTATCCATAAATATGCCAGGAAGACTAGAAACAATATCTTTGATAATTCTCTTCATAAAAACATAAGAATAGTTTAAGAATGCTAAGGTTGAGAACATGCTCTAAAATTTTCTACAGCACCTCTGGTCTGTGATAGTGGTCATGAGAAGAGAACTGGAAGATGCTGTTCATTTCTGATTAATCAAACCAAAATAAGATATAATGATTCTGAAAAATCACAGTCTACAAAATAGGAACTGCAAAATGATCCTTGCATATACTTCTAGCAAAGAAGAGCAAACAGGCCCGTCATTTAAAGGTAGGTTTTCCTTTAAGTAGAGAAGCATACGAACATTTGTCAAGCTCCATAAAAGCCCCCCTGAAAGAAAGCAGGACAGGGCTACAAAGCGAACAGACACTGTGGGCTAGACCCTGATCTCAGAGGCACCACTCCACATCCTGACATTTCCTTATGCGCACAACTGAACTGTTTGTAAAATGTAAATATTTAGCTGCTGCTGAAGCGGTGCTTTCAAAAGAATTAACCCTGAGCCACCAACCCCACCCCCCATAAGCTGCTAACAGCATCCTCATCTCTGTATATGTTTCTTCTTAGCCATGGATAGCAAGAGGTTATTCTGACAAGCCTTTGGCAAAACATGAATTAGGAAGATAACAAAATAACATGGTTCCCAAGCATCCTGGATTTGTGAGTAGTATAAAGAGCAGCTTTTCTTCTATGAATCATAAAAAGGGCTTGCCAGGTTGTACAGAGTCCTGTGTATCCAGATGGCCATGATGCAGAAGTCAAGCAATGTATGACAATTTTCTCATATTCAAACTCTGACAAATAAAAGGGCATTGCTAGCCCCTTGGTAATGCTAATTATGCACAGTTACCAAGATGAGACATTTTTTTTAGAAGAGCTTGAATTGGCGTCATTACGTTTGAAAAGTCTTAATCACCTTTGACTAAACATAAGGGTGTCCACAGACAGAGCTATTCTGCACCATTCATTAAAAGACCAACTTTCACAAAAAGTTTCTTGTTCTAGAATTCCCAAGGATTTTCACTAAGAATGTCTTTTAGACCGGAAAGTGTCACTCCTGCATGTTATTAATTCTCTGCAGAAGTGAAGCAAAGAGTTGTTTGGTCAGAATGTAATGTTTGACCTAATGTAGTGTTTTAAAGCCACCTACAGATGTGGGAAATTCAAAATTCACTCTTAAAAACACCTTGAGGACTCACTGGCATATTTGAAATATATATTACAAGGTCTTCATAAAAATACACCATATTCTGTCTTCAGTTCCATTACAATGTATAAGCATAATGTGTATTTTAGTGACCCAGTGGGCATGCATACATTGTGTAAATACAAAAATTCATAATCTATGCATGCACATGGAGTCTCCCCCCAGTATGTTCATATACTATCACAAGTATTTGTATGCATCTATTTCACACATTACATGCATGTGCTTGCCACTTTACTTTTCATAGCCCAATACTGTATAGCTAGTCCACGGTCCGCAAGGAGGCATTCTTCATATAAAACGTACTTGTATAAATAAAATGTTAAATGCACCAGGTAAATGCTCATGAATCTACCAGGGGAGGTGGGTAGAAAAGTTACTTATATCGGATATTTATTGGTTTTCTGCTTACTTTGATGCAGAAGAACCAGAGAATTTAGGCACAATGCAAGCCTATTATTACAGTACCAATGTGAGAAAGAAAATAACTGGTGGGACAGAAAGACAAACTATTAGGAAGCATAAATTACCTGCAAGGACATTCAGCTGAACTAAAAGTTTTCAGCAGATCTCTTGGAACTGTAACTTCTTAGTGTCACCGAAGAATAGGCTCAAATTTAATAGAGAACAGTGATGCTTGCTTTTAAACTTGAAGCACAATGAGAACTGGTTTAAAATAGAGTGAAAGGAGCTGGTGCAGATGGAATTAGACAAAGTCTGGGAGCTGCTTTTCTAAAAAAAATAACTTAACTTCTTGCAACCTAAATCTAAATGAAGGCAAAAAGAACCTCTTCCTCGCACGCACTTCTTACCTGTGGCAGGAGGTGGCAGTGGGGCTAGCTGAACTGCTTTTCCCTCCCTTGGCTACGTCACCAGGTGATGGGGAGTGTATCCAACCAAGCATGCAAGTAGGAAGGCACAGTCTGTTTATTGCACACAGTGAGCACACATGCCACACTCAAGAGGCTGCAGTCTGAAATGGCATATATCCCCCCTACTTTCATGCAGTGGAAAAGGCTGCTCCTAATCAGGAAAGAAGGTTTGAGAAGAAGGTTTTTTCCTGCCCGGCCTGTGCAGAAAGCCTACAGCAGCACTCGGGATAGATCACCAAGCAAGCTGCAGTCCCTTTGCCTTTGGAAGAGTTAAGGAGGAGAAAGAGGAGGAGGAGCCTCTTTTCCCAAGGCTCAAATAACAGCAAAAGCCACTATGTTTTGCTTCAGATGTACTCTCCAAGCCACTCCAGAATACTTTCATTCTCTGCCTGATATTGGCAGCAGATGATCTTCTCTTCATTGGGGGACACTTATGAGCCTCAGGACTAACCTTTCATCAAGGCTGTTTTGGGAAGAAGTCCTATTGAACTAAATAATAGGTCTGTTATGAATAAACTTGCTTAAGTTTGCACAGCACGTATACTTAAATAGCAGACTAGGACAGTACACAAGAAAAGATGGCAGAATTAGGCATAAGTGGGAGAGAAAACTGCAGACTGGGACACAGTAAGAAGTGGAGAAGAGCAGATAAGGAAGTTGCACATCTGAGGGATGGTTAAGTTACTTGGGAGTGGGAGTTGATTCTGTTAGATCCAATGCCATGCTATAAGGCCAGAAAAGCAGGGAGAGATGTGGAAGTGCCAACAGGATCGGAAATCTACAAGGTGTGTGGATAAAAGTCAGTTTGCCAAAATATCTAATTAGTTTAAATGCAGAATTATGGATAGTCCACATGCATATATGCCTCGTCATGGCCAAGTGGTTGCAGTATTTTGCCAATATTTCTGGTTAAATGGTTATAGGTTTCATTTGGTTTCATGCCAGATTGTCACTGCAGTGAATGAGGACCTAATCAGAATCTTTTTGCAACTTGGCACCACTGGAAAGACAAAGAGGTAGGAGCCAGAAGCTACCACACTTAGATTTGTGGCCCAGTGGAGGAAAAAAACCCGTTATAACTTATAACTGACATCTGCTGCCAGGTTTTCCCAGCATCCATTGGGGGGGAGGAGCTATTGGGCACAGAAGAGAAAACCACACTGTCAGGAAAGGTAACTGGAGAAAGCCACAGACTGAGGGGAGTAGTTCTTAGTAGTTAGCACTCATGCACATCTTCCTCCTCTCCACTTTCCCGTTTTACTGGGTCAGCAGCTGAAGGGGGGGGGGAAATCAGTGGCATTCCGAGGCTGGTGCGGAAGCGTACGTGTAGCAGGATGCCACTTCGCGGGTGAAAGTGCCCCTCCCCCTCGCTGGTCTGAGCCATTCCCAGCGGGCGACAGCTACCGCACAGGCAGCCATTCCGCCTGCGCGGTAGCCGTCACCCGCTGGGAATGGCTCTGACCAGTGAGGGGGAGGGGCGCTTTCACGCACGAAGCGGCATCCTGCTACACGTACACTTCCGCACCAGCCTCGGAATGCTACTGGGAATTTGGTAGTTCTATCCACTGCCACCATCCCAGGCTAAAAAGACAAGGCAGAGGGGGGCCATTTGGGAAAAGCCACCCATCCCAGGACTGCACTGAACCTCAGGGGTTCTTATTTAAAATCAAATCACAGTAGCATCCTCAAGCAATCAGACATGACAACCCACTGCATTACCCATGAATACGGACTAGACAGACAAAAAGTCAAAATATAGTGGTTTATTAGAAACCCAAAGAAAAGGAATTGAACCAAATGGGATAAGGGCAGTAGAAAAAATACAACAAGCAGACTGATGGAGAATGTCTGAACTTGGATGGATGGACACAAAGAAATAACTTTACCAAATTGGATGTAGTACCTGGTAACACCCAGCAGAGTCAGCTGGGATGCTACTCAAGAGCTAAGCATACAAAACCCCAAGGACATCGCTAAACTGATGAAGCCTGCAGGCTGGCTTGGTCTAACACAGGGGTTCCCAACGTACTCGGCGTGGCATACCACCTACATGGCCATCACCACGCTGAGTACTACCGGAAATGCCGATGACGTCATCGCCACTTACTTCCGGGTTTTCTCCGCGCTGGAGCCCAGAAAACACAAGGTAAGAAGGAAAGGGTGGGCAGGAGGGCCCTTCCAAATGCAGGAAGCCCACTGCTCAAGCCGCTGCTTTTAAAGTTCTGCCGCAGCACGGCCACCATGGCACCCGCCATCTTGCCAGCCAGGGGTTCAAGTACCACTGAGCAGTGGCTCGCATACCACTAGTGGTATGCGTACCACCGGTTAAGAACCCAGGTCTAAGAGAAAATTAAAGCAAAATTAATTCTCCAAATGCCTCTACCTAGAAACACAGTCCCTACTGCCAGCTACTTATGTTGTCCCAGGAATCATAGTCCCTGCACTTACTGAAGAGTAAGTTGGCATGCCTTCCACGAACCAGCATTAGACTTCACAGCAGACAGGCAGAAGCACACACAAGCATCCTTGTGCTTGAATGCAAGTAACATAGGTTTGATTATGTCATAGAGCTAATCGACTAGATGAGAGGAACCCACCTGGCCATTCCATCTCATCCCTTTTCCTAGCCAGACAGACTGGCTGTCCAATTGGTAGGTGTATGCCAATTTCAGTGGGGGCTTGGCTACTCCAGTCATGAAGACGGACCCAAATCCACATGAACACAGGTCTGCCTGGGAATTGCTTTTTCAAACAACAGACAAAGACTGCTGCAGGAGCATGTCTCAGCAGCTTTTAGGCTGCTGAATCAGCACGGTACTGGAGGTTAGAAGTGTCCATAAATAAGGGGAAATAGGCAAGGGGGGGCAGGGCATCACACAGATGAGAGCTAGTAATCATATTTGAAGAAACCAGAGGGCTATTTAATATATTGATGTTGTTGTTTTAATTACTGTATTTGTTATGAATCACCTGGAAGATCCATATGGGTGTAAAGGGGGATACAAACATTTTTTTAAAAAAGCAACTACTGAATTGGGGGAATCAAAGGTTGATGGATATGGTACTACAGGTGTTACAAGGCACATCTTTTCTGTTTGGCTTTTGTTTTCTTGACTAATGTGTCAGCTTCTCTGTTGGACCATTGTTTTTTCCTCTGTGTTTTGTACAATCTGTTTTAACAGTCATTGTGAGCCACCTTAAGCTGTGAATGGCAGCATAGAAATGTTTTAAATTACATAAAAATAAATATCATTCTACCTTGAATTGCTGGGTAATTCTGGCATATTTTAATAGCTCCAATAGCTTGGGTCAGACTTTGACTTCATTTTGCTTATCTGAAGGTTTGTGTACAATTAGGGACAAGGAACGAAACTTGTTCATCTGGCATTGAGAAATATCCTCTTGGCAAATAACACCTTCAGATAGCTTAAGGGTTTCCCTCTGTATTGTTCCACACATAAACAGTAATGCTGTGAAAAACGTCTACCCAGTAGCCTTCATTATGAACTTGAAAATCAGGGAGGCTGAAATGAAAGCAAATGGAACTCCATGGTATAAATACATTTGGAATCACAAAGGAGAGATTGAGAGAACAGAAATATTTGGAAACGAAGCTCTGATTTTGGAGCACTACTTAAAAATTGGAGCAAACATTCGTCTGGAATTCCTGACCAAGTTTGTGGAAGATACTGTAGGAACCTCCCCTGCTCTTTTTGCTAGTGACAAAATGCAGAACCTGCTGGATTTCTCGAATTATCCAATAACATTATTAGGGAGGTAGCAACTCTGGAATCACACTACTCAGAGAAAAAAATCCCAAACCCAACAATTAAAGCAGACCTCTTGCCTGTCAGTTGATCAGTAAACTAGGGCTACGTACATGTCAGACATACTCTCTCAGCAACAGGGCAATGGAGATTATTTCTATAATAAAGATAGGAAGAACTGTTCTTTGATGAATGGGGACATCTACAATTATGGGGAAAACAGCTATGGAAACTCATTTTCAACTTCTGCTACCTTTTGTTGCATCCTTGAATCTTGAAGTAGTTCCAAGTGGAGCTGAGAAGTTGTCTGCTGTAAAGGAAAAAAAAAGACTACTCAGAGGCAATAGCAAGATCAGATGTGAAGAAGATGCATAGAGACTTAAAGCTAAAAGTTAAAAGTAGGCAAAGAACCAACTGTCTTGGGCCTTGAAAGGGTATCCAGTTAGAAAGGATATTCATTTTGGTGAACCGAATAGTTCACATTACTGTACTAACTCCTTTGGCACCTAAACAGCCTTGGTTGCTCTGTTGGATAACCTATACTGGGAAAAGGATAGGTGTGCGACTCTGATAATTCTCTAGACTCTCAGTAGCTTTTGATACCATCAACCATAACCTTCTTCTGAGTAGGCTGTCAAGGTTGGGCACGTTGCTTGGTAGTGGTTTTGCTCCCACCTGGATGACTGGTGTTTCCTGAAGGGTGTAAGGAAACTACTACTCAAGACTGTTAAGCTATGGGCTCTGCAGTGTTCCATCTTATCTCTCGTACTGTTTACATCAAACTGCTCTGTGAGATCATCTGGGGATTTGGAGCGAGGTGCCATTAGAACACTGCTGACAACGGCTGTTTCTTCTTGTATCTCATTCATGCAAATGCTGAATCGGTGTCTGGAATCAGCAATGGACTGGAGAAGAACCACTAAATTGAAGCTCAATCCTAACAAGATTGCCAATTACTGTTAGTTCATGGTTTATCCAACCAGGGAGGTAGTGTTCACCCTGTTCTGAGTGGCATTGCATTGCACTCCCTCTTAAGGAACAGGTGCACAGTTTGGGGGTGTTGATAGATCCAGCATTGTCCCTGGAAGCTCAAGTAGCTTCTGAGGTATGAAGTGTTTTCCAAAAGCTACAGCTGGTGCACCAAATGTGATCACCTACTTGGACACAGAGATTCCTCCCATGATGATCCATGGCCTGGTAAACTCTAGATTAGACCACAGCAATGCATTTATGTGACACCACCTTTGCTTAAATTATCCAGTTCAGTTTCAGTTTAGACACTAACTTTAAAAAGTGGTTTAGTAGCCAGTTCAGACACTCTGAGAGTCCAATCCTATCCTTCCCCCCCCCCCCGCCAATGCAGCTGCACTAAAAAGGCACACGCTATATCCAGCAAGGGGGGGGGGGGTCGATCAGGAGGCTTCAGAGCTTATCACTTTGCGATGGTTCTCCTTGGACCTGTGCCAGCTCTTTAGCTGGCACAAGCTAGAGGAGAAGAAAGGGGCAAGCAGGTTTGAAAAAGAGGGGATAGGATCTGGCAAGCGTCATTACTGCTGGATCCACCCCCTCCTGCCGGCTCCCCACCACCATCCCTCCCCCGCCCCCACCACTGCCTTACCTTGTCTGGCGGGCACAGTGGGATCCGTTGGTGGGGCTGCAGTGCTGCCACCTCTAGTGGCTATGCTCCCATTTTACAACAGCGGAACTCTGTTCCGCTGTTGTAAAGTGACAGCCCAATCGTACATAGCATTGGGCTGTGCAGCAATTTTAAACCAGTTTCATGCAGAATAATATCAAACCCATAGTTGATTTACAGCGAGCGCTCCACCAGCCTGCGGTGTCGCAAAAGTGTCGTAAAGCACTTTCACAGCACCCTTGGAGTAAGTGGTGCTGGCGCAGAGGTCTGCGCCACTCACTCTGTTGCCCCAGCCACCAGACGAAGGTAAGTGCTGTGCCGGGTGGCAGGAGGCGTGGGGAGGGAGGGCCAGGGTGGTGGGGGAGTGGGCAATTGGCAGGCCAGGGAGGGAGCAGGAATTATCAGTGGCGCACCCCACCATATCCCAACCCTCTTCCCAGGACTGGCCAGCCTTACACGGCCTCCCCAGACGTGCGCCAGCAAAATAGCTGGTGGGCATCTGAGGAAGTCCATTGGGGCTGTTGGGGCCAACACCGGGGGAAAGAATCAAACGTCCCTTCCCCCCCCCCCCGAGTTGTGCCCCAGCCCCGCTAGCACGGGCCACGTACTGTGTAGGATGCAGCAGTCGGTCATAACCTCCAGCTGTGCCAGTACTGAGAGTGGTACAGTTGCCACGGCTGCCACTGCCACAGATGCACAACAGCAGCCACCACTACT
The DNA here is from genome assembly GCA_026170595.1 of Plestiodon gilberti rubricaudatus. NCBI lineage: Eukaryota > Metazoa > Chordata > Lepidosauria > Squamata > Scincidae > Plestiodon > Plestiodon gilberti. The sequence goes on from JANXHW010000002.1 coordinate 161,682,756, forward strand.
TGTCACCCTGGAAGCCCATGATATATAGGAAGGAGCCCTGGGCAGGCACTTTGCCCAAGGCCTTCTGAAATCTGGATCTGGCTTTGCCAGCACTCATACTACAGCAGTGTATCATTAGTTCTGTTGAAGGGACCTAAAGAAGTTAAGGAACTGTAATTTTTACCTAGGCCTTAACTAACAACATTGATGAACTATATACAATATATAGGCAAAGTAAATAGCTCCTGCAATGCAATGCAATGTTACTTGCTTGTTTAGCGTTGTAGTTTTATGATGCAGGACCTGCATCATAAAACTACAACACTAAACAAGCAAGTAACATGCAGAAATTCTACTCTGGGAGGAATGTTTCCTCAGCTAGTGGCAACAGAGTAAAGCTTTAGGCCTAGCCACCTAGGGAGGCCTCAGGAAACGTTGGAAATTATTTTATGAAGTTAAAGCTGCTAAGCGCGCGTGCACACACACACACACACACACACACACTTTAACATTTTGCTGTCATTCTTTTCCAACTCAGTCTCACAGCCATTTTTCCCTTTTTAATATCTTAAAGCTCTATCTTTTCTTCCAAAAAGCTCACTAACTTACCAAACAAACAAAAAGAAAAGGAAACATCTTTTTACGATGAAAAGTAGAGTGGCAGCAAGAAAGAACTACATTGCCAAGGAACCGCAAGAAGCTTCCAGCAGCCTCAGTTCAAGAATCCTTCACACTGAGGCCTTGTTGCTAGACAATAACCTGTGTGGATGGGGAAGACTCGGCTTGAGCACTAGGAGCCTGGGCCTTGCCTAACATCTCTCTTGCTCCTCCTCCTCTTTTTGCAGATCATATGGTTTATTCATTGGGAAATAGTCTCCACCTATAGCTGGAATAGGGAGGAGCCCTCACCATCCTTCAAAAGAACCCCCTGAGCACCCTGTATTTTATTTATTTATTATTGAATCAGTTTTGAGCTAGTTACCACTTTTTACATTTAATGTCTCAGTTCTGGTTCAGGTTCAAGGTAACCAACAATGGCCCTATCCTATCAGAGCCTTACAGTGGTAGATCTTGTTATCTGCCACAATAATTCCCGAAATGATGGTGGGAGAAGTCGCTCCATCGGTCTGTAGGCCAGGTATGTCAGTGCGCAGGTGCCACCAGTCCACAAAACCTCCCCCTACCTCCAGGTAGGTCGGCAACAGGGGCACGTCCGGGGAGGATCATGGGTGGAACAGAGTGGAGAGCAGCCTGGGCTGGGGGCAGTTCGGAGGGAAGGATGGATCTCAACGGCTGGCAGCCATGCACACCAAGGTCCTATCCCTCCTTCCAGGCCAGGACTCACTCCCTGAGTCGCCTCAGACCTAGGCCAGCTGAATAGCTGGCCTAGGTCTGAGGAGGCCAGGCCACCTACAGGAAGGTAAGTAAGGAAAATCTTTACTTACCTCTTCCTGGCTATCTGGTGTGTGTCCCCGTGTATAGTGTATAGTCCCCGTGCATGTGTATAGCATGCAGCATATACTCCAGCAGCAGCGCTGTGTGCTAATGGACTGGTGGGGGATAGGATTGGACCCCAAGAGATTTGAGTTTCTGGTTCAATTCCAACACACTGAAAACCCTCTCCATTTTTGGGTTCAGGTTTGGGGTCAGTTCAACTCCCTGCTTTGAAGACTGTTCAAAAACTTCAATTTGTTCAGGACACAGTTCAGTTGCTAGATTACTAGCTAGTACTGGCTACAGCGACCATATCTCACGAGATCTTCAACAACTTCACTGGCTGCTTATTCATTTCCAGCCACAATTCAAAGCACTGGTGCTGACCTTAAAAGCCCTATCCTATTCAGACGCTGCCCGATGGCGCACTGATGCTGATGTGACATCCATCATATACTAGGCCCATCCAGGAAATCCTACACTGGCACGGCATCAGCACATCATCAACGTGATGGCACATCAGCAGCACATCAGCACCAAGAAGCCAATCACTGCATCCACACAGCCCCAATGATCACAGAAGCACCGCCAGGGTGAACTGTGTGGGGAGTGGGGCAGGCTCAAGGTCAATGAGTAGCCACAGCTGTGGGAATGCCCCCCTGCCAGCCACTAGGAATGAACAACATAGTAACAGGCATCACAACCAACCATGGGGAGTTGCCCAAGGTCACCACACACGCACACACACACACACAACACAACACAAGGATGTCACCCTACTGTGGTATCATTAGCAAAGGGGCAAAAGCTAAGAACTGCTAGGAATTCCCACACCCAGGGTTCAGGTCTCCTTATCCCTCTCATACGAGCGCAAACATCCAAGGAATACCTTTCGGAGCAGAGCGAAACAAGGTTAGAAAGATAGCTCAATTGAAAGAGGGCAGCCGTGTGAAATAAACACACAAGCCCCTTCATGGCAAGGGTTTGAGTCCCTGTGGAGGCATTCAAAAGGTGGAAGGAAACATTTTGCCAGGGGAGGGATTGGGATGAGTTACAAGGGGAGCAGCAACTGCACTAAAGCACTTATGAGATTTCCTGGTGTTTTTCCCTTCCCCATTGTGCGCTATGGGCTTACTCCTACCTATGCCAGGTCTGTCATGGTGTAGCATTTTTCCAGCATCGGGGGCATCTGTCATCTGAAAGGGGGTTGGGATATGGTGTGAACCCACTCCTCCTTGTCCTAACCACATCTGTCCTTGTCCCTCCCACATCCTTCCCTGATCGTCTCTGTTTTTGCAGAGTTGTGCCAGTGTCCAAGCTATGTTGGCGTAGCGGGTTTCCAGCATTGCGCCAGTGCTCGTGGCACATCCATCAGCAGACTTCTACACTGGCAGGGCTGTCGTTGTGCGAGTAATATGTGCCTTTTATATGCCTTTTGATCAATGGTGATGACCATGGTGGTCCCAAAACTTTCTGAAGGAAAAAACCCAAAATAATCAGATATGGAAATGATTTAAACAGAAAGAGTAATGTGATGCCTGTGTTCCTATTATAGGTTGCCCAAGCCCACTGATCTGTCTTTGCTACAGTTCAACATTTGAAGATGCTATGTGTGCATATACTGTATCTCCTCTTTTCACAGATCAATGAACAGTACAGTGTCTAAGAGGGAAAGGCACAAAGAAGGGTTGCAATTGGAAACCTTGGCAATAGACCTCACCAGTAAGATAAGTGCTCATCGAACAGCATGCCAGCTTGTCATGTAAGGAAATCAGCTGCTGGAAAAGGGGTGGACTTGTTACGTTTAACCACAGCTCCATCCCTTACTCTTCCAGCAGGAGGATAGACTCTGAACAGTAAAAGGGATGCAGGTAACAGGCTGACAGCTCAATCCTATATTTACTTTACTCAGGCGGAGCACGCATTTCGCCTGCGTGCGCTGTCGCAAATGTGCCATAAAGCATGTTGCAACGGCAAACCTCCAGGAAACACCAGCACCAGAGCCTTCCGGTTGGTGTGAGCGGACAGAACAATGCCCACTGGAGCCAGTGAGTCCGGAGTAGAGGTGGAGGGGAGTGTGGAATGGGGAGGAGCCAGAGGAGGCAAAACTAGGTGGGGATGGGGTATAATGGGGGCAGGAGGCTGCAGGAGGGGTGGATCTGTCACAGAAGGCACACATCGGATCCTAACCCCTTCAGCAGCAGCCTCCCTGCTCCCTTTCCCTCCTCAGAATTGCACTAGCAAACTTGCTAGCGCAAGTCCGAGGAGACCGATTGTAGGTTGGGAGGCTAACATGGGGGTAAGGGGATTTAAAATTCCCTTTCCCTGCAGAAGCCTCCTGGCCCACTCCCCCATAGGATGCAGTGGTCGCCATCTTGATGCCACTGCTCCGGGGGGAAGGGAGACTGGATAGGATTTGGCTGTGAAACTGGAGAAAGAGAAAGCTGTAGAGTGGATGAAAATTCTATATTAATTTGTGCAGAAAGAAGAGATATTCTTTAAAATGCTGAGTCAGAAGCAATTCCAGCAGTGATTTCAGGTAATGTTGAATTTGCAAAGGTCATGTGTTCAGGATTTACATGAGTTTTGAGCTGAGCACCTGCTGTTTTTGCCCAGCTTGATTCAGCTGAGCTTGTTATGAGCTGAGCCAAATGGAGCCTAGATCAGCTATTCGCACACAATTACAACTACAGGTTTTCAAGTGATTGCAATGGCAGATGAAAGCCAATCAAGGCTCAACATGTGGCAGGTGAAAGTAGGTGACTTTCACACAACCATCTCAGCCCATGACAATTCAGCTAAATAGTTATATGAATGAAATCGGAAATGAAGGATTACCCACCCACTGCTGCGCGCACATGCATATAGAGTCGGCCCACATCTTATACAAGGTTTACGTTCCGAGGGCAGTACATGAAGTCAAAATCACACATAGCCGAAACTGCCTTAAATCCAGCAAATACATACGGTCTCATTAAGAACTAAAATTACAGTATGAGAGACACAAGGAAACTGAGACAACTGAGGGAACAATAGCTTCATTCTCTCATTTCAAGCTTGCTCCAGGGCATAAACAGAGTAAGTCAAATGGCAAGCTGAATCACCTGCACTATTTAAACTGCTGTTTTCCTCTGTTTTGGAGGGGGTGAGCACATATACTTGAATTCGCGCCAGTTGATCACATGTAAGATGCAAGCCAAGCTAATTGAACACACATCACCTACCCAGTCACTCAATGGAGACAATGGTCACAGAAGAAAATTGCATACATGCATACACCAGGTGTGCTGTCTCCAACCAGGGCTAGCTTTTAGTGCTCAAAGCAGAGATCCCAGAGATCCCAGCAGACACACCCTGTCATAAAATCTCTATATTTCTGTGTATTTTTTTGGGGGGGGGTCTATTTCCTTATGTGGGAACAAACAAAGGTCTGTGTCCTTCAGAGCTGGGATACAAATTATAGGTAATCTTGTTGTGTAAATGCCATTAGATGAGGGAGATGGGAGCTCTCTCTTTCTCTTCCATTGAGCTGGGGAACCAGCTGATTGGCTCCTGTTCCCACCAGTCCCCCCTCCCAAGGAGAGAAAACATAGAGATCAAATAGCTGGATGACGTAATTCCAGCCAGGAAACAAACACAGTCCCTGGCCAGAAGCTTGCTCACTTCATTCTCTATCTATCTAGGGGAGAGAGCCCACCAGACTCACTGAGAATTGCAAGGGGAGACTGGTGGTTCCATCATCCTGGTAAAGTCAGATAGAATCATATAAGGAACAGTATTTAGTCAGAAAAACCGTAAGGATTTGTATGTTGATTTTAGTTTGTCTTCTCTGTGTCATACAAGCTCATTCAAAACTACTGGCAAGTTAGCTCTGAGTTACAACATATGCATGAGCTTCTGCAGTGTCTCAGTGCCATCTGCTGTTGGTCTGTATTATTTTCACTGATCTGTGGATTTGCAAGTTACAGCGCAATCCAACTTAACTTTTGTGCCGATGTAACCTGCGGTGCAGCGAGAACGGGAGGCCCCAGAATGGAAAAGGGATTCAAATCCCCTCCAAAAGAAGAATTCAGAGGGGATTTGAATCCCTTTTCCGTTCTGGGGCCTCCCGTTCTCGCTGTGCCGCTGGTTACATCGGCACAAAATTAAGTCGGATTGCACTGTACATCTCCTATTAACTGGCTCTTAGTGAGAAAATCATGGGTTGGAGGAAACTATATATGTCAGACAGTGCCCATGCTAGTGTGAGGTTGCTGAAGACCTTGGGTCAAAGTCCTGCACTGCCCCAGTTTACTAGTGACTATGGCAGGAGGTGGTTCCTTCCACCCTTCCCTTCAGCTAAGGGAATCAGCAGTGATGAATTGGTAGTGGAAGGTTCAAGGCACTCTCCTGGCAGGAAGATAGCCTGCCTCTGACATCACATTTCCAGTTCTGCTTCATCCTTCAGACCTTCTGAACTGTGGTCCTCATTGGGTTGTCCAGAACCAACTTATGATGTTTCACTGCGCTGTGACCCGCAACAGGCCTGTTCCAGATCCACCCCTTGATCCTTTCAGGTTCTCTTGCAGGTTTCTTGCTGCAATCAGCACCATACTTACCAGATATCTGGCTTTTTTTGTGACCTTTTACCATACCAGAGTCTCTTACAAATAGAGAAAAGTCAGAAAAAGCCAAGCCAGCTATATGGAACCTATGTAGTCAGAAGCAAGCCCTGCCTTGATTATATACAGCATTAGGAAACCTCTTTCTCTCGATGTGACAGCAAGGGCCATTTGTATGAAAAGGCAATATAGCCACCTCATTGCTTTTTCAAAACATATACAAATGTGAATTTTGCTTGTAGGAGGGCTGGAGCACCTCTGAAAGTCAAGATAAATCTGCTTATACGTTCATGGCATAATTCTTAGGGAAGGCAAGGTTTATACAAGAAATTGAAGCTTTAAACCTCAAGTACCATAAATAGTATATTTTTAAGGGTTTCAAGTCAGTTGTAGGCTTAGGGCCAGACCCCAACTTTGGCAGCTGTCTTTGTTTTATGATTAATTAAAATGAGGTAACAAAGCGAGACATATCTATTAACAAGGGTGTTTGCAGCATCAGCGGAGTATTCCAAAAGCTGATTTCTTTGCCTTTAATCTTCAAACATCTTGATAGGAAAACAATCTTTTCTTCTGCTGGGTGAAGAGGAACAAGCCGCAGCCCCCATCTCCTCTGGTAGCAGGAGACGAGTGACTCTCGGACTCAGCTTTATCTTTATTGTTTCTGTTTCTTTAAACAAAAAGGAAAAGTTCAACATAAAGATTTTCCCAGTTTAAAAAAAAAACTTATTAGACTGTTTAAAAGTGAGCTTCAGTGCAGAAGATATCCAAGCAGAAAACAACCATTTGGTTGCTTGGCAAAATGCACACATTCCCTAGAAAATTAATTTTCTACTTTTAGCCTCAGATGTCTTGTAGTTTTGCATAGTTGTATTTAGGGCAATAGCATGAACAGGCTTGGGCTGAGGAGGCATCTAAACAATGAAAAACGTGGACAAAAAAACCACTATTGATAGGGGTTACAATGGCAACGAGCTGCTAGGCAATGCAGATGAGATGGGGAGAATGCTAGAGGACAGAGAGCTAATAATAAGCATGGGGTTTAATTGTTTGTATGTAGTTGAATATTTCATGCCTTATGGAAAAAAAGAAAGAAGTGTGGCCCCCCTCCTCTATGTTTCAAGCCGAATCTGGCATTTTCTCTTCCACACAGCATTCATCCTGTACTGAACAACAACATTTTACACCATTACATTGCTCTTGCAAGTGGGAAAATAATATTTTTCTATCAACAAACTGTAGTAGCTTGTGTGCTGGGAAGATGCGGTATCCTCCCACATCTGAAGGCGTATCTTGTAGAAAGGCATCTGGATCACCTGAAACAAAGGTGACATATGTATTTGTTGTAAACTGATAATTGGAAACGTCTGCAGGGTGACAGAAGGTGAAGAAGCTGTTCATAGGCAAGAGTCATGCCTTTCTTGAGAAGGCTGTAGCTCAGCAGTACAGCATGTGCTTGGCATGCAGCAGATACTGGGTTCAATCCCTGACACACTCAGGTAGTGCAGAGAAAAACATTCTGGACTGAAATCCTAGAGAGCTGCTGCCAGTCAGTGTCAACAATCCTGAGCTAGATTGGCCAATGATCTGACTCAGGATAAGGTGGCTTCCTATGTTCTTACTTTTATTTCTGGTGTTCCCAGTTGAATTTGAAATAAGTGCACATGGGGGATTTGAATGCATGTGCAGGGATCTAGGTGCACATCTCAATAGATTGGCATTTAATATAGATGAGAGAGAGAGAGAGAGAGAGAGAGAGAGAGAGAGAGAGAGAGAGAGAGAGAGAGAGACGCAACACAATACAATTTACTGGGGGAGAGGGCATCAGAAAATATATCACTTGTAACACGCGCACATGCGCGCACACAGCTAAGCCCTAAATGGGAACACTTGCTAGCGGGCAGTACAAGAAAATGGGGAAATCCTGAGAAAGAGGAGGGCACATAAGCATACAACATGGAGGATGTGGAGAGAAAATAGAGGAGGAGTAGGGTGTGAACAGAGAGACAGCGTTTTAGCAAAATAAGGGAATTACCCAGGGGGGCCAGGGAAAGGAACTAGAGTTTGTGAGGTATCATCAAGGGAAGGGGAGGAATCTGGGGGGAGGAAAGGGAAAGAAACTAGAAAGAACCAAACATTCCAACTGCAGCACTAGACTATAACTTACCGGTAGGTCAGAGTCCACTAGCATGGTTCTGTTTGTTTCCCCAAGGATAATTTTCAATTTTCCCAGTGGAAAAACTGGAAATTTTAGGGAATGCAGAAAAAAATTGTGATAAAACTTTTTTCCCTTTTAGAATGGGTGGAATGATTTTTTAAGATGAGGTTTTACTCACTCACGGAGACCCGCGTCCCTGATGAGCATGAAGCTCTTGACTGAATTGCCAGTAAAACTGGTAAGAAAAGCCAGGGGCTAAAGCCACATCTTTGTGATTGTAATTGGTCCTGTTTATCTCAGAGTCAGGAAGATCCCAGGATGTGGAATTGTTTGTAAGCCTGAATAAGATGGCCAAGCAAGGTGAAGCCACTTGTGGAATTTTCCAAAGTCTTTTTCCAAGCAAGCAAGAGAGGGTGGGGGTGTTGCTCCAGTCAACCAAAGTTGGCCTTTTTATCCAAAGGCCTGTGGGACCTGATGCTGTCTTATTATCAGCTTGAACAGTGGCGTTGCTGAAGGGGGTGCGACATCGTAAGTGGTGCAAGGCACTGTACCGTGCCTTGCAAACCGGTGTTAACGCGGCCCCACTCACCTCTGGAGCCATTCTGGTGGCAAAGGCAATGCGCTGCGCCGGAATGGCTCCAGGGCAAGTGGGAGGAGCCGCGTTACACTGGTTAGCAAGGCATGGTGCAGCGCCTTGCACCACTTATGGTGCCGCACCTCCTCAAGCAACGCCACTGAGCTTGAAGCAAAGCAAGCCAAAACTGACCTGGGTCACATTCACACTGGCATTTACCTAGCACTATATACGCATGTAAGTGTACATTTAGGCAACACTGGGTTTGGGTATCACTGACTGGCAGCACAATCTTAACCAATTTTCCAGTGCTGGTGCAGCCGCAATGCAGCTCCGAGGTAAGGGAACAAATGTTCCCTCACCTTAAAGAGGCATCCATGACTGCCCCCGCACTGCAAAATGCAGTGTGCACCCTGTTGGCACGGCTACACCAGTGCTGGAAAGTTGGTTAGGATTGAACTGTGGGTGTAGTTCCAGAAAGAAGGGAACACCACCTACAACTATAATAAGTGCAGCACAGATGTACTTTCTCTCAGCTCAGCTTTGTCAATAGATTCAAGGGAACACAGAGATATAAACAGTTCCCTCATACCTTTGATTACTGTAGTGAGGATTTTCATACCTTCCTTTACTTGTCTTCCCATACTGTCAAAGAATAGATTGTGAGCTCCTTGGGGCAGAGACCTTCTTGTTGGTTTATGTTACCCTGTAATATGCCATGTGCACAAGAGAGCATTATATAAATTAATTAATTACAACTTTAGGTGTGAGAACTCCCAAGTTAAACGCTCTCAATCTTAGACAAAATTATTTTGTCTGACAGCCAAGCCAATTGTTTCTTTCCTGAGTACATTTCAGCTCCATGAACAATTTCAAGATAAGTAGTCACTTCCTGTCCCATGATGATGGAGCACCACAGATTATTATTAGTAGTAGTCATAGTAAAAATATGTATTCCCTACCTTTTGGTCCCATTACAAAGACCACCAAGGCAACGTAGAACAAAAAAATTCATTAACACAATTAAAAACCAAAACCCAACAATAATAAAGTAAAATCCAAAGCAGAGTGGGAGCACAAACATTAACACCACCCTTGAAACAAAGACAGCTATAACTCAATTGATTCAAGAGAAAGCAAAGCAAAAGGGACACACGTTCGCAATCTTTTTAACTCTGAGTCCCAAAGACCACTGGGCAGTGCCACTAAATGAAAAGGCCTTGTCCTGCATTCCCACCAACTGTAGTTCAGCCAGTGGTAGGGATTCTGGTGAAGAGGTGCTTCTTCAGGCATCCATTTCCCAAGCCAGCTGGAACTTTGTAAACACAGCATCTTGAATTGGGCTTGGAAGCAAACTGTAAACTAGTGCAGATTAATAACCACTGGCATAATATGCTCAACCAGCAAGACCCAGAGAGCACCCTGACTGCAGCATTCTGTACACATTTAATCTTCTAGACCATCTTCATTGGCATCCCCCCCCCAGTACAATGAGTTACAGTTACAGCAACCCAGTTGTGGTGTGACCATATAGATTATTGTACTCAGATCCAGTGGTGTTCCTGGAGGGGGTGCGGTACCATAAGTGGTGCAAGGCACTGCACCACGCCTTGCAAACCGGTGTAATGTGGCCCCTCCCATCCACCCCTGGAGCCATTCTGGCATAGCACGTTGTCTTTACTGCCGGAATGGCTCTGGGGGCAAGTGGGACACCATGTTATACCAGTTTGCAAGGCGCGGTCAGCACCTTGCACCACTTACGGTGCCGCACCCCCTCCAGGAACGCCACTGCTTAGACCTGCCTTCTTCAGAAAGGGTTACAATTGGTGCACAAGTCAGAGTTGAGCAATAGCACTCCTGGCCACAACCACTACCTGAGGTTGAAGGTGCAAAGCTGGGTCCAGGAGAAGCCCAAAACTGTGAGCATGATCCTTCACATGCCTGGAATAATGTGCCCTCTGCATAATGTGCCAGTAACAGCGCAATCCTGTGTAACCTTGCACCTGTGTAACAGTAGATGCACCGGTGTAAGTGCACTTACACTGGTGCAAGGTTATACAGGATTGCGCTGTAAAATTATTTCCGGCAGACCATATTGCCAGCTCACGGAAGAACAGCACATTACACACATGCACACACAAACGCATCTCAACCTCAGTTTGAAGAATCAGCTGCAATGCAAAGCTGGCATATCAGTGGCAGGTTTGTCCACATGACTATTAATGTATCTACCAGACTTGAGTTTGCATATGTGAAGGCAGGTTCATCCTCCCCATGGCTCCAGAAAACCACTTGGGAAAACACCCAAGTCTGAGGAAAAAGGAAAAGCAGACTAAAATAGTTTAGTCTTGTTTTATTTTTATTTTTTTTAACAGAGGCTTCCAGACAGGGTGGGAGTCTTTGGTTGCGTCTGAGCTAAAATTACAGTAAATAGAGTAGTGGCTGGAAAGCCCTGTGTTTGGGATAAGAGAAGCTTGTACGGATTGCTCAAGGCAAGAAAATGAGTACACCAGGGATAACGAGCCCATATAGGAGAATTTCAGAGGCAACGTTTCCCAGAACTGGCTGGGAAAACCAAATGGCCCTTTCTAGCCCCATGGGTCCAGGCAGGGTGCTTCTGTTGGTGCCTGCAAGAGCTACACAGCAGCATTCTTCAGCCAATTAATGTGGATTTTGGGTGCAGCGGCTGTGTGTAAAACTTCTAAGGGGCCTTTAAAGTTTTGGGGAGGAGCTGTTGAGCCTTGGTCAAGTGATTATTTATTTTAGATACTTTTATACTATCTCCTTTTCAGGTAAAAAAAAACACCTCCAAGAAAAATACCATCCAAGACCAACAATTGCCCGCATCCATCATCACACCCCTCTCACGGACATCACCTACATCCAGGCATACTGGCTGGATAGGGGGCTGTGAAGGAGCTTTGCCAGCTCCTGACCCCTAGACTCTGCTCCCATACTCCAACCCAGAGGAGCACCCCCATCTTCCAACAGGATATGGGCCCAGCACCCCAGTAAGGAGCCCTAGTTTACGTGGACTTTTGCTTTTGTCTCCCCCACCCCACAAACACACACATTTGTAAGGCTCAGTTTGCTTGCTCTTTTTTTTCTCTGAATGCGAAGTCTAAAAGCTTTTGTCACAACAACCAGAAGAACCATGGCACAAGGAGCTTGTAATGGAGGCATGTTTTTGCCAACAAGTGCCCAGGTTAGACTCCAAGTGTTTTGAGAGCTGGAAGTACAGGATAAGAGCTGATTTTGAAGAACAGGAAATTATCAATGTACTGTACTAACTGAAGCTCAGGCTGACTTGGAGTAACCAGATATCTCAGTGGGATAAATCAGATGCCAAAGTTAAGAAAATCATAGTTAAGTCCTTGAGTAATGAGCAACTACTAATCTACATCAAAGAGGCTAAAACGGCAAAGGAAATGTTGCAAAACTTGAGTGAGATTTATGGGGAAACTGGGGTGAGAGAGACCAGATAAATCTGATTAGAAATATCTGCAGTTTGAAGGTAAGGACAAAGATGGACTGTGAAAAATCATTTACCTAAGCTGACCACTAATTTTGATGACCCAAAATTAACTGGTTTTGAGTTTAGTGAAAACCAGAAGGTTGGATTCCTGCTCTTGGGTCATTGTGTGAATCAAAATTATCGGGCCCAATTCTATCCAACCTTTCAGTGCCGATGCCCACCACAGGGTGTGCACTGCCTCCTGCTGTGAGTGTAGGGGCAGTCACGGAGGCCTTCTCAAGGTACCTCAGGGCTGCATTGTGGCTGCATCGGTGCTGGAAAGTTGGATAGGATTGGGCCCTCAGTTTATTTAGTGTGATATCCAACACAGAGAAGGAACAATTATAGAAGAGTTATTATTATAACTGATTTGCAGACAGAATGTATTCAGAGCAGAGATGTGGTACCTTCTGGAACAAATCACATGGCAGACAGCAGTGATATAGCCCTTATTAACAAAACAATAGGAAGTAACCAACTTGCCTTGCTTGTAGTAAGAAAGGCCATTTCCCCAAGTCCTGCAAATCTGATCAGAGATCACACACCTCAAAGCCACAGGCAGCTCTACTTAAATTAAATGAAAGAACCAAAAGGGGAGGGGCAAAGCCCACAGAATTTTACAGGCAAGAATCATGAGGGCAGAAAGCATACTTTTTAAGCTAAGAGTTTGGAAGCTTCATGAGCCAACAATTTCAATGTGAACCTGCCGCTCAGCCTCTTGCGATGTTGGGGAATGTTTGGGCATCAGGTTTACATGCCAACCATGTCTGAGTGCAGCATCCCATTTCCAGCCTGTTCATTGGGAATGTGATGGGGTTGTATCCCTTTCGTTTTCTCACCAGGCAGCCTGGCCAAGGTTGACAGGGGCCCTCCTCACAACATGAGCCCTCCCCTGGTGGTCTCGTTCCCTGAGGCTGGCTGGGGAAGCGGGGGGGGGGGGCGTTTGTCCCTAGATGACATGTGCATTTTGTAAAATTTTATTTTACTATGTTTTCTATGTTTTATTGCACAGACAGGATCCATGGGCAAGCAGCATCTGAAAGAGAAACACACAGGTTAAATTACCAATACTCTCCCCCTAGCAGGGCTGCTGTGCCTTTGTGTGTGCACCAACTGATAGCCAAGGAACAGGTGCTGGTGTGGGTGGCAGTGCTTGTTGGTTTGCAGAGTCCTGGCTGGAAGAGGTCTGTCGGCAACATCACCTAGGGGCAGCAGGGCTTCACTGACTGCATCAAGAAGGCTATAGGCTGCCTTAATAATAGGTATATCCTGGCTTGGGAGTCCTCACCTGTGGGGCAGCAGAGAGCAAGGAGGGAGACACACAGCAGGAATAGCAAGGCTTTGGCAACAGCTACAGCACTCTTAAGGCTGATCTACACGACAGCGTCGTGGAGCGTTTTTGTAATCCGGCGGAGCCGCCGGACCTCCGCCCCACTGCCGCGTACTCCAAGTCGAGTGCTCTATTTTTTAGGGGGCGTACGGCAGAGCTTGGAGGTGGCTCGCGGAGCTGCTGCAGCCTACCAATCACAGGAGAGGGGGGGAAGAGTTTAACCAATCACAACTTGGTTGTGATTTCTTAGGAAGCTTTCTTAGGAAGGCGGGACAACATGAGGGGTAACAGGCTTGAAGACACTCCCCCCGCTTCCAGCGCGGAGGCGCCAGGCAGAGGCGACGGCGGAGCCGCGACGCTGTCGTGTAGATCAGCCTTTACCTGTCTCTCCTGGCTTGTGGTTTTTCACCTGCGGGATGGCAACTTGTGGAGACCATGAGCAGAGAGAGAAACAGAGCACTGATGAGGGATGTGAGGCACCTGTTTCCAGGCAGGGACTGCCTCCTTGGTGTTTGTGAGGGAGGGTGGTGTCACAGAGGTGTGGTGCTGTGGGTATTTATTCAGGGGTCCTTACCTGTCCTTCTGGGGGGGGCTACAGTGGCCCTTTGTGGGGGGACCCCTGGCTAGGCCGACCATATCCAAAAAGGGACAGTATGCCTATACCTTTAACCTTTGTAAGAAGAGGGAATTTGGGCAGGTGTAGCTTGTTGCACCCTTCCATGATGAGCCTCATCTACCCAAATTCCAATGGTTAAAGGTATAAGCACCCTGTCCCTTTTTGTATATGGTCAGCCTACGCCTATCTAGCCCCTGGCATTGCCCCTGTGGCAATGCCCCCCTCCACCAAAGTCCCCCCTTGTGGGAGAGGAGCGCTGTGTCCCCTTGTTACATGCCCTGTGCTCTGAGAGTGTGTGTGCCAGACCAGGGCTTATATATGGTGGGGTGCATGTACTGTGATTGGCTGCTGGGGATATCCTCTGCTCCATGGTTTGGGTGGGGTGGTTTGAGAGGTAGAAGGGGTGTTGTAACTTTCGGTGCTTGTGACATGTGCATGGATCCTTACGGGACTCCTCTAATCTGCACTGGGTCCGCTCTCCATGCTTAGGCTTACCAGATCTCCAACCGGGACAGAGTGCTAGACCTTTAGGAGAAGGAATGTGGGCAGGTGTAGCTTGTTAAACCTTAGAGCACAATCCTAGTCATGTCTACTCAGAAGCAAGCCCCATTGTGGGGATCCATTGTGTTCAGTGGGGCTTGCTTCTGAGAAGACATGTCTAGGATTTAAGAAGACATGCCTAGGGTTTAAATCTAAGGGTTTAACAAGCTACACATACCCACATTCCTTCTCCTAAAGGTCTAGCACTCTGTCCTGGTTGGAGATCTGGTAAGCCTACCCATGCTGCCAGGATTCTGCTGGTGCCTGGGCTGTGCTTGGATTGTGGCAGCGCAGCGTTTTGTCTCTGTTATGCCTGCAGTGGGTTTGTGTGGCTGCTTTCCACCAGCAGAGCTGTCATTGCGCTGGTGGGGTTCAATTTGCACCGGCCTTTCTCGCAGATAGGGTTGGGTTGTATGTTTTGCATAGTTAAAGCAGAAGGGTTAATAGTGACACAACTCTGAAGGGAAAAACGGAATGGTTATAACCAGCTAGGAGGTTATGAGAGATCACAAGTACTTCACCCAGCAGGGTTAGAGATCTGTCTAGGAAAGAGATACTTTGAAAATGTTTGTATCTTTTGCTTGATTGCCTGATGCTATCTGCGCTGCAGTATGTAGGGCACTGCTCCCATCTAGAATTCCTGGATCTTGATTGAATATGACCGTACAACGTCTTTGCAAGTGCTGGACCTTGCCTTACCGCCTTATGTAGATGTCTCAACATTTAGTATTTAGTTAGCTTGCAGTGTTTATATTTTCTTTAAAGACCTAGTTTTTGGTCTGTTCTCAGTCACATAAGGCAGCAACGTTTTACAAGCGAAGATTTTATCCTTGACTTCTTCTAAGTCTGACACTTGCATGCTGAAACAGTGGGAGTTAGAATTCAAAGGTAGACCAGGCTCAAACCAACAAATTAAACACAGGATGGGAGTGAGGAAGGAGAACAGGAATCAAGGGAAGGTTAAGGGGGAAGAACTGGGAAGAGGGAGGGACACAGAGGCAATATTTAACAGTAATTAGGGAGAGGGAACGGGACAACTGAGCTGGGATGAATGGGAACAGAGGTAGTAGCTATCGGGATGTTTGCAAGGACAGGTGTGGAACAATGCTTGGTCAGATGTATAGTAGAAGACATGGACAGCCCTGAGCTTGGGGCCATCCCTTTGCCAATTCTGTTCCAGCTACTGTCTCTCCTGAATGAGGTCCTGCTCATGGCGGCAGAAGTGACTGATCAGCAGGTCACTCTGGCCTTCAAAGATCTGGACCAACTGCTGCAGAACATGTCTTTTTGACCACTAATGAACTCCTGAAGGCACTCCAGGATACACTGGTGACTGGTCAGCAGTTTCCGGCAGGCAATAGAGACCATCCTGCTCTTGTTCTTGCATGTGATTCTGCTGTGCTCTCCAAAGCGGTATAGTCTCTTTATGTTCTTAAGAGTCGTGTCTAAGGAAGTAGATATAGGAGTGTGTCCTTTGTCTTATTGGGATAGAACAGGGGTTCTCAACCCCTTCCCGGCCGAGTATCCCCTCCAGTGCCACTCTCCTGCTGCGTACCACCGGAAGTGACTGGTGATTACATCATTCCCAGTTGCTTCTGGGTTTTTCAGGTTTTTGGAGGCCATAAAACGCAGGTAGGAGACTCTGGGTGGGTGGGAAGGCCCTTTTCACTGCTTCCGAGAGGCTTGGCCAAAGGCAGGAGCCCCTCGGGAGTGAAAACATGCTGCCAAAACAACCACATCAGAGCGTGGTTCCGGTGGTCCAAGTAGTTGGCGTGGTTCCGGTGGTCCAAGTAGTTGTACTAGTAGGGGCTAACCCTAACCTGCCTGGTGGTACTTAGTACCATTGGTTGAGAGACCCCTGGGATAGAAGGTTTATACTGACCTTTCTCCTCCCAGAACAATGGATTGCTTGTGAAGATATAAGATCTGATATACGTTATATCTTCGGGCAGTAAGAGTTATTGAGCTTATTTTGGTTCTGCTTTGCTGCTGAGCTAATAATAATAATAATAATAATAATAAATAATGAGGCAAAACCTTACTCAAACGAAAGCTTGAGTTATGATGACCCATAGTATGTTCAGATTATTCTTTGTGTACCTAGAGGAGATGTGCTAGGATTGCATTTCTTAAAGGAGCCCACCTTTACTATATGGTAAAACTGCTTTTGAAACTGGGGGTATTTCAAAAGTAACCTGTGGGGAGAGAGTAAACTCTGCTGCTGAAAAAGGGCAAGCCAAATCTCTCACTGCCCATGTAGCTGTTTAATTCCTTGTCTCTGTTTTACTTTGACAAGCACTCTCCAAAATATCCTCCGATATTTGACTTCCTGAAGCAGAACACTTAGAAACATACTACAGCAATTCCTTGACTTTCATCCACTTGACTTTCATCATTTTTGCTTTCAGACATTTTCAACTATAACCACATTTCAAATTTCATCCACGTGCTTTCCTCTTTTGTCCAATTTCATCCAACCTTTCACGATGTCCGTCAACCTTTTTGTTCTTGTCAACCCTAACCAGACGAAAGTACAAGGTATTGCTGTATGTGGACAGTCCTTGGGAAGACAGCATTTCTAAGGTCTACTAGTAGGGGCTATCCAGAGATGAAAGGCAGACAGGCTTTTATCTCAATGTGGCTGGCTGCTGCTAGGTGGGTGGGGGTTGGGAAATTAAGGCTGCAACACTGGCTTGGGAGTAATGGGACTTACTTCTGAGTAGATATGGCTAGGTGGGCTCTAGGAGGAGGTTGGATGAGTGGGCACTTTTGAATTTGGTTGACTCAGAAAATGTGCCATGCTGTCTCTGATTTGGGGGGCTGTTAACGCAGCTTATTTTCGAGCCAGTCTGATGTTACTACAGGGGAATTACCTGTCCCTACTGATGTGGCATTTTTTTCCTTTTAAAATGCAACTGTAGCAATAGCTTGTCTAGTGTTAACTGGTAAGGCATTACGATGGTTTTCTAGAATACTATCTCTTTAATTAAAGTTTCTGCCCTGTGCCTGTTTCCTCTTCAGCAGGAATAGATTGTTACCAAATTTTTCAATTAATCTCAGTTCTGTGCGTGTACATGCACGTACCTTTAATTACTGATTTCCCTTTATATTTTCTGTATTGTGAAATAACGATATTCCACAATAAAAAATGAAGAAACCAGTAGGTAAAGCCCCATCCTATGGAGATCAGGAACTCAACCAAGAGGATATCTATATCAGTAATGTTGCTGCAACACTAAACAGAAAGTACGGTAACTGGAGGCAAAAGCCTAAGGAGGAAGCTGCTCATTAACATTTTCAGGAATGCTTTGCTGAGCAGAGGCGTCGCTACGGTGGGGGCGGTACTGTAAGTTCTGCGCCGTCCTAGTCCCTGTTTACTCCCCAGTACGAGGTGGCCCTGCCACCTCACCGTCGGAGCTATTCAGTGCGGCGAAGGCAACGGGCGAAGGCCCTGCCCATTGCCTTCGCTGCACTGAATGGCTCCGATGGTGAGGCAGCAGGGCCACCTCGTACCGGGAGTAAACGGGGACTAGGACGGCTCAGAACTTATAGTACCGCCCCCACCGTAGCAACGCCTCTGTTGCTGAGTGGTGCTTGGTTTTGAGTAAACATTTATAGAAGGTTCTAGGGCCTAGGCCATGGGGATGAACATTTCCAAATTATATGGTATTGAGTGAAAGCAGCATTTAAGATCTGCTTCCAACTGGTTGTAGGAAATACCTTGGCAGCATGGTTCTAGAGGCTTTTCTCTAGCATGCATGGGATTCTGGCTAGCCATGGCAAGGAAAAATCCTGTGATAGTCCTTTTACCCTGACCCTAAAACTGAAATTCTATTCTTAAAGCTAGAACCCTTAAAGCAGGGGTGGGGAACCTCCGGCCCGTGGGTCGATCCGGTCCGGCCCCTGCGGGACCTGACCGGTCCGGCCCGCGGGACCGGAGGCTCCACCGCCCGCCTGCCTAGTCACTTTAAAATCGACCTTTCTGCAGCTGCGCAGATCGCCGTTGAGGCCGAGAGGGCAATCGGTGACGTCACCTCGGCGCCTTCTCCTTCTGAAATCGGCCTTTCTGCAGCTGCGCAGATCGCCGTTGAGGCCGAGAGATTGCCCTCTCGGCCTCAACGGCGATCTGCGCAGCTGCAGTAAGGCCAATTTAAACTGGAGCTGACGCGGGAAGGTGGCGGCGGCAGTTGCCGCCGCCACCGCCCCCCCCGGAGCCTCAGGTAAGCGTCCGTGGGTGGGTGGGAGGGAGGGAGAGTGGTCCGTGGGAGGGAGGGAGGGAGAGTGTTCCGTGGGTGGGTGGGTTAGAAGGGTAGATTCGCGGGGGGGTCAAATTTGCGGTGGGGGCCCCCAAAAATTTCGGCCACCCTAACGGGCGGCCCGCAACCAATTTTCCCAATGGGGAAATGGCCCCCCACCGCAAATAGGTTCCCCACCCCTGCCTTAAAGATACAATGCTTGTAGTTTAGCCTATTTGAGACCTGCTTAATTTTTAGTGCAGGCTTAAAATGTGCTTGTGTTTAAATTATACATGTAAACATCTAATCACAAGATTAGTCTATGATTTAGCAAGCTGCTGCTAAATCCCTTAAGAAAGCTTGCAGCAGTGGCAGAAATCATGCTGTTTTCCAGATGCAACTGCTAACTTGAACACAAGCATATTTTGAGTCCAGGTTTAAAAAACAAGCAGGTTTGCTATGAAGGCAAGGATTTTTGGTTTGGCCTTTAATCTCAGAACCCCAAGAATGCTTAATACACTGGACAATAAATTTTAACAAAGGCCCCCAAGATTAAATTAATAATTTCTTATAGATTTTGAGGTGCTGAACACAAATATGACAATGAAAATGCAAAATTGGCTACGGTTTTGTGAGAGATTTGCAATAAATAGTTCCTTAGACATGTACTGTACTGGTAAATGCCCGAAAGCACTTACAATGCCTATGTATGCAATGCGCTTTCCATTTCAGGGCCAACTTCGTGTTGTCCAGTGATATCAGTGCTTTAGAAACCCTAAACTGTCTGTGGTCCAGAGAGCTCTCCTTCCTCTGTATCACAGCACTCTCTGCACTGTGGTCATCTCCCCTTTTAGTAATTGCTGTCCTTCTGCACAAATGTAATCAGCCAGGGCAGGTGGGTTGAGCCTGGGCCAAAGGAAAAGTTATTACAGCTCTAAAAAGAATAATTTTAAACCATAGTAAATGCTGCCACCTAGAGGGTGGATTATGCATTTACAGGCAACTTGACTCTGGAGGAAGGAAGGATTTGGTAAATGCCAAGCTGTCTCCTTTCTGAGATTGATACAAAGCATACCCACATACACGGCAACTGGTTTAACAGCTGTACTCTCTCCTGAAGGAATCCTGGGAACCATAGTAGGGGCTAGAGAACTTGAACAGGATTTTCACCTTCCCCAAACTGCAATTTCCAGGATTCTTTGGGGAAAGTAATGACAGAAATTCATAGAAAATCAAGATGTTTGCAGTGAAATATTGGGCAGTGCAGGAGTACCTACTAACCTGCCTGAATCACTGTAAAACTGTACTTAATGACTGCTTGACTGAGCTGGGCACTCTTATCCATCCCTTGGTATCCTGATAGATGATGCTAAATTTGTAAAAAGAGCTGTATTGGTGGTCAACTCTCAAACTCTGCCTGGAAGACATCTGTCCTAATCCTAAAGTGACAATACTGTACTGGATTTCGCCCTTAGTCATGAGGCTGAAAACACACTGCACTGTTCAGATGCATTCTTGTTCATTATTCCTTCAGATAACCTAGGGCTGAGCTCTGGTGTTTGACCCAGGATCCAAGGCCAAGCTGTAAGAGATGGAACTGACAACCTGAAAAAGGAACTGACAACCTGAAAAAGAACCTGCATCTAGTAATCTTCCTACTTTTCTTCATGGCTGTAGACAACTCTTTGTGACTCAGTAGTCCTGGGACAGTCTGGAAATCAATTAACCACTGTCTTAGAGTTTAGAATAAACTTTCTACAAGTCAAGTGTCTATTTGGTGGTGATCTTTTTGTAAGAAGTTGCATATCTGTCTGTGCATATGCTGCCCTTGTGTGTGATGCGGAGGGCATCACAGAAAGGGGAGAGAAGGGCATAATGTTAGGGCACCCAGCTTTAGTAGGTTTCTGGCTCCAATTTGCTAGGCACAGCCTCTGGCACAGGTAGAGCCATTTTCAATTTCTTGATGTGGCTCACTTCAGAGGTGTGGTAAGAGCCATATCTGTGATAGCAGCATTGGCACAGTAAAGGTTTCAGGTAATAGCTGTAATTGCTGTATGGAAAACCCTGTCCTTGGACACCTAATGACAGAGAAGCTATTCATAAAATCTGAGGATGGACTGCTGCTTTTCTCCTATGATGGATGGCAAAGCATTATCCCTGGAGAGCTTATCTGACCTAGTGAACTCTGGCTTGTACCCAGTTAGCCTGACACATCCAGGTCTCCTTTGTGCTTTTCACCCATGCATATTTTGGTCAAATCTACTTATTTCTCGATTCCCATTTGGCAAAAGCAACAGAGTGTGTTGGTTCATGGAGACAAGAATCTTTCCCAGGGTAAGTCCTACGTGAGGAATTGTCTGGAATCTTATTTATTGCTTTGAGCAATAGTGGTCAGTGTGTGCCTGAATTTGGGGGAGGGGGGGAGAGAGAATTGATCCTTTCTGCACCATGGCTTGAGAGTGTGATCAAATGATGTCTCTGCATGCAGTTTTAAAAGGTTATTTTGAGTGTCACATTTTTCTTTGCATACAAAAATGTCTATTTCTAGATTTGCCGTCCCTGACTTGGTTGGGATTCAGACTGGGGAATGCAAGGCTGCTTGCCAGCACTAGAATGAAGCAGATAGCTTTGGACGGTGGATGCAGCCGAAGCAGGACAGCTATTCATATGCTGTGGTGAGGAGAGGTGACTGGCTCAAGGGTTTTGTGGCCTCTGGTGACGCAGGACAGGGATGGTCCTGTGCAAATGGCGAGTGCACCAAGGAAAACCAAGTGATGAAGCAGAGGATTCCGGGGTGTGCTCCTAGTGTGCAATGGCAGCAATATGGCATGGTTGGCTCCTTGTTTGCATGGAGAAAAACTCCGACTGAAGGGATTCCTGGAGATCCCTCCCCTCAAGTGACATAATGTCAATAAGTCAAGGAGGTTCTGCTCAGATTTCCAGGATAGCTATCAGTAGGGGCCTAATGGCATAGATAGGGTAGGCAGGGGTGGACCGCACCAGGCCACACCCATTGAGGGGGTGACATGAGCCCACTGTGCCACCCAGGCTCAGCGGGCTTCCGCCTGCTCCGAGCCCTGAGGGGTGTCACCCTTGCTCGGCCTCGGCCGTCCTGTGTTCTTGCGAACATAGAAGCTAGTCGGCCGACTTGCTTCTTCGCTCTGAGCCTGACTGCTGCAGAACTCTGAGTGGAGCGAAGAAGCAATTTGGATGGGTTTGGAGGCTTGCCTCACTTTTTTGCTCCACTCTGAGTTCTGAAGTGGCCGGGCTCGGAGGCAGAGCAGCCAGGCTGAAGTGACTGGGCTCAGAGCGAAGAAGCGAGTCAGTCAGGCTCTCACTTCTTCACTCAGCTTTGCTGCTTCACTCAGCTTTGCTGCTATACCGGAAGTAATTGGCAGTGATGTGGTGACGGCATTGTGACACCGCCAATTACTTCTGCATCTGTATATTCAAGGTGACACCAGAGCCACCGCCCCGGGTGCCACCAGAGGTAGAGACACCACAGATGTGTACAATACCTCTTCAAAAGCATTTTTTTTTCTCCTGGCTGTGGCTTCTTTCCTCTCCTCCCCTCCCCCACCCGAAATGCAAACAGAAGGTATACAAGGAAGCTAAGGCATCTTATAAACAGTATTTTATACAGCATTTTAAAAGTAGAGCATGATTGTTTTATAGAATCTTGCAGACAGAAACGTGGACCTTGTAAGCTTTGTAACAACTTGAATTCTGCAAGCTACAGTGATTCTTCAGTATAAATTCTGCAAGTAACCTTCTTAGGTTATAATCTACAAATGAGTGCTATAGCTTTACTTATAGTTGAAAAAACCTAATTGACCTTTCCATGGAGCCCATTTTCTCTCCCCTCCCCTGCCAAAGGTATGTCGTAGCATCCAGAAATATGCTATATAAAATGAGATGGTAGACGTACTGGGAAAAGTAGCAGCTAGTAGAATCTGTTCCAGTCCTTTTTTCTTCTATACCTACTGGTTGCAGAAATTCTGCCAATATTTAAATTTAAGGAAATGAATATAATTGTAAAGTTGTTGAACCTGTAGTTGCATGTTCATGCATAGTAAACCTCTTGCCTTATGAATAGTGGCAGTCTTATTTGGTAATAACGAAATAAAAACACATAACACTGCTTTCTGCACAGCCCCCCCCCCCCAATCTGTGAAAAATAAAACCATTTACTAACACCTCTACATATTGGTAACGACTGTGGCTGCATCTGCTGACACTACATCACCTAAAACAGCTACTTAGTACACTTCTTAAGCGATTATAATTTATAAAAATTGAATAAAAACACTTAACACCTCTTTCAGCAATTTTAGTTTGGAAAACACTGAAAACCATTTTTTGAAAACACCAGTTTGGACTTCCTCTACTTATGAATCAAGGTGACAATTACTGTAGTACAATGGAGTAACAAGAACATGTGCAGATGACTGTTGCAATGCTTGACAGTGTGTTTTAAATGTAGCGTGTTTAAACATATCCCTGCCGACTGGACTGGCAGATTGCGTGGCCTTGCGGGTGAGCGGTCTGTGGTAACCCCCTTGCCTTCGATGCTAAGCCAGGCGCATCGGCCAGGCCCAGGCATGACTGGAGCTGACTGGGTTGAGCACCGGCAAGAGCAACACTAAGTGGACCCGCCCGTGTACTCAGGTAAAGTACTCGCCAAGTACTGCCACCGATGGTGACCAAGTGCGCCGACTTCCGGGTTCCCCAGAGGCAGGGCAAGGCGGATCCAGTTATCTCTCGCCCCAACAGCGAGCTGTGCAGTTTTCTGAGGAGTGCAGCTTTTGCTTGCCATCAGTCCCCTCTTGCCCAGTTGGATTGACCCACGCACGCAGTTCTCTGGGGCTGCTGCTCACTCCCGAGTGAGCACAGCAAAGAAGTGAGCACCAGCCATGGTGCTCGTAAGAACATCGGAGCAGCAGCTCTGCAGATGGGTAAAACCAGTGGCTCCACTGGCGCTGCAGAACTCCAAGTGACCATAGTGACAAGGCAACGCATTCTGGGTGACAGAATGTCACCCCTATGGAGGGGTGGTTGCGCAACCTGGAAGAGGCTTTGGATTTCCCCTTATTAAAGTCAGAAAAGGAGCAGTTTGGCATGAGAAGGTAAAAGCAAGCTTCTTAACCCTTTTTAAAACTTCTTTCCCTGGTCCCCTTGCCATCTACGGGCATCCACGTTTTGAGTCAAATCCGCGGATGGCTAAACTGTGGATGGCAAGGGCCCACTGTACTGTAATGTGTGAAGCAGCCTTAAGGACTAT
Organism: Plestiodon gilberti rubricaudatus; assembly: GCA_026170595.1. Taxonomy (NCBI): domain Eukaryota; kingdom Metazoa; phylum Chordata; class Lepidosauria; order Squamata; family Scincidae; genus Plestiodon; species Plestiodon gilberti. Next base: position 161,707,015 of record JANXHW010000002.1, read on the forward strand.
GTAGGCGCACAAAATGCACTCTTTCAATTGTTTGTTGTTAATTTTTTGAAAGAGCTCCAGTGAACCAATGATAACACAAGCTAATCCACAGTGGGGGAGGAAAACTGAAAGAATGTGGCTGGAGCGAGAAGTCTAGACGTTCAGTTAAAGCAGAGACCCCGTCCCTGTGTGCTCCCATCTCTGACAGAGACACTGAGGATTCTTACTGCAGTCAGAGATATGAGAAGATCAGAAAACACCGGGAATAGGGAGCAAAATGCAAGGAAGTATGCAATTACGATCTGGATACTTCATATCTTACTGCTTGGAAAAAATAAAGGCAAGGAACAATGCAACCACTATATATTTTATTTATTTATTTATTTACAGTATTTTTACCCCGCCTTTCTCCCTGAAGGGACCCATCTCCCCGAAGGGACGCCTTTCTCCCCAAAGGGATACATCTTAAGAATGAAAAAAAGGCTTCTACTGTATAAAATAAACCTTCCCTAAATTGAGTGATTGCTGAGTGTCCAAACTATATTGTATAGTTACCTAAATTCAATACATGGGCAGAGGTTTTCACATACAGTATTACAATATCAAACAAAGCTGTTTTGAAGCAATTCAATTTGTGGACCCTAGTTTAAAGAAATCCTTCACTGGGGCCAAGGGTGCAGCATCTGTCACATGACTGTACTTTGTTTATCTTCCCATATTCCAGAGAAGCAGAAGTGGGAGGAGAGTGGAGCACATGGAGCAGCTGCTCCAGGCGCAGGCGGACCTACCGGTCTCGTCGGGGCGCGGTGTTTGGAGAGTGGAGCAGCTGCTCCAGGCGCAGGCGGACCTACTGGTCTCGTCCTGGCACGGTGTTCATCCTGTTTTTGGCCCTCCCTCCCTCCCTGGAGTCCGTACGGCTCCGAAATAGGTAGGAAACCGGCGGGGGGCGGGGGCAGTGACACGCTGGGCGCGTCACATCACCAAGGCCCCGCCCCCTTCCTCCGGGTGCCAGGAGGCCTAGTTACGCCTCTGCAGAGAAGGTATATAGGTCTTCCTAACATGAATGGGATTTTACTAGCTTTAATGTAGAAGAATTTTCTGTTGCCAATTGGAAAAAGACGAATGAATGGACACATTGCCAGAACCTGCATTAAAAGCAATGCTATTGGCTGGAAGTTCCTGAGTGCAGGGATGGCCACATGGGTTGGCCACGTTGGCACTGGCTGACAGCCCATGCCTGTCAGAGGGCCTCTCCAGCTGGGTCAGCCCCTGATCCCTCAGTACTAATGGCACAGCCCAATACACCATCAAGGGACGGGGGGGGGGATAACCCTATGGACCCCAGCAACCTGGTACTGGCACTGCAAGACAGTACAGAGCTGAGATAGAAAAGGAGAGCTAAACGGTATATTGGACTTTGGATGGGAAACCTCCATTTAGCCTTTTCTGTGTTTTTGCAGAATACATATTTCTTTGCCGGACCTGACACATGCTATGTCAACAAACCTTTGGGTAATTCTTTACACCTGACACATTTTTGCTAACAAATGTCAAAGTTCATTTGTCTCATAAGAAAGACTTGCTTCTTGAAACAATTTATATTCCACTGTAGCAAAGGGGTGTGTGTGTGTGTGTGTGTGTGTGTGTGTGTGTGTGTTTGTGTGTGTGCACACGCGCATGTGCAGGCAGTAGCCTCTGAAAGCAGGGGGACCCGTGCTGAATTCCAGCTAAGATTGCCTCAGACTAGTTGTTATAAAGCTGGGTGGTGGTGTTGTTTTAAGAACTAGAAAATCAAAATATGAATAAAAGTCTTTTCTGTTGGAGAATGGCAACCGTAATTCCAGTTAAGATTTGAAATACTATGTGCAACATATGGTGAACTCATGCAGTAAAGACCCTGAACCGTTGGTATTAATAGGCACAGCCTGAGCCCGTACTGCTTGAGGCAGTATACGAATGCTGCCACCTCACGAAACCCTCTCTCCAATAGGGTGGGGGGAAGGAGAGGAGAGGAGAGGGAGGGGGATCCCCCTTCTCCTTGGTTCAGTGGCAGTCCTCTTGTCCCGCCCTCCAGTGGTGCTGGAGGGAGAAGGGAAAAAGAAAAGGTCCGGCGATTATTGGGCACCTCCACCATCACCTCCTCTTTGAACTCTCGCCCTGCACAAGCTGCGGCCATGCAGGCCGGGAATAATCCCACCCCTTACCTCCCTCTCTGCGTGGACTTCTTCCTTGTCCTCCATGCAGGGCTTCTTTAAAATGAAGAGGGAAAGCAAAGCATCCTGGGCTCTTTATGCTCATTTTAAAGAAGACCAGCACATAGGACGAACAAAGAGATGGTGTGGAAGGGATCGCCTGCCCTGCCTCTCCAAGCCCACTCAGCAGCTGTCTGAGCAGACAGAGAGGGCGGCCACAAAGTGATGGAAGCACCAACCAATGGCACTTTCCCCCCTTGTCCCTCCAGCACTCTTGGATAGAGGGGACTCTATCCGCTGTCCTGATCCTCTTCTTGCTTACTCTCAACCAGCAGGAGAAAGATTGAAGTGCTTTCCAGAATAGCTCTGTTAGCAGTGGGCTGGAGGAGGGCAGTAGACAGATGAGGGGTGCTCACTAGTTTGCTGGCACCACTGGATGTGACACCTTCATGTTATGCGTGCCCAGCCTGGGGTATTAACCAGACTTTTCAATAGAGGAAAATGCTCCCTAAAGAAGGAGCATACTGTATCTTTAACTATATGGAAAATTCCCCTTCTACTTCCTCTTAAAACTTAATTGTACATCTTCCCTTGTCAATTTGTTCCATTATTATTCCAGCTAATAATGTTTTCTGATATCTATGCTTTGTGCTTTTCATTCAAGGCTCTGGTAAACAGCAAGTCAGCATGGTATTTCTCTGCTATATGGCACCCCTTCAGATATATGGGAAGTTGCTATTGTGTCTCATCTCCCCCCCCCCCCATGGCTGGTTTGTATGTTGGTGAATTCAGCAATTTGCTTTCCATGAGAGTGTGCACACCCTCTATTGCACATACAATGTACTGTGTGATGTATATGTGGACACCTCTCTCTATATATTTTATATACACATGATTGTGGAGGCCCATACTCATCGCAGATTCACTGCTTTGATCACTTCATGCCCTTCCAAATACCATACTGACTTCCGGTCTGCTCCTGGATCCAGCACAAACTTGACTTCTCATATTTATCTTCAAAGTCCCCCCCCCCACAGCCTTGCCCTATCTTTTCAATCATACTTGCATCCAGTTGCACTCCTACCAATGACCTTCATTTTCTTACCAATGACCTTAGCCACCCAAATCATGTCTCTTGGTCCCTCAAACAGCTGCCCAGCCTGCCCTTCCTCCCTTGCTGCCTCTTGTGTCTAGGACTGCCTTCCAGAATGCCTGTGTGATGCCTCCTGTCTTGCTCTTTTCAAATCCCTTCTCAAAACTGACCTTTTTCCATGAAGCCTTTGGCAAAGGCAAGCCCATTAGTCCCTAAGCAAGTATAACTGAAACAAACGCATATTCTTCCCCTGTTCACCCTGCCTTTGTTTCCTTCCTTTCATATCCCTTGTGTTGCCCTGTATCCCTCAGGGCAGGAGGCCTGTCCTCATTCTTTGTAAAATGCTATGTACAGTACATGGATTACACCAATTAAGATAAGAAAATACAAGAGAAATACAGGACACAACCCTCTCCTAGACAAAATTTGCTTTGGATTTTCAACCCTCAGCAGAAAAGGCCTGTACATATGGAAACCTTTCTTCATAAACATGACATTTTTCATAACCTTTCTTCATAAACATGACATTTATCATAATAACCTTTCTTGATAAACATGAAAGACAGAAACTTGAAATGAAATGTGTGTTTTTTTTAATGAGATTCTGAGGAAACCAAACCATCAGCCAGATATTGGGTACATCAGCTGCACTTTCTATAGCAGTAGTCCCCAAACATTTCCCTGCCGCAACCCACCTCGTCCTCCTGTTGTGGTCATGACCAAGGATGCTCTATGGCGCACCCTCCCGGCCCAGGCCGGGCCCAGTATGCACTCCATTAGCCGTGCCTGACTTGGTTGGGATTCAGACTGCGGAATGCAAGGCTGCTTGCTAGCACTAGAATGAAGCAGATAGCTTTGGACGGTGGGCGCAGCCGAAGCAGGACAGCTATTCATATGCTGTGGTGAGGAGAGGTGACTGGCTCAAGGGTTTTGTGGCCTCTGGTGATGCAGGACAGGCATGGTCCTGTGCAAATGAACTCATAATTGGTAATTAATTACCAATTAAAAACCAATTAATTACCAATTAAAAACCAATTAGTGACCCTTAATTGTTTATTTATTTATTTATTTAACACATTTTTATACCACCCTTCCTCCAAAGAGGTCAGAGTGGTGTACATATTTCCTCCCCTCCTTTTTGTCCTCACAACAACCCTGTGCGGTAGGTAGGGCTGAGAGATAGTGACTGGCCCAAGGTCACCAATTACCAATTACCAATCAAAAACCAATTAAAGACCAATTAGTGACTCCTATTTGCTAATCAATTACCAATTAATTACCAATTAAAAACAATTAGTGACCCCCAAAATTGCTAATTAATTACCAATTAAAAACCAATTAGTGACCCCCTAATTGCTAATTACCAATTAAAAACTAATTAAAACCAATTAGTGGTCCCTAATTGCTAATTAATCACCAATTCAAAACCAATTCAAAACCAATTAGTGTGGGTTAAACCGCTGAACCATGAGCTGTTGATTGAAAGGTCGGCAGTTTGAATCCATGACGGGGTGAGCTCTCGTTGCTTGGCCAGCTCCTGCCAACCTAGCAGTTCCAAAGCATGTCAATGCGAGTAGATAAATAGGTACCGCTTGCAGGAAGGTAAACAGCGCTCCGTGTTCCAGCTTAATGCAACGCGCTGCGGCAAGGAGAGTCATGCCGGCCACGTGACCACGGAGGCGCCTTCGGACAACGCTGGCTCTTCGGCTTAGAAATGGGGATGAGCACCACACCCTAGAGTCGGACACAACTGGACAATTGTCAGGGGTCACCTATACCTTTATCTTTAATTGCTAATTAATCACCAATTCAAAACCAATTCAAAACCAATTAGTGTGGGTTAAACCGCTGAACCATGAGCTGTCAATCGAAAGGTCGGCAGTTCGAATCCGTGACGGGGTGAGCACTAGTTGCTTGGCCAGCTCCTGCCAACCTAGCAGTTACAAAACATGTTAATGTGAGTAGATAAATAGGTACCGCTTGCGGGAAGGTAAACAGCGCTCCGTGTTCCAGCCGCATGCTACACGCTGTGGCAAGGAGAGTCATGCCGGCCACATGACCACGGAGGCGTCTTCGGACAACACTGGCTCTTCGGCTTTGAAATGGGGATGAGCACCACACCCTAGAGTCGGACACGACTGGACTTAATTGTCAGGTGTCACCTTCACCTTAATTGCTAATTAATCGCCAATTAAAAACCAATTAAAAACCAATTAGTGACCCCTGGTTGCCAATTAATTGCCAATTAAAAACCAATTAAAACCAATTAGTGGCCCCTAATTGCCAATTAATTACCAATTAAAAACCAAATAAAAACCATTTATTTATTTATTTATTTAAGAAATTTATACCCCGCCTTTTCCTCTGCCAACACAAATGCCCAAGGCGGCTTACAACAAGTTAAAATACATAATTTAAAAACAATACATAAGGTAAATTAAAAACAATAAAATCCACTGGAGGGGTTACAATTAATTACCAATTAAAAACCAATTAGTGGCCCCTAATTACCAATTAATCGGCTGCCTGCCGATGGCTAGCCCCCCACGGCTAGTGCCTGCCGATGGACTTGATAAAGGACTTGATACAGGAAGCTGGACTAGGTTTGGCCTAATCCAGAAAGGCTCTTCTTATGTTCTTATAAGACCCTAGATCAGGGTTTCTCAACCAGTGGTACTTCGGCCGACTGCTGGTGGTAGTCAAACCGCCAGACCACTGGAATCCCGCTGCCATACGGCACTTTCAGTGGCGCATTTTTGCTCCTGAGAGGCTTCTGCCTTTGGCCGAGCCTCTCGGGAACACTGAGAAGAAGTGAACACTGTTCCCAGCCTCCCGGGAACACTGGACACCCACCCTCCAGAGCCTCCTACTTGCGTTTTCTAGCCTCTGAAAACTCGGAAGTAACTGGCGATTATGTCATCGCCAGTCACGTCCAATGGTATACAGCAGGAGAGTGGCGCCAGAGGTGGTACTCTGCCGGGAAGAGGTTGAGAAACCCTGCCCTAGATATAGTGGACCTTAATCATGCCTAGGATTGCACTTCATGACATTTTTAGGCTGCTTTTTCCCAAACACAAAGCAGTGTTCATCAATGGGCAGCAAAGGGTAATTTGTTCCAAGGACTGGGATTGGCTAAAATGTCATTTTGTAGTTCTGGTTCTCATACGACTTTCCTTTTGCTAAATTAAAAGGCCTGTTAGTACCCAGCATTATCACTCCACAAGAGTACTTAGCCATTGTAAACACTCTGTCATCACTGACGTAGTACTGGGAAAAGGGAAGGGAGGGAGCCGCTTTCCCCGAATCACTCTTTCTCCTATGAGGTGATGGGAGCCTGAGCTGAGCAGGGAAGGAGCCGATTATGTGATTGTGTCTTTCTTCTGCTCACTGCTATTTATATACTCCTGTGCACTTGACTAATCTCATAATAGCCCAACACTACAAACACTATGCAGAGAGTATTTCAAATGTGAATGCCTGCACAATAAATCCATCTGAAAATAAATATCAAGGAGGTTAGGTGGGGTCAATACTGGAAATGAGGAATAACACAGAGTAATATGTATCCTGAAGCCCCCAAATAGGTACTATCAATTGGATCACTTCACATCTCCTAGTTTTTGTGTCCCCTTCCCCGAGTGTCCCCTTCTGCTGCGGGGGCAGACTTTCCGCTGCGGTGGAAGCTGCCCACGGCGGAGCACGGGATCCAGCGGGCGGCCAAGGCTGCCTGCCAGATCCTACTAGAGGATTGGGCTGTAAATCTTCAGGTTTCTTCAGGATTGGGCTGTAAATCTTCAGGTTTGTAAATTCAGGTTTCCTTCCACCTAGATAGTCTTTGTCCCTTTTTTGCTCTTCTTTGACTTACCGGTAATGAGCATTCCCCAAGTCTTCTAGGAACTTGTTTCCTTTCTTTTTCTGCTTATCCCACTCTCCTGACCATTTGTCCTTTCAAAGCAACAGCTTCTATAAGCAATCCAGCTGCCCCCTGCATCTCCTAATCTTTTTTATATTGCCCTTTATTTCATCTAATCTACATTTGCATCTGCTGTTTGTAATGAAACTTTAACCTATAAGGATATTGGATAATCACTGTTATACAGAAGCTTTGGCTTTAGCAAACCTATTGCAAAATCAGTGTCATCTGTGGGGTAATGGTGGATGGAGGGAGGCAAAGGGATAATCAGCTTTCTTGTGTGTTTTGGTTTATCTGGAGGGATATTGCTTTTATATCTCTGCCCACGATATACCTGATACTATCTCTCAAATTCAATTAGTTAACCAAACTCAGCATTACTGTTGTTTAAGGTACTGATGAAACCAGATGTGACTTATTTCAAATTTCTCTCTTCAGACCTGGCTGGGACAACATCTGGGGCCATATGATTCCATAATGACTCTCTAAGCTAGAAGTCATTCCCACAATTGATGTGCATGAGTTTATAAGATTAGGCATTAAGGAGAAATTAGACTAGGGTTGACCACATCAAACAATTAACAAAAGACTGAGGATCTGTACATGCCTGTCTTCCATGGCTATTGATTGCCCCATAGTCTAGCCTGCACAGCCATTTCCAAACAAAGTGAGGGGAGATGATGAACTCAACCTCAAAGCAACTACTGGGGCCAGAAACCATCAGCTGAGGAAGGAACACTAAATGCAGTTTTGGTGCGGAGACTGAGATAACACAAATGAAATATGAAACGGCCTTATACTGAGTCAGACTACTGGCCTGCGAAGCCCGGTATTGTCTGCTCTGACTGACAGTGTCTCTCTCTATTACCTCAGGCAGAATTCTTTCTCAGTTCTGCTACTGAGATCCTTTCAGTGTAAAGGCAGATGTACATCATTATTTTACTTGTGAATTTGGCGTAGAAGAATCCGGTATTGATAATGCTAAAAGGTCTTCAGTTCATTGAAGAATAGTAAGGGGGCACACTCATCCTTTCCAATGCTGGTGCACATTCAACACATATAGAGCCTTCTTCCAAGGACAGGATTCGGGGGGGGGGGGTTGAAGGAAGAGAAGGGGGAGGAGGGTAGGCTGGGCACAGCACCTAGTGATTAGCTATGGTTCTTTCTTCCTTGCTATCCCGCTCCACTCTTCCTACTGGTCAGGACTGGGATTTACTGGAATTGTACTAGTACTTACTTTCCTACTACTACTCAAGGCTAGGAAACCCCAAATGAAAGAGGCTGCCCTGGGAAAGCCTCTCTCCCAGAGTAATAACGAATCCCTAAATCTGAGGGGTCCCCTTAAAAACAAACAGTAGCAGAAAACAACAGTCTGAGGGGGGGGCATGGTGAACTCGCTTCCTCGCAACTGAACTTGGAACAGGCAGGTAAAATAATAAAAAGATAAGGAGCTTATTAAAGGGCTGAAGGAAGAAAACAATAAAAAGAAGGGATTTGCAAAGGGGTCACAACAATGTTTATACCAAAACCAAGCGGGTATGTTCCCAAGGAGGAGAGATGAAAAGGCAAGTAGCAAAATAAAACCAATTCTCTGACATGGTGAACTGAACACCATCCCTATTCTAACTTACTCATGCTGTTCCACAGTCTGGACCATACCTCCACAACGTAGCAAGGAGAGTGGGTGCACCTCTCCAGCAATGGACCAGGCAACCTGGCAACGTACCTTTTGTGACCTTATTTATTATTATTTATCGTATGGCACATTCACATCACATTCCAATAAAAAACATAATATATGATATAAAATACTCAATAGAGATAGGAAATATGACATTATAAAACATATTGATGATGTCATAGATCCATCTGATTGGATAGTTTATGAACACCTGAGCATCTCTACCTGCCCCTTGCATCTGGTCAGGTGGGGCTTGAATGCCCTATCATGTGTTGCATGCCAATCCTAGCAGGAGGGATAGTCAGAATCTCGTGTGTGTGTGTGGGGGGGGGGGGAATCAGACAGGAAGACAAGCAATCCACAAAATGACCTGTCTGTCCTGCCATGTGACCTCACTTCAGTAGTGCTGAATTCAAAGAGACTTTTGCAGCAGGATGTCTCAGTAACTTGGTTTAGGAAGCATCACAGAAATATTGGGGCAGGGGGCTTAGAAAAATGGAAAAAGTAGGCCAAAAAAAGAGAGACAGAAAATCAGGAATTTTTACCACCAGGGGAAGGGAGGAATTATAGTGCTCCACCAATCACTTTAATAGCTGTGTAGAAGAACAGGCTTTTGGTAGGCTTTTCCAACCGTACACGACAACAGCACATACCAACATTCCTTCTCCTACACAACTATTAAAGGTAAAAGAGCCCTATCTTCTTTTGCATCTAGTCATCCTAGTTTTATTTTTAATCAACAGGCTTTTAAAGCTTCAGAGTTATACTGTTTCAAAACATTTCAGAAATATATGCTGATCTTAATATTCTTCTGATTGAGCAAACTGATACATAGAATCTAGTATCACACATAAAACATGCATTATATACCAGCTCATGTAAACAAACACGAAACACATACTTGTACCTGTGGTGGTGATACAGGAGAGATTGACTGGCAGCCACAGCCAGGTTTCCAAGATTCTTGTTTCAGATGGCCAGCAGAGGGCAGTGAAACTGCAAGAGGCTCCATGGCAGGCCTTTTTGTATGGTACAAGCTATTTTATAGACCAGGGGTGGCCAAACTGTGGCTCCTGAGCCACATGCGGCTCCTTGACGCATAATGTGCAACTCTCAGAAATATGTTGGCTGAGCTCCTTTTTTCATCACAATTAATATATAAAACGTAAATAAGAAATTTTCAAGCTTTATAATTATTCACCAGGTATAAAAACTGAGAGTCCACTGGATTAAAACACAAGTTTAATGTTCATGGTGAGTAAATATATTTAAGAATTTAAATGCTTCTTAAATATTGTGGCTCTCAAACATCTGAAGTTTATCATATGTGGCTCTTACATGAAGCAAGTTTGCCTACCCCCGTTATAGACATTCACTGGGCCTGTTTGTATTTACTAGAGAAGTCTGTTGGCAGCTGCAGGGCACATTGTACTATAGGCGACAATAATGGCACTTCTATCTTATTTTATTAAGATAATAAGAATATTTATATACTGCTTTTCAACAACAACAAAGTTCACAAAGAGGTTTACCTAGCAAAAGAAACATGTGATTCCCTGTCCCTGAAGGGCAATCTAAAAAGATGCAGAAGATAGAACCATCAGCAACCAGCGAACATAAAGTATTCTATGCTAGGATGAATCAGGGTAGTTGCTCTCCCTCCTCTAAATGTAAGAGGCAGCGGAGCACAACCTTAAAAAGTGCCTCTGTAAGCCCTGACCAGCGTTCCCTCCCCCCCCGGCTCATAAGGCCGGGTGGAGAGTTTGCCCAGGACCTGTCCCACGGAAACCATGAGTGCCGGCAGAAACTTCTCCAGAAGGAAGACTAGTGTGCACAAAAGCTGTATCACCCGCCACCGGCCTCAGCCACAGATAATGGGGCCAATTCCCTGATGTCAACATCAGCCACACCTGGCGGGGGGTGGTTGGGAGGATCCCAAGAGCACCACCCAGGAGTTAGTTAAAGGGAAATGGGGAAAGAAGAGCTAGGATTGTTCCGGACCCACCTGGGGCTGTGGGTGTCAAGGCTTCCGGGGAACCTGGGTGGTTCACAGTCCACCTCCCTCCCTACCCTTGCGGGACCCAACACTGGGGTGTTTCCCTGGCCACTGTGCCTCTCGCCCATCGAGAGAGGCATAAAAGCAAGTTGCCCCACGGGGTCAGGAAGCCCTTGTGGCCAGCCCAGTTGTCCCTGGCTGTTGGGCCTCTGGTGGAGCAATGAAGCAAGCGGGGAAATCAGAGGGAGCAACCCTTTGTCCCTGCACTGCAGGGCATTGCTGATGGTGTTAAAGGGGCATCGGTCAAGACGGTGAGTAACCTGGGAGGCATCAATGCCCTGCCTCATCAGGACCAGCAGACAGCTATATCCCCTATGGCTGTGAAGCTCCATACCCGCAGCCCGACCATGCCCGAAGGAGTCCAAACTCTTGCCCCGAGTGGAGTGAACTCAAAGGAAGGAAAGGTTCCGGGAGAACTCCCTATTGTAAATAGTGCCAACAAAGGCTTTTGTTGAAGTGCACTCCATGGTTCGAGCCTTCTTGACAAAACGCAGGCACAGTTGAGAACAGGTATGACGAATCCCGACCCCTTCGATGTGCTGCTACCCCTGTGGGGAGGGACGCGACAGCCTCTTTGCAGGCATTTTTAGCAAGGATAAGATCTTATCTACAGGAGCAGCCCATCCATGAAGCCGATTGAAGTGGCTGCTTTGATCGACAGGCTGGGGGAGGTGGCAAGGACTACTGACCATCTGCCCAGCCATTCCTCCAGCTGCTGCTCCATCTTCTTCTCACATGCCCTCCTAGAAAGTAAGGAGAAGATGAGAGCACGTCTTGGTTTGCCTCCTTCCCTGGATAGGATGCAGCCCATGCTGCAGAGCTCAAATTGGGGGAGGATAGGATTGACTTTGGCCAGTAACTAAAGTGACTTTGGCCAGTGACACAATTGGCAGTGCTAAAAGGACAAGGGACAAATCAGAACCAGAAAAGCCAGCCCAGGATAGCAGCCATCAGCTTTGACCTACTGGAAAATGTTTTTCTGGCCCTCTAAAATGGCAAGCAATGAGAGTTTGCAAGATAAGCCCACTGGCACTGACTAATACATTGCAAGGCTAACAGCGCAATCTTATCCAACTTACACCACCGGTGTAACCAGAGACGTCACTAGAGCGTGCGCTGCCCCGGGGCCGGGCACGCGCGTCACCCTAGTGACCCCTCCCCCCAGACACACCCCCTTTAATAACCTTTGGCGTGGCCGTAGGCCGTAGGCCGTGGCGAGATTTTTGGGGGGCGCACCCAATGGGCGCACCCAATGGGCCGCCGCTCCGGGCGCCCGCTCCGGGTGCCCGCTCCAGGAGCCCCCTCAGTCGTTGCAGGGGATGTCTTCCCTCGGGGATGTCTTCCCCGGCCGGCTGCCCAGGGCCTTCTGAGGAAGGCCCACTGCGCGAACGTTATTTATAACGTTCTTTTGCACATGCGCAGACTGTTCCTGAGGGAAAAGGGCAGCCCTTTTCCCTCAGGAATGGTCTGCCCATGCGCAAAAGAACATTATAAATAACGTTCGCGCAGTGGGCCTTCCTCAGAAGGTCCTGGGCAGCCGGCCGGGGAAGACGTCCCCGAGCCGGCTCTCCCGACCTGGCGAGGTGGGCGGGAGGCCCCGAGGCGACGCGCGCATGTGTGCGCAAGAGAGGCGACTTGTGTGTGTGCGTGCATCACCTTTCTGCGCGCGCGTGCGCAGTCACCTGGGCCCCCCACCCTCCTCGCCACGCTACAGCGACGCCTCTGGGTGTAACCCAGCGGTGCAGCGAGAACAGGAGGCCCCAGAACAGAAAGGGGATTCAAATTCTCTCCAAAGGGGGATTCAAAGCAGATTTGAATCCCCTTTCCGTTCTGGGGCCTCCCATTCTCACAGTTGGGTTACACCGGTGGTGTAAGTTGGTGTAATTGTGCTGTAAGTTTATTAGTCCAGTTTGCAGTTTCCATGAGATGATCCCAGTGCTCTTTATTCAGCAGCATAAAAAAGGATTGTTCAAGCATTGTGGAAATTCTAATCTTTTGCACCTCATAGCATTTTTTGCTCAAGTATGGACAATTAGCACCTCACACTTCTGTCTGCAGAACTGAAATTCCTTCAAACTTTCCGCAACAGATAACTAATCCATAAATTGTAATTTCCACAAATGGTACTCTCGCTGAACAGTGTTGTGAGCACCCAGGGGTGCCAGTGATTTCAGCTCGTTTGATTCGGTGAGCAGACACCAGACTCCAAAGATGGAGAAGGTACCCAAAGTAAAAAAAGAGAAAGAGAGAGAAAAGGGGAAGAGATCCGCGTTTTGCGGAGGCGCCAAAAATAGAGCTCTAAAAAGTCCAGTACTGGGGTGGAGAAGATCTTTACTTCGCTAGCAAAGGACACGATCAGCAAGGCAGAAAGTGTACCATATAAAATCATTACAAAAGTATATATACATTTCATTATTCCATACAGAATCATGGAGGACATTGTTACAGAAAATACATGATAAAGACGGACCAACAGGGGAGAGGATTCAAGAAGTTACACGTTGATACAGCCAATAGGAAGTTGGATTGAAACTTTGCACCAATGAGGATCAGCAGCAGCGTGTATGAATCTTTGAACCAATAAAGGATAAACTTTATTAAAAGAACCAATGAAAAGTGTGGTGCTTTGTGCGACTGGGAACCAATGGTATGATGGGTGGGGGTACTGGGTGGCAGGAGGTAATAAGATTAGACCCCCACTTCAGGTGAAGCAAGGTTTTCCGGAGTTTTATGAATGAGTCCTTTTGAGAAGCCTGCTTAACACAAAAGGCAGTATTTCCAATTAGATAGCCAAAAGTGCCACACAATAGGTCCATGCCCCATGGCACCAGGCATACAGTGGAGGGCATTTGAATTGTTCCTGTCAATCAGGCAAGAGCAAGGCAGGTAACTGGATTAGCATTTGAAGTAATTATAGCCAAGGAAGGCAAGAACAATAGAGATAGCTGAGAGGCGTTTGCATAATTGTAGCCAAGCAAGGTAGGAAAGGGGGTAGCAGTGATTAGGTTGGAAAAAGGGTGCACAAAGAGATGGCTTTTGACATTCAAGGAAATGCAACACTCTGAATCCTTGCTGTGTCTCTGGGATTCCCCTTTGTCCTTGCCCCCAGCTGGCACCTGGGTAGAAGGCAGCCATTTGGGAACAACACAGAATTGGAGCCGCTGTTTGCTGGCTGAGTTATGTCTCAAAATGGTCGTTCCCCTACTCCCTGCAGTGCAGATTCTGGCGGGAGGTGCACCCTTAGTGCCAACCTTCGTTAAACCCCCCTGAGTCCTGGCGAAGAGGGGAGACGGGACTCTAACCCTTGCGCAACCCCGGGCTTCCCAGGCAATCCCAGTGAGGATGCTGAGACTTTAACTCAGCTTTTACGGCCGCAAATCTATTGCCCTGCTTCCAGGAGCCTCTCCACTCAACCCAAGAGTAGCTTCAGTAGAGCGAGAGGATCGGGACCCTTCTGCGTTGGGACCCATCCCTGGGGTGACCCCGATGACCTTCAATGAAGATCCGGCACATAACTCTCAAGGGAACCCAAAATGCACACCAAATCTTCTGAAAACTGTATTTTCCCGGAATAAATCGCTGGCCCTTTAAATCTGTCAAAAGCGGAGATAGAGGGGTCAAACGGCCAAGAAGCTGGGTGCGCAAGCCGAGTAACAAGCGGCACGCGCCGTCTGCTTGAGTTGGCTGAACGCCCAGAAAGGGGATTACAGGCTTAGTGGGTTAAAAGGTAAAGAGGATTAAGTAGGTACAGAGTGAACTTTGCTGCTGGCTGCTTCTCTTGGGGGTTCTGGAGGCGCGTGTGAGGCGCGTGCCTGTGAACTCCCGACCCTGGCAGGCACGCGTCAGCTGTCAAAGTACGCGCAAACCGGAAAAAGAAGCCGGAAAAAAGGTGGGGGTTCAGGAGAGAGTGGCTGATGAGATAGAAATATTTGGGGGGGTCATTTGCATACTACAGCAGGTTGGAAGAAGTGTGAATTAAATGCCATTTATTGTATAATGCTTTCTACAGCAACTCTAGGAAAGAATCATGTTCAGTCTGACCTACCTAATAATAATCCAGCTCCTAGAACAGTGTAAAATAATTCCATATGAGCTTTAAATGCATGATTTAGGAATGTTGTTAACACAGCTGCGTGACGCTTGCAAGGGAGATCAATTTTATATATACATGATCCAATCTAACCCACCCAGGTAAGTTTTTACGAATGATAAATGCAGCAGAAAATGCAGAAATGCTCTACTTGAGAAAACGCAGTAAGATTGTTGCTTTTTTTCCATCTTCCCTTTCTGATTTAATCTTAACGTTTTTTACAGCACAGCCTGCTTTATCCCTGGTCCGGTCCGCAACCTGCTTAAATGCCTTCATGGCATTTAATGCCTAGAGACTAAGTGGAAAAGCGCTCCCTCTAGTGGTTTGCTATTAAAATGTTATCTACTGAGTGCCCATGTAAACACTGAGGAGGGCGGGGTGGGGGAGTTGGTCCAAAGGGGAGAAATAAGTCTGACAAACTACAAATACCAGAAGCTCGCAGGGCAGCCCTGGAAGGTTCTCGTGATGCACTCAGGGGCTTATTTGGTTGTGGCAGCTTACGCACTTTTAATATAAGTAAGGAGGCTTTTTTTCTGTAAATTAAAAAAAAAGCATTTTGCAGAATTATTTTTTTTCCTGACAGCTGCTCATTGCCCGCTTCCCTTCTGCTGTGTTCCAGCTTGCAGTTTGCCGCAAAAAGATAAGCAAGAGAAAGATCCAGACCTACAATACTCGAGGCTGCAGTGCAGAAACGCAAACAGCTATGGAGAAACTGCTGAAAACTGAACTGAAAACGACCCTTTTGAAGGCATTTGGGAGCTCAGGAGGAGGGTGCATAAGCCAAGGGCAGAGCTATGAAACCGACCACGGGCGAGTGTTTGTTAAAATCAACAGCAAGCCTCAGGTTAACGACGCTGCCTCGTTACTAATATAGTTGCACTGCAGAGGGGAAGCGGCGGGCGGGGGGGAGGAGTGAGCTGGCTGGTAACAGAAGTTCTTTGAAAGCTGAAATTAGAGTAGCATTTTTTTCCTTGCCAATTTCTCGTATGTTGGGGTGGGGAAGGGGATATAGTGAGGCAACCTTCAACTGCGCTTCTTAATATTGTTCTAAAGCAGATTCTCAGATGTCTTCACAGCAGAGGGGGCAATTGGTTTTCTGTCTCTGCATCATAAAGTGAAATACACATGGACTATCATTGAGCATTAATAGTCAATCTAGGAAACTGGAATAAGAACCTAATTAAGGTTGCCTCCTGTCTCAGTTGTCAGATGACTTGAATTAAAAAAAATGTATATTTTCTTTGTTTTGTTTTTTTGCCACTAGAAATTCAACAGTATACTATCAAAGCAAAACATGCAACTACAGTAGTGAATTACAGTACAGTACTATTAATTATCTGCATATCTGTTTTTGGATTTGAAAACTACTTCCTGGCTTGCCGCTCCCCAGTCTGTCAGTATGTGTTATGAATTAACACATGAATACAAGTACAGCCAATGTGTGTAGTATATTATTTTGTCACAGAGAAAATAATATTGTGGTATATCTAAATATCTTCACTTATGTAATGTTTGAAAAAATGTTCAGATACATTCCAAAAATCTTTCATCCCAACATCCCAAACAATATAGCCATTTAATTCAAATGACAGCAGTTGTTATAACTTAACATGTACATGCACAAAATGTTGATAATCATGCCAGGAGCCTACGGTCTCAGGTGGAAGGGTCCTGCTACCCATTGGTAAATTGTGTACCAGCATTTGGGCAAATCTAGGTGTGTGTACATATCTATATCTACATGCATTCTTGGAATAGAACAGGATACAACTACAAAAAAAAGGTGACATTTCCACAGAAACTTTATGGGCAGCCCAATCCTGTGTAAGATGCAGTTTGTCCCCTTCCCTGGGTGCAAGCGGCCTGAGGCCCTATGGGCCTACTCGAATGTTCGCCAGCTCTGGAGCTGGCGTACATTTGAGCCTGGGGAGTAAGGCCACACGGGGCCGGGAAAGGGCTTGGGGTATCAGTGGAGCTTGCTGCCGATATCCCTGCTCTCTCCCTGCCCAGTTCGGCCAATGGCCACCCTCGCCAGTGGTATAGAAATGGGGGCGGGGGTTGGTCCACCCCCGGACAGCACGCCAGAGGGGGTGCATGACTGCCGCTAAGGGTGGAAAATAGGCGGCGGCGAGTCTTTTCGAACAGCTTTTTTTCCCTTCAGCCTCCGTGGTAGCTGTGAACCTTGCAGCACCACTGCCGAGCCTTCCAGAGGGTGGAAGCCCGCCCCAAGGTACCGTATCTGGTCAGTGACAGGCCGCTGATGTCACCCGGGGGCATGGCGTACGGCCGACATCACCCCTGGAGGCGTGGCTTCCACCGGGGTGTCATCGCGGCCTGCAGCCCCCAGGTGCGGGCGGCAGTGGCGGTGTTACTACGCCACTGGCCCTTGCTGCCCGGCACGCCCGCCCCCACCCCTGCACCAATCAGTGCAGGGCTTACCTTGCCCAGCAGTTCACTGAGGGAGAGAGGGCCTCCGGCCTCTGCGCTGGCATCCCTTACTCTCCGGGTGATGTAAACGTGCTTTATGGCATGTTTACGACACCCAGTGCTGGGGAAGCGCACGCTCCCCTAGCACTTTTCTACACAGAATCGTGCCATAAATCTCAGCTCATTGTTGCTACCTCACCTTCATTCCACGCTCTGCTGCCAAATCATTCATCTCTCCAACCACATCATCACTGCCTTCCCTTTCACTGACTTTCTGTCCATACTTGAATCCAATACAAGCTCCGACCTTGTTCTCCCCTTCAAAGCTCTCTATGTATGTCCCTGCCCCTTCCTACCTCTCAAAGCTCGTATCTCAAACTATACAGCAATACCTTGCACTTTCATCTAGTTAGGGACCAGAACATGGATGAAAGTCAAAAATGGATGAATGTCAAAGCATAGCCTTATTTAGCTTGCAAATTTATTTTGGCCAGGGAAAAACACAGATAACTAACTACATATATAATACATGCAAATGCATGCAAAACCTAAATAAAAAGAAATAAATGAAAAATAAACATAAGAACGTTGACAAACATTGTGAAAGGTTGGATGAAATTGTACGAAAGAAGAAAGCATGTGGACGAAATTTGAAATGGCTGAAAGAGCAAAGCAGTGGAACTCAAGTGGGTGAAAGAATTGCTGTAATCCCTCCTTGTGGCCTTTGTTCCTCCAGTTCCACCATGCTCAGCCATCCAAAGCTCACATGCTCCCTCAAACAACTCCACCTTTTCTCTCCTGCTGTCCCTTATTCCCGGAACTGCCTCCCAGAACACTTCTGCGATGCCTCCTTCATTCAGATCCCTTCTTAAAACCTACCTTTAAATGAAGCTTAACAGTACAATCCTAGACACGTGTTTACCCAAAATTAAGTCCCACCGTATTCAGTGGGGCTTATTCTCAGGTAAGTGTATAGAATTGTAGCTTCAGTCCTCTTTCCCTATTGTAATAATGCTTAACTACTGATAACGGAAACAAAAGTATATTCTTTTCTTGTTTAACCTGCCTTCATTTCCCTCCCTCTGTTGTTTCCCTTGTACTGTGAGGCCGGAACTACACTGCACTGCGGCCGGCACGTTGCGGAGATTCTGACAGCATTTCGGAAGCAAGCGGAGCAGCTGCGAGCTCCCGATGCCGGCGCGTGCACAAAGCTGGAAAGATGGTGCCTAGCCATCTTTTGAGGGGCGGCTTCGCGTAGGAAATGCAGCCTACCAATCGGATGAGAGGGGGGAGGAGAGTGGCTGCATGCCAATCAGAACTACCTCCAATCACCATGGAGGTTTTATTTCAAGGCTTATTCCCAGAGGAAAACACAGGACGAGGAGAGAGAAAACCAGAATGGCGGGAAATACTCAAAATAGCCCAAACTCCTGTCACCGTGGAGGTTTATTCCAAGAGGATTAATTGTAACAAGAAAGAGTAGGAACAATCAGAGAGATTTGAGCAAAATATTGCTTACGACTGCTCCATGTTGACTCATTCAGAGATGCATGGGAAGTTGATCAGTACCCGAAACCCCTCAACGTGTGTGTTAAAACGAAATAGAGAGAAACGTGTGAAGCTTGTGGGTGATTTTGTCTCGGCTGCCTTTGCGATTACGTCAAGATGCATAGGGCAGGGTTGTTAAAAAGTAAAAACCAGCCCCGCTGTAAAGAGCAGACCTGCAAGGTTTTCGGCCAATCAGAGCACAATTGTGTTTAACCAATCATAGCTGCGCTTTCTTAAGAAGGCGGGACAGCAGGAGGAACAACAGGCGGGAAGACACTCCTGCGACCAGCTCTGCGAGCAGAGGCAGAGGCAAGACGCCTCCACGCCGGAAGCAGTGCAGTGTAGTTCCGGCCTAAGCCCCCTGGGGCAGGGAGTGGCCCTGTTACTCTGAGTGAAACGTCTTGTACACTGATGAAGTTGTATACGTTAAAACCTTTAAAATGTAAAATAGATTTCTAGAAAGTCTGTCTGTCTGTCATATGAAACCAGCTACTGTACTCTGCAAAATCCTAATACTCAGTCACAGGGATTTTCTCATTCAGTAATATTATTCTTTCTGACTAGGCTAGAACAATGTTTGAGGGAGAAATGGCAAGCTTAGAGGCTATTCAGCAAACCCACACCTTGCGGGTTCCGCAGCCAATTAAAGTGATTGATCTTCCTGGAGGTGGAGCAGCATTTGCTATGGAGTACCTGAAAATGAAGAGCCTCAGCAAGTATGTTGGGAGTGCTACGTTGCTGTCCTTGTTAGAACTGGAATTAGATTTTTGGAATTTACATCTGTGTTCTGTTGTCGGCTGTTCTAAAAAGGGCCTATTTTACTACCTTTATAAAGTCTCGCTGGAATAAAATAAATGCAAGGGAATTAACAAGCTCACATTCACGTCATGGTATGGGATGACTTCAGTGAAGTTATGCCAGCAGAGACATCCTCTCTTTACTTACCGTAGCAACATGTGCTCTATCTTGACAATTATATGCATCTGTCAGAGGTCTGAGAATGTCCATACTATTTTATCTGTTTCCTATGGAATGTTTTGGCTAGACTGGGCCTCTTGTAGCTTATTGGGCCAACTGCTAACCTTTCAGAGTTCATGCAGTTTTAAAAGCTATAAAATCTTAAGAGTTTGGTGTGGATCTGTCACAGTCTTGACCAAAGTGACAGCTTTGATGCTGTTAATACATCACCTGTAGCTATGCCAAGGATTTTCCTCTCAGTAGGTCACTTATAAAATGTAGCACAAAACCAGAAATGGTGGAAACCATACAGGAAATTAAAACTATTTTCCATAAAGTTTTACTGCTGCTTCTTCCCCTGCATGGATTGTTGCAATCATTCTGAACCTGTGAATCCCTGAACCTGCTATATGGACACTATATAAGGGGATCAGCCTGGGTTATGCACCAGTGCTGTGGGGTTTGCAAGGGAGTGGAAGTGCTGAACCAATGCTTTGGAGTCTCTCCCCCCCCCCCAAAAAAAGGGCAAGCATGCCCTTTGTGAGGATGAACTGGCCTCAAGAGTGCCAGGCACAGACAATTTTTATTGTTCACAGGCGAGCCAAATAGGAATGTACCTTAGCAATCTCACAATAATCAGATTCATAATAATCCAGCTTTAGAGCCAGAACAAATGTTAGTTTTATCTTGTAGTTTTTATGGTTGTCTAATTGCAGTTCCATGTGGATAGTTTCATCAGTGGTTTGTTTTTTCACACAGTTGACAGGGGTCCTTCTTTCCCCTTGCCCCTTTTCTGGTCTCGACGCACCCCTCCCCCTGGCCTGTCCCGTTCCACTCCCCCCTGCCCACCACCTGTCCCCTGCGCTGACTTACTCTTCGGAGGCTGCTGGCACGTGGCTGCTTCCTGCTTGTTGCAGTGGCCTGGCTGCATGGAATGGCTGGTCACCTTTTATGACTGCTGTAAAGCATGCTACGTTGCTGGAATGTGAGTTCTGGTGGCACAGCAGGCCCATAGGATTGGGCCCCTAGTGAGCTAACTCCAAATTCACTCATTCCATAGCCTCAACATTCTGCATTATAGAAAATGGCCTTTTGGTTCCCAGTGCCTGCTTTGACTGGATAGGCAGGAGGGGGTGATCTTGTTTTCTGCATAAATTTAAAATGATGCTTATAGGCTGGTTTTGAAATGCCCCAATCCACAAGGTTGGGTTTTGTTTCTTTGTTCTTCTAGATACTCCTCAAAACTTGGAGAGCAAGTAGCAGATCTTCACCTTCATAACCAAAAGCTTGGGGAGAAATTAAAGAAAGATGAAAACACAGTTGGTAGAGTATTGGTAGAGAATAGATTCTATGCAGTAGTATAACTTTGTAATAACCACGAGGTAGTGGTCTCAGTCCAGAGAAAGTTAACTGCATTCACTTCTATTTTAAACAAATGGGATTTGAGCTCCACTAATTTTCTTTTGATTACTGCTGTAATGTTCAGAAACTACTGCTGAAAATAGTTATATATTTTATAAATTAGCAATATATACTTAGCTGTTATATTCCTCTTATTGATATTTGTGTCCCTTCATCAATATTTTGCTTAAAGAATGTTTTCTTTCCTATAGTACTCTGTTTGTATATTCCTGCTTTTCTATTTTGCTCAGTCTAATCATTGCAGTGTGTGCACTATATGATGAAATTTTATGAGCCTTCACCTGAGTTTGGATAACAGGCTGTGACTTAAGGCAAATCCTAGAAGTCATTTGCTGCTATGTTTGTGGCTGAACCATTTTGCAAGTTAATTCAAGGCCATAGACATTGGTCTTGATAAATAGGATCCAAAAGAGTTCTTTAATATCAGAGAGGAAATGTCTCTGAAAGCCTTTATATTGATCAGCTTATCATGTTTGACAGGGAAGGGTGCAGGCCTATCTGAACCTCACTATGTGGATAAGTTTGGATTCCATATTGTCACCTGCTGTGGTTATATCGCTCAGGTAAACTCCAAAATTATACTACATATTTGACAAGAGATGTTGAGACCAGGGCCTCTGAGAGGCATTTTATCAGGGGGCACAAAGTTTCTTTTGGGCCCTTTCTCAAAAGGGGGGGGGCGCAAAACAGGGCATGGGGAGGGCAGTAACAGCAGGAAAAGTCTCCAGAGCCCAGGTCTACCAAGCTTCCCAAGGCAACACCCAGGTCAACCTGCTGGGTAGACCTGGCCTCCCGGTTAGCCCGGCCTCCGTCTTTCACTCTCCATGAGGCCAGCTGAGATCCCAGGAAATTTCTGGGGCCCCTCTTTTGGCTCCTGGGCCCATTTTTTGACTCTGGGCCCAGGTACAATTAAATGTACCCCCTTTACCCCCCCCCCCCTCTCATGGGTCCTGGTTGAGACTATGGTTAATGCAATTTGAGTTATAAACAGTATACCGGTAATTTATGTGCACTTCGTGTATAATTGGCAGCGCAATCATAACCAACTTTCCAGCGCTGGTGTAGCCATGCCAACAAGGTGTACACTGCATTTTGCAGTGCAGGGGCAGTCATGGAGACTTATTCAAGGTGAGGGAATGTTTGTTCCCTTACGTCAGGGCTGCATTGTGACTGCACTGGTGCTGGAAAGTTGGTTAGGATTGTGATGTCAATTATATATTTTATGCTGTCCACCTGTAGGGATTTTTGTATTCTCTGCTTACTCTATTTTGTTTATTAAAACAGAAATTTCACAGATAGTTGCTACAAGTATCTCCTTATTAATCAGAGAGGTTTCTCTTTCTCTTCATACCCTTCATCTTTAGTGAAGAAGACACGATATCAAACACAATTCATTTTGTATCCTGGATACATTGATTAGGGCTTCTTTTCTCCAGTGTAAGAGGTGACTAGGATCTTCATCATTATAATGGTTGCTGATAGCTAGCAAATGTCCCCATATATTAATATTTTCCTGTTGTAAACGGATGCCATATAAGATGAATACATGTTTCAATGTGCTAAGCATAATATGGGTATACTTATTTTAACCATTACAATGGCTAGAGCTTTCTGTATCGTCTGCATGTAATATTTAAAATTATATTTTTCCTAGCTTGGCAGTGCCTGAGCCTCTGGACGCATTTATTGCCATAGGATATTTGGGTGTGTATTTCAAAATAATTAGTCAGATTAATGGAGAATATCAGTGACGGTCAGTTGAAGTGGCCAAAGGATGCACCTTTATGCTCTAAACACATTATTGATTTTTGATCATGAATATTGATTTTTGTTGTTATTGTAGGTGAATGAATGGCATAGTGACTGGCCCACTTTTTTTGTACGCCACCGGCTTCAAGCCCAAATGGATTTGATTGAGAGAGATTATGGAGACAGAGAAGCAAGAGAGTTGTGGTCTCGACTAAAGGTAGGGGAGAAATGCCTAAATGTGTTCTTCTTTCTTCTCCATTTGCCTCCTCATTCTCTATGTGCCCTTCTCCTCTTGGCCCCATTATCCTTCTTGATGTCTTCAGAGTCTGCTCCACCTTGTCCCTGCTGGCCTCTTCCTTGCCCTTCTCTATTCCAGTCTGTCTCCCTACTTACTAACTCTTCTCACTTCCTTATGTTCCACTCCTACGCCTCCATGCTCTTTTCAGCACTTCTGCTTTCCTTGTCTTCTCATGTCTCTCAACCCCTCCCCCCCGTTCCTTGCCTTGCAGCCCCTTTTATGGGCTGATACCAGTTTCCAGCTGCTGCTCTAGGGGGCTGACAAGCGCTCAGCTCACTGCCGGTCAGCTGTGTGGTAAAAGCACCTAGTGATGACGTCACTGCCAAGTGTCTCCATGGAAGCTCCAGACAGGCCTCAGGAACACTGGGCTTGCTCAGCGCTGTGGTGATCCATAGCTTGCCACAACCTCCAACACCTCCTTGTCCCGCTCCTTGTCTGCTTCTACTTCCCCTTTCTTGGCCACTTGCCTTATCTCTCCGCTCTTTCCTCTCTCGGCTTTCACTCTCCTTCCATGGCTTCAGTAACCCTGCTTTGCCGCCTCCTTCCTCTCCATCTATTCTCTCCTCAACCTCTGGTCCAGCCCCTTTTATGGGCTGGTTCAAGAAACTCAGCCCCTGGAGTTTTGCCAGCTCGCAAAGCCCCTCCCATGCAGTCTGACTGGCCAGTGCTCAGTGATGACATCACCACTGTGCACCATGGCGCCCAGCTCTTTGCTGCATCTCCTACTCAGTTGTTCAGGGAGCAAAACAGGCTCACAGAGCCACAGTCTCCACTTGGTTCTTCTGCTTTCAACCCCCTTGCCTATTAATCCTGCAAAAGTCTAAACATAGTCCTGCCCTCAGATCTGCTTTAATTGAAGAATGGGAGGGATCTTGTTGATTTAAAAACACCTCATTCCAAACATCGGTGACCAAAACATGTTATTACATGCTTCCCACTTCCCCAACTTGTGAGTAGTCAAGGAGAAGTACTACAAATTTCCTTTGCATGAGAGAGTGTTGGGAGACTGATGGTGTCTTTGTAATGTTTGTTTTATTTTTTTTATCTACACATTATATCGGATCATATTGGAGCAAATAGGTACTCCTACGGCATACAGGAGAGCTGCTAAACCTTGTATCCAATTACCAAAGAGAGCAACTGCTTGGACCCTTTCACTTGTCCCTAGTGCCTTGTCCTTAGTGATGTTGCACTTGCTCCAAGTTGCTGGAGCCCTGGGGCAAAGCCCTGCACTGGGCCTCCCATGGTGTCCCCTACCTACCCTCTGATGGCACATTGGCCGCTGGTACTGACAGTTCAGAGGCTGGCCTGGCCTGGTGGGATCTCAGATGGGTCTGAGTCATTAGCCAGTGTCCTGCTTGATCATCCTCTGATGCTACCTATGCTTGTCATCCACCTGGCTGCTCCTACGGTTGTCCAGCTAGTGTCACAATTCTTTGTCTTTGCCTGATGCCAAACTCAAATTTGCTACAAAGCATTTCCGTGCCTTTCCCATTAGTTCCGAGCAGTGTCACAGGTATGAGAGATGTCTTTGCTGTTAAGGAAAACACACCTAGTTCTTAAGGATGTTAACATTCTTTTGTCAAGTCCTGGACGATTCAGGAGGCTGTTACTCAGAACCATAGCTATAGGCCCAATCATGCTAATCACCTGAAACTCATTATGCACCATACATTATACAAATTAAGATCTAAACAGATAACACATATTTATCTTTACGTATTCTGGGGTCCTTTAATTTGGACAATGTTCTGCTTCTTTTCATTGTGTAATTTTTCATTGTTTTTGTTTATGCTTCTTACAGCCAAAGATTCCTGAGATGTTTTGTGACCTGGAGATCATTCCTGCACTTATTCATGGGGACCTGTGGGCAGGAAATGTAGCTGAAGATGATTCTGGCCCAATTCTCTTTGATCCTGCTTGTTTCTACGGCCACTCAGAATTTGAACTTGCTATTGCTATGATGTTTGGTGGTTTTAGCAGCTCTTTCTTCTCTGCTTATCACAGCAAAATCCCCAAGGCTCCAGGTTTTGAAAAGCGCAACAAACTTTACCAGTTATTTAACTATATTAACCACTGGAACCATTTTGGGACAGGATATCGGGGATCTACTCTTAATGTAATGCGAAAGCTTTTAAAGTAATCCTCAAAACATGGTCATCCATGTCCAGGAGTGATTGATCACTTGGTTGCTGTCTGAACAATAAAGCAAATGTTTCAAAGATGATGGGAAGCCACCTGAAAGTTACAAAAGGCAAGGAATAAGGTGGTGTTTGTACACATTTGATTCCTCACCAAATGCTTGCAGTGGTTTTGTAATTTCTGCATTCTGTCATTAACTTGCATATTAATAGCCACTTAGGGAAACTGTGTACAGTTTGTTATCCTAGGGAGTGT
The DNA here is from genome assembly GCA_026170595.1 of Plestiodon gilberti rubricaudatus. Taxonomy (NCBI): domain Eukaryota; kingdom Metazoa; phylum Chordata; class Lepidosauria; order Squamata; family Scincidae; genus Plestiodon; species Plestiodon gilberti. The sequence goes on from JANXHW010000002.1 coordinate 161,732,817, forward strand.
GTTCTGTAACTAATACGCCAGCAGTGTAGGAAACACCTCATCACTGCGTAGCCCAGCATTTCATTGTGGTTCTCTAGTCAGCAATCCTGTCCCTCATTGCTGAAGGTCACTGGCGTCACTGCAGGGGGGGCGGAGCTCTAAGTTCCGCCGCGGTCAGACCCTCCGTTACACGGGAGCACGAAGCGCCCCCGCCCCCTCGCCTTTGGAGCCAATCAAGGGCTGTGCACCGACTTGAATGGCTCCAAAGGCGAGGGGCAGAGGGCGCTTCGTGCTCCCGTGTAACGGAGGGTCTGACCGCGGCGGAACTTAGAGCTCCGCCCCCCCTGCAGTGACGCCAGTGCTGAAGGTCACTGTTAAGACTGGTGTTTTGAGAGTCCACAATTAATAGTCAGTAAACACTAGAAGGAGGCCAGTGGGTGGCGCAGCGGGTTAAACCGCTGAACCATAAGCTGTCGATCGAAAGGTCGGCAGTTCGATTCCTGCAACGGGGTGAGCGCTCGTTGCTTGGCTAGCTCCTGCCAACCTAGCAGTTCCAAAGCATGTCAATGCGAGTAGATAAATAGGTACCGCTTGCGGGAAGGTAAACAGCGTTCCATGTTCCAGCCGCATGCTACGCGCTGCGGCAAGGAGAGTCACGCCGGCCACATGACCACGGAGGCGTCTTCGGCTTTGAAATGGGGATGAGCACCACACCCTAGAGTCGGACACGACTGGACTTAATTGTCAGGGGATACCTTTACCTTTACCTTAAACACTAGAAGAGTAGCTGAAAAAATGTGAAGCTTGCAAACTTGAAAGCCCATCTAAATATGTAGAATGGCTTGCATGAATATCATGAGGTCCATGCCCTTTATAGCCACTGCTCATCACATGGACTTTAGTATCACAGTACTATTATTGCAACTTTGAGATGGAAGCTGTTTATTGTGGAATGAGTTTTATATGCAAAATAAAGCCATGGCTTTAGAATCTTGCAGTTGTAAACTTCAGCTTTCTTTAAAAACAAAGCAAGCGTATTTCAAAGTGTCCCCCCCCCCCCCGGTTAAAGAATGACTTGGAAACAGCAGTGTAAGGAGAAAAAAATCCTTTGCAGTTACTGTTGAGCTTGGCCTTATTGTACCTCTCCTTCTTTGATTATGCTATTTAGCATTATCACTCTCTCTCCCCTTTGGCCAAGGCTATTCCTTAAAGGGCTGGTTTTGAAGTACAGTAATAATTCAGGATAGTATTTTAGTATATAGTATACTATAGTACTGTAATAGTATAATAAAGAAAATTATCTCTGAGCTTGCTCAGAGTGCCTTTCTTTCAAAATGTGAGCAATTGCAAGCACCAACCCCACACTTAAAATTAAGGAACAGGAATTCCTCTTGGGCAAAGCTTCCACATAGACGTCTGGTACCTCTCTTTTTAAACAGTGCCCCTGTTTCCCTTAACAGCATTCTCAGGGGAGAGTCAAAATGTTTGGAAACTTTAAAGGGGATTTGTTTATAGTGGTGAACCTAAAACACCACTAAGCAGGCAGTAATTTATAAGTGACCACATGCCTGTTTACTTTCACCACTGTTTGGAAACTAGATTACTTATTTATAACCCAATCCTAAGACTTGCTTCAGTTACAAATGCTCAGCATGATGTCTACTACATCTCTCTCTTTTTAAAGCCAACAAATATGTGAAATCAGCTCACAGATGTTGCAAGTATTAGGCCAGTATTCCACAGCTGCAAGTAACAGTGGTTGAAACATGTAGGAAGTACTTAGTAATTTAGTATGACTCACTTTAGAGTTCATATAGTGGCAGTCAAGCCTGGTTAGAAAATGTCATCATGTATCAAGACAGAACAAAGTAAATCACATATATATATATTGAAATAAGTATTAGGTTTTTTCTTGTTTGGCTTGATTTATTTAATGAAATCTAAGTTGTCAAGTAAAATATTTTCCTAGGATGTGGAATGCAATATGTAGAATTTTAAAGTGTTAATGTATAAAAATTACACATTCTGTTGCTTCAGTTCAGTTCATCACCACTACAAATTCCCACTTTTGTGACCAGGGGCAGCCTATCCATGAGGTGAGGTGATGCAGGTTGTATCAGCGGCAGATTGTGGGGGAGTCGAGAGGATGTGGGGTGCCCTTCATCCTGAATCTGACCCTGCTGCCACATCCTTCCAGCCCCCTGCGGACACGAGCTGCATTGATCCACTTTCCACCTGCTAAAAGCAAGTAGAAAGTGGATCATTCACCTCCTTATTGTGCTCCATATGTGGTTTCTTTAAATATGAACGTGCAGGACTTCCAGTTTTATTTATATAGACCACATGAACGAAGTTCATTAGCATGGCTCCTTTAAATAAAACCGGAAGTCCTGCACTTCTGCATTTGAAGAAACTGCACAAGGATCATGGTAAGGGGCTTTGTTGTAGTAGTAGTGCAGAAATGGCATCTGGTGTTCTGGATTGCGCCGCCTCTGTTTGTGACTTAAATGGAAAGTTGGAGTAATCCTTATTTAAGATAGGAAAGTCAAGTACGTAGATATTAGATCCATGTGGCCTTGGTTTCCGTAAGCTCACACTTTCATTATATAGAATTTGAACTAAAGTTACTGTGCTACACTTATTTTTTGTGTGCATCACAATGGAATCCAAATAAAACGTTGACATTGTCCACGTAATTTGTAATGTGTTTTCTGTACTGAATTTGAAGAAATTCTTGAAAGATACAACTGCTTTCCTTTTGTGCAAAAATATATAATTCAGACAAATTAAGAAGCTGCCAGAGCCCAATTGGTTACTGTACTTTGAAAAATAAATGAAACTCATTTGACCTTGCAAGGACTTGTACTGTATGTAAGAATTGCCCTGCTGACTGAGGCCAAGAATCCATCTAGTTTCCAGATAATTGTCTCCAGCAGTGGCCAGTGAGATGCCCTTTGGAAACTTACACAACATGCACAAGGATGGAGACAGTCATCTGCAGCTTTTGCTGCTTGAAGATATACTGCTTTTGCATATGGAGGTTCCATTTTTAGCTGCCATTGCTAATCACCCTTTATAAGCTTATCATAAAAGACCCAGATTGCATGTAGGGAACAACGAGATTCTGACTGCTGTAGTTATCACTGGGCCATGGTTTTCCAGAACCCAGCAAATATCTTCCGAGTTGCCTCCCAGAACTCTCCAGTCCTTTTCAGACCATGATTTCTTCCTATCTTTAGCTTGTAACAAACATTAGCCCTGATGTTTGCATCAACGATAATAAGACCTTCCTGATCCTGAGAAATTCCCGGGTGGCACCACCTCCTATATCTCAGTGCAGGGGAAATGGTTTCTATGTTCCCTGCTAGTTGTTTGTATTTTTTGTTTAAGTAAATGGGATAAATAAATATATGCTTAGAGGAAAAGCAGTAAGATATTCGCACACTAGAGGCATTGCTTCGGGGGAGGCCATCTGGAGCCTCTTCCTTGTTGTTGTTGTTCAGTCGTTAAGTCGTGTCCGACCCTTCGTGATCCCATGAACCATATCCCGCCAGGCCTTCCTGTCCTCCACTATCTTCCTGAGTTCGCTCAATTTCATGTTTGTTGCATCGGTGATGCTGTCTAACCATCTCATCCTTGGCCTTCCCCTTCTCCTTTTGCCTTCAATCTTTCCCAGCATCAGAGTCTTCTCCAGAGAGTCCTCTCTTCGCATTAGGTGGCCAAAATATTTGAGTTTCAGCCTTAGTACCTGTCCTTCCAGGGAACAGTCAGGCTTGATTTCATTTAGAATTGACTGATTTGATCTCCTAGCAGTCCAAGGGACTCTCAGGAGTCTTCTCCAGCACCACAGTTCAAAAGCATCTATTCTTCGGCGCTCAGCCTTCCTTATGGTCCAACTCTCGCAACCATACATTGCTACTGGGAACACCATCGCCCTGACTATACGAACTTTTGTTGGCATGGTGATATCTCTGCTTTTTATTATGCTGTCTAAGTTTGCCATAGCTTTCCTTCCAAGGAGTAAGCGTCTTTTAATTTCATGGCTGCTGTCTCCGTCTGCAGTGATCTTGGAACCCAGAAAAGTAAAAGTAAAAAGCCTCTTCCTTACTGACACTGTAAAAATGGCAAAAGACGTGAACAGCGCCGACAGCTCACCCGCCCAGCTCCTCCCTCGTTTTCATCAGCCCGCCTTCTCTCAAACTCGGAGCTCTGACGGTCTGTTCCACGCGGGGAGCCGTACTGGAGAGGCGTGCCCTTTACAGGCGGCAACGAGCTGCGTAGTTGCCACGGTAATAATGGGGAAATTTTGGGGGCCTCTGCGGCAATGGGAAAGGTGCTAGGCCGGGGCTTTAGCGGACTGAGGGAGCCAGCCAGATTCGGGCTGGGTTTGTGAGGGAGACGGGAGGCGGCGGAGATCGGTTAGTAATAATAGGGCTGAGGGGGAGGGCTTTCTGGGAAGTGGGAGGATGGAGGCTTGGGGTGTGGAGCGGGAGAAGAAAGAATGAATGGGGCGTAGTATATCCACTCAGACTTCCAGCAGGGGAAAGATGTGGGGAGCCCTCCCGACGAAGTGCACCCGACCCGCGGCTCTAATTTGTTAGAACCAGCCTGACAAACAGTACTCCAGGAACCCTGTTTAATGCAAGAAACGCGGTTTAATGCGCAACCATTAAATGCAACTGAGTTTTGAGCGTGGAAGTAACCTAAGGCAATTCAAAAGCTAAGCATTTTTGCTTAAAAAGGGTAGTTTCGTAAGTATTCCTAAAGAAACACATCCTGTATTATTATTACTCTGTGTATTACTGTGCACGAAGATGTATTTGCATCTTGAAAGAGGTGCCCTGCCTAGATAATGAAGTAATTTATTAAAAATGGCAAGTCAGTTTACACAAACAAACTTGAGTTGGCCTAGATTTATCCCTCACATGGGAATCTAGCCCCAAGTGTATAGGGCAGTGGTTCCCAAACTGGGAGACGAGGCTCCCCAGCCAGGGGAGCCGTGGAGTGCCACAGAATCCTCTCTGAATACAGTGCAATGCCAATTGGCAGGCATCAGCATAATGTAATGGGGAGCTGTGGCCAAGGGTTGCCAATGGTCAAGGGAGCTGCGGGTCGAAAAAGTTTGGGAAACACTGGTATAGGGGAAATCTCCACTGAGTCTGCTAGAATTGAAAAGGGGTGGGAGCTGGCAAAGCACATCTAGATTGTGAGATATAGTAAGAGAAGGAACTTTTGAGAAGGAACTTTCTTTTGTAAACTGTAATGGATCTTTCTTGGAGGGAGAATGGCCCCAATCACAACATAGGCTTAAGTGAAAATGGCCTTAAGTACATTTAACTCTGTGCTGGACCATTGTGAGTGAGGCACAGTTTGATGATTTGACTATGATGGTCAATACTGATTTGCTGTGCTTTTTTACAGAGAAAATTTTTACTGTCAGAGCTGGTGATGGTTTTAAACGAGATGGATGGTGATGGGTCTGAGCAAAAGGACAACAAGGGCTTGGAGCCTGATGTGATTGCCAGGGGAAGCATACTTGAGAGTTTTACAGAGAGTCAAGAAATACGGGAGTTGATTAACAACCTTATATCAGTGCATGAGGGCCTGATATTGCGAGAAACTGCAATTAATAAATTTACAGGTACTGTACTGTATAACGTTTAGGTATGAGATTTTGTATGTGCTGCTGATAAGTAGGCTTGGCATCTTCCGGGATGTGGGGGGGGGGCGGCGGCAGTGACATCATGGGGGCATGGCCAGGAATCGTGACATCACGGGCCCTGGGAAAAACCAGCACAAATACATACATAAATAAATAACTAAATAACACAATAAATAGTTTGAGAAACCGTAAATGTCGTTGATGTTCCTTGACCCTTGTCATTACTCTGCTTTTAGTGGTGCCAATATAGCATTTCCCACAATCACAAGGGATTCTGTACACACCTGCACAAGACCATGGGTGCAAAGGATCCTTGGGAGATCTCAAAATACTGCTGATTTTCTGCGTAGGTGCAAAACTGAAACTGATGTCAATTCCCTTGTGATTGTGGGAAATGCTATATTTGCACAACTAAAAGGAGTGTAATGACAAGGGTCAAGGAACATCAACGACATTTACGGCTGGGCCAACCTGAAAAATCTGCATTAGTGGAACATGCACTGGAATCAAATCACCTAATTAAATTTGAGGAAACACAAGTTTTGGTCAGAAGCATTACTTACCACGTCTTAACCACGAAGCAAATGAGATCATTAAACACAAACATGCTGTTAATCGGAGAGAAGAAGGGCTAATTATACATTTGAGCTGGTTACCGATAATTAAACAAACCCACACAAAAACAAACCCACACAAAAACATTTAAAATGAAGGTTTGAGGACAGAAACCATCCACAATTTGGGATTTCTCCTTTAAGGCTGTCTTTTAAGGCTCCTTTAAGGCTGATGTTCCATTAAATCTGTTATCTCTGACAGAGGCGTAAGTTTCGCTCCGTCCGAGGGAGCAGGAGGCGGCCCCGCCCCCTCACTGTTGGAGCCATTCCCATGTGGAGAAAGCAGCAGGCAAGAGACCCTGCCTGCTGCTTTCTCCACACGGGAATGGCTCCGACAGTGAGGGGGCGGGGCTGCCTCCTGCTCGCTCGGTAAAGGGACTAGGACGCAGCGCAACTTACGGCCCCGCCCCTACCGGAGTGACGCCTTTGATCTCTGATGATCCTGGCAACGTTGCTGTGCGAGACGTTAGGAATGATTTCATCCTATTTTAACCCTAATAAACAGCCTGAGACCTCTGACTCCTTAATTTTTAATTCTAGTACAGTATACATACTGGCCGTGACAACTTGAACGTATATTTCCCATCATGGAAAAGAGGATTTTGCTGTGAACAACCTGTCATTTTTCTTCTGGAGTACAAGATACAGTCAAGACAGAAGTTCAGGTTCAGCTTATTCATATGTATAAATCTTATAGGAAAATCACAAGATACAGTTGTAAGCGTAGGTGACAATGGATAATGCAGTACTGCTTTAAGCAACTGTTGCACTTCCTGTATTGTTCTACTATTACCCATTTGGTTTTTTAGTGGGAATGATATAGTCCAATCATTATAGAGCCTGCGGAAGCCTCCGGGTCCTCCCCCCCCCCCCCCGCACAGGATGCAGCAGCTGCCATTTCGGTGCTGCTAAATTGGCGGGTGTGTGTGTAAAGGATAGGATTGGTTCTCAATCAGTGTATACCCTGCTTTTGTTTTGAATTGGCATCCAAAGTGGCTTACAAAGATGTGTATAAAACAATATCATAAATAATTAAAACATACTGTAATTCAAAAATTTAAAAACATAAAAAAACCAACAGTAATCACCCCATAATAAAAGAATGAGAGCAAAGGCAATAAAATACAGAACAGCTGCAAAAGAAGATCCGTAAGAACCTGCAGAACAACCAGTACTAAAATGATCAAAATAAAATTAGAAGTGCAACCCCATTCAGAGCTTGTCTCTATCCTCCAGTTCCTTCCTTAATTTTCTCATATTCTTGTAATTTCTTTTGTATTCTACCTTCAAGATGCTTCTAATTCCTTCACTAAAAATAATTTAAAGAACCAAGAGAATTTTACTTTTTGACTTTCCTCTTCCTTTTATTCCATAGTTTTTCGAACATCAATTTTGTACAGGGGCCCCCCCGTATCCACGGATTCGTCTTCCGCGGTTTCAGTTATCCACAGTTGAGAATTCCCCTGCACGACTCTCCCCCAGACACTTACTTTTACAGGAGAAACTTCAAAAAAACAAAAACACAACCATTTTCTTCCACCTCCACCATTAGATTAGAAAAACCAATCACAAAAAACGTAGACAGCAGTACTATAAGACTTACCTGGGAGTAAGCCGCACTGAACACAATGGGAGTGGGACTTACTTCTAAGTAAACATGCATAGGTGTTCTCTGTTCATCCTTCAACCAGATTTCCCCTTGAAATATATCAACAGTTACAGTATTTTGATAAATTGCTCTTATGAACCACCCATTAATTTACTCATTTACTGATTCGTTTACTCCTTAAACCATATTAATTCATTAAATCATTAAAAATTATTCATTCATCAAAAAACTAATATTCACGTATAAGTTAGTCTTGATATATTCTGATCTAAATCTAAAATCACCTAATTATTCCCAATGATCATCTTCATTCAGTTAATTTGAAGTAAATTCATTATTATTCAATATGTTCTTGCATTCAGTTAACTTCCATACTACGGTATTATAATTTGTCAGTAATCTATGAAATGTGTAATTCATAGCCCAAACATGGTTATGGAGGAGGTGGAAGGGACGGCCTATTCAGGATCCATCCATACATTGTCACAGACACCAGGGATCTAAATATGGAAATTATCCTGTATTTTTGTTCCCACCTTGACAGCGTTTAGGAATCCTACAAGAGGACATAAATCATTAGTCAGGATAGAAATCCTTTACAGAAGCAATTCTACTTAAGAACAGATTAGGTTCCAGGGGTCTGTTTGTAAATTGTTTTGTTTTTAAGTCTGACATCACTATTATTGGTAGTGAACATGTTGTGAAATATGAAAAAAATGTCCAGTTGTAAAAAAGTAAAAAAAATTACAGTACACCCACAGTACTGTATATTGTATGATCTTACCTTGAAACATGGATTTCTGGGTCTGACTGGAATAAGATGGGGAATGCTGGGAATGGGTGCTAATGTAATCTACGAATGTATGCCAGGCATGTTTGTATCTTGAAAGTTCTTAAGTTGAATGTTCTTAAGTAGGGGAAATTCTGTATTATTACTACATTTACTACAGTTTCCATTTTTTTCTTTTTAAATTTAAAGATGCTGCCCTATTTCTTGCTATAACTCTTAAAGTGTTATTTATAGTTTAAAGAAACATTGTTTTCAATCTAAAAATGCGCACACGGATAAGTACCTCTGTTAATGGGGCAAAGAGGCACCTTTTAAAGTGTGACTAACTTATATTTAACAAGGAAGAGGCAGCTGTCCCTGTTCATTACAGCATAGCATCCCTTTCAGTGGCTTTTTGCTGGTGTCTTGTCTCTTTTTTAAAAAAATTGTGAACGCTTTTGGGACAGGAAACCATTTTTTTAATCCTTTACTATGTAAGTTACTTTGAGAACTTTTTATTTGTTGAAAAGTTGTGTATAAATATTCTAAATTGTAGTTATAATATATTTCCATTGAATGTTCTTTTAGTTATAATGAACAAGTACCAGGAACAACCTCACCTTTTGGATGCGGATTTAGGTAAGTTTTGTTATTCTGCTCAGTATCCCCCTGAATATGATGGCATCCCCCTTTCCCAGCAGCTTTGCTACGAAGAGTTCACACACATCCAGCTGCAATACATGACAAGGAAGGATCCCCGAAAAGATGAGAGGCAGACTGTGTCTCCTGGGAAATTCACCCAAAAGGCTTCTGTAATGGTGTTGAGTGATCCTGGTGATCTCTTATTTTCCAAATAGGGAGGTGACTGCTGGATTGAAAGCATCATGTAATTCTCTGGGCTGACCTTTTCATTTCCAGGAGGGACACCAGGAGTGTAAGAAGCAGTGTGTGACTCTCCCCTGGCCCTCTCCTTCCTTATGTTGGGTTTTGATTGAGACATGGCATTGCTTCTTACGTTGCGGGTGCCCTCCTGGGTTGTGTAATAGGTACTTACAATGAATGGATTATGAGTGTGATGTTCAACATCTATTATTACCTGCCAGCATTGCTCCAGAGAAATGAAGGAACTCCTGTCAGGTAAGAACTGTTGATGCATCTCACACATGATTTGTTCAAGAGTAGGGGGGTGGGGCACCAGAAAGACCAGAGTCTGGAGATGGCTTGCAGTCCATCAGTTGACTAGCCCTTGTTCACTTTATTAAACCCACTGGAACTGAAATAGAAAAACAAATACACTGAGGGCACAATCATACAGCCCCGAGGTATGGGAACAAATGTTCTCTTACCTTGAGAGAGCCTCTGTGACTGCCCCCCCACCTCAGGATGCAGCACACACACCATTGGCATGGCTGCATCAGTTGCTGGAAAGTTGGATAGGATTGGGCCCTGGAATTATGTTTTCTTTTACTGAGATCTGTGGGAAATTCCGTACCTCTGCTAGCATCATACTAACTGAACATTAATTTGACAAAATTGTTCTGCCATATTTTATTATGCTGTGCTTTCCTTTTCGGGTTAGCATGGTTAAAGGTTATTGTAAATGCTTATTTGGCCTAAAACAAGTGATAATGAATATTTGTAGTCGAAATATGTTTATAGTGACCACCCATGTTTTCCACAGGAAGGCTAGTTGGCCACTCTGCAGTCTTGTGAAAATGTGACTCTAGTAAAGACCCAGAGAATGATCTCTCTGTCCTGACCTGGAGGTCTTGTCTGTGACATGTACTTGGATTCATAAAAATATGCTCTTTAGATGTTGCATTGTTACATGCTCAATTTAAGATGTGTGCCATAGCCACTTGACGATGATTGTACACTTCTCTGTTTTGTTGCAAATACAGCTTCCAGATTCTTGCTCTCAAAGTTAACCCTCTTAAGTTAGTTTTGAGGTGAATATATATATATATATATATATATATATATATATATATATATATATATATATATATATATATAATAATAAAAATAATATTGTTTTGGACGTGACCCTCAATCTGATTTATTTTTGAGGATCATGTCAAGAAACTGATCATGCAGTGCAAGTCTGCAGGCTAATCATTCTTTTTGTTCTTTGCCCATAGAGTGGATGCTGACTTCACTACTGGACATTATCCGAGATGAGGGATCTCCTCCGTCTCTAGTTCATCTGTCCTTTCAGTTCCTTTACATAATTTCAAAGGTAGAAATGAATTCTAACATATTAGATATTTAAAATGATATGCAAGAGTTATACAGTCAGACCTCCGTATCTGCGGGGGTTCTGTTCCAGATACCCCCATGAATACTGAAATCTGCGTAAAGCGAAATTGCCTTAGCGCGGATATGGGGGTCACATTAAAAATGCTTTAAAAAGATTAAAAATAGCATTCATTACCTTTTTGCTGGCAAACTGCTCTGTTTGCAGGGCTGTAGAGTGTGAGATCACGCTCCTACAGCCTCTTCCGGGTCGCTCGACATCCCCCCTCACTTCCCCAGGCTTGCCCCAGTGCATTCTGGGGAGACCTTGAGGAAGGGAGGGAGGAAGTTGCGTGACCTGGAAGAGGCTGTAGGAGTGCGATTTCGCTCTCTACAGCCCTGCAGATGGAGTGGTTTGCAAGTCGAAAGGTAAGGAATGCCTTTTTACCTTTTTTTTCTTTTTTAAAGTGGACCCCCGTGGCTCCGGAATCTGTGGTGAGACAAATCTGTGGGTGCCGGATCCGCTGATAGCGAGGTCCGACTGTACATACAAAAACATCCTCATATAAGAGGGTCACATGGACTATTTTGGGTACAAGAGCCCAGTATAGAGGTGAAAGCTTGCATAGTGAATGCTTGTCCATGCAAAACATTTTCTGCGCTTCGAAAACTAGTATTAGGGGAGAATGATTCTAGCCTAGACTCTTAATTTTCTGTATGTAAGAACATTTCTTTTTTTCCATCATGTGAACTTCCAACTGCAGTCTGAGATAGTACAGTTATGGCACAGTTTTAGTGACAACTAGGCCTAGTACGCTATATGTTAACACTTCTGGTGAATGTTTAAATTAAAATATATTTGTAGGCTGCAATCCAAAGTGCACTTACTTGAGAGTAAGCCCCATTGAATTTGGATGGGTTTACTTTTGAGTGAGTGTTCATAATATTGGGCTTTTAGTCATCAAGATCTGCATATGACGTTTTATATTTTGAGAAATATTGCGTGATAGGTCACTTGAAGTATGCAAAATATTTCCTTTCTTAAAACGCTGTTGTAAAGTGAATGTCAAGTGAGTCTTCAGCACCATCTAGTGGTCGATTGTGGTATAGTGCATATGGCTTATGTAATTACAGTTGTAATAGGGGGCACCTTTTTAAATCCCCAGCCCATCAGCTGTTCTGCGTTAGAATAGTGCTCTGATGTTTAGCGCCTAACAGCTGATGGGCTGGGGATTTAAAAGAGGATTTAAAAAGGGCTGTGAGTGCTTCCTGCCTCCATTTTGTAATCAGTAGCAGGGTCAGGCAGCAAGCGTTTTTGTCACACAACTTTTTGTAAGGTTACTGTACTGGGGGACCACCACCGTATATGTGGATCATTGTTAAATGAACCTTTGTTAACCGGGGGACACACCTGTATTAACTCTAAATTCCTTTTTCTTGATGGTATGGACAAAGTAATCGGCATTTTCCTTTCTTTGGTAGTTTTTGTTACATAAAAAGCATTTGCTGTTTCTTGTTGTGGTCAAGTAATAAGAATTGCTTTTAGTGTGGAGCTTGTTTTTCTGAACTGATATAGAGGAAAGTGTTTGAAGATATGGAATTTTGTAATGATGTCTTGTGGCAGGTGCCCCAACGGCTCTTTTTTGTTCCAACAGGATAAGTCCACATCTTTAGATTGTGGAAATGACATCAAACCGCCCCCTCCCCCACCCACACACACAGAGAAGAGGCTCAGTCTATCTTTTTAACGCAACTTAGAACAAGGTCCCAGTTGGGAATGGAAAACATAAATGCTTGGTTGCTTCACCTTTAAACTGCCCCTTCCCCCTACATGGTCACTCCTCAGTCAGGTGCCTGTGCCTTATGTGGAGGCTCGGAAAGCCTGAAGGGGAACCTTAAGTTCCAGCTGGCAAGTTGGACTGTTCTGTCCCTTGGACTTTCCTCTCCCTTTGGTGTTAGCTGTTGGGACACCTTCTCATGAAGAGGGGCCCCCTTAAAGAGGGAGCGGTCCCATCTGGCTCAGTCCTATCACAGGCTTCCCCAGGGGCAGGTAGGGGTCTCCCACTAGGGTCTCTCCCCTTCTTCTCATCTTGCTTATTTTCCTGATCCCTCTAGCTCCAGGTCTTCCTCTCCATCCTCCCAAACTGCTCTCTTCACTGCTTGTCTACTCTTTCTTCTGTTTCTCTCCAGCTGGGTGTCTTCTCTCTGTCTTTTCCTCTCTCTCTAGACCCCACTTCCCTCGTATCCCCTCTGTCCTTTCTGTTGGCTCTTTCTCTATCTCTTGGCTTCTCCTTGCTTCCACCCCCTTATTCCTGCCTAGCAGCCCCTTTTATGGGCTGATGACAGTCCCTAACTGTTACCACTTTGAGCTGATGAGTAGCCAGCATTCTATCATCCAGCTGTGATGTGGAAGTGTACAGTGATGGCGTCCCTGCTGGTTGCCTCCACAGAAATTTGGAACGAGCCCTGAGATGGTGGAACTTGCTCGGGGTGGTGGTGATCTGCGGCCTGCCACATGTTGTTTGATCTTTCTTACCTTTGTGATTTAAATATATAACTTATGCATATAATGTATATAATTTTTGTACTTATTAAAAAAAACCCTGTGCAAAATAGTTCCCAACTATTTTTATAATATTATAATTGGAGATCAATTATTAAACTAAAAAAACCTTTTCTTTGCTAGGTGCGAGGATATAAAACATTTCTGAGACTATTTCCTCATGAAGTAGTTGATGTACAGCCTGTTTTAGATATGCTTCTGCGCCAGAATCCGAAAGACTACGAGGTAAGTTTTGTCTTTCACACATGTAAAGGAACAGCTGCCAACTGAACATTTGAGCAGATTGATGGGGAATAGGTAGTACATTGCATTTGGTTTGAAGATCACACTGCCTATTGAGCATTGGCCAGTGGGTTACATTTTCAAACACAATTTGATCAAGTGTGCTTTCCCTTACATTGTCTCCTAGACACTACGCAGACATATCTGCATGTGATAGGCAGCCCGATCCTGTGTAAAAATACGCGGCTGGCCTAAAGGGCCAGCCTCCGTATCCATCAGTCTTCCCAGACTGCGTTGGCGCGGCCCGGGAACATTTCAGGAGAAGGGGACATTTGTCCCCTTCCCCGGGTGTAGAGCTACCTGGCCCCAATGGGATTCCTTGGATGTATGTTGGCTCTGGAGCAGGTGTACATCTGGGGCGGCGGGGTAAGGGTGGCCCGGGCTGGAAACAGGCTTGAAATATCAGTGGAACTTGCTGCTGATATTCCTGCCCCCTCCCAGTCCGGGCCAGCCAATGACTGCCCCCCTTGCCCCCCCACCCTCCCCTCTACACTGCACTGTAAGCAGTGGCGTACTCAGCCCTCCCAGCGCCTGGGGGGGCGGGGGTTGGAGCGCCCCCCTCTCTCTGCGCCCCCCCCCAAGCAGCCGGGCTCGGGGCTGAGTAGCGCGCCACAGGACCGGAACCCTCTGAAGCAGCGCGCCCACTCGGCGCGTCACCGGCTTCCGGAGGCTCCGCTCCGAAGCCGGGAGAAGCCCTACTCCGAGCGACCGCTCAGCTCTGCGGTCAGGTCCTTCTGAGAAGGTTCTGCACGTCAAAGCGCCTTTTACTCCCTTTCGCGCATGCGCAAAACCTTTCTGAGGGCAAACAGGCAGCCCGAGTAAAAGGCGCTTTGACGCGCAGAACCTTCTCAGAAGGACCTGACCGCAGAGCTGAGCGGTCGCTCGGAGTAGGGCTTCTCCCGGCTTCGGAGCGGAGCCTCCTGAAGCCGGTGATGCTTCCGAGGGGCGGGCCAGCTGGGCTCCGGTGCCGCGCTGCGCTGCGCAGCCCCGAGCCCGACTGCCGCGCCCCCCGGAAGCTCGGCGCCTGGGGTGGAGCACACCAGCTCCCCCCATGTTAGGACGCCACTGACTGTAAGTAAGTGCAAAGTGATGCACATTGGGGCAAGAAACCAAAATTTCACATATACGCTAATGGGTTCTGAGTTGTCTGTGACGGATCAAGAGAGAGATCTTGGGGTGCTGGTGGACAGGTCGATGAAAGTGTCGACCCAGTGTGCGGCGGCTGTGAAGAAGGCCAATTCCATGCTCGGGATCATTAAAAAAGGAATTGATAATAAGACGGCCAATATTATTATGCCGTTGTACAAATCGATGGTAAGACCGCATCTGGAGTATTGCGTCCAGTTCTGGTCACCACACCTCAAAAAGGATATAGTTGAATTGGAAAAGGTGCAGAAAAGAGCGACCAGAAAGATTCATGGGCTGGAGCACCTCCCTTATGAGGAAAGGCTACAGCGTCTGGGGCTTTTCAGCCTAGAAAAAAGGCGCCTGAGGGGGGACATGATTGAGACGTATAAAATTATGCATGGAATGGAGAGAGTGGACAGAGGGAAATTCTTCTCCCTCTCGCACAACACCAGAACCAGGGGACATGCACTAAAATTGAGTGGAGGGAGAGTTAGAACAGACAAAAGAAAATATTTCTTTACCCAGCGTGTAATTCATCTGTGGAACTCCTTGCCACAGGATGTGGTGATGGCACCTGGCCTAGATGCCTTTAAAAGGGGTTTGGACAGATTCATGGAGGAAAAGACCATCACAGGTTACAAGCCATAAGCAACCTCCTGGTTTTAGAAGTGGGTTTTCTCTGTGCCAGGTGCAAGGGAGTGGCAGCAGGAAACAGGTTATCTTGTTGTCTTGTGCTCCCTGAGGCATCTGGTGGGGCCACTGTGTGATACAGGAGGCTGGACTAGATGGGCTTTTGGCCTGATCCAGCAGGGCTCTTTTTATGTTCTTATGATGGGTGTAGGACTTACTTGCACCGGTGAGTGCCGGGTCCAGGGGGAGACGGAGTAAGGGCTGCCGGCCTCTGTGACGGTGACCCTTACTCTCCGGGTGTCGAAAACACTTTGTCGCATTTACGACACCCAGCGCCTGCAGAGCGTGCGCTCTGCAGGCGGATACTTGTGCAGGATTGCACAGGTAGACTTTTCAGTGAGGGCTTCCCCTCCATTGACTCACTTGCTGTTTTGGAAAAGGCAAGTGGTTACCTGGTAAAAGGACAGGGGAGTAGCAAAGATACTTCCGGAGTCTTTGCATACTTAATCTCTCTTGAGTAACATAATTCTTACCTTATGTTTGTTTGCAGAAACCCAGAACTTGCTTTCCAGAGTCCATAGAGATTTGTCTCAGGCTTGTGGAGGAATAAAATACTGTCTCCTCCTTGTCTCAACTTAAGTTGAGCAGATATGAGCAGATAGATGGGGTACTTTTCATGTTCAATAAAAATTGAATTCTGGTAGAACCAAGCAGGGCTCCCCAAGACAGACTTTTCCCTACATCTACTTTTTTTTTGTTTTTTAAAAGTAGTCTGGATCTTGCATATGGAGATTGTTTTCATGATAGTTTGAGCATAAATTGTATTTTTAACTGTATTTCTGTGATAAGGAAAATTGAATTTTTTTTCTGTGCCTTGTTAGACTTGGGAGACTCGCTACATGCTCTTGCTGTGGTTGTCTGTAACATGCCTGATCCCTTTTGATTTGGCACGGTTAGATGGAAATATCTCCTCCATTGAAGGAAGCACTCGAGTGCCAGTAATGGATCGCATTCTCACAGTGGCAAAAGTGAGTGTTTGATAACCTTGTTAAGATCTATTGCAATTTTCCTGAACTTGTGAAAGTGGAATGCATCTTGTATGGCCTTTGTAATCTTCCAAGGTCCCTGTGGGCGAGTTGATTTAGTGTTGGACTTAGGCTTGGGAAACCTAGTTTAAAGGCTCATTTTAGTCATTTTGGCAAGACTCTGTGTCCTAATCTGAGTATCTCATCTGTAAAATATGGACAGTAGTAGTCCACATCACAAGATTTTAAAACTAGAAGAAGATAAGCATTGTAATGTGAAAACAAATGAAAAAGATATGGCTATAAATCTATGTTGATACAATTCTGTTTGTACTTTAAGCATATGCCAAATTCAGATGTCATGTAAAACCATAGTTTAATCATGGTTTAATGCAACAATTGCAAATCTCAAAATTTTACATGGCAAAAGGAAGTTGTTTACTTCCATTGCTGGTTTTGGACAAGATGGGCTTTGTTGTGACATCCCAGCTTGTTTAAACAACAGTTCATGATCAAGCCAAGATATTTATTATTTTATTTTATTTATTTTGTAGACTGTAATTACAAGAGACGTTCCCCTTGTCCTTATACTAAGGTAGCCTTAATTTTTTTTCTGACTTGAGTTTCTCCGTTTTTCATATTTAACAATAGTTTCAAGTCAGATCTTGAAGGACTGCTGAGATTACCCTCAACTGTCGTTGTAACAGACTATCAATATAGGAAGTGCATAAACCACTGTGATTATTTCCAGAGAGAACTTACCTTTTTTTCTTATATCACTGAATGCCTATTTCAGCGTTTCTCAAAGTCCTACAGGGGACTTTGTAAGTCTTTGCGGGGGCAGGGCAACATCGGTGGCGGTGTTCCAGGTTTGTGCACGCCGCCAACACAGAAATGCTATTTTCAATGTACCTGGTTGCCCTGCCTGTTCCCCGAAGGGTCTGGGCCCCACGCTGCTGCCTCTGCAGGGCTCCCCAAGGCTCCAAATACATCGGGAAGCCCATTCTGACGCGATCGGATCCGTTTGGAGCCTTGGGGAGGCCTGCAGTGGCAGCAGCGGCTCCCCATGACCCTTTGGGGAGCTGGCAGGGCAACCAGGTACATTGAAAATAGCCACCATCACCACATGTTGCCACCCCCCTTAAGGGGATAGCAACCATTAATCCCAGACCATTAATCCCAGTCGTGATGCCCCAGTTTGGGAAACTTTGCCTTAGTCTGTCATCCTATTCTTACTTACCTTGGAGTAAGTCTCATTGAAATCAGTGGAACTTACGTCTGAGAAGACATGTCTAGGATTGCACTGTCACCTTTAGTTTGACAAAAACAGTTTGACATACTGCAGTACACTGCAAGTGTGGCTACCCTTGAAGACCACCCAGAAGCTACAGCTGTTGCAAAATGTAGCTGCAAAATTGTTGATGGGAACATGGTATTATGATCATGATCAGCAGTTGTTCTGGCTGCATTGGTTGCTAGATTGCTTCCAGGTGCAATTAAAGGTGCTGGTTATGACCTTTTAAAACCCTACATAGCTTAGGAACAGGATACCTGAAGAACTGGCTACCCAGACACGAGCACCTCTGCCTTGAGGTCTCGTGGGGGCTTCCTCTTGCCCATCCTCTGGCTGTCGGAGGTGCCGTCAGAGGAGATGCGTAGGAGGGCCTTCTTGGTGGCAGCCTCCTCCCTATGGAACTATTTCCCGTGGGAGATTTGTTGTGCTCCATCCCTCCTTTTGTTTTGACACCAGCTGAAGATGTACAGTATTGGTTCTGTAACATATTTTTTTCTGATTATGCTGATTGTTATGTTTGTGCTGTGTTCACTTTCTCTCTTTGGTTGTTTATTTGCCGTAGATTTTTGTGTTTTTGCTTCTGTATTTGATTATGGTTTTTGTATTTCTAAACATTTGTTGTTGGCTCCTTAAGAGGTGGAGTATGTATTAAAACCCCCCACTATTTGGAATAATTCAGATAATCAGCTATGGTAGCTAAAGGCAAAATTACCGGTAACTGTTACTGGAAATGCCTGGTGGCCATGAGAAGCTGCTCCCCATGTCTCCCCTTCTCTTCCCCAGTAACTTGTAATAAAACAAAGCATGATTATGATATGTGATGTGATTTCATTCTGAGTTCACCTACTCCATTGGCTACTGCTTGTGTGGAATGGGGAAACTTGGAGTGTAATAATATCATGTCATGAGTTTTGTTTGGTTCTACCTTACCAGAAAAGGCCTGTTTTTATTTATTTGAAATATTTATATACTGCGCTTCCGCAGTTGCTCAAAGTAGCTTATAAGAACAATAAAACAACCAAGATAGAAATGTAAAAGACAAAACACCTGCAAAACACAATCATAGACAAGCCCAGATGAGTCAAATGCCAGCTGAAATTGCATTCTTTCTGAAGCTTTAACGAAGAGGAACATTTCCTAGCATCTCCAGAAAGAAGTCTCCAGAGTTGAGGGCCATGACCCTAAAAGTCCTACTTCTATCCATTGCCGGGCCTGACCTGCCATAAAGACAGATGGTATCCCTGTGTCATGTCTAGCAAGGACTATAAGTATTGGTTTTGGGGGAAAAATATAATTTAGCTCTCTCGGACACCCAGATGAGGTAAGCCTGGAAGTTCAGGACTTAAAAGCACTTTGATAGCAGAGAGAGACAGGTTAGCATTGCTCATTGGAGTTGTTCTGTAGTATTCAGAATCTTTTTTGGCATAATTAGAACAACATACAACGTAAACATATAACAGACACAAGACAACACTAAACATAAATATGGATAAATTGTCCTAAAACCTAGCGTGCACTTCCCACATGATTCACACTACGCCTCTTTACAATCTGCTTTAAGTAGCTTGCAACTTTCTCCGTAATTACTACATCTGTACCCTGTAAGATAAACGGGATTTTATCCTGATCCCCCCCCAACCCCACCTATTTGACAAGATTGGATATAAATATTACACTCTCAAATTATACAGTGGGCAATAAAAAAGCATATGGTGTAGAGATTCCACCCCTCCCACAGCACACAAACAGCATCTCTCCCTAGATGGAATCCCTCTATATCTCCCATAAAGTAACTCTGATGGCATGACATTACACCCTGCCAATGAAAAGGCCCTGCGATCATTTGTGCATTTTAGGAGTCAGTTTTGTAGATTGGGCTCCTTTAATCTCTACTTCACATAAAAGCTTCATACAAATGATACATGTTCAGACATCTCTCCTCTGACTTGTACCCATTTGTAAGTCAAATAGAGGTGAAGAATTTGCATACAAGCCTTGAGTGTACATTAACCTCTTCTAATGATTTCCCCCCATTGTTTTTAGTCTTATCTGGTTGTAAGTGACAAGTCTCGAGATGCAGCTGCAGTCTTGGTCTCAAAGTAAGTCACTTATGCTAATGTTGATCAATCATGTATCTAGTGTATGAACATTATTTGTAATAGTTTAACATTGCAATACTAGACATGTCTACTCAGAAGTAAGCCCCAGTTAGTTCAACAGGAATTACTCTCTGGTAAGTGTGTATAGAATTGCAGCTCAAGATTAGTATACATCTAAATTTAGGGTTTTTTAATATTGTGGTGATATGATGGGCCATTTAAAGAAAGTTCTCTTTCTTGGCTGTGTGAAGGATTGTTGCAGTCTTAAAAACAAATTTCCTGCTATATGCCGTAGTTTTATGGGATTCATTTCTTTTTAACAACCTATGAAATGATGCAACAGTTGATAAGTGAGATATAAAGGTCCCTTACAGCCCAAACCACCTTAACTCCCCGCATGGCAATGCATCACTGCCAACGTGGTGTCTGTGGGGGAGGTTTGGCCTCTGGAGGCCTCCTTGGGGCAAGAAAACATTTGTTCTCTTGCCCCGGGGTAAGCCCCTGTCGGCCTGGTAGGTCTTCTCAGACCTGCGCCAGCTATATCACTGGTGCAGGTCCATGTGGACCCATGAAGGCGGATCAAGCCTGGGAAGGGGGATTGAATTTGGTGGATGCTGCCGCCACCAAACCTGCCCCCTTTCCAGTCCCAGTCCGCCCTCCCCATCCTGTCGCTGCCCCATTCCGCCCACCCCCACCTCCCTCTCACCCTGTATGCGATCTTCCCTGACTTGGCTGGCGTCCAAGTTCACAAAATGGTTTACGTAGCAGAATTTTTTTAAAAAACCGTTCCCCTTTGGGAACAGAGATCTATAGCTATATGCAAATTATATGCAGGACGCACATCAGCAAACAACTACCGGAAGATATGTTATTAAGAAAGATGTTGTAAATTGAAGATATGCTAAGAATATGTATCTTTTATAGCAAATAAATCTTCAGAATTCACAGAACATCTGAACTGGGAAGATCTTGAAATTTCCCTCGATCATGATGCGCATTGGGTGACCTTGGGCCAATTACCTACTCATATTCTGACTTACCCCACAGGGTTGTTGTTGGGATAAAATTGGGGGTAGGGAACCATGTATGCTGGATATCAGTATAATAAAATAAATACATACATATGTATTATAGTAATTGGCCAATTGGAATAAGTTAAATGTTGGTTTCTACTGACATCTAGTGGAAATTGTAGGGAGTCTGCTGTACAAACCAACTAGGGTTTTGTGTTGGATTTTGAAGACACAACACTGGGCTAAGGTACGCAACAAAATCACTGGTGAATCTTTCACTTATTATGGATGTTGATATTTTAAAATAATATTAATTAAAAATATTAATAAAGAGTGGGAGGAACCAGTACTTTTCAATTAATGGCTGCTGCCTGAAAAAGCAAAGAAAGGTGTCCTTTGCTTCTGGGATCATTTTATGATCTCTTACCCTTCTGGTTATTTGTTGATTTCCCCAGCAGTTCCTAATTAAGCACTCTCTTCCCCTCCTGATTTACTACTAGCTTTTCAAATAATAGGAAAGCAGGAAGTGCAGGATATTATTTCTTGTCTATAAGTACTGTGCTGTTGGACGTCAGGAAATGTTAGTTTTTGTTTTACAATTTCCAAATAGTGATTATGCTGTTTGAGTGTGTTTCTCCCCTCCCCCATTTCCATATACTTTTATGTAAACTGTGATTGTAAATTAATTTCTGGGTTATGACCTTCTTCAGAAAAAGATAGGGTTAAAGAGCCAAGAGTTGGAATGTTCCCAACCAAAATATGTTGGAAAGCATCCATTGGACAATTGCCTCTAGGAACAAAAACCAGTTTGACTAACAGGAAAAATGACTTACCAACTGAAATGCCCTGAATAGGTAACTTGCAGTGTGTTTTTCTGTGACAGGTTTATTACCCGCCCTGATGTCAAACAAAAAAGAATGGCAGACTTCCTGGACTGGACCCTTTCAACATTATCTAAATCTTCCTTTCAGACTATTGAGGGAACTATTGTAATAGATGGCATGCTTCAAGCTCTGGTAAACAATGCTATTACTTTCAACGATAATCCCATTTTTCTTCTTTTTAAAAGTCCTTGCTGGCAGTAACTCACTAGCTGGCACTCTGCTACCTTCCCATCCCTTAAGCTTAGAAGACATTTTTAACTATAGCTGTATTCAATTATATGTAGCTGTCTGAGACAATGTGGAACAACATTCCTGTGCTATTAATAGTTGCATAGGAGGTAAGTTTTCAGTAGGTGCAGGGTTTCTCATCTTAACAGTGCTGTGGCAGGAGAAGCTGCACCTTCCCAACTTCTCCCTTCTGTGTAACTATTAAAGATACTTAAGCCCTGTTCCCTAGTATTAAATGTGTCATCTCCAGAAAAGTAACTGCATTTTCTTCTTACCATGATTTGTGTGAAGTAGGGGCAAAATTAGATGTACGGTAACTTTAATTGCGTCAGTGGCCTGTGTGTGTGAACATGAGAACATAAGAGCCCTGCTGGATCAGGCCAAAGGCCCATCTAGTCCAGCTTCCTGTATCACACAGTAGCCCCACCAGATGCCTCAGGGAGCACACAAGACAACAAGATACCTGTGTCTAGTCGCCACTCCCTTGCACCTGGCACTGTGTGTGTGTGTGTGTGTGTGTGTGTGTGTGTGTGTGAGAGAGAGAGAGAGAGAAAGTTAATCTGTATCAGAACCATGCCAGGTGGGGTAGGGAACTTGAAGCTTCCTTCCCCCACCATGGTTGTGATCTAGTTTGCCTCCCCCCCCATGCGTGTTATTTGACCTGGGGGAAAATTTACATTAGTGAAGGACTTGCATTTCTTGCCACTGAAAATGAAGTGAAGTATGGTTACTTGATCCTTCTTAGTCATTATGAGTGAAACTGTTTGAGGCAAAATCCTGACTCTAAACATATCACTCGAACGATCCCATTTATTTCAATGCAGTTTACTGTTGCAATCCCCCTTGAAGGTTTCAATGAGACAATGTACTGTATAATGTTTTTGAACTAAATTAAATTTATCTCCACGTAATGTGTGTTGCACCTGTGTGCATGACGAAACACACAACCAAGTGAGTGTGTTGAGTACCTTCTTAAGGCATTTTAAAAGTCCTAATTTTTGTGGCTCTGGAGGCAGTTGAGATTATTCTTTGATTCATTTCCGGCCAGATTTTGTTTTTGGATTGTTCTAGAACTGCATATTATATTTTTATACAGTAATGATTGGCCTTTAAATTTCACAGGCATTCCAGCCACTGGTACCCACTTAGCACAGCCTCTCCTGAAGTAGGGAAGCGAGTGTCATCCTCTCCTTCGCTCCTTTTGCTGCATTTGTTTCAGTAATGAAGGAGGTGGTGACGGGTACCGCTACCCATCCCTCTGTCCTCCAGGCCATCATTAAGACTATTGCCTTGGGCGGAGCCAGGGCTGTTTTTTCAGAACTGGCTCTTATTTCTTCAAACTGACCATGGACTTCCAAGTCCTAAGAGAGAAACACCCTAACCAGAAACTACTTTTTAGTTGGGAAAGACAATGTAGTATCCTTCCTGTTCCTTAATCTGGTTTCTGTTGTGTTTGATTTTTTGGTATGTGTTTGGCTCCAGAAACATGTACTGTATTCCCTTTCTATGCAGTTCTGGAGCTGCGTTCAGAAGGAGAAAGATTAATGTTCCTCCTTCTGCCATGGTATCCCTGCTGGAGATGTCTGGGCCACTGAGTGCCTGGTGGTAGGTGGTACAGCATTGTGCAGTGATTTATTCCCCCTCCCCCCATAGGAATGAATGACAACCATTTACTTGTACAGGAGAAAGTAAAAGGGTTCGGTGGAGGCATCATTGTAGTGTCCCCAGCCAATAACAATCCTGTCTGTAAAGCTACTAGGACTAGATGAGTCTTCCTTGTCTGCTTGTCAGTCTAATCATTGCTGCTTGTGCATGACAAAACATGTATCATGCGTATTACTTTATTGTTCATCATAATTCCTTTGTTGAATGTGGTTTTATTCCACCTGTTATTAGCCTGTGTTAGGCGAAACAGGTGAAAACATAACAAGTTGAATCGAAACTAGAATGAGATGTAATTTTCTTGGAACCAGAAACCTGTCTATCTGTATTTTTTTCTCCTTACAGAAAGGGCACTAGTGTGTAGCAAATGTATTGATTTGGTTGTTTTTCCTTGCTTGTGATAAGACTACTTTGATTCAGGGTGGCATGTATTACAGCACAATCTTGTTCGTGTTTATTTGGAAGTAAATCCCACTGTATCCGGTGGGTCTTACTCTCAGATAAGTGTGTATAGAATTGCATCAGTTGCCTAATGCAGTGTTTCTCAAGCCTCTCCCTGTGAGTAGGGGAGAACTTCGAGTGCTTGCGGGGGTGGGGCAATGGTGGCGGCAGCGATCCCAGGTTCACGCCCCCCCGGGACAAAAAAGGTATTTTTAGACTTCTGGAGGTTGTGCTGCCCTCTGGAGGTTGCAGGGGGGCCCATGGCCCCCCCCAGCAGTCCCCCCAAATCTCGGAACAGCTCCTGGAGGCAATTAAAGCCCACTTCCAGGGAAACCAAGAAGTAAAACAGAAGTGGGCTTTAATCACCTCCAGGAGCTGTTTGGAGGCTTGTGGAGGCCCGCACCCCCCTCCACCCTCCGGAGGGTGGTGCGACCCCTAGTAAGTCTAAAAATACCAATTTTGTCCCTGGCGGCAGTGCAATCCTGGGATTGCTTCCGCCACCATCGGGGATCACAGCGCCCTTTAAAGGGGCAGCGCCAGCTCCTGCCTGGCGTGGTGGGTTGTGACCCACCACTTTGAGAACCCCATGTCTAATGTCTTCAATGATTCTTTTCCTTTTTGTGATGTAACATGAAATTACAAGTGACAGATAGGAATGGTATTATAGTAAGTGAATATTTTTAGAAAAGGGAATGAATTTTTTGTATTACAAATGTTGAAAACTGTATTGGTATTTGTGTAATTTGCATTAGTATATTTGTACATTGAGGACAAACTTCCTCCCTAAAAGAATTAACATATCTAAGTAGAATAATAATCTAGTACTTCTACTTTTGTCATGCCTCAGTGTTTGTGGTTTTGTCACTTTGGTGTGATGGAAATGGAGAAATAGTTTGAGAGTGGAGCCATGTGACTCTGCCCTCCCTTTCACTCACTGCTTCATTGTTCTGGTCTTTCAGGAGCTGCTCTACATAGTTGCAACATGGTTGGAATTCAATTCCAGCATGCATGGGAAGAGTGAAGAGGGCAAGCACTGCCTTCTTTCCAGTGGCTTCCTTATCTCAGTTGCAACATGGAACATTCCAGTCCTGGCACATGTGGGAGGAGAGTAGAAAATGGGGCTGGAGCAAGGAAGAGAAGAATGTCTGGAGCAAGGACAATGGGAAGGAAGATAGCCCCCCCCCCATCTCTCTAACTCATCCATGAAGTTTCATAGGTATTCTACAAATAAGTACACTAGTATTCGAGGGTGGGATAAAAGTAGTGTTTTTTTTTTTCAAACTGCTCAAATTTCTTCTTGTGTATTACAGTATTTTGATGATCCTTACAATAGCCATGTAAGAGATGGGATTTGAAGGGAATGGAGCTGAAGCTGAGAATGTGCAACTTGTCTAAAATATCTTGTCAGAGCAAGTTCAATCTCAGTCTGTCACTGTCTGTCAGTCTGGCATCTCCAGCTAAAAAGGTCCCAGGTGTCAGGTATTGGAAAGGTCCAATGGAAAGACCACTTTCTGAGACCTTGGCGAGCTGCTCTTAGTTGAAGTAAATAGCACCGGGGTAGTGCTCAATGTTTGTATGAGGTGAGATTTGATCAACGGACCTTATCTGATCTCTTATTTCACATTTTGGAATATGACTCGCCCCTTAAACCTAAATACTGGCTCACTCTTAATAAGTTAATTTAGTTAATAGGCTTTTAAAGCCTGTGCAGATATTATTTCTAAACTTTTGTGTGTATGGAAATAGATAGGAGTTTTACAACACAATCCTATACGTGTCTACTCAAAAGTAAATTCCATTGTGCTCAATGGAGCTTACTTCCAGGAAAGTGTGTATAGGATTGAAGCTCCAGGCTTATAAATTCCTTCCCACTCTATTCATGTCACCTCAGAACACTTGTATAGCAATGTCTGTGCTGGGAGAATTTGGGTTTATTTGGCGGCCAGATCTGCTGTCCCTGACCCTGTGATATAGAAGCCACTAGAAGAGCAGGTTCTACATCGCAGGGTCATAGTGATCCTATGTTCAAATAAATGCAGGATCTCTTAGCACTGTCATTATCTGTCTACTTGCTGAAAGGATGAGGAGTGAGCATGTGACCCTGCATCCCTTCCCCATCTAACCATGTGTTGCATTTCAATGGGGAGGAGTGAAATGGCTTCTGAACAGGTCCTGATTTTTAAAATGTTTCTTCCTGAATGTGTTTAAGCAAACTGGTATGCTACTGTTTAATTAATCATTTTATGCACATTGGTTAACATTGACGTAGTTCTTGTTGAAACACGCAGCATATATTACACAACATGATTCCACTTATGGGCTTGTTTTTCTGCACCTGTTGATAGCAATACATCATTTCACAACAGGTGTGCTAACAGGTAGCATTGCTTGATCTCTTTCAAATGCAGGTTTGAAATGCGTTGTGTCTGTATTGCAATTGAAAGGCCACGTTGGATGCTAATATATACTCCTTGTGTTGAATGAAGATATCTACATTAAGTGCCCATGTCAGTGATTTCCAAAGGGCTGTCTCAGACAGAGTTGCATTTTCTTGTGTGTTGGTTGCTAGTGTATTGCCAAGGACTGTTGGGAACAACATAGCATAAGAACAAAGGTGACTTTATTCTGAGTTAGGATGATTCTGTGACAAAACACACAGTTCTGTTGATGTAACCCCCTTAGTTCAAAGTTTGAGGTATTCTATAGGTAATACCTTCCAGTGTGGTGCATATGCTAGTTTGTTGTTTTTGCTGCAACAAAGAGCCTTGTGGCACAGGTTGTGACTGAACAAAGTTTTACAGCATAAACTTTTGTGGAGTACAGCCTGTGATCACTTGCGCTTCAATACATTTCTATGCCTTTAAGGTGCCACAAAACTCTTTTTATATAGGTCATCATGTGTATATTGCATATGTAGATATATGCATGATTTGAAATTGCATTGACAAAGAATTGGTGACAAATTGTCTATAAGAAAAATATATTTGACAATTTTATGTTATGAATGCTTCTGTCTGAGAAGCTTGCTGTTAAACCTGTCCCTATTTAACCAGCAAATTTTTGTTAGCCCTGTAGGGCGTAGCATGCCTAGTTCTTGCGTGAGAACAATGTCATCATCTTGAAGTAGCCTGGGGCATAGAAACTTATTAAATTGTGTTTAATTTCTTTTATAAGCGATACAGTATACAAATATGAGTAATAACTTTAAAATAAATCACCCTGTCCAGCAAGTTGGTGAAACTGGGGATCTTCAGAACTTTTATTTCTTAAAAAAATATAATTTCCCGAGAGCTGTACATACTTTAGGTATTGTTTGGTAATAGCTCTGTGTTCTGGTGGACTGTGCCCCAGGTAAGAGATAGCCCTGCTAGAGTTCTTTAGTCTCAGAGACACAACAACAAAAGTGTAGCTTGG
Organism: Plestiodon gilberti rubricaudatus; assembly: GCA_026170595.1. NCBI lineage: Eukaryota > Metazoa > Chordata > Lepidosauria > Squamata > Scincidae > Plestiodon > Plestiodon gilberti. The sequence continues at coordinate 161,760,348 of JANXHW010000002.1, forward strand.
ATTGTGGTTCACATCCCTGTATTTGACATGTAGAATTATGAGAAGTGTCTAACCTACACAAAATATATATAACATGTCTGCCAGTTAGATGCAGGATGCCTTCTGAGCCGCTTCCTGGCATTGGAAGACAGGGACAAGGAATGTATGATGTTTCCCCCCAGTCCATTTTGAAGGTTTAATTTTAGTTTGGATGTAATAATATTTATAACATTTTTGTTTGGGTTCACTTTTATTCACCTGAGAAGCTTTGCAGACTGCTTAAATCTCTTGATTGCATGCCCACCTGAATTACATCAAGCCACTATTGGTAGATGTGTTGTATTGGTCATCTAGTGTTTTAATTGTGGAACTGGTAACCTCAAATGTGGAAAAATTGCTTGAGTATTTCATTTTAAATAATGACTAAAGCAATATACTGTATATGGGATTTTAATTTCTTCTTCTTCTTGGATGCTGCACTTTTTGCAGGCATTGTCATAATACTTGCAAATATATTTAAAAAACCCATGCAAATAAAGCTTGAGAACCTCACTGCAGGCAACATTTGAAATATGATTTTGGTGCCCTAATTTAGATTTGGATGCAGGTTTTGGTGGTGGTTTTTTTTTTTTAAATATGATTCCTTTTGAAATCTCTTTTTGAGCATTCAGTAGTACGGTGAGGACGATGTGGTCATAGAGAATTGCCTGTCTGTCCTCTGAGAGGTGCTGAAGAGCAATTGACTCTTGCTGTTTTCAATCTTCCCTCAAGGATGGGCACATCCCATTGTTCATAGTTTATTAGAGCCAGAGGGTAACTTCAAATTTTCATCTGCTTGGCGGTAAGATGTGCCTGCTTCCAAGCAGTCATGCCACCCTTAATAGTGATGATTTGTATAGCTTGAGGAAGATGTCCCAGAGGTAATGCTGATTCTTACATCTTACAAAGGCAAAGCCTAAGTGGGTTATGCAGACAATTAGGAGGTGTGTCAGGTTTTTCCCTGATTACTAAGAAACTAGTTTTTGTTTGTACCTTGCACCATGTTATTTCAAAAGCAACAAAACCAGACCTGACACTTCTATTGCTAGGATACGCCAATGGTTTTCTTTAATTTGTAGGTGGTGTAATTATTTAAAGGAGAGGTAGCTACATTCCTCTCAACAGGTTGCTTAGTTTGGCACATATTACGTGTCGCATTAATATGGAAGGAACGTGGTGTAACTTAGGAATGCGCAAGGCATATAATAGACACCTTTCCTACTTTCAACATGAGATGCTGCAGACCTTTAAAGTTTCTAAAGAGGAGGCAATGTGAGCATATTTATTGGCTACCTAATTAAAAATAGATTTCTTCTGTTGCTTTAGGAGGAAGATGGTGTGAAAAATCTTTAAAAAGAAATATAGTCCTCTCAGGGCCTTATAGAGCTAAGGGCTCTGTACCTTCTCTCCCCTTTCCAGTTTTAAAGCCTCTATTAAAGACAGTTTTAAATTATTGTCTGGTTTGGCCCTGAAATACATTCTGAGGTGGATATTACATTATTGCAGTTAACTTGGTGGTCTTTGTTTGTCATTTTCACTCCATTTATACCAGGGATTTACAACTTAAATGGACTTGAAGGCCAAATTCCCCATTCAGAAGATGTCTAGGTGTCATATAGATGAATGTTAGATTCACCAGAATTCACCACTATCATTGCTGATATATACTGAGCTGTTCTCTCTTGATAGACCACTTCTAATGCAAAGGAAATTAAGGTGGGAATGTATTAAGGCTAATTTTAATCTACAGATTCCTCAGTCTGTAGATGGTTGAGTAATTAGTGTGGAGTATGAAAAGGGAAACTGGGCTGTTTGGGAATCCCTAAAGAGCCTGATATGGCTCCTAGACCTTGTGTCTGATTTACAGCCTGGAGGCTAGTGCACATGTGGAACTAGCCTCAGCCTTTCCTAGGTGATACTCGGTCACCACTTCCAGACAGTCAAGGTATTTTTGTCTATGCACTGTCAGTTTCCAGAAAACATACAGAGTTGAAGATATCAAGTCATTTCTGTGAGAGCATCTTCACACACCTTGTCTTACTGATTTTTGTGAAAGGGCAAATCTCTTGATAGAAAATAGTACCAGTTACACAACTGTGTTTGTAATATAAATGCTCTTCCAAAGGGTCACCAAAGATTCTGGAAAATGGCTCTCAGAAAATATTACTAATTTCCACAGCACTCTTCTTTCTAACTCAAATGTACTTAGCACCTGCTTTGAATGAACTTCTCCATTGTTCGCAGGGAAGAATCAAGGTAAGTTAAGGTCCTCTGGTACTAGTGTACATTTTATCTGAAAATCATCAACCAATCTTAATCCACAATGTGCTCTGTGTACATTTATAAAGTAGGGTTCATTAATGCTATGCTTGATCGTGAAATTCAGTTCATTAAAATCTGAAACAAAGCAGGTGCATAGCCTCAGGGAGTTTTTGTTGCATTTACACCATAGTTGAAATTACTTAAGTCTGTAAATAGCTGTTGCATATGTGGAAATATTTCTAGGGTTGGGCTATGTTCCTTTTATTTTAACTCCTGGCCATATTTATCTGAAAGGCTTCTTCCTACTGAAGTGACAAAATAGAAGGTGGAAATAAAGTATTACGTCTAGGGTATGTTTAAGTAAATTGGAAAGACGTAAATATTGTGTAGGGTTATTCTTTGCATAGCTCTATTAATATCTCTTTTGATGTAAGAGAACCTATATGTGATCCAGCCCGCTTTAGCACTTGCATTAATTTAAATGTGAAATATTATCATTTCAAACTTCAACACTGATTTTAATAGCTGTATTTTTTTTGTGAAATTCTGTCTCTAGTACATGTATATGTAGGGTACTGAATACAAAGAGTATTTTGTCATAGTTTTACCAAAGCCCACTCATCAGTGCAATGTATATTCAGTCTCGCATGTAGCATGTTACTACACAATCACACGTGTTACTACAGTAGAACCTTTCCATTTATGGATTTGGGACCCGCGGATTTGTCTCACCTTGGGTCCCGGACCTGTGAGGGTCCAATGTAAAAAGTTGAAAAAAAAAAGACTTAGACTTAAAATGGCATTATCTTTTTGAGGCAAACCACTCTGTTTTCTCCTGCCAACCTAGCAGTTCCAAAGCATGTTAATGCGAGTAGATAAATAGGTACCGCTTGCGGGAAGGTAAACAGCGCTCCGTGTTCCAGCTGCATGCTACGCTCTGCGGCAAGGAGAGTCATGCCGGCCACATGACCACGGAGGCGTCTTCGGACAACGCTGGCTCTTCGGCTTTGAAATGGGGATGAGCACCACACCCTAGAGTCGGACACGACTGGACTTAATTGTCAGGGGATACCTTTACGCTGTTTTCAGGGCTGTAGAGAGCAAAATCGTGCTCCTACAGCCTCTTTTGGGTTACTGAACGTCCCCCCTTCCTTCCCCAAGCTCGCCCCAGAATGCACTGGGGCAAGCCTGGGGAAGGGAGGGGGAATGTCCAGCAAACCGGAATAGGCTGTAGGAGTGTGATCTCAATCTCTTCAGCCCTGAAAACAGAGTGGTTTCCCTGCAAAAAGGTAAGAAACGCCATTTTAAACCTTTTTTCAACTTTTTACAGTGACATCCGAATCCATGCTAAAGCGATTTCGCTTTATGCAGATCCTCACTATCCGCGTGGGGGGCGGAGGGTCTGGAACGGAGGCCAACTGTACATACTGTTCAGTCACACATGTAGCATGCTTTTTCAAATGCATGTAACGTGTACACAGGGAGAAAACTATCATGTGCAGAGACCCTGTGTAGTTGTCAGTGTCACAGCTGTATAATTCAGTGGGGAAAGGAGAATGGAGGTGAGGGTGAAAGGTGGAAAAAGGGTTTTTTTTTAATGCTATAAAAAAGAAATTCAATACTGGGGTCTAGCTGAACTTACTCGCTCATACTTTAAGATAGACAGGGGAATTGTATGGGTAACATTCACTCTCTATGGAGCCCTAAGGAGAGGATGTTCGAAGGAGGAGAGGGGAGGGAAGAGGAACTCTTTAGAAGGAGAAGGAGCAGAGTGAGATGGGGAAAATGAGGGGAGAAGGGATGTAGGACAACGGTCGGTTCCCAGAGGAACCTGGGGGAATAATGGAGAGGTTGAAGAGATTGGGTGGGTGGGTGAAGAAGCACTACAATAATTGGATGGTGGACATATGTGGGCAGCTTGTCTGAAAAATTGCTAAGTGATCACTTACATCTATGCAAAATACTTACATCTATGTTTATTGTATGAATACTTAGAACATGGCCCTGCCTTACACTGATTTCAGCTATAAAGCCGGTTTGTTGCATTGCAACCGACTGTATCCTCAGTGGATTGGGTTAAACAAAGTATTTGTAACCATAGAATACTTTAATAAAAACATTTTATTTTGTACCAGCACAAAGTCCCAGATAGCAGCTACAATAATTGCTTTCTTTCTGAGTCAATACATCTTGTGCAAAAGCATTGGGTGTAGCAGTTTGGGTGGACATTGGCTAGTGTCTTTCATAGCCCCACGGTTATGGGACTGTAGTTATACTTGATGACAGGTTTGCTAGATAACACAGGGAAAGACTAAAGTTATTTAGCAATCGTAACAATGTATTGTGTGGTTCAGATTGCATCTTGCCCAGAGCAGTAGGGAATACAGTAAAACTCAAGGGAGAGGCATTTGAAAGTTCAGATTTTGCTTTTAGTATTTTCTGTCCTATATATCTTGGTTGTGTTTTTTTATGTCACATACCACTTCTATGTCACATACCACTTCACCTGTAATTGTGAGGGTGATTCCCATTCTGGGTTCCTAGAGTTCCCAGTATCAACTGCCTGTATGTTGTGCTGCAAATGTATTTTGCACTGCATCCTTAGCTAGTGTCCCCTTTATATGGTTTTCAAAGTCCTAGAGCACTTTGCCAACCTTTCAGCATGAATGCTCCTGTCCCTTTAATGGTGGCCAACCTTTCAACATGAATGCTCCTGGCCCTTTAATGGTTGTATAGGTGAGGGCATTTCAGCAGGTGCAGCTGCTTCAGCAGCACCATCAGCAGTTGTAGCTGCCAAGATTCTGTCTTCTACTCAACTCTTAAGAATGCAGAGGCCCTAATGGTGAAAGGTTGGACACCTCTGCTCTAGAGCAGCGGTTCTCAAAGTTCTCCCCGCAAGGCGGGGAGAACTTTGAGTGTTTGCAGGGGCGGGGCTAGCAGCGGCGGTGATCCAGGGGATCGCCACTGCTGCCGCCGAAACCACCGTTGCTGCACTTACCGAAGCTTGGGGGGAGCTTTGGGGAGGCCTGCACGACACTCTGCAGGCCTCCCCAATCTTCAACCACTGCAAAACGGCGATCTTCGGACACTTCCGGTTTTCGTGAAAACCAGAAATACCTGAAGATTGCCTTTTTGCGGCGATCTGAGGATCAGGGAGGCCTGCAGAGGGTCGCGCAGGCCTCCCTGAGCTCCCCCAAGCACCGGTAAGTGCAAATGGTGGTTTGGGGCAATTTGCGGTGGCGGCAAGCCCCCCAATCGCTGCCGCCATGCTGTCCCAGCTCCTTAAGGGGGCAGGGGACAGCTAATGCTCTCAATGGTGGGTCGCGACCCACATTTTGAGAACCGCTGCTCTAGTGCCTTGCAGGGTGAACTTTGAGAAACGCTGGTATAAGCATGTGATGTCACCGGCTGCTTCTAATTTGCTGTGAGAAAGAAGCCTAGTATGTTTGATTTTAACCTTTTTTTGATATTGAACCAGAGCGCAGGTTACAGTTGTGCATGGGTTTACATGCACATGATAAAGCTTTGACTAGTAAGAAGAGGTCGTGTAATGGCCGAGCCAGCCTGGCGGGGGCTGGGGATATGGCGGACGCCATCCCTGCCCCCTCCCGGGCTGGCATGTCCAATGGCCCCCCTCCCTCGCTGCCTGGACTGCCCATGCGGCTGCTGGTGGGAGCCTTACCTTCCTTCGGTGGCCGCATGGATGTCCCGGCGGCAGAGTGAGGGCGGCCGGCTTTGTGCTGGCCTCCCGCCGGCCTCCCTTACTCGCAAGTCATTGCGAACGTGCCTTACGCTCGTTCCGTCGCCGTTTCTGTGTGCAGGATTGTGCTGTCAAAGATGCGGGTTCATCTTTAAGATTCTGCCTTGCCTTGCTTTAACCTCCTCAACTCTTAACTTTATGAGCAACTCTTGATAGCTATAAAGGAATACATTTTAAACATATATATTATTCTTAAAATTATTTTAGTATGTGTGATTGAGAACTACTTTTGAAACATTTGTTGCTGGAATATTCAGAAAATCTTTTTTTCCCTTTGCATTTTCAGGCACAGCTTTTTAAACATGGGAAGAGGGAAGACTGTTTACCATATGGTAAGATTGCTCATAGGATTATAAGTACACCTTAAGTAGCTAAGGAGAAATTACAGTTGGTATAATCTAGCCAGAGTTGAGCACTATGAAGTTCCATTGGTTTCAGTGGGAGAGAGTTGGGTATCTGCTTGACTTTTCTGGTTTGAGACTAATGAGAGTTACCCGGAAATATGTGGATTTGTAACTCGGGGAGTTAACATCGTTTCACACTATATTTTATATAGGTTCTGAACATGCACAAGCAGTACAAATGTAAACTTGTTTACTCAGATGTAAGTCCCATTGAGCTCAGTACAATTTGCTTCCTAGTAAGTGTGCATAGGATTGCAACCTTAAAATAGTATAACTAAATTGTTTTCTTTTTCTGTGCATACTAGCCCATCTCACGCGCATATGCATGTGTGTGTGTGTGTGTGTGTGTGTGTATCTGTATGTATATCTGTATGTATCAATGCCTGTATCGGATGTTGAAGCGTGCCTGTTTTCTAGTGACATTTTATCACTACAGTGATATGCTCTGGTACTTGCATCCACATGCATCAACACAAAATATCTTACGGCGCGATCCTCCCTAACTTTGTGCCTGCGGAGCGTATGCCATTAACACACCGTAAAGTGCATTTTTGGCACGTGGGGAGTGCCCTGGGTGCCAACAATAAGGGGGTGCCCATATTGTGTGCCTGTCACTTCGAATACCGGGTAGACCTGGCCTCACCTGGGGTAGCTCGAGGTGGAGACCAGGTCTTCCCTTCTATCTCAGGTGTTAAATATACTAGGTCTTGTTATAATTTTTTTGTTGTAATTCTGACCTGAATGTGTCCATTTGTTGTTGTTGAGCTATGCTGTAGCTGCTGGAAGCAGAGAATATTTCTATGAATTTTGGAAATGGTTACAATTAAACTGGAAAATAAAGCAATTTAGGAATCATGTTTTTTCCCAATTTCACAGTTTTACTGTTCTTTTTGTTGCACATAGAAAAAGAATAAGAATGATATTTTGATGTCCATTTTTTCTTACAGGTTTCAATACTTTGTTGTATAATATAAAAGTTGGAAATTGGTTATCGTTAATAGAGGTTGCAAGAATTCTTATTTCCAAACTTTGTTAGTACGTTTGAGGTCCAGTACAATTTTTCAAGCCATAGTGTGGAGCCAAAAAGAACAAACTGCAAAGCAGCTTTTAAAATTCTTGCGTTTACTCAGTATTCTGGAAGAATCATTGCTGCGTGGCAGAACTATGCAGGATTACTGGTTCTTCTGTTAATATGGTAGCCTTAGGGTCATTCTTTAAAGTAGTCAAGCATGGCTTCGGGTGACAAATATAATCAGTCTCTTCTTCCTCTTTCTTGGGTGCTTAACAATGTCATCTTCACTGCAAATGCCTTTTAATTCTTTGATTTTACTCTGACACTGTCCCTGTATAGAATAGAGTTATTTTCTGTTCATTTTGTAATGAAATTTGCAACATACTCAGCATAAAATATAATTTAAAACATTGCTCGGGTTCTTGAGCCACGAACTAGATGTAGGATTTGATCCCAACGTTTCGCTTTCAGCTGTGGAAAGCATCTTCAGGGGCACTTTAGCACTGTCAGCAGTTGGGCCTGAGATGCTGCCTAGAACACCAAAGCAGTCCGTGGCTCAAGAACTCGATCAATGTTTTAAATTATATTTTAGATTCGCCCAGCCACAAAAGCCTTAGTGAGTTTGTATATTCAGTATAGGTTTATGAACGGCAAAGTGTTAATTGTGTTCATGTTTATTCTTATTTGTAAGTTGCCCTGAGTGCTTGTTGAAAAGGGTGGTGGGATATAAATTATTAGTGCATAATATTTCTGACAATACAACATGGCTTAAGATACTTCGGGCCCAATCCTATCCAACATTCCAGCAGCTACAATGCAGCCTGGAAGTAAGGGAACAAACATTCCCTTACCTTCAGGAGGCTGTGACTGCCCCCCCCCCCCAGCGCAGAATGCAGCATGTGCCCCATTGGCATGGTTGCATTGACGCTGAAAAGTTGGATAGGATTGGGCCCTTCCTCCAATAAGAGTGGCGCAATAAATATGTATGATTCTAGGGAAAACTATGTCAATGTAAAGTAATAGAACTCATGAAGATGATGTTTAATTATAACATTTCAAAGTACATTAGACCCTTCAGCATGTCTGTGGGGAAGGAAGCTTACCAAAAGTTAGTTTATACGAAAACCCGATATAAGATGTATGAATTCCTTCCATTAAACATGCAGAGTTGCTAATGCAGCATGTTTTCTCTGAGGTCATGGCTAAATATATCTTTTTACAACATGCACATAATTTTACTACCGTATTTCTTCGAGTCTAAGGCGCCATCAATTCTAAGGCGCATCTTAATTTCAGGAACACCAGCAGAAAAAAACCAAAAACCATCGATTGCAAGACGCACCTCCTTCCTTCAATTTGTCTGCTCAGCTCCAACTCTCCCCAGCTTGCCTGCCGCTCCATTTCGCCAATCCGATTATTACAGTGCCATTTTGCCCCCTCTGCTCAGCGGCGAGCTCTCCCTGAACCTGAGAGCTCGCCCCAGCATGCCCCACGCGCTGCAGCTGACGATCACCTTGCTGCCTTTGAGCAGTGCCTTTGCGGCCAGAAAATTCAATTTCTTTACTTATCTGGGCTTTGGGGAGGCCTGCGCGACCCTCTGCAGGCCTCCGTGATCTTCATTTCAGCAAAAAACGGTGATTTTCACCGTTTTTTCGGCGAACTGAAGATCGGGGAGGACTGCAGAGGGTCATGCAGGCCTCCCTGAAGCTCCCCCAAGCCCCGGTAAGTAATAAGATGGCATTTTGGGGTGCTTTTTGGAGACCTTCGATTCTAAGACGCACCCCATTTTTTGAAATGCTTAATTGGGAAAAAACATGCGTCTTAGATTCGAAGAAATACAGTAATGAACATTTCAGTCCAGTCCTATTTGGGGCCAATAATAGTTAGGCCACGCATAGCTTCCATTCGTAGGTTGTTGCATCAAAATCAATTTTATTTCTTCAAGGCTATTTGCGGAACAGTTGATAAACTGGTAATTAGAAACTGGGTGTAAATTTTACAGAACAAATATCAAAATATTTTACAAGACCACCTTATGCCTGTGATGTATTGAAAAGATGGTAAATAAAAGTAGGACACACTTATTCATGAAGAAATTAAACGCAGCACACATTATTTCTTTACAGCTTCTACTGTGCTTGAATGCCTTGATAACTGCAAGCTCTCTGAATGTAACCAAACGCTCCTTCGCAAGCTGGGAGTGAAACTTGTTCAACGACTCGGCCTGACATTTCTTAAGCCAAAGGTGGCAAAGTGGAGGTTTGTTCTTGTCACAATCATGTTTTTACTTGCCTTCTTTTTTATTGGGCTAACCTGAACTGAAAAATCTTGTCATGTTAGAGGCGGATGAGTAATAGATACCACACACTCATTTGGTGACAAGAACTTCTGGTTTAAGCATACTGGCACAGGATCTTTTATATTCCCCAGGTATAAGCAGCTTCCTCTTTCCTGTACTTTAATATAGTATAGTGTTTTCCATATTTTGTTTTTCACTTAAATATTACTTTCAGATATAAACTTTGCATCATATGGAAAGAAGAATTCTAGGTTGTTTTGAAAACAAAACACAAAATTTTATGTTCATAAATTGAAAATTTTATGGTATACATTTAAGGAATTATTTCTGTGGTGTAACAGAATTTCCAATCTGTGGTTTATAGAATTTCCAATCTGTGGTTTATAGAATTTCCAATCTGACACGTAGTTCTGCTTTTATTTAAAAAGGGGGAGGGGAAATGCATTATTTATTTCAAGATCCTAGGCATATTATATTGCTTTATTTTGCTTATTACTGGGGGGCAGATGCTTTTCTGCCTTACATTTATTGCACTGATACGTTGTAAGGCTGCTGTTTTCAGTTTTTTTTCTTTCATTTGGGCTGAATCTTTTACCTGGGCAGTCCAATACTATCCAACGCTGGTGTAGCGGGGCCGCATGGCCTAAACTGCATCCAGTGCTGGGATTGAGCAGGCTGGAGTTCCCCTTGGGGTAAGAGGACATTTATCACCCTGTGTCGAGCCCCAGCCTGCTCAATGGGGCTACTCGTGTCTGCACCAGTTAAGTTGCTGGTGCAGTCCCGAGAAGCCCCGTGTAGGGCTTCCAGGAATGGGAGGGAGGGTAGGATTTGGCGGAGGTCTTCTCTGCCACTCCATCCCCCCTCCCAGGACCAATCCGTCCACCCTCCGCCCCATTACGTCCCCTCCCCAGGCCCTGCGCCATGCGGAGCAATCTGTGCAGGGTCCAGCGGCTGGCAAGGAGGTGTTACTTGCCTTGGTGCCTCCTTCTCTCGAGTAGTTGCAAAGTGCTTTACGGCACGTTTGTGACACTTGGCGCCGACGCTGAGGCCCAGTACCGGCGCCCCTAAAACATCGGATTGCGCTGTAAGAGTTGTATAAAGAAATTCCTTTCTTGTTGAAGATTGTGACCTTTTTACTGCCACACTCAGGTACGTAATTTTTCCATTGTTTTGTAGATCTGTGGTCTCTTCATTTCTGCAAAATTAAAATATAATGAGGTATTTGAATTTGAACACAGCTTAATTTACTATGCCCTAGATGCAAGGAATAATACAATAAGTTTTGCTTGCGCAAAGAAGCTTTGGACTTGGTTTTCTCAGGCAAGAGCCCCTGTCCTATGCCACATGGCAAACCTCTTTTGAAACTGTGAGGAGATTGAATGGTATTCATGCCATATCACAAAGGAGAAAAAGTAAAAAAAAAAAACCCACAAAACAACACCTGTAGGGCATGCTCTGGCCCCTGAATATATCTAAGGTAGCACTTTAACATGAGCTAAAAATGCAGCGGAGGCTCCTTTGCTGCTGGCTCCGGAGACAACCTCTCTGGCTGGCTGTCGCGGCGGCCAGGGGGTCATTAGGGCGGCGTGGCGCGCGCCCTAGTGACGCCCCAACTCCCAGGTAAGTATGCATAAGATTGCTGTCTAAGTGTGCATTATAGCTTTGGAAGGAAACAGATATTTAATTGACACTGTGCACTAGGCAGCTTGCTTAGGAATATTGAACACGATTGCTTCTTAAGCTGTGATGTGTTAATCCGCACCTTCTGTACTAACAGCTTTCTGCATTTATTTAATATTTTCTGCATTTATTTAAAAGTAAATATAAAATATTTTCAAAGTACACATTCAGAATGTTTTGAAGAGTGTTATATATCCTACCCAAGAATACCCAAGCTTAGAATGTGGTAAGCATTATATATTTGTCTTTTAGATATCAACGGGGTTTCCGATCTTTAGCTGCAAATTTGCAGTTTTCTCCTGGGGTTCCTGGTGCACAGAAAGCAATAAATGCTGTTGCTGTCACTGAAGAGGAAGAGGAGGAGGAATATGACATCCCAGGAGAGGTTGAAAATGTTGTAGGTGGGTGTGTTTGTGAGTGTGTGATCCAAATGAAAAGTAATATAAAATCTGATGTTATGGTCACTGTGGTTTGTGAACATATTTTCCTCATTTGCACCTAAGATTCTAGTTTTCTTCTTGTAATATATTTACTAATCTGGGAAGTAAACATGTAAATAGTTTCAACTATTTAACACTGTTGGAAAAATATTGCTGTGTTCCTGCTAGATGCTTTTGATTGCTATTCTTTCCTCCCCTTCTCTCCACTTTATCAGTAATGATTGACTGAGGGCTTCATATTATTTTTAAAAAGCTTAGATGTAGGAAGATTTGAGACTGATATATCACAGAAGGATCTCTGTTCACATCTATATGATAACATTTGTCTTTTTTCCTGGTCAGGAGAGCCAGTGGCGTCACTATGGGAAGGCTGGGGGGATGCAATGCCCCCAGGTTACAATTGCAGTCTCCTCACGACAGGGCAAGATTTTTTTCGCTCTGCAGCTGCTTTTTTGCAAAACTGGCATGTTTTCTTGGCTCTTCTACCTGCCCCATGTCCTAGAAGGCTTCAGATGAAGCCTTCTGGGAGCAGAGGGGCCAGGGCGATGATGCGAAATACGTCATTCTCCCCCCCCCCCCCCAAAATTTGGCAAGCTATCAACGCAACTGAGGAGAGCTACCAATTCAGCAATGGCATGTTAGCTTGTTCTGGGTTGAATTCCCCTTTAAGTACTACGTTTGCAGTTTGGGGGTGCTCCAGCTTTGCTCCAGAATATCCAGGCCCAAGGTGCTGTTGCCCAGTTTAGGCATGTATTGCCTCAGTCAGATCTGACTTTGGTTATCCACATATTATGGCTTAATCCAGCATATCTAGGCTGGCGAAGCCAGCGTTCATGTGTATTGGTTCAGTTAAAGATAACCTTAGCCTTGTGTGTTCTCATTCTCTGAGACTTGCAGGTTGCCATATAATAGATACTAACTCTGTTACATTGGCTGTAAGACCATATACGCATGACAGACTGAAGCTGGTTTAATTGTAATGAACCCTCCCTGCTTCCTTGTTCAGGGCACTAAGAATTCTCTGCTTGAGAGCTCAAGTACTGTACAGTATTATGTTTTCTAGGGTCCATTTTGAGACATGTTTCAAAATTATATAAGTTGGTAGTGCATAAAGAAGAATAGTTTTCTTAGGTGTAGCTAAGCCAACAGAAATGTATATCCATATACGTTGTTTAAATGGGTAAAGGAAGTAGGATTTTAAGAGCCACAAACAGTCAGTTAAGTACAAATTGAAATAAATAATATTACTGCTGAAACTGAGGATGACTGAGCCCATTGCTTAAGGCTAAGTGACAGGTACAGATGAACCTTTGAGGTATTAGATAATTTAACCCAAGTGATTTATAGATCAGTTATAGAGACTGGACTTTTCAGACACTGTGCATGCCTGTGTGTGTGTGTGTGTGTGTGTGTGTGTGTGTGTGTGTGTGTGTGTGTGTGTTTGGGGAGACAAATGGCACAGCTGTCGTAAAGCCCCCCAAGTTGACATAAACCCAGCAAATGCTTTTATTGTTGATTTCCGTATTCAGAGCATTAATCCAAGTTGACAGTAAACTACTTGCTCCAGCAAGCATGATCATTCAGCATCTTGTGCTGTGCCAGATGTAATGGTGCTGATTGGTTGCTGCCCATGACATCACTTGGAGGTATGCAGCAAGTTGCTCCCCGCCTATCTGCACCATTTTTTTAATGTGCATGTTCTCCAGCACACTTGCTTCAAACAACCAACCAAAAGGCAATTGTTTCCTTCCAGTACTCTCTCTAGGAGCAAGATGCTGTCCTAATCACATCCCATTAGATTGGGATGAGGATATCTCTTGATGTGGCTTAAGTTAGTAAAGTGCAAATAGAATTCAGCTGTCTTTCCGCACAGGGAGGGACCTCCTGTAGAATAGATCTGTAAAAAAGAGGTCTTAAGAAAATACCTTGGTAGTCTTTCCTTCTTATTGTGATTTGTATTTTAAAACTTCTATTTTTACAGAGCAATTGCTGATTGGACTGAAAGATAAAGACACCATTGTTAGGTGGTCTGCAGCAAAAGGGTATGTGTTTTCAAACCAAATAGGCTTTACAAAACTTAATCTGCGGCGTTTCCCCGTCGGCGTCCGGCCCACGTGACCCGGCCTGGCCAATCACTGGCTGGGCCCCCCACGTGACCTTCCTCCTGCCTCCCTCGGGGGGCAGGCCAATTCTCCCCGTGCCGCGAGGGCGGCGCAGGGTTTTTATTTATTACGATATGTATATACCACCGTTCTCAATAGACTCAAGGCAGTTTACATAGGCAGGCTGAACATAAATCCATTTTTCAAAGAGACTTTTTTCAAGCGTTATTCCATGAGAAAATCTCATAGAATCTGCATTTCTCCAGATGTTTCCCTTCATAGTACAGTTGTCATCCTGGCTGCCAGCTCTTGCATTTTCCAAGCCTCTAGCAGGCCGCTGCAACCAAGCTTCAGACCTATTTCTCAGAGATGTTATCCATTTTTTGCCAGCTTACTCCACACTCTACTCCTCCCAGATATGCCAGCAGCCTCCCAGGCTCCCATCCAGGCAGCCAATCCTACTTAGCTTTTTCAAGCAAGGTGACAGCTCAGCCCCCAGACCACATCTCCTGCCTGGATGAAATTCAGCACCAATTCTATCTTCACATCTGTGTTCCCTTGGCCCTTGTGAACCTACAGTCATTCCTGTTGGCTGATTGAGTTGCCTTACCATGAAGAATTAAGGAGCAGCCACATTGAGTTGTAAATTCTAGAGGTGGCATTGTTTTATTGCTTTTAGTATCGGTTTCTATGTAGTTTAAGGAAAATGAGCTCTGGTCTGGAGTAAAGAAGCATCATATTAGCTTTTTACCTTGGGGGCAAAGATTTCTAGACCAGCAGCACTGATTATTTTGAATAGGTATGTGAAATATAATTCACACCAATATCCTATTGCCATGTATGGCCCTTATGAAACTTTCCCTTTATTTCTCCCCAGCTTACATGAAGCATACCCATGTAGCCCATCTTTGACTTTTTAAGCCAAGTCAACTTTTTGCTTCCTCTAGCAACTGCCATGATTTTCAGCATTCCATTTCTTGTTTGGTTCCAAATTGGAGTCAAATGGAAGCAGCTGGAAGTCACACCCAGTACTCAATTCACCTCCTGCAGCTGCTCCCGGCCCTGGATGACCTCCACAGGCCTCAGAAGAAGTTCTTCGAAAATAACTTCCGGGTCACTTCTGGTCTCACCAATGTGACTTCTGGTCACACCAGGAGGCCTCTCGGAGGCCTGCAGAGTCCACCCAGGGCCGGGAGCAGCTGCAGGAGGTGGGTTGCAACTCCACTGCTGGAAGATGTGGGTTGCGGCTGAGCCAGGATTGAGAATCCCTATCTCTTCCCATTCTCAGTAACCTCCCTTTCTCTTAATTCTGTTCTCCCCCCCTGCCCTGTTTTAAGTAGGATGTCAGTACCCTTCCAGCCAGTGGATCTACTCGTGAATAGAAGGCTTTTCTGCTTCATATAACTGAATTGGTTGCTCGTGAGTAGTTCCTTTACTACTCTCTTTGTAGGTGTGAACAGCACACATGCAACAAACTATAGTAGAATATTGTAGGAGAACAAAGACAGTGCTGTTTGTCCCTCCTTCTGGGAAAACTGTGTAACGTATGCCTATACACCTTCAATCATTGGCTAGGAAGGGCTTGCATATGTCAGGCAAAACACATGCAACAAGGTTTGAGTCTATATCTCCTCCAATAACATTTTACATTTTCTGCTCACGTTCAGAATAGAGGAACATTAGTGCTTCTGGATCCAGATTGTGTTTATACTCCTATTGTTCCTGTTTTTGTAAAATCTTGAGTTGACTTCAACATCTTTTTCCTTTCAGCAACCCTATTTGGCAGGAGGGATGTAGTGTACTGCTGTACATTTAAAAATTACTCTTGGCTGATCCCTGTATTTGTTAACTCTTTCCTGTCTTCCAACTTCAGAGTTGGGGCTAATTCACCTGTTAAATTCTGACATTTTTTCCAAAGTGACAGTCTTGTGAACTGGAAACTTAGAGTACACAGATGCAGCAAATTCTATTTTCAGTATACAAAAGTATATTTCCAAAATTGTTGCCAGCTTGAATGTGAAAAATGCAATCCAAATCTTTATGAATTGCTTCTGATTTTTTTTTTCCAGGATTGGTAGACTGACTGGAAGGTTACCAAAAGAGCTAGCTGATGAGGTGGTTGGATCTGTGTTAGACTGCTTCAGGTAATACTTAACATTTTGTAGAATGTTCTCTAAACTCATGCAAACTTGTAGATGAGATATATCCAGCTCTTGTAGGAAGGCAAACATCTATAAAACACTTCCATAGCAGATACACCAACTTTAAAGGATAGAAAATCTAATTTAAACGCTAGGATTTTTCAGAAGTGTGGGAAAGCACCATGAAAATGTGCATCCTTGCAAAGATTGAAGACAAGACTGCAAAAAGGAATAAAATATGTTATCTAGTAAAGAACTAACTTTGGAATTGCATGCACTCTTACTTGGGAGTAAGCTCCAGTGAAAACAGTGAGAATTACTTTTGAGCAAAGATGCTTAGACATGCTGCATATCTTTAAAACTTAACTCAAAATGAACAATTGGGGGGAAATTAGTTTTTCATATTGGATTGGATTAATATAGTACAACCAAAAGTAAAAAGACGCCGTATCAGGCTCAGCCCACGCTGACCCAATACCTGAAGAGGCACTAAGCTTCTCTAATTTTCTTTATTTCTCCTTGTGAATTAGTGTGCACACACATCCCCCCCCCCCCCTTTGCCACTGCAATTCTATTTCTGGTTTTCTCAGGCAGGCTAGGTAGGCAGAGCCTGGAAATTAAGCAGGCGCCATCTGCCCAGCCGTCTCCTCCAGGCGCCGTCTGCCCAGCCTGTTTTCAAGGAGCATCAGTGCTGGAGAATAAGGTACGGGTCATTCCATGTGAAATCAACCAATGCATGAAACCTTGATGCCATGGATTTTGTTCATTTTTGGTATATTTGTACCTTACCATGAGATGTTTAAAAATTATTTTTCACTTTAGATACTTTAAAGATAGTGAAATCAAACCACACATGAAAGTATGCACTTCATGCAGATTGCAGTTAGGAAAAGAGAAGCCTTGTCAGATGGAAAACAATATACTTGAAAAGAAAATTCCTCCTAAGTGCAAAGAAAAGATGGGGAAGATTAAAAGGCCCTACAAAGAATTATTATTTTTTTACTTCTGAAGATGATTTAGATGAGGAAAATGTCACTGTGCTGATTCAGAAATTATTCAGCAACTAAAGGAAAATTTTAAAACTACGAACAGAAGTAAAAAGCTCATGATTTTGATAGTTTTACCAAAAAGCTGGTCCTGTAAAATAATAGAAAGTAAATTCATTCTCTATAAATTTATCTCTATAAGTCCTGTTATAAATTTTTGGATTCATTTCAGTTTACCACATAATTTTATCAATGTAAACTGTAGAAAAATGGATGAGGGGTTTAATTCCTGGTCACTGCCAACAAGAAAATGTAATTTTTGTATGATACCATTGAGATACCACCTTGAAATTTTGACTGATTGACTACAAGACATATACCTTTAAGTGATTTTTTTGAAAGTTTTAAAAAATCCCGTTTTTCCAAAATTTCAAAATTAATATGATTTGAATATTTTTGAATTTCTTGAAAATTTACAATTGTGTCAGGTTGTATATCAAATGAAAGCCCTATTCATAAGCTTTAAAATGACACCTGTCCCGTGTCTTTAGCTTTCATTGTTAACTTGTATATGGCATTTGAAGGTATGGTGACAAGTGAATTTTGGCATTTTTAGGCACTTTTGAACATTCAATATCTCAAAAACGGATGGACAAAAAAAATCTGAATTTTTTTTTTTGAACGTCTCATGGTAAGGTACAAATGTACCAAAAATGAACAAAATCCGTGACATCAAGTTCCAAAATGGATTTTTCATTGGTTGATTTGACATGGAATGACCCGTACACCCCCTGCCACTATGCTCCTTTTTCTATTTGCTCTTCTTCCTGGAAGGGTAGTGAGCAAGAAGAGGATGGCAGTGCTGCCATCCTATCACTTCCTCCTCCAGCAGTGTGATCCTCTTCTTGCTTGCTTGTCTTGTGGAAAGGAGAGTGAGTAGGTAGAGGATTATGGTGGTGCTGGAAAAAGAGGTAGGGCACCATTGCCGCGATCTTCTTATAGCTTGCTTAACTTTCTTTGTGGGAAGGAAAAAGTGGATTGCGACAACAGCAGCAACCGGTTGGGTAGCAGGCAGGTTGAGGACACCCTTGTGTCTTCCATAGCCCAAGGTTCAAAGTGACTGCATCACCCAGCCTCATGAGCAGGCTGGATCAGTGGTTATGGATTAATTGGTTACCCTTGGTTTTGGATTAATCCTTGGTTATGGATCAATTGAACACTTTGATGTAAAAAAATGTCTAAAGGATTGTTTCCAAATCCTTTACTTCAAAACATAGTAAGATAATGTTTCCTAACTTGATGAGATTTGAAATCTACCAACTCGATTTGGAATATAGTTTGCAATTTTGATTGTCTCATTTCAATAAGGATATTATAGAGCTGGAAAAGGTGCAACAGGGCAACCAAAGTGGTCGTGGAGTGGGAGCACATTTCCTATGAGAAAAAGTTTAAATATGTGTATGTGACCTGGGCAGCCAGATCCTGCCTAAGATGCAGCGGCCGGCCTAAAGGGCCGGCCACTGCATCCTAGTTGGGATGTGGGCTGCACCAGTGCGCCCCAGGCTCACTTTGGCCTTAAACGGCCTCCCCGAACATGCGCCTGCTAAAGAGCTGGCGTGCATCTGAGGAGGATCATTGGGGCCTCCAGCGCTTACACTGAGGGAAGGGGACGTTCGTCCCCTTCCCTCAGTGTAAGCGCTGGAGGCCCCAATGATCCTCCTCGGACGTCCCCTTTCCTCAGTGTAAGTGCTGGAGGCCCCAATGATCCTCCTCGGATGCACGCCAGCTCTTTAGCAGTTTAAGGGAGGCAGTTTAAGGCCGGCTTGGTTTGGGAAGGGGCGTTGGATATTGGTGCAACTCAGCACCGATATCCTTGCTCCCTCCCAGGCCAGGCCGGCCAATGCCCCCCCCCCCGCCACCCTAGCCTGCCCTTCTGCTGATCAGCCTAGGACTTACCTGGGTTGGCCAGTGCAGGTCCTGGGTGATGGCGGAGTGGCTCTGGCCTCTGCGCTGGCGCAGCTTACTCCTGAGGAGTAATACATTCTGGGACAAGAATGGGAGGGGGAAGAGCCTTTGCGCGACCCAGAAGTGGGTTGGTAAGCTTAGAGAAGCCCTCCAGAGGCTTTGAAATGGCGCTGTTTGCTGCTAAAGGTGATAAATGCACGTTTTTGCCCCCCCCTTTTTACTGATTTTAACGTGGACCCCGTGGATCCGGGACCCGTAGTGTGACAAATTGGCAGTTCCCGAATCCACGGATGGAAAGGGTCCACTGTGTTTCCTCTGGTTCCCTTTCAGTGGAAGGAATTGAAGGCTTCTGATCCATGCTGAAGGTGTGTTTTCTGTTTGTTAGCTTTTAATACAAGCAGAATTTTAGTTCTTGTGTACAACCATTACGTCTGGCTATGCCCTTCTGGTTTGATCTATATTTTCTATTCCAGTTGTAGGTTGCTTACAGTACTTAATAAAACTATCAATAGATGTCTGTCTCTTTGTAGATTTAAGTTAACTTTCAGACTCCTATAATACCTATTTTTTCCTCAGATGATGAAACTGTTTTAGCAGCTGGGCTAAAACAGGCTCAAGTTTAAAAAAATGTTTACATCAGGCTTGCAAAAAATGATGGGGAGAGGGCCAATGATATCCAAGCTGTGGTATCTTGGATAATGCTTTCTAACACTTGAACGATCTTTGAGAGCCTTGAACTGTAGCCTCTGCTCTGATGCTGCCCAGTAACAGAACATAGCATAAGAGTCGTTCTTGGAGAGCACCTTGACAAAAGTGTTTTGATAAACACACTGAAAACTGAAACTCAAATGTCAGCTTGAATACAATTCTTTTTTTCCTTAAAATTATAGTTTCCAGGAAACTGACAGTTCTTGGCATGGAGGTTGTTTGGCTCTAGCTGAATTAGGAAGAAGAGGATTGTTGCTACCTTCCCGGATCCCAGATGGTTAGTTCCTTGCAATTAGCGCTTCATATATTGCATAAAACAAAATGAGTGGTATATTGAATGCTAAGATGACTAACAAACACAGTTAAATTCATGAAAGGCTTTAGATGTTACTGCCAGCACTTGGTCTTGGGAATGTCTTACATGCTAAACTAGTGCATGTTTCTATCCCCAATCTCATTCTAATCACAGGTATGTCTTGTTGATATTACTTATTACGTCTCCCTGTTTTGTGAGCTTGTAAACTTGCTATCCTCGACTTTTCAGTTTCCCTCACTTATACTCTAGTGTTTGCCAAAGACTGTCACACCGACACCCCCTTTTCATAATGATAGTAACATGTAGCATTTGTATAGCACTTTACAGTAGTCAAAGAGTCTTTCATATTCATTACCTCAGTAATCCTTACAGTACCCATATAAAGGTCATTATTATTACCTGTATATTACTGAGCCTGACAAATACTGGCTTGTTTAAGGCCATCTGGTAAGATCGTGGCAGAGGCAGGATTTGAACTAAGGTGTCCTGCTTCACAACTTGGTCTGTGTATTCCACACTAGATCCATCTTTTGTTCTCCCTACCTTCAGATAAAACTGTTGAGCATGCTTGGATAATCTCTAAAATATATTACCGTATCTGTTTCCCTTGCTCAGCTTTCCCTTCTAATAATTCAGAACATCTCTACTATAAAGTAGTCTCCTCTTCTGTTGTTTTCATTCTCATGCCCACATTCTCTTTCTTTCCTTAAGTCTCAGCATCTTCTAAAAGCTTTCCATCATTTCTTACTTCTTCTGACACTTTCTCACTCTCTCTGTTCATGAACAGCCCTACCTCCTCTACTTGCTGTGCCAAGTCTCTCTGTTCCAAGTCCAATATTGTGTTCACTACACTTATACTGGCTCTCTTTAGCAATCTGCCATAGCTTCATCTCACCTACTTGCTTTATCTCCACTATGCACTAGTAGTCAATGCTTGACAATCCTCTGGTATTGTAAGCTCCGCTCTGCTGCTGCACAGTAACAGAGCATAGCAGGTGAGATAATGTGTTCTTAACTCTACTTAGCACAATCTTAACTATAAATTTTAAATAGTGCAACCAATATTTACAGTAGAGTTATGAACTTGTAGCTTTCTAGGGCAGTGGTTCTCAAAGTTTTCCCCACACTTTGAGTCTTTGCGGAGGTGGGGACAGCGGCAGCCGCAGCGATTCCAGGGATCACTGCCGCCGTCAGGAAAAAAGGTACTTGTTTCACTTACTGGGGGTCCTGGAGCCCTCCGGAGGGTTCGGGGAGGCCTGCACTCCCCTCTGTGTACCTCCCCGAGCTTTAGATCGCCACGGAATGGCCATTACAACCACTTCCTGTTTTCTGATAAAAACTGGAAGTGGTCATAATTTATTTATTTTTTATTTATTTAAAGAATTTATTAATAAATAAAAATAATTCATTTATTTAAAGAATATATATATTCTTATTCACTAAAGAATTTATAATTGCCGTTCCACAATGATCTAAAGCTTGGGGAGGTCCGCAGAGGGGAGTGCAGGCCTCCGTGAACCCTCCCCAAACCCTCCAGGACCTCCGGTAAGTTAAAAACATTTTTTTTCCTGGCAGCAATCACCGCCACCATGCTGTCTCTGCCCCTTAAGGTGGCAGGGGACAGCATCCGGTTCTGCTGGTGGGTTGCGACCCACCAGTTTGAGAACCGCTATTCTAGGGGGATATGATTAAAAGTTGCTTGATACTTGTACAGTAGAAGAAATCAAGTTTTCTGACTTTTGTGTTTGCTTACAAGACATAATAAAGCAAAAGCAATATAAGCACTTTTATTTGTGCCATGATGATTCATTGTTTTGCAAGTGTAGTACATAGCGTTTTATTGCAAAATTAGGAAAATATGCCAGACATAATTCATGAAATAGAAAATCTCAGCAAGTTTTCAAGAACAAAGCAAAACAAAAACACCTTAGCATGTCACTGTTAAATGCTTACAAATTAATGTGAATGATAAAACTATAGAACTAACTCCATCACCAGCAGTGCTCTAATATGTACAATAAATAATCCCTAGGTCCGGAGTTCTTTAGGTGCCTGGTGTCCAAGTATGCTGTCTGACAAGCATGAAAGCATTCTTTGCCTCTAATGCTTAAAATTCCAACCCCAGGACGAGAATTGGTTTATTTTAAGGTGTGAGTTAAATAATC
Source organism: Plestiodon gilberti rubricaudatus (assembly GCA_026170595.1). Taxonomy (NCBI): domain Eukaryota; kingdom Metazoa; phylum Chordata; class Lepidosauria; order Squamata; family Scincidae; genus Plestiodon; species Plestiodon gilberti. The sequence continues at coordinate 161,782,606 of JANXHW010000002.1, forward strand.
CTTTTGCTAAAGATATGCAAAGACTGTTTGGCCCCACTTAGATGGGACAAAGTTCAGTTATAAGCTTGTAGTGCCAGTAATATCAGTGTAGGCATACAACAAAGACTTCCTCAGCTGACAATAGAATTCTTACGTTTTTAGTGTACCATTACTTTACCAACATAGTTTCACGTAATTCTACAGACTGTGTTAGCATAGCAGATGCTTTTTCATGGAATAACAGAAAGGTTTGACTTCACGAATATGTAGTAGTGGGGTATTAAACCAATATATCAGTTTAGCTTAACAAATTTTGAATAAAGCAAATTGTGTTTAATCCATCAAAACGTTGGCACAGAGATGATGACATCAGAAAAAAAATCAAATCTGTAAGTTAGCATGAATTAATATGAGTGCTCCCCACCCTAGTGATTGAAGTACTGTATGTCTTTTAAAACTATCGCTAAGCTTTAGAAAGCAAATGGAATGTTCACACTTAGCTAAATTGTAGGGAAGTCAATAAAACATACTGAACAACAAAACTTAAAAAAAATTGAGAATGAAATAAGTCACAGACATGGTATGATACTGATCTGTCATGAGTAAGATATTCTTGTTGCAAAGGTGAGACCTTTGGTAATAAAAGTGGATGTAAAAATCATTCCACCACAGTGCACTTAAGAACCAATCAGCTTCAGTTTACATTTAAATGTTCACTTAGAAATTCAGGTTGTAATCAGGGGGTATTTGAGTTACTTTGAAACATAAATACAAAATTAAGGACACTTTATATTTACATGATATAACAAATGGATCAAATGAGTCAGCCCAATTAAAAATAAAAATAAAAATTGTAATGCTTTAGCTTTCTGTTGAATAGTATCATTGTCTACTGTTCTCTTATGTAGTTGGTGGTGCATTAGAAAGTGAAGTATTATGATATTCTAGTTCTTTTTCTCAGAGTAAACACTCTACTGCAGTCATTTGTTTTTACTCTTTTTGCTCCTTGCTGCTGTTTTGCCACTTCTCTTTGATTTGTCCTTTTTTGCCCTTTTGCTTTTTGACTGCAGTGATTGTCCTGAGTATCTGAAGGTTCAGGGGCAAGTTCTGTATATTGAGAATTGCTATCCTGATTACTTTTTTCTGCACTATCCATTTGGACTTTACTAGGACTGTAAGCAGCTAGCTGACAAAGTGCAACAGCTGCAGTTTGTTTCTGTTCATCACAATTGTCAATTGTCCTGATTTTGGGAACTTCTTCACTCTGCGTCACAAGAGTCTTATCACAGCAACCCCCATCTGTTTGATCCTTAGAGTTGCACACTTCTGTCCCCAGACTTTCATTTTCAGTTTTTACAGGTTCACTATCTTCTGCTTCACATGATGAGATCTGAGTTGCTAATTTTATATTACAGTTGTCTTTTACTGAGAGATTCAAAGGCATTTCCTGGAGTTCCATGAAGTTCTCGTTTTCCATCTGGAGAGTGGTGTCGTACATATGTTCATGAACAATGTTTGCATCTGGCTTTTTAGAAAGATTAAGTGGTGCTATTCCTGTGTCGTCATCAGAATTGTATGAAGGCTCGTCATTACTGTCACTTGCATGCTTTATATTTTCATTTTCACTATTGACATCACTGTTGGGGGAAAAAAGATAGTGACATTTTCATTTGTGTATTTAGGCAAAATAAAAGTTAAAAATAGGACTAATGTGGTGGTTTTTTAACAACAGAAAAAGCAATGCAATGAGCTGATTGCAAATAAGATATTAGAGTGTTATGGGTTCTATAAAATAAGTACTTAAATACATTAAATCAAGGATTGAATGAACTGGTAGTTTTTGGTTTTGATATAGGAGACTTAGGTTTAAATTCCTGGTGAGTCATAAACAATGTGTTATATCCTTCAATATATGGTTGTCATGATCATGATAGATGAATATGTTATAGCCCACCCTAAGATAGAATGTGCAGGACAATTTGAGGATTATGACTGCAGGCCACAGTAAATTTTGTGTTCTAGGTATTACATATTGTAATATAAACAGCTTTTTAAAGTGACTTCACATATTTAGCTGAATTTTATAGATAATGAAAATTATCTCAAGCTAACCCAGAGGTTCCCAAACTTTTTGACCTCTTTTGTTTGCCCAGGGGTGGTGGCAGCTGCAGGCTTCCGGAATTGTGCTGCCGCCAGGGAAAAAGTGGTTATTTAGCCCTACCTGGGGGTCTTGCCGGGCCTCTAGGGGTTGCGGGGAGCCTGCAGTCCCCCCCACAGGCCTCCATGCACCTCAAAATAGTTCCAGATCGTGATTGCCACCCACTTCTGGTTATGTCCGAAAATCAGAAGTGGGTCACGATCACGATCTGGAGCCATTTTGAGGTTCGGGGAGGCCTGTGGGAAGTGTCTGCAGGCTCCCCGCACCCCCCAGAGGCCCAGCAAACACCCCCAGGTAGGGCTAAAAATCCACTTTTTCCCCTGGTGCTGGCGTGATCCTGGAAGCGTCATCAGCGTCGCCATGGATCACCTTAAGGGAGTAGCGACCCATTGTTCCCGGCTAGGGCGTCCTGAAGCCCCAAGTTTGTGAACCACTAAGCTGGCACATCACAGAGCTTTCTTGTTCCAAAACTAATGTATTGTTAGTAAACACAGAGACTATGTTGATAGAGAAGTGGGCAGATCACTACATTACCCTGTGTTTTTTCCAAAGTAATTTATTTTTAGATATACAGCTCACCCTAACAGTCCATCTCAGAAGGATTTTTTTTCAATTTTACTTAAAATAAGTGGTCCCTTGTCCCTCAACAACTATTTTAAGACTGAAATCTTTTGCACATTTACTTGTGGGACTTACTTCTAGGTAACATGCATAAGATTGGTGCTGTAAATCAAATAACGTTCATGTTCAAAGAGAAAATAACGTTCATATTCAAAGAGAAAATAAGAGACATAAAAGTTCAAAAAGTAGTATCAATATATAATTAAAGATTCAAAATACCATTATACACAGCAAGTCCCAGTACCCTGCTCCTTATTTACTCCTCTTCCCCCCCCCCCCATCTCATTCTCTCTTCACTCTGGTTTTTCTAAGTTACCTGCATTCTTCTTACGTGCCCTGTGTTTACCCATTGGACATGTAATAAAATCTGCCCTGAGAGTCCCTGTGTGAAGTATCGTAAGGGCATGTTTGCTTTCTCTGTTGAACTAGTTACTAGATCATTTTTTTATTTTTATTTTTTACCTTCTGGGTGAGTTGCCTCTGTCTTCCTTTGGCAGAGGCAGAGTGGACTGATGTGTACTTTTCCTCAAAGGTCTGAATGCTGTGCAGCTCTCTTCAGATTGATTATGTTTGCTGATAGTAATAGAAGATGACTTGCTGGAAAGATCAAAAAGGCCTTCGCAAGCATGACTTGTTTGCGTGAAGTTTGTTGGACTGGGTCTGCCTGGGGACCCAGTTGCTGCACTTCCAGCACGAGGACTCATCTTGGCATTCTCTCTTTCATTTTGCTCCTCTTTAGAATTTTTCGCATGCAGCAAAGGAATCTCTTTTTCATCATCAGCAACTTTTTTGTGAGGATTCAGTGAAACTGACCTGGCAAGACTTGAAGAAGCTGGGTACAGCAAGGTGGTTTCCTCCATTAAATGAGAACTTGTGTCTCTGTTAATACTTGCAATATGTGGAAGTCTGTAAAATGCTGATTCTGTTGGTCTACAAAATCCATATGGTACTGGTGGAGTAGGATGATATTGCTGGAATAAACGATAGTGTTCATAAGTTGCTGGATTTATTGATTTGGGAAGTGGACCTGGGTGGGGAAGGAAATGTCTTTGATCTTGAGTGCTGTAGACGGAGAGCACTGAATTTTCACACTCATGAGAATTACCTGGAAGGAAGCAAGGTGCATAGATGGCTAATCCATGTTCATACAATGAAGGTGAATACTCAGGAATCATAGGCTGCATATAAGATGGAATTGAAGTGAAGCCTTTTGCTGGTGGAATTTTATGCGTAAAATCTGGTGCAAGAAGTGTGGAACCTGTTTTCCATGAGTTATTTGGAGCATGAAATGCTGACTTTGTGTGGAAGGGAGAGCCTTTGTTTGAATCGGAAAGAGAATTCAACTGAGATATATCATTACTGTCTTTACTGTGCCGATGCTCTCCTACAGGTACAAAAGCAGAGGGTCTGATGATGCCTTCAAGACCAGGCTGCATGTTGGCTGTGCTTCCTTCTTCATTACCAACAGGAGTTAGTTCTTTTTGAATTGCTGGCTTTTGTACATGTACCAATTTACTTGTTGCTTGATTTTGAACTTCCATGTTTTCCTTGGCATCGTCTTTGGCAAAAGCATATTGAGGTTTAGAATCGAGATTTAAGAGGCCTTTAGAGGAACTTGTTTTGGTTGCAGGTTCAGCCTGATTGATCTGCTTAGACTCTAAGGAATTAGACTTCGAACATTTGATGACACGATCCTGTTCGGACACTAAAGTTATTGAGTTTTTGCAGAGCCCATATTTCATATGATTGAAAAGGTGTGATTTCTCATTGCAGGTGAAGGGGCATTGAAAGCACTTGTATTTAAATGGTTTTCCTGGAGGCCTTGGGATGTAATGAGGTTTTTTGGGCTTACGCTCTTTGAGGAGACTCATTTTTCTACTTTGATGATAAGTCGTTGGGTCCCCCTTATGGTAATTTAATGGTTGTTTGCTTGATTTAAATATTTATATTTTAAGTTTTTCCAGGTTGTCTTCTAGCACAAATAAGAAATTTTTGAAAGACTTGATTTGAAGCCAGTTCTTCTCTTGGAGTCAGAGAAAATAAGAGCTCACAATAGGAAACTGTAATATAAAAATTAATGTTAGAAACACTGGGATTTGAGAACTGGAACAAAAACATATTATTTCAAATTTTGCACTGTCAAACTTGTTGATGTTTTCAGTGATCTGTCTACCACAACTCCAAAATACCTTTTCTGGATAAGTCACAGCCATTTCAAACCCTATCAACATATATGTGAAATTGGGAATTCTGTGCCCCCAAGTTGTATCACTTTGTATTTACATTCAATCTCATTAGCCATTTTGTTGCTCATTTGTCCAGTCCGAAGAATTCTTTAGTTTGTTTTGAGTTTCACTATCCTGAATCATTTGGTAGCATTTACAAGTTTGACTGCCAACCCCAGAATCCACAAATTCACAAACTATAAGCATGAAGCATAAGATTCTAATGTAGTCGAATCTTAGAAGACTTTGCCAACATGACTTTCCCTTAGGGAAAGCACTCATTTCTGTAAGTAGAGTCCTACTTAACTGACCTGAAGTTCAGGGGTGCCTACTACCTGAAATTCCTGTTGAATTAATTAAAGACAGCTCATTTAAACAACAGCGAAGCAACAACCACTCAGGATGTGACTGGGAAGAGATGAAAGCAAGGAAGGAGGAGGGAGCTGTAGGTAGATGACAAGAAGGCAGGCCCTGGCAATAGTAGCAGAAGCTTGAGTGTAATCCGGTCCAGCCAGTTGGGGAAAGAGGAAGAGATTCCTTGCTGGGGAGAAGTCGGGTGGAGTGGGATTGACTCCATCCTGGAGAGCTGACCTAGCTCTGCTAGAGAGCAAACAGGCTTTTTGAGCAGCCTAAGCAAATATTTAAGTACTAACTAGTGTGAATAACCTGCAACACCCCATAACGAGCCAGGTTTTAGGAGCTTAAAATGTCACCCACTCCCCAATTCTATGTTCATGGTTGGTTATTGGAATACATAGTTATTGAAATGACCTTGCAGTCTCTGCTGCGTAGTTTGTATTAGTGTGTTTGTTAATAGGCTGTCAGATATAGATCTGAGTCAAGCAGCTATTGATTTATAAGGGCATGATTTTCTTGCTTTCTTTTAGAAAATGAAAAAGTAGATACTTCTAATACAGGCTGGTGATTTTCTCGGCAGATAAGTCAGATGGGCTTGTATTGACTTGTTCCATTATGTTACTTATTCTGAAGGCGTGAGAATCTCTCAGAGTCATGTTCTCATGATTTTATAGGATGTGTTACGGCAGAGATCTAAAAAGTGATGATTTCATCATGAACCGTAAGCACCATGATCAAAATGATGACTGTTGCAAAACCACATACTGTATCTGAGTTACCCGAAACTACAGTAATACTCCTTGTTAACAGAAAAGGTTTTTTTTTAAAGTCGCTGTCTGTTGCTGCTGAAATTATGAATTAAAAATAATATATGTTTAATATTTTCAATGTAAAAGTATTCAGGTGCAGGGTGTACTATAAGTTTTAGTCATCCATGGAGCCAGTTTATTTCAAATGGGTTTTCATATGCTAGTCCTTAGCCTCATAGGACTTACAAGGTTACTTCATACTGTATTTCTGATGAAGAGCTCGCACCACAATAATTTGTTAGTCTTTAAGTGCTAGACCACACTTCATTGCTTTGTTGCTACAAATGTAAAAGATCAACATGGCAACTCTTCTGTGATTATTACCAGTTGAGGGTTTTTTGTTTACAAGTTTCAAGATAAATGGCCTCTCAAATTGTTCATTTTTCAGTGCAATTCTTTGCCTGTCTACTCAAAAGTAAGTTCCATTATGTGAAATGGGACTTAGTCCAGGTAAGTGTATAGGATTGAGTCTTTATTTTTTAAATAATATTTAACCGACTATGCCTGAACAAATTGTTGCTGCAAATCATTAGAAGCAGCAAAGCACACCATTTATTTTCTCTAAAGCAGTATGGTCTAATTTTCAGTGATCTCTGATGTAGTTCATTAAATAACTACGTCAAAATAGCTACACACTTGCTCAAGGACTTGGGCTTACCCAGTGGGATTTTTTACTTTTTTTCTTTGTACAGCAGACTGCACAAACTGCTTTTAAGAATCCCTTCAGTTTTAAAAGCAATTTGTTGTTTAGTATGTGTGAAGAACACAAATCCAAAGCCTCTTAGACATGATTTAGAAGAATGGAATTATAGTTTGGAAAATGAAATGTTAAAATAGTAAATAAACTTCAATAGCATTGTGATGTACTTGCTGGGATTTATTTCAATATGCTGTACAAATTTATGTAGTTAATGTCCTAGAAACAAAAACAATTTTGTGGTAAAATGGAATTTAAATAGTCAGTTCTCAAAGAGTGCAGTTTGAGTTGGGATAATATCGTATAACCAAAAGTGGAAGACTTGTAACAGACTTGGTGAGTTCAGTTTGTACCTTTTTGTACCTTTCTGCTGGCTTGTAAGTCTAATGCTTGAAGTTGCTGTTGTCACAACAAACTATTCCCTAGGTGTACCAAGTTCAAGCTATCTATATCAACAGTTTGAATTTGTTTTCTGAGGCAAAGGGTATTTTCTTGTGTCCTGTCTGTCTGTCTGTCTGTCTGTCTGTCTGTCTGTCTCTCTCTCTCTCTCTCTCTCACACACACACACTCACACACACACACACACACGAATATCGATTAATATACATTCATCTACTTAATATTACAGGGTGTTTGTATTGCTTTATTGTATTAGGACACATTTTAAGAAGTTAAAATTTGAAGGATAAGATCTCGTAATTTCTCAAAGATCAGGAATATAGATTTAAGCCATATGTTTGTTTGCTTTTAGATATTTATCTGGTAAAAAATGTATGATAAATAAAACTGGAATTTTATTTGCCTCATTATAGTCTTGTGAGAGTTTTTAGAGGAAAGGTAACATCCCTTATAGCTCATTTTCCCAGATTTGTTTGAGGGATATCTTTTTATAAATATTAGAAAGGTCAGTAGTGAAACTTGTCCTGAAGTTTAGTTTCATTGCTCAACAATTTCAAGAAGGAAAGTGTATACAAAGTAAACTGTAATCTTGTGCACATTTACTTGTAAGTAAACCCAATTGAACTTGGTGGGACTTGCTCTTAAGGAAACAAAAATGGGATCCAGACTGATCATAACAGATTTAACTGTTAAAACTGAGCTATGCCTGGTATACATACATTATTTTGTCTAGGTTAACATATGGACGTTTCAGAGTTGTTTTAGGTAAATCATTGTAAGCTTGAAAACATTGTTGGATGACGTTTGGATAAATGAGAACAGAGATTTTCTGATTCTGTACCACCACCACCCACAATTCCTTTAATTTGTGCCAAAGGTACTGTAGTTGTGCCTTTTTGCATAGTAGCCCCACACAAAGATTCATACACAAGGAACTATGAATTTTGTTTAGTCATACATTTTCTTAAAGAAGCAAAACCAATACCAGATTTCTATTATCTGCACACATTAGCAAATTACAAAATAAGGGATATTTCTGAATGTATTATTGTACAAATACCTGTAATTGTTGCACTGGCCTTCTAAGCAGTATCTTGTTTAAATTTGAAGGGGGAGTGTCAAAATATATATATTTTACTGTATACATTGGTGTAATTATCTTGCTTAATAGGTGATAACTATGAATGGCTGCGCAACCATTTCTAAGCACGTCAATATGCACACCTTCAAATGCTGTTGCAGCATTCTTATGGGTGATATTGATCTGACTGACAGTGAGTCCTCACTGGGGTGGAGCATTTTGAAAGGTGCATGCTCTGATTAAAATATTGTGATGTGGCATTATTGCATAAGGCAAGATCATGCCATTGTCACCTATCCAGTATTTTGCAAGAACAAGACTTGTGAGTTTTACTCTAGTTTAAATTTTCCAGTGATTAATTGTTCCTCCATCCTGGACTTTTTAATCCTTAAAATGAAACACATGCTTCTAAAATGGGACTTTGGGCAATGGGCATGATAAAAAGGGCACAGGTGAAATGAACAAAAGGATAAAGGTCAGGATGGACTGTGAGAAAAAGGAATTAAGATTTTTAAATAACTATTTATCAAACATTTGAGACCAATGTTTCTGACAATAAAATAAATGTATTTTTAGAGTACATTCACACTGATTTGAGATGAGTGGTGGTTCATTTTTAAAAATATAATATATAAATTGGTACTGAAGCTAAACACTTATTCCCCCCCCCCCCCACTAGTGTATAAAATATGTACTTTTATTATCTGAAGACACCATTTGGACAACTACAGCAACTGACAGCGCAATCCTAACCAACTTTTCAGCGCCGGTGCAACTGCAATTCAGCCCCGAGGTAAGGGATCAAATGTTCCCTCACCTTAAAGAGGCCTCCATGACTGCCCCTGCACTGCAAAATGCAGTGTGCGCCCTGTTGGCACGGCTACACCAGCGTTGGAAAGTTGGTTAGGATTGTCCTGTGAGTACTATAGCACTATAATGTTTGAGTAAACGTTAGAAAACCTTGAGACAGTTTTGGCATCTTATTTATATAAAACTTTAAGTGGATCTAAACAGTCCAGTAGAAGAGAACATAATAAATTAAGCAAGGAAACTAAAATACACACATCTAAATTAAAAATAAAATAGTTTCTTAGTAGAGGTTTCAACCTGAAAATTTCCACAACAGCATTTGAAAGTGAACAAAAGGATAGAATGAATTGAGAAAATCTTTTTGTACTGATTAAAATAGCAATTATATTTTTTTCTTTTGATACAAACTTCCTGTCTAATACACCTGCTAGATAAGGAGTTCCCTTTTCGTGCAGGGACAGGAGCAGCCTAACAAATAGAACTAGTGGGCATGCCTTCAGTTAATTGATTGCTTTTCCTTTAAAATCTTTTTGTGTTTTGGCTGCTGGTTTTAAAGTTCACTTACCTGTGAGTTTGGTAGCGGAGGTCCAAGGTGTTCAGGGTTGTTAAACTGTTGCTGTCAGTGTTGAGAGAGAAGTACCTGTTCGCTGCTTGATTGTTAAGTGAAACTGAAGGAGGTTGTTTCAATGGGAGGGACTTAAAAGTGTAGGAGTTGAGCCCTGAGGGTGTAGAGATGCACCTGATATTACTTCAGCCTCAAGCTACAGTTCATGCGTTTCCATCCACTGCTTTCATTTGATGTTACCTCAGCATCTGAGCTGTGGAGCAGAACTCTTGTCATGTTTGTGCCCTCTAACAAGCAAGTTTTTGTTTCTCACACTGAGTTAATAATCTCCTGTCAGGGGGAAATAGAACACAGTACAGACATGTTTCTCAGTTTAAGATCTTTTAAATCATTTCTAAGTGAGAGATAGATTGTAATGAAGACTTTAAAACTTCCTAACATAGTAAAAGAAATTGCAGGCTGCACTACATGGCTTTACGTGATTTGGGTTGTCTAGCTCTGGGTATTATGTGAGAACATCTGTGTGCTGCAACATTCCTCTCTCCCCCCCCCCCCCCGCTGATGCATTTGTGCTCGTAATAACTTCTGTCTGGGAACAGCGAGACTGAACTAACTCCAAGGTTACTTGCTGTAGAAACCTGCCAAAGCTTGCCAATAGTCAGCACCCATATGAATTGTAAATGCAAAGGAGTCACCTCAGTCGGAAATTGGTTTATCACATCTACTTAGTTTCTCCCTTTGCAGTTTGACTTTCTCACTGCTGAGCACACTTGCTAGTATTGTTGCTTGATTACTTTATACCACATGTGAGAGAGTGGGTGGTGGTTCAGCCTTGTAAACAACTGCTCAGATGTTGGACATCTGTCCTCTAACCATGCCACTCCCCCACTGCTGCTGCTGGCACCTACTTTTATTTCTCAGTGATGTTGCGGGGCTACCCCAGCTATCTTTCTGACAGCGCAATCTTAACCAACTTTCCAGCGCCATTGCAGCTGCAATGCAGCCCCGAGGTAAGGGAACAAATGTTCCCTCACCCTGAAGAGGCCTCCGTGACTGCCCCTGCCTGCAAAATGCAGTGTGCGCCCTGTTGGCATGGCTACACCGGTGCTGGAAAGTTGGTTAGGATTGCGCTGTGAGACTAACAGTGGGGATAGAGTCACAGCTATGGCCAAGCACAATCTTGTGCTAAACAGGGCAGCACAATGGAGGCTATGGTCTAGTCCCTTTTTTCTAATCCTAGAGACCCTTGATCTGTGTAGTCATCACAGCACAGAATATTCTGGCTAAATTTTGGCAATTATGCCTAGGGCTCTGTCTCCATGGAATTAGTGTGATGTACTTGCCTGCTTGACAAGGTTGTCCATGCGACGACTAAATTGCAAGACTGTCATTGTGAATAATTAAAGCTAGGTGTTTGTATTGATTTTCTGATAGTTTTATGGTTTTTAGCTCAACCTACTGGTTAAAAGAGTGTAGACAGTATCTGAAAGTCTATTTTGCTAAACATTCTCATACCAAAGGTTGATATAAGGTGTTTACTTTTAATTTTAAAAGTGTTTGACATTGCCCACCCTATGTTTTCAAAAAGTGTGTCTTAAGGATCCAGTATTCTGCTTAGACAAGGGTAAAACTGCCAGCACAACTTGTTAAGTCAGGGAGAGTCAGCTTTGTTACTTTGGCAATGGACATATCCCTTCCTTCTGGAATGGGCAGTGTCGTCAATTTAGTTTGCTCACAGTGGCACTGTCATGCTGCCAGATCTGATTGGCCAAGTGATATCATTATACCATCATATTCACTATGTGATCTCTGATTGAGTGGGATCACTCAGTGTGGAAGGAAGAAAAGGCTTAAAAATTGAAAGGAACCAGCAGAATATTGGAGCTGCATGACAAAAAAGCTTGACAAAAAAGCAAACTATTACTCAAGGTCGCATCTGTCAAAAACCCACTTTATGCCTAAAATATGTTGTTGGTATTGGCTATGATAAGACATCTGTTTTAATTTACTTCTGTTGCAACCCAGCTGAGACCAAGGCTGTGTGTACACTACACTAAAGGCTGGGCTACATTGTCCACGGCTGCGTCGCGGCTGCGTTCTGACGCAGCCGGAACGCAGCCGAACGGGCAAAAGTCGAGCCGAGCTCGACTTTCCCTGCGGGGACGTCGGCTGCCAACGGGCCAGTGCCGGCTGCTGTCGGCAGGCTCCACTTGACGTGCGTGCCCGTGCGTGCCCGCACGTTGGACGCACGCTGGCCGCACGGGTATAGTGTAGCTGGGGCTTAACTCTCCACTCTTGCATCAAGAAAGGCTGAATTCTGCAATCTATATGACATAAACAATTAAAAAAATATTTGTTCTGGGGAAGAATAGGGTTCTATGCAGAACACTGATGTACCAGCCCCTGCCCGTTGGCTTCTGAGATTTCATTAAGCATTGCCCACACATCTTCCAGTCATTATTGCAGCCATAATGGTTAGAAATTTAGTATGTGTGTTAATAGAGCTGAATTTAGTGTCCAGTTTCGTATTCTGTGCTTTCTTCTGTGCCTGCTTCCAATTTACAGTATATCTCGTATATACTGGAAGCAAACCCACAACAATCAACAGAGAGTAAACTGCCTTTGTTTCACATGAATTCTTCCTGAGTTCATATGGAGGAGGGAACTGGACTCATGGGCAGAATGTTCTGGTTTGAATTTTTGGGTGAAGGTGTATTTGTTGTTTGTTTGTTAGTGTCCATGCAAGTCATCCTTGACTATTTTACGGTATATAATCCTAGAGTTGAATGGAACCTATAGGTTCCTTCCTTGAGTCAGAATTTTTATATTTTTTGTTCCTTGTCAAATTACATAGTTCCATAAAATGTGCCATCACTTTTTTTCATGGGAGAAACATCATACTTTCATTAGGCCCTTCTCTCCTGCTAACTTCCATTAATATGTCTGGAATTGTATTAAATATATGATGGTTCTAGTATTTGTGTCTTCCTGAGTTAAGTCATATGTTCAAGCTATACAGTATTTTAGCTACTGCTGGAAGAACTGTGGGGGAATTGGTTTATACTTTCATTATTTTGGTGGGTTGGTCCCATGATACAACAGTTTTGGGCAAAGATCGTTAAATATGTTAAAGATATAGCAAGGTATGCTATTTTGCCTGACCCAGCACTGATTCTTCTGGGCTACATAAAACAAGAAATGCCAGCTCTTAGAAAGTATTTGATAGCTAATGTGAAGAGCAAAGTTAAGTGGCAGCTGGATGGAGGCAAAGAAAGCTGGATGATATGGAAATCATACATAAGATGTAGGAAATCATAATAATGCTTGACGGCAACTCTGCCTCCCACTCAGTGTGCCAGCTGCAGAATTCTCTCTCCCACCGAGGCTTCTGCAGCTTGTCAGTTGCGTGTCAACAGCTCTCGACCGGTCTCGAACTGCCGTCCCCAGATCTTCAGGCATATGAGGCAGTTGCTCTACCAACAGAGCTAGACCCTCTGGTACTTCGATATTTTTTGCAGGTTGATGGTTTACCTTCCTTGCATATATAGATAAGGCAAAACACCTTTGTAAATATTTATTTAGACTTGGGTTCAGTTTATTATTGTCGCTATTAACAACAGGGACCTGCAAAAAAAGAAATTGCTATATTCCATGGCTTTTATGGGAAGGGCCACTGAACAATGCTCAGGCTACACCAAGCTGGTTTTGGTGTGTGTGTTTTTTTTAATTTACAAATGTATCTGAATCTGCATATCTAGGGAACCTCCCTATGTATGTAGAACCTCCCTATGTATTTATGTATGTATGAGTATGTAGAAACCACAACCTTGTCTGTGAATGGCCGCGTTTCACCTATAAACTGACAGGGACTCAACCACCTGAGTTTGCTATTGGTATATAGATAAACCTACTATACCAGTTCTAAATGAATGGAGTTATCTTAACCTGATAGTATGTCTATGATGCTTCTGTGTTGTTACTTGTGATGTATGCTGATGATTGTGAGCCCAAAGGGCTTGATAAAGCCCCTGGACTTTATGTTTGATACACTCTGAGAAAGTTGGTCTATTTTAGTTTTCTTTTTGTGTATGGGTGAATCTAAGGGAAATCAGGGTAGTGATGTTGGCCCGTGGGCATGATCCTAGTGCAGCAAAGAGCTTATTAAAAATCAGCCACTCCCTGGAAGTGGTTGCTGCTAGGCAGACCTGCTGAACTGGGCTATAGCTCAAGTAGAGCAGAATGTGCAGGTGCAGTAGGCATTGTGTAAAACTGGAGGCAGTAGAGTAAAATACCTGGATGTGCAAGTTCAGGGAGCAGAGCCTTGGAGACAGGATGCTTCTTGTTTGTTTTTTCATTAATGTATTTAACTTGTCCTTGTCAAATTGACCTAGAAAACCTGTCAGCTGTGTTGAAGTGTATTTATGGTACTCTCTTCTGGTATTGTATAATTACGGTATTACATACATGTAGACCAGTCATCTGATAGGTGACACCTTTCAAAAGACTATGAATGCAATAGTCACATTGGAGGCAATAAAATTCCAGGATTGATGTAATGCTGATCATTATCATTGTTATGCTCCTAACAATGTTTTCTGTATAGCACTAAATTATTTCAGAATATTTTGAATTGTCTTTTGGAAAAATTCTATCTTTTTCTTCATAGCTGTTATGCTTGAACAGATTATGCTTAAAGCTAGTAGCTTACAATGTACAGATAAGGACCCATTTTAAATCAGTCTAGCTTCTGAGATTCAATGTATAGAACTTTGTCTGAAGAATATTTCCACACTTTTGGCTGTTGAAAGTTTAGGATTAGAACTTGCTACTAACATGACTTTATGTGCAAGTATGGGTTTGGAGCTTGGAATTGTGTCCTGCTTAGTCCTGCTAACGTGAATGGACCAGTTTAGCAAATATGCACAGGTTATGCTCCTCGCACAAAAATAAATAGTGTCAGTGAGGATTATTAACTAAAAATTCTAGAATTATTATTTCTAAACAATATGGGTTCCTTTTAATGATGAGATGGTTTTTAGAATCTTAGAATTTGAACCAAGAAATGGTTTGCGTTACTGAGACTTCAGCTATGCTGTTCTTAAGGGGTGTGTGTGGTGGTTTATCATTTTTTCATGAAGTTATAGAAATGTCAATAGGTTACCTATGATCTGAGTGTGTATGTGGTTAGATGGTGGGTTTGGTAGTAAAAGGTAAAGGTATCCCCTGACAATTAAGTCCAGTCGTGTCCGACTCTAGGGTGTGGTGCTCATCTCCATTTCAAAGCCGAAGAGCCAGCGTTGTCCGAAGACGCCTCCGTGGTCATGTGGCCGGCATGACTCTCCTTGCCGCAGCGCGTAGCATGCATCTGGAACACGGAGCGCTGTTTACCTTCCCGCAAGCGGTACCTATTTATCTACTCGCATTGACATGCTTTGGAACTGCTAGGTTGGCAGGAGCTGGCCAAGCAACGAGCGCTCACCCCGTCGCGGGAATCGAACTGCCGACCTTTCGATCGACAACTTATGGTTCAGCGTTGGTAGACTTCCATGCTAATCTAGGATTTTGCATATAAGGGTCTTAATCTATGGAGATTTACAATGAAGTAATTTTTAAAGAATCTGAGAGGTTCTCTCTACCCTCTTCTTTACTTATTGTAATATTAATTTGCATTGACATTCTACCCTTTTAATATTGCAGAACATATAGCATTCTGTCTTATTATTTTGTTTCCTTGCTATTTGTAAAAAGTGAAAAATCGGTGCCAAACTGAAAAGGGGTTATATAGAAAAGTGTCTCAAGGAGTTATCAAAAGTGCTAATTTGGGCCTGTCAGTAAGCAGCCTTGAACAATCTCTGTAGCATTAGTGTGTAAAGTGTTCCCTTTGTAAATCTGGACAGTATAAATAATAGCCTTTGTTGTGCTGATTGCACAAGCTTCTTATTTTTATTTTCCCCTTTCATATAGCTCTTTAACATACAAGGCATTTGTAATTCTTTTCAAGGCATTTCTAGTGGTGAAATGGTCAACAGTGAGATATGGCTGTATATGTGGTCACTATTTGGTTGTATTTTCACAAGTGTTTTCTCTGAGTGTGCTGGGTGTGAACTGAGAGATAAATAAGAGAGAGGCCATTCCGCATTCTCTGAGATTGGTGTGATTTTCTGCACCATTTCAACCACTGATAGAATTTGATTATTGACCTCTGGCTGTAGCTAATCAGTTGTATTTCGCACAATGGGTGAAAAAGACACTCACCATACGTTATTATGGTAACACTTGTGTATTATATAGCTATTAGCTTTGCTCCTGCTTGTTACCATTGATTACTGCCTATATTGACTGTATGTGTGTTCCATCTGAAGGTAGTGAAGAGCAAAACATTTTTTTAAAAAATGCTCATTTCTACCTGATACGTTTTTATGCCTTCACAACTTAGGAACCATCAAGACAAATGTCCATATTGTGACCTTCCAGTTGCTTGATAATCTCCCTGTTTTTGCAGTCCTATGCAGGCAGCAAAAGCAAGGAATTTATTGAACTCTTGGTGGGCCACCACACATGGCTAATAACCTGTATTCAGCTTGTTCACAACGTGTGCAGGTCTGACTTGGAGGAACTAAATGTAAATGCAAACATCTGGCATGCTTTTTATGTTTAATATTTAAGTGATAACGAATCTCTGTTTCTTTTGGTTTTGATAATTTTAGTTAGAAAAAATGTTGTGTTTATGGTTGATTGTTCAAAAATTAAGGCTTCAATCCTATCCAACCTGCCAGAGCTGATGCAGCCACAGTGCAGCCCTGAGATAAGGGAACAAACATTCCCTTACCTTGAGGTGGCCTCTGTGACTCCCCCCCCCCGAAAGCAGTGCATGCCCCGTGGGTACAGCTGTATCAGCACTGGAACGTTGGGTAGGATTGGGCCCCAAGTTAGCATATACGTAGTATTAGGATGGCTTTATTATTGCACAAAATAGTGCCTTCTGAACTCCTTGCTGATGGGAAGACGGAAGTTGTGTCTGTGTTTTTACAGTACTTAAAGCAAAGTGTTCTGTTGCAACCTGTACTTAATGTTGTTAAGTTCGAGAGGGTGGGATAGAAGAAGCGCTCATTAATACCTCTAGGCTACAGCTACAGGTGCCTGCATTTTTTAAAAATAATATGTACAAACTCAGCAGGTGGATCTGGATTCTGTTGATTTATACAGTTGAGTCAATAATTATATAGCAGTTCTTTAAATTTGAAAACATTACTGTAATGTGTGTTTACTGCAAATTGATTGTGTATTTTATCTACCCATTGAAATCTAATGGTATTATTTTGAATCTGGTTAAAATTAATAGAAATCTGAATTCAGTAACCATGTGATTTTAAAATCAACAGTGACTGTTTGGACAGTTGAGTAAAGTGTTGAATTTTGAAAGGGTATCCTGAAAAAAGGTAAAGACTCATCCCAGGTTAAGGAACTGTTTTTGGACTGGGTTGAAAGCACTGTCAGGTTGAAAGTAGCTAGTGCTCTGCACCAGAAAATATGAACACATCTTACCATACAAGTCTGGGAAAATTGTCTTTCTGATGTGTGTCCTCGTATGCTCAGTAGGAGGTATCACAATGTAGGCAGCCATTCATATTCTGTTTTTCTCTATAACAAACATTTGTGGGGGTGGTGCTATAGCTTAGTGATAGAACACATGTTTTCATGCAGAAGGTCCCAGGTTCAGTCCCTCACATTTCTGTGTAGAGTTGAGAATGAGACCCTCATGTGAAAATCTTATAGAAAATCTATATAGACCCTATAGAAAATCTTGGCTAAGATGGACTTATGGCAGGGATGGCCAAACCGTGGCTCTTTGACATATAATGTGTGGCTCTCGGAAATATGTTGACTAAGGTCCTTTTTGCATCACAATTAATATAAAAGGTAAATAAATTTTCAAGCTTTAGAATTATTTACCAGGTATAAACAGAGTCCACTGGCTTAAAACATAACTTTAATGTTCATGGGGAGTAAATATATTTAAGAACTTAAAGGCTTCTTAAATACTGTGTCTCTCAAACACCCGAAGTTTATCGTACGTGGTGCTTACATTAAGCAAATTTGGCCACCCCTGACCTATGGTCTGTGTATAAGGCAGCTTCATATATGTTTAGAGATGTACATATGTATAGAAATGTGTACACACATACTGTACATATGTATAGAAATGTGTACACACATACTGTAACTATCTCATGTAGCAGAAGTTTTCCTTCAGTTGTGGTTGAATCCACCCCATGCACATCTCCCAGAGCAGCTTAATTCTTGGAGTCAGCATTCCTTGCTTGAAAGCATTCACCTGCTGCTAAAAGTGTTCTGTGATCTGATGGACTTGATCCTAATGAGACATCCAAACAGCTCTTTTAGCTCTGCACCCGTAGTTCCTTCTATACCATATTTTTCGTTCCATAAGACGCACCCCCCCCCAAAAAAATAGGGGGAAATCAGTGTGCATCTTATGGAGCGAATCCAAAAAACAAAAGGAAAAAAAACTTACCGGGGCTTCGGGGAGGCCTGCGCGACCCTCTGCAGGCCTCCCCGATCTTCATTTTGGCGCTAAATGGCTATTTTCCGGAAAACTGGAAATGGCCGAAAATAGCCATTTAGTGCCGAAATGAAGATCAGGGAGGCCTGCAGAGGGTCGCGCAGGCCTCTCCGAAGCCCCGGTAAGTATTTTTTTCCTTTTTTTCCTTTGTACTTACAAACCTTTTTCCCCCTATTTTTTGCTCCATAGGATGCATGCGTCCTATGGCCCGATGCGTCCTATGGAGTGAAAAATACAGTAATTTTGTGTTCCGCTCCCATAACAATCTCCATATATATATATGATTAAGGACCTCAGTTCCTAAATGGCCACCCCTCAATATGGATTTGCCCATACCACTAAGGTTCTCTATTGAACCCTTTTTGTGAATACCACCACCTCCTGAGGTACTGTTGGTTGGGATGCAAGAGAGGGCTTTTTATGGTGTGGCACTTAAAACATGACACTCTGTACACAAGCAGTTCCATTTATTTTACTTTTTACCAGTATTCTGCCCCTGATTAAAGACTTAGTTTTTCTGCAAGCTTTTAATATTCTTTAGAACATGGGTTCTCAACTGGTGGTACGTGTACCACCAATGATACTTTGGGATACCTCTGGTGTTACTTGGACTGCCAGGACCCCCTGAACCCCGCCAGGACACCCAAAACCCATCATCATCGCCGCTTACTTATGGTGGTACTCGGCGTGGTGGCGGCCATGTAGGTGGAACACCGCGCCAACTACGTTGAGAAACCCCTGCTTTAGAACAGCGGTTCTCCTGTATCTTTCCACGAGTGGGGGAAGTTGTAAGTTCTTGCTGGGATGGGCCAACAGTGGTGCTCCCGGGATCGTGCCGCTGGTGGGAAAAGGTTTTTTTTAAACTTACCAGGGGTCACATTGCCTTCTCGAGGGTGCAGGGGGGCTGTGGCCCCCTCTGCGGGCCTTCCTGTGCTTCAGATCAGCTTCCTGAAGCGATCAAGACCCACTTCCAGTTTTCATCTGAACCTGGAAGTGGGTCTTGATTGCTTCAGGAAGCCGATCTGAATTGCGGGGAAGCCCGCAGAGGGGCCCACAGCCCCCCCGCACCCTCCAGAAGGCGGCGGGACCCCTGGTAAGTTTTAAAAAAACTTCTCCCCGGTGGAGGTGGCAGTGGGAAGTCGTTGACATCACCGCATGTCGCCACTCCCCTTTAAGGAGGTAGCGACTGCATCCAATTTTCCTGGTGGGTCGCAACCCACTGCTTTAGAATGTTTTTGATTGACTGACTCTTTGTGTGTGTGTTTAACTCTGCCTCTCTTCTGTTTATTATTTTTATTTACTGTTTGAACGTTCTGTTTAATTTTGTTTAATGTTAAATGTATAATTCTCAATGTTATTGATGATGTAAGCTGTATTGAATGCTTTTCGTTTGGAATTTGGAAAGGTGGAATAAATTTTCCAATAAACTTGTATCTCAACCTTTGCTTAAAAAGTCTGATGGTTAAAAAAAACCACAGTGGGACAAAATTGATAGAACCCTAATGTAAACTGGAAGAGGGCCTTGCTTACTAGCTAATAACTAAACATGAGAGAGCAAGAGTTTCTGCTGAATTCCATTCATAAGTTCAAATATCACTTGTATAATAGCAGAGGGTGAGCTCAAAACTGGAACAGTAGGTTAAATAGCGTGTCTAATTTTCTCTTCATGTGAAAGCTGAGAGTCAGATGTCTGGGGATAGGGTTTTCTTTAAAATGCAGAAGTAAGATACTCCTTTATTTTGTTCTGTCCTCAAAAAGGTAGAAAGGAAAGCTTCATGTGCTTTTGGAACTATGTTGTTAGAAGTAGGATCCAAACTATACGTTATGTTTACCACATGACCGTGTGGTATGCGTGTCACTTTTACTCATCTATAGCAGCCACATGGGGCTGCAACTTGGATTGTGGCTATGGCACGGAGGTAGAAGTTATTTAATCTTTTACCACCACTTTGTTTTCCTGTTGACAATCATGCCCCTGAAGCAGCTATTTAGCCCTTAAAGTGCTATTTGCTACAGTGGCACTTTTAAGGGTTAAACAGCTGCTGGAGGGTGTGTTTTTTGGCAGGAAAATGGCATGGAGGTAAAGAGTTCAATACCATTTACTTCTGATCTGTGGTCCCAATCCAAGTCCTGGCCTCGCATTCCTGCTACATATGATTAAAACGAAGTCCTATCCCTATTGTATACCTTATTGTAGTAATTGTAACCTGTATTTTGGATCTAAAATAGTATGTGGTATCTTATTCTTCCTCCTAGTGTTGACAAGCGCTGTACCTCTTGATCTTTGGTGTCATAATTGGATTCACTTTATTCTGATGTGGAATTGCCTCCTGTGATACCTGATGCTTTCTTGAGTTAAAATTAGTTGCTGTTGTTTGACATCTCATTTACTTTCCCAAAGTGAAGAACTGATGAAGATGGCTAGAACATTTCTTTCTATACTTATACAAAACCAGCCTTTTCCCCTGGTGGTGATCAGTTTGAGGTGGAAAGAATAGCATAAATAGTAATATCAGTAGCAGGAATGCTTAATCTTCACAAGAAGAAATTCAAAAACTGCCTCCAGGGGCTGTTTCCATGTTCCTGTATAACCAGTTAAATCCATTTTTTTTCCACCAGTTAATTCAACATGTTTGAAAACAAGTTAAACTACATTTTTCAAGACTGTATTACTGCTGTTGGTTTTTTTTCCTTTCAGAAAATATAGAAAGGAATACCAAACTATTAGTTCTGCTATGTGGCTTTCCCACGAAGAGGAGTTTGTGCCTCTTGAATGTTTTACTTTACAGTGGGTGTTGCCAGACACCCCTAAAGTAAGTGTGTGTGTGTGTGAACTGCGTAAAGGTTCTTTTAAAACAGTTCTGCGTAAAACACAACAGTTTTTTTTTAACCTGTTCTGTGGTAATAGTATATTATCTAGACCAGAGGTTCCCAGCCTGTGGTACGCATACCACAGGCTGATGGTTCACGGACTGCTGACGGCCAAGATGGCAGGAGCCATCTCGGCCGCACAGTGTCGCACCAGAGCCCCAAAAGCCGCAGCTCAAGCCAGGGCTTATAGCACGTGGAATGGCCCTCCCGCCCTCGTGCCTTACCGTGTGTTTCTGCGCTCTGGAGCAGCCGTGAACCCAGAAGTAAGTGCTGATGTCATCATCGACACTGACTTCTGTTGGTATGTGGTGGGCCGGAGGTCCATGCAGGTGGTACACAGACGAAAAAGGTTGGGAACCTCTGGTCTAGACACGTTTGTGAAGTTTCTGAAACAACTATCATTTCCCCCTTAACTAGAGGGCCAACTGAGGTGGCAGCTGAGGAAGCTTCGTTTGATCAGCTTTCTCTTATATTGCTGTTCAGGTGTGCTGTAATTTAAAAAGTCTTTATCGATAGTCCCTATATCCTCCCTCTTTTTGAAACAGCTCCTCCCTATCCTGCCAGCAATTGGGGAAAGAAGCATTTCAGGACCAGTGATACCTGCTGCTGCTCTGAGGAGGATTTTTTTTTTCTTCAGAGGGGAATATGATTTAAAATTAAACTAACAAGCATTCTCACCATATTTCTTAGCCCACCATTATTATAGGGATTTCTTCTATAGCTGAGGAGAATAAGAAAGAGGGGAAACTGTGAAGGTAATGACAGGTAGTTAATACAGAAAAACCAGGAAAAAAGACAGTGTGGTGATGCACTGTCACCAACCACATCACTGATCACTTTTCCCCATCAAGTGGGACAGTAGTAATTTATTTGTTCATACCTGCCTATGTTATGATGCTGTTATGATGGAGGCTCTAAAATTGTAACAAACCAGCACCTTTAAAAAGATGGGTTGACAACAGGAAAAACATGAAAATACAATTTCTGGGAAGAATTAGACTTAATTGAGTGAATTTATGGTATCAATACTGGAGAGGGAGGGGGGGGGAAACCTTTTAATGGAATACATTCAGACCAGTGTTGTGTACTTACTAAAAGAGTAACATCAGAAGTGCAGATTATTTTTTTCACCTTGCATCCACTATAGCAATGATATTTGGATTGCAAATTTTGGCATAGAAAAGAAAGTCTAAGCGTTAAATAACCCCTCTTTTCCCTACAGGTGGTTGTTTCTGTAGGCTACTAGCAGTTGATTTAAATTTCCTGCTGTTCAATAAGCAGTGTGTTTAAACTATGTTACTGCAGATGCCGATGCCAAGAGGAAGCCTTCTAGGGAAGGCTTTGGCAGTGGACCATTGGAACTGTGTGAAAGATTTTATTGAAAAGCTTTTTCACAGCCTTGCAAAAAAAAATTAAAATACTGTACTGCACAACTGTTTACCATATTGCTAAAACCATTTGTCTTGTATAACACAGAGATAAAAAGTTTGGAGAATATGATGGTTCATTATGTTTTTTGAAGCTAACGTATCCCAGCCCTATTTTGAACCATTTCATTTTTAGTAGCTAAACATACAGGATCCTTTGATCAATCAAATGTATAACTTTTAACCGAGGAACCTCTTTTTAACTTATCCTGTGCATCAAAGTTTGCTAACAATATAGGCTGAGATACTTTGTAATTGTTAAGAGGAATTAAAGGATCTGTAGGAAGACAGCAGAAAATGACCTGTTTTAGCTAAATAAAGGGGCATGTTCAAAATTCAAAATTTTAAAATTCAAGTTTATAGTGTGCACCTTGTATAATTTTTTCATGTCTCTGTTTTTCAATTAAACCGTGTTTCTTGTTTGCAAAATGGAAACTTTAATACCTAGTTTGTAGAGATTTTGTCAGGATGGATAAGAGTGTGACAACCTCATCGTATCCTTTCCACCTCCACTGATGCAGCCACACCGAAAATGAGTGTGCTGCATCCAGCGAGGGGGGGGGGAAGAGATCGGGAGGCTTTGCAGGGGAAAGGAGATTTAAATACCCTTACCCCTTCTATAAGCTTCTCGCTCTGCAATGGGTCTCCTCGGGCCTGCACCCTTAGCTGGTGCAAATCCAAGGAGAGAAAGGGGGTGGGGAGGCTGCTGACAGAGGGGATAGGATCCGGCATGCCTCATCGCGCTGGAACCACCCTTCCCACAGTTTCACCCCTCCCTGCCCAGCTTCACCCCCTCCCTGCCCCTGCTGCTGCCTTACCTGCTTCAGCAATCACGGCAGGATTCTGCAATGGACAGGGAGTGCGGTCACCTCTTGCAGCAGCACTCCCAAAATGGCTGCCGCTGGAGTGCTCCACATGTTGTAGGTGGCCCTTTTGCTACAGCGGTACTCTGTTCTGCTGTCACAAACCCTTCCATGCAACATCCCAGTCCTGCATAGGATTGGGCTGCAAGAACGATTTTGCTGGCTCTAATCAAAGTCCCATTTTTTCCTTGTATTCTTGTAGTGGCTAGTCAGATGCTTTTATGCGCATGCAAACGGCGTGAAGCCAATGGCCATTGAGCATCTGGTACTTGGGAGATGTCCTCTTTCTATATGTGGAGGTTTCATTTGGTTATAATTTAGCCATTGCCATGAATTTGATTCCTTCTTAAAAAATAAACAAAAAACCACTGCCTAGGGCGGCCAATGATTACCGCACCTTATAGTCGTGAATCCTGTAAGCTAGTTATGCTATGTTAATCACCTCCTTCGTTGTGCCTGATATCTGCCGCAGATCAACTCCAATATAAAACAGTATTACACACTGAAATGTCAATAATAATAAACAGCTGGTTTTTAGGAACCATTTTTAGGAGCAAAATATCACCCAAAGTTAGCAATTTCTAAGTACCATTGATTTTAATGAGAGAGTGCTTAAATCAACTGGATTTAAAAGTACTTAACTTTGGCTGGATCATGTCCTAGGTATGTCTAATAATTACTACTTAACAAATTTAAGGATTAATATTAGTTTGTATCAAGCATAGATTGTTTCCTCATAGCAATATACCTGTCCCAAGCGCTGACTTATGAATATTGTTCTTCCTGATAGGCTCACAAAAAATGAGAGTTTTAGAATAAGATTAAAAAAATAGAACATTTTAAATCAGCTTGAGAGAGTTTGCTACAGAGTTTACAGTCTTCTGGAGACTGGTTTGCCAACATCATGGAAGCAACCTTCTGATGAAAGTATGCTATCATGAGGAGCGAAGGAGTCTGTCTTGCACAGGCAGAATGATTGAGGTTACAATAAATGCAAGACACTCCAAATCTCCTTTTTCCTTATTTAAGACAAGACTCCTTTACTCTTAAAACATGTTGATCAGAGTGGATTGTACCTCCAACCCAATCCTAACTAACATTCTGTGCAGCGAGGCCAGTGCAGGCAACGCTGCATTCTGTGCAGAAATTGGGAGGTAATAGGTCTCCTCAAGGTAAGGGAACTTTTACAGTTCCCTTACCTTCCCCCAGCCCCTGCAACAGGTCCGGGAGGACCATGATGTTCCATGATGTTGGCAGGTAAGAGAAAATGGCCCGAAAAATGGGATAGGATTCGGCACGCATTGGGCCGGGTCCGCCCACCCCGTCATAGCCCAGTTACGCCCCTCCCCCACCCGGTTCCAATCCCATGCCAGCTTACCTGCACTGGAGTGTGTCCCTCTGGAGTGTGTTTGCACTGGCCCAAGCCTTATGGCTTGTTTGCGACAGCTAGCGCTGGCGCTGCACATGCTGCGCCGGCACTAGGGCTCAATAGGATTGAACCACTAGTTTCTTATGGGTCATAAGCAAAGAGCATGAGGGAGCAAGGGGTGCTATGCTTAACGATGCTGATGGGGAAAGTAGCGACTTTAGTGAAGCAAAACCCTCTTGCTCAAGCATATTAGACATATGACATGTTACAGGAAAAGGTGAAGGTTCTTCGTTCAAACCTTAGCTTAATTTTATTTCCTCAAAATGTGATTGCATCTTAAGTTCTGCCTCCATTTGTCAAACAATCTCCATGTGCACAAGGGTTAAGGAGAAATTTTCAGCAATCCTCCCCTCTGCAGCCCCTTTCACATGCTGGATATCTGTTCCTGAAGGCTGAGGGATTCTCAGGGTTGCACAGAGAAAGCGAGAAGGGAAGTTGAAAATCTCCCCCCTCGACCCGTGCATGTTTCTAATCCTTTAGCAATTTTTGCTATCAAATTTTGTAGAAAATTTGGTAAGCAAGACTCCCTTTCTCCCTTTCTATTTATGGCTATATATGAAATGTTTTCTTTGAAAGATGTGTGCTTTTACACCATAAGTACCAGAATGTGCAACTCCTATTTGTATAGCTATAGTTTTTTTTGTTACATAATGGTTCACAAAAGGTTCCATTCTTCTTACAAGGTTACCCCACGCCCCATTACTGCTAGTGCAGAATAGTGGACCTACTGTACAATAGCACCTCAGATGGAATTGCTCCCAGTGTACCCCCCCCCCCAAATTACTAACTATACAACTGTTATTTGACAAACTTTGTTTCTCATTTGCACAACTTTTACATTGAATGATTTCATATGCAATTCATATTTTTTATTTCAAAAATTCTCTGCAGTTGTTCCTGTGATTTTAAAAGGACTGTCCTTTGATGAAAAGCGGGGAGCTTGCAGTGTTGGTTCGAATGTACGGGATGCCGCTTGCTATGTGTGTTGGGCTTTTGCTCGTGCCTATGATCCTTTGGAACTGGGACCATTCGTTAATCAAATTTCAAGGTAAGTCACCACAGTGAAACCTTTTTTACTTAAGTGGATGGGATAGGTTTCAGAAAATGAACTATGATATAAAATTACGTTTTGATTGTGCTTACAAATCGTCCCACATTCATGTAAAAGCACCTTGTTTACATTAATTTGGCATAAAAAAAATCATTGGGGAACCTGTTATTTGTGGTCTACCTCAGAAATCACTTTATTCTTGGCTTGAATGAACTGAGCTGTGAAAGTGGTGGTCTTTTTGACCCTCGGGCCATGAAATTACTTCACTTGCTTGTGATGGGAGGGGTAGAATTTTCCACCATGTGGTTCCTCTTAACTGACACTGCAGATGCTTGAAAAGACTTTATAGTATTCCACTGAGCAGCCCAGAAGTTTGAGCAACTGTTGTTAATGGAGTTCTAGTTGGAGACCTGGTGCCAATCTTCAGCCCTCCCCCAAAACGGTTTAAAAATATCCTAGACCAGGGTTTCTCAACCTTTGGAGGCCCGGGTACCCCCTATCACGGTCCAATTTTCTGAAGTACCCGCTGCTAATTAACTGCTAATTAATTGGATTAATCAATCAATTAGGTGATTAATCAATAAAAAAGTACTAAAAATTTTAAATGTGAAAAAATGTGTTATTTAACTCTCTCTCTGTTTAAGTGTGCGCGCACACACACACACACACACACATGTACAAAGTACAAAAATAAGCCCAAAACCAAAATCAGAGAGACAGAAGGGCTCTGAAAATAATTAAAACTTAAAATCCATGTCAATTAACACTTAGCTGCTGATGGGGCAGATAAGCAAGAGGTCCGCGTACCCCTAGGGCAGTGGTTCCCTAACTGGGGCGTTGCGACGCCCCAGCCGGGAACAAAGGGTTGCTATGCCCTTAAGGCATGGCAACCCGCGGTGATGTCGACGGCGTGCCCGGGATCGCCCTTTTTACCTTCATTGGTGGGCAGTGGGTGTCCGGCGGGGGTTGTGGGGAGCCTGCAGACCCCTCCGCAGGCCTCCCCAAGCATCGGAGCAGTGCTCCGACGCGATTGCAACCCACTTCCGGTTTTACGCGAAAGGGGTCCACGGAGGGGTCCGGTTTTACGCAGAGGGGTCCGCAGGCTCCCCACAACCCCCGCCGGACACCCACTGCCCACCAATGAAGGTAAAAAGGGTGATCCCGGGCACGGCGGTGGCGGCGGTGGTGCGATCCCGGGCACGCCGTCACGACCCCTGGAAAGGCCCCGCTGCTACTTAGAGCAGCGGAGGGCCTTCCCAGGAGTTAGGGAACCTCTGCCCTAGGGGTACCCGTACCACAGGTTGAGAACCTCTGTCCTAGACTCCTATCCTAGACAAAAAATATCCTAGAATCCTAGACTCACCAGTACAGTAATCAAGGACCTTTCTTTTGTGCCTTGATGGTTCTAGATTGCTCATCTTCCCTCAAGATGGGTGCCTCTGTTTTGCACCTTGCCAAGGGTGTGGTAACAAACTCTTGACATGGTCTGGAGGTCAGGGCCTCAATTAGCATGCAGCTCAATTTGGCCATGATTTTGGCGGGGACCCTTCACTTATGTTGGTCATGGCTTTATTCCAAGTCAGGAAGCTCCCAGAATGTGGCTTTTGTTTACAGGCTCAAATTTGCTATGCAAGCAAGGTGCAGCTCATCATGGAATTTTCCCAAAAGAAAGGGAAGTCTTCTCTCAAGCCAAACAGCTAGAATGGGGTGATCGCTGTGACCAACCAAGGTTTTGGCCTTTCTTGAGGTCTGTGAGACCTGAGATCACTTGCCATCAGTCCAACTCAAGTGCCATGAGACTCTCCTGGTTCATATATGTGGCACTGGGTGCATGCCAGGAGTATGTGCAAACCAAAATTTTGCAACATGTGCAAAACAAAATCATCACTAAAAAGGATATGTCGGGCAACACCAGATAATGTAGTAAATTTTGTGACAATATGGAATGATGCAGTAGACCTTAGTAACAACTGTTTGGATAACAGGGTGGTCATTTTGAACAAGTTACAATTTTCTTGCCTGAAAACAGATGTTTTCATCTTTAGTCACCTAGGACTAATTCCTAGGCATCTTCAGTCACATGCTTCTACTTTTTAGACATAACCTTTTTGCTTTAGTTTAACACTTAAAGTTTATCAGCCCAAGAACCATACGTGAAGAAATTTCACAAGAACTCAGCTCAGTGAGACATGTGCTAAAGCTATTTTTTTTGCAATTAGTATTTTAGCCAAATGCTTGAAGGTGTTGTTGGCAGCCTGAGATTTGCCTAGAAAGCTTTCGTTATCTGCTTGTGGGTCTCACTATATGAAAATGCTTCAACTGATGCTATTTCTGAAAAATAATGTATACCTAATGGTTTCCTAAAGCTGCATTTTTTTCTGTTTTTTTCTAATTGTAATATTTTCATGTGGGAGCTCAGCAATAAAGCTTCACTCTAAAAACCAGGAGTCCTTGCAGCATGACACACAGTTTCACCTGTATTAGCACACCCTGGTTTACAGCCAATCACAACTATTGCAAGCCTTCTCTTTCTCAGTTCTATCCTTAGGTGTGTCACTCTTTCAATCTGAGGAGAGTCATCTGTTTAGCCACAAACAAATTGTTGCTATTTTTTTTAAAAATGAATCATTCAGCATCTTAGAACAAATCTGTTGAAATTCACAGTTGCATGGATTGAACAACAGAAATGGTTTTCTGTAGAAGTATGCAAACATGGAGATGAGCCTAAATTTTTGAGATATTGTACTGCTCCTGCTGCTTTCTGTCTCTTCTAGATACTTTTTGAGATCCTGCTTTCTTGTTACTAGTCTTGCAAATGTACCCATGTGGTCTTGCCAGGGTGTGTGTGTGTGTGTGTGTGTGTGTGTGTGTGTGTGTATGTGTGTGTGTGTGGGGGGGGGGGCTGATACCATGCATGCATGACTGTTCTGTGCCTGTGCATAATGCATAGAATGTCACACATGCTATCTTCAGTTTGTTGCTCATATACAGTATGTGACATTCAGTGACTTTACTAGAAACCAAATTGAGTGTGGCTGGCTGAAGAATTGTTAGTACTTCAGTATTAGACATCTCATGTTTTGCTCATTACAGTTGGACCTTGGTATCCGTGGGGGTTCTGTTCCAGACCCCCCCCCCATACTGAAATCAGAGTAAAGTGAAATCGCTTTAGCGCGGATACGGGGACCACTCTGGAAACCTTGAAAAAAGAAGAAAAAGGATTTAAAATAGCGTTCCTTACCTTTTTGCTGACAAACAGCTCCGTTTGCAGGGCTGTAGTAAAATGCGCGCGAGGCTGGAATGTCTCCGAAGATGTCCGAATTCACTTCGGATGTCTCCGAAGACATTCGAGTGAACTCAGACATCTTCCGAGCGTTTCCAGTCTTGCGCAGGTGCGCAAGGCTAGGAAGATAAAGACAAAGACGCGCAGCAGCGGGCAGCGCAGTCTCAGAAGAGCTCCAGCCCGCCGCGATGCAGCCGGCGGGCCGGGAAAGGTTCAGCCAGCTCAACATTATTAAAACACAGTACAGTATTTTACCTTTCCCCGTGCCTCTGAGCACGTGCAGAGTGCCGCCGCCGTTTTCGTCCCAGCCAGCTGGCTGCGTTGTGGCAGTCAGCACTGGCCATCACAATGCACCTGGCTGGCCGGGACGAAAACAGTGGTGGCACTCTGCACGTGGTCAGAGGCACGAAAAAGGTAAAATACTGTATTTTATGGTGGACACGTCCACTTCCGGTGGACACGCCCACTTCTGGCGGAAGTGACACCACAGTTTTTGACCCGCCTTCCCGTGATGTCACTTCCGCCCCCCCTTGGGGTCCCAGAAAATCTGGTAAGCCTAGTGATGTAAACAAAAATTCTTTAAGTGTAGTCTATTTTTAAGACCTCCAAGCCATTTCTAGTAGCTCTGAAAAATACGATGCTTATATTTTTAAATTGTGGATGCTGTTATAGAATCATTTAAATAAAGACAACTTCTTACCAAGAAGGTTAATCATGGGGGTGGTGATATTGCTGTTTTGAGATGGCAACAGAGCTCAGAATTGCTTGCCATGATGGATAAAAAATTAACTGACTGTGTAGTTTTTATACAAATAGTTGCATCTGAAATAAGATGTCCAAGAAGGGAGTGCCTTGCTGCAGTGAGACTACAGACCCTTGCTGCAGTGAGAGCAGAATCAGCAGATCTCCTCCAGGGTGTGCTCTCTGCTGAGTGATTAATAATTTCTCTCGGACTTCTGGCATTCAGTATAAGTCTTAATGTATTGTCAGTCAAACTATAATCACAAATGCTGGTAGTTTGCTATAAAACATAGAATAATCTGGTGTAGTGTGTGCTATGAAAAGGGATGCTAGCTGACCTGACTTTCCTCAGAATCTCTGCACCCACAAATGCGCATGTCTCTCTAGCGTTGCTCATGAACAGTCTGTCATGAAGGAAAGAGGCGCTATCTCTGGGCTCCGTCTCAATGTGACAGGAAGTAGGTTCTTAAAATAGGTATGGTTTCTTAAAAGAAAATAGAAAGAAATACGCAGAATTGGATACTTGAAACTGGAGCCAAAACAAAGCTTACCTAGGTTGCCCTAGTTTAGAAAACACACCAACCGCAGTTCCATTTTTCACCTCCTGGTCTAGAGGGGTGTGTTAAAGGTAAAGGTATCCCCTGACAATTAAGTCCAGTCGTGTCCGACTCTAGGGTGTGGTGCTCATCTCCATTTCAAAGCCGAAGAGCCAGCATTGTCCGAAGACGCCTCCATGGTCATGTGGCCGGCATGACTCTCCTTGCCGCAGCGCGTAGCATGCAGCTGGAACACGGAGTGCTGTTTACCTTCCCGCAAGCGGTACCTATTTATCTACTCGCATTGACATGCTTTTGAACTGCTAGGTTGGCAGGATGGCCAAGCAATGAGCGCTTACCCCATCGCGGGAATCGAACTGCTGACCTTTCGATTGACAGCTTATGATTCAGCGGTTTAACCCACTGCGCCACCCGCTGGCCTTAGAGGGGTGTGTCACAGTGGCCCCACCAGATGCCTCAGGGAACACACAAGACAACAAGATACCTGTATCCTGTTGCCACTCCCTTGCATATGGCATTCAGAGAGTGCCTACTTCTAAAGCTAGGAGGTTGCTTATACCCATCATGGCTTGTAACTAGGGACAGAAGAAAATGGTGATAATGAAATAAACAGCGCAACATAATTACCCTTCTAGGCATCTTTAAGGAAGAAGTCTTTTGAAATTGGGATTTGAGCATTAGACACAATGCTCATGTCGAATGCAAAGTTAGAGAGGAGTGGCTGGTGTTATAGAAAGCCTAGAGGTTTTGTAGAGCGACTAGAGAAAACATCAGTAAACTATTGAGTGCAAAATAGTACAATGCTCTGACAGTTTATTTAAAAGCTCTTGTGCAGGAGCTGAACTTTCACATGCAGCATTTCTGTAATTCTCACTTATTTG
This sequence comes from Plestiodon gilberti rubricaudatus, assembly GCA_026170595.1. NCBI lineage: Eukaryota > Metazoa > Chordata > Lepidosauria > Squamata > Scincidae > Plestiodon > Plestiodon gilberti. The sequence goes on from JANXHW010000002.1 coordinate 161,813,991, forward strand.
CTAAGGAATTCTCTTTAGCTGACTTGCTAGATGATTTTATTGGATGATAGTAGTAGTAATTGTAAGGTGAAGCTTAGTTTTGCTAAGACCGGAAAGCTCCTCCTCGCTACCTATGCTTCAGAACAGTGCCATCTTTCAACTCAGAAAAAATTGATGACAGTGTGGGAGTGCAGGCAGTTTATTCTTCCCTGGAGTACTGCGTGGTGAGAAGAGAAGAAAGGTGTGGCTCTCATATAAATGGAGCCACAGCTCTAGGGCAAGATTAGCCTGCAGAATCAGGAAATATGAATATTGCTCAGAGCTACATCTTGTGCTCTGATGAAATGCTGAGAATAATTTCCACATGAAGAATATATTTGTTGCCTGACGACTTCATTTGGAAGAGCAATTTCTGTCGGTTACATATTGGGTAATGTTTGCACTCCATAACTCCATTTTCTGTAATTGGTTCTCTTGTTTTTTGAAGCACAAATAAAGTTTTTGTTCTCATTTTAAATGATCCAGTAAGTATTTTGACAGGCATACTTATTTGCCTATCATAATGGCCTATTGCATAATGGCTTTGAAATTACTTTTGACACTAGTGGGTTAATTTACACAACCAAGGAGCACCTGTGATAAGGAAAATAATACTGGTTTAGTTCTTCCTTCATTGTTTGTCTGTATACTTGAGGATCAAATCAGGGCATTTGGATTGCTGCCTGACAAGGTGTAGTAATTACCGACAGGGGGAAAAATACTATTCTTTGTAAGAATTCAGTATAAGTTGTTATAGTACCATTGTGATGGAGGTGTTCCTCGCTATTATTAGAAATATGTTTCCTGGTCATGCTGTGTGATGGAATTGAGAATTTCATCACCCTCTGACATGACCAAGAACATAATCAAAGGACAAGGCTATAGAGTTGGGCACTTCCTGGTTCTTCGGGCTCCTTTTGAGTCCTATGGGGAAAATGTAAACGAGCTACAATATAGGACACTGCTGAAAGGGAGAAAAAGCTGCTTCTCATCCGTGTTACCCCTTTTACTTTCTCCCACATAATTTAATGACTATTCTTTATTGCTATGGAGAAAAATAAAATGCTGTGCTTGGGAGCAATAGGATAATAGAGGCCTGGAACTCTGTAAGGGTGCCGTGTCTGACTTCCACTCATTGGCAGTTTCAGAGTTGTGGGGAGGGGCAATATGTTTCACATACAAAAAGCCCCAGGAGCTGGTTTGGGGAGCATTGATTCTTTATACAGCCCTATGTGGAATGTGACTCTGGATTAGGAAAGCAGAAGCATTCCTTACCTGCTCCTTAGGAAAGCATTGTTTTCGGTTACCCCAAGGCATGGCTTGGCTTGGGAAAAGAAGACCTGATCCTGCCTTTTGGTGTGTCCCAATGGTGGATGGGAAGGTGTAGAATGGGATGAGAAGAAGTAAGCAATTGGGGAAAGAACTGTGACTCTTCATCCCTTGCTCTTCCCTGTGTGTCAGACTTGATGGGCCTTCAGCTAGTATACAATATTACAAAGCATTAAAGATACAAAAGGGAAAGGTGTTTCTGACTTCTGCTAGGAGAAGTATATGCAACTTAATTTGGATAGAATTGACTTGATGACACAGTAGTTCACGGACATTGTACAAGTCTCTTGGCAGATACATTTTTGAGCCATTTTGGGGAGTCAAAATTTAAGTTTATAGGATGGACCAAAGCTCCTACAAAATTTTGGTCATTATATTCCTACAAAGAAACATCATATGGCTAACTCCCAAACCTTAATTTTGACTTCTTGTAGTTTTAACACTGGATAGAAAAATAGTGAGATTTTAGACTCTTAAACACGTTGCCCTGGTTTTTTCCAGTTTATCTCCATGAAAATTACAGATTTCTTTTAAAAAAACAACTAAGAGTTTCAGGAACATGATATGTACCTGCATGCAGTACACGTTGCTGATCTTTGTTGTACAAGTTCCAATATATCCTTTTGTTTCAAAAGTTATATGAGGTAAATGATACAGTGTGATGACAAAAGATTTAATGCGCTTTAGGACACTACAAAAGATGTCTCATTGACACTTGAAGAGGTGAGCCATTCTTTGCCATTCCTGTTAGAAATCAGGTGCAATTAACTTCAGATATGTCAAAACATGTTTCATTCCTTGCTTGTGAAAGAAATCCGAGTTTGACTCTTCCTTTATGTTGGGAAATCCTGTATCATGTAAATTCCCATGATAAAGGTAAACAGTGGGAGATAATCTTAACCAAATACTGTATCCACAGACTGGTGCACTTGCTCATCTATCTCTCTCACTACATTCTGGTTGTGTTTATTTTAAAATGTTCCAGTTTTAAAAATATTTTAGTTTTTAAAAAAACATTTTATAATTACTCTTGAGTAAATCAGATTGGTTTCTGTTTGCACCAGCACATTTGCAACTAGCTTCCCAGCCTGTGCTTATTAAGGCTCCATCTTTATCATCTGGCAAACACAAATTATCTTATTTGCTTGAAAGAAAGATCTATGGGATCCCATCTCCCATAGAACATTCCTAGATCTTATACTAGCCATGATAGGTGTTCCCAAATGTTTCACTAAGATAGTTGGTCTGACCTCAAAAGGCTGGTAAGTTTTTTTTTTCTTTAAAACCATGTATCATTGTAACAAACTTGCTTACAGTGTGAATGGAAAAATTCAGGAGATTTTTCGGTCTTTTCAGTTCCGTTCTTCAGGTTACATTCTGTGGAGCTTGAAAACGTGCTAGAATGTTTTCGTAGTAGGCCACCTGTGTGCTACGCTTTGAAGATAACGCCACTATATGAATGATTATGCAATATATTTTCTGTTTTCAGTGCTCTAGTTATAGCTGCAATATTTGACCGTGATATTAATTGCAGAAGAGCTGCATCGGTAAGTTGTGATTTTGCATGTTTCTTTAAAAGTTTCTTGTTTCATGTATGGCACTACAATAATATAGCCTTCCTGGGCAGTGCCTTCTGGAAGGCTTTTCCTAATAGATAAACTAAGGCCCCGATCACTGTTCCCCAGTAAGGTGCATGGTGGTGTGGCCGCACACTTCCCAGTGAAGCTCCACACAGTGTAGAACTTAGCAACCCGGGAGTTCATGATGTCATCGCTGAATGTCCAAAGGTGACATTGTGACTCATCCTAATCCACACAATGTGAAAGGGTCTGTGCACTGGCGCGGACCCAATAGAGGCAACACTGGCCCCAATACTGTTGGGCCCCAATACTATCAAAATGCTATCAGAACTAGCATTCCAGCAGCGGGAGGCCTTTATGGTGGTGCAAAAGCCAGGCTGCTGCCACATGCTTCTGGGCTGCTGCTGCCGCAAACAGGAAGTGGAGCGGCGCGAGTAGTGGCAGCCTCTGCCGGTGTTGATAAGTAGCCTCTGCCAGTGTTGATAAGTTGGTGGTGGAGGTGTTTCGTGGGTGAGGAGGGCCGGGGGGAGTTTAGGGGGAGGGCAGAAAGCAGGGAGGGGGAATTTTGGGGTGGGGAAGGGAAGGGTGGGGTAGATCCTGGTGGCAGTGACTTGCACCAGGATCCTATCCCCTCTTTTCCAGGCCACCCCACTCGTTGCTGGCATAGGTCTAAGGAGACCTGTGGGCAATTGGGCAGCCTTCGGGGGGGGGGGGTGTAAGTAAAAAATATTTTTACTTCCTGGTAGCTGATCGATCATCCTCCACACCATTCCCCACGTGGCTGCATTGGCACTAACGGTGGGGGATAGGATTGGGCAGTTAATGTGCTGAAGGTTTCAGTCTTTTTTTAAATAATTGTTTGGTGTTTTGAGATACATATGTATGTATTGTAATGAAATATTTAGCAGATTATCCTTTTGGGCACGATTTGTGGAAATTTAGGATATAAATTAAAAGTGATTAGATGACATTTAAGTTTTAAATCCATTATTCTTTTCCTATCAGTGAGGAAGGTGAATTAGGGTGTCCCTTTTTCTTTCTACTTGTCGGCTGTAACTTGACTCCTACTGTGTTTTGTGCCAATATGTGGACTAAGAATATGAAACATGTAAATTATCTGGATCCTTTTGTCTTTGATGTGTATCCCGTATGGAAATAAGTTGTGCATTGTGTTGAGCTGTTTTTCTCTCTTACCGTCTAGTATGGCTCTCGCAAGGACATATGCACAAGAGCCAAACAGCCATGGTCAAGTGCTTTTTCTTTAGACTTAAAATAGGCTCTCTCATAGCTTGAGGATGAGAAAATCTGGTGTGGAGAAATCAGTCTTTGGCGCTTTACTCATACTTATTCTTTCATGATGGGTTGTGTTGTAATCATAGCTGCAGGCTAACACTGCATACAGTCAACCTTTCATGTCTAACTCTACCAACACTCTTTGTTGCAACTAATAATTGTATGAAGTTGAAAACTACAACTGCTTAGGAAAAAGTCTGTGGAAATTAGGTACTCACTGCTACAAAATCTAACTTAGGATGTGTTTTCTTAAAATATTTATATACACAATAGTCGTTTTTCGTAACTGATATAACACTTTTACATGTGCAGTGTTGTTTGTCCTTGAAATAATTTTGAGAGAGAGGCTGCTATTCCCATTTTACAGATGAGGAGCCAAGAATGACTTGCTAAGCAAGTTCATAGATGAGCTGAATTGGGATTTCAACCTAAGTCTGCCTGATCCAAGTACAGTACTGGATGTGGCTCTCTCAAATAAATTTGACACGCTCTATCCATAACCTTTCTAAAAAGAAACCCAAGAATACTTTCCTTGGGCTATGGAAAGCAGTTGCCACTTGCTTCTTTCCCTTCACCACTCAAGCACCTCCCCAGGTTGATGGAGGGCAGAGAGAGGGGTTTCTTCCTTCTATCCGAACCTCTTTTATCAACTATGTATGTGTTTGTATGTGTGTAATGCATGGTGTTTGTGTTTGTGTGTATATGAATGAAGGGTTCACCTTCCTCTGCCCCATTCCCTCCATCAACACACACATGTACATGTACATGTATGCCACATGTGAGAATTTTCACAGGTCCTCATTTGTTTATAACAAATGATCACCATGTTTTGCTTAGCTAATATATTTTGGGGGGGCACCCGACAGGACGCTGCCCCGGGTGCCCCCGGCTCTGCCCCCTGTTGCAGCCGGCTCCACTCCAAGGCCTTCTCCCGGCCTCGGAGACTCCTGAGGGAAAAGGAACGGTCTGCACATGCGCGAAAAACGTTATAAATAACGTTGTGATGCAGTGGGCCTTCGTCAGAAGGCCCATGCGCGTCGGCCTTGGAGTGGAGCCTCCGGAGGGCAACGCGCGCGTGGGTTCGTGCGTCACCCTCTGCGCACGTCACCCTCCGTCGGCCCGCCCGCCCGCGTCGCCCTTCGGCGGCCCATCCTGCGCACTTCGCAATAGCGACGCGCCTGGCAAGAAGAGCTCTGTGTGGAGCTGGATACGCTTTTTAAAATCCCTGCATCTATTAATTATGTGCAAACCCTAGCAAAATGTCACTGTATGGAATCTGGTACGTCACATGGTTGAGAAGTTTGCTGTTTACAACTACTAGCACTAGAAGTTTTCTAAAGATCTTAGAAACTACACTTTCTGAATATGTATAAAATAAAAACCCATGTGATGCCCATATGCAGCTTGGTTAGTGGGCATATCGCACATTTAATTTGAAAGTACAATTCCCTTCATATTAATAAGGATTAAATTGTTCAATAAGGAGCCAGTAGCTGAAAGGTTTGCTATTATTTAAATGAATGTAGCTTTTTCCCATGACATAACAAAAGATATTCGGCAGAAATAAGTACCCACTAGCATTTTGGATATCTCCCAGCAGTTCAAGCTAAGACAGATTTAACATGACTCAACACCAAAAATAAAGATTAATTTAGTAACCAATTCCCTCCCTCGTCTTCCCAACAGTCATAGTTTCATTCAGATTTAATCTGCATATTGCAATGGTTTTATATGCCTGCTGAATTGATTTTTTCCCCCAAATTGTTATTTTGAGAGAATGGAACAAATTGATGAGCATAATTTATGTAGTTTAAGACTTGTTAATTTGAAATGATAGGCATGCTGTACTATGAAATTAAAAATACACTGAATTGACCTAAATATGTGCTCAGTTTTCTTTTGAAGTCTGTGGGAATTGATTTCACTTACCTGAGAAGTTGGAAACGAGCTGAGTTGCCATCTTTTTGGTACCTTGTAATGGAAGAAAAAGCAATTTAAAGACAGTTTCTGCTTCTTAGTAAATGGAGACAACTGTGTTTATTGTTAAATTAGGCAAATTCAAAGAGAAACTCTCCTGAAGCATAATTATGATTTATTCAACCTGAATTATTAATCGTAGATTTTTTTCTTGGAAAAACTATGGTCTAACCATTCGTTCTTTCAGTGTGTCTTTGTTCAGATATGATTTTTTAAAAAAAACTATTAGTACAGAAAAAGCATAAATTAATTGTAAAGAAGAGAATGTGTCTGGTAAGATCTTTGAAAATGTATTAATTTGTACAAGTGAATTTGCCTCTTACTGTACTGCAAAGATGGTAACTCACAGCCCATTTTCAAAACTTGGTGTTGCAGAAAAAGTATGCTTTATCCTAACCATTTAACTCCAGGCTACTTCAGCATAAGCAAACCATGGTGCTATGCTGCCATTTCAAGAATGCTGCTTTGATATTGTGGGCAGATATTATAGTCGGAATGTATTGTATAGTGTATTGAAGCTCCACTGAAGAATTATATGAAATAGCCCCCAGAATTCTCCCTGCCTTTCCACTCTAACTTTGCTTGTATAGTCACATTGGCAGGGTATATAAATACTAGTACACGCCTTGGACAACTGTGCATTCACAAGTAATCCAGTCACCCAATACTTATTGGTACTGTAAAAAAGGTAAAGGTGACCCCTGACAATTAAGTCCAGTCGTGTCTGACTCTAGGGTGTGGTGCTCATCCCCATTTCAAAGCCGAAGATGCCTCCGTGGTCATGTGGTCGGCATGACTCTCCTTGCTGCAGCGTGTAGCATGCGGCTGGAACATGGAGCGCTGTTTACCTTCCTGCAAGCAGTACCTATTTATCTACTCGCATTAACATGCTTTGGAACTGCTAGGTTGGCAGGAGCTGGCCAAGCAACGAGAGCTCACCCCATTGTAACAGCCATGCTCCGCCTGAGACAAGGTCTTTATTACCTCATTAACTCATGCCAGTGAATGAACTCTCTCTGCTCAGGCCCAAAGTAGCATGCCTGTCACTGCTCATTAAGAGGTGTTAGCCAGGAACTGTTCTCCTCCCCCTTTCTTAGCAGTGAAGAGAGTCTACATGAACTGTCAGGGGTTGCAAGACTTTGGTAGCTCTAGGGAGCCCTCTGTATACTCCTTGTTATATATCTTCTGTTCTTTCTAATGATTGAAAGCCAAAGAAACATTCTGAATTAAAAGAAATAAATCTCAAAGCCTGGCAATTGAACATATATTTAAATCCAAATGTTTTGAGGAGCAAAATGTATTATGACAGTGAGGGCAGTGAAGCCAGGAACATTTCAGCCAAGCCACTGTCAACAATCTTCTCACGTAGTTTTTGAAAGGAGAAGGAGTGTCAGAGTCAGCAAGGTTGAAATCTGAAAACTTAAGATTTACCACACGCATGCTTTCCGGAAGTTGGAAAACCACCCTGCCTCGGTACTTATATTCTGAGGGCATTGCGTTTTCATTTCTAGTGGAAAGCCTTGTGTCAGCAATAAAGGCCATTTTTGTGGGTGTGACTAGTTTTAATAAACATGCATTCTTAAAATGTTGGCATGTAACATGCAGATTTAAAAGAGCATTAACACATAAAGCAGCAGTGACAACAGCTTATTGAGAGCGTAGTCAGCCAACAAAGCCAACTTTACTTTTTGAAATAAAGCCCATGGGTCATTTATACTGCTGTATGTTTGTTTTGAATTCATGATCTGGTGTTTATCTGCAAGCAAACCTGACTCATTTTTGTACATTTGTTATCTTTGTTCTTAGGCTGCCTTCCAGGAGAATGTTGGTAGACAGGTACAGTAACTTAAACACCCTTTCATTTAATTTCTTGTAAATCTACTGTAGCATAAAATTAATTGTAGGCATTTTTGTCTCTTGTAGAAGAATGAGGAAGGCTTGGTGAATTTGGATAAATTGTTTTAAAATGCTCATAGTAATGCTTCTTGTGTACCTATTTAAAATATAATTATGAGGTTTACATAATTCTGGGAAAGAGCCTTCAGCTTCTTAAAAGGCAGTGTACCAAATGGTCCTTTCAATCAGTGCAGTGCTAAAGCTAACTGAAGTTGAGATCAGCGAGCTGTTAATGGATTTTGTCTAGAGCAGGGGTTCTCAACCAGTGGTACTACTAGTACTACCAGCGGTACTTTGGCTGACTGCTGGTGGTGTTCGGATCACCAGACCACCGGAATCCCACTCCAACACAGTGCTTTTGGCAGGAAGTTTTCACTCCCAAGCTTCTGCCTTTGGCCGAGCCTCTCGAACGCTGAGAAGGGCCGTCCCAGCCATCCAGAGCCTCTTACCTGTGTTTTCTGGCCTCCGAAAACCTGGAAGTAACTGGTGATGATGTCATCACCATTAACTTCTGGTGGTACATGGCAGGAGAGTGGTGCCGGAGGTGGTACTTGGCTGGGAAGTGGTTGAGAACCCCTGGTCTAGAGCTGTGTATAGAAAATTATTCCTGCAGAGCAACTTCCCCTTACTGCTACTGTTGCACTAGGCCTGATTCAGTTGTAGTTAACATAGCTGTATAACTGTAACTGAGGTGTGTTTTGTGGGTGGGCGGGCAACTTTCTTGGAGAAGAAAAATACTTTTTCCTGATTCAAAAGAGCAGGAGCCTCCCTTGTCTCATACAAATCAATAGTTGGGAAATTACTACACCACAATGCAAGCATCCTCTGTTCTGGTCAACTTCACTCTTAAGGGTGCCCCGGAAAGAAACGAAAAATGCTCTTGGATGTACTGGAAAAAGGGAGTGTGTACCCAAATAATTTTTTATTTTTATTTTTAAATAAATTTTATTTTTAAATAAAAATGTATTATTGAAATATTGTGGCATTGATATATGAAAGTAGCTTGCTTTGCAATATTTTATTTTTTCTTGGAGCTATGTGGTAAGTATTGAATATATGCACATTTTCTAAGTCTTAAGATAACTTTACAAATACCTTTTCTGAGCATGAATGGTGGTTGTTTGCTACCAAACACATTAGGGGTCCTTTTTAAAAAGGTGTCCATGATAATGATGGCTATACATCCATTCTGTATCATGCTTTAAAAACAACAATAAACATTGAGAAATTTTAAAAGCTGCTCCTTGCAGGGCACATGTTTTCAACAGCTGTACAAGCTTCTGTTCAGACAGTGTTGGTTGTGCTGCAGGGAGCTAGTTTCAGCTTTCCCCAGCCTGGTAATTGCTCACAGTGCTTCAGAAGTGTGCAAGATCAGAGATGAAGAGGTCACGGCAAGACAGAAGAAATGAATGTGTACACTGTGATAGCCAGTGATAGCTGGAAAGTTACTGAATGTAGCTTAAATGACAATTCTAGTTATATGCCATCCTGGTGGCTTTGTCTCAAAGTGTTGGGTATCCTGCCATCATATCTTGTCAGTAGGTATTAGCTTGGAGCTGCGACAAACCCCTTAATGTGGATAATATAATATTGATAATGTGATGAACCCCTTAATGTTGTCCCCCCCTCCTCTGCTATCTACTTTGTGTCTGTCGCAATTTGTAAGCCCTTGAGGTTGGACCTGGTCTTTTCACTCTGCATGAGGCACTGTGTACATTGATGTCGCTGTGTGATTCATTAATTATAATGTGGAAACCTCTTTTTCCAGAGCTGTATCTCTGTTCCTCCCTTCATCCTTTAAAAATATCTTTCTATAATCTTCATTCTTAAGGGGAATGACTCTTGGTAATTTTTGTAAAAATTCTTTTCCCTGCTGTTTCTGTTTTGAGATTTGAAATAGTTTTAATGTGATTTTATTTCTGTTGTACAAAATGCCTTTACAACTTCGTAAAATGTTCACCAAAGAGAATAAGAGACTGGTCTCTGCATTTTAAGCTTACTGGTTCTGTGTGGGGCGGGGGGACACACACCATACATATCTTGTTCATGCTCAAATCAATATGGATGTGACACCTCCAACTATATTTTGAAGTCCATTATGTTATGTTGCCTTAGTTTCCATTCCTTGTAATTGCTATTCAGGAAGTATGACAATACAGCAAGGGTAAAATGAAGTTATTCCTATATTTGAAAACTTGTCTGTACAGTAATAGCTCCAGGGACACATTCCCTGAAAGTTGAGCACTCCATGAAATAGCTCTAGGGAAATAGGGAGACATTGTTGACAATGAGGCAGGAAACTATGCTGATTGGCTCTGTGCTACCCAGAATGCACTGCTCTCATTGGTTACAGTAGCTGTCAATCACTCCCAGTATGAAGAACACTATAGTGCAGTGGGTCCCAAACTTAGTGCCGCAGGATGCTCACTGTCCAAGCCTTTGCTCGAAGTCGGCGGTTCAACCCATTCCGTGTTGTCATCGCTCAGCATTTCGAACATAAAGTGGCCCTGAAGACCGTGGAGCAGAGCATCTTGGTGGGCAGGTGCCGAGCTCCGCGTCTGCGGCACAATGGGTGCCGTGACTGCGGTAAGTTTTGGGAACCACTGCTGTAGTGAAACAACGCTAAAGTGATGTTATGAGATTATTACTGTACTTCTTGCAGATGTCTGAAGTCCACTAGAACATATTCTGGGCAATGGGAGAAGCTATTTTCTTATTAATCAACATAGAAAACAATTTATGGGCACAGTAGACAGTCTGAATCTTAATAAAAATGACATGATATTCTCAAACGCTCTGCTGTGTAAAAAAAGTACAGCCATTCATTGTTTCTCACTATCATTTGGATCATATGTGCACCGAATGAACAAATGTATCATTATTTCAAAATCGTGCAAAAGTAGGGATTTCCAAACTGACAAGCATGTTTATCAAGCACCCCATATACTTGTTTATTGGATATTTCTCTCTAAATGAAAAATTGTGGCTTCCTTCTCCCAATGGTTGCTTTGAGGGAAAAACCTGACATTGTTGAGGCTGAATCCATGGTGTCAATGATGTGTTTTCCCAAAGAGCAAGAAATATGAAATACATATCTTCCTTTTATTGGATTACCTGTTGGTGGAAGACAGACAGACAAAATCAAAAGCTTTAGAATTCATGTAATCTTCCTTCAGGATAAAAGAGATTAAATTAAAGCATACATTCAAAATTTAAAAGAGAAAGGAGAGAGTAGTAGTGTTGAAAGCCATTTCATTTTGAAGAGTGGTTTAGCTGTAAATTAATAACTAGCAACAATTAGTGCAATCCTATGCGGTGCAATCCTATGCAGTGCAGTAATGCACTGCATTCCTATCTATGTTTACTTGAAAGTAAGTTCCATTTGGCATAGGAGTACCATTTTTTTTGAATAATCCCTTGTGCTATTGTAATGTATTATTAAGTGCCCCACCTCCATAATTATGAGAATTTGAAATGTTTTTGTGTTCTTGTCCTCTTGGGCACCTGTTCCTCTGTGAATCATTTATTTAACATTAGGGTTTAGTCTTTCTGCATACAAGTACTGAGGTGCCTAGGGTTTTTTTTAATTAAAAATAAACCCAAACTCACCCCCAAAAGCGCCTTTTAAATACATGATACCTTTTAAAATTTGCTTCCTTAGTATTCTGTCAGTTTCATCACTACATATCTAAAGCTTATTTTAGAATAAGTCCCACCTCTCTTTATTTTTTTAAAAAGTTTTTATTTGCCTCAGTACTTACAAACAACAACAACAAGAAAACACAAAAAGAGAAACATGCAAAACTACAACAAATTAATTAAAGTGGCTTTATCTGCGTATTTTTGATATGCTAAATTTTAATGTGTTTGGCTAGTAATCAAATTGCTTATTGAGCCTTTCGAACTTGCAGTTGAGATTTCTGTTTGTGGATGCAGAAGGATCAGTAGGATCCTCTTTAAACATGCTTTCTGTGTGAGTTGAGTATGCGATGATGTTTTTCCTCTGTGTTCAAGAGAGCAGTTGTGAGGCTAGGGAGAGATCAAGATGCTTCATTTTGGAGAATAGACATAGTCTACATAATTGCTCAAGAGGAATGTGGTAGGAAGGGACAGCACAAAAACGTGAAAAATAAATATTCCTTAGGAGTGCAGCTGCTCTGCAACAGTATCCATGACATTCTTTAAGGTATCCAAGTAACATGTTTCATAGAAGGGTTTTCTTCTCATTTCTAAGGTCAAGCCAGTGAATTTGTTCACTTAGAATTACGACTGTGAAGTTTTGTACAGACTATCCATAATAGGCTATGGAAGTGTTAACTTAGTTTGGCTAGCTAGCAACAGGATACAGTATGTTGAGTACTAACAACCCCTCCATATTATTTGGTTCTGTTGGAAAGAAATATGATAACCAAGATGTTTGCAAAGGGAACATATGGGTTGAAGCAAAATTCATGATTTGGTATCCTGGACCTCTTCAGACTTGATCTATAGCCACATTTGACCCTAGGTTTGAATCTTGGTGTTTTTTTTTCCTAGTACTTGTTCATGCTTGGTACATTCAGTTCTTGCTGCCTTAGGGTTTTGCCAACTTTTGCATTTAATATCAATTGACTCCCACTGGGTCTGAAACTCAAACCACTCCCTTAAGTGTCTCTGCACCCTGGGGTGGCTTTTACCACACCCTCCATTGACTGTTTCCTACTGAGGTAGCAAAACAGTCTGGTTCACCTGGTGAATGTGCTTGTGCTGGTTATGACACCACATTGTCAGGAAATGTTGCTTAAGCATGCAGTTTAGCGTAGTCCTTCATTCTCGCAACATAAACTCTGGCATTTCTTTTTTCCAACGAAGTGACTTAACCCATTTGGTCCATATTGGCAGATCTTCCCTTTTGTTTGTTGCACTTAAACATGTGCAGTCCCACCCAGATAACCCTTTGCAGCTGCATTGTATGCTTGATACCCCAGGTAGTGGAATCTTGTATATCACCTCTTCTTTACGTGTACACATAAAAATGTTTTGTGGCTTCTTTAAAAAAAAGTTTCCCCCCTCCTCCTTATAAGTGGAAAGGTGTGATGAAGAAAACTTTTGAATTGAAGGGAGAAAGAAGAGGGGAGGACACTGTCTGTGACCTGTCCCAGTAGAACTCTGGTAAAGGTGTAGAACATTGTTCTATGTGTTGTCACACCAGATATTTTAGTAATCACAAAGCTTCTCATCTCATCATTTAGCACTGGTATGAGTAAACACCCCGCTCTGACTTCATCCTATTTCAAGTAGGCGGTTTTCTCAGTTCCCATATGTGCAGCATTGCTTTGGCTGATCCTAACGAAATTTGTTGTGGAGAAAAAAGTTTGTCATGCCTGAATTTCAAATAGCTTCATTCTGTCAACTAAATAAAAAGATCTTGCAAACGTACATGGAATTATATATATGAATATGATCTACATGTTTATTTCTTTTTTTGTGTGTGTTACATGTGTTAAGTCTAATGGCGTCGTCTGATGTGGGGCGGTGGGCCCCAGGGCGTAGGGCGCCGAGGCTCTGGGGGGGGGCCCTCCTTAGGTTTCGGTTTCGAAACATAAAATTTGTGCTTTTTTAAAGTGTTTTTTACTGTTTTCCAGGGGCAGTGTTAAAGGGGCGTGTGTGTGTGTGTGTGTGTGTGTGTGTGTGTGTGTATGTGTGTGTGCGCTTTTCCTCCCACTTATCTTTTGTGTGGAGCCGAATCCAGCGCCCTTCCTCTGCCTGCGCCGGGTGCGAACTCCGTAAAGCGCCCAGCAGCGCTTTCTACAGCTCGCGCAGGCGCCGAACGTTGATTGTTCTGCGCCTGCGCGAACTGGCTGGGCGTTTTACGGAGTCCGCGCCGGGCGCAGACAGAAGAAGGGCGCTGGAATCAATCAGCAGCGCTTTCTACAGCTCGTGCAGGCGCAGAACAAGCGACGTTCTGTGCCTGCGCGAGCTGTAGAAAGCGCTGCTGGGCGCTTTACGGACTAGTTCGCGCCCGGCACAGGCATTCGGCTCCATACACAAGATAAGTGGGGGAAAAGCGCGCACACACGCGCGCGCGCGCACACACGCACACACACACAGATGCCCCTTTAACACTAACAACCCCCCCCCCCCGGAAAACTTTAAAAACCAGTTTAAAAAAGCACAAATTTTAGGTTTCGAAACCGAAACCTAAAATTGACAGTTTTATTGGGGGGCTCCAGAGGGGCTGCCCCAACCTCGGGGGCGCCTGGCGACGCCTCTGCTAAGTCCATTAAGCAAGTGTAACCCTCTCTCCAGACATTTCTCTGTTGTGGACATGTTTGCAGCAATAGTTGTCTATATATACTGTACTTGTTTGCACAGTTGTAGGTGTCCCCCGCTTAATGACAGGGATACATTCTGAAATCCCCGTCATAAAGTGACTTCATTAAGCGGGTCTTGCTGTGCTTTTGAAGTTCAACACTATGCTTAAAGCTCCAGCAATCTTGCCTATTAGCTGTTTGGCTTTAGGTAAGGGCTTTGAAGTTCAGCGCTGTGCATAAAGCCCCAAACAGCTGATGAGCTGGGACTTTTAAAAGACGCGTCTTTTTAAATCCTTTGCTCTTTTTACTGGGGACCTCCGTCATATGTCCAGATTGTCGTTAAGTGATCCGTCATTAAGCAGGGGACACCTGTATTGTATTGTGTTTATTGTGGTGAAGCCTGTCTCCCAGAAACAACAGATGCAACAGGCTGGGAGGAGGATGGAGGGGGGAAATGGTCAGTCATTTGTGAATGAGTTGGAGGTTGAAGAGATGTGACAATTGGTCTGAAGCATTTGAGTGTACATATGAAAGGAGAGGAAGCAATCTAGTCTGTTCCAAAGGAGTAGTTGGAGAGGAAACAGTTTATTATTAGCTGGGTACAAGTGTGCCCTTCAAGCATTTTACCCTCTTAATTGAGTCTGCAAGGGGATGGAGTGAGTAGCCAGAGAGTGTATGTGTGTGCATGCGTATCCTATCTATCTCTGAAACCAGGCAGTCCAATCCTACCTAACTTTCCCTGCACCAATGCAGTGGTATCAGTGCGGGCTACGCTGCATCCTGAGGAAGGAAGTAGGAGGTGGAAGGTCTGCTCAAGGTAAAGGGACATTTGCCCCTTGCCCTGGGGAAAGCCCAGCCCCTGCAACGGGTCTACTCAGACCTGCGCCTGGCATATGTTCCAAAATGCTACATGTTCCAAAAATTCAGCTTCACTCTTTTAATTGTTCCGTCCTTTGCAGTAACAAACAGGGGTTTTGGGGGTGGGTGGGAGGGGAGGGATATAATTCAAAGTATACAGTTCATGAACAGGAGAAGATGGCAAACTGTTCCACTTGGTGAAGGATGAAATGTGATGTCATGTCATTATTATCCAACTATATTTAGTAACAATTGCCATGAGATACTTTTCATTTCTTTCTCTTGACTCCCCCTCTTTTGTGCAACCTTGCTTGAGGGGTGCTCCAGGAATCCCGAGACATGTTTGAGAATGGGATGGAGACTTGGTGGTGAAGCTGGAGATGGCAGGTGGACAGAGTTGGGGGGAGACTTTGAGCACCCCTGCTTTTGTGTAAACCCCCCCCCAAAGAGATAGAAATAGCCCGCAAAGTTGAGAGGCAGTTTGAGAGAAACAGGTGGGTGGCATGCCAAGACAGATGAGTGGTGTTTCTGTGAGACAGGAATAAGGATAGGAAGTGGGGAGAGAAGGAGTAGGCGACGTAGAGAGCATGCATGATGGGGGAGAGGGACACAGGAGTGAAAGGGAAATCCAAAGTCCACTGCTTTGAGGGAAGGCTGGTATGTGTTTGTATTTTCTAGCCAAGGCTTTGATTGCAGGCCTGTAGTCTTGAGTTTAAGGAGCAGGTCATTTCATACACCATAAATTCAGGTGAGAGTATGAAGTTGAGTTTTACACTGAAAGAGAAGCCTTCGCTTCTGTGACAGAAAACTTGCCAGTGAGAAGGAACTAGGCCAGAGACCTACCTTCTTTCTGTGGGAGGAGTTCTAAGCTATTCCTTGCACCTTAAGAGGAATAGTCATTAATTATTATGGGTGTATCTGATCCATTTTTAAAATCAGTTCTGTACTATGGTGCAATTTCTAAGTTCGACTGGCAAAAACATACAGTACTTGGATATTCCTTCTTACATTTTCTTTGGGAAGTTATTGGAAGTGGAAAACCTAACTACCAAGCAGAAAAGCATACTTTCTTTAGCAAGGCAATAAAAGCTCTCATGTTAACCTCACCTGTGTTCGGGTTTCTCCCACAGTGAGCAATATCCTACAGTGGAAGTATGCGTATATTTATAAAGCGCTTATAAAATGTCTACAGCCTGTACATTCACACAACAGCAAATTTGGGTTTATTGGGTTCTATTAAATTTCATTTTTTCTTCACTGTCTCAAGGTGGTGTAACGTGTCGCCTAGCAGGAAAGGTTTATTGTTCCATAATATGATAGTGAAGCAAATCAATGTCAGCTGATCAGAATGTCAGCTATCTGACCTATATATCAACCATTAGGAGTGACACAGTGAATTTTCAAGCAATGATTACATACGCCAAGGTGTGTTAGAAGATTGAGGGTTGAAAACCAAATGTTTAATCCTCAGAACAATAATCATCCACATGACTCCTGCAAGGAAAAGGCTGATTGCAGCTCTAAAATGCTACATGTTTGCTGCTTTAAACAAAGGGAGGGACTGCAGCTCAGTGGTGGAGCACTTATAGGGCAGAGAGAATTTTTTGTCTGAAACCCTACTGAGCGGCTGCCAGTCAGCATCTGCAATACTGAGCTAGATGGAACAGTGCTCTGACTCAGTATAAGACAGGTTTGATTTTTTTTCTAAGCCTCGTTAATCTTGTGGGGGGGGGGGGAGAGAAGAGGAAGCAAAAACCTACAGATTTGAACCCAAAGTTCCTGGTCTTCTCTATATGTTGTATTGGGGACTGAGGTATTCCTGCACATACCACCCCAGACATCAATGCTCATGTGCACATAACTCCTTGCTTATATGTTCATGTATATACTGTGTGTGATATGAAATATAAACGTTCTTAGACACATTTTTAAATATTCTTAATTTTCAAAGTCAAATCTGGCTTTGGATAATTGCTTAACAGCACAATTCTGCGCAAGGTACGGGCAGCAGACCTTGCGTTCCGCCACCCGGAGTAGTCACAAATGTGCCGTAAAACACGTTTGCGGACTACTTTAGAGCTGGGAAGGCTGGCACAAGGCTGGCCTTCCCAGCTCCGCTGGCCGAGGACTAGACCCGCCGCCGGACCCAGGTAGGTCTGGATCCAGCGGGCAGGAGAGGGAGGGGCGGTGGAGGCGGGGGAGGGGTGGCGGAGCTGGGAGGGCAGCCATAGACTCAGCCGCCCAGGGCGAGGGCATGGCGTCCACCATATCCCGGTCCCCGTCGGGCGGCGGGGCCTTTACACGGCCTCCGACTTCCGCCAGCAAAATAGCTGACGGAAATCCGAGGAGGCCTAACGGCCCCAGCCGTGTTTACACTCGGGGAAGGGGACAAGCATTCCCTTCCCCGTGTATACTTTCTGCCGCGGTCTGCCTGCTGCAGGATCAGGATCTGGTGGGCGGCCTCAGCCGCCCAGCAGATCCTTAAGTAGTTGACGGGCAGCCCAATCCTATGTGGTCATATTGAGACAAATGACAAATCAGATAGATCCCATAGATTTGAAAAACCCCACCTCCAAACCACCTAGGGGTCAGGTGAAACTGTGAATGGGAATGTTTGCAGAGGACAGAGGAGGTAGTACTGTCAAAATGGTTAATTGTATGGCTGAGTATTGTGAATAGGTATGCCTGAAAGTGAACACAAGAAGAGTTCTGCTATATCAGGCTAAAGACCCACGTAGTCAAGCATCCTGTTCCTCACAGCAGCCAATCGAATGCTTCTGAGAAGCCCACAAGCAGGGGATAAAGGTATTTCCCTGTCCTGCATTGCTCCCCACAACTGGTATTCAGAGGCATATTGCCTCTGATATAGCATATAGTAAGCATTATGAGTAGTCTTTGTTAGACTGTGGCATTATGAGTAGTCTTTGTTAGACTAATCTTGCACTGGGTCGGCACAGCACGTCCTACACCGGCCCAGAGCTGTTGCAAAAGCTGCCGTAAGGCAGTTGCACTGGCTATAGGCTGGCACAGAGGCCTATACTGGCCCCAGAGTACCAGATCTGCAGGGTTGGCAGTGGAGAAAAGCTCTGTGCCGCTCGGTGCAGAGACGTTCCGGGGCGGGGGAGGGCGGCAGCAGGGGTAGACTGGACTGGACAGGGGAGTGAGATTGGGCAGGGGAGTGAGATACTGCTGGGCAGGGGAGTGAGATCCTAACCCCCCCTTCCCTAGGGGTAATTAAGAAAAGAACTGCATATAAAATAAATGAATGGTATAGGTTAGCAGTGAATGGTATAGGTTAGTAGAGGAACCGACTATGTACTGTATGTGAGAAAGTGGCATACAAATGGGACATGTAAGTAGTGTGAGCCAAGGGACAGTACTCCAGAGTATTCTGGTAAAGAACTATAATGTCATCTAAGTAAAGGAAAAATAAGAAAAGTATTTAAAATATTAATTGTAATATTAAGTCTGCCTTCTTAAACCCAGGGAGTAAATTCCATTGAACTTCTGAGTTAGTATGCTTATGGTTGTGCTGTTGACATGCTGCTCTCTTTCAGTTAATAGTGAAATGCCCATCATCAGAGCCTGTGTGTGGGGCCTGTACTGTTGCAGAGATCCAAGATGAGGGGCATCGCATCATGTTTCTTTCTGCATTTTGCACACAGATGCATTGCAGCCCCACTAACATCACCAGAACTTTCTTTTCCCTATATAAGTGAATGGCTGACACGTGAGAAGGCAAAAGGTGACTTCAGTGTCTGGAATGAAAATTTTGCCCATTTCAGCTGTGCCCAGATTGCTGCCTATTTGTTTGGTTTTGATTTAAAGCAGCAGTTCTCAAACTGGTGGGTTGAGACCCACCAGGAGAACCGGAAGCTGTCCCCTGCCACCTTAAGGGGTGGGGTCCGCACCAGTGGTGCTCCCGGGGATCGTGCCACCGGCAGGGGAAAAGTGATCTTTTTTAACTTAACAAAGTCATACTTAGGGTCGTGATTGTGAAAAACCCTAGTGCATGCTGTGTTATTTTCATTCTTAATCTTTGCCCATAGATCTCAATAGGAGCTGATGAGAACTGAGCCATAACCAGATACTATCTGCATATCCTTCCCTTTGGGTTCCTTCTATTTTTGTGATGCTAAGGTGTGATGGAACTGTGGGAACTACCGTTTTTTTTATTCACACACACCCACACTTCTTTTTAAAAGAAGTTTTATATGGTGCTGTTCCCGAAGCTCCAAGCAGTGTACAGTAGTGTGTGTGTGTGTGTGTGTGTGTGTGTGTGTGTGTGTGTAATTTTGATATTTTCATTTCCAGATGCAATGATGCACTGTATGACTTTCCAACTTATATTTGTTATATGTCTGCAGTTACAAATGATTTACAATTATTTTTCTCTCCTAACTTTGATAGGGCACTTTCCCACATGGAATTGACATTGTGACCGCAGCTGATTATTTTGCTGTTGGAAACCGAGCTAATTGCTTCCTCAATATAAGGTGAGGTTTTTTGAAATTTAAAATAAAGAACTTGTTTTAACTGAATTGTAAGAAACACATGAATAATTTGAATTTTTATAAAAGCTTTCCTAGTTCTTTGTTGATAGTTTGAAAAGAATGTGAACAGTACACTTTTGCAATGTTGTTTGTGGGGAAAATAAGAATGAAGTACTAATATTTTCACGTTAGAAAATAATGTTAACTGGAACTGTATAATTCAATACAAGTTCATCATAAACTATTGGGCCTCTTGGAGCTAATGCACATCTGTTCAACCTCATAAGTGTGCTCATTGGTGAAATAATGTAATCACTGATTATAAAAAGGAAAGGAGGATTGAAGGCAGGTTAATCTGAGTAGACTCCTATAGTTGGAGATGATATCTTCGTAAGCAATCTTTTTGAAATGTATTCAGTGATATGGTAAATTAGGTTCTTGCCCAAGAACGCATAAAAGCCAATTTACATGTTAAGCATAATTAAATTATAGAATTCTGGACTTTACCACTGAGCAAGTGTTGAAGGAATCATTTTTTGAATGTTTCTGTAGATTAATATAACTTCCTGCATGTAGGAAATTAGCACATCAGAGGGATTTAACATCTTTCTTAATTGTGTTATTTTACTGCGTGCAGGGAATAGTTGTTGCTTTTTAACATGAGGTAGCATTAAAAAAAAATGACCCCTTCTTCCAGTCCCTTGTGGTACCATAGCTCAGAATTTTACCACCTCATTCTGTGTAAAGTGTAGGTCAGCTCTAAGCCCAAATGTGGTTTTGTGCATCAGCTTGAAGGAACATCTAATAGAGTGTCCTGGGACACCATAAAGACTAAAATACTTATTTCAGCATAAGCTTTCATGAACCACTGTTCATTTCATCAGAATCATGAAGTGAAATCTTCAGCAAGCGTGTGTGTGTGTGTGTGTGTGTGTGTGTGTGTGTGTGTGTGTGTGTACATACATATATACCAATAAACATACACAGATATAGAAGATATTATTTTTGAATACAGCAAAATGAATTAACAAGAGGAAATTAAACAAGACTGACAGCGCAATCCGACTTAACTTTTGTGCCAGTTTAACCAGCGGCGCAGCGAGAACGGGAGGCCCCAGAACGGAAAATGGATTCAAATCCCCTCCAAAAGAGGAATTCAAAGGGGATTTGAATCCTTTTTCCATTCTGGGGCCTCCCGTTCTCGCTGCGCCGCTGGTTAAACCGGCACAAAAGTTAAGTCGGATTGCACTGTGATTTGTTTAATTTTCTCTTGTTAATTTACTCTGCTGCCTTACAAAGGCTATAGAAGGTGTGTGTGTGTGTGTGTGTGTGTGTGTGTGTGTGTGTGTGTGTGTGTGTGTGTGTGTGTGTGTGGCATGCGTACACACCTCTGCCTATTTACCTAGGATTTATCTCCATGCATCTGATGAAGTTTATGCTGCAATAAATAGTCTTTAAGGCATCTCAGGACTCTTCATTGTTCTTGCTCCTGTAGACTAACACTTCTACCTCTCTGGAACTTAAAATCTTAATAGTACAAATGAATTCACATGTTCACTGAATGCAAGTCAAGTAACAGTGAACCAAATTGATATTTGTTGGAGTTTTGCAGGTCTTGGAAAAAAACAGGTTTAGATAGATAGAGGAACCTTTATTGGCATAAAAACAAACATAACATATAACACTTAACACATAACACATAATATTTATATTATAAACATCTAAAACAAACAAAACTACAAACACAACAATACTACAACTTAAACATCATAGGGAATACTATTAGCTTTACGTGCTATAATGATTGTATTAACAAAGGCTGCCGATCTTTCCATTACGTCATCCATCTCCGTCAATAAAAGGTAACGTATTACCTCTTGATCTGCCCAGCCCTGGAGCTTGACTAATATAGGGCCTAGATGTTGCTTGTGAGGTGCCTCGTGGAGTGGGCAATACAAAACATATGTAATAATGTTTCTACACAACCCAGTCCACAAGGACAATACCTCTCAGAAACTGGGATTCCACTATATCTGCCAAGTAACATATCAGATGGGAGAGCATTGCACCTTGCTAAAGAAAGGGCTCTATGCCACTGGGGGCACTTAAGATTACAAATATAAGGTTCCATCTTCCCAAAGCTGATAGAAATGTGAAATTATAGTGGGGAACAGGTCGTATGTGCCACACTATGCAACTCCTGATTTTCAATATCTAGGATTCTGGCCTTAATTTTGCGGTAGGCCGCCACCTGGCTCAACATACCCAACCTCTCCACATCAAGGCCCAAGGAGTTTAATTTCCGTTGTAATTCTATTGCCCCAATAGGTGGAACAGGTTCTGAAAAAAGTTGGAACAGTAGACTATCTTGATTACAATTATAATAAAGTCTAAGCCAGAACTTCACCAACCTCAACCATTTTAAGGTCTTCAATCGAATAAGGCCAGTTTCTAAACATAGGACTGAATACGGTACACAAGTAGGTAACCGCAGAATTTTCCGTAGGAACATTGCTTGGATTCTTTCAACAGATTGGTCAAAATTGGTATACCACACTGGGATACCATACAAAACTTGTGGAATGATTTTAGCTTTGTATACCTCCACAGCAGAATCTAGTTACTGCTGTAGATGATAATTTGACAGCATTAACTATAGCCCTACGATGAGCCACCCAAGAATGGTTATACTGAAAGATAACACCAAGGTATCTTATCTGTCTAACCTGTTCGATTTTATGTCCCTTACAAATCCAACTGAATAATTCCCATTTTTTTGATATGTGAGAATACTTCCTTCTGTTTTTGTTCCTAAATTATCTTATTTTTGATAGTCCCTTTCATCCTAAAACTGTTCAACCCACGCTCCTCCATTATGCTCCATTATGCTCCACCCTCCCTTGCACTTTGCTTTCCGTTGTACACACCTTCCTCCTACACACAACCAGTTTCCCAACTCCCTTTTCTGTTGCTAAACCAGAACAAGGAAATCTGATGGGTCAGGAAGGCACTTTTCCCCCTTCAGGTCCTGGGATGTTTTCCTGATTCCTCTGAGGCGCTAGAAGAGATGGCCATAGCTGGAGTATTGGGAGTTTTGACCTGGGCTGCAGAGATTCCTTTCCATGAAAAGGCTAATAGGACTTGGGTTATTATAAGGGTCCCCCCCCCCCCATGGGCCATACTGATTGTTGATGGTATAGGGGATTTGCCTTCTGTGCTACCATCAGTTGTCTTACTTTAGTGATTTCACGTGTTCCACACACATTCTTGCCCCTGAGATAACCCTGGTATGGTGAGTTTGGCTAGTCTACCTGATAGAGATTTATCTTACAGAGTGGTTAGGGTACAGAACGTTCTGCTCCAGTTTGGGAAGTTGGGCTGGTGGTTTTTCCAAGTGTCTTCTAGTCTTATAGTATCCATGATTTTTATATTAC
This sequence comes from Plestiodon gilberti rubricaudatus, assembly GCA_026170595.1. Classification (NCBI taxonomy): domain Eukaryota; kingdom Metazoa; phylum Chordata; class Lepidosauria; order Squamata; family Scincidae; genus Plestiodon; species Plestiodon gilberti. Next base: position 161,837,162 of record JANXHW010000002.1, read on the forward strand.
TTTCTCCATGTAATACTGTTCCACTGAAGACAGTGGAATAATTCAGTTTATATCAGCAGATAGAAGAGGGAAAGGCTTGTTTTTCTTCTCCTTGCTTCTCTCCTTCTGATAGTCTGCTCTTCAGTGTTAAATGTTTTTTATTACTATCTCCTACCATTATAAGATTGGGGCGTCGCCTGATGCGGGGCCCTGGGGCGGAGGGCCCCAGGGCGCAAGGGCGGGAGGGCCTCTGGGGGGGGCGGGAGAATCTTAGGTTTCGTTTTCTTTTTTTGCTTTTTTCCGTTTTTTCTGGCTTTTTTAAAAGGTTTTTTAGGGGTAACGGGGCTTCTACGTGTATATGTCTGCTTTGCGCCACTTATCTTGTTTATAGGGGCCTCCAGCGACGATCTCCTCCAGCGACGATCTCTTCAGGGGCGCAGATCGCTCCTCTGCCGCCCCTAGCGCGAACTCTGTAAGCTCCGCAGCCATCACAGAGTTCACGCATGCGCATAGCAAACAGCCATCACGCATGCGTGAACTCTGTGATGGCTGTTTGCTATGCGCATGCGTGAACTCTGTAAAGCTTACAGAGTTCGCGCTAGGGGCGGCAGAGGAGCGATCTGCGCCCCTGAAGAGATCGTCGGTGGAGGAGATCGTCGCTGGAGGCCCCTATAAACAAGATAAGTGGCGCAAAGCAGACATATACACGTAGAAGCCCCGTTACCCCTAAAAAACCTTTTAAAAAAGCCAGAAAAAACGGAAAAAAGCAAAAAAAACAACCGAAAGTAATTATGCTAATTAGCAATTATGCTAATTACTTTGGGGGGCGTCGAGGGGTGGGGCCCCACCCTGTTCTGGGGCTAGCTACGCCACTTTAGTCAGTGTAACTCTTTAATGTAAACATGTGTGAAGTCATGCTTGATATACATAAACATTTTGTTTGCCATCTCATCCTATTAAAGGCTGTGACACACCGGCCACGCTGTGTCCGATGTGTGGACCAGCATCGGCCTGCAGCGTGAAGATCTTGGTCTGTCTTGTGTTTTCAAAGATCACACAGCAATGCAGGAGAGCTGCGTTGCCCTGCAAGCAAAGTTGGACAAATTGAACTTCAGCCAATGAGAGGCTGCATTCGGTGCAGTGGGAGCGGGACGCGAAGCGTTGGCAAATCAGAATCGAGTCTGAAAAGACTTGATTCTGATTGACTAACAGAGAGTGGGGGAGCGGGGGCAGGATGTCTTTCACTCCTCCGTGTGGCAAATGTCACAACAACAGCAACCAATCTGCTGAGGGAGATGCACTGCAAATCATCAGCTCCAGTATAGGCAGAGTGCGTTGCGGTGCGGTGCGACAAGACAGCTATTTTGTGCTGCACTGTACCGCACAGCAGCCGGTGTGTCAAGCATTAATTTACAGATACTTTAAACCATCACACTGTTTTTATGGAAGAAGTTCTGTTCTCACACTGTTCTGAGAGCCAAAGCTGAAATTAATTGGGACGTTATTCACAGACCTAGTAAATTCAAAACTTTGTAAAAACGGTGACATAGAAACAAAGGGACTAAAATAAAATGCAGTTAAATATTTTTGCAGCAAGTGTTTGCAAGTGCAGAAAAAATATCTTTGCAACCATCATGTCATGGTTAGAGAGAAATAATAATCTTCCTTGTTGACAGAGAGTCATAGTAACTGAAGTTATTTCTTGAGTGCAATCTCTCTTTGCTTGAGACACACAGCCATATAAAAGAGTCATCTTTATGTGCTAGATCAGGGGCGGGGAACCTTTTCCCTGGCGAGGGCCGTTTTAAATATTAGAAATTTGCTTGAGGGCCGGCCATAAGGCCGGGTGCCATTTTTATTTAATTAATTTTTGCCCCCGCCCCCCATCGGCCTCCGGAGGCTCCGCACTCACCGTCCAAAGCCGCCGCCGGGTCCGCGCATCACCTTCGGCGTACCATGCCGATGAGGGCAAGATCTTGCCCTCATCGGCGTGGTACGCATATGCGAAATGGCCAACGGCCTGGTGAGAAGGGGTCGAGGCGGCGGCCGGGGAGGACATGCAGAGACACCTCTCCCAGCCTCCTGAGGTGACGCGCGGACCCGGCGGAGCCTCCAGGGGCCGGTTGGGTGGCCTCCCGGCAATCTCTCCGGGGGCCGAACCGGATGGCCTCGGGGGCCTGATCCGGCCCTGGGGCCGGAGGTTCCCCACCGCTGTGCTAGATACTAAGTTTTTAATGAAGTTGTGAGGTTCTCCTGCTTAATAAATGATGGTTATTGCGTTAGTCATATCTTAGAGTAATCAAACCTTCAGAAGGAGAAGAAAGGAAAAACAAACCTTACTAGTGACAAAAGTGTAGCAACTATAGAAACAGTAGCAACTATGGAACTTTAACAGTCAAAAATCTGTAACCATTGTTTTTAAAGACATGATGCTTATACATAAATGTAAAGTTTCACTGGTAACTTTTTAAGGACTTCTGAGATGCAATTTAAATTTTCAGTTACAGGTGGGCCCCCATATCCACTGATCCGCTATCCACGGTTTCAGTTATCCACGGGTCGTGGGGACCCCCCCAGACTTTTACTTTTTTCCCAGTAAGCTTTGTTTCTTCCTTAAAGAAAGAGGAGAATTATTACAGGGAAGAGAACGAGACTAAGTACTAGAGAGGCTCTGCAAGGTTAACAGAAACCTTGCAGAGCCTCTCTAGGACTTAGTCTCGTTCTGCTTGCCTGCAATGGAGGCTGCTTCTCTGTTTGTTTTTAAGGAAGAAACAAAGCTTGCTGAAAGAAAAATAAGAGCTGGGGGGGGCAAGCATACCTGCCTGCAGGGGAGGCAGGGTGGGGGGGGCCCTCAGGAAACCATGGAGGGGGTGTTTGCTCTTATCCACGGTTTCAAGTATCCACGGAGGGGCCTGGAACATATCCCCAGTGGATATAGGGGCCCACCTGTACTTCTATTTCTCATAAGGTCTTGGAGATTTCAGTTACAACCATTTTGGTTTGCCGTTGTTATAATACTGTATATGATCTGTAGAACTAATTTTTCAATTCTAAACCAAAACCAGTAATTAAAAAGAAATCTTATTATGCAAGCATCCCTACAATTAAATGTACTTGTGCTGTGAGACATTATGTAAGCATTCCGAACATATCTTATGCATATGCATATCTAACAGCTCAAATCTACCCTTTCATCTGCTGTAGCATGCAGCCGCACAGGAACAGGATGTGCTACATGCTGTGGTGGTGGTGGTGGACTATAAGAGGATTGGGAGACGCAAGGGAAAATATTTTCTCTTACCCTTATGTAAGCCCCTTGATTGCCAATGGGTCTACTCAGAGCTATGCCAGCTCTTTAGCTGCTGTAAGTCCGAGGAGGCAAAGGGAGTGTGTCGGCAGGTTGCAGAGGGAATAGCATCTGGCACAAGTTGCTTGCACCAGGAGCCAATCCCTTCCGCCTCTTTCATGACCCCTTCTTCCCCCATCCTCCCAATCAGCCTGCCCCGTTCCTCTCACTCTGCTGACTTACCAACATCAGTGGGGCCTCTCCATGCTGCTGCACACAGGGTCTCCCTGCTGTCTACGGCGGTGACCTGAAAGTATGTGGCTGCTCGCACTTCCGGAATAATGTTCACAATGCCATAAAACGTGTTCCACTGCTGGAACACTGGTTCTGGCAGTGGTCATTCCACATAGGATTGGGCTGTTAAGAGTCCTGTCCTGTGCTGCACCTTACAATAAAAACAGAGCATAGGAATGGGCACTAAGTTCGGAACACCATGTAAGAGTTCAACCCTTGATCTCACATTGGATACAAACGTACTTCTGTATGCTGGCAACAGAAGCACAAGGAGTTTTTTCAGCACAGCAAAGTATTCGCCAGAAAGAGCAGGGTCAGGCCCTTTCCCTGGCACACACTGCTGCCACACACACATTGCACTAAACCAGATGAAAGTGCAAGGCATTCCTTTGTCTCTTTTATAAACCGTTGTTAACTATTAAATGACATGTAGAGAAACTTCCCTTTCTGCTAATAGTTTTGTGCGTCTTTCTCATTCAGTGTATATGTTGCTGGTTTTCCTGAGTATACGCAGCCAATGATTGATCACCTGGTTAACCTGAAGATCAACCACTGGGATGGGTAGGTTTAATAATGTTCATGTCTGGGAATTTGGTACTATGATGATTATTCCTTGCTCATGGTTTCTAGTTCTGGTTTGGAGCAGACATGCAAACCATCGTTTGCCAGTTCATATGTATGACAACTAAGGTTTGCACTAAACAGAGAGTCGGTGATTTGGAGCGTATTAAACTATTATCTTAGTCCTTCCACCAGCTTTATAGTATAGTAGTGTATAGTGCACTTTTGGATCTCCTTCTCATAGCAATTGTTAAATAGCCTAGAATTTTACCGTGTTTAGTTTAGTAAAATATTTTAAAAAGTGTGGGTAAACATGGGATAACAATAAACACAATTCAGTATTCCATGTACTTTGTACAACTTGCTAAATATTGAACTCTACTGCTTTATTTTTCAAAAAACGTTTTCATGGGAGAAACCCAAAAATGTAATAGTTCAGATAATTCATAGTGGACTTTTCAGAAAAGCTTATTTACGTGTTCACATTAGTTTGTACTGTGGAAACCTAAGAAATTCCTGGAGTCAATTTCATGATTTATGAATTCAGTAGTGAAAGGTCTCAATAGCAGTTGTGTGATTCAGTTTACAGTTGAAACCCCTGATTTAACTGACTTTGGAAATAACAGATGTTTTCTGTTTTGTTAAAAACTAGTCATATATGTTTTGCACATGCACATTGATGTAAATGCATTTGGATTTAATCTACGTTTGACATGAACGGACACCTTCCTACCATTATTATTTTTTAAATGACGATTCACCGTCTTTCAGAGTTTCAAGAAACTAACATGCCCAGCATCTCCAAACTCTATTGAGCATTTAGTGAATTGGCATGTAATGAAATTGGCCAGAAGCTCTCTAGCCCACCTGTTAGTAGTTTTATAAGGTATAAAATCACTCTGTGCTTCATATGAGACTCTGTCTTTATATGAATCTCTAGTATGAATCTTTCTTCATAGTTTTAGCTACTCTTATTTTGAAGAAAGGCACCAGTTGTCATGTTCCAGTTCCTGATCAACAGTCGTGATTTTTTGTACCAATATTCCAGAGTTATTCGGGAGTTTTCAGCCAAAGCTCTGCATAATCTCACACCACAGGCTCCTGAATATATGATGAGCAAAGGTGAGTACTAATGGGTTTGTGTTAATATAGTAGTGCTTAATGTTGTCTGTGAAAGACCCTTGCTAACTGGGCAAAGAGGCACCTTTCAAAGTGGTGTCCTCTTAAATTTAGCAGGGGGTGAACAACTGTCTCTCTTCACCCCAGCGTGGTGTCTTTTCCAGTGGCTGTTGCCTCTTCTGTATTTTTTAGATTGTAAGCCCTTTGGGGACAGGAAACCATTTATTGATTTTACTGTGTAAACCGCTTTGTGAACTACTCCTGTTGAAAGTGGTATATAAATATTCATCATCATTCATCATCTTGAGTCACCTACAACAGTTCAGTAAAAATCCACTCCTAAATCTTATGTTGCTAGATAAGGATGTAAACAGGCCAGATTTCCTCAGCAAACAAGGTCACCAGAGGTTGGTCAGTGTGATACTGATGTTCGTTACATAGTTTTTTACATGGTGTTTTTTTTTTTAATGTCAATAGCAAGCTACCGGGTACCCAATCTGGATTGTGACCACAGCAAAGGCATAAGATTAAAGCCTCAGCCTCCTATGCTGTGGTCTTGATATGGATTGAGTATCCCTGTGGCTGCTATTTACTGGATATTTAAAACAAAAAAACATCAAACAATATGATTAACCTCACACCTAGTTTGCCCAGAGGTGCCTGTAATTCAGAGAGTATTATAGTTCTCCAGTGTGAGAACAAGTATAAGGTGAAATGTAAACATAATTTAAACGTATCTTCTTGCCTCCACTGTGGCATTCTCCATGTGATATTATGGGGACTGCTATGGAAGCAGGGCAATGGTGTTCCCAATAGCAATGTATGGTTGCGAGAGTTGGACCATAAGGAAGGTTGAGCGCCGAAGGATAGATGCTTTCGAACTGTGGTGCTGGAGAAGACTCCTGAGAGTCCCTTGGACTGCTAGGAGATCAAATCAGTCAATCCTAAATGAAATCAACCCTGACTATTCCCTGGAAGGACAGGTACTGAGTCTGAAACTCAAATATTTTGGCCACCTAATGCGAAGAGAGGACTCTCTGGAGAAGACTCTGATGCTGGGAAAGATTGAAGGCAAAAGGAGAAGGGGAAGGCCAAGGATGAGATGGTTAGACAGCATCACCGATGCAACGAACATGAAAATGAGCAAACTCAGGAAGATAGTGGAGGACAGGAAGGCCTGGCGGGATATGGTTCATGGGATCACGAAGGGTCAGACATGACTTAACGACTGAACAACAACAACATGGAATAAGTGCAGTGGGTTAAACCACTGAACCATGAGCTGTCGATCGAAAGGTCGGCAGTTTGAATCCATGCGACGGCTCCTGCCAACCTAGCAGCTGGAAAGCAAGAAATTGCAAGTAGATTAATAGGTACCGTGTCAGTGGGACGGTAACAGCGTTCCATGCGCCTCGGTGTTGAGTCATGCCAGCCACATGACCATGGAAACTTCTTCGGACAGCGCTGGCTCTTCGGCTTTGAAACGGAGATGAGCACCGCTCCCTAGAGCCGGACTTAATTGTCAAGGGATACCTTTACCTTTACCTATGGAATAAGTAGGGATTGAGAAGTATTGCAAGTTGCAGCTTTTATATGTCCCACTGAAAATGAATAATTCATTGTGACTAGCAAGTCTGTGTTTTTCTTTTTAAAATGGGATTTCTGTTTAGAGAAATGAAATGTTGTTCCTCTTCAATTTTTCTCCTCTGGGAAAAATGTTCTAAGTAAAAAATGTTTTCTAGACTGTTTAAGAATTTGATTTGTAATTTTTTTCATGTTTGATTTCTTGCAGTTTTACCAAAACTTCTGCCATTGGCAGTGGGCACAGATCTGCACACTCGCCATGGAGCAATCTTGGCCTGTGCTGAGATCACCCATTCCTTAAGTAAACTAGCAGAACAAAATAAGAGGTAAAAAGAATAAAGTAAATATGCAGTGTTGTCTTTTTTGTTTATTCTGTTAAAACCATTTCAGTTATAAGGAGTAAATCTTAAATTTAGGGAACTTCATGGAAATATTTGGGTTTTTTTTCCACTGGTGTCAATTTTTTTTTAAAAAAAAACGTATTTGATGAGTTACATCTTTTCCCTCTTTATACGTACCTAATCCGTTCCTGAAAATAGCGCTTATAGTCAAAATCTGGATGACTACAATTATTACATTAATTTCAGTGGGAAAAATTCTAACTTGTTCTAATGCCATTCCAAGTTCACCCCAAATTCACTATAAGTGCGTAATAGCGTATGGAAAACGTTATGTGACTCACAGTGCAATCCTAACCAACTTTCTAGCACCAGTGTAACCGTGCCAACAGGGCACACACTGCATTTTGCAGTGCAGGGGCAGTCATGGAGGCCTCTTCAAGGTGAGGGAACATTTGTTCCCTTACATTGGGGCTGCATGGTGGCTGCACCAGCACTAGAAAGTTGGTTAGGATTGCGCTGACAGTAAAAAAGAATGAATAACATTTATTATCATTATACAGCATCAATAAAGTGTTAACACACATACATTATGGTCTCACACCACTCACAATTTCAGGATCCCTTTGTTTAGTTAAGAGCAAAATGGATAACTTGTGGAGGGGCTTTTGTAATTGCTTATGGGCATTCCATGTCAAATCAACCAATGAAAAATCCATTTTGGACTTGATGTCATAGATTTTGTTCATGTTTGGTACATTTGTACCTCACCATGAGATTTTTGGACAAAAAAAAATCTGAAAAAACAATTTTTAAACATCTCATGGTAAGGTACAAATGTACCAAACATGAACCAAATCCATGACATTAAGGTTTCATGCATTGGTTGATTTCACATGAAACGACCCTTATATGGAATTCAAGCAATGCTATATTGAGGGCTTCAACTAGTTTTTAACCTTGCAGGGCCATTACAATGTATGTGGATGAGAAAACCTTGGAAGGACTCAAGCAGATTCATGTGGAGGTTGGTGCAGATTCTATCTACTTGAAAACCTTGCCCCATTCTTCTAAGTATATGCTTTAAATGCAAACCCCACTTCTATTAAAATGTAAGTAATATTTAACATTGTGGGCTTGGTTTATATACAATGTTAAATAAAAAAAAGTCCACATTCCTGTAACTTGGTGAATGTTTGAAGGTGTTTCCTGAACTTGCAAACAGAAGATTATGATTTCGAATTTGCCACTAAGCTTCAATAACTGAAATATCATAGAAACACAGTGAGGGCACAGTGTCTGTATAATAGCATTGTGTAAATAGCTGATAGTATTTATTTATTAATAGATGGATCTTTGATTTACTGATCTGTAATTAGTAGTACTAGTACTGTATTGGTACATCCAAATGTAGGTCACTTTTATAGAGTAGCATAAACAAGACTGGTCCCTACCCCAAGGTGCTTATAGTTTAAATAAATAGGGATCTTTATTAATGAACAGATCCTGAGATGTAAACTGGATGACAATTAGTTCTAAGAAATCATAGCTTTTTGCATAAAATATATGGATGTCTGTATAAGTTAGGAAATGGAGGTTTTATTACATGTGATTTGAAACATCAGCGCATACAGAATTCTTACAAATAGCAATAAGATTTGATACAGGAGCTTCTTAAGCAGACTGTTATAACTGATCATATAAACTTGTTGAAATATATGATTAGCACTTGCATTTATATAATACTAAAAGAGAAAAATTAGGTGGAACTTGGCCTAAATGGAAATTGTTCTTGAAAAAGTCAGTGTCACTTTTTTTTTTTTTACAGCTTTGTCGTCGTCAGCTATACCGGTAAGAGATTTAATGCCAAGTAAATGGTTTCAGTTGTGCCAATGAATTATTGGGGGATAAATATGTAGCCAAATAAGAAATATATGATAATTCATAGCTTTTCAGCAAGTGTTTCAGATGCCTACATTTATGCCTTGTTTGGTAAGAGCAGGGATAGCTAGGATGATATGTGGTCATATCAGAATTTGGAACATGGCTTAGGGAGCAGGGTATTTTTAAAAAAAAAAGATTATCAGGAGTCTTGTATTGCCCAGTCTTGTTTGACACAAGGCGGTATACCATTGGTCTGTGAAATAATGAAGTGTTTTGTGTGACATTTTAAGTCTACCAGTAGCAATGCCTCCTTCCTCCATCTGATAACATTCTGCATAGACCATCCAGGAATGATTAGATGACTCTATCAGTTAAATGCAGACAGTCTCAACTAAGTTTTGATGCCTTGTCTTACAGCATTCAGAACATCAGTTGAACATACTGTAAAATTAAGAGCTTACTGCGCAATCCTGTGCAAAGAGAAACTGCAGAGCGCATGCTTCCCAGGTGCCAGATGTCGTAAACATGCCGTAAAGCGTGTTTTCGACACCTGGAGAGTAAGGGCATGGAGGCTGACAGCCCTTACTCCGCCTCCCCCCAGACCCGGCACCCACCGGTGCAAGTAAGTCCTGCACTGGTCGGGGCAGGGGGAGACTGGGCTGGGCTGTGAGGGAGGGCGGATGTTGGCCGGCTCGGGCCGGGAGGGGGCGGGGATATTGGTGGCAAGATCTGCCGATATCCTGTGCCCATTCCCGACCTGGGTGACCCTTACCCCCCCCCCCCCGTCCTGGATGTACACAGAGCCGAGGTACATCCGAGGAGACTCATTGGGGCCGGGCAGCCCTATACCTGGGGAAGGGACCGAACATCCCCTTCTTCCGAGGTGTTCCCAGGCTGCGCTGACGCGGCCCGGGAAGGGTGTTGGATACTGCGGCTGGCTCTGGGGACTGGCTGTGTATCTTTACGCAGGATTGGGCTGCCCGATTGGATAGGAAAAATGGTTAACATTATTGCTCCAACCATCCAACAGACTGAAGATATTTTTAGCACGAGATCTAACAATGTTTCATTCCTAATAACTTATAATTACAGTAAAAGTAAGGAAATGTAGCAGAACAACATTTGAAAACTCACATCATACTCTCACTGTCTAATCCTATTAGGGCCTTACGCTGCTGGAACGAACATTCTGGCAGCGTAAGGCCCTTTATGGCTGTCACAAAGCATGAGGTGCCATTCTGAGTGACCAGCTTCTGTGCAGCAGTAGCCCATCCACTTCCCATGGCGCCGGTAAATCAGTGTAGGGGGTGGGAGGGAGATGGCAAAGGGAAGGAACGAAATGGAGATCAGGGTGAGGAGGAGGGTGAATCAAGGCCGGGAAGGGGTAGAATTAGCTGCAGTGATGCCGCCGATATCCTATCCCCCTTCCTTGCTTTGATTCACCTGTCCGGGTCCACTCGGACGTGTGCCAGCTATATAGCTGTTGCAGGGCCGAGTAGACCAATGCAGGTAGCGAAGGCTTACCACCGGGCAAGCGAACAGATGTTCCCTTACCTGGAGGAGACCTTTGGGGCCTGAAAGTCTCCTGCATGCTTGCCGCGCAGGGAGTTAGGTAGGATTAGGCTATCAGTTGCATATTTTCCACTTGACATACTTCATATGCAAAATTGTATCCTTATAGCTAGTGCTACTGTTCGAACTTCACTTATTTAAGATGACTGTCCTGCAGTCACCACCATCTTGTAGTCATGTTGTATTCAATCTCTTTTTCTTGGGGTGTATAGAGACCATTGCCCTCCTTTGCTAAATAGAAGAGGAGCATTTGGAAAAGATTTAAACTTTTATTGGAAGATTTATGGAGAAGAAACCATTAAAACCATTTTTTTTCTTTGTATATAAGTGACATTTGTTGCTATTAATAGCAATTCACAGTCTGTGAAGAAAGAAGAAAATATACACTAGATCAGGGATTCTCAAAGTGGGTCACAACCCACCGCTTTAAACAGAAGTGTCCGATTTACCTTTGGGTGTGTGTGTGGCCAGCTGAAACCCACTCCCGTCTTTCGGCGAAAACTAGGGGAGGCCTGCAGAGGCAGCAGCAGGTCCCCCGGGACCCTTCAGGGAGCTGGCAGGACAACCAGGTATGTTGAAAAAAGTGTTTCTTCGGCAGCGGTGGGCACAATCCTAGAGCGCTGCTTCCGACATCGCCCTGCCTCCGCAAAGACTTACAGGGGAGTAAACTCCCCTGTAGGACTTTGAGAAACACTGCACTAAATGTATTTATCTTGAGGCTATAGATTGGTTGTTCTGTATAATGCACTACATTTCAGTGGTTGTGGAAATGTGGTATTTAACTGAATTTCTAAGAGCAAGATAGCTATTTTTAGTATGACCCATTATTTGAGGGGGGAAAGCTAGATTCATTTGGTGTATTAGTTAATGTGCCTGAGTTCATAATTTGAATACTTCATATTTATAGAGGCTTTACAGTGGCTTTGTGGTTCCTGTAAATTCTTTTAATGTCAGGGTGGAGCTTCAGTGTAATTTTGCTTTTTGTCACAAAATGCAAGCTTGCATTATTGGTTTCATAAGATGCTTAAAGTTAGTTTCTTATCAATAAGTCTTCAAACTAGCATCATGCTTTTCCTCAGTTACTGTATTTAATAGGGTTGTTCATTTCTGAGTGTATTAACGTACTTTCAGGATATCCAAATACCTTTAAATGGTATGAAAGATTTCCCTTCGGCTTGTTCTGTAATAGCCAGTCACTTCACTTTTAATAGGCAAGCACTCTGTTGAACAAGATGAACTGGTTTTCTGAAGAGCAGTCAAGGTGCAGTGCCCTGAAGGTTTCCAGTAGAGAAGTTGAAAATAACAGCCATTTGTCTAGGAGCATCAGTGTGTATGTCACTGGCGTCGCTCGAGATGGGGCGGAAAGCTAAGTTTTGCAGCTTTCCGCCCCACCGTTACTCTCCTGCATGAGGCGCCCTGCCCCCTCGTCGTAGGAGCCCGTCAGCGGAGAGAAAGCAACGCGCAGGGACTCTCCTGCGCGTTGCTTTCTCTCTGCTGACGGGCTCCTGTGACGAGGGGTCGGGGCGCCTCATGCAGGAGAGTAACGGTGGGGCGGAAAGCTACAGAACTTAGCTTTCCGCCCCACCTCGAGCGACGCCAGTGGGGTGGTGGATGTGTGTGTGTGTGTGTGTGTGTGTGTGTGTGTGTGTGTGTGTGTGATTTCTGTTAGTGATTACATGAACCCGTGTTATATTTCTGTTTATGCGTTTGAAGTTTTTTTAATGGATTTATATGGCCACCTATGATTTTTTTTCCCCAATTAGGCAAGGACCAAAGGCTATTGGAACCTAGTTGTCAGTGCCCTGCTTCTCCACTAACATCCAAGTGCCAATTAAAAAAAAACAAAACACTCTTGTACAGGTCCTTAAAAGCCTTGTATGTCCTCTGGAAATTTGCTGCAATTTGTTCCTTGTCAATTTATTGACATTGTGAATGATTCAAAGGTGTACTAAAGTTACAACAGACATGAGGGGTCTGTTGAAAATGGTCTCCCCATGTCATCCTCCCCTCTCTCCTTGTAATGTGTAGCTGCCATTACCTGTGACATAATGTTATGTGATACGTTTTCCTGTCCTGTTCCACATAATTGACAGTCATTGGGAAAACAGACCAAGTCACAATATCATATCACAGGTAAGTAATATTGTACAGTATGGAGGAAGAGAGGAGAATGCAAATAAACGGCTATATTTTGGGAAGCCTTCTTGCATCTGACATAAGCATGTGATCTGGTCTTCAGTGTCATTAAAGAGAATAGAGTATGTTGAAATTTTGAATTACCACAGATAGAAAAGAAATGAAAGTAAAGGTCATGGATGCTAGTGGAATTACAGCCCAATCCTGTCTAGGACTGCCGCAGCGTGCAAACGCCCATTGCACCCAGCCGCCCCAGTGGGTCTCCTTGGATGTGCGCCGGCAAAATGGCCTGCACAAATCCGGGAGGCCCATGTAACGCTGGTCAGGCCCAGGAAGGGGGATAGAATTCGGCGGAGCACACCACCGGTGATCCTTCCCCTTTCCCGGGCCCGGCCACCCAATCCCCTCCTCCCATTTCACCCTGTTCTGCTCTCCCCACACCGCCTCACAGCACATTTGCAACACCCGGCGCCGGCGGAATGATAGTTCTGCCGGTCCTGTAATAGACAGGATTGCATTGTTAGTGTTTTTTTTATCCTACAAACATAATATTTTGTTGTTCATTATTACAGTGATTATGAAAAGACTTGTGGCATATCCCTCCTGGCTTGGTGTTATTAATGTTATGACACTCTTAAACAAGCATGTGTTTAGGATTCATATTTTTTCAGGTGAGATTAAATGCTCTAGGCCTCTGAAAAAAGGAGCATGTAAGGGCTGGTAGCAGTGTAATATCCACTGATTTAGTCTCAGTGGCAGAAACAGTTGGAGGACCAGTGAGAGGGCTGATGTTTTTCAAACATGAACCCTGGAACCTCTTTTTACAGTCATTACCTTTGGGCAATTGAACATCAGCCTGAGTGAAGAAGCCTTGATGTTACAGAGATAAGACAAAAAAAAATTGGCTTGTGACCCAGCAGCCTTTTTCTAGAAAGTGGAGATTTTTTTCCCATGGGCATGGCTGCAGATCTGGTAATGCAGGAACAGCAAAGAAGGCTGTTTCTTCACTGTCCATCCCTGTCTCCCACACTTCAAACAGCTACCAATCATGAAAATTCTAGAAGCTGTAATTGTGTCTTTCTGGAGCAGCACCAGTTGGTGCTACAGGGACTCTTAGAGGACTGGGGAGAGGGCTCTGAAGACTATTTCTTTCTCCGGTACCTCTCTTTGTTGCTGTTGCTGTTGCAGGGGAGCAGAGCCTAGAGCTACGGTAGTTGGACATCAGTCATGCTTCATTTGATACCATCAACAGTACCTGATATTCTGAACAGATTGCTGCAAGTAGAGAGTCATTTGTTTTGTCTCAGGAATTCTGTTAGTCTTGCAGTAATATTGAGAGAGTATCTTCTCTAATGCTTGGATACACTTCATGGAATCTATCATTCGGCAATATCCACCTATAAACTGGTTTATTGGGAACCACTGAAATTTCAACATTGTGGTTGAAAAGGTGGCCTAGAAATATTCTAAATAATTTAATACTTCCTCCCATACCTTTTTTGTTGTTGTAACCAAAGGTAAACTTCTGCATCTTTCCCAGCATCATTGGGTGCATTTGTACATTGGGTCATTTGGTGCAAATGCACAGAGGTGCATTTGTACTTTTGAATGCTTCCACATAGTCTTGGTCAGAGGCATGGCTAGCCTCTCCGGCATCCCCCTGTGCATTACAGCACAAGCCTCGCCCCCGCCGCGTTCTGGCGAGAAACGGCCTCCCCCCGGCATTGTTTTCAGTAGACTCCGGGGCGGGCGGGCGGGCGGGCCAAACATGCAAGCTGCACGGCTGTTTTTCGAACGCTGCCGCAACATACTTTTCACACACACCCCGTGCAACCCGGAGGCCCACTGCCCCCCTCCCCAGGTGACCCTCCGCTGCTGATCTTGGTCTTCTAGTGGAATGAAAACAATTGGATTGTAGGCCATCTTATGAGCTCAATTCAATTAGTTGATTAGGAGTGCTAAAGAAAAAAATGTTGAAATGGGCATTGCTGTAGAGAGTAATAATGATGTCATAGTTGCCTTCCATGTAGCGCCCATGAATTTGTTGCCAGTAGCTGAAACAGGTTTTATATAAACAAGAAGCAAAATGAGACAGAGTTGATGCATTGTACTTTAAGAATGAAAGCTTAGAATTGTGCTCTTGTTTTCCTCTAAATTCCTCGTGTTCAGCAAAGGATTAAAAGTATGTTTAGTTCTTTAGTTGATATATTTTTGCTTTTATTTTTTCAGGGGGTTAGGCGGAGAGCTAATGAGATCAGCTGGTATGTTACATGACATGTTTGCTGGTGCTGTTTTTAACTTATAGGCTTATATTACATTACTGTGGATTCTGCACTATTTTGCATTCTGATTTCTTGAATATCTGATATACTAGTAATAAACTTACTTGGAAATCCTTGTCTCATGTTAAGATCCTGCAAATGGAGTTCAGTTCTGCTGGGTCATGTGTTTCCCCTCACTCTCCCAGAAACCTCCCTACTCAACAAAGCATCCCTACCCAGCAACTCAAACTTAAATAAATACACAGATAAAACACAAACAGGTCCCAAATTAACTGTGCTCTTCGGCACTATTCCAGCAGCCATCAGTAAGCCAATTTTCTATCTTACAACTGCAAAACAAGGAGTGGGGCCTTGCGTAGAGTTCAGTTCTCAAATGTTAGTAACTGAGTTAGCTTTGACCCTAGAGGGAAGCTTTTCTTTCCCTTTTAGCAGCAACCCCAAGGGCGTCACTGTAGCGTGGCGGGCGGGCCGGGCCGCCGGGGGGGTGATGCGCGCAAAGGGGTGACGCGCGCATGCCCGCGCGTCACCTCCATGACGCGCGTCACCCTCAGCTCTGAGGCCCGGCCGGCACTCCAGGGCCTTCTGAGAAAGGCCCAATGGCTCAAAATGTGAAGATCTACGTTTTTCGCGCATGCACAGTACATTTCTGAGGGCAAATGGGCAGCCCTTCGCCTTCAGAAAATGTACTGCGCGTGCGCGAAAACGTAGATCTTCACGTTTTGAGTCATTGGGCCTTTCTCAGAAGGCCCTGGAGCGCCGGCCGAAGGAAGAGAGGAGCCGGCAGGGCAAGTACTCAGCCGCGCTTTGGGGGGGGTGTTTGGGGGGTCACTAGGGTGACGCGCACCGAGTCACCCTAGGGCAGGGAGGTGACGCGCGTCCTAGTGACCCCACTGACCCATTCCATTTCTAGGACTTGGATTATTGTTTTGATAATCTCCGAAAGCCCTCTTTGTAGTCCACAAAAAGAGAAACCTAAATGCTGGTTGCATTCTTGATAGTTCTCATTTTTCTTTTCTTACTTTCATCTTTTAGTTCACATTGGAAAAAAGCTTGAATAAGCCTACCCTGTTCTCTGACCTGATTTGTACCAAGGTGTACAGCCCCCCCCCCCGGCGCTGTTTTCAGGAGCAAAGGCTTCTTCTGATGTATTGCTCATTTGGGGGTTCCAATTGCAAAAGGGAGCTCTGCTTGTCTCTGCTTCCTTCTCAAGAAGTTCCTCACTGACTTCATGTCAAGGAATGCTTGGCAGCGTTGAAAACAGAGATGTGGAGGTTTAGTTTAGTATCTCTATATGCAACTGCTTTTGTGGGTAGTTGGAGGGTAACTTTGGTTATATAGTAATGTATAGTACAGTAGGGCCCTGTATCTGTGGATCCGCTATCCACAGATTCACTTATCTGTGGATCTCGGGGGGGGGGGTCCTTTATCTTCATTATATTGCTATTGCTGGCACTTCCTGTTTAACGTTCGGGAGCCTCTCTGGTATTCAGGCTGCCTGCCTGCTCTGTGCTATAAGCCAGCATGAGCTGGCTTTTTGTTGAAGAAAGATACGTGCTTGCTTAGCGACAGCAACACAACAAAGGTAATGGGGGGCCTGGAGAAAGCGTTCGTTCTTTTCCACGGTTTCAATTAACCACTGTAAGCTGAAATCTATCCCCAGGGATACGGGAGCCCTACTGTACATGGTTTTAGTGTTAGAATGTTGGTTACATTTTTTTCTGTGCTAATCAATAAGCATCCACAGTACAGTATGTATAACGATACCAATTTAACTATTATATTTGCTTGAGCTATGACTGTGTGCTGGAATGCGTGTATGCAAGTCCCATTGACTTCAGAGAAACGTACCAGCACAGGATTGTAATCTTGCTGTTTTCAGAAATGATGTAATTTTTTTGTTTTCCAGTCTGCAGTTTAATTGAAAAGTTGTCACTTGCAAAAATGCCTTTTAGAGAAGACCCCATTATTGGTAGGTTGTTTCCTATGTATCCTGTCTGTTGAAGATTATAAACTCATTCCATTGCACAGTTCTGTTGATTTCCCTTGCCTGGAGTGTGGCTGATGTCGATGTTCCTACTTTCTATTGTTAAAGGTTATTGTTTAGGCCTATGCATTTCCTGATATGGTCCTAATTGACCCAGTACTTCTGCCTGTTATCTCCTTCTGTCACTGGCACCATGATGCTGTAGCTCTGTTTTTCCACATTGAATTTAGGTAGAATGTTGTGGCAGCAGGATGTGGGGCCTGGAAGTTAGGGGGAATAATAGAGACGGTACAGGATGTGGCAGTGGCAGGAGTTAAGGGGCAGCAATATCATTCAACCCAAACCCCTCAGTGCACTGTGCCTTGCTCTGCCATTCACACATTGTTTATATGTAGGATATTATTGATAGAAACACCTTTTATGTAACTGTATGGTGAAATAGATTGAAACAAAGCATGTAATACGTTGCATAGCCCTTTAAGCAACTGTTACTCTGGTGAAAAAACTGCTATAAAAACTTATAGAAGTATCTTAATCTAAGACTGTTAATTTAATTTAGGATATTAACTTAAATCATTAATTGTTTTTATAGCATACCATAAGCTGTCGATCGAAAGGTCGGCAGTTCGATTCCCGCGACGGGGTGAGCGCTCGTTGCTTGGCCAGCTCCTGCCAACCTAGCAGTTCCAAAGCATGTCAATGCGAGTAGATAAATAGGTACTGCTTGCGGGAAGGTAAACAGCGCTCCATGTTCCAGCTGCATGCTATGCGCTGCGGCAAGGAGAGTCATGCCGGCCACATGACCACGGAGGCGTCTTCGGACAACGCTGGCTCTTCGGCTTTGAAATGGAGATGAGCACCACACCCTAGAGTCGGACACGACTGGACTTAATTGTCAGGGGATACCTTTACCTTTTATAGAGAGACAACCATTGAATATTATGTAACAAGTGTACTCCCAATGCTTTCTTCCCCTCCAGATGGCTGGCAGTGGCTGATAAATGACAGTTTACAGAATCTTCACCTTGTTTCAAGCAATGCAAGGCAGCAAATAAAAGTATGGTGGTTATGATCTCTATTGTTGAACATAATTTTTTTAAGCAAGCATTTCCACTGTCATATTTTGCCCATTGTTCTTAGAACTTTTTTTTAATTGCCAAAATTTCTCATGCAACATGGGACAGGATAATTTATGGTTGTAAAAGTATCATTTTTAGAATGTATTTGCATGCTATAGAAACTGACTTGTGAAAAGAGAGAAATGATGGGAGGTTGCCTTCATTTTAGCTATGAATTAATTAATTTTATATTTAAAAAAAAATCTAGTACTTAATTGAAATCTCGGAGTTGAATTGAAATTTAAGCCAGATTATGCTAGCTTTTGAACTCTATATGGAACTGAAAGCATGTCATAGATGCTTCATAGCAACCCATAGGAAGTGATTAAACAAAGCATATTATTTAATCAAAACTTTTTCATCTATAAAATAAGTTCAGCGCACTATTTTATTACTTGATGATAAATTGATGCATACAAGGATACAGGATAGCATCCTGCTTTATGCTCGCATAACCTGTGACCAGAAGTCACTTTCAGGACCCCATCCTTCCCTTTCAAAGCCACTGCTGAAGATTGGGTGACCCTCAGTATTCTGTGTTTGTGGATGGGAGAATAATCAGAAGTCGTAAGTGGAACTGCAAGTGCAAGGCAGGTCCTGTCATGGCTCCCCTTCTGGTTTCTCCCCACGTTTCCCTGCTGAATGCTACCACCCCCGTGGGCTGATCTGGTGTAGAGCAATTGCAAGGGTATGCACCCACACATGAGATCTCAATATCTTCTATTGTGTGTATCTATAACTAGATGTTGCTTTTAAAGGTATGGGGTTGTATCCTACCCTCTGCAAATGGAAATCCTTCATTTTATGAAGAAGAGTTGCATTCACAAAAAAGTTTCTTTCTTGAGCAAAACTCTCCTTCTGTGAACAGAATAACTTCAGAAAAACAGAAGAGTGCAAGTTTAGGAATACAGCTCATGGAGGGCAGTATGTACAAAGTGCATCTGCCCTTGTGCTAAATGGAGCTTATGGGTCTAATTGAGTAAGCACTAGAGAAATGCTATTTCTGAAGATATTTAATTAAACCTATTGAAGTGCCATTCAGTGTAATCAAGTTGGAGTTGTCAGATGCTGAGGAGCTTTAAAGATTTAGAAACCACCCACCATTAGAATATCATTGAGGATATTTTGTAATTTAATGTTGTTCAAACAACATAGTCTGCCTATGTTCAGTTTATTCTACAAAGGTTTTTGAACAGTAACAGGCGCTAATTGAAAATATGCATAGATGTAAAGATTTGACACCTTTACATACATGAGAGGTTGATTGAAACACTTGATCAGGTTGAGGGGCCAATACATGACCACTGTACTGTACCTCTGACAGCTCCATTTTTCTAAACCTATGTAAGCTCAAGAAGAATGGTGTATGTGACATGGACATAGTGATTGTGTGAATGAGCCCTAAATGCATTACAATGAGCCCTAAATGCATTTACAACGCAATCCGACAACTTTTGTGTCCGTTTAACCAGCAGCGCAGCGAGAACGGGAGGCCCCAGAACGAAAAAGGGATTCAAATCCCCTTTGAATTCCTCTTTTGGAGGGGATTTGAATCCCTTTTCATTCTGGGGCCTCCCATTCTCGCTACGCCGCTGGTTAAACTGGTACAAAAGTTAAGTCGGATTGTGCTGTTAGGTACTTGTCCATTGGGGTTTGTTTGTTTGTTTTTGCTTGCAAAAGAACTGTTTACATTCTTATAGCACAATTTGAAAATAATTTTTTTTGTTCTTATAGAGTTTTGCCTTTGTTTTTAGGAATCAGCTATCTCTGCGTTAGCTGCTCTGTGTAATGAATATTACTGCATCGAAGAGGGAGGAGCAAATTCAGCTCAACAAGGTAATGATTCACAAGTTTTGTCTCTGTCTTCATTAAGGGATAACCTACGATGATCTTGTTAGCTAGAAAAATTCCAGTAGAGGCAAAACTAGCACTTAAATAAGCACTAAAGTGGTTAGCAACTTCTCAGGACCGGCCCAGTTATGTAGGCTTTTAAGATGCACTTAATTGGAGTTGATGGTAGTTAAAATGTATTGCTTGTTCCTGTTGGGAAAATGCCTTGAAGAAATGAAAGAATTCTGATTTGCACATGTATGGGACAATGCTGTTTGTAATGTCCCTAACAAATTACCACTCCCAATCTTCACTTGAATTAAACCCACTGCTGTATCTGCTGCCTTCACCACCTTTAATTCTCTGCTGAGTGAAGATGAAACCTTTTAATCGCTTCAGTGAGACATTCCCATAAATAATCTAGATTATGTAGAAATTTAATCAAACTTTACTTCCTGGGAAGAGTGTAGAAAGGTCAGAACTTTTTGCATAAGACAGACATGATCTTGCAACATCCACTCAAAGTGATCCATAAATCAGCAAATGTCAATACCTAATTGGCATCCAGGGACTACCTTTATATCACATTATGTAGACTCTGCCATATGTGCTGTCCCTCTTTTTTCCTACTCCAGTATCTCAAGAATTAGAGTTGAGGGGACCTGACTTGTGAAAGTGAAATTGTGGGTAGGAAGCGACATCCCAACTTCGGTAGTCTGATTTGAAAAGATTTACAGGGCCTCCTCCCATCAGTGATAAAAAGGCTCCCCCCCCCCCGCCCCATACCCTTCAATAAGCAGAATAGCAGACATACTTAGCTCCTCCTTGTTAACAGGCATGATTGTTGAGCTGCAGAGCTTGATGTCCACTGGACAGAGCTTCACAATGGGAAGAAAAATGCCAAAGTAGCTGTAATTATATTCCTTTTTTATCTTGAATAATCTTTCCCTTGTCACACCCTTACTATTTATAGTTTTGTGCTCTTGCCTGTGGTTTTGTTGTTGTTTTTCTTTGTTTTGTTGTTTTTTCTTCTATGCTTTAGCTTGTAGCCATTGGTTTTGTTAAATTAACAATATAGACTGGATGAATTGTATCATGTTATGCTTTGATTCTCAGGGGCACCTGTCATGTTATGCTCTCCTAGGCATTGTTGGGTACTTATCAAGAAATATCCTCTGGCTAGTTTTCTGCCACCTTTTAATTTGGTGACTTGTTGCTAAGAAAATGTCTTTGAAATTAGTATCAGTGCTGCTGCAAGCTCATTATGTAGGGTGTTCTCAGAAAGCATTTAAGCAAAAATAGGGTGTCTCTGTGGCTTCAGGCTCCTGTGTTTATATATGCCCCAGTAGTTTGGAACTTTTAAATATCTTCAGATACTATCGAAGGGAACTTCTCTAAAGGGAAAAAAGCCACATCCAAAACCTGTTTGAGCTTCTCCTTGTGACATTAAAATCTTATTTATGCAACCAGTGTGGACACAGTGGCTGTCTGAAACTTCTGTGCACATAGACCTTGTACCCAGCCAGCAATGTCCAGCTGCTGCCACATGCAGGGTTACAGACCACTGAGATATGGGTGAACAGTGGTGTGCAAACAGTGATCACATGCCTGGATCACAACTGGTAGAGAGTTCACATGCACATTGGTTTCAGGTGGCCAGCATGGGCACAGTGATATTTGAATAGGCCCTCAAGCAGAATTAAGATGCGATAATCCCTCAATTTTATATTTTTAAGCAAAGTACATGCCACTATGTGCATGTAGCAAATAAGTGATAAACCTTTCTTTTGTCTTTTTTCTGTACTGTTTTGTTTGTGTCATTCTTGATTCTGTTTTAAAGGCTTTTAACCCTTTGATAGAGAACATTATTTGGAGTAATTTTTAATTGGCAAATGAGCACTTGAATATAACATTTTTTATTTGCAATTTCTTTAAATGTCTCTGTTCCATATGGCCAGGTTGAATCGTGCAAACTGTTTGAATCTTTAAAGAGAAGTGGTATGCACTGCTCTGGGACAAGTATTTAAATGTGCATACATGACCCAATTTGTTTTGCTTCCTTCCTGGGGGGGGGGGCGGGCGGCACAGACAGCTAAGTATACACCCATGAGAACAATGGCCCTGACAAGATCGCAGATAGTGAGAACAGACCGCAGATACTGAGAGAGATGTGGCAATTCTGCCCCTCGCAGATAGAGAATTTGCATATAAAGAGAACTGACTGTAGTTCTCAAAGTGGTGGGTGGCGAACCATGACAACCGGAAGTGGCCACTACCCCCTTAAGGGGGGGCAGTGATGTCAGTGACATACCGCTGGCGGTGGGAAACGGAGATTTTTTTAAAACTTACTGGAGGTCATGCCGGTCCTCTGGAGGGTGCTGCAGGCCTCCCTGTGCTTCAGATCGACTCCCTGAAGCTATTGAGACCCACTTCTGGTTTTCATCTAAAACTGGAAGTGGGTCTCGATAGCTTCAGGGAGCAAATCTGAAGCACGGGGAGGCCCGCAGAGGGGGTTGTGGGCTCCCCTGCACCCTCCGGAGAGCCGGTGCACCGCCCCCCCGTTAAGTTAAAAAGAACACCCTTTTTTCCTGGTAGTGGGGGTGATCCTGGGAGTGCTGCCGCCACTGTCGGCCCACTCCTGCAAGGACTTACCACTTCCCCAACTTTGAGAACTGCTGCTTTAGAAGACATCCTTTAATGCTGTTGTTAAAGAATGCCATTCTGAAGAAAAAGAAAAAAGACCTGTCCTTTCATGTTGAATACAGAGTCCTACTTTGCTAATAAAACGTCATAGTAAATATTTGGACTAAGGGCAGAACCACTGGATATGTGACCTTATTTGATGAATTTTATTGAGACATAGCAAAACAGATATTGTGATAATTTGAAGTACCCCCCCTCTCTCAGGAATTCGTGTCTATGCAAATATTTGGGGGCTCTAGAGGGCAATTGTTTTAGGATTCCTTCCCCTCCCATAACACTTGTGTTAATTATAATATAATGATACTGTGACTGATTTATTTTTCTAGGTAATCTGGTGAAGCAATACATTTCAAACCTTCAAAGCCCTGAGGAAATGATTCGTTGTGGCTTTTCCCTAGCTTTGGGTGCCCTTCCTCAATTTCTTTTAAAAGGCAAGCTCCAGGAGGTGAGCTGAAATGTGGTCTTTTAACCCTGAAGCTTATAGTTTTGTAAGTGCTTGAAGGAATATTTGAATTAAACCTGACTGCTAAATTAAGTGTACAATAATGGGTGTAATTGTTATCAGAGTTTGAACAATGGCTTTTTATAACTAAACCTCTAGCAGTCATACTGTCTTTGATATGTACGGTTGAGGAACTAAGATGATCAACTTTGTAAGTGTCAAGGGACATTCACTGCTTTCAAACTGGTTACAGTAGGCATGCTTATACACCCTTTTCTAGTGGGCATATGCCTAACAAACAGGAGAATGGATACATAAGGTACAATGGGATACCATCACCATCGGATCAAGACTGGTGGAAGACAGCAGTAGTTTTCTTTCATATTATCCGTTGGTACATGAATGCTCCTTGCTGTGTTCCAAGGGCAAGTTCTTCATGAATGGTCTGCAGTATTTTTCTGTAGCAAAGGAAGCAGGTAGATATTTAAAAATAAATGTAGATCTTTTGATACCTTTAGTTACATCTATAAATCTCAGACAACACATGTCAGTGGAAAATACAAAATAATATTTTAGAGAAGCAAAATGCATAACTAGCAGATTGATGCAGCTTTTCAAATGGCACTGTACAGCTTTAGGAGAAAGTGTTAGAACTAAGTGGAGTAGGCAAATTTGCATCTTCTCCCTCACAGAAATGCTAGGGAGATAAATTATACGAACAGAGCAGTGTCGAGAGGTTTGCATGAGATCATCTCTGCATTCTAAACCTGTTAAACAGATAAATGATGAATTTGGTTGGTACTAGATGTTCAGTGGCAAATGTGGGATTTCCAACCCCCTATTTGTCTTCAGTGTGGAAGAGGGTGGGTGTGAGATTTTTCTTCTGTAACCTCTTTCCCCAGCTACTTTAGCCTCCACAGTTTTGGAGATAATTCTTCAGAAGCAAGGTTAACAAAATACTGATTGCTTTCTCTTGTTTTGTTCCAGGTTTTAGAAGGTTTAAAGAGAGTCACTGGCATTTCACCCAAATATGTGGGCTTTGCTGAATCCAGAAGGGATGGTCTAAAAGCAGTTGCAAAGTATGTTTGACAGTTTGCTTTGCATAGCTTTATACTTTTCTGGAAAATAGGGAAGTAGTGAGTGTTTTTAAGAAAAAAAAATGAGTTGACTTTGGTTTAAGACTGTAATTGTCCTGTGGATTTTTGGCAAGGTGTTTCAAAATAAAGCAGTGGTGCTTGAAAGTTTAATTGTAGTTTTTGTATCCTCTTTGGACAATAAAAGGATATTTTGAATTCTTCTGCTAAGAGATGATTCATTAGCCTTTGAGGCAGTCCGCTTCATCTGTAGCTGGTATTTATTGTTTGTTGCATTTGAGTACCAAGAATGTCTCTGTTAGAAAAATGGTTAATAAAGACAAGAGGCATCAACTTGGATCAAAGGGCAACAACTTTATTTAAATATGTAGCAATCAGCATAATCATCTTCAGTGGGTACTAACTAATCCTGTTTCAATTCCACCTCCTCAGCAGTGCTGGCACTAAGACCTTCATCGCTGGCTCTAAGGATGTTCATTTCTGCTCTCAGCCCTACTCTAGTCTCTAAGGGTGGTCTGAATCATCTTGAGTGCCTCAGGATGCTAACCAAGCTATCATACACCTCCTTCCCATACCTGCACTACACCTGCCAGTTGTGACCAATAACACTACCTAAGGTCCCTCTGTGATCCAGTAGTATGAAGTAGATTAAAAAAAAAACCCTGACCTGCAGTCAGTCTGGTAGGGGAACAAAAAATTCAAATTTGGCCATGACGTGACCTGCTAATCCCATACTGCTGTCATGGGTTTCAGGCTGTGTTCCTGGCCAAATTGAAGGGCACCCAAACTCTACCCCCTTATGCTAAATTCCCAAGACCTCCCCTCCAGACTCATGCCTTTTACTGCAGTATAGGTTTGAGGAGTAGGCCAGCGGGTGGCGCAGTGGGTTAAACCGCTGAAGCATGAGCTGTCGATCGAAAGGTCGGCAGTTCAAATCCGCAACGGGGTGAGCTCTCGTTGCTTGGCCAGCTCCTGCCAACCTAGCAGTTCCAAAGCATGTTAATGCGAGTAGATAAATAGGTACCGCTTGCGGGAAGGTAAACAGCGCTCCGTGTTCCAGCTGCATGCTACGCGCTGCGGCAAGGAGAGTCATGCCAGCCACATGACCACGGAGGCGCCTTTGGACAATGCTGGCTATTCGGCTTTGAAATGGGGATGAGCACCGCACCCTAGAGTCGGACACGACTGGACTTAATTGTCAGGGGTCACCTTTACCTTTTACCTAGGTTTGAGGAAGGGACAATCTCTTAGTGGTAACTTGGAAAGGTAGAAATCAAAGATTAATTTCATGTTCATTAAATTGTTTCCAATGTATGTCAAGACTTACAACATAAAGCATTCTTTGAATCAGAGACTTGGCAACAGATCCTTGCACCACTGAGGTAGCTTAATAGCAGCAGGAACTTCTAACATTATCTCTGCCTCACTGCAGCAGCATCATTCACTACAGCTGGCTGGCGTTACTGGTACTGCAGCTTCTATTCCAGTAAGGGTTAGTAAGGTCCCCTCTTTTCTTCTAAAGCTGCTGACATTGACCTGACTTCTCAGTTTGAGCAAGTTTCACTCAGGTACAGGCAAACTTGCTCATAGATTAACTTTTTGCTTTATTCACTGCTGAGCCATCTGCCTGCCTCCAGATTTACCCTCCTTGATGCGATATTTGCTACAAACTTAGTCCATCTAACCAGTTCATCTAGTACACCCCCACTATTTTTGTGACCAGAAATTAATTCTACACAGCTGGATTGTATCACCAAAAGGCATCAAATTTTAGACTTAAGCAATCACTTTCAGTGGCCTACAGTTTTAGACTACCATCAGTAAAAGTTGCATTTCCTATGAATGTTGATAGATAGCAATGTTTTTTTTCAGTATGTGTTGCTGTTAATACACAAATGTTGCATATCCTAAGATTATATGCTATATTAATCATTTGTGAATAAATGTATTTATATTCTTCCTGCAGGGTTTGCCTGATGGTAGGGGTGAAAGGGGAAGGGTCACCAGCTGAATTTGTGTGCAAAGATAACGTTGCAGAGATATACAACATATTGCTGGATGGGATGAATGATTACACAGCAGACAGTCGAGGTGACGTTGGATCCTGGTAAGCTGCTTCGTCTTTCAAGATAAACATTCCACTTCTGTGGTCTTCAGTGCAAAGCAAAAAGTCAATTGGTGGTATGACCAATGATGGAAGTTTCCAGTAATTCTGTAATCCAGCGGTTCTCAAACTGGTGGGTCGCGACCCACCAGGAGAACTGGATGCTGTCCCCTGCTCCCTTAAGGGGCAGGGACAGCATGGCGGCGGTGATCCTGGGGATCAGTGTCACCACCGAGGGGGGGGGAAGCTTAAAAAGGCTGTTTTTGTACTTACTAGGGGTACTGGAGCCCTCCAGAGGGTGCGGGGAGGCCTGCATACCTTTACGCAGGACTCCCAGAGCTTTAGATTGCTGCTCCACATCAATTTAGAACCACTTCTGTTTTTTTGCAAAAACTGGAAGTGGTCATAAATCGCCACGGAGCAGCAATCTAAAGCTCGTGGAGGCCTGCAGAGGGGTTCGCAGGCCTCCCTGTACCCTCCAGAGGGCTCCACGACCCCCAGAAAGTACAAAAATCACCTTTTTCCCACAGGCAGTGATCCCAGGGGTTCACCACTGCCACTGTCTCTGTCCCTGCAACTACTCAAAGTTCTCCCTGGGGAGAACTTTGAGAACCACTGCTGTAATCAGATGCCATTTCAACTTTGTTTGGTTTTTTTAAAATGTTATCATTTATTTATTTTATACAATATACAATATGTATAATTTTCATACAAAATTAAAATCTTAAATTGCAAGAGCTTCTTAGCTAGGTTCTTACAACATTTCTGACTGATGGGTGCCCTTCATGGGAGTTAGAATGCTTGTTGCTTAGGTCATCTTCCTTGGATGGAAAAGATAAACAGTCATGGGCTCCTCCATCTTTTTATCCTCTACTTTTAAATTTTCTTTTTACTCATCACTCTTTCAAAAGATAGATTGGCTCCTTTGCTGTCACAGTTCAGATAGCTGAACAGCAGAGGGTGCAGTTGTATAAATTGTTGGAACTCTCTTTGACCTCTCATATTTTTGTTACCACCTCTTATAAACAAGACTTTAGCATATAATTTTAAAAGCAAATGAGTTGCTATAACTTGTATAGTTTTAGTACAAAATACCAAAGTATCATTTTGACATAACACAAAGTCAGAAAATTGACCAGGAATCAAGCTAACAATGATTCCATTTGATTGATATGTGAAATGTTTATTATTATTCTCCTATAACGCCAGCGTTTTAAATAAAGGAGATGATTCATTAGGCTCTGTAGTACCCTTGAATGAGTATTTTCATTTCTGCTATATCTGATGGTCAAAGGAATAAGAGAGAGGTTACTTAAGGAATGTTCCAGATTGGCTTCAAATGACAAAAGCAATCTATTAAAAATAATTCCTATCAGTCAAAAGGTGGGAAAAAGAGCTCCACTTATATTATACATCTTTAGAAAGCAACCAGAGTCCGAATTGACAGTAAATCATGTGGTTTAAGGTTTAACACATTAAGAATATGAGTAGTGGAAAAAATTAAAGGGAGAAGAGCTCAACTCCCTCCCCAATGCCATTTGGTGTCCCTTGCAGTTTCTTCTTCATTTTTTAAAGTGGGATATCTGATCATGGATCAACCATTGTTGTGTCCAGGGCTTTCTGTCTAGATTTTATTGGGTTTTTTTAACTGTGTGTGCACGTGTGCTGTTATGAAGATACAATATGATATACTGTATACAGTATTTATGTAATATACTTTATATCTATGTTTGCATACACAAACACAACAGACTGAAAGTGAAAGAGAAACTTCCAAAAGGTCATATAAGTTTGTTCAGCTCATTGTAGAAAAGGAATTTCTATGGACAACACAAGAGTTGTTTAGACTGCTGTCACTAGGGTTGATATCCCTGAAATATGGTTAGCCTATTACCAGAACTGGCTATGGTATCCCAGGGAAATTGGAGACATGGATCCAGATGTAATGGGAGATCTTTCCCATGTATGGTTTGTGCTACAGACGCTATAGCCAGTTTCCCTATGCAAAATATATGTGTCAGTTTATCTTAGTGACTGATGCTGGAATAGGGATCCTGCAAGTGGTAAGAAAATTGTGAATTAGGGCATCGAACGTATACTGTGTGTAGACACAGAATGAAGGGGTGTTGTAAAGTGTTCTACAGGACTAGAGTCTCTAGACCCACCACCTTTTTATAAAACAAAAACCCTGTAGCTTGGTGAAGCTTGTACCTGTGTGCTATTCTCTACTGCCAGGGAAAATCAATGTGTAGGTACAGATCCTTGGCTGGTGATAGAACTTTGAGAGACAAACCACTTGCTTCCCTTCAGCCTACCGAAAGCTCCATGATTGATACAGGGTCAAAGAAGAGAGTGCTTGCTCAACCCCCCCCCCCATCCTTGTGTCCTGAACTGCTTGCAGCCCTTGCTTGCTTATTAACCTGATAAGCCCCATTCATCCTGATTCCACAAGACTGTAGACTCACAATGGCCACAGTGGCAAGGGGAGCAAACTCAGCCCCTCCTTTGGCTAAATGCATTGTGGGGGCCAGTCAAAGAGTCTTAGAAGGCCTGGCGCCGATAACTCTTGGGAATTGGCAAAGTTGAAGAGGTGTAGGAAAGAATTGCATTTCTGTGTGAAGAAAGCTTCATTCTTTTTTAAAAGGATTCGTGGGAAAGCTAACCAACTGTATTTTCCATATGCAAACTTAACATTCCTTTTGACGGAATGTTTGTTGGGACTTGTCCAAACTGTCTACAGGTGTTAAATATGAATGCCTAAATAGCAAGATGCCATATGAAAAGAGGAAAAAGTATTATTTGGTGAAAGACTGCTGAGCTGCTATAGTGCAGTTTATATTTTTTCCTTTAGTAGTCTACTTTTCTATTAAAACACTTGTCCATCTAAGTTAAGATTTCATATGCATTCACCTTTTTTTGACCTTGGAAGAAGTGCACAAATACAAAGGGCTTGTTACTGTGGTGAAATACAGGTGGATCTCTTGGGACTGAATTACGTAACTATCTTGGAAAGAAACTTATTGCTCTGAGGGCTCTAGCATAATAGTATTTCATAGGAAGTGTGTTGAGCAGATCACTTTTTTTAAAATTGCATTCATTAATCCATTAAAAGGTGCCTCTTCCTCATTCTTCAGCACATATTAACAAGGCCACTCTTGCAGTGCTATCCTTTGTCTCTTTCAGCATCTGGCATAATTAACCTCAACTGTTCTCACTGTTACCACAGCAGATTAGAATTGACCTTTAATAATAATTAAAGACTCCTTGGAAGTATGGAAGTGCCACACGTGTATATACCAGGCTTTAGCTTACATATGCAAACAAATGTATAGCTTTTGATCTCTAAGTTTATCATTTATGAGGCATGTCTTCCTGTTGGTTCTATATATTTGGGATGTGGAATCTTCTATTGCAGTGGTTTTCAAAGTTCTCCCCATGAGTAGGGGAAGCTGGAAGTCCTTGTGGGGGCGGGCCAACGGCAGCAGCGGCTCTCCCAGGATTGTGCACCCAGTGGGAAAAGGTGTTTTTTTACCTACCGGGGGGCGTGTTGACCCTCCGGGGATTGCGGGGGGGGGGGCGCAGCTCCCTCTATGCCCCCCACAACTCAGAAGAGCTTCCGATTGCACTCAGAAGGTACTTCCGGTTTTCGCCAAAAACAGGACGTAGCTCCCACTGGAGCGGAGAACCACCGGAAGGCTGGTGCAACTCCTGGTAAATAGGAAAAAACCTTTTCCCAGCAGTGGAACACCCAAAGTACAATCGCTAATGTCACCACGCTCCTTAAGGGGTAGCGACTGCTTCCGTTTTTCGTGGTGTGTTGCCAACCACCACTTTGAGAACCATTGTTCTAGTGCTAAAGCAGGACCTTTTTGAGGAACTGCAACTTTGTAACAGTGTCACTCCAGGTCACTTCTTTATAAATATTTAGGCAATAGGTAGAAACGTTCTAGTTTGCTCAGGCTTTTTAGTCATTTAGATCTTTTAGCTTTTGGATACTCTATTTCGTTTGTTTTGTAGGCCTTCTTTATTAGAGAGAGAGAGAGATTGTCATGCAAGAAGTTATTCTGGGATCTGACTTGAGTCGTCGTCCTTCAAATCCCATCCGCTATTTGTAAAAAGCAAGTTGTGAAAACAAACATTGAAAATGTGTGGGAAGTGTCTGGGAAAACCTCAGAAGCCAGAGAAATTGAACAGTACCACCACATCTAGTATTTCTAGCTTATGTTTCCCTTCACTTATTTTCAGTTTCCATATGTTTTCCTCTTCCCATTCACCAACAAATTCCAAATTCTTTTGACATCTTGAACCTTGAGGTAGAAAAAAATTATATAAGCTTAATAGACACATACAAATAAGGACGTTCCGTAACGTTCTAGTTACAGAATTTGGGATGCATGTGTGCATTTAAAGCATACATAATACATAAAAGCTATGTTTAAAGGCACCAAATCTTATTAAATCTGAGCAAGCTAATATTTGATTTTGTGGCAGCAAAAACTAGTGTATTGTGCCTGCAAATTTGAGGGTCAGAAAAATATTTTTCAAAATTTATGGTGCTTTAATATGAATTTGGGGTGTTGATTCCAAAAATGGCATCAGTTTTGCTCTATCACGTCTAGTTTTGAAGTTACAGCATCACCACCACTTTATAATGCGAGTCAAGCAGCTTCCTCATGAAAAATACACCACTGAAGCAGGGATTTGCTTCTGAAGTGAAATTGCTGCTTTGGGGTAAAGACTTGCGTCAGTGGGATAATTTTCAGGATATAGCACGGTATTCAATGGATTGAGTACCTTTCAACTGTCAATTTTTATGGCTTATAGAAGACAACTACATATGAATGTACGTATGAATGTTTTTTTTAAATATTTGGAGGCCCTTTTTAGAAGTCTGTATAGACTATTAATATTTATTTAAAGAATTTGTATCCCGCCTTTCTCCCAGCAAGGGCACTCAAGGCGGCTTACAACATTAAAATAAATATGTACATTAAAATAATTAAAAACACATAATTAAAACAATTAAAATAAACAATCCCAGTGGGTAACCTGTATTTACATTTGTTAAAAGCCACCATGTCAGATATCGAAAGCTAACCTAAATAAAAACGTCTTAAGGCCCCGCCGAATGGTGTCTAAAGAGGGAGCCATTCTTAATTCCAGGGGGAGGGAATTCCACAATTGGGGCGCCACAGCCGAGAAGGCCCTATTCCGCGTCGTTTTATCTGTTTTATGAATGACTGTGTTTATTGAATATTGTGTGTATGTGTGTGTATTCTTTATCCCAGGTTTTCCTCCCCTCCCTTCTACTTTTTTACATTTGTTGCTTTGTATTGTATCATTTTTTTTATTATCCACCAATAAAGGGGGAGAGGAGGATAAAAATAGCACCCAGAGAAAGAATAAACTTCTCTCTTCCTGTGCACCCTGATTCTGACCATGATTGTCACCCCACATGACTATTGCTAAGAAAAAACAGGCACCTTGGTTTGGAAGTATGCCTCACAGCGCAATCCTATGTAAGGATCCGGCCGGCGGCCCAGGGCTGCCCGCCGGATCCTAAGTGCCGGCGGCCAAGCTGCTGCCGGACCAGAGGTCTATTCTGGGAAGGAGACGCTCGTCCTCTTCCCTGAGTGTAAATGCCGGCCAGACTGGCCTCCTCAGATTTCCGCCAGCAAAATCGCTGGCGGAAGTAGGAGGAGGCCGTGTAACGGCCCAGCCGCCCAGTGGGGACCGGGATATGACCGAAGCCATCCCCCGCCCCCTCCTGGGCTGGTTGGGCCAATGGCTCCCCTCCCTCGCCCGGCAAAATGCCCCTGTGCCTGCTGGATCCCTGCTTACCTGGTCCAGCGGCCGCAGGGGTGCTCCGTCGACGGAGCAAGGGAGGCCGGCCTCTGCGCCGGCCTTCACTGCTCCAGAGTAGTTGCGAACTACTTCGGCAATGGAACGCTCGTTCTCAGTTTTCCCACCCTGTCATTTTCAGGTTAAGGGGTGTCATCCCCCCCAAATAAATTCTGGCACTGGCACTACCACATTTATATTTCTAAAACGTTTTTTCCCCCTTCAGTCATAGAAGTGATGTGCATATATAGCTTGTCCATATGAGGCTAGAAATTTAACAGTGGCAATTTGGTTTGTATGTTTATTTCTACAGGGTGAGAGAAGCTGCTATGACCAGTTTAATGGAAGTGACCCTGTTGCTAACACGGAATGAGCCAGAATTAATAGACGCAAATGTGTATGTATTTTGCAACTGGTTGATGTCTCCCTGTTGTATAGTTTGGTGATCAGAAATTTTTGAAAATTCAGTAATGCCTCTTTTGGGATTTGATTGTCCCCATAAGTGTCAGTGAAAGAATTCAAGCAGAACTTGTCCTGCTTCTGTTGTAATCTCAGGGAATGCTGATTGTGGTTTCTGATTATTTTAAGCTTGTTAAATTGCTTTATGTTAATAGTCTGTTCTGTTTAAAATAGATATTGTGTCTTTTCTGCACTGAGAAATACTGCATTTATTTAAGTATTTTTAGAGGTTGTAGACCACCTGTCCAGATGCTTTAGGCAGCTATCAACAAGAATACAATGTCATAATTAAAATAAAATAAAACATTATTATTCTAAAAACCATACTGAAAAGAGTCAGCAGGATGAAACTTGAGAGAGCGCAGAGGGACAACCTAAGTAAATGTTTTATGTTTCTACTTGAAAACCAGAAGGGGGGAACACAGTCTGATCTCCCTTGGTGAATCATTTCACAGCTCATGGACAAATGGAGTAATGGGGCTGCTTCTTCATACATCTGAAGGAATGAAGGGAAAGAATTCTTAGCAGGGCCTGTCTAGAAGACCTTAATGGGGGGGGGGAGTATAGTGTAAGTGGTGCTGTCTGAAATAATGCAGGTCCCAGTGACTTGAATTTTTCATGTGCTAAATTTCAGGTGCAAACGGATTATGTGCTGCCTAGCTCAACAATCAGCTGAAAAAATTGACCGATTTCGAGCCCATGCAGGATCCGTATTCCTCACACTTCTGTACTTTGACAACCCTCCAGTTCCACATATACCCCGCCGAGAAGACTTAGAGCGTATATTCCCAAGGTAACCCATGTGTAATGGATTCAAGGTTGTATAACAAGCTTTTTATCTGTAATAATAGGTCTTATTTGAATGTGCTATATTTATAAAATACGTTTCAAAAAAACCTGCCTTTTTTCAGGATTTGTTTGTGGTTTATAGTAGCTGTTTCTGTTAATAAAAAGGAGGAAAATGGAAATGCATTTGAAATGGACTAAAGTTCCTCTAGTCCTGTACCCTTGTCTTTGAACAGGGTATGGATAACAGTGGATTCAGAGGAAAATGAAGTATATAGTAGTGAAACTACAGGTGAAAAGCAAATCTGTGTAATTATAGCTTTATGGCCTGGTTTGAAAAGGAAAAGCTGCTTCCAGTGGTTATGGTTGGGAGAGGACACACACACACACACACACGCACACACGCACACACGCACACACGCACACACGCACGCACACACGTTTTAAAGTGCACATTTGTGTGTAAGCTGTGTTTTGGGCTTCACTAATGCAAGAAAATATTTAACTTGGCGTGATTTTTCCTGTGTTTTAAATTAAACTTTTAACACGCTGATTTGAGTTATTATGTATAATATGGTTGATGCACTATTGTGGGATATTAAAATAGCACAACATTGCAAAAGTTTCATTTAAAATACGTTTGTTCTACTTCTTGGCCAATAGCATTTTTGAATCTTGTTGTCAAAAGTTTTCAACTTTGATTTCAACAGCTATCTACTTGAACCTCCTTTGGCTGGAGTTCCAAAGCTTATCAAAGTTTTGGGTGAAATGTACAACTGCCTAGGGAGGCAGGCAGTTATGTTACCTGCTATCTGTTGTTCTTGCTTTGGGAAAAACATTTCCTGTCTCTTGTCCGCAGGTCAGAGGCAGTAACTTTCAACTGGAATGCACCATCACAAGCCTTTCCCAGAATCACGCAGCTTTTGAGTTTCCCAGAATATCGATACCATGTTCTGATGGGTTTGACTGTTTCTGTTGGTGGACTAACCGAGTCAACGGTGGGTGAATAAAAACGTGTTTGTTTGGTAATGGGAGTTCTTGACTTTCAGAAGGAGAGAATGACTGTCGAGAGCCATTTCTTTTGCTATGTAAAACCGCTTTGTGAACTACTTTTTGTTGAAAAGTGGTATATAAGAATTCCTAAAATATTATAATTATACTAATTATTATGTATTATCAGTTCTGCTGACCATCAGTTTTGCGAAGCAAGTTGCTGACATTTGATTTGCATCTCTAGTTATCTCCATAAAGCAACTTCTATCACTTCACTGCATCCCCTTCTTGTTCCGTCTTAGGACATAGCTTCTTTCCATACCATTTTGGTAACGTGAGATTCCCCAAACCATGTGACAAGAACTCGCACTGCAGTTCCCCCTGCCATGCCAGATCACCCTTCATGTAAACTAAGCCAACGCTGGTATAGGGAGGAGCCAAAACACAACTCCACAAATGTAGCATAAGAAGGGGGCATACATTCCAGGGCCAGTGACAGCCTGGGCAGAGTCCTTGGGCATAAGGCCTTTGTGGGACACCCCCCCCCCCCCGGAGCTGCGCATCCACCAGCTACCTCTGATCCACACTCCGAAATTAGGCCATTAGGGAGAGAGCAGAGCAGAGATCCCTGTTGCGCTGCAGCTGCATGGTGCAGAGAACTGTCCTCTGCTTCCCTGTCTGGCTTTTCTGGGCAGGAGATGGTAGAAGAACTCTCCTGCTCAGAAACGGCAGGCAGAAAAGAACTCTTGTTTGCTACAGTGGCTGCTCCCCCCCCTTTCCCCAAATCAGGCCTTATCCCAATCCCTCTTATCCAGAGTATATGGCCTAAGAATAAATGCAATTTGTATAGATCTCGATCCAAGGCAACAAGCTCAGTTATAGTCGCATGGATCCTCTCCCTCAATAATGCCCTTTCCAAGCGGTTATAGATGCATCCATTTCCTTTTATGTCTAAAGAAATTTGGAATAACTTCTGAATCTCTGCAACGCATTAAGAAAGTCGAGGAGCTTAAAAGGTCTACCTTTTTTTCCTCTAAAGGTTTCCCAAAGTTCATACTTTCTGAAATATCCCCTCCCCATAGAGGCATATAATGTAGCTTCTAAGATTTTCATGGCCAGCAGAATTAGAATTCTAATTTTATTATTTCTGCTGGTCATGACAGTCTTAGATGCTATGTTATTTAGAAAATGTTTCTGGCCATAGAGAGAGTATTAGCAACCTTAAAACCTATGTAGTATGCTACATTCATTTCAGCCACCAGCAGCTCAATAGAACATCAGAAGTGCTGTAGCACTTGTTGATAGATAGTAGAGCATCCCTGTCCCCCCCTAAAGCTGGCTTGTTCTTCTGCAAGTAACTTTTCTTGTTCCAGCTAGTTCTTAAGTTTCCCATAAAGATGTCTTGCATATAACTTACTAACAATGCTGAGTAAACTAATAGACCTATAATTGGAGGGATCATCTCTCTTACCCTTTTTAAAGATAGGGACAATAATTGCGGACCCCCAATCGGGAACTTGACCATTCTTCTCAATATAGGAGAAAAGTGACGCCAGAACCAAAGTCCACCAATCTAGATTATTTTTTACCGCCTCCAGTGGAATAAGATCTTCGCCTGGAACCTTAGCCAATTTCACTGGGCAACTAGGTCATGAATTTCTGAAACAGACACCGGTGGCCATGATGGAATGCCATCAAGGTCCGCAGGTGAATCACTGGGAGCAACATCCGAGTCTTTATACAAGTCAGAAAAATGATTCTCCCAGGTCCCTGGGTGAATATAACAATCAGGTGAAGTAGCAATTTATACTATTTCTTCTGCAAAAGAAGATTCTGAGCTGCACTCAGTCAAAGGTGCTAGATTTATAAACTTGATAAATGTTATAAATAATTTTTTTTGCATTAATGCAGTCTTTATCAAACCAGTGCTTAGAAGATGGATAAAGCCGATGACAGGGCTGTTGATGGTAGTGCTGTTCTTAATCATGTAGTTCTGCTGCTTGGCCAGTGTATAGCTGATGATGATGATGATGATTTATATACTGCTTTTCAAGAGTAGTTTACAAAGCGGTTTCCATAGAAATAAATTAATAAATGGTTCTCTGTCCCGAAGACTATGATTTGGAAAAAACGTGTTGCACATAATCCTTGTACTTTTTGCCTTGCACTGCAGTCCATGGGATCAGGCTGCCTGAACTGTAAATATGTTACATTTTCATTTTTGTGAAACTTAACACATTCTCAATACGTGATGCCAAACTCTTGTGGTTTTTCATAATTACTTAGAGATGAAATTCAATTTTACATCAGTAAATAGAAGATTTTCCTACCCAAATTTTCATAGACAGAAAAAAAACTTGAGTTACTTGAAGAGGTCAAACAATGACTCCTTCCCAATACTTTTCCTATTGGATTTTTAGAATTAGTTACACTTAGTTTTGAGATGTGTAAACAGTTTGATTGCTTCCAGCTCCCCTCTTATTGTTGACTCTGCCTATTTGTTTAAGAGGAGAACCTTCTGTTCTGCTTTCAAAAATATTATGTTGAATTCTTAGCGATTTGTGAACCTGTTTAAATTATTTCTCAATAGTTTAGTTGGGCTGTAGTCTAGTATTCTCCAAATTGTATGCTGTGAAAGAAGTGCTAGTGTGTTTTTAGGAAATGTATTAAATAATGAAAATGCTCCTGTGAGCCCAAATACTCATCCACAAGGTAGGCTGCGCGCTGAGTCTCTGAATGATTTGCTGCTTCGGTCTTGCCTCCTTCTAATAACCCTCAGATGGTGTCAGGGAATTCTGCCCTGATTTGGATAATTCATTCTCTCCTCATACAGCGGAAGTATATATATTTTCAATTTTGCGAGGAAACAAATCAGAGAGGTGTCAAGAAGAGACAGGGTTGTAATCTTGGGGGACTTCAATTATCCTCACATCGACTGGGTCAACTCATGCTCTGGTCATGAAAGAGAGACTGGATTTCTGGATATGCTAAATGACTGTGCCTTAGAGCAGCTAGTCATGGAGCTGACCAGAGAACAGGTGACTCTGGATTTGATATTGTATGGCACTCAAGATCTGGTTAGGGATGTAAATGGTTAGGGATGTAAATGGTCAAGGGATGGTTAGGGATGAACCTTTGGGGAACAGTGACCATGCTGCGATTTGTTTCACCATGCATGCCAGGGGAAGAGTGCCAAGAAGATATGACACAATAACTTGAAGGGCAGACTTCCCTAAAATGAGGAGACTAGTTAGAAAAAGGCTGAAAGGAAAGGTAAAAAGAGTCCAATCTCTCCAGAGCGCATGGAGGTTGTTTAAAACAATAGTAATAGAGGACCATCTGGAGTGTCTCTTACAAAGGAGGAAGGGCACGACTAAGTCCAGGAGGGTGCCGGCATGGCTAACAAGCACAGTTAAAAAGAGGATATAAAAGTCAAGGAAGCTTCCTTCCATAAATGGAAGTCTTTGCCTAATGAGGAAAATAAAAAGTAGCACAAACTGGCAAAAGAAATGTAAAAAGATGATATGGGAGGCCAAGAAAGACTTTGAGGAACGTATGGCAGGCAGTATTAAAGGGAATAATAAAAGCTTTTTCAAATATGTTAGAAGCAGGAAACCTGCCAGGGAAACAGTTGGTCTGCTGGATGGTGAGGGAGAGAAAGGGGTGATAAAAGGGGACTTGGAGATTGCTGAGAAATTAAATGAGTTCTTTGCATCTGTCTTCACGGCAGAAGACCTTGGGCACATACTGCTGCCTGAACGGCCCCTCCTGACTAAAGAATTAAGTGAAATAGAGGTTAAAAGAGAAGACATTTCAGACCTAATTCTGAAGGAACTCAAGAATGAAGCTGCTGACCTCTTGATGAAAATATGCAACTTGTCCCTTAAAACGGCCACTGTGCCATAGGATTGAAGGATAGCTAATGTCATGCCAATCTTTTAAAAAAGGAAGGAGAGGGGATCTAGGAAACTACAGGCCAGTCAGCCTAACATCTGTTCCAGGTAAGATGATCAAGGATAAAATCTTAAACAGATTTTGCTGAGGGAGAATCAGCATGGCTTCTGCAAGGGTAAGTCTTGCCTCACGATCCTTTTAGAATTCTTTGAAAAGGTCAATAGGCATGTGGATGGGGGGAGAACCTGTGGATATTATATATCTGAATTTTCAGAGTGCGTTTGACACGGTCCCTCACCAAATCTCCTGAGAAAACAGTCATGGAATAAGAGGGCAGGTCCTCTTATGAATTTAGAAACTGGTTGAAGTCCAGGAAACAGCGATTGGGTGTCAGTGGGCAATTTTCACAATGGTGAGAGGTGAAATTGGTGTGCCCCAAGGATTGGTCTTGGGGCCAGTGCTTTTCAACTTGTTCGTAAATGACCTGGAGTTGGGGATAAGCAGCGAGGTGGCCACGTTTGTGGATGACACTAAACGTTTCTGGGTGGTGAAGACCAGCAGGGATTGTGAAGAGCTGGGAGAATAGGAAGCAAAATGGCAGATACGCTTCAATATAAGTAAGTGTAAAGTGATGCACATTGGGGCAAGAAATCAAAACTTTACATATATGCTAATGAGTTCTGAGCTGTTTTAGACAGATCAGGAAAGAGATCTTGGGGTGCTGGTGGACAGGTCGATGAAAGTGTCGACCCAGTGTGCTGCAGCTGTGAAGAAGGCCAATTCCAAATTAAAAAAGGGATTGAGAATAAAACGGCCAATATCATTATGCCCTTGTACAAATCGATGGTAAGGCCACATCTGGAGTATTGCGTCCAGTTCTGGTCACCACACCTCAAAAAGGATATAATTGAATTGGAAAAGTTGCAGAGAAGAGTGACCAAAATGATTAGTAGGCTAGAGCACTTCCCTTATGAGGAAAGGCTACAACATTTGGGGCTCTTCAGTCTAGAAAAAAGGCATCTGAGGTGGGACATGATTGAGACGTATAAAATTATGAATGGGATGGAGAGAGTGGATAGAGGGAAATTCTTCTCCCTCTCGCACAACACCAGAACCAGGGGACATGCACTACAATTGAGTGGAAGGAGAGTTAGAACGGACAAAAAAAAATTTCTTCACCCAGCATGTAATTCATCTGTGGAACTCCTTGCCACAGGATGTGGTGATGGTACCTGGCCTAGATTCTTTTAAAAGGGGATTGGAGAGATTCATGGAGGAAAAGACCATCACAGGTTACAAGCCATAAGCAGCCTCCTGGTTTTAGAAGTAGGTTTTCTCTGTATACCCGGTGCAAGGGAGTGACAACAGGAAACAGATTACAGTATCTTGTTGTCTTGTATGCTCCCTGAGGCATCTGGTGGGGCCACTGTGAGATACAGGAAGCTGGACTAGATGGGCCTTTGACCTGATCCAGCAGGTAGTTAATTAATTACAATTAATTATAATTAGTTAATAATAAATAATTAATTTATGGAATTTGCTGCCACACGATACTACGATAGCTGCTAGCTAAGAAGGAATTAGATGGATTCATGGAGGTAGACAGGTCTATCTATCGCTATTAGCTGTGACAGTTTGAACAGGATCTGTTCAGAGGAGCAGATGGTAGAGAGAAATGGTATTTGTGCCACACTGGTGGACTGAATAGTATTTGGTTGGCCACTGTTGGAAATTCTGGACTAGCTGGATTTGATCTCCCAGTTCTGCTCTTATGTGCTAGAGATGCAGCAGACGTACCTGCCCTCAGAGGCGGTATCCCCAGCACATTCTTATGCCGACATATAGGAGCAACTGGCTCTATTTGGGGCAGATCATGCTTGCTCTGACACATTCTAAATGTAAGTCTGTTGGGTTGTAAGAAAGAAGTGTGCTCTCAAATTTAATTCAGAAAAAAGTCTCTCACACTTCTCAGAAGTCTGGGAAACATGGAAACACTTGTCTAGTTCAGTTCTGTTCTATAATATAGACAGAACCACAAAACAACACCAGAGAAATGGAATTTTTTTAGTCGAAGCGTATGTAGCATAATGTCAGTTATTGTTTAGAGAGGGAATTGTAACTCCCTGTTTCAAATTGTATCTCTGAAGACAAGCAAAATACAAGTTTGAAATGAGTGTGTCAGGTTTGGTTGTCCTCTGTCAAAACAGAAATCTTCATTCTGTTCCAAGGATGTACAAGTTTTGCATTCTAAGTAATTGGTAAAATTTGTCTGATATAGAAATTGCGGGCTGGTAAACACTCACTTGACTAGTAAGGTAGCGCATGGATCCTTCCTTGGGTTGGTAACTTGTTTTTTTAAAAAAAAAAAACAGGAAGCAAAAAGTAGGAATAAATGATCATTTTTCACCATGGAGGGAAGTAAGAACTGGGGCCTCCCAAGGATCTGTATTAAGACCATTAAAAGAAACAAACCCCTTGTTCATAAGTGATCTGGAGTTATGGCTGAGTAGCCAAGTTTGCTGTTGATATCAAATTATTAAGGATGGTGAAATTCCAAGTGGACTGTGACAAGCTCCAAAACTTGGGGAATGGACAACAAAATAGCAAATTAAGTTCAGTGTAATTACGTGTTAAATGATACATATTGAACAAAAAATTCTGGTTGACCATGGTAAAAAACAGTGTTGGATGACTTGATGGATCTTTTGTTTGAGCCAACAGGCTTCTTATGATCTTATAACCCTAGCGCAAAATTCCTGTGAATCAATGGGGGGGACTTTTGATTTGTGCGGTTTTAGATAAGTCAGTGAAAGCTGAAAGTAACTGTCACATTAAGAAATGCTTCTGCAGTGCCAAGAGTGATTTATTGGGAATTGTTCTCACTTGTAGGTGCGCTGTTCATCCCAGAGCCTGCTTGACTATCTGAAGAGGATTCAGAGTGATATGGAAGCTATGAGCAGCTTTTGTGAAACATTGTTGCAGGTCTTTGAGAACAATTTGCTGAATGACAGGTAACCTGTGTCTTTCTATAGAGGCTCAGGCTGGCTAGATAAATGGCACTAAATGGTCGTGCTAGACATATTCCTGAGGTGTTATCATGGGCGAGCACCCCTCACCTGAGGACCACCTCCACCCCATTTCTCCCCTAAATGACAGCCACCTGGATTCTCTGAGACTGACCTAGGAATCAACTTATCACCTCCATTATGTCAAGAGCTCTGGGTCATGTATCACACATAGCATTCTCCCCTCAGATGTGTAATTATTATAATTAAGAATATTTATAAACTGCTATTGGACTAATAAAGTTCACATGGAGTGGTTTACATGGCAAAATAAATAAAGAATTCCTGTCTGGAATCATCAGGGAAAGAATTGCTTTGATTGAAATATTTCTAGATCCTAACTGTTTATCTCACCCCTGACATTAGTCCAGTCACTCTGCTAGATTTGAAAGTGAGAAATTTGAAGGTCTGTTAATTTCAAACCAGCTCATCAGAACTTGGGAGCTAGTCTCCCTAAAAGATGATTAAAGAGAGCTGAGTAGCTAATTTATATTGCTATAATTATAATTCACTTTATAATTTAGGATTAATTTATATTGCAAGATGCTAGCCACATCCGGATAAAACCATCTAGCCAGGACAGGGTTAATTTCTAGAGAGATATTCCTTCCTGGCTTCAGGGAATGCTGATTTCTTTCAGGCGTTTTTAGTTAGAAACTATTTTAAATTGCTGCCTGATCCAGCAGGGTGGTTCTTATGTTCAGTTCCTAGAGGTGAGAAAGTTCATATGGACAGGAATACGTATTATCATTCAACTGCTATCTTGACTATTTCTTGTGGAGATAACCCTGAGTCATGTTGACCTGATTTGTCTTCTAATGTGCTTTCATCCCTAGGGTTTCAGTACCACTGCTGAAGATGCTGGACCAGATATTGGCCAATGGTTGCTTTGATCTCTTTCTCAGTGAAGAGAAGTAAGTGCTTATTAGTAGATGGTGAATCTTTCTTCCCGAGAGCGAGCGAGCTGCATTCTTCCTCTCATTTATATTACTAGCAAAGGAAAACTTCCTGTATCTTGACAGACCTTTGTTTGGGAAAGCCTTTAAAAAAAAACCCCAACCAACCAAACAAAAAATCCCCGCAGTCCTGTGAGTTGAGTTGTGAGTTCTGTTTGCAATCCACGCAGTAAACAAGACTGTTTTGGAAAGCTTCTGCCTTTGTAGGTGTATTTCCTATACTGTAAAATTAGCACCATTATCACTTTTGTTTCTCAGCACTGGCATGATTCCAAAGGGTCTGCTGTCCATATTTGTAAAAGCTTAGATAGGGACGGTCTGCATGAGGAATATCCAGGTCTGAAATATTTATTTTGGACAGTATTTCCAGTGCTGGGAGTATGCCTAGTGATTGATGAACATCAAGTCAGTGCACTACTTGGAATCTGACTTTCTGATGTTGTCTCATCCTACGTTAAACAAAACAAAAAGCAAGTTCCTATATGGCGACAGTTCAGAAGCCCTGCATAACTTTTTGTGGTTCCCCCCACATCTCTCTCTGCTACTCTGCCTTATTTACTGTCTTTTTCTCAATGCTCTGGCTCAGGGGAGCATACTTGTTGGTTCCATCAAATCTCTCAGGTACTGCATGTACTGGCAACATCTTATGCACTCATAATTCCTCCAGCTTTCCCAAGGCATCCAGTAATTTGCCCTCCAGCAATCCAATAACTCAAAGCCTTTCCAGATTTTGTGACAAGGTCAGATCAATATGAATTAAGAAACTGTATATAATTAGTGGAGTATGCATAATGTGACCTGAATGCAGGAGAAGAGCAAAATCTGGATGTCTGGTGTGATGTTAGAAATTTTGAGTGCACACAGGATCTGGTCCTCAAATACTGACAGTGTACCTGTGAAATTCCAATAATAATCTCCTGAGGGGACAACCTCTGTATAGGAATGATTCCAATGTAGCATTTTGTACGACCGTTTCCCAGTTTGATACCTGAGGATCAAGACTATCAGATTCCTGATATTGCAGATCCTGGGGTGTGTGGTTTCCCAAATTATAAATGTTGTTCCCAAATAAACAAACAAAGTATTTATTTCCCAAGAAAGCCATTTGTTGAAGATTCAGTAATGTGGCATCAGATGAAGCCTGTCACTACAGGTTTTAAACATGGTGGTGGTTCTTTGACTTTACCCACAGATGGATCAATTTTTAGTTCCTCTGTAGACTGTCATTCTTTGTCTTGCCCTAGATTTAAGGACTACCGTGAGTGATGCTATGATTGATCTGGCTGAAATGCAGCTCACCTTTTAAAAAATGTTCCATTTTCAGGAACACGTGGCCCAATTTGCATAACACAGAGCCTTTAAACAGATCCCTTTTCCCCTGGCGCTGATTCTGTTTCTACTGGAGTGCTGCCATACAGGAGAAGGAATTTTCTCAATTTCCTTTGGAGAGATTGTGCTATTTGAGATCAGCCGTAGGTTAGAGTTAGTTATTGCAAATGTTGAATTGGCAGATGACAGAAAGCAAAGCAGGTCTATTTCAAATGCAGAATCCTACGCATAAAACTACATGTACTAAATTTTTTCCAGATGCTCAACTGCAATTGGCCTCTTTGCTGAATGCCTGTATTGTCATTTCCTTTGGATATCACACCTCATTCTCCATATTGCCATTGTCCTGTGCTGAAAGGCAACAAGCACTCCTGTAACTGAATTAATCTCTAATACATTCCATCCTGTCTG
This sequence comes from Plestiodon gilberti rubricaudatus, assembly GCA_026170595.1. NCBI lineage: Eukaryota > Metazoa > Chordata > Lepidosauria > Squamata > Scincidae > Plestiodon > Plestiodon gilberti. Next base: position 161,881,206 of record JANXHW010000002.1, read on the forward strand.
TGAACAGCCTTGAATAATTGTGAAGAAAGTGAACCAGGCTAGAAACAAATAATGCAGAGAACATTCTCCATCCCACCCTTACAGTATTAGGATATGTTTCCTTGGAGGTAGTTTGCGCACATGCAAACTTGTGTAGTTTTTTTTTCCCCTCTTGCAAGGAGAATCTGGATAAGTCTTCACCACAAAATATACAGTACATGCATTTTGTTGGGTGAGCTTTTGCTGGGAAAAGACTAGCCAAGTTTTTGAGTTACATGAAAAATGTTTGGGCAAAATCTAAACATAACAGAATCTTAATTATACACAAAGCTTCAATGTATCTTGGGTGATGCCACACTGACCCAGAATGGGGTTTCTGGGCTATGGTAATAGCAGCCAAAGCTACAATTCCCTTCCTACTTTCAGTCTCAGAGATGGCCCCCGTATAACCTTCCAGAAGAAGTCAAGGACAATGCTGCTGTAATTTGCCAGTTTGATTATTCTTGGCTACTACTGCAATGCCCAACACATTTCACTGCACATAGAGAATTGTTCATCTTTGAGAAACAGATTGCTAAAAACTTTTCAATTTTTTCAGCCACCCCTTTCCCATGAAGTTATTCACACTTTGTAAAGAAGAGAGCAGGAAATCTAAAGACATCCAAAAACTTCGCTCCAGCATTGCAGTGTAAGTTGGGAGAAAATTGTAAGAAAGTGGGGAAGGATTATAGTGGGCTACGAAAATTAAACCAGTGTGCTGAGGAAGAAATTGTTTTTGTATGTGTACGATTTCCATCATACAGTAGTTTAATCTGCACACAAATGGAAAAATGCAGAGATTTTGCCATGTGTGTTCTATAAAAAGGGACATAGTATTGGTATCATAGTGAACGTAGAATAGCTGTGTATAAACAGTGGTTGTAAAATAAATACTGCTAACTAAATCATCCACACTCCATTGGTGTATAGCCTAAACGTTATAAAACTGTAGCACAGTGTGGATGTTGTTATTTCTGATGAACTCATATGGACATAAGAAGCTGCATTATACTGCGTTAGACCATTTGCACTGGGTTTCAGACAGGTATCTTTCCCAGGTCTGCTTGGGATGAACCTGGGACCTTTTGCATTCAAAACATGCACTCTACTACTGAGTTACAGCCCTCCCCCGATCTCCCCACTAGCTTTATGATGGGGAGCTAGTGGGTTAGAAATGAAATGCATTAGTAATGGAAGTGTTCGGGGTGGGATGTGTGAGTGGGTTAGAAATGAAATGTATTAGTAATGGAAGTGTTCGGGGTGGGATGTGTGAGTGTAAGAAAGAGAGAGAGAGGAAGGATGCGACTGAAATTCCTATAATTTTGCTAATGATCTGTGTATTAGCAAAACGTTTCTCTAAAGCTTTTTGCATATAACAAATCTAACATAGCAACATGGTAATCAGGATATATAGTAGAATCTGTTCTAGAGCTAGGCAGCACTTCCCTTTTGGTGGTGGTGGGGAGTTGCAAGATGTATCTAATCTTTGTAAGTGTGAAAAAGTATTTTCTACTTTTAGAAACAAGAAGTGAGATGGGGTGAAGCAGGGCAGACAAGTTAAGGAACTGCAATTTCAAAAAATTGATCCAGTGTTGTCCATTCACTTTTTTGCATCAAATAAATATGTAGGCTAAAAATAAGCAATTATCCAAGCAAACGCCCACACGCTTTAGTAAACACTGGTCTGTTGTTGTATGCAAGAGAGCCTTATTCGGTTTGTGGTATCAGAAAAAAACATTTGATATTGCTGTCAATTTGTAAACACTCTTATTTGGCACATTCCACTGTAAGAAGAGCTTCTAAAACCTTGATTATTTTTTGATTATTTAAAATGTGTTCATTTTGTTAAAATTAAGTTGTTTTGCCACAGCTAAAAATAAAGTGCTTCTCTGTATTGTAAAGTTTTTGTTGGACTTAAATATGTGTCTCTTACGGATGAGATGATATTTATATTTCTAGGTTTTGTGGCCTGATTCAGTTTCCAGGTGATATGAGAAAGAAGGTTTTGTTTCAGCTCTTCCTTCTTCTTTGCCACCCATTTCCTATTGTAAGTATTGGAGAAGTTAGAGACTATTGTAATCTTTGTAAATTGTGGGGACACTTCTAAATGTAATAAGCTTAAAGTGTGTCTAGAAGACATTGGTACTTTTTCTCATTTTTTTTAAATGACCATTTCCTTCCTTGTAGATTGCTGTTAGTACTTCTTACCTGGATCCTGTTGTTCAAAACATAGAATTGTCCAGCTTTAAAGTCTATTCTTAGACATGTATGGACCTTCAGAGACAGACTATTTGCCTGTTTAAATCTTTTGCTACCATGCTGGTTGGCTGCTTCACAATGCTCTGATGTTGTTCAGAACATGAAGCAAGTTTCTACTGGGTGTTTTGGAGTTAACTACTGCTCCAAGTTGTAGCAATCTGAGATTTAGTTAGCCAGATGCAAGAATCACTTTTGAGTAGCTGAAACATTCTCCTTTTTCTGCTTCTAGATAAGACAGACAACAGCCAGTCAGATCTATGAAATGCTGATAACCTATAGTGATATTGCCAACCCTGATGTTATAGAGGAAGTAATGACGATTCTCAGTGACACTAACTGGTGAGTTAACCCAATCACACTTGGAACTTTGTGCTTGAACCCTGCCCCCAAAATGTTGATATTCCAGATACCGTATTTTTCGCACTATAAGACGCACTTTCCCCCAAAAAAAACATAGGGGGAAAAAGCGTGCGTCCTATGGTGCGAAGCCTGGGCCTGGGGGCGCTTCGGGGAGGCCTGCAAGAGGCTCACAAAGGCCTGCGCGAGCCTCTTGCAGGCCTCCCCGATCTTCAGTTCCGGAGAAAACAGCGATTTTCGGCCATTTCCGGAAATGGCCGAAAATCGCTGTTTTCGGCCGAGGTGAACACCGGGGAGGCCTGCAGAGGCTCGCGCAGGCCTCCCCGAAGCCCCCACAGGCCGCCCCGAAGCCCAGGTAAGTAAAAAACTTTTTTTCTGTATTTTATGCTCCATAGGATGTATGCGTCCTATGGACCAATGCGTCCTATGGAGCGTAAAATATGGTAAGTTGTATGGTGTAATGGGGACCTGAGAAGATTTGAGCAAAACAACCTGAAGTAGCATCAGCCTGCAATATAAACAGGCTCAAAGAGTGAAATAGGCAAGCAGGGATATGCAGTTTCAATTACAGGTGTCCCCCGCATAAAGAGCATTTTGAGCATAGAATTTTAAAAGGAGAGTCTTTTTAAATCCCCAGCTCTTCAGCTGTTTGACGCTAGATAAGGGCTTTGAAGTTTAGCACTGTGCTTAAAGATCCAGCACTAAACATCGAAGCCCTTATCTAGCACCAAACAGCTAATGGGCAAGATAAGGGCTTGGATGTTTAGCGCTTGGTCTTTAAGCACAGCGCTAAACTTCAAAGAACACAGCAAGCCACCCTCAGCACCACTAGATGGTGCTGAAGACTCACTTAACAATGGTTTCACTTCATGACGGGGATTCCAGAAGTGTCGGATCGTTAAGCGGGGGACACCTGTACTTCTGTCTTGTGGTTCACAGCTACAGCAACTTGAAAATTATGTATCTACCCTTAAACTACTTAAGTTAGCAAATATGCCCTTGAGGAAGTTTCTTTGAGTATGATGGAATAAGTGCTTGTAGATGAAATCCTAAATCTGTGGAGCTAATCTTATTCCTGATGCTATTTCTCCTCCAAATAGGGATGCAGAATTGCCAATTATAAGGAAGCAACGTAACTACCTTTGTGACTTAATGGAAGTGCCCAAACCACAACTTGTAACCAAGGTAAAGTTCTTAGGATTCATTTAACTTGCCCTGAATGTGTTTTGGGATTGTTTCAGGAATGATTTTTGCATGCTGCACATTCAGCAAAGTCCAAGATGTTAGGCTATGATATTCATGGTTGAGATCCAAGCCCAGACCTCTTCAAAATGTGCATAAGTAGAACTGCCAAAACACAAGTGCTTTATAACTCTCTCCTATCCCATTCTGTTGAAAACTTTCCAGACTTCTGGTGGTCAGCTACCAGACAGGGAGCATGAATTAATACTGTGCAGCTGGCTGTAAAAGTGTGCCTAATGGAAAGGAGTGATTAGAATTTCCACTCTGAATTTTACAGGGAAACATGGATACCCAAAGCATAGCATCACTCTCTTTGGTCTCAACTTCACATATAGAAAATTATGCTGACCGAGGAAAGTTTAAGCGAGTCTTTATTCCTGTTTAATTTCTGGAACACTAACAGCGCAATCCGACTTAATTTTTTTGTCTGTGTAACCAACGGCCCAGCGAGAACATGAGGCCCCAGAATGGAAAAGGGATTCAAATCCCCTCCAAAAGAGGAATTTAAAGGGGATTTGAATCCCTTTTCCGTCGGATTGCGCTGTAAGAAGATTTAAACTGTGATTGTGGGTAAAACCAAATTTCAGCAGTGCATTAATTTAGCACTCTGCATTAATATTTTAATCTAAAATAAGATGGAAGGAAACTCCTTCCACTTAAAACAAAGAAGCTTCCTATATCCCATATTAAGTGGTCTAGGGCAGGATGGGCTGATTTCAAGCTTGCAGAATCTACTTTTAAAAAAATCAAAAAAATTAAGATTCACTCACTGGAGCCAGGTTCAAAATAGAGACCGTGGGCAGATCTAGACAGGAATCATACCTCATGAGTCATAAACGAGCCCTCCTGTAATGTTATCCCCCTGAGCCCAGTGACTGCAGGGGAGGGGATGCATGCCTGCTGGTCACACCCTCCCTAGGGCATCATGCAGTTGGCACTGTCCTCTGCAAACAAGCACCATGTAGGGTATTTTCCCCATGCGGGATATAAATCCAATAATAATAATAATAATAATAATAATAATAATATGTGGCTAGCCAGCATGCTTGTTTGTCTCCCTCATGAAAGCTGCTCACAGACAGCATGATGTCTGAAGGGGGCTTCAGATAACCTGTATACTGGAACAAACCTAGAACATTGCTGCAGAGCAGGGATTCTGCATTGTTTTCTGTTCCAGAGCTGAGCTTGTGAGAGTCTTTTCACACAGACATCCTATTCTGAATTTTTCCTCTAAGCTTTGTTTCAGCAGCAGCCTTGGGTGTGTTTTTTTTTTGGGGGGGGGGGGCGCAACACCTTTTTGTTGGCATTGAACAACTGGGAATCAGAAACTTGTGCAGATCTTCTTGCTGCCTTCATCTGCTTCAGGTTTCTGGCTGAACACAGCTGTATCAACCTGTAGTGCTTGAGTGATGTAAGGTGGGTCTGCAGCAGCACTGCTTTACATGACACGAGACAGCAGCATATTGCAAACAGCTACTATAGTCCTCCCCTTCTATCTGAGATCTGGTCCTTTTGTTTTCAGGGTTCTTTGGCTAAAGTATGTGCTACTTTCAGGAGGTACCCCGAAAAAAAGACAGTGTCTTATATTAATTTTGGCTCCAAAAAATGCAGTAGGTCTTATTTTCAGGGAGGTCTTATTTTCCCAACCTGTGGCACGACCCCTTGGCACCCCCTGTGATCCCCCCCCCGGCACTTACTTTGACCGATTTAAAGCTTCATTCTTTCCTGAGGATGCAAGCCCTCTGCAAGGCCTGTACTCAAGTGCTCCACCATGGAGATGACATGCTAGAGAGACTCTGCAAGGTTGTAGCCTCCTTGCAGGCCTTGCTGGCCTCTCTAGCACGTCATCTCTATGGTGGAGGACTCAAGTGCAGGCCGTGCAAGCCTTGCACCCTCGAGAAAGAACGAAGCTTAAATCGGTCAAGGTAAGTGCCCGGGGGATCGCGTCTGGCTGCTGATCCTAGCTAGGTCTTACTTTTGGGGAGGACTTATATTGACGAGTGCCAGCAAAAATCATGCAAAAATGACGGTAGGTCTTATTTTCAGGGTAGGTCTTATTTTCGGGAAAACAGGGTAGTAAAGTCCAGACAGTGACATCCGTTATGGGACAAATTTCTCACTGTCCCCCACTTGCTCTAAAATCCTCTTGCTATAAGATAACAGTAATACAAGTTTGCATTAATGAACCTTTGGCAGGCAATGGCACCAGTGGTTGTGCAAATCAGAACTGGGTCCAAGTGTGAGAAATCATTGCCCTTAGTGAGCACTGGGCATTGTAAAATAGTAGTGCTTTGGACAGCGTATATACAGTGTCCTTTGAGAAAGAACTCATGATAATAGTTTGGACAGATTTTGTTCACTCATTTGTGTGCATATTATTAGTCCTAGTGTTCCCCAACATGTACATTTGTTTTCTGCTTTCCTTCCTCTTTCACTTACTGCTAAGTGATGACTGGGTAACAATTCCAACGAAAATCGTCTTGATAATGTTTATTAGAACAAGAAATGCTGAGTCCTAAAAGCTGTTTTGTATTTCCTGGCTATCAAAAGATTTGAAAGTGGTTTCATGGTTCTCTGCTTAAAGAGTGACAGCCACATCTGCAGCTCTTTGTACTCTGGCTGAAGGCTTCACTCGCCACAAGCTGAAGGAATTTTCACAGCAGTTTGATTCCCTACTAACCTATTTTTCAGAGGGGACATATGAAAATATGCAGCACTATCCAGCTTGAAGAGCTCATGTTTCACAAGGGCAGAGAGAGAAACACACTACGCCTTGTTAAAGCCAGAAAAATACATTTGAAGTGTGTTGCTTTTACCAACCTTCTTGAACTTGAGTCACCTTTTGGGGAAGAAAGAAGCTTACGGTTAAATCCATAAAATAAACTTGTATTCATGAAAGTCATTCCTGTCTCAGTATAAAGCTGAGAAGTGGTCAGAATGAATAGCTGAAGTATCTAGCAATTTAAAAAGAAAACAGTTCATAAAAATGGGTTTTTGTTCAGGGTATGTAAAGGCCTGCTGCATGAGGGAACAAGTACTGTGCACCCAGTAACCTGTGTGTAACCCCCTGTGCACTGTCCCAGTCACATCTACACATGGAAGGCTGCACACAAGGCACTCATTATCTACAGGTAAAGCAGCATGTGTACCACTTTGGATCATGACAATAGAGCAATTGTAACAACTCCAGGGTCCTTTCACAAGGAAACATGAGTTATCTATGGATTTAAAATGCAGATAGAAAACAAATTAACCAATTTTTCATTCAGCCCTACAGATTGGTGTTGCTTTTATTTGAGTTTTAAATGAACTCTTAACACATGCCATAAAATTAATCATCTGCTTTCTCCCCCCCCCCTTTTTTTTTTTTGCAGAACATCTAATTGAAAACCCATTGAAGTTGCAAACAAACATTATTGGGACTTGTTGGCATAGAGGAAGCAGCCAATATATATATATTCTGAACAAGCTAAGAAGTACAACTAACAGTGCAAGTCTGTTCTTTCTAGAAACTCTTATGTGAAAGGTGGTTTTTAGTCACACTGAGATATAAAATGTCTAGTTGTGCTTACCCCTTAATCTATAACCACAAGATGGCAGTTTGACCGCATTATTTTCCCTTGTCTTTCAATTTCAGTATGACTGCTGATTTTGTGTGTTCCCTGCTCAAAACTGAATTAAAATCTCTTGGAAAGTTCAAGTCACGACTGTTTGTTATACGTTCCGCCTGCCTCAGCCATTATCCCTTGGTCACAATGAAATATTTCACACACTAGTGAGGCAATTTAGTTTTTCACCCCTTAGCATGTTCTGTAAGAAGAGCCAGTCTACGACCCCAGTTGCTATGTGCACAAAGTTGGCAGTTTTGCTCTTTAGCAAAAAAAGGGTGGGGAGGGAAAGAGGGGGAAAAGGCCAAAACATGTTTTTGTCTAGCCATACTAATATGTATAGCGACACAGTGATGTTCAGGAAAGGGACTATTGATGTTTTTGGCATTGGTGAAGGACACCACCAACAAAGGGATCATAACCTAAATTCATTGTGTGATTGTTTTAACTGGAAAACTAAACACATGCCACCTTTATAAACAGGAAGTACAACTGACTACCCTGACTAGGAAAGCTCTAAGCCTAGTCCTGTTCTATCCTCCATGACTGCTTTGTTGGGTATTCAGCGCCACAGTCCTCTGATGGATATGGTAAAGGTAAAGGTGACCCGACAATTAAGTCCAGTCGTGTCCGACTCTAGGGTGTGGTGCTCATCCCCATTTCAAAGCTGAAGATGCCTCCGTGGTCATGTGGCCGGCGTGACTCTCCTTGCCGCAGCGTGTAGCATGCAGCTGGAACACGGAGCGCTGTTTACCTTCCCGCAAGCAGTACCTATTTATCTACTCACATTAACATGCTTTGGAACTGCTAGGTTGGCAGGAGCTGGCCAAGCAACGAGAGCTCACCCCGTCACAGATTCAAACTGCTGACCTTTCGATGGACAGCTCATGGTTCAGTGGTTTTAACCCACTGCGCCACCCGCTGGCCTCCTCTGATGGATAGGAATCACTAAATAGAAGTTTATATTACCACAACTGATCTGAGCACTAGGACAGAGAAGAGTATCTTAATATACTGACTATAGGGGGAAAATAAGCATCAGGGAGACTGGTTTCAAAAATCTCTATTCACTGTACTTTAAAACTTTTTTTTCATGCTGGAGTTAACCTGCCTCCGGATGTTATAGTACAGAGGGCCTCCTTAATTCCCACATACAAACTAACTCATCATAACAAAGACTTGAAAAAAGCTCAGCTGTTCCTGCCAATGCTGAGAAAAGTGCAAGGCCTGTACCACTTCTAGATCCAACGTCTATAAAGCACCTTCCATAATGTTTACATTTTTACTCTGAAAGACATCACAGACATCACAAGCGTCAGCAGTGGGGGTCTTGGGGCGGTGGGCCCCCGGGTGTTGGAATCGGGCCCCAGGCAAGGGGGGGTGCAGCAGCAGCTTGTGCCAGCGCATATCATCCCATTCGCCAGGGCGAGCGAGGAGAGCCGTCGGCGTGTTTGGCCTCTGAGTGAGCGATAACGGCTGGTGCCATTATGTCACTTCCGGTGTGTGTGTGTGGGGGGGGGGGGGAGGCAGAGGCAGTCATAGGAACGCCACTGGCTGTATGCTCCCTAGAATGCTAGCTGTAGAATTGCTCAGGTTGGGCCAACAGCACAGGCACATGCAATATTTTTGGGCCCAGGACGGCCTGAAATACAGGATAACACAATAGGGTGACAACTGGCAACCTAAATCCTAACTGAGAATCATCCCTTTAAACCAGGAAGGAAAAAGTGACAGCCCAGGTCAAACTGCAGTAGGGAAAGAGGAGCCACGAGGGGGGTGAAGGAGAGGAAAAATGGGGAAACAGAGGCCAACCCATCGAACTGGGAATTTTTTTAAAAAGCAAACCCCAACGAACAAACCAGGCTGTTTTATCTCAGCCATCAAAATTGGTAGCGTTGCTCTCCCATTCCCAGTAGTTTCCCTCAAGTCGCCAGTCATCAGTGTAAATATTCAATGATTTCCCCCTAACCGCTACCAATTACATTGGTTCCTATGGGAAATTTAGTTTTTAATTTACACAAGTTTCAATATATGCGCCAATTTCCAAGAACGTAATCTCTGTGTACATTGTTCTGTGTTCTGCTCTGTGAAGCCTGTCCCACAAGCTTCAGTTGAAATGATGATAATCCACACCTTCCTTCAGGTTCAGCAGATTTAAGTTTTCCTCAAACTGTCCGCCTGTCAGATCCTGTAGGATGAAAGAAAAAAGATCCTTTAATTGAGCCCGTTTCTTTGACTAAAAGACACAGACACAAAGATATCTTCATCCCTGTCCTTGTTACTGTTAATACAAAGAGAAACCAGGTTTAGATTGCAATAGTTTGGGTTGGTAGGTATTTCACAGTTAATTCCTCAGTATCCTGCTGTACAGGATTTGTTCCAAGTTGGACTTGGATGTGATTCATACTTTAGTCAAGTTGCCATACCATCCTTCCCTTGCCTCTGCCCCTGGCTCATAAGTTCGTGAGCCATCTGGACTGAGATATAACTTGTAATCTTAGTATATATAGTCGGCCCTTTTTTTTTTCACGGATTAGCCATCTGCAGATTTGCCTCATTGCAGGTGGCTACCCCAGGGGGGAAAAGGCTACTGCTGGCCAGTGCTGAAGTCACAGCCCGCTCCTGGGCTCCTGCACAGCTTCCCATTGCTTCAAAGTGCTGTAAATAGTTTTTTAAAAAACAGATTCACAGCAACTTCCGGTTTCGCGTCGCAACCAGAAGTCGCTGTGGATCAGTGTTTTAAAAAAAAAAAAACTCTTTAGAGCCGTTCGAAGCACTGGGAAGCCGCGCAAGCTCTAAAGAGTAATAAAAAAAACCCTAATTCACAGCGACTTCTGGTTGCGATGCAAAACCAGAAGTTGCTGTGAATTGGTTTTTTTTTTTTTTTTTACTATTTACAGCACTTTGAAGCAATGGGAAGCCGTGTGGAGCCCAGGAGTGGTGGTGGGTAGGTACGCTGCTAAGTTAAGGTACTGTGACTCTGCACCTGGCCCCGCCTCCCCCTCCCCACCACAGATTTCTTTTAACTTTTTTTGGGAGGGGTTCAGGACCCGAACCCCTGAATACAAAGGGTCAACTGTATACTACTGGTGCTATATAACTATTTAGTCACAGCAACAGTTGTCAATTGTACTAATGCCAACATGTAGGATTGCCTTCTTGGCATGTTGAATCCAGAGGAGCAAGAAGCTTTCATATAACTGCATTTAGGTTGGCCATCACAAACCCAGAGTGTAACGTCCATCAATCTAAGGTCTCACACAAAAAACACAAGTTACAGTACCTGAAAGTTTGATGCATGTTGCCATTTACTTTTCTTTTGAATGTGAAAGGGACAGGAGAATGCCTTGATGACAAATAGGGGATGGTCTAAAACTGTTTAGCAAACGTGCATGGGTACATAGGTAATAGACATGAAATCCGACCTGTGTTATAGCTATTAATAAGGGAAGATCTATCCAGTGTAGACTGGGTCTTCCTTGCCACCTTTATGGAGGGAGTTTATACTGCTCCTGGGAACCACAGCTCCTAGACATGTCATGAATGTGTAACATCACCCAGAGCCTTAGAGCTTGCTGTAATTTGCATAGTTCTAAAACAGGCTCCCGCCCTTCTCCTGAATGACTCAGGAGGCTTTCATCTATGTATAGAATACTCAACTCCAGGCACTGAGGCCTCTTACAGGCCACCATATCCTGGGCAGCAGCAGCCCATGTATGTGCCTGGCACAGTGGGTTTCTAGGCGGGATGCAGTACAAAGTGGTGCGAGGATGGCAACAACTACCTAGGGACCATTTGTGTAATAGTGCCAAGAGTGCCAGCTGGTGGAGAGAACATTGAAGTGATGCTCAGCTTTGGCCAGAAGAAACCTTGATGACAGCAAGTGCAGTAGAGTGCTGTGCATAATTGGAGCAGGTTAAATAATGACCTGAAGTCTAAGAAGTGAAGGGAACAAGTCCAGAAGCTGGAGTTGTAAAATATAGGGAGCTGAGGGGATCACGTGAGACAATAAGATGAAAGGAAGACCTTTTTCCTCAGTGTGGATATTAGCACTCAAAAGCATTAACAAGGGGGAGGAGGGGAGATAGACAGACAGACCTCTCATTGCCTTACACTGCACAATGGGTGAGGAGGCAAAATGTTTCTACACATGAGGCCTGGACTCGCTTGAAGAAAACACTGATAGCAATATTACATTTTTCGAACCTGCAATTCAAGCAACAAGCAAACAATACTAATGACCAGGGATGTATCTAAGTAACTAGGTCACGAGTGCGAGTGCGAGTCATTTTTGCAAGAGTGTGAGTCCAAGTGCAAGTCAGTGTCAAACTTTTTGGGCAAGTACGAGTCAGGTGTGAGTCATTTTTGCACAAGTGCGAGTCGAGTACGAGTAAGGCCAGAAACCACAAGTCACGAGTCGAGTCACTTTGGGGAAAATGGCTTTTTCCCCTGAAAATGGGGAAAAATGACCTCTGAGACTTTTAAATGGGGAAAAATGACCACTGAGACTTTTAAAGCACCCACTTGGCCCCCCCTATGCCCTTTCCCTCACCTCTCAGTCTTGTCACCACCCATCTGGTTTGGGAAAAACAAGTGTGTCTACATTCAAACCATTTATTATTCCCTCCCTGCACCTTCCCCTTGCTGAGCCGAGCATCCTTTGGGCTCAGAGTTTTGGTCAATGAGGAGGGACTGCTGCGGCAGCTTCGCCTTCCCTCACTCCTCCCCACCCCTCGCGCTTGGAGTTGTGGCCAATGGCAAACAGACAGCAACAAAAGGGGGGGACTCAGAGCCAGGCTTGCTTTCCCACCCCCTTGAAAACCCTTCCTCCTTGCTGCCCTCCTCCTCCGAGGTCTCCACTGTGCCTGCCTGCCTGTGTTGACGCTGGCCACTAAAGGAAAATGACTTGGAAATGGCAAGTCGTTACCCCCACGAGTGCAAGTCAAGTACGAGTCCCGTGGGTCACGAGTGCAAGTGCGAGTCAGTGGGTCACGAGTACAAGTACGAGTCAGGGAAAAAGTGGCTAAGTCACACTTGCGAGTCGAGTCATTTGACTAGAGTCCCCATCACTGCTAATGACAACACACTAGAGATTGGGTGGATTTTGCATAATGAATGGATTCTCCATGGTGAGGAAACTTTCAGCGAGTAATTGGAATATTAAGTCTGGTTAAAAGGGATTCCTCTAGATCCTATTACTGCACAAAGAGCGACTCAATGCCTACTAACCTATCCTGCATGGTTGAGGGCAAGAAGATGTCTCCCACTCCCACCCTACCCCCCTTTGTGATTTAGAATGATGTCACCTGCATTTCAGCATTTCTTCTGAGCCTTTAATATTACAGTAGTCTTAATCCATGTTTTCAGTGGGATTAGTCTCAAACAATACTCTGGGATTTAGAACGCTAAGAGGAAAGAAGTCATTGCTTCTGTGCAGAAACAGAAGATAGTCCTAGATCTGTATATAAGTATATACGCAAGGCTGTTCCCAAGCGTTCAAAGCACTTCACCTGTACATTTTCTCAGTAATCCTTACCATCACATGGTAAACCAGTATTATGCCACTTATTACAGAAGTTCAGGGCTAAACCAAGACTTAACCCAAGCACACGCCCTTGGGCCATACCAAACATGGCCAGTATTTAACAATGCTTTCATTGGAGAGTGTATTGCAGGAGGAATGCTGCTGCCTTTGTGACATTTCTCAAACCACACTTTTATTTAAATGGGGCCAGGACAATATCCTTTGTATCTTTGCAAAGAGCTAGAATGATTGGGGGCTTATTTTTTACATCTCAGCTACCCTGTTTCCCCAAAAATAAGACCTACCCTGAAAATAAGACCTAGCGTGATCTGTGCTGCAGCCGACTGCTCAGTGCGGCCGCTAGCACTATACTGTACTGAGCCTCAGAAGCGTCACTGCGTCCGACTGCCTTTTTGCAGAGCCGTGTGAGCTCAGTTTTTTTCCTTGCAGATCATCGCCTTTTTTCCTTCTACCAACCTGCTGGGTTCCCATCTTTTGTCTCCCCCCCCCAATCACCTCAGACCTACCGTGCCTGTACGTGGCAGAGTGTTTGTGTGCCACAATCAGTGTGAGGGGCCTCAGCGGCGGCCGGCTAATCGCGTGGCTGGAGATAGGGGAAAGGGAACAGGATCTTCGTGTCGGGGGACGATGCGGCTACTGCCGACGACATCGGGCGGTCGAGGCTGTCTTCTGTTGCCGCCTCCCGTCGTGTGCTCTCCCCTGCCTCCTCATCATTGCCCCCCTGTGCGGCCTAGTCCCGAGGCGTGTTTGCATTCAGCTACGCCCAACAACACTGTTGATGACCATGTGCCTGCTGACAGCAGTGCAACGGCCTCCTTCTAACACGCAGAGAGCGGGAGAGAGAAGGCAAGGTGAGGAAGAATGCTTCGTACTCCCACTAGCTCCTGGGTTAGCCCGATTCCTTAACAAGGCAGAACGGCCCCATTTCTTCCCCCCACCCCCCATTGAGAAGGCAATTAAAGTCACAGTAGCAGTTACTGTAACATCTTCATAACTGTAGATACAGAAAAAAGTTGTGGTGGCTTGCATCACACACTGACTGAATGCCTCTCCTGTATCTGTACAACAAAGGAAAATGGCAGAGGTAAGTTTTCATTGTGTTTGAATAAATGTAAATTATTGTACATAATTTTTTTTGCTGGCACTCAAATATAAGACCTCCCTGAAAATAAGACCTACTGTGTGTTTTTTGGGAGCCAAAATTAATATAATATACATATACATAGGCTTACCAGATTTTCTGGCACTCCAAGGGGGACGGATGTGACATCACGGGGGCGGGACAAGGAACCGTGATGTTACTTCTGCCGGAAGTGGGCGTGGCCAACGGAAGTGGAGCAGGTGACATCACAGGGGCGTGTCCAGCCAGCTCAACATTATTAAATAAATACAGTATGTTACCTTTCCCCCATGCCTCTGAGCATGTGCAGAGTGCCACCGCTGTTTTCGTCCCGGCCATCTGGCTGGCCAGGATGAAAACAGCGGCAGCACTCTGCACGTGCTCAGAGGTACGGGAAAGGTAAAATACTGTATTTATTTAATAATGTTGAGCCGGCTAAACATGCCGGCTGGACATCCAGGGGGTCATAGAGTTCGCTGCCACTCACCACAGACCCCACTCAGCGTACCTCTTCCTCTTCTTTGTTCTCCTCTTTGTCCCGGCCATCCAGGACTGCCCCTCTGCCACGCGTCTTCATCTTTATCTTCGCTCGGAAACCATCCGAGTTCACTCGGATGGTTTCAGAGATGTTCCAGCCTCGCGCGCACCAGCGTGAGGCTAGAAGTACTCGGAAAGCGTCAGAGTTCAAGGCGCGTGAGGCTGTCCCCACCCCCAGTCACTCCCACCCCCAGTCACTTCCTACTCTAAAGAGTTAAAGAAAAACCAATTCACAGCGACTTCTGGTTACAACGTGAAACCAGAAGTCGCTGTGAATCAGGTTTTTAAAAAACTTTTTACAGCCGTTTGAAGTGCTGGAAAGTCGCACGGCAACCGGGATGCTGGGGAGGGCAGCCCGGGATGATCCTCATTACCGGGACAATCCCAGTCATTTCCAGGACTCTGGTAAGGCTACATATACATATAAAGGTTTCCAGTCATTGGATCCTAAGCCTGTCATAATAACCAACAGCACAGGCAGAGCTTTTTGAGAAAAGGGGCTGTCCATCAAACACTCTCTTTCTGTATATATATGGGGGGGGGTATCCACGGGGGATACGTTCCAGGTCCCCCTGCAGATATGTGAACCCCCTACCCCCCACGCGCAGGTACACACGACCCCCCAGCTCTTACTTTTTTCCCAGCAAGCTTTGTTTCTTCCTTAAACAAACAGGAGTAGCAGAAACCTTGCAGAGCCTCTCTAGGCCAGTCTCGTTCTACTGAAATGGAGGCTGCTTCTCTTGTTTGTTTAAGGAAGAAACAAAGCTTGTAGATAGTAAACTTGCTTGCAGTTTGCTTGCTTGCTTGCTTGCAGTGGGGAAACTAGTCTCTCCCACTGAATAAAACGCTTGTAACTGATGTCCCAAGTCTCCGGAGGGGTATAACTAGAATCTTCTGCTGAGAGACCCTATTTTAGGGCTTTCCAGCTCACTGAGTCCTTGAGGGATCGGTTATGGGGATTTGTTCAGGGAAGGAGACTTGAGGCTGCCCTCGAGTTGCCATCAAAACAGCTGAAAAACAGACCACAGTCATTCACAGACACACAACAGTCACAGAGGACGGGAGGCAACAAGCACTAAACTGGATTAGATGAGCATTTGGCCTGATCCATCAAAGCCTTTCTTATGCAACAAGCTGATGGTCAGGTGATGGATGACAATCAGAGGACCAGAGGTAAGTGATGTGGTCAAAGATAGGCTGATGGTCAGATAAGACCAGACAGGTAAAGCAAGTCTGTGTTGCTACCTGGTTAGACGAGTTGTTCAGCCAGAGGTCTCAAGTCTGGAGCAACTGTTACATAGACACAGGCAGGACTCTATTGATTCATGTCATCTGAGCTGAAAAGTTACAATACAAATTCCAGCCATTATAAGGCTGGTACTGAAGTGAAGCAGAGAACAGGACAGTATCTCCCTCCGCCTGAGAGTTCCCTGGATGGCACAAGGAGTAAGACAGCTGAGCTCAAATGTTTGTGCTCATTTTCAAAGAGTTGCAAGCAGGACCACCCAAACAAATAGGGCACCCTTAACAAAACCCAGCTCAGCAGGCTCTGTCGCCCTGCAAGTGTGCCTGTGCAGCTATGCGGAGTCTTGGGGGCCTGTTGTGGCCTGACAGCAGGGCCTCTGAGGGGGGGTACAATCGTACCCGGGCCCAGCCAAAAACAGGTCAAAAAGGGGGGCCCAGGAGCCAAACTCACATGAAGGGAAGGGGCCCAAAAGGAACTTTGTACCCCCTGATAAAATTCCTGAGTGGCCATGCCTGACAGACAATGATGTCATCGCTCAGCACCACCCACCAGGAAGAGGCTGAGAGCTGAGCAGCTGTCAGCAATCTAAACAGGCAGGAGTCTGGCCAAGTGCCTATGGAGAGCCCCTGGAGTCCCTTTCCCTGTTTGGTAGAAGAAGACCCGCCATGCCTGGGCAAGCCACATGAAATAGGTGAGAAGTGGGAAGCTCTTACACCAGCTATACTCTCAAAGAAGCTCCCTGTGGCTGCCCCCAAAATAATTTCATTATGGACTATTCTCCATTTAAGGGGGCTTAAGTCAAGAAAGAGTGTCTTGAATAAACCCCTTAAGCAGCATTTCTTTGTCTCCTTTGACTAGTCATTTTCACCCAGGAGCCAGCTCTGGGCAGGCCATCTTGCCCCATGCCATATGACATGGGCCTATCCCCTTGGGATGATCTTATTAATCCTGACAAATACCTATGGCAGGTTGCATTATCCTGAGTTCTCAAGTGTGACACAACCTACACGACAACAAATTCCTGTACTTGAACGGAGTTGTGACAACCATCAACCAGTTCAAAAGATATCTTGTCCACCAGCCCCTCTTTGTACTTTTGTGGAGTGAGCACACTCCATCCACTTACCAGCCCCCACACAATTAACTGAAGTCCCCAGCATGCCAGTAAGGGGGTGGAGTGTGGGTGCTCACTCCACAAATGTGCAAAAAGGGGCTGGCAAACAAAGTATTATCTGAACTGATCCTGTGAGGAATAAAAACCAAAGTGCACATATTTAGTCACACGTCTGCTCTATGTACATAAACAGCCAGTAACAATTTTACCACTGACCTAACATGTTTTAAGATCTACAAAGCAATTTCGAAAAAAACGGTTACTCCACATTTCACTAACTTTTAAATTCTTGCAAATACCCACTATGAATCACACATAGCACTTGCCTTCCAGGAATTACAAGTGCTTCAAAGTTACACAACATTATGTTGTTAGTGGTACAAAATAGTGTAGAACAGTGGTCCTCAAACTTTTTAACACCAGGACCCACTTTTTAAAATGACACTCAATCGGGACCCACCTAGCTTTACGAGACTTAAAAAAAGTGATCTAGAAATAAATAAATAAATATATTTATTTACAAGTAAAGAGCTCAGTTGCTTGCAGGGTAATTAGCAGCTATCTTGCAAACTGCAGGAGCCCAGCTCTTTGAAGGGCAATTAGTAGCTATCTAATTTTTGAATAGCCTCAAGGGTTGTGGCAATTACTTATCTGATCTTTCCATCACCTGGGACCTGCCAGAAATCAGGTCACGACCAACCAAGTGGGTCCTGACCCACAGTTTGAGAAACACTGGTGTAGAAAAAAATACTCTCAAGCTGAAGATAATAATGAACTAAATTACTAAACTAAATTGTTCCAGCAACTGGAAAAAACAACAACACAACCCTCTACACTTATGTGTGTACACAATTTTCCAGCATATACATGATAGGGAGCCCAAGAGAAAATGCTACATGCTAATTAATTGCTAATTAATTACTAACTGCTAATTAATTGATAATTAATTGCTAATTACTAATTAATCGCTAATTAATTTTTACAAGATCCAAGAAGGAAAAAAGGTAAGATTAAAATCGGCAACAAGGCGGCGGGGGCATGGCGGCAAGGTGGACAAGTGGACAAATGGCGGCAGTGGCAAGGTGGGCAAGCAAGCGGGCAAACGGCGGGCAAACTTGGAACAGCGGGCAAGCAAGCGGCAAGGCAAATGGGCAAATGGGGCACGGCAGTGGCAAGACGGGCAAGCAAGCGGCAAAGCAAACAGGCAAACGGCGGGCAAGTTGGGCAAACGGGGCATGGCGGCGGCAAGGCGGGCAAGCAAGCGGCAAGGCAAAAGGCGGGCAAGGCGGGCGAACGGGGCACTGCGGCGGCAAGGCAAGCGGGCAAACGGCGGGCAAGGTAGGAAAACTTGGGCTAACGGGGCATGGCAGCGGCAAGGTGGGCAAATGGCGGGCAATGGCGGCATGAATGGAAAGGCGGCAATGATGGCGGTGGCGGTGGCAATGGCGGCGGCGGAGGAAGGGCACGACGAAGGATAGGCAAGTCAATTTAATTAATTATTTTAGGCTAAAATAAATAAATAATTAAAATGCGGCCGCCCTTTGGGTGGCAAAAGGGCACTTTGCGCCCCCCCGATTTTTAAAATTTATTTTAATCTATCTATCTATTTATTTAATTGTTGGTGGGGGGGTGTCCCGGTTTGGACCCAGGAAAATCTGGTAAGCCTACCTCTACCCCTTTCTTCACAGCACTCACTGTCATCATTCTTTTGCAGGGCTCAGAATGAATAATGCATCTCCTTGACAATCACCTTCATCTCTTTCAGGATTGTCAGCAGAAACTGGGGCGGGGGGGGGGGGAGAAGAGAAAAGGAGGGACTCACATCGGACGGAAATTAAATACACAGCAGCATGGTAAGTTTGTTTTTCATCTCCTCTTTCACATGTGGCCTATGCAGAAATGAAAATTCAGGGGGCCCAGGAATACATCTGAGCCTCAATCCTTGGATTTATCCTTAGTCTGCACAATATCATCAGAGAGAGAGAGAGAGAGAGAGAGAGAGAGAGAGAGAGAGAGAGAGAGAGAGAGAGAGAGAGAGCGCAACAAAAGTTCAACTTCTCTGAGCAAGTTTTAACCAGTTTAGCAACTATTTCCTCTGCCATCAGGCCTTCACAGTAAGAGGACTTCTCTAACCACGAAAAACCACAGTGAGTTTTTCTTGGTAGTGGCAGGCTGGCGAAAGGAGGCTGCATGGAAGACTCTTGATGAAACTTGCTGTGAAGCAAAATGCAAACTGTCTCATGCAGAGTAAGAATGGGGGGGGGGGGGAAAGACAGCCGTTCCCAGTTGACAAGTCATTTAGTCAACACAAAATATGAGGGTTTTTTCAAGGGAAGTTTATGAACTACTGATCTGAATTGCAATGAGTGCTTCAGAAGTGATTAATCTGCTCTATTTTTGAATAATCTCTGAACTGCCTTATGTTTATCTCTAAGTTGTTCTACCAATCATTGATAACCATCCGCATCTTGGTATACTATTAGTCACACTGTCAACGTCCTTATACTGTCTCTGAACAGTTTCTCAGTCTTTTATAAGAGAATAGTGAATTGTACAGCTTAATCCAAAGACAGGGGATGGCCAATACACTACGCATGAGAGTGAGAAGCTGACATTTTGTAGACATCATCAAACATGTGACTCGATATGTAGGGGTGGAGAAAGAAGGCTTCAAAGATCCTGAAGGGCTGTTTTCACAAACTGCTCTGCAGACTTCTAGAAACTTCATTTGCCCTCTTCCCATGTTTTAATATCCACTTATATACCACATATGGTTTGTAATTGATAATACTACTTAACACTTCCAGAGTGCTCAAAGTGTTGTACATAACACAATCCAGGAAGGTAGATCAGTATAGCAGTTGGAGGACTGAGGCTGAGAGGGAGCGGCTTGCCTAAGAGGAGTACCCAGGGAGTTTGTGCATGACTGAGAAAAGATTTCCAGCAAGGCCTTCCCAGTTACAACAGATCTCCTCCGCAAGAGGGCTTTTTGATTTACTTTATTACCTATTGGCACTGTTCAGAGACTGGCCAGCATGATGTTTAAATATGCCATTTTAGTTGCTTTTTCAATAACAAATAAAGAGTTTCAGTAACAAAGAGTTTACTTGAGTGTATGAATTTGATATGGTACTTTCTTAGATGTAAGTTAAAATTAAAGCATATCTCCACATGGGTACTTTTGGCTTGACTGAGCACCATTCTAAGTCAATGCATGCACTTAGCTCACTACAAGGGTTAAGAGATCACGCAACTAAATGGAAATCAAAGACCATCTCCTTTCAGTTTCTGTAATATGCGAGGCATAAAGAGCAGCAAATGGTTGTGCAGTCACCACCCAAACCCTCAATTCTACACTTATTCCTCATAATAAGAACAAAAAAATGTTCTCAGTTGTGAAAAAACAGAATGGTTTTATCTAAAGATGCTTCTTCTAGTTGCAGAAAAAACCTGTTTGCACAAGGAGGGCGGGCCGATTTTCACAAATCTTCCCTTCCTTCTCCAGCTTCCTGCATCCCCCCCCCCGAAAAATCTGCTCCTGATGGTTTGGGAGGAGATATATGGGGGGGAGCAGTGAGTTGCAGAGGGAAGTGGAGGCTAGTGAAAATCGCCTCCCTTGAGCAAACAGAACACATTCTGTGAACAGAAGCACCACCTTAGGATAAAACCCTGCAACGTGTTGTTACAAATGAAAACAAAACTTTACCTTGTTGTGAATCCCACACACTTTGCTTAGACATCAAATTATACTCACCAATTTCACACAAATAATGAAAGGTGGGGAAGCATCTCTGAAATGTAGGATGGGGATTCTGGGTTTGGGGTTTTCCTACAGAGACACAAGCAAAGTTCTTTCATTAGCTTGGCTGCCTTTGACATTCACCCAATGAACTGGTACCAAGTTTAGAGTAGTGTAAGGTTCATTGTAGCACTGCCTTCTGTTGCCTGACAATCATTTTATTTCCTTTGTCTGAATGCGTGAAGTGTGATAAGCATGTATACACGTGTACGTGACACTGGATGCTTGCCACGAGGGCAGGATCCAGGATCCAGTGCCTGACTTTGAAACAGAACTGATGACAAGAGGCCTTAGAGTATGCAGGCCTTGAGGAAGGCCACACATTCCATTTGTCAGAGCAACTCTCTTATACACACACACACAACACACAACACACACACACACACACACACACACACACACCCAACAGGCTGGCTTGGAGGAAGCCTAGCCTGGCTCTTGTCCCTTGGAAAATTCCATGGGCAGGGGCACCTTGCTTGCACATCATGTTTGACCCTGTGAACAAAAGCCACATCCAGGGAGCTTCCTGATTTGAAGTAAACAAAGTCATTAGCAACACAGAAGAAGGGTCTCCAACTTTAGCTGTCCTCACCAACTCCACAGCCAAATTCAATCAAGGAATCCATGCTAATTGAGCCACTGGCCCCCAGAACTTGTCAAGACCAGGAAACAGCGAGTGGGAGTCAATGGGCAATTTTCACAATGGCGAGAGGTGAAAAGCGGTGTGCCCCAAGGATTGGTCTTGGGACTGGTGCTTTTCAACTTATTCATAAATGACCTGGAGTTGGGGATAAGCAGCGAGGTGGCCAAGTTTGCGGATGACACTAAACTTTTCCGGGTGGTGAAGACCAGCAGGGATTGTGAAGAGCTCCAGAAGGATCTCTCCAAACTGGGAGAATGGGCAGCAAAATGGCAGATGCGCTTCAATGTAAGTAAGTGCAAAGTGATGCACATTGGGGCAAGAAACCAAAATTTCACATATACGCTAATGGGTTCTGTGTGACGGATCAAGAGAGAGATCTTGGGGTGCTGGTGGACAGGTCGATGAAAGCTTGTTAAATCTTCAAGCACAATCCTAGGCATGTCTACTCAGAAGCAAGCCCCAGTGAACACAATGGGGCTTA
This sequence comes from Plestiodon gilberti rubricaudatus, assembly GCA_026170595.1. Lineage (NCBI taxonomy): Eukaryota > Metazoa > Chordata > Lepidosauria > Squamata > Scincidae > Plestiodon > Plestiodon gilberti. The sequence goes on from JANXHW010000002.1 coordinate 161,903,175, forward strand.
CTTCTGAGTAGACATGCCTAGGATTGTGCTCTAAAGTTTAACAAGCTACACCTGCCCACATTCCTTCTCCTAAAGGTCTAGCACTCTGTCCCGGTTGGAGATCTGGTAAGCCTATATATAGGCCTTAATTAACTGTCAAACTTAGACCATATTCCCGACTCCGATTTATCAAGAGGTATTTTAAGAAAGTTCCCACTGTCTCAATTATACCAGGATCTTCCGAGGATAAGGTGTTCCTGGGAGAGAGAAGCCTGACTCAGCTCTGCCTTTCCTTCCAGGTACAAGGCTTCTGGCTTGCCCAGAGGCTGCTGGCTGGGGAGAAGATTGGGAGCACCTGGGAGAGAGAAGCCACTTGGGATTAGTAACCTGCTCCCCTTTTCCTTTCCAACCGTCTTACCTTCCTGCCTTGAGCACTATCAAAAACCGCTGTGCCAGCTCAGGCTGGACAGCCATCTTTTGTGGGCTGTCTTGCAGAAGCCGTCTTCTCCCAGCAAAGCAGCTCTCTTGCCTATTTCCCTCATCAGATCAGCGACAGCTACGCCTCTGGATTTGCTTCAAAGTCCTTTTCTGCCTCACTCTCAACGAAAGCTAGGTAAACCTTGGTTCTTGGCACAGCCTCATTATACCACCTTTCCTGCCTTGTGCACAGTCAATTTGACAAAACGCTGAGTACCTCTGTCATTTTCCTCCTGTGTGTGAGTGTGTGGGATTTCAGGAGTTTCATTAGGGTCTATTTAGCTCCAGGCCTCTTGCCAGACATACCCCCACCCCCCGCTCCACTTCAGCTACTCAAGCAACTGGGATGCCCAGGGATCCTCCCCTGTAAGCATCTGCAGTGCCAGTTAGGAGAGTTTGTCCAGCGGGAGAGTTCCACCACAAGGAAGGAGAGTCATTTCACAGTCTGCTGAGGGGCTCACTCTTTGTCTGTAGCCCTTGGTTCAGGCTACAGAGAACCATAATCCATCCAAGGCCTTTTGCCACAACCCAGACCTTTCTCACCCCTTTGCTTTCTCTCCCCCTGCACTCCTCCTCTCCCTCCCCCACTACCATTAAATCCCCAATTCCTCAGCCCCAGTTTCCCCTATGTAACCCTCCTGCATATAGCAACCGCTTACATTTATGGCCTAGCCATATGAATGGCTAAAAAACATTGAATTGCTTTTAATTTTGATTCCTCTTCCCTACATTTATAAAATCAACCCCACAATAAAAGTTTGTTGGTTGCACCTTCACCTTTGCCTCCTTCTTCCTTCCCTGTCAAACCACTGAACCAAACCATTGATCATTGCGCAGAATCCTAGCACAAGAAATAAATTTCCCCTGTGTGTACATGTTAACATGTGTTCTAAAAAGCACACCCGGCAACACTTGTGCTCTTACCTTCTGTTGTTCCCTGGATTACGTGCAACAATTTAATTGTGCTCTCCATGGCTCGTCTTCATTGGAGACAACTGGAAGTGTCACTGCTTACAGCAATGCCACCTTGAGAGCAAAGGGCCGTATAGGGATGCTAATCTCCCATATAGACAAACAGATATAAATTATCCCCCCCCCCACTTCCCTTAAAATGTTGTTTCGGCCTCTGCACATGATGGAAAAAATCCTTATTCCTCGTAAATGGGCAGCAAAATTCCCACTGACGTCAGTGGGAGCACGATCTAGCCCCAGAGGCATCATCCTTTTTTACTGGTATAATTTATTGACATAGGAGAAGCTAATTCACAAAACCCCACACCATTCTCTTTTCCCCCCTCTACTGTATTAATTTTACAGCCAATTAGGACCTTTGTTCTGTAGTAGGAAGAAAAGAAGCAAGAACTAAATTTCCTGATGTGGAATGTTCTGTTTGGAAACGTAGTTTTGCCTCCCATTCTCTTTTCGTCGTTCTGTATTTCTACGGCAACCTTCTCAAACAGAGGAGCTCTCATTCTCAACATCTTTCACTCTCCTCTGCCCTATTCCCAACCAATCTAACAACCATTCACAAGGAGCCTGAAAGATGCCAGCTAGTGCACAGCAGTAGGCAGAGCCAGTCTTTCTAGTCTAGACCACTGATTTGGTACTAAACCAAAATTTCAGTATGTTTATGAGGCTATTTCTCCTTCCACAGCTAACAGTACAATCCAATGCATGTCTACTCAGAAGTAAGGCCCATTAAATCCAATAGGACTTACTCCCAGGGATATGTGCATAGGATTGCAGTCTAAAGGCGGAAGTACACCGGTCGTGTTCTGTGTGCAGCGCGTGCTGTGCGAGAAATGCTGCCAAAGTTGAGAATTCTCCAGGGGAAGCGTCAAACGCAAACGGACCTCTCTGCGGCTCCCGGCGGCTCTCGGTGTTCAGTGGGACTTGCCTCCGGCCGGAAAGAACACAGACGCAGCCGGCCGCAACGGGCTGCACGCACACAGAACGCAGCCGGTGTGCTTCAGCCTTTAGGCACTGATAAGTAAATCTACATTCTACAGTAATTTCAAATGTTGCAGCCCAAATATAGCAGGCTACTTGGATAGTTTTAGATATGTCCCTAGTCTACATATTATAATCCAACAACAGTTCAGCTTTCTAGCTGCAATATTTAGCATTTTGTTCCAAGCAGAACTTGCGACTCCTCCCACATTCCCAACTTCTCTGTATGAAGAGTTGATGACTCAAAATTATTACACTTTTCAGAACCAACACTGCACAGACAGAACTTTTGATAACGTCTATGGAACAGGACCATTACCAACCTTAGATTCTTCATACGTGTAAAATCCTTTGGTGATTTTTTTGTTGTCCACATCACAAAATGCAACCACCTAATGGAGTACAGGATGAAAAGAATTAGGGAAATGACTATTTTGATCCATTTTTGAAGACACAGACGCTGTTTTTCTAATGAGTTACACACAGGGGCCCCTGCTGATCATCTTTTCCCATCAGAGTCAAAACACGGCTCCTGTTACATTGCAGAGGAGGGGAAATGCAAGGTCAGAGAAGAGGTCAGAGTGGTCTATCATAAGGAAATAGGAGCGGAGTACTCCTGTTGCTCAGATCAGTGACCAAGTTGGATCTGCAAGCTTCTATGACAGTCATGGGGAATCATAGGGCCTGCTCTGGCTGGCGGCTTCTTCTTTGGACCAGAACTGGGTGATGTTACAGTAGACTACTGTTGGGATGTCACTCCACACACAGTAGGTAATAAAGATGGAGGTTAATATCATGCTTCAGCCTAGAAAATTAGGAATGAATAAGAAGGGAATGAGCAAAACAAACAAACCACTGGAATCTTCTGGAAAATGATATTTGCAACACATTTGGGGGGGGGGGAAAGCACAATGAGAAATCTCGAATTTTGGCAAGGCTGCATCCATAAACAATACTGCATTAACAGCTAAATATTTCAGTGCTGATTTAAAATGCCACTGACATGAGATCTGCTGAACTATACAGTTTTTAAAATGTTTCTCTTCATTTGTGTCATATGGATTCTTTAAAACAGCACATGTACAGGTAGCAACACACCAGCTGGAAGCTGTGTGCAGCCAGTTCTCCCCCTCCACACATGCACTTGTGTGTACACAATCCATGATGTTCTCTGTATAGGAAAAATATCCTATATGAATTGCTTAAGATAAGTCAACATGGAAAGGAATGTTTTTCGGGAATCACAAAGAGATGTAGAAGGATAATTGTCTACAGTAGCATTTATACTATTTTGGTGAAACCAACTTGTTTATTTATAGCAGTGATCTTCAGTCTTGGTGTTGCGACCCCAAGGTCTGGAGAGAGACGTCTTTCTCCTTAAGGGGAGTGGCGACTCAGCGGTGACATCAGGATGGTAGCAAGGTCACTGCCAAGTTCACGCCACTGCCAACTAAGCAAAAAAAAGGGTTTTTTTGGACTTACCTTGCGGCAGCTGGAAATGCCACATAACCCGGGTTCTTGCTACTGCTGTGAACGGGTAAGTCCAAAAGTCCTTTTTTTTTTTTTTTTTTTTACTTCGGCAGAGGTGGCGCAAACCCGGAAGTGCCATCGCCACCGTCACCACAGAATCGTGAAACCTTACAGTGACCTTTACCTTAGTCATGCTGGCCACATGACCACGGAAGCGTCTTTGGACAGCGCTGGCTCTTCAGCCTTAGAAACAGAGATGAGCACTGCACCCTAGAGTCGGACACGACTGGCGTTCGAGCAGGGGATACCTTTACCTTTGCTTAAAGGTTGAAGATCATTGGTTTATAGCATTGGACTGCACAAGCACAGCAATAAAGGAGGCTAGTAGATGTTTAGAAGCTCGCTTTTGCACTTAGGCCAAAACATTTCCTATTTATTAATGCACTTATTCTTTACTTTGACCTTTGGTCTAGACCAGGCCCAGTAAAATTCAGAAAATAAAAAAATAGAATACAAGTAATGGTATGTGTGCACTTGGATAAGATTTGTTGTACATGAATAAGCAGAAGCTCCTTTTTGAGGCACATAAATAAGAGAACTTGGTTTATTAGCTCTATGCATTTTGTGCATTTTAATTTTTTTTTGTGGCCCAGCACTTCTTTTAATATGGCAGTTTCATTGAATTTGATGAGCTTCATATTTTGTATATCTGTTCATTCTTGCAGAAATCCATTACACTGCAGTCATTTCAATACCATTAAATTGATTAACACCAGCTTAAAAAGAAGCGAATATGAACACTGAGAACAGCTGTGTTTATTCATTTTGGATTTATAGCTTGCCCTATTCCTGAAGGTTCACTAGAGAAGGTAATGTTGTGGGCAAGTCTCGTCATTCCCATTTTTACATCTGAAGAACTGAGGCAGAGAGAGAGAGAGAGAGAGAGAGAGAGCGCATGAACCAACGAACTCATGCATGCATGCATGCACACCCACTCCTTGGCCACAGCGGGTCTGAGCTAACATTTTAATCCAAGCTTCCCCAATCCAATTTACAAAAGCAAAAGTTGTAGTGTTTACATTCAGAGAAAAAAAATTGGCATCACTTTTTTTTAAAAGTGCCAGAAAAAGCCAACATGAATTTCACTACCAGGGATATGAATGAGGTCTTTTTATGCATAGATTTCACTCTTCTTTCATTCTTAAACTGTTTACAGTACTGCAAAAACAGATAGTCTTGGAATAGGTATTTCCAACACTAACCTATATCCACATGGGTGGTCTAGTCTTAAGTTGCTTATTTTTGTGCCATCACTATTTACCTTTCGATTAAAAAAAGCAAAGGAAAACTAGCATACGTCCAGAAGCTGGAGAGAGAATTTATGCCTAATTGTTTATGCAAGAAGCTTACAGGAACTGCTTGCTTTAGAATATCAGGATTAATCCATATCCTTTATTTATTTCCCTCCTATCAATAGGCCCCAAAGCAATGCCTGGTCTCCTACGAAGGTTGCACGAAGTACAGCATGGCATTTGGAAATAAACTAACCAATAACCAGAGTGTCAGGGATCTGTCACCCCTGGTACCCCTGACTCCCCTCCGCCGTACCCCTCCAGGGCCTCGGCACCAGCTGTACCAGCACTCCACATTGCCCCCACTCCAGGGACCCCTCCTGGGTGACTGCTCCGACTAGCAGCTGCAGAGACCCGGCGGGGGCAAAGCTACCACCTCTAACCCCGGCTGACCCTAGTCGGAGTCCACCGAGTGCCGGCTGGATCGCACCCCTGAGTGCAGGCAGGATCTCACACTTGAGCCCTCCAAGTGCCGGCAGGATCCTGACCCTGACACGTGAGGAGGACAAGGCCAGAGAAGGGGGTGGAGCCGCAGGGTTAGACAGCCTTAAAAGGGGTCAAGGGAAGCAGATGAGGAGGCTCAGTACCCGAGAGGCAGTTAGTGAGTGAGGAGCTCCCTGAGATCAGGAGTGAGCCTGGGCAGGAGGACGACTGTGGGTGTAGTAACCCCCCTCCCCTGCCCTGTCTGAGGCTTATTCCTACCCCATGAGCGGGACCAGGGCGGAAGCCTCACACAGAGAACTGTTCAAAGGGACAGGTCATAGCAGCACAGCACTATTTCAAGTTCAGTCTGTAAGACCTCCGGCAAAAATGCAGAGGAAAGTCCTGCATGGAACTATGCTGAGCATTACTGAGCTAGATTGATCACTACTTTGAACATACAAGTCATCATCTGAAACTTTCACAGTCAGTGAAAAAGGCTTCTAAGTTGTGTTTGAGAGGGAACTACAACAATATGTTACAATCTTCCTTTTCCTCCCAATCCAACCGCCTTGGGCATGATTCTCCTGATGATTCTCCAAGTGAGGCATGGGGCACCTTTTGGACTGTAGCGTCCCTCACAAATTTTAACTTGTATATGTTTGGGGGCTGATGCTTTTTCATCTTGCCTTTCTGATTTCTCCCGACATGCACAGGACCCTCCTTTATACATTTCTGCAGACACTTGAGCTTGCTTCCATGTTCTGCTTGTTTTCTTGTTGTCTTTCAAGGTATCCAAAAGCAGACTGTGTGCAATGTATGCCGAAGTTAACTGGTAATGTTTTCAAAACAAAACAGCAATTTTAAGACCAGTTCACCAATTTGAAGAAATACTATATGTATGCCCTCCACTGCCGCTGTCAGCAATATGCTATGTCATGTGAGTGGACATGAGTTTTTGGGTACCTGAATGTCCTGCATTTCCACAACTGTACTACTCTTCCCCCTACCCCTCTTTAGTGGAAGGATATACTGGTAGTGTGCAAATATGCATGTATTTGTGCATACATGCATCACATGTTATCATACATGCATCACACTAGCAGCTGCAGAGACCCGGCGGGTATTTACAAATACATGTGAGTGGGGCCACACGGGCACATACCTTACTGTGTGTTCAGCATCTCTGGCTTTCACACACGGACCCAGTCCATATTATATTTGTTAATTCATATGAACCCACAGGGAAAACTTAAACATGTCCGAAAAGAATCTGGTTGCAAGGTATCTCCAGTACAGAAACATTTTATGGACTTACCCATTCCCAGGTGTGCAATTTCTATTGCTATAGCAGCATCATTAGCTCAGCGAGAGCTCGTGCTTATTTTGTGCTTTTCTCATTAAAACTGCTTGTGTTGAACTGATAGGGGAATAAACTCATAAAAGTAACATTCATGCTGTTGAGGCTGGACTGACAAAGCAGACCCTCTAAGCATCCCGTAAAAGTTTTGGTTTCTATCTACAGCTGCAAGCCTGAGGTGAATCGGATGTTTTTTTAAACAAAAAGAGTCTGTTCAACTTCATTCTTGTAGAAATGCTACTACCATGTCAATCTCATGAATCAGAGAAAGGTACAGCTAGGAAACCAGGAGCCCAATCCTATGCCCAATCAACCCCACCACTGATTATAGTCAATGGGGCTTACTCCCAATCTAAGTGTGGATAGGATTACAGCCGAAATTTCCTTAAACTAAGGCAGGCAGAGCATAAAAATACATGTATAAACAAAGTGAGATCCTTGAAAGGCTGTTGATTTTTTTTACAAATTCAAGAACATTCTAAAAACCTGCCCAAACTCCCGTACATTTCAGAAGTAAACCAAGCCATAGCCAGACCTTTGGGCTGTGATGTTACTGTCCCCCTGTGCCAAAAACTCTTGCTGCTGCCTCTGCCACAGATGCTTCCCCCCCCCCACACTAGCTGGTACAATAAAAACATTCAATCTAGAGTGAGTCAAATTACTGTTGGTTGCCTAAGAGCCCAATCCGCTCTCCCCCCCCCCCCGCTGGTGCAGTAAGTCTCCTGCTCCGCAATGGGTCTCAGACCTGTGCCAGCTCTGTAGCTGGAAGGGCAGGGAAGCTTGCAAGAAGTGGGGATGGGATCCGGCGTGAACCATCACTGCTGTATCCACCCCCTCCTGCAGCCTCCCCACCCTTCGTTCGTCCCGCTCCCTGCTCTCTCCCCACCCATGCTGCTGTCTTACCTTCTCCAGCTGGTGCGACAGGGTTTGTCAGCGGTGGTGAAGCACAGCTGCCTCCTGAGGCAGTGCTCAGAAAATGGCCGCAGATGGAGAGCTGTGCACTGGCAGCCATTTTACAACAGCTGACCTCTGTTCCGCTGTCATAAATGCCTCCATACAACAGCTTTGGGCTGCCCATGAAGTAGGAACGAACACACACACACACACACACACACACACACACACACACACACACACACACCTCTACCTAAGACTGACTTTCATGCAGCTATTTAATTTATAGCTCATCTTTTCATTAGGTGTGCTCAATTCATCAAACAAAATCAACACTGTGTTGAGTATTTACACTAATCAATTCAAGATGATAAGAAAAAAAAAACACAGAGTCTTCAATGACCTAGAATGATATAGAACAGCGGTGGGGAACCTCCGCCCCCAGGGCCGGATCAGGCCCCCGAGGCCATCCGGTCCGGCCCCCGGAGAGATTGCCGGGAGGCTGCCCAACCGGCCCCTGGAGGCTCCACCGGGTCCGCGTGTCACCTCCGGAGGCCGGGAGAGGGCCTTTGCATGTCCTCCCCGGCCGCCGCCTCGACCCCTTCTCACCAGGCCGTTGGCCATTTCGCACATGCGTACCACACCGATGAGGGCAAGCTCTTGCCCTGTTGCCCTCATCGGCATGGTACGCCGGAGGTGACGTGCGGACCCGCCGGCGGCGTCGGACGGTGAGCGCGGAGCCTCCGGAGGCCGATGGGGGGCGGGGACAAAAATTAATTAAATAAATAAAAATGGCGCCTGGCCTTACGACCGGCCCTCAAACAAATTTTTAATATTTAAAACGGCCCTCGCCAGGGAAAAGGTTCCCCGCCCCTGATATAGAAATTGCAGGTTGCCCCTTCTATCTGTTGCTGGCAACTGATGTTGAGAGGCCACTGTGGGGATGACAACTGGAGGGCTAGCCTGGGTTCCCTCCTTTGCTGTTGACACTTCAGCTAACAGGGCAGCTGGAGGGCAGTTCTTGGATCCTGCGGCGCCAATTTGCGCTTCTTGGGTCAGCAGCAGAGATGGCCAATGGAAGCCTGGCACTGCAAGCACAACGGCTTTGCTGAAGGTGTGTGTTTTTTTAAAACAATTTCCCATCATTCTTAATTTTTAAACATTGTTTAAACATAAAATATAGAAAGCAATTAATGAAAAACCAAATAAAATTCATGGTATCATCACATCGAAAGACATGGCAGGGGTGTGATTTGAACCAGGGACGTCCCAATTCTCAGCTCAATTTAATGCATGTCTACTCAGAAGGAAGCCCCAGTGAATTCAATGACATTTACTCCACAGAAAGCATGCACAGGATTGCAGCCAATGTTACTACGCCATGTGATACTCTCCCTTGAACACAGTTGACACCATGTGGTGGAGGCATAAGCCGCCTTCCTGAGAATGCAGCAATAAGCAAAAGTAAGCTTGCCATCCGTCCCAGAAAACCTGGGACGGTCCCAGAATCTGGGCTCCGGTTCCGGAATCAGTCCTGGGCTTTCCGGGCCCGGTGAAGCCCTCGCTGTGCTGCTGCTGCTTTTATAAGGTTTAAAACTTACCTTTTTTCTGCTGGTGGCCATCTTGGATCTCACAAAATCTCACGAGATCTAAGATGGCCGCCACCAGGAAAAAATGTAAGTTTTAAAATTTGTTGCTGCTGCTGGGGACTGGGGGCTGCAGGCTGCTGAGGGCTGCTGCTTTGGGCTGGGGCCTGCTGCTGGGGGCTGCTGACAACGACGGAGGCTGCGGGGGGCAGTGATGATGGTGGCGGCCATAGCCGCGGCTAGCAGCAATGATGGTGGCGGTGGGACAGGACAGGCAAATCAATTTAATTAATTATTTGGCTGACTTAAATAAATAAAAAAATTTGGCCGCGCTTTGAGCGGCAAAAGAACACTTTGCGCCAAAAAAAAATTGATTGATTGATTGTTTTTTTTTGGGGGGGGGTTCCCGGTTTAAAACTGGGAAAATCTGATAAGCCTAAGCAAAAGGTCAGTGCTGAATGGGTTAATGTTCTCAGCCATTTTCCAACAGCAAAGAAAAAAGGCCTAATTACAACCTTGACACAAGCAAAATAATATCCTGGTCTGCAGTGTTGCCAAAGCAAATGTTATGCAAAGGTCAGCTTGGAAGAATGTCAGCATCTCAGCTAATCAGAGCCACACCGGCAGTGGGAAGGGCTTCTCCTTTCTGAAGCCAAAGGAAAAGCTGACTCGCCTGATGGCCACACCACAGACAGACAAACAGCAGCCTCACTCCACGCCTCTTGCACCATCACCTCTCAGTGGGTGGCTTCACTGTACATACAGTGTTATACAAGACACGACTGTTTGTCAGAGACCACTGCACCAATTGCAGGCCAGGCTTAGAAAGCTGTGTCTTTCTCATACACACCAGCCAGTATTTTCACTGATAAAGTGAAAAGCTAAACAAACAACAGGCTGCAAAAGAGAGACCAGGGAGGAGTTGCTGCCTTGCATTTCAGAGACCTTTCCTTGCCTAAGGTCAACAGATGCACCCTTCCCCCTTCCATCTCTAAACAATTTCATCAGCTGGAAACCATGATAAATGAAAGCAAATGAAGGGATTTCATAGCAGAGCACATTGCGAAACAATGGAGAAAAAAATGATGACATTTCCATAGCAACATCAAACAATTTTGCAAACTGCACTCAAGTGACTAAGATGACTCAACATTTTGGAGTGGACAAGTCTGTCAGCTTTAAAAGAAATAATCATTTGCATGTGTCCAGCACTTCAGCTTCTCATGCTGGCAATCAGCCATTCATTGCTATATTTGCAGATCAGGGAGGTGGTCTTGGACATAAAGCACTGGACAAGCTTTCACCAGCTCTGGATCCATGTACGGCTCCCACAGAATACAAATAAGATGCTAGTCAAACCACATTCTCTCTCTCTCTCTCTCTCTCTCTCTCTCTCTCTCTCTCTCTCTCTCTCTCTCTCTCTCTCTCTGCTTCAGTACAAAACGGACAGAAAATAATTCCTTTTCCACGGTCCAAAGTTCATAGATTCAACAATGTACAGATCTGCCACTGATATGCAAAAAAAGCACAGAATATGACCACTTAGCTCACATTTGCAATTATGAAGGTTCTGTGGGCCATCTCAAGCATGGGGCGAAATAAAAATGTCTTAAATACCTAAGAGTGTAGACATTCTTACACAGCACTTCCTTCTCCTAGACCTAGACCCTGCCAGGGAGCACACCAGTATTGTGGCTGTCTGTCTTACAGTGCAATCCTATCCATGTCTACTCAGAAGTATCTCATTGATTTCAACGAGATTTATTCCCAGGTACATGTGTGGATTGCAGCCTTAATGATGTAAACAAAAAATATATTTCTTTTTTAAAAAACTACGATTTTTAGAATAAATTTTAGTATAACTTCCTTTTAGGTAAACCTAACCAGGTAGAGTAAACCACCTCAAATTAATAAGACATTATCAATCAGAGGGGTAGGATGGGATGGGGTGGCGGACCGCCCCCCGGACAGCAGGCAGGGGGGCATCAAGTTGGAGGCAGGGGGCATCATACCTGTGGTGCGGGCGATCCGGGCAGTGGCAGTGAATGTGGCGGAACGGCTCGGAGGAGCCTGCAGAAGGCTCCTGCTTCCTCTGTACAGCTGCCTCTTGGTTTGGCCCCCTCCCACCTAACCCCCGAGGGACGTTTGGCTCCGGCTGAAATCACTCGGGGGCAGGGTGAGTGACGTCAGCGTCACGGGGGGGGGGGGCTGGCACAACACCAGCTACGCTTCTGCTATCCACTCCATGCTGCCTTCTAGAGTTCACATTTCGTTGGGTAGTGTACATTAAACAAGATTAAAATATGCTTCCTGGCCAGAGAAAGGCAGATAGGACAAAGCCTGGGGGTGGGGGAAGGACTGGGCAGTGAAAGTTGGTGGCAGCTATATTGATTCATAAAGGGCTTTGCTGAGGCTGTTGGTGAAACTGAGGGAAGAGGTGGAAAGGGAGTAAATGGGTTGCAATGATAGGAAGTGTGATGGAGGAAGTTACAGATGAGAATGAGAAGAAAAGAAGATTGATAACACATTAGTTTGCATGGTGCAGACACAGTAAGTAAGTAAGCAAGCAAGCAAGGGGGGAGAGAGAGAGAGAGAGAGAGAGAGAGAGACTCAGAATGCAAAATTCATGGGGATTTTGAAGGAAAGACCTTCAAAAGAGCTGGTGAAAGCCCTTTGGCGTACAGAACTCTCCTACAAAAGTCACGTGCAGACTCTCTTTTTGATGCAAATTAATTAAATGAAGAAAACTGTAGTCAAGGTGACTTACAATAATACAGAAACTATATTAATGTAATACAAATAATAACACCATTTAAAATGAGCTAAAATTCTAAGCAGTAAAAACAAGCAAACCAGGACAAGAAACGGACAGCACCAATAAAAATGTTAAAACAATGAACAACTGCAAAAGTTTGCAAGGAAAGGTAAGTCATTTCCTCTTGAGGAAAAAATAAAAATCAAAGACGTTTGTTGCCTTATTCTTTGGGGAGCAAGTTCCACAGGGCAGGTGCCACCACAGAAAAGGCCCTGCTCTGTAGTCCCATCAATATTGCTTCAGTATAGGAAGAAATGCAGAGCAAAGTACTGTGTCTCTCTAGATCTCGAAGGAAGAAAGAGAAATGAAATAAACATTTTTATCGTCAATGGCCACAGATGCAGCCTCTATATTAAAATCATTTTCATCTTGCTTTATTCATTTACTTCCCTAGTTAGTATACTGTCTGAGTCAGACTGCAGAAATGCCTTGTCTGTTTCGGAAAACTGGAAGATTGATCAGTTTCCTTTAGCTTCTTTTAGTTCCCTTTAACTTCTTTACCTATCTGGATGCCTGATTTGTATTTATAATTATAACTACCTGACATGGCAATATGGTGTGCATGCAAACCAGACATTTTCTCACATATATTTTGGGCCAACAAATCCTACCCACAGTACCAGCTCCTGCTGTCTCTGGGTTCAATGCCCTTGTTTATTATGGTGCTTTGTCCTTCTCATCAGGTATTCCTTCCACCTGACTATGCCCAAGGAACTCTGGGACTGGTAGTTCTTCAGATATTATGTCACACCTGAAAGCACTAATCTCTGTCTCTCAGGACTACGAACCCTAGTTTAACTGCTGCACAAGCACACTCTCTCTGTTCTAGAGAAGGGCCTGGGTCAGCAACTCACTGTTCAGAATGTGCTTGTTGTGCTCTAACACGGCTTCTGACTGGCTGCAGCAAATCTCATAAGAGCTGGACAATAAGAACATAGATACATGGCAATACGTTTCCAATACATATCCTCAAGCATGATCTACAATTTAGTCTCAATTTCTTTCAGTGTGAGCTGGGCTCCCCAGATCTCCAGGCCCCACCAAAGTGAACCCCTTCCCCCATGTATGCGCTCCGGAAAGGAGATGAGCACTTATTTATCCAGAGTATGCTCCCATATACAAAAAGCTTTATGTCAGAAATGGCTCGTAGTTAGGGTCAACGAGGTGCAAAGCTTTAATGTAAGGAATAAGTCTTTTAGCTGATTCAGAAGGAAGTCAGCACATAGACTGAGGAATACAATACAATAAGGCAATGGAAAAAGATTATGGTAAGAAATTTTGAGTGACAGAAGAGCTTTCAATGCACCAGCATCATATAGGACTGATGTTTCTGGCGCAAAACGTATGTTTAGATGTAGTTACAATACAAAAATAAGGGTCCCATATAAAAGCTTGTTTTCTGAAGAGGTGAAAAATTCTAGTTTCAGCTGAATTTACTACAGCTGGACAACAATCGTAAAGTCAGTGGACAAGGTCTTTTATCATTTTAAGTGTTTTGAAGAGAATCAAACATCTTTGGTGCTTAATACATATTATCGAATAAATTATACATCTCAGTGCACTAGTCATCCTCATCTTTAGAGTCCCAGCCAGCACTGGATCTAGCTCAAGTGATATGGCATACATATCTCTGTTAAATAAATCCATCTACAGGAAATGTGCAATGCTGCAGCTAGTGGGCTGTCTGTGAGTGTACATTCCATTTTCCGTATGGGTGGTCTAAACAGGCCATCTCCTCTCTCACATTTTCTCCTTGTTTGTTCGTTCCCAACAAGCAAACTTGTTTGAGAAAACGTGAACATTTCAAGCCTACTCTTAGGAAACAGCCCACTGATGTTAGCCCCAGATCCTCTATTTTAAAACTGTAAGACAAAACAAAGTGACAGTAAGAGGCGGCTTGCTTCCCAAAAGGATTCTTTCTTGCACAGGATCTTAAAAGTCTAATCAAATTTAGAAAGAAACTGGCTGCCATTTACATTATGAGACGTTTATGTCCCATATTCCCTCCGTTAAGGTTAATAGTCATCCCTCTACAAGAGATGTGTCATATGCTGGTTTCCATTTGATTTTAATTGTTGACGAGCATGAACTCATGACATTTGTTCAGGGTCTTCTGACTGAAGGAAGGCAGGATGAAGCAACAGAGAAATCTCAAGTTTAAGAATGAATTTGACAAGGAATGAATGATTTTATTTTTTTATCAAATGTATATACCGTCCTTCCAAAGAGCTCAGGGTAGTGAACATGGCTCCTCCCCCTCTTTTTATTACCACAACAACTCTGTGAGGTAGGTTAGACTAAGTCTGTGACAGATCATACTCTCATAAAGGTTAGCTTTTAGCCCATATCACTGTCTGTGGCCAGACTTACCAGCTTCCCTGAACTCCAGCCAGCCTTGCAGCATGGTGGCTGCGTTTGCACAGGCCTCAGTGCAACCATGGAGACAGAGCACCCAGAAGGGGGGCAAGACAGAAGAGAGGGGGATGTTCTTCCCAGCCAAGAGTTAAAAGGAAGCCCACAATGACAAGAAGTGAGGCTGGAGGGCTGGTGTTCAGCTCTCAGGCAGTCCAGGAGCCGGTGAGAGCTGAGACTGGCAGGGTGGAGGAGACAAATACAGTAAACCCCCTTCCCGTCCAGAGTCTGAGGCCAGCCCACTGAGGCCTTCATAGAGGAAGTGGGCGACCTTGGAGCCAAGCAAGCCACCTGACCCAACCCTGAGGGGTAGTCAATATTGTCATCAGACTCCCCTCCCGCACAGCCCCCACTAGAGGGGCATGACAATCATGGCGTATAACTAATAAGCCAAATCATATAACTCAAATGCTTTATTCTTATGTTTATTATACTCGGAAGCCTCATATTGTGAAGATACCAGTACATGAAGTCAATATTATCTCACCTTCTGCTTCATGTTATGAACTCATGGCTTCTACCTCCCAATTTGGAGTACAAGATGGTAGCTACCGGTAGTCACATATAAACAAACAAACCTGTCACAGCACGGCAACCCAACAGCATCTTTCATGAGGGATTTAGACCTTAATCTCTTGCTCCATTATCCACTTTTGAACTATTTTCATGTTTAATTTTATTTATGCATACAGAGTGTAAAAGTGCAATTATACACTTCTATACACAGGCACTACATTGAAGGTTCTCTTTCAAATTTGAGCGTATGGCCGCATGCTTGAACATTTGTGTGTGTGGGAGCCGCTTTTACATTTTTCCTTAAACTCACTTTTTTCTGGTTAGTTGGAGATAAACTCCTAAAAAGCCTCCTCCCTTGCTTGCCCGCATTCCAAATGGTGAAGGTTGTCCAGCAACTGAGGACTCTCTCTTCCAGAAACAAGACACGGTGTGTCCAGATGGTTCCCCTGAGAAATTGAGAAAGAGAAGTGAGAGAATCAACTTCAGTTAGGCACAGTGCATTCCAAACAGACTCACACCAGTGTTGCCAGAGGAGCTGAAAGCTGTTACTGGGGAAAGACTCTCCTGTTTAAATATTAAACTTGATGTCTCTGGGAGATGAAGGCTCCCAACATGTAGCTGCTAGGATACTTTCAGCTCACACTGCACAGATCCTTCTGGCTGGAGTCAACACCTACAGTTCTTCTTGGAACAGAACACATGAATGGGACCAAAGGGCTCTGGCCAAGAAAGCGGTCTGAAGGCAAATTATACAGTTCAATCGCTGAAGCTAAGGAAATCTGGCTCTGAGCAGTGTCTGGATGAGAGGCCCCTGTCCCCACCCCAACCCCAGGAATTGTATGGAAGTTGCTTTGGGCTCCTTGGAAAAAGATAGATGTAAACGTAACCAAACACCCATCCCATGCAGGAACTGAACAACATGGTGTATTAGCTCTTTTACAACTACATTTCACGACCTTTCCAGAACATGTGCAAAAACGTGCACTTCTTACCCAGCTATGTGCAGACTGCAGAGAAATGCATTTTTTTCACAACAGAAGAATGGCTTTGAAGAAAGAGGGCTAAATCCCCCTCAAAGTCATCTTTTCCCAAGACCATGCTTCTGTCCTGGAAATACTGTATTGTCCCGTTTACTTTAGCTTAGATGAAATACATAACATGCACTGCTGTTTCTCTGTTTGTTTGTTTTTCAAAACCAATGGAAGATTTGTTGTCTAGTTAAAACAGTATGAGAAGGGGGGCACAACTGGAACCGAAACCACAGCAGGGGGGGGGAATGCTAAATCCCTCCACTGTAGTTCTATTCTATTTTGCATGTCCCAATCAGTGCACCACTTTGGAAAGAAAAAAGAAAGCATGTTACGCATTTTACCCAATGTCCAGTTTGGCCTTTTCCATGTTGTGTGCAAAGGAGGTTTTTTTTTTTTTTGGTGAAACCCTTCCCCCAATAAGCTCTTTCTATCACTGCACCCAGGCATTGCTATCCCCACTGCAGCAAAACTACCCCCATTTATTGTATGGTTTTGGATAGAATATTGAACTGGATCGTACCTACCACTAATGCATCACTATTTATTATTGCTGTTGTTGTCGTCTGCAAAGATACATGAAGAAGTGAGGAACAATTGTTGGCTAAACATAGAGCCAAAAGGTAGAGTCTCCTTTTTCTGCTTATGTGCTGTGCTGCATGAGCTGAGTAATAGTAAGCTTATTCCGTACCTTAATGGAAGTTTTTATCATCATCATCATTATTCTGCTTGTGAAAAACCAGATTCCACAGAATTCTTGAGGCATGGAAGCTACTGCTTCAGGAACAGTGGTTGGATGTTTAAGCAATGTCTTTTCAAGGGAAGGTAGCTCAAAATATGGTGGGTTGTATTTGTCCCCTTGCCATGGGCGCTGCATATTACTCTGCCTGGCTTGACCCCACCAGGAGAGAAGATGCTTGGGGTAGCAAAGTACCAACAACAAGGTGCAACAGTGCAGTAGGCCAGTCCTTCAAATGAGTCACGAGTTAGGCAAGGGGTGTGTGATGTAGAGCAGCAAATGGAGAAATCTCTTCCTTACTGCAAGGACAACTGTGGGGCAATCTGGTGGCTGTCGAACTTGGAAAAGTTCCATCTGTAAAGGTGGTACTTGGCCGGGGGGATGGGAGAAATGGTACTTGCAAAAAAAGGTGGAAAACTAGTGTCATAAAACTACAGGTGTCCTCTGCTTAACGGGGATGCATTCCCCGAACCCCGTCATTAAGCAACCCCGACATTAAGCGACGCTATACCTATCTTTGCAAGTTTGAGGCCTCTCTGGATGCCTGTTCCTGGCCTCTACGGGCTTCTGATGGCCTCAGAATGGCCCGCAGAGGCCTCCATAAGGCAATTCTGATTTTTGGAAGCAAACCAGATGTTGCTTTCAAAAAACCAGAACGGCCTCAGCCATTCTGAGGTCCTCATAGTCCAAGAACAGGCCTCCTGAAAGGCGTGTGACCTGGAACAGGCCTCCGGAGAGGCATCAAACTTGCAAAGGTAGGGAAAGCAACCAACGATGGGCAGCATATGGAACTGCCCGTCATATATCTGGGCAGTCGTTAGGCAGAACGTCGTTAAGAGGGGGACACCTGTAGTAAGAGATCAGATAGGATATAAATTATTCTGCAGGCCCAGATAAGGTGATTCTAGCATCACAATTTCATTACCTGGTTTGCAAAGTAGTTGCAGATTTTCACCCTTCTCAAGACCTGCAGTTTTGTGCCACTAGTTTTTACCATGCCAGACGCTAGCTAGGATCTACAACCAGTACTTGAAGCTACTGCTCTGAGTCCATCCTCCTAAGTAGTGCCTGCTACCAGCTGATTTTGCCTTCGAACACATTCGATCCTTCAAAAAACAAACTAAGGCTGCAATCCGACGCACACTTGCCTGGAAGTAAGTCCCACTGAACTCAATGGGGTTTACTTCTGAGTAGACATGCATAGGTTCACACTGTCAATAAGGCAAATATTGTAGGAGAAATTATTATTAACAGTATTTAGTGAGACATACCCAAAACATTTGCACTATGTCTTTAATGTCCATAGTTAGCAAGACAGACATTTGAGTTCTTCACAAGGGCAGAGAGAAAGAAAATATCAAATATTTTGTGTGTGTACATAGGGAGATCTCAAAGCTTTAAATAAGGCAGAAAATACCTCACAACTGAAACTGGAAAGAGTTGAGAAACCCACACTGCTGACCCAAACCATCATACACTGAACAGCTTGTGAAATGCTGGAAAACCTAGCACACATTCCAAGAAATAATATCGCATGGAAATTGCTACTGCACAATAATCTACACTTTACACGCTGGTACATTCCAGTTCAGAAAATGTTACTACTGTAAAATATTTACCACCATCTGACACCAATATTTGGGTTTGTTTTTTATGACTAAACCAGATTTCATTTCACTGTAGACTCGGAGAAAGGGAAACGAAAGGAAAAAAATCACTCCCGGCTCAGCATTCCCCAGCCTGAGGTGTTGTGTAATTGCTTGTTTCTTAAGTGCTCAAATATAGCAGAACTAATTGGACCGTGTATAAAATGTACTCTCTTTCCAAAGACTAGTTTTCCACAAGTTAACACACTGCACATTTTCTGGGGCTTTTAATGGATTTCTATTTTATAGGAGGAGCCTTAAGAAATCTAAGTGTCTTTTAGAGCAGAAAACCAAACAGAGGTGTTTTTTTCTTGACCCTGAAAAACTGGTGTTTGTTTTTTTTCCATAAACTGCAGAATAAGTATTTTTTCATGAACTTAGCAAACACACATATAGAATAAATTCCATAATGGAATAAATTCCAAAGAATTTCTTCCTACTGGAGAGAGGCACAAGAGCTGTCAATCAAGAAGTGCCTTAGGGCCCCTCTGATCATCAACTACCTTCTGTCCTAAACTGTGCATCCCATACAATAAGTATCACCAAACAGGAGGTTCAGTTCTTAAATGGTCAAAGAATACGTTATGGAAGAGATAATACCTTCTGACAGAACAGATACGTTGACTAGAGGCGAGAGCACAGCTAAACAGACACGCTTGTTCCATGTCAAAAGGTGCGACTGCTGCATCCCTGCCGTCATGCCACATTAAAATCATTTCTAAAACGTCCATGTTCATTTACTTCTCTATACATGTATTTCAGAGTTAATGAGCGAAATTCTCAACAGAAATACAGGCTTGCAAAACCATAATGATTTGAAACATCTTTTACTTGTTTCACACCCACTCATCACAAGGGGCTGACAACCATGCACACAAAACTTTGCTTCACTTCATTTTCCCATGGAAGTTGAAACAGTGACACATCATCTTGCCTGGAATTTCATTCTCCAGCTGACATTTTTCTGCACCCAAATACGCCATGTTATCCCACACTGCTTTACCAGTAAGTTTATAGACTTCACAAAACAGTGCTCTGTCATAATGTCAGAGTTAATCGTGTTCTTTTAATGCCTGCAATCGTGTTCTTTTAATGCCTGCAACCAAACCTACACATAAAAGGTATACAAACCCAGCAAACATC
Organism: Plestiodon gilberti rubricaudatus; assembly: GCA_026170595.1. NCBI lineage: Eukaryota > Metazoa > Chordata > Lepidosauria > Squamata > Scincidae > Plestiodon > Plestiodon gilberti. Next base: position 161,922,962 of record JANXHW010000002.1, read on the forward strand.
AGAAACTGAAATAACTCCATCTACCAAATTCAAAAGCAAGAAGTTGGACTCAGTACTGGATGGGAGAAGGAGAGGGATGGGCGGGTCGAAATGGTCTCTCTCTATAGGTTGGGGAATCTACTTGTTCATAAAACTCTCCATCCCAGGTAAAATAGGTGGACGTTAGACAATGGGTTCTACACATCCCAGGGAGCATTTGGTCCTGGAAGACCCCAGTCTACTAAGCTCTTCCAGGTGGGTCCTGCTGGGAATCCCTACACTGAGAGGCAACATTGGAGGGGAGAAGCAGGGTCTTACACCAGTTGACCCATGCCTGTGGAAAAGCATACAGGAGGAACTCTGAGTATGACTGTTGTTGTGATTATTGCCTTTATTTATTTTTTAGGCTGTGGCCGCTTTAGTTAGTAGTTTTTATAATTTTGTTAGCTATTTCAGGTGTTTGGAAAGGCAGCATGCACATTTTAAAATCTAAAATAAACTGGCATCACCACAAAGTGTGGGGGTTGCATGCTTGTCTGAAGGACTCTGCATCTATTTGTGTATTTAATTTAAAATATTTATAGCCTGCGTTTTGGCTAAAAGCTAACATGTAAAATAAGCCAGCAAGCTACTTAAACACTAACAAACAAACCAGAACCAGAAAATCAACACGCACTAGCAATGGACTCTCTAAGGCAAAATAATCCAATTAGGCTTGCCAGATGTCCCGGAAAACCCGGGACTGTTCCGGGCTCCGGTCCTTGCGAGATCCAAGATGGCAGCGCCCACAAAAAAAAAATCAAAAAATATTTGTTTGTTTATTTAGTTAATTAAAAATTTAGGGGAGGGGGGTTCCCGGTTTGGAACTGGGCAAATATGGTAAGCCTAAATTCAATGCAACCCAAAAAGTTGTTACATGTTTCTAGGCACAGATGTATGATGGTGGTGGTCTTGTGTATGGGTGGGAGAGAACCATGTTTCTGAGCTTTGGAGTGCTGAGGAGGGCCTGCTCACCATATGGGGGGGCGGCCGGCCACAAAGCTCCATTGAAAATTCAAAATCCTTGATCAACCCTGCAAGAAATGTGTGCTTATTTGCATTTCCATATATGCATATTGATCTGAAACTTCACAGTTTGGAACTCTTCAATTAAGATTAAAATTCAGCAGTGACACACATGCATCTATCATGAATAAAACACCAACAGTTATAGAAGCCGAAAAGAGAAGCTGGAGTGGAAAATAAACCTCTTCAATAAAGCTATAAACCTGACAGTATAGCTAAAATGGAAGGTTTAGAACACATTTAGCCAGCAGATGTCTTTTTGCTCAAGTGCATTTTTATGTCTGCACTTTCAAAATAAAATTCCAATATGTCATTTATGCACATCAGATAACATAAGCAAATACTAGACCTATCTGAAATGTTGAATCCACATGGCTATGGCACTATAACAAGGTAACATCTGCAAATTCAAAGACTAGGATAGGATTAGCAATTTGTGCACTTAACAAATCCAGGGCACACATTTCCCCCACATTTAGTCCCTTTTGTCTAATGTGGTAAAATGAGCTCCATTTGGCTTACAACAATTTAGGCTCTACTTTTAAGACCATTTCTCACCATCTTCTATCATGTTCTGTGTGTTTTTTTTAAGTAATCATTCCCACTAAAAGTAATATTTCAGAATGTTATTGCCTGCTATAGCATAAAGAAAAACGATCATAGCCGAGAACACAAGTTTACACTGAGGATTATTTTACTATATTTCAAATAAGATTCCAAATTACGTTTAAAGCTAAACTGTCACTGTTAGGTAAAATAAACTGATTGCTTGTTAATTTTAATAGCCTTGCGGTCCAAACTTATCCAGGTCTGGCCTGCAGCACTGCCGACACAGCATGTGCTGCATGCTCTAGGCTGGCAGGGAACCAGGCAGCCCAGGAGAGGTAAAGTAAAGCATATTTTTTACTTACCTTCTCCACTGCTCTCTGGTCTCCAATGGGCCTATTCAGATCTATGCCTCGTATTTTGATGGCATAAATCTGTTAGTTCCATGATGGGCGCAGGACGGGGGCTTGGATCGTGCATATGCTACTGCCGCCGAGATCCACCTCGACCCAGACAGATCGTCACCCCAATCTGCCCCCGCCGCCATTTTATCTGGTCCGGTGGCTGGTCTACTGCCTGCTGCTGGCGTGGGGCTTACCAGCTTCCGTACAGTTGGCAGTGAGCTATAGCACCTCAAGGAAACACCTCGTCGGAGCACCACGTCAAGGAAATGGCAGCCCATGCGACACAATGCATCGTGAAGATAGGATTGGGCCGTTGGAGTTTTTCTTAATTCAGAATTGGGTAAAAAATGCATAGAAATTAAATAGAAAAACTACCATTCAACAGGTCCCTGAAAAACCAAAAGGAGTCTCACTGAAAGGACCTTTCATTGTAATTTTGTCACTTTTAGGCCACAGTCATTCGGTCAACTCATTGACATGGCGAAGAGCATCAGCAACAACGCCGCGATGTAAATTACGGCCCAATCCTATCCTCTGTGGCTGCTGGCATAACTAGCTTCATGCTGGCGGAGACTGATTTATGGCAGTTGCAAAGCAGTCTCCACCAGCACACGCTGCAGGCTCGCTGGTGAGGATGGAGTGGCCTCTTATGTGCCAGTGCACGGCTGAAGATCCACCGGCCAAGGTAAGCTGGCACAGGGGGTTGGAGGGAGGCGGGTGGGCAGAATGGGGTGGTGACAAGGACAGATCGGGCCCGGGAGGGGGCAGGTTGGGTGGCAGCGCATGTCAAATCATAACCCCCTTCTCAGGCCTGATCTGCTTTCATGGGTCAACGCAGACTTGCGCCAGCAATATCGCTGGCACAGGTACAAGTTGCCCCATAGCGTCTGCTAGGGCTTACCATGGAGTAAGGGGACAAATGTCCCCTTACCCCGAGGAAACCTCCAGCAGCCAGAAATCCCCTGCTAAATATAAGAGGATACCAGTTTAAAAGCTGCCTCTTTGCCCGGTCATTACAAGTAGATATGGGGTAAAGGTAGCAGAAACAAACTGATAGAGTCAGAAGTAGCAGTGACTTCACCAAACAAGAAAGATCTTGAGTGTGTACTGGAGAGTCGAATGAAAACAAACTCAATTTTTGATAGTGTGTGTGGGGGGGAAGACAGATTCCATGCAAGGTATTATTAGGAAAGATACTGAAAATAAAGCAGCTGGGATTTCAATCCTTTTATATAACTCTGTGGCGTAGTTGCATTTGGAACGCTGCATGCAGTCCTGACTGCCACATTTCAAAAGGACATCAGAGTTGGGAAAAATGAAAGTGGGCCGCCATGTGACCAAGGTGTTGAGCATTTTCCATAGCTATATAGAACCTCCATGTTCCCAGGCAGCATATTGCTGAAAGTCAAATGCGGGGGACAGCCAACAGGGAGAGCTATTTGCCAAATCTCCTGCTTGTGGGCTTCTCAGAAGCCTCTGGCTGGCCACTGCTGGAAACAGAATGCTAGACTAGATGGACCTCTGGTCTGATCCAGCAAGGCTCTTCTTATGCTCCCATCATCGTAAAATTAATTCTTGCTGAGATGAAACATTTTGTTCAGTTGGAAGCATTCTCACAGGCTGGAGAGGTCTGCATGATTTAAGACCATGCTTCTGTCACTATAAGGACAACAGAGCTTGCTAGATACGGGAATGACATGTCTAAGCTAGCACACTTAGCACTGTCAAGACACTTTGATTGTGAACAGAAATTTCCCCCGTTTCAAATTTGGGCCTCCCATAACAAAAGACTGTGGCTTGTGCCAAACTGTTCGATGTGGGAAAATGGGACCTGGGTTGAGACCAACTAATCAAATTCTTCAACTTTTCACCTAAACTAAGATTTGTAGCAGCCTGGTCTCCAGAGATGAAAGATTGATTATTGCACTGTTGGCTAGCCAAGTTCTATAAATGACTTTGCTAGAGCTGAAAAGCCAAGCTCATGTGTGGCTTAACTAAAACAGGAATCCTTATTCGACTTTCACATTTGACAGATAAGGCCCTATTTTCCTTTGGATACTCGCTAGGCAGAATAGAATGTCCAAGTCATTAATCATTGTTAAAAATCTTAAATAAAACTGCCAAGACTTGTGCGAAATAGTACATTTGGTTATGAATTATTTGAGTTCAAAAATTATCTGATCTCTGTCAGTATCATTAAGATACAGATCACTGAAGAATATCACACAGCAAAATGGCAATCAGGCAGAGGATGGCAGTGCGTGGTATTTGCAGAGTGATCTCCTATACCTGCCTATCACATCATCACTGGTTTGCCTTGTGATCAGTATATTAACAAACTCATGTCCTGGGTTGAGTCAAATATAGTACTGGCCTGTAGCTGACTTAATAAAAGAATCCATAAACAAGTGAAGGAATGAATCCAGCATAAGGCTAGCTTTTACAAATCTCCAACTGTTATTGCAGGTATTCTGCCCCAGAAGGACTCCACAGACAGACACCCAACTGGAACCTCTACTTCACCACCCCAACAGGGGAAGCAAGCACAATGCACCCCACACAGGTAAGCAAGGGGGGGGATCAATGTCACAATGCATTGTTGCTGCATCTCTGTTTCATATCTCTACTCCCTGCCTCCCGACCCCCAAGGATCATAACATGTGTCTCTGCTATCAACTGTGCTGTCTGACTGACCATCCCTTCCTTTTGTAACAGCTAAGAGCAGGGAGTGTGTTCCCTTTTGACTAATGCCAGGGACTCCAACCAACTGGTACTGCTGGCCAAACTCTCTAGAACTCAGGACTGCACCATTGCCACAGGGGGCTGAACACTGGTCCTCTACAGAGTTCTACTGAAACACACACACACCCCATGAGAAGGAAAGGTAATGTCCTAAGTCACTGTGCTCTTGCCCCCCTAGTGGGAACCAATCTCCCTCACAAACACCCAGTATGCATCTCAAACCAGAGAACAGGTGTGACTGATGCTATTGTTGTCAAGTCTCTATCTCTCACCTTGATTCCCACAGACAAGTGTCCCATAGGTGAAGACACCATATAGATCTCAAGGGAAGCCCAACACCAGAACCAGGGGACATGCACTAAAATTGAGTGGAGGGAGAGTTAGAACAGACAAAAGAAAATATTTCTTTACCCAGCGTGTAATTCATCTGTGGAACTCCTTGCCACAGGATGTGGTGATGGCACCTGGCCTAGATGCCTTTAAAAGGGGTTTGGACAGATTCATGGAGGAAAAGACCATCACAGGTTACAAGCCATAAGCAACCTCCTGGTTTTAGAAGTAGGTTTTCTCTGTGCCAGGTGCAGGGGAGTGGTAGCAGGAAACGGGTTATCTTGTTGTCTTGTGCTCCCTGAGGCATCTGGTGGGGCCACTGTGTGATACAGGAAGCTGGACTAGATGGGCCTTTGGCCTGATCCAGCAGGGCTCTTCTTATGTTCTTATGATGTTAAGCCCACAGCCTGCCTGAAATAACCAGTGTGAGCCCAGCTGCTGCTCAGCGAGGTTGCTGACCTACACATTCCAGTCAGGCCCCTGGCTTGCAAACTCCATGGCAGGCAGTGAACCAACTGGAGCAGCCAGACCTCACACAGGCACCTGTTACTCGGCTGTCTGCTGGATACCTTGCAATGGCACAATAATCTTGCTGGGAGGAGATGGTTGGCAAAACTACCTGTGGGTTCCTCTCTTCAGATGCTGCTCTGTCGTTGATACAGTCCAATAAAACCTTTGGCTGGATCACCCATGTTAACAGAGAGGGATCCCTTCCAGCTGTTCCTTACCTCAGCTAGCCTCAGAGTTAAACACTTTGAGGGGGGGAGGGGTCTCTCCATTCTCATGGTCTGCAGCATTCTCACTTCATGACTTCTTGGGCTCTGAGGGGGGGGGTGCTCCTCAGTGCTCATGAGCTTCCTGTTCTCTGCTGCGATGGTATATGGTGCGCATGGGGACAGGAAGGAAGCATACTGCCAGTACATACTGGCACCATGCCAGTAGGTGCCAGTGATGAAGCAAAAGACATGAGGCGTGCGTGCGTGCGTAGGCTGCTACAGTAGCACACGGAGGCTGCTTACATGCCAGTGATGTCAGTGCAGTGTCTGAATAGGATTGGGCCGAGACGGAGCAAAGAGGGATGGAGACGGGGTAAACACTAAAAACATACATGATGGTTTCAGTTACAGGGACTTAAACATGTTTTAAGTGATGTAACATTAAAACATGTTTTAAGCAGGTGTAATGTGCTTTTGCCTACTTATGTACAGGAAGGATAGGCATGTGAAAGCCTAACAGATGTTACACCTATTACATATTCAATAAATTCAAAAATCAGGTGGTGGGCTAGACTTGAGGAGGGACAACTTTGGAAGTTAAACATTTTAGAAACATCATCGATCTCTTTTCTCAACACACTCACAATTTGCTGAATTATTCCACATAAGTATTAATGTGAAGAGATCCTGTGAAGAGTTACAGATAACTGGGCAAAGAGGCACCTTTCAAAGTAGTGTCCTCTTACATTTATCAGGGAGGGAGCAACTGTTCTTCTTCACCCCAGCATGGTGTCTTTTCCAGTGGCTGTTGCAGGTGTCACTTCTGTATTTTTTTAGGTTGTGAGACCTTTGGGGAAAGGGAACCATTTACTGATTTATTTTTCTATGTAAACAGCGTTGTGAATTACTCCTGTTGAAAAGTGGAATATATTCCTATTAATCATAATCATAATACAGTGAGGCCCCGGTATCCACAGGGGATAGGTCCCCCCCCCCGCAGACACCAGGAATAGGGACACCGCAAATACGGAGAATAGACACCGCGAATAGGGAGAACGGTATTCCCTGCAGCCCACCAACGTCCATTACCTTTGTTTTTCTTCATAGAGCTGGAGCCAGGTCAGTGTGTTTCTTGCTTAGCCAAAACACTATAAGCAGCATGCTGCTTATAACGATGAAGTAGGCAAGCAGCCTGCATGATAGAGAGGCTCCGTTAAACAGGAAGGTTGCCATTTGCGGAGGTGGCTTGAAAATGGCTGCCGGAGGCACACTGCGTGCACTGTTTAAGCACATAACTGGATATAGATGAGATATTGTGATGCAAAGCAACATTAACTATTTGGTGGAAATCTCACTGAGGCCCCAATCCTATCCCCTCGCCACCAGTGCCAACACAGCTGCACCAGGGCCACTCAGAGGAATGTTATCAGGGGGTACAAAGTTTCTTTTGGGCCCCTTCCCTTCATGTAAAATTGGCTCCTGGGCCCCCTTCTTGACCCATTTTTGGCCCTGGGCCCGGGTATGATTGTACCCCCTTAACCCCCCTCTCAGAGGCCCTGAGCTGCACCAGAAAGGAGCAAGCTGCATCCTGGGAGGGGGGGCAGGAACCCAAAGGCAAATGGGAGTCAAGTAAAAATATTTCTGCCCAAACCCAGGAGCCACCTACGGGTCTCCTTGGACATACATCACCTATTTGAAAAGAGGGGATAAAATCGTGTGTGCCATTGCTGCCGGATCCACCTCCTCCTGCCCCCTCCCCACCCCATCGAATCCTCCCCTGGAATGCCCGGTTCCATCCCCTCCCCACCCACAATCTGCCTCCCGTGCCAGCTTACGTGCTGTGAATTAGGTTGCCATTTGCGGAGGTGGCTTGAAAATGGCTGCCGGAGGCACACTGCGTGCATTGCCGTACAGTATGGCCTGTTACAACAAGGGAACTCTGTTCCGCTGTCCTAACAAGCCCGATAGGATTGGGCTGTGAAAGTAGCTGATCCAAATAGGTAGTTTACGAAATACCCTCTTGCCTGCAATCCAGAATCCAGGTGTTAATTCTTTATTGTCCATAGATAGCACCTTCTGTATGACGCATTTGAAATTTCTGTAAATATTTTAATGGAAATAAAATTGTTTAAAATATTCTTCTAAATTCAAACACTGAAGACATCTGTAATTTTTATGAGTCATGATTTCACATCCTTCCTAATTATGACCGGAGTATTGTAAAGGCAGAAATAATAAGTGGAGCATGAAGGTGTCAGGATTTCTGGTGGGAATTATTAATTGGATCTCAGGAGTTGAAGGAACATTTGCTTCTTCGCATCTGTGAGTGCAGTCAGTCCCTTTTATGGCAGTTTAGCACTTCATCACCAAGGCGGGTGTCACAACTTGGAAAATCTTCATAAATAAATGCAGCCAATTGGAACAACAGATGAAATTTCAACAGTGTCTGGAGGCCAAAGATTGTAATGTTTACTGCCACTCCAGCTAGCAATGGAATCTTGGATTTGATGCATTTTTTTTTTAATATAACCACAAAATTACAAGATCTTCTGATTTGGAGCACAGCTGCTCCTGGCATATTTTGATGGATACTTGTTACTCAGTCTTTGCAGGGTACATTATTCCCAGAAGGAAAAGTTAATGCAAAAGTTATAAACATTGCACAACATTCCAGGACTAGACAGACGTGGAAACTCTAGAGTGCTGCTGAATATATAAGGCATAAAAAATACTTCCTGAAACTCTGGTAGAAGCAGCAACAGACAATACTAACTAAATATTTGAAAAATGAAAGCTGGACAGGAATTAAAAATATTCCAGGTAACTTCAGTAAAAGATTTTTCAAAATCTCTGTGCCAGGCCTGGTTGGTGCTCGCATGCTGCCTTAGCTAGCCATAAAATACAGTATAATCTTGATTCCCCCATTAAAAAAAAATCTTGCGTATGCATTAATGGGCACCCTACCTACCCCCTCCAGGTAGCGGGGTGCCCAGCTGAGCCTTGGAACCCTCCACCCCTTTCCCTTACCTGCAAGCAATGGGTACCCTGGGTGCAGCCTCTTTGATCCAGCTGTGTTCTGTTTCAAATGACACAGAATAGCCGAGCATGCTGGGAGTCCAGCATACCTTGCTCTTCCAGATCATTGCAAACAGGACACAGGAACGAGGAGGCTATGCCCAGGGCAGCTGATGATGGGGGAAAGGGAAAGGGGTGGGGGCTCTGCATCTCCCTCCCACCAAGGGGCAGTGAAATGGAGAGATGGATGCAGCCGTGATGTGCTGTTTTTTCCTCTCTTTTTCCTGGAGGAAGAAGGGAGCTGCCGCTGCCCAGATCTTCCTGCCAGCTTTGAGTGCACAAGAAGATCAGATCGCGGACCACAGTGTCTCTGTCAGCAGTGGGCTGGAGGGGCAGTGAGAAGACAGAGGGTGTGAGGTACCACCCCTTGTCATTTTGCCGCTGCCGCCACCCCCCCACTTGCTGCCTAATGTGAGGCCTTCAGGCCACACCATCAGTGGGCCGGCCCTGCTCTTTGACTCCATACATGCCAGATGCAAGGGAGTGGCAACAGGATACGGGCATCTTGTCGTCTTGAGTGCTCCCAGAGGCATCTGGTGGGTCACTGTGAGATAAGGAAGACAGACTTGATGGACCCTTGGCCTGATCCAGCAGAGCTCTTCTTATTCAGACTCATTAAGGCCCAATTCTTTGCAGCATGAGCCAGAGGCCAGGGTGACAGGTCCATTCACAAACTAAAAATATAGAATGGCTTGATGTGGAAGAACTGTGCTGAAACTGCGCCAATTATATTTTCATAAAAATAATCTATAGCATTCTCTCATTCCATACTTAACAGCCAGGACATTCTCCACACACATGTCCACCACATTTTTCAGTCTTTTGATTGAGTAAAAATAGAACTAACAACTAGGATTCAACAAGACTTTAATATGCTACCCTAGCACAAACACAGACCCCAGAAAATAAGCTGAATAACAACTTCAGCTTTATGTTTAAAACTCTTGCAAGTCAAACATAAAGCAAAACTATAAAACATTATTGCTAAATCCTGGCAAGTAAAGGCAATTAAGCCCTTTCTTGAAATGGAAGAAAAGACAGATACAATATATAAAAAAGCTAAAGAAAAAACTCTCTCTTTTTAAAACAAGGCACTGAAGTTGCTTGGGACTCTGAGGCCAAAGTCTGCATTACGTCCATATAATGCCCCAGCCCACCCTCTGCAGGTGCATCCACTGCTACCAGTACTGAGGGATCGGGGTGAGCCGGCCAGGTGGGCCCTCAACTAGTGCCAGGCATGTGTACACCTGCACACACACCACAACTCTCAAGTATCCATACAGTTCTGACTTTTTAAGATATTCCAGTCATCCCAAAACGTTTGCATGCTTCCAAGGCTATTTCAAAACAGAACCACCAAAAAATACTTTTTATAAGCCTACTCATCACAAAGTCTTATGAAAATCATGAATATATTTTTTTTCACAATTATAAGTTGACGTTTTGAAGCACAGTGGAGGTACAGACAGAAGGACATTTTGTCTGCACTTCCATTTAAGCACTACCAGTGCTTAAAAATGAAAGGATTGAAGTAAAAGAAAAAAGCTTATTGAAAAGAAAAAGTCTGATATTTCTTACCTTACAGCCTAATTCTTCTAGAATTATAACTAGAAGACATTTGTCTCAAAAATCCATGTAGGGTGTGCTTGGGCAGATTTTTTTTTTTTTAACGTCACAGATTCCTCACTCTGGTTACATTGTCATGAAACTCCCAAAGGCTAAGGATAAAAGTCTGGACAACTTTCATCACTCAGCTACAAATGGCTGCTTGGTCCCTTGGGTTGAATAGCTTGAGCATGACTGGATGTGGTACAAGCAGGGGACGAACCAAGATTTGGTTATATGACCAAATTCTCCTCTTGGGCAGTCTTCACTCGGTTAACACAAACAACTGATGAGGTGTAAAGCAGTTGCTGGTATATACCACTTCAGACTGCAATGGGCAAAACAGTCCCTGTGCGTACAAAACTAGAATATCCTGGTGAAAGTTGGACAACTACCCTTCTCCCTGACACTAAGGTGCTTTGAAGAAAAAACAAACAAACAGAGAACATTCAGTCAAGAGATTCATCCACCTACAGCCTGAATGACAAACTCCAGGAACTGCTGTACACATCATCTGCTGTTGTGTGAACTAGTTGGCTTCAGAGGGCCATGTTTTTATTTCAAAATTTAGAATAAACCTTTCCACCCCAAAGGAACCTTTTCTTGAAACTGCTCTCACCACCACCCCACACACCTCAGATTTTATTTTTTAGTTGCTGTCGTTGCCTCTTTCAAGGTCCTGGCAGTGATGGCACTCCTGAAAGTCTTGGTGGCTGGTGGTTCCCTTTTTCCCCCTCTCAGCATTTCCTAGAATGAGGCAGGAAGCATCTTTCTCACTCTATCTGGTTTCATAGAAGTACTATGCCCATCAACTAGAGTGAGAGCAATCCTTTCTGCCCTAACTTTAGGCAACAATGGAAAAAAAGAAAAAGCCAGATGCCAACCAGCTTTGGTGCCCTTTCATCCCCTCATCCATTTGCCAAAATCCCACTTCCCACATTGCACCATGTGAAATGGGTGACAAGGGGAGAGGAGATGGATGGGATCGGACATTTTGGCTCAAACGTATTATACAGAAGCTGAACATAATAACAAGGAAGAGAACTTTAAGCTGGAAATGCCTGAGGGAGGGGCAAGGGGACAACATGGGATCGTACTGTCAGTGTGTGTCTATAACTGTGAACTGCATGGCCGCTGCAGCTTCACATCAAGAAGCTGATGTTGCACATCAAGTGTGCAAGAAGCTGGTCCAGGTCGCATGTCAAGGGACAGAAGCAGCTTTCATTCAACCAGCTCAGCCTATGACAGCACAGGTGAAATTCAGAAGGAGTAGAACAGCGCCTGCCATGGTCTTCAACTATCAGCTGAACAAGCTCTTCTGTAGTAGCATCCTCAAAAGCTTGGGGCCTACAGGATGGTGTAGTGGTTTGGGTGTTAGACCTGGCTGAAATCCCTGCTCAGCCATGAAGCTTCCTGGGTGACCTTGGGCCAGTCACTATCTCTCAGCCTCACCTACCTCACAGGGTTGTTGTGAGGACAAAAGGAGGGGAGGAACTATGTACACCACCCTGAGCTCCTTGGAGGAAGGGTGGTATAAAAATGTGAAAAATAAAAAATAAATACAGTTCTCAGCAGCAAACAGCTGCTGCCTTGGATTTGTCAGGAGGTGGGACGTGACCACTGGCCCTTACAGTATGCAAGACTTGTAGGCTAGATTCTCCATTGTTGATACCAACATACAGTGGTTTGAAAAGTCCACCTGCTTAGTACATTTAGGTTCAACATTGAGGCCATCTCTTAGGGTTCAATATATTGATCCCCAACATCCACAACAAAGAAAAATGGGTGTTTGGGAATCACAGCTCTATGTCCTACAAGCCCCTTTGAAGGAGAGTTAAGTCAGAAAGTCTGGACTGTAAAGCTTTACCTTGGGAATATTTTCATAGCTTCAGGTTGTATCATAAGGACAAAACAGTGGGTGGATGCTGGGTTCATGCAGAAAAGTGTGTGACTATGCCTTCAAGCTAATTAAGGGATGATTACAGATGTGGGCTATGTGAACATAACGTTACTAATATAGGCAAGAAATATGTAGCTTAAGGAGTGTCAAGAGAGATGATACTATTTGGTTTTCCCCTTTGGATTTCCGGTTCACCTAGGCTGCCTTGTATATGTTGGGATGTTCCCAGGGTCAGTAGCTGGGATTCCTGCCTTGGAGGATAAGGGAATGCCATTTTCCCAGACTCACAGTGCCAAGGCAGGTGCAGGCGAGAGAACTGTAGCAACTTGCAAACAGCAATTAAAGAAACTGCCTGAAACAAATGAAACTACAAGCAGTTCTTAAAAGTTACATAAACCACCTCCCACAAAAGATTCTCACCGGGTAATTTCAGCCTTCACATTAACTACAAGTTCATAGCCAGAAGCGACTCTAGAGTACTGTAAGGCTTAGGAACTGCTAAGTTGGGGTTCCACACCCCTGAAGAAACGATATTTAAATTCTGTTAAAAGAAACGGGTTTTTTCTTCCCTGAGATTGTGAATGATTGTCTGTTCTGAACGATGGGCCATTCTGAATCCGAGAAAAATGTATACAGAGAACAAATCTGTCTATTAAGTTTCTTTCTGTTTCACCTGCTGCTTTCGTTTGTAGCACAACTTCAACCTGACTTTTGGACTATCTGAGAAAAATTACACATTATTTACATAGTCAAAAATTACAAAAAAAAATGTAATTACAAAAAATTTCAAAAATTACAAAAACTTTTTCCACAAAATGCATCTCCAACAAATTACTGCTTTGACAAGTAACCCTGGAGACAGAGACAACTGTACAACTTATCTGTTCACAATAACGTTTAAAGAGGGGCTTAATTCCCCAAGGCCAAAAGAGATCCAGTACTGAAATAACTGCACTGCTAGAGAAGCAGAGAGGGTTTAAGGAAAGTCTTTTTCCTTTGTAAACTGTTAACCATAGAAACCGATGCCCTACAACTGTCCTAGCCTGATGAATAACATGGCTCAAAATGAACTTCATCCAGAACAGGTTTTTGAAATTTTACTCTTCAGTTTCCATGTACGAATTTTAACAACGTATCAGTTGTCTAGTTTGTTTGTATCAAGGAATATTCAATCATATCACAACCAGCTCAGAGCCTCCGTGATTCGAGAGGCTAACAATCTAAATAAATAAAATTTTGTTTTCCAAACTGGTAGGTGACAACATAAAAACAAAAAATCTGTAAATAGGTTGCTATGTCTATTACCATCAAATTGCTACTATTAGAGACACATATGCTACGTCATTCAGATTCTATCACACAGCACAAATCATTTAATAATGTATTCCCATGCCTCTGGCACAGAAGACTATGGGAGTGAGTCTGTTTCCTACTTCACAGATTCCTTTTGCCCTCCAGTAATCTATTCTGTAGGCTAAATTAATTGTGGGAATTACCCAGGGGAGAAAAAAAAAGGCAATAATTAATTCTTACATTTAAATGTCACCAAAATGTATAGAACTCACTCCCACAAGCCCATCAGATGTGAAGTTCCTCCCCCCTCCCCATAATGAGAGTTGCAAAATTAGGTGAACATTACTGAGTTTCTGCCTGCAGGGCACATAGGTTTTGACAAACTGTGATCACCTCAATAAAGATTTAGAGTGATTGCTACCTTTGCTGAAAAGATTAGCTGACAGACACACCTTTGCAAACCAGGGTCTTTAGTTTCATAAAGATTTATTTCTTGAATGGTGTCACTTAAGGTTTAGCATTACAAGTCATGTGCTTTATCTTAACAATGCTTTCAGACAATATTTATCTTACACACACACACACACACACACACACACACACACACACACACACACACACACACACACAACACACACACACACACACTCACTCCTTCCTACCTGAATATGTATACCCTGGATATGATTTCTTGGAATATTATATAGCTATTATTACTTCAAAATAAAGATTCTATCTTAATTATCAACAAGACAATTTAATGTCATTTGGAAGATATGCAGTGTCGAGCAAAATGGTAGCCTGTGCTGGCTGGTTGCAAATCATCTCAAATGAATCCAGTACGGTACTAGCAAGAAAGCAAATCAACTGATTGTGAGCAGAGTGGCTACAAGAAAATTGGTTTTGATAGACACAAAGGAGGAGCAAATACCTCCTTCACATTATGGAATCTGGTCTAGAAGTTCTATACAAGGTTGCTTCAAGGTATCTACCACACAGGTCTCTTCTGAAAAGCCTGCCTGCCTGCTTAAAGGTAAAGGTATCCCCTGACAATTAAGTCCAGTCGTGTCCGACTCTAGGGTGTGGTGCTCATCTCCATTTCAAAGCTGAAGAGCCAGCGTTGTCCGAAGACACCTCCGTGGTCATGTGGCCGGCATGACTCTCCTTGCCGCAGCGCGTAGCATGCAGCTGGAACACGGAGCGCTGTTTACCTTCCCGCAAGCGGTACCTATTTATGTACTCACATTGACATGCTTTGGAACTGCTAGGTTGGCAGGAGCTGGCCAAGCAACGAGCGCTCACCCCGTCGCGGGAATCGAACTGCCGACCTTTCGATCGACAGCTTATGGTTCAGCGGTTTAACCCGCTGCGCCTGCTTACTTGTGGGCAAAAGTGAATTGAAGAATGGTGCAGCCACTGAAGTGTCCACCAGAGGGACTCTAAAATTACTCCATTATGTTGTCAGCTAGGACACAATAATTATTATGATTAAGCAACAACATACACTAGCATTACTTCTTAATTGGGCTATTCCACCCATACTTAAAAAAAAAAGTCAAAAAGATCTGGCTATGGGACTGTCAGATTTGGTTTGCCCTTGGGGAGAAATTACTTTAGGCTGAGTATGTTTTTTTGTGCTTGTCATGTTGCAGCCCCAGGGTCATAGACAACTTGAGGAGAAGCAGACGATTCAGTCTGCACCTCTTCAAATAATATTTCTTCCAGTGGGAAGGTCTTGTAGTGCAATCCTATGCATGTTTATTCACAAGTAAGTCATTAATTCCAGTGGGACTTACTCTCTTGTAACTGTGTTTAGGACTGCAGCCTTGGTGGATCACAAAGTGAGCTAGGGAATGGCCAAGAAGGGACTGTCCTCTCTGCTATAGGTCAAGATTCTGGTTGTGAAAAAGAGAGACGCCTTGTAAGTGGCAACAAGCAGTGACACTGGATCTGCTCATGTCACTGGAGGCCCTTCCAGAGCAACAACTTCCAATCCAACTGTTCTCTTAGATGAAACGTGCTCCCAGACTATAATGGAGTGGAGTCCAAAGGAATAACAGGATAGTGGTTCCGACTTCTAACCTTCGAGAGTCACAGAAATCCAACTCCTGACCCCTAGGAGAACAACAACAGTAACTCAAGCAATTGCTGGACAGTGACCATTTGATCAAAGAAGACATGCTTGTGGCTAGAACAGACCTGAGTAGGATTTCTTGGTTTTCTTACACGATTTGGGTAGTACGGGTGAAGATGCCATGTCGGTAAAAGCAGCCTGGAAGAAAATAATATCCTGCACCGGTCGTGAGTTTCCAGAGACAGCTGGCAGTCACGAACGGGAAAATATATTAAAATCCGAGGTTTTGCAAAGTTAGGTCCAACGTTTCGTTCCGAAACTCGGAACTTCTTCAAAGGAAATCCCAAAGGATTAAAGATGAAATTTCTTGGTTTTCCCTACTAACAAATTTCTAAATCCAGTTAAACTTGGAATGAACAAAACATCCTACTACATTTAGGGAGAAGCCCTCCTTTGTCATTGGCAAGGAATGTACTAATCTACATTCGGTCTCTCCCATAGCTCAGAGCAGCCGTTGAGGAGCTAAGAGCAATCCCTGAACCCATAGCTGAACATATAATTTGTAGGCATTAGAGTGTTGCTTGTCACTGCTTCAATATCCTAAAACAGCATTTCTCAAAGTTCTCCCCATGAGTAGGGGAGAACTTTGTGGGTGTGGGCTGATGGCGGCAGCGATCTGGGTAATAAAATTGGGAAAGTAGATGAACACTTGAGAAACGTTATTATTCTGGAAGAACTAAATAACTTGCTAAGCAACTTTGCCAGTAACTCTAGTGCCTGGACAGAAAAAAACAGCAAGTCTGGAAGGACAAGAACTCCTTTCAGGAGCAGCGAGTGGCCTCACGGGGACAAAGTGGCAAGATAAAAAAGACACAGCGAGTTAAGCAGCTGGGCGAGTTCAGCAGCGGGGCGAGGAAGCCAGGCCCCACACACTGCCCGGCACGTCCCTTGAAGAGAGGAGAGCTCCAGCAACATTAACGTACCCAAACTTTGATAAATCCATAACTTACACTCACAAGCTATGCAGTCAGACAGCCAGCAGAAGGGGGGGGCTATCCAGTGTTTTGCACTGAGTGTCACATATATGACTATCTGCCTCTTGGGCACAAGTCATGGGTGTGTGCTCGGTGCAAAGAGCTCCAGGCTCTCAGGGAACGGGTTCGCTCCCTTGAAGCCACGGTTGCTGACCTGGAGAAGCAGAGACAGGTAGAGAGGAACCAGGGTGAGACTTCTAAGGACGTGGAGGCATCGTCCTACCCTCAGTTGGCCAGCGCCTCAGCTGCCAGGAAAGGGAGTCTCAGGGCTGGAGGACATTGCTCTGGAAAAGAGGGAAACAATCCCACAGTGGGGACCCCTTCTTCAGGTGATGGGCCCGTATCCAGTCGCACTATGGATACTCCTCTGGGGAGGGGGCTTCTTGTTGTGGGTGACTCTATAGTCAGGAACATAGAAAGGGGGTGACGGATGTGAGGACCGCACGGTGACTTGCCTACCTGGTGCAAAGGTTGCGGACATCACCTCTCGTCTAGATAGGCTGGTAGAGAGTGCTGGGGAGGAGGTAGCGGTTGTGGTGCATGTTGGCACCAACGACGTGGGGAAATGTAGCCGGGCGGTCCTGGAGGCCAAATTTAGGTTGCTAGGTAGGAAGCTCAAATCCAGGACCCCAAAGGTAGCGTTCTCAGAAGTGCTACCTGTTCCACGCGCAGGGCCAGCTAGGCAGGCGGAGCTCAGGGGTCTCAATGCGTGGATGAGACACTGGTGTCAGGAGGAGGGGTTTAAGTTTGTTAGGCACTGGGGAACGTTTTGGGACAAGCCAGGCCTGTACAAGAGGGACGGGCTTCACTTGAACCAAAACGGAACCAGACTGCTGGCGCGTAACATTAAGAAGGTGGCAGAGCAGCTTTTAAACTGACTCCTGGGGGAAAGCCGACAGGAGCCGAGGGGCATCCGGTTTGGGACTCCTCATCCCTCGGGAATGAGGGTGCAGAGGATGGGGAACAGTCAAGTAATAGCAGAGTAAGAATTGGGAGTGGTAGCGTGATGGGACATGACAGCCAGTCTAGCAAGACAGAAGGCTGCAGGAATAAAGGGGCAAACATGCAGCCCTTCTTGGGGGACCAGGTATATAAGTGCTTTTATGCAAATGCCCGAAGTCTTCGGGCAAAGATGGGAGAACTGGAATGTTTGGTGGCTAGGGAAAACATTGACATAGTAGGTATAACAGAAACCTGGTGGAATGCGGAGAACCAGTGGGATACTGCAATTCCAGGATATAAACTCTATAGGAGGGACAGAGAGGGGCGTGTTGGAGGTGGGGTGGCCATCTATGTCAAAGAGGGGGTAGAATCCACCAGAGTAGAGCTGGAGGGGGGCTCTGACTCCTCCGTAGAATCACTGTGGGTTAGATTACCAGGCTCAAAGAGTGATGTAATAGTAGGGGCATGCTACCGTCCTCCAGATCAAAAACCTGAAGGGGATCTTGAAATAAGGAAGCAAATCAGGGAGGTGTCAACGAGAGACAGGGTTGTAGTCATGGGGGACTTCAATTATCCTCACATCGACTGGGTCAATTCATGCTCAGGTCATGAAAGAGAGACTGGATTTCTGGATATGTTAAATGACTGTGCCTTAGAGCAGCTTGTCACGGAACCGACCAGAGGACAGGTGACTCTGGACTTGATATTGTGTGGCACTCAAGATCTGGTCAGGGAGGTAAATGTTACCGAACCGTTGGGGAACAGTGACCATGCTGCGATCTGTTTCGCCATGCATGTCGGAGGGAGAGTGCCGAGCAAATCTGACACGAAAACCCTTGACTTCCGAAGGGCAGACTTCCCCAAAATGAGAAGACTAGTTAAGAAAAAGCTGAAAGGGAAGGTAAAAAGAGTCCAATCGCTCCAGAGTGCATGGAGGCTGTTTAAAACAACAGTCATAGAGGCCCAGCGGGAGTGTATCCCACAAAGGAGGAAGGGCTCGACCAAGTCCAGGAGGATGCCAGCATGGCTAACAAGCACAGTTAAGGAGGCTATAAAAGGCAAGGAAGCTTCCTTCCGTAAATGGAAGTCTTGCCCTAATGAGGAAAATAAACAGGAGCACAAACTGTGGCAAAAGAAATGTAAAAAGATGATACGGGAGGCCAAGAAAGACTTTGAGGAACGTATGGCAGGCAACATAAAAGGGAATAATAAAAGCTTCTTCAAATATGTTAGAAGCAGGAAACCTGCCAGGGAAACGGTGGGTCCGCTGGATGGTGAGGGAGAGAAAGGGGTGATAAAAGGGGACTTGGAGACTGCAGAGAAATTAAATGAGTTCTTTGCATCTGTCTTCACGGCAGAAGACCTCGGGCAAATACCGCTGCCAGAACGGTCTCCCCTGACTAAAGAATTAAGTCAAATAGAGGTTAAAAGAGAAGATGTCTCAGACTTAATTGACAAAATAAAGATCAATAAATCACCAGGCCCGGATGGCATCCACCCAAGAGTTCTGAAGGAACTCAAGAATGAAGTTGCTGACCTCTTGACCCAAATATGCAACTTGTCCCTTAAAACGGCCACTGTGCCAGAGGATTGGAGGATAGCTAATGTCACGCCAATCTTTAAAAAAGGAAGGAGGGGGGACCCGGGAAACTACAGGCCGGTCAGCCTAACATCTGTTCCAGGGAAGATGGTGGAAAGTCTCATTAAGGATAAAATCTTAAAATACATAGAAGAACAAGCTCTGCTGAGGGAGAGTCAGCATGGCTTCTGCAAGGGGAAGTCTTGCCTCACAAACCTGTTAGAATTTTTTGAAAAGGTCAACAGGCATGTGGATGCAAGCGAACCCATGGATATTATATATCTAGATTTTCAGAAGGCGTTTGACACGGTCCCTCATGAAAGGCTCCTGCGAAAACTCCACAGTCAGGGAATAAGAGGGCAGGTCCTCTTGTGGATTAGGAACTGGTTGAAGACCAGGAAACAGCGAGTGGGAGTCAATGGGCAATTTTCACAATGGCGAGAGGTGAAAAGCTGTGTGCCCCAAGGATCGGTCTTGGGACCAGTGCTTTTCAACTTATTCATAAATGACCTGGAGTTGGGGATAGGCAGTGAGGTGGCCAAGTTTGCGGATGACACTAAACTTTTCCGGGTGGTAAAGACCAGCAGGGATTGTGAAGAGCTCCAGAAGGATCTCTCCAAACTGGGAGAATGGGCAGCAAAATGGCAGATGCGCTTCAATGTAAGTAAGTGCAAAGTGATGCACATTGGGGCAAGAAACCAAAATTTCACATATACGCTAATGGGTTCTGAGTTGTCTGTGACGGATCAAGAGAGAGATCTTGGGGTGCTGGTGGACAGGTCGATGAAAGTGTCGACCCAGTGTGCGGCGGCTGTGAAGAAGGCCAATTCCATGCTCGGGATCATTAAAAAGGGGATTGAGAATAAAACGGCCAATATCATTATGCCTTTGTACAAATCGATGGTAAGGCCACATCTGGAGTATTGTGTCCAGTTCTGGTCACCATACCTCAAAAAGGATATAGTTGAATTGGAAAAGGTGCAGAAAAGAGCGACCAGAATGATTTGTGGGCTGGAGCACCTCCCTTACAAGGAAAGGCTACAGCGTCTGGGGCTTTTCAGCCTAGAAAAAAGGCGCCTGAGGGGGGACATGATTGAGACTTATAAAATTATGCATGGGATGGAGAGAGTGGATAGAGGGAAATTCTTCTCCCTCTCGCACAACACCAGAACCAGGGGACACGCACTAAAATTGAGTGGAGGGAGAGTTAGAACAGACAAAAGAAAATATTTCTTTACCCAGCGTGTGATTAATCTGTGGAACTCCTTGCCACAGGATGTGGTGATGGCACCTGGCCTAGATGCCTTTAAAAGGGGTTTGGACAAATTCATGGAGGAAAAGACCATCACAGGTTACAAGCCATAAGCAACCTCCTGGGTTTTTTGTTTGTTTGTTTGTTTGTTTGTTTTAGAAGTGGGTTTTCTCTGTGCCAGGTGCAAGGGAGTGGCGACTGGACACAGGTATCTTGTTGTCTCGTGTGCTTCCTGAGGCATCTGGTGAGGCCACTGTGTGACACAGGAAGCTGGACTAGATGGGCTTTTGGCCTGATCCAGCAGGGCTCTTCTTATGTTCTTATGTTCTTTCCACTAGCAGTTTTATCTGTTCCACCCTCTGCCTTCCACCAGGAGGAGGTGCTTGTTCCCCAACTATCAGAGTGCCCTACTAACAATCTCAGAACTGAGAAATTAATCTGTATTAGAAGGAGGGAGAGGGATGGAAATGTCCAGTTTTACTGTCTGAATACCCCATCTGAAACTGCTTCATGGCATTGCCACATTCTCAGAGTATGCTGAAATTCAGGGGGCTTCTAACAGATGTCCTTGCAAAGTGGAATCAGCAAAAATTGCTACTAATATAGTACAAACTGCCTTCCAAGAATACATTTTTCCCACTATAACTAGCAACACTTAAAAAAAATGATGTGTCATAATACAGAGTGAGAAACATTCTAGTAAACTGTCACAAATATAATTAAATTTAACTAATGAAAAGTTTTGTCCTGTATTTTATTTATTATTGCTTCCAACAACTTTACATCAACATCAGTGGGATCAGAAAACATTTCTTTGCTCTATTTTACAATCACACTTTAGTCAACAGCTAGTTGCCTTCATGCATTAACACATGGAACAACAAGTCGTTCTCAGAATCACCGATAAGGGCCGTATCCTGCGCCCCATCATTCTAATAAAAAAGAACAACTCGATACATAGCATAAATGAACACGTTGTATCGGGTTTCTATAATGAATTCCAGTGCTGTTGCTAAACACTGAACATCTTTACAGTTCAATGAAGGATATCTTAGGCACACGTGCCCCATGTAAAACTGGTCCAAGAATGGCTCTATACACGATTTCACAGGGCAACTTTCAATATGTTTTAATCCATAAACATGGGATAAAGTAAAGTTGTAGTTTGGTGCTGAAAAGTGAGGCTTTTTAGTGGTGGCCTTGCAACTGTTACAATCCCTTCCCATCGAAGCTTCATCCGGCTAGCTGTTTTTGGAGGGTTGTGAAAACATTTCTGCTTAAACAGGGTTGAGAGTTGGTGTGCACCTGTGGTGTGAAAAGGATTTCAACATGGCAGCGTGTCTCAAACCATCAAGATTTCAAGCCTCCAAAACCAGGTTTTGATATAGCAAAATAATGGCAAAATCAAATCACCATGCCACTCAAAAAGCAGTGATTAGAACCTGTCCTTAGGGCATGGGGCTTTGGACATTTAAATTCAAATGTATTGCGCCATTGTGGCACAGATCATACAGAAAATAGAAGGAACTAGCCTCAAGGCCCTAGTCATCAGGCTGCATATACCTGAAAACTGCAAATTACTAAATACATACCAAGACAAATACATATGTTGTTGGGAATGCAACTGCCTACCCACAAATGCCATTCAATCTCCCAAGCAGCTTAGTATAAAACGTCTTACTCTAGAACTGAGTGTGTTGCAGCCAACGGATGGTAACGGTATAGAAGAAGGCACTCATCGACTCGAAAGATGCCACCACCTTTTCGGATGTGTTCATAAAAGAACATCAAGTCTTCTGGGGTGCCCTGAAACAAACCACACTTTGGTCATATCAAAAGCAATGAACATATTATACTACTGCAGCGTTTCTCAAAGTTCACTCCTGGGGTCACACCACCGCCGGGTACAAAAGGGGTATTTTTAGACTTACCAGGGGCCATGCCCCCAGCAGGCCTCCCCAAGCCTCCGAACTGCCCCTGGAGGCGATTAAAACCAACTTCCGGTTTACTTCCTGGTTTCCGGAAAACCAGAAGTGGGTTTAATTGCCTCCAGGAGCAGTTCGGAGGCTTGGGGAGGCCTGCTGGGGGGGGGTATGGGTCCCCCCACGCCCTCTGGAAGGCTGCGCAACCCCTGAAGTCTAAAAATACCCGGTTTTTTCCCTGGCGGCGGCACGATCCCAGGATAGCTGCTGCTGCCATCAGGAATCACAACACCCTTTAAAGGGGCAGCTCCAGCTCCTGTCTAGCGTGGTGGGTCGCGATCCACCACTTTGAGAACCCTTGTAATGCTGTGTTCAAAGGTATCTACAAATCTCCGCATTAGAACTCACGCATACATTTATTCAGCAGGAGCATGCCTGACATGAACAGCTCACATTCTAGAGTTCCAGATATGTGGCACAGGGCTTCTAGGAAGCAGCAGTATATCCCAACAATCTACATAATACACCGCAGGAATATTGGGAAAGGGATGTTTGGGAAAGTGATCAAAAACATCACTGTCTAACACCCTGCAAGAGGTCTTCTAACAAGAAACAAATGATTTGCAGTTTCCTGAAATTTACAAGATTGCTTCAGGATGCGATGTGCCGTGTTCGTGGGTAGGTCATTTTACATGACCCTACATGACTCTGCTACATACATGTCGAAATACATCTCAAAAACCCTGTCCCCTTATTCTGTGCAACCAAAAGTGATGACTGAACAACATCTGTTTGAATTTAGCAACACTGCAGTCTCTTGAGAATATAAAACAACCCACATGATTGTCAAATGTTCTCAAAATATATTTTGTTTCTCATCTCAGCCTCTGTTACCAAGATGTCATATGATAGTGCTATGTAAATAAACAACAGATTTACACAGCAGGGGATCTTCATTCAAGCATTGCAGCATCATGCTGAAAATGAATCATACAACAACACGCATATGCCAGGTAGCTAGAGAAGCAACATCACAGTAGGCAAGGGCAAGTAGCTTTATTACAAGTTATTTTATTACTGCAGAGAACATAAGTACCACAGTGATAAAATATTGTGTCCTGTTACTTGATCTTTCTTGGGCTTCAAATAATTCAAAGACTCTAAAGCCAGTCGTGTCTGACTCTAGGGTGCAGTGCTCATCTCCGTTTCTAAGGCCGAACAGACAGCGCTATCTGAAGACGCTTCTGTGGTCATGTGGCCGGCATGACTAATGGAATGCTGTTACCTCCCGCCACAATGGTACCTATTTATCTACTTGCAATTTCTTGCTTTCGAACTGCTAGATTGACAGGAGCTGGGACAGGAAACAGTAGCTCACTCCATCATGTGGCACTCGGGTCTCGAACTACTGTCCTACCAACCTTTTGGTCTGCAGTTCAGCGTCTTAACTACTAAGCCACCATAATTAACACTACTGTAATATTAATCTGAACTTCTAACATATTGCCTGTAGTGTCCGGGGGGGGGGGGGGACAGCTCCACATTGCAGGGGTGCTGGTCGGACATGGTCAGGCAGGAGGTGCAGAGAGAAATTAAATGAGCCGCATACCAGATTGAGGTGATGCTTCACAGAGTTTATTTCACTCCCTTGAGTCACACGAGGTATACTCTCCAGAATGCACCATTGGGGCTTGCCTATTTTGCAAGGCAGGTGCCATCGATGCTGTCTGGCTATGCTCCTCACAGGGAGCATCTATAGCGTGCCAGAACAGGGCTGAATCCCTGGGCTTGGCAGCCTCTCCCCCTGTATGTAGGTGTAGATGGCTGATCTTGGGCCCATATGGTGAACCCCCCTTGAGGGTGAGGCATCATGATGTCAAAGAGGGGGGGTGCTATGGTGCAGTTTCAACAATCCATTGACTAGTCGTATGTAGGCTAGGGTGAAAAGAGCCCTTCTACATACTCTAGTTGCAGCTCCTGGCAGCCAATGGCTTCCTGGCCCTGCGGCCTCTTAGCACCCTCCCGGTCAGTCAGGGCATTCTGGCTTCCTGAGCCCCCATACCTCTCCTCTTCCTCCTGTCCTCTCCTGCCTGGCTCACTGCTTGTCTTTTCCATTGGTGGGCATACTGTGCTAAAGCAGCCCCCTGGCATTGTACACAGACCCCATGGCCAGGGGAGGTGCATCATGGCACTAGCAGGGTCCTGCACCACCCAGCACTACCAAGTGCACAGAAAAGATCCAGATGCCTTCAGCAGCCTCCTCCCCCTGTAGTTCGGAAACAGAATTCTGAATAAGCCTTTCAACTCCAGCCCAGTCCCTTCCCCTTCCTTCAGGTCTCAGCTAGGCTCCCTGCCCTTTGTCAGAGACAGTAAACTCTGGGTTTATCAAATTACTTTTAAGCGGGTGCATGTAGAGGTCAAGGAGTAGGATGCAACACATTTTGCAGGGGCTGTATCACTGCTCCATTCTATTACGTTATCTGTTTAATTTCAAAATAGGATGAATGTTTAAATGCCCAGTTACATCCTTTTTCTATCCTGACATCAGATATCATAGGGAAACACAATCCTCAGAGCAAAGCAAGAGAAGGTGCAGCAGGCATATCCTCTTGTTGTTAAATCTAGCCAGCAGGTGATGGCTCACACCATGCTAACGTGACCTGCTCTATATCCTATTGCTATTCAAGGGGCTATTCTGCTGGCCTGGCTGATTAAACCTGCAGCACACAACTTTGATCAGCTCTTGGTTGTAGCACACATCCAGAATCACTGAGTGTCTGATGCTTTAGATTAGGGATATTATGGTGGGCTCCAGTCCTGACACATGGTTTTAAGGACACTTAGAAGTGATTAAGTCCTTGTCTTTGGGGTGCTATTTTCCCACTATTGTGTGTACTGTGTAGGAAAGAGTGCATCATGAGCTATCCTAATTTTGAGTAGCACTATTACTTTGTGCATATTCATGTAAACTGGAGAGTGTTTCCTGTAAATTCATTAGGCAGTCATATTCAGATCCTATCATCAGGTGGTAATGCTGCCCCACCATCACCAGAGGAAGATTTGAGAGCTGCCCATTAGCCATCCTGACAATCTAAGGTTGAGGAAGACAATGTTGCATCGTTTTCTATAATTTGTGCGAACAGAAGCATTAAATAGCTGAGCATTAAATAGCTACTGTAAGGAATCTGTGTAGTGAGAGAGTGAAAGAGAAAACCAGAATTCCTTCAACCTACCATCTAGTTAGATTTATCCTTCCCTTGTGCCCAACTTCATGGTGTTGCTTTCCGTCAATGGCAAAATTTAAGCCTGCTCCTGTTCCTCTTATGACACTCTAAGCTAAGTCAGGTTGGCCACATGGTTCTCATTACCAAGCCGTTTGCTGCCCAGGGGCGCATGCCTACTGGCTGATTTCATTACATTATACAGTCATCCCTCATCTTAGATGCAGTTAACCTGTGCAAATTCAAGTTCATGCGTTCGGCAACCAAAAACCAAACCAAAACCCAGCCGTTTAAATAGTGCTGGTGATTCTGCCCACCATTCCGCTTACTAAATAAATATCAGAGAGTGAGATCCGAGTATTGAATCGTCGATTGAAAAAGACTCGAAAGACTCAACTCGAGACTTGGATCCTTTTACGACAAGTTGAATTTAATTCAGGTTTAAACCCGTTTTCCCCATTAAATAGATAGGGAATCGCAACTCGCAACCAAAGACTCAGGACTTGGGGCCAAAGACTTGGGCTAGAATTCAAGAATGAACTCTGATATTAATTTCTATAAAGGGTCAAAAGTATTTCAAGGAGCCTGAGCTAAACCCTGAAAATCAGTAATAGCACATGAACGAAAGACAGGGATGCCAGACAACAAATCTCACCTTAAAAAAAAAACACTGGCTCACTCAAGTAAGCACTGTAAACGACAAGTTAAATGTCTTGAAGCAAGAGCAGGCCTCTTGCAATCATCTACTGTCATTATCATCAGTGGATCAGTAATATACAGGGGGGCCGCCGTATCCGCGGGGGATACATTACAGCCCCCCCCGGATACCTGAAACCGCGGAAAGGGGCAAATGCCCCCCTCTGCGGTTTTCAGAGCCCCCCCCGGGCCGCCGCCCCCCGCACCCTCCACAGCCCCCCCAGGCACTTACTTTTAGGAGAAACCTCCTTTTTTTCTTCAAAAGTTCCAAGTGTGCAGCTTCTTTGCAGGCCTGACCAACAAGACTTAGGTGCTAGCTAGAGTCTCAGCAAGGTTGCTGAGACTCTAGCTAGCACCTAAGTCTTGTTGGTCAGGCTTGCAAAGAAGCTGCACACTCGGAACTTTTGAAGAAAAAAACAGAGGTTTCTCCTAAAAGTAAGTGCCTGGGGGGGGGCTGTGGAGGGTGCGGGGGGATTCCTCAACCGTGGATATCTGAAACCGTGGATGAGGAATCCGTGGATACAGGGGGCCCCCTGTACTCTAGTTAGGGGTTTGATCTTGATGGCAGTCACGATAATTGCCTCATACACGCTCTCTAACTATTGGATCAGAACAGACAGTTCAAGCTATGCCATTTCTAAAAAGGTAAAGGTTCCCCTTGCTTGAAAGCTAGTTGTTACCGACTCTAGGGGCGGTGTTCATCTCCGTTTCAAAGCCGAAAAGCCAGAGATGTCCAAAGACGCCTCTGTGGTCTTGTGGCTGGCATGACTCTACGCCAAGGCGCACGGAATGCTGTTACCTTCCTGCCGAGGCAGTACCTATTAATCTACTTGCAATTTCTTGCTTTCAAACTGCTAGGTTGGCAGGAACTGGAGCCGAAGACGGTAGGTCATACCGTCATGCGGCACTTGGGTCTCGAACTGCTGCTCTGCCTACCTCCTGGTCTGCAGTTCAGCGTCTTCTCCACTAAGCCACTGCGGCTCCTATGTCAAACCTTTATGTCATTTCTACCTCATGTCAAATCAGAGCTATATGGAAAGATAGTTAGCCCTCACAGCACGGGTACTGTATTTTCTGCATGAGCATACAAGCTTATATCATGTAGGCTTATATCAAGATTCAGCTTCATAGGTGTTTCAAATCAGATTTTTCTTCCCAAAACAGTTACCAGAGACATGATTGAGGACCTGTTAGAACCCAACACATTAATTTAACGCTTAGATCATTTTTAAAACAGCTTTTCCCAGAATTACAGAAATCCAGCTAAGCCTCTCGCTAGCTATGTGACCAAAGCCCTTGGTCATGTCCTGATAGGCCTTTAAATCATGTTGACCTGATTCTCAAACAGGAAATCTGTGATGATGTTATAATTGCCTCCATTGTTTGGGAAATAAAGTTAAAGGATTACTTTCCTGAAACAGAAATATGTGAGCAGCCCTGGCAAAGAGTCTCTAATTAAACAGGGAAGGGGTGAAAACCTAGTGATGGGACTGCGGTCATTACCTCAGCATACTTAGTAACATACTATCGAGGCATGTTGTTAAAAGAAAGAGCCTGTTTTAAATGGGTTTATAAGCCTAATTTATCATTGGCTCTAGCACTTACTTCTTGGACACTTCTCAAGAACAGATCTCTGTGGAGTTATACCCATAATGTGCCAAGAATATCAGAGTCTGTGTTTTGT
Source organism: Plestiodon gilberti rubricaudatus (assembly GCA_026170595.1). Lineage (NCBI taxonomy): Eukaryota > Metazoa > Chordata > Lepidosauria > Squamata > Scincidae > Plestiodon > Plestiodon gilberti. Next base: position 161,951,021 of record JANXHW010000002.1, read on the forward strand.
CTTCATTTTTCCCCAGAGCACCTTGACAAATCATTTGACAACCTTACAATATCTTAATTTAGCTTCTAGAAAAGCAAAAAGTTGGACATTTTTTTCCCATTTCAGGACTAAAAAAAGATTATCTCACTTTGACAGAGAAAAGTGAGAACATTCACTGCTAACCCCGAAGTGGTTCTTAGTGATCCATACTAAAGTATACCCTCCACCTTGTTACTGCAGATGCCTGGATTCCCTTCATATCATTGGGGGAAGGGTTGGGGCATGGGGGGGGAGGGAAGAGAAGCAAAATTAAACACAAAGATACTTCATCTCCAGGTTGTTTGAAAAACTATCAGCTTCCATTACGGTATTTTTCTTGAGATTCATGAAAAATAAGCCTTCCCTTAGCTTTAGCAGTGCATTTGACATGTCCGACATTCCTATTCTGAAAATACTAAGGCCACACACATCAGAGAAATGGTTTGTTCTAGGAAGCCAAAGATAAAATGTATAAAGGCCTCTAGTGAACACCAATGTTGCCCAAACTTTTGATAAGTTAGGTACATTTTTAAGTGAATTAAAATTGGAGATATGCTTTAATCTAATAATAACACTTTTCCGATATAAAGGTACAACAGAATAACAACCAGAGGATCTCACACCCCAGATAGCTTGCCCCTCCACTAGAGGCTGATAAGAAGGAGACAAAAGCTAGAACACCAAATCATTTCGAGACTCAGGCAGCTTCCTCTGTGGGTGGGTACCTTGGGCTCACAGGAGCCTTTAATTATGTAATTAATGCATTTCTTGTTGCACGCTTGTATTCTTCTTACTATGCTATAAAATAATCTCCTTCATTCTATCCTGCTTTGTTTAGCTGACAGCTATGTATGGTTGCGAGAGTTGGACCATAAGGAAGGCTGAGCGCCGAAGAAAAGATGCTTTCGAACTATGGTGCTGGAGAAGACTCCTGAGAGTCCCTTGGACTGCTAGGAGATCAAATCAGTCAATCCTAAATGAAATCAACCTTGACTGTTCCCTGGAAGGACAGGTACTGAGGCTGAAGCTCAAATATTTTGGCCACCTAATGCGAAGAGAGGACTCTCTGGAGAAGACTCTGATGCTGGGAAAGACTGAAGGCAAAAGGAGAAGGGGAAGGCAAAGGATGAGATGGTTAGACAGCATCACCGATGCAACGAACATGAAAATGAGTGAACTCAGGAAGATAGTGGAGGACAGGAAGGCCTGGCAGGATGTGGTTCGTGGGATCACGAAGGGTCAGACACGACTTAACGACTGAACAACAACAAAGAGACCACTGAGGGCCGAGAAGACTTTGCTAGCAATTTTTTTTAATTCTGTGCCAAGGAAATCTGAATTCTACAAACTTATATCATGAAAATATTCATATATTTGCCTACCTTGCATAATTAACTGCTTCTGCCAGTCACCGAAAGGAGACAAGAGTTGTGCAGGGTACTGAGGCCAGTCCCCCCAAAATTCTACACATGCACAAACACACAAACCTGAGATTTCACCAACTGTTGCCCAAATGTTTTCAAGCCTATATCTAGAGAACTACAGGCTAGAAACAAGCTTTAAAAAAATTCATCTGAAAGGAATAAAACATGGACATGACCAACGCTTTCTGGAATTTATCTGAAAGCTGACAAATACATCCAGCCTAGAAATGGACCAAAAGCTTGCAACACACACTTCCTATCTAGAATTCTTTATAAGCTACCCTGCAGCACCAGACTCCCAAGTGTAGTTTATATTTTAAAATAACACTATAAAATTACTGTGCAGGGAAAGTTGTTTCCTCAGTCAAGTCCATCACACAAAGCTCAAGTCCCGCCCTTGAATAGATTCCCAGAGCAAAATTAGGAAAGGGCCCCTACCACTTCTACTCTTAAAACGTTCTGCGCATGTGCAAAACAAGGATAAATAGCACGGCGCGGCCATCGGCCGCCTTCAGAAAGCCCTGGCCACCGGTCGTGGTGGACGCTCCGGGGCTTTCTCCGGCTCTGAGGTCGGGGGAGAAGGCCTCGGATCGCCCACGTAAGCCGGGTCGCCCCCCGCCCCCGGAGTGGCGCCACGCCCCCCGGGCGGCGTCGCCCCTTCGGGGCGGCGCAGCAGCGAGTGCTCCAGGCAGCACTCGCTGCTGATACTCCTCTGTGATGCATGCTGGTAACATGTTAGTCTTAAGGGTACCACAAGATTATTTGTCGTTACTGCTGTAACGGACTGACATGGCTCTTTCTCTGGAACTTGGAATCATATGTAGCTGTAGAATGTTCCATTACAGCTTCCTGGGAAGACAGGATATCCTATCAAAAAGCGGTTCAAAAGCTTTTGATTGTGAATTCTAGGTGAATTAAGTAATAAGATCTTCAACTTATGTCGCTGGTGTCTGCCTTTTATTCCAACATTTGGAGAGCAGGTGTACAGATTTAGTCACAAATGAGAAAAACAGGTTGCTGCTATGGAGAACACTTTGTGCATGCAAACACTGGAATGTAGATATTTTGATCTGTTTCTGAATTTATTGGCAACAACATGACACATGCAAGTTATTCTGCTAGATGCTAAAAGGGGTGAGGGATACAATTACTTCAAATGGCAGATGGTAAATTGGACCAGTTTTTCCTCCTCATACGGTAGTGTATTTTCTTTGATGGTGTTTCTCTTAGTATTACATAGAGTGACTGGAATGTTGATGGAATAGCCCTATGCTATTTTCCTAGAGAAGCAACTCAGTGGCGTAGCTAAGGGGGGGTCTGGGGACCCAGGTGCCAGGCCTCTGAGGGGGGGTGCCGCCACAGGGGGGGGGTGCCATTTAAAAATAATACATTATTATTATTTATTGAACTTATATCTCACCTTTTTTCCCCATAGGGGACCCATTTTTATTAGGGTGTGTACTGTACTGTACTGTAAGGATGTAAGGGGGATGAAATGTTACATTTCTGTGAATGTTTTGGGATTATTAATTATTTATTAATTATTATCATAGTTAATATTATACATAATGAGTTTGTCAGGACTCAAGGGGGGAATGTCATGGGCACCGGGTGTACCAGACCCTAACTCTTCCTCTGAAGCAACTGCTTTCTGAGGAGCAGCCATTGTACATCAGTCATGTATGTGTGCCCTGTTTCAACTTTCTGCATGAAGGTAACGCCAGCATTACGAACTCAGTGCACCAATTTTTGCACAAGTATGACTATTATTTTATTTGCTACCAACAGAATACTAATAAGAGCCATTCAAAGCAAGTGTACATCAACACTGTGTAATGGTAAGAAATGCATCCACCATGTTGCCCCCTTCCCTGCCACCTCTGAGCTGTGCTCCACATTAACACTTTCTAATGCTCAATGAAATTGTTGTCTTGTAATCAATCAGGGTCTCATATCTCAGAAAAATTTGTAGTATCCACAAGCGTGGAAATATTTGTAAAGCAGAGTTATTTTGTACAGGGGTGCTGCAAAGCACACCAATAATCTGCATGCACTGAAAAAAATGTCAGAATGCTGTCAGGTTCAAGACAACGTGATCAGGCAGTGAATAGTATTACAGCAATACCTTGACTTTCATTGCTTTGTTTATTTTTCTTGTATGTCTGTTTATTTAGGTTTTCCATGCATTCACATGTGTTAGTTATTTACGTTTTTCACCGGCCAAAATAAATTTGCAATCTAAATAAGGTTATGCTTTGATATTCATCCATTTTTAACTTTCATCCATGCTCTGGTGCCTAACCAGACGAAAGTGCAAGGTATTGCTGTATATAGCATTTTATTGTGCGTATTACCAACGGCAGGGTTACGTTTTACACTATCACCACTTGCAACACCACAGAAATGTGGTGCTAGTGCAGTTCCTGCTTGCCTCGTTCCAGGTGTGCCCATTCTAGTACAGAAACCCAGTAAGCATCTTAATCTTTCACCATCTGGGTCCTCTCTTAGGTGGGGGGTACCACTAAAACGTTTCTTGACTTCGGATGTGTATAGCAGAGACTACTCGGAGATCCATTACACAACACTAAAGGTTATTCCTGTCCACAGTACTTACCTTTCCCCCTTCATCAAATCTGCCGACATGACAAAACCATTCTCGGGAGCAGAACCAAGTTGGCATAATTACAGTTGGTCCATGGGAAGTAAAAACCTGGAAAAAGATATGACAAAACATACTCTTACTACGAAAGAAGCACATTTTTTTTTAACAAAAGGTATTCTATAAACCAAAGTATTTTCTGCAAAGATACAGAGTCACTTTGTATACAATTATTTCTTACACAAATGTTAATCTCTATTGAAGAAATAGTAAGCACACAGTAACGTAAGAAGGTGCACAACTTTGGAGAGCTTTGAAAGGATGAAGATGTGGAACACACAATATCTCCCTTGAAGCGTATCCTGAACTTGCTGGACATTTTTCTCAACAGACAGCTGCCCTTCTGTCTCAGGAGACAGAGGGACCCAGAAGCCCAGCACACTATAAGAGAGGACCTGTATAAGGCGAAACAAGATGAGACGGTGGGAAACTCTATTTTTGTTGTTGCTGCTCAGAGCAGTTAAAGTGGGAGGAAAGCTGACTGGGGAGCAGCTCTGGAGGGGGAGTTTAACCCTTTCCTTGGTGCTGTTTTCTTTTTCAAAACTGAACCCTGAAGATGCTATTTGCCTTGCAGGGAAAAACATACAGATACATGTTTGCTGGCTCTGTTTCCCCCAATAGACTAACAGCAGTTGCTTTGGGGAGGCAGAGACTTGGATCATGAAAACACTGGGGGAGGGTTAAATACATCCTCCCTCAGCATTGCTCGTGCAACCACATTTTCCCTAACGTAACCTATAGCTGCTTTGAGCTTAGAACACAGAAGATCTGATAATCGCACCAACATTGGCCCTCAGGTATTTGCAGCACAATTGGCCCTCAGGTATTTGCAGCACAAAAATCACAAGCTTTATACCACAAAGGTTTTGATACACATGCTATAAACTGCACACAAAGATTAATTTTTCAGCTTTACCTCTGTAAAAGAAACATAAATTAGGAAGTAACCTTCCAATAACTTGAAAATGAGGTTTGCTAGGAATGATGTTACCATGCAGGAATAAAGCTTAATTACATTAATTTAAATATTTGCTATTCTGTGGCATGGTCTCCATTATAGACCTGAGGATCTTGGAGCTGAAACAGAGCTCTTGGGAATGAAGCACACCTGGATGATGTTTTATTTACACAGAAGTATAAGTAGAATGTACTGTATGTACTGCTGTAGCCTTTTGGTACCTGGTAAGAATATATATGAATGAAACTAGTGTCTTGGGAAATTAAAAACGAATGTGGCCCTTAATTTGTATATTTTTGAATGATAACAGCTTCAGTGAGTAATACCAACAAAGCCAGGAACTGTTTATAATCGCCCTTTTCTGTTTTAAACAAATATGTCTCAAACTTAGTGTTGAAATAAACCAGAATATCCGGATTATGTAAGGTAAACCTATTCTTTCCATTAATACAAAACAAAATGTCAAGAGAGTTTGTCGACTAATCTTGTTGACAAGAAGCTAAAGGAGCGTACTGCACCCTGTCTTAAAGTACTACATAAAAAGTTACTTGTACAAGCTGGTGAGGCAGACCAACCCCCCCCCCACAAAAAAAAACCCATAGAAAACAAATGTACTGCCCTTTGTTAGTGAAAATACATCTGGCTTCATGGTACAAATAACTTCTCAATACTATTGTTAAAACTTTCAGACTCAGGCCCAAATCTAGCCTCCTAAATCTATATGAACACGTTTAGTTTTTAAGTGATACGCAACATGGAGTTGGGGATAGGCAGTGAGGTGGCCAAGTTTGCGGATGACACTAAACTTTTCCGGGTGGTAAAGACCAGCAGGGATTGTGAAGAGCTCCAGAAGGATCTCTCCAAACTGGGAGAATGGGCAGCAAAATGGCAGATGCGCTTCAATGTAAGTAAGTGCAAAGTGATGCACATTGGGGCAAGAAACCAAAATTTCACATATACGCTGATGGGTTCTGAGTTGTCTGTGACGGATCAAGAGAGAGATCTTGGGGTCCTGGTGGACAGGTCGATGAAAGTGTCGACCCAGTGTGCGGCGGCTGTGAAGAAGGCCAATTCCATGCTCGGGATCATTAAAAAGGGGATTGAGAATAAAACGGCCAATATCATTATGCCTTTGTACAAATCGATGGTAAGGCCACATCTGGAGTATTGTGTCCAGTTCTGGTCACCATACCTCAAAAAGGATATAATTGAATTGGAAAAGGTGCAGAAAAGAGCGACCAGAATGATTCGTGGGCTGGAGCACCTCCCTTACGAGGAAAGGCTACAGCGTCTGGGGCTTTTCAGCCTAGAAAAAAGGCGCCTGAGGGGGGACATGATTGAGACGTATAAAATTATGCATGGGATGGAGAGAGTGGATAGAGGGAAATTCTTTTCCCTCTCGCACAACACCAGAACCAGGGGACACACACTAAAATTGAGTGGAGGGAGAGTTAGAACAAACAAAAGAAAATATTTCTTTACCCAGCGTGTGATTCATCTGTGGAACTCCTTGCCACAGGATGTGGTGATGGCACCTGGCCTAGATGCCTTTAAAAGGGGTTTGGACAAATTCATGGAGGAAAAGACCATCACAGGTTACAAGCCATAAGCAACCTCCTGGTTTTTAGAAGTGGGTTTTCTCTGTGCCAGGTGCAAGGGAGTGGCGACTGGACACAGGTATCTTGTTGTCTCGTGTGCTCCCTGAGGCATCTGGTGGGGCCACTGTGTGACACAGGAAGCTGGAATAGATGGGCTTTTGGCCTGATCCAGCAGGGCTCTTCTTATGTTATGTTCTTATGTTCTTAACATACTGTATCTCCCAAGTTCATAAACTGTGGTTGATTACAGAGTTTAGGGGTTCTTGCTGAATCCTATTTTCTCACCTTTGCTGATAAACTGTTTCAAAATTCACAGCTTATGTTTACTGCATGCACACGCACACGTGTGCACACACCCATTCATATTTACTCTACTCTAAATGTGCAAAAGAAATTGTATTCCATTTTCTAAAATGATCCAGATATGATTCCCCCATTCAGCACATGCCAGAGCATTGAGGGAGGTTGACTACTGAAAAGCTACATACAAACACACCACTGAAAAACAAACAACAGACCTTTATGTTTGTAGATTCTCTGAAACATAAAACACAGAGTCACTATGGTATTTTTTAAGCAGTCAGCAACATTTTAAGTTAATTCTCACACTTCTGTGCAATGAAATGGCTTACGGATTTCTTGAGAATATTACTTGAAAATTTCTCACCTTCTGTACAATTAAATCAAGGCAACTTATAAAATAAAAATGCTCATGGAAGTCGCACCTAAAAGTAGCATCAATCCATATACAGACCATCTTATCATAAACAATGCAGGTCACTAACATTTCATAAGTGAATGTTCCTTTCCTTGCCTGTGGAAGGTTACTTTAGTTGGACCACTGACAGTAAGGACCACTCTTGAGCCTGCAGAGTCTGAGCAATAAGCAAAGATGGAACTTTCAACAGAGCAGCCCTGAGTCTCCACAAATGACTGCGAGACTGATACAGGGAAGTGGCTCCCAGTACCAACTTATCTACCCCAGCAAGCTTACTGGAGGTTACTGATCTCAAAGGATAAGAGAGGCCGACAAAGATGATTCCACTATCCCAACCTAGGAAGAAGAGAAGCAGTGAAGTCCAACAGTGCCATGGTATAGCAATTATTTCATTAAAAGTCTAAGATCTTTCTAACCCACTTTTCCCATTTTGTTTAGTTCCTTTTTCCTTTTGAGTTATTAATAAAGTGGTTACAGTTTCAAGCTCACGAGGTCCATGTTTACAAGGAATTCAGTGGGTTGTTGTCATATTGCCCACGCTCATGGGTACTACTATAATCTGATTTTAAACGAGAAGCACGGGGGTTCTATGTTCTCCTGGGCGTCACTGTAGCGTGGCAGGCGTGGTGATGTGCGCAAAGGGGGTGACGCGCACACCCCCGCGCGTCACCTCCGTGACGTGCGTCGGCCTCGGAGCGTCCGGCCCGGCCGGCACTCCAGGGCCTTCTGAGAAAGGCCCAATGGCTCAAAACGTGAAATTTTACGTTTTTCATGCATGCACAGTACATTTCTGAGGGCAAATGGGCAGCCCTTCACCCTCAGAAGATGTACTGCGCATGCACAAAAAACGTAAATCTTCACGTTTTGAGCCATTGGGCCTTTCTCAGAAGGCCCTGGAGTGCCGGCCGAAGGAAGAGAGGAGCCGGCAGGGCAAGTACTCAGCCGCGCTTTGGGGGGGGGTTTGGGGGGGGTCACCCTAGGGCAGGGTGATGATATGGTCCCCTCCCCCTGGTTTCTTAAGCCAGGGATGGTGGCAGTGGATAGATCTACCAATCATTGCCCCTTCCCCACTTAAGGGGAGTTAAGGAAAGACAACAGAGGAAGAAAGGTGCCAACCTAAAATTACAGCAAATTAGAGAAGCAAATTCAGCAATCCCAGATTTCAGTTTCATTCTAGCAAGAAGTAGCACATGGAGATATGAGTTTATCATTAGTATCATACATATATATCTGCACATAGCAGATGTATCAGAAGAATCCTAACTCTAAGCAGGATTGAAATGCAGCTATGTGTCATCTTTAGTACCTATTATTTATTCCACGGCTACGCCTAGAACAGGAAAAGATGACTGAAGAATGAGCCCTAGTATTTAATTCTAGGTGAGACTCTGTATCAGGCCTGGAATCTACCTTACATAGAATACATTAGCCACAATTTTTCTTCACTGTACCTGCAGGGTGGCTCACAAGGAGAGTGCTTCTGTACACGTATAGAATGCCTCTCTCTCATCACCCACAGTAATCTCTCATGTATGAACTTGGACTAAAAGGGAAGGATTTATGGTCAGCAGAAGTGGCTTCCAAAAGGAGCTTTTATCTCCAGGGCCATTCTCATATCAAATGAAGCAATGAGAAGGATTAGAAGTCAAAAGAAGGCACAAAGAGCAATTTTGACAATAGAACACCACCCCTTGACTATTGGGAGATTGTTTAATGCATTTTCTTTTGGTTTCAGTGCTCTGCCTGCTTCCATTCAAAGTTGCACTTAAAGATAATGGAAGCATAGCTTATCCTGGAGTCATCTCTGCCAGATCCTGCACACTGCAGAGCATATACAAATACATTTATTTAGTAATCACATTTATTTTAAACAAATACCCTTCTGGATTCAGAAGAATAAAAAAATTAATTGATCTTCACTTCCTGACATTGGTTGAATACACCACTTACTGCTATCCTTTGGCTGCCTTGATGGTCTTTAGGGTACCCGGCATATTTCTCTGCCATGCTGCAACTTGGAGAGGCAAAGCTTCCCAAGAAGAAAATGGTCTAATTGTGAGGCAATTCTAGCAGCGTACGGTCATAATCTGTTAAACCATTTAAACCTAACAGTCTCATGTTGTCAGCATGTTTCTTCTTATAGACTGAGCAGCAGCAATTCTTTGGTTTTATGGTTTAATACAGTCTGTGCACTAATCATTCTTAGCGGAATCAATATTATCCCTAACAGGGAATGCTCAGCATCTAGGATGAAAAAGACAGCAATGGTATTAATCCTCAGAGATCCACTGAGAGAAAACAGGCCTTGTGATATTTCACTGCCTCAAGATAATTAGCAACTCATAATATACTTGAAGGCCACACAGGTGTGTCTCTTGAGGTGATGTAATCACCTCTCAAGGAAAGGCAGTTTAAGTACAGTCAGTGACGTTCATCTGTTTACAGTTAATGTGCAGGGAGATGACTATTCATTTAATCAGGGGATCATAATCAAACTGTAAATTAAAATAGGGTAAATACAGGTGGTGTGACACTTCATTAGGCTGCATTCAACAAAAACGTAAGAAGTGTCGCCAAGCATATCAAAGTAGACTATTGGTTAAGCAGACTATATAAGTGTAAATAAGTTATTTGTGGGCAATACATAGGACTATTATTAGGCAAAGCCAAAATGACAGACCATGTGAGCTTTGTCAGATGTTTGCTAGGTTGGAAAGTGCAAGTATGGGAAACAATACTTATAAGAGACTTGAAGGAAGATGAAACTTCAAAGATGTTTCCCCCTCTCTTCAAAGATGCATAATAGAAAATGAAGGTAGAAGCTACAGGCACATTTCAGTTGCTGTATTTATTGACAAATTAAAGTCTCAGAGTTCTAATCACCTGGTTCTGAAAACTTACTGGGTGTGTAGGGGTGGAATCCAATCAAAATTTGCTAAAGTACAGTTCTAGAACTTTCTTTCCATCACAAAAGCATTGTAATACCGCAGGCTGGATAATTATTGCAGCCTTAGACATGCTTTTGACTGAACAGAAGAGGGGGCAGTTTTATCAGCCAGGCATGCTGTGAACCAGGCATGACAGGGTAGCTCAATGAAACCAATCTTGGCCAAAGTTTGCCTCAGTTAAGTTTTATCTTATTGTGGGCTGAACCCAATAGAGAAAAGTTAATGTTTCTTCATATCAGAATATTCACTGATGTTCTTAAACACTTGTCACATCTGCAAAGCACACTCTAACAACAACATTTCCTAATTCATCAATACCAAGGTTGCAATGCTATGCATACAGATTCCACTGGAGCAAATGAACCAAACGAATAACTGACAGCAGAACAGCAGTCATTCAGTTTTGGTCCATCATACTGCACTCTGCTCTCTTTGTCATCCCCATTGCTATTTTAAAGAAAACAGCAGAGAGAGGCAGATTCCATGGCATGCAATATTAGCCATTTGTAATAACTAAGGGCAGCAGCTTTCTACCCCTGAAAATAGTCCAATAACTTGTACAGGGTCTTACGAGTCATAGCAGGGATTCCAAAAGGTCTAAGGCCTGCAAGCCCCTTGATGCTCTTGGTTTAAGCCAACTGTGCTCCCTTTCTCCTTGCAGTCTAGGAGAGCTAGCATATTTGCCACAAAAGTCCTAGTTTTCCAAGATCAGGGGCCTGCAAATTTTGTCATGGTTCTCTAGCCCAGTTATTAGTTAATTGCTTTTACTGTTACTGTCATTAATTGCTTTTACTGGTTTTAAAATATGATATTTTTATTTTGTATTTTTGTATGTATTTTTTTCTGTTGGGTCCCTTCGGGGAGAAAGGCGGGATAAAAATACGGTAAATAAATAGTTGTGCTTACCACTGACCCTCCACCTCTCCAAAGTACTTTGTTTCTACCAGAAGGCTTGAGTGCATGCCTCATATTGAGCAGAAGAGGCAAAAGCAGAGTACATTTCACACACTTTCCCCTTCCTGTTCTAAAGCCCATTGCAATGTGAGCCACACACACCCCACCACTCCCCAGTCCTCTTTGTGGGACAGGGGAGAGGCAATTCTCTCTGATGTGCCAGGTTTTAGCATGCCTGCTTCAAAGCTCAGGAATAGGGAGGCGGGGCAATTTTCTGTTGCACTGATCTTTCCAGAAGGCAGCTTCTACTTGCTTTACTCCTCAATGTGACAAAGAGAATTGCCTTTTATCCCCCTTCTGCACTGAGGAGAGAGATCTCATGTCACATGGAGCTTTGGACCAGGCAAAATGTTTCTGCCTACTCCTAAATTCGGCATGACGTAAGAGACCACACCCTTATTTCTCTGCAATTTGTGGAGAACTCGTGAAATGAGATCCATGCGCTACTGGGTGTCCTGTCTCTATAGACGGCCAGGATCAGTTGGCCATGGTGAAAAGATTTGTGAAAGCCTGCTCAAGACAGACAACAACAATGGGATAAGAGTGCAGGTTTGCTGTCATTCTATGTAACCAAGCACCAACTGGAGTGTACATTCTACATCTAAGGGCCTCTTCCTGAGCTAGGGAAATAAATCTAGGTCTGGACCCTGGAGTGCAAGGAGGCAAGCAGTTTTTCCTTTGTTGACCAGGCAATGACAAAAGACCAGGTTTCTCCTATTTACATTTGGCCTAGCCAATCCAGAGCCTTACCCTGTCTACTAATCACAACACTTGATGCTCCGTTATCATCACCATGATATTTCTTTGACTGACGAACTCTGGGTCCACATTGCACACAGCCCAGGGTGGCTTACAACAAAAGGAAGACTTTTGTTACAGCAAGACTTCAACAGCATCACAGGAGGAGTTCTTAACCGAGATAGGGGCATTTTTTTTTCCACACTTGAGTTAATTAACTGAGTATTGCTACAAGGCTATCACCAACTGTGAACCATCACTGTGCTTACCTTGTATGCTTTTAACAGCCCAATCCCAATCCAAGCCCTTTACGGTTTTACGGCTGTCGCAAAAGGAAACACGCCAGTCAGCGAGGCTTGGCTGCTGCCGCAAGTGGTAAGTGTCTGGCTCTGCACACCAGTGGATCAAGGATGCCCAGACTGATGATGGCAAGTCAGCACAAGGGATGGGAAGGAGCAGAATGGGGAAGGGAGGGAGATGAACGGAGCAGCGATGGGGTGGGCAGATCGGGGCCAGAAAGTAAGGCAGCAGTGGTACACGCTAACATTTTATCCCCTTCCCAGCCTCGATCCCCTGATGCAGATCCATGTGGATTTGCACCAGCAAGAGAGCTGGCGCAGGTCTGAGTAGACCCGTGGGCCAGCGCAGGCTTACCTTGAGGGCAGGGGAACAAATGTTCCCTTCCCCGAGGAGGCCTCCAGAGGCCGAAACTCCCTCGCAGGATTCAGTGCGTGCCATGTTGGCATGGCTGCATCACCGCATGGGGAGTTAAATAGGATTGGACTATACGCTTGTTACGTCAGCCTTGTTTCATTCCCTCTTGCAGTTGGCTTTGCAATTCTCAATTTTTTTTTCTGGGGTGTGTGTGTGTGTGTATGCATGCATGCATGTGCCTGCCAAGCTTTTACTTAATGCATCTGATGAAGTGAACTGTAGCTAACAAAAGTCTATCCTGAAATAAATGTGTTAGTCTATATACGGTGCACAAGACTCATTTTTGCTATTACAGACTGACATGGCTACCACTCTGGAAAGTAGGTTGGGTCCGACGCTGGTCAAATGGCTCCCAGTTAAAGATTTGAATATCATGCCACTAACCTCCATAATCAAACTAGAACATGGCTCATAGATAGAGTAGCACTGCTAGAGTTGCTCTGCATTCCTCATTTCAAAAAATTAGTCCATATCCAACATCATTACAGCCCCAGAGAACAACAATGATCCTTAGCATTTAATTAAGCACTTTCTGAGTGTACAAAGCACTTCACCTGTCTTATCTTGATGGAATCCTTACAAAGCCAACAACCTTGTAAAGTAAGGAAGCATGATTACCGTCTGGGGAGTTGAGGCTGAGAGGGAGTGGCTTGCCCAAGGCTACCTAGTGAATTCATGGCAGAAGAGAAATTCAGTGCGGGGGGGGGGGGTCCTGGTTCACAGCTCAGTCTCTTAGCCACTACATTGTACCAGATCTCTAACATTAAGCAATATTCCTACAGTTCCCCCCAAACACAATGAATAAGCTTTCTTTCAAAACTTCACAGCTCCAAACAGGACCCCCCCCCCCTTTATCTGGAACCTGAGAGTTCTGCATTTTCCCTTATTCTTGAAGTAGTTACTATGCAATAATCTAGATCTGACCCAAAGAGATCAGAGGCATTTTCTCTCTCTCTCTCTCACTCACTCACTCACTCACTCACTCACTCACTCACTCACTCACACACACACACACACACCTGAAACAACCCAGAAAGAGAAGTGTCTTTATACACCTTCCAACCAAAGTCAAGTTCTTAACTATGCTTGAATTGGTCTGAGATTTTCATCATGCTTATTTCCAATCACATTAAAAAAATTAATCAAGAAAGCGCTATCGAAACAGGCTCGCACATCTCCACTGCCTTTTTTTAAACTAAAGTTAGGTTTTTTTCTTCTTTAAATAGCTGGGAATAACACTTTCCCCAGCATCTCAAACATTATTTATCTAGAGCTACTGCCAACCCCTAGAGCAATGGGAACTCTCTAGGTCTGTGCGATGATCATGAGAAGTGGATAAGAGACTTGTACACACGTAAGCTACGCCAAGTTCTGAAGGCAACAAGATAAACTGGTAAAACTGCATTAAGAAATATAGTTCGGGAACTAATCTGTAGGTGGCTGGCTTCTTTGGCGAGATAATGAGTTTATCCTTCATGTTCTGCCTTGCCTCGGGGAACCTTAAGTCATATTTTTAGAAAACTGCAACTTGGTCAGCCACTTAAGGTTGATTTCCTAGAGCTTCACAGAGAAAATACCAACTGACAGCATGTTTCAGAGCATTGTTGACTACACGGATAAACTGACTCGTGTCTTTGAAAGCAGTGTGTGGGTGTCTTTATTCAGTAGCGCTGTGCAGCATGTATCAGTCTACTGACTACGTTTGCATTGCTATGCAGTAATGACTATATAACAAAGGTCCTTCTGTCATTTCTCAATAGTGCCTCTTCACTTGGTCTACTGGCTTCATGCTAATCCTGTTGAGAACTACACATCGCAACAGTCTGTGTACAGAACTGCTGCATTGCATGCTGAAGTCAGAAGAGGAGCACTCCTCCATTACCATCATCCATTTGCAGCTTTTCTTAATAATTCTGCAGATTTAGCCACTGATACGAAACCAGCCACGCTTACAATGGAGGAACCTACATGAGGAATTATGTGAGCAAATCTATACATCTGGTCTTGAGCAATGAGTTTATGTGGAAAATCCCTCTGCTAACAGTCAAACGTTTGTTATCTTTCCCCCGGTGTAAGCCCCAGCAGCCCAAATGGGTCTCCTCGGATGTGCGCCAGTTATCGTTGGCCCAAATCCAGGAGGCGTGTGTAACGGCGGCCAGGCCCAGGAAGGGAAATAGGATTTGGTGGACCGTGCTGCCGCCGATCCCTCCCCCAGCCCGGCCGACCAATCCCACCACCCAGAACACCCTGTTTTGCCCTCCCCACGCCCTTTCCGCAGCCTGGCAGAGAATGTACCTGCTCCGGCGGGTGCAGCTCTGTATCTGGGATAAGTAGAGCTGCACCGGCGCAGCCTACTCGCCAGGTGCTGCAAACATGCTTTATGGCACGTTTGTGACAGCCTAGACTGACGGAGCAACGCTACACCGGTCTAAATTGTAGACAGGATTGGGCTGTGAGTGTCTAGAGGTGAGTGAACAGGATGCATAAGTGATGTCCCTATCCCCAACAAGTTGCAAGACTGGAAGGCCATGTTAAAATAACAAAAGCTTTTGTGTGATGGCAACTTTCCAGGCAACTTCAAACCAACTACATTAACAGGACTATGAACACACACACACACACACACACACACACACACACACACAAATGGAGAACTAAATGAAGACTTCTTTTAAAAACTTAGATCCTACTCATTAAGACTCAGAGTAGCTAGCAACAATATTAAAATCATTTGGTAACAAACAACAAAAGGGCAGTAGTACAACAAGCAACATTACAGCAGAGAGAATAATCAGCTTTAAAAAAGAGAGAGCTTGTTAAGCATCACTGAAAGCCTGATGAAAAATCCACATCTCCTATAGGCAGTGAAAGGTTTATACAGAGGGTATCAGGCATACCTCCAGAAGAAGGGAGTTCTATAATACAGGAGCCATCACTGAGAAAGCCCCTCATGGGCAGATGCATACCAAACTTCCAACAGGGTTGGAACCTGCTAGAAAGCTTCCATTGCAATGCACAGGAGGGCAATGCTTATCCAAATGAGACACAATTTTCTTTTGCAGAAATATTTCATAGACTCACCCGGGCCTCTGTGTGAGCTCCCACATAATTATATTACCTCAAAGGGACAAATCAGAACATGGAAAAAGAAGAAAAGCTGATTTATTTCTATGTTGACAACACTCTAGGCAAGATCCTGTCTTTAAGAAAATACATGCACTGGCAGTTTCATTGCATCTATATCGATTGGATTTAAACAGTCACAAAGATAAAAGTTTACATACTACATAATATCTTGGAGCATTACTAGCTAGGAGAATATAACAATGTGTCTGTGATCCAGACCGTGGCTGTATCAATTCGCAGCACATGCTTTCTGTCTAACCATCACTCTCTAAGGGCCTAGATGTACGTGACAACTGCAGAGCAATACTATAAAAGTAGGTCTGCTATTAAAAAAATTATTTGTGGATTTATTTATTTATTTGCAATTTAAAGAGACACAGCACAGCACAAAGAGACTGGAAGTAGCTGAACCTTTACCCATGCTTCCCAAAGCCATTTTCTCCCAGTGAGGTTCAGACACCAGAAGTAACACCTGCCAGGGGAAAAAGTGTAAGAAAAGTGTTTGGGGGAAGGAAACAAGAAAAGAGGGTTTACAATCCCTCACCCATCCATACCTTGCCACCTCGTAGGAAATAAGCAAGAGTCAGGTTGGGTTTGTCCACCATCACATCTAGTTGTGCCCTAATGAAGAACACTTGGAATGATGCCAATTCCTTAATCTGGTACTAAAATCATAAGACTCGTCTATCCAAAATAATAATGAACATGATTCAAGGAGTCTGGCACTGGGGAGAAAAAGGGATGTACCACTTGTAACCTTCTAAAAAGCAGGCTGGTAGCTTTCACGTCTCAACAGGTTTCCCTACTGTTTGGAAAGTTTCCAGACTACAAGTTTCAAGGGAATTTAAAAGTTGAGGTTTTCCCAACCAATATAGTACGTCACTCAGGGCCCAATCCTATCCAACTTTCCAACGCTGATGCAGCTGTGCCAACAGGGCGCACGCTGCATTCTGGTGTGTGTGTGTGTGTGTGTGTGTGTGTGTGTGTGTGTGTGTGTGTGGGTGGGTGGGTGGGTGGGTGGGTGGGTGGGTGTGAGGGGCTGCATTGGCACTGGAAAGTTGGATAGGATTGGGCTCTGTACAACTAAAGTTTACCTGCTTTTTTCAAACACATTCTTAGTGGGCTAATGGTAAGGCAAATTATTTTTTTTATTATTTAAAGAAGTAAACACACTTCTGTGGAGGGGAGGGACTTAATGCTTCCTTGCTATTTTTCTTCTCCACAGCCACAAAACTAGTTATAATCATAACAAAATTATAAGCAGTTCTGTGGTACCCTTTGGATAAAGAGATTAATGGATAAGCTCAATTTATTAAACATCACCTTTACCTGGAGCAGTACAAAGATGAATCTCCAGTGACAGCGAGGCTGTGTAAATTCAAACTGGCCAAATCCCACATTTTCTCTTCCACCTTGAATTTTTCCACAGGTGGTGCTAAAGAGCAAAAAAATAATCCTGAGCAGACTAGACTCTTTGAAAAGGTCAGCTAATTCGTAAAGAATTCTCCAAGATTAAAGTCAGTTAAGTGAACATGGTTTATGCCAGCGAGAAGCTTTGAGGACTTAGAAACATGTAAACCAGTGAAAGAATATGTTTTTATGTAGAAGCTGAATGTGACATAGTATTGGGAGGTCCAACCATGGGAAATAGCTTCCTTTCAAACAGGAAACGTAAGGAGCTAGTGAGAATCCTGGAACTTCTAAGTTTCACATCAGCCATTAATTCACTAGGGGCGCAATCCAAACCTACTTAGGCCGCCGTTGTAACCAGCGGCCCAGCAAAAACAGGAGGCCCCAGAACGAAAAGGGGATTCAAATCCCCTCCAAAGGGGGAATTCAAAGGGGATTTGAATCCCCTTTCCGTTCTGGGGCCTCTCGTTTTCACTGGGCCGCTGGTTACAACAGCGGCTTAAGTAGGTTTGGATTGCACCCTAGGTGTCCTGAAAAGCCATTATCTCCCAATCTCTACCTACCTTCAATTTGTTGTTGTACAGAAGCTATTCCAGTCTACCTTAGGTAACAAAATACCTCCTGGAATAAGGTTCAGTGGCAGAGTACATGCGTTCTGTGCATTCCTAGCATCCCCTTTTAAAAAAAAGGGGGGGGAAACAGAACCTCAGCAGCAGGACTGGGAAAGCTGTTGCTCATCTAAACAGACCATAATATAGAGGGACCAGTGATCTGGCTTTTTATAAGGCAGCAGCTTCATATGGGAGCCAACTTTACACTGTCTCTAACTTATAAACCTCAAACCGTACAGCAGTTCCTCAGTCTGAGCTACTATTTAGTACAGGAGTTCTCAACCCCTTCCCGACCGAGTACCACTTCCAGTGCCACTCTCCTGCTGCATACCACCGGAAGTTCTCATCTGGGTTCTCAGGTTTTTGGAGGCCAGAAAATGCAGGTAGGGGGCTCTGGGCAGGTGGGAGGGCCCTTTTCAGCATTCCTGAGAGGCTCGGCTGAAGGCAGGAGCCTCTCGGTAGTGAAAACGTGCCACTGAAAGCACCACATCGGAGTGGGGGTCCGGCTCCAAGTACCACCAGCAAACAGCCGAAGTACCACTGGTGGTACTAGTACCACTGGTTGAGAAGCCCTGGTTTAGTAGATAAACCACTGGTTCTCCTCTGTGCTTGCAGGTCTCCCCCACCTGCCCATCTACCTACTTTTGCTTTTCTTGCCAGCTTGCTTGTTTTCCTGCCCAATTCCTCATGTCCCGAGCACTGCTTCCTTGGTTTTCAACCCATATCTGTTCTACAAACTTTGCATTCATCTTCACCTGTTGTCACCCCCCCCCCCCCCGGCAATTGTCAAGAATCTGATCCAACAAATAACTACATAGTAAATATCTGACAAAGTCATTCTTCCTGTATAGTATCAGATAAGATTTGCACTTGTAATTTGGATCTAACACAATCATATAATTACCAAAATCATTCAAAATCTATTTGAAACTTAGTATAAACTGCTGCTGGTAGCATAATTATGGTATATTATTTTACGGTAGTATAACTTAAAGGACTGCCTACTCCTACCTGACCCTGCCTTCCCACTGAGATATTCAGGAGAGGTTCTGCTCTACATTCGACTGTCATCTAAAGGCCACGTGCTGGGCACCCAAATTCAAGAACCCACTCCTTGAGGAGGCTCATTTAATTCCTTCCATTTTAATTGCTTGGAACTTAGTCTCATTTCAGCAGACCTTCAGCACTGGCTGATTTGTTTCCCTTGATCTGTAGTTTTCTTTGGCTTACAGTGTAATTCCATGCACGTCTATCTCAGAAAAAAAGTTGAACTGAATTCAACAGACCTTAGGCCGGAACTACATTACACGCGTTGCGGAGCTTCTGACAGCATCTCGGAAGGAAGCGGAGTAGCTGCGACCTCCGCAATGCCGGCGCATACCTCAGCTGGAAAACCATCTTTTGAGGGGGCGGGTTCGTGGAGCTAGGGGGCTGGTTTGCGGAGCTACTGCAGCCTACTAATTGGAGGAGAGGGGGAAGAGAGTGGCTGCATGCCAATCAGAACTACCTCCAATCACCGTGGAGGTTATATCCCAAGGCTATTCCCAGAGGAAAGCACAGGACGAGAAGAGAGAAAACCAGAATGGCGGGAAATACTCAAAATAGCCCAAACTCCTGCTGGGATAATGATATTATCGATGTATGCTGTATGCTAGGAGAGCGAGGAGGGCACCGAACTTCCAAAATTAGAAACTTGAGAGAGGAAAAGGCGCTGGAGTCACAGACGAGGCTGCAAGGTTTCAACCAATTGGAGCGCGCTTGTGTTTAACCAATCACAGCTGCGCTTTCTTAAGAAGGCGGGACAGCAGGAGGGACAACAGGTGGGAAGACACTCCCCCGCTCCAAGCGTGTAGGCAGAGGCGGCGGCAGAGCCTCTGCGTGTAATGTAGTTCCGGCCTCACTCTCAGATAAGTGTTTAAGCAGCCTTAGCGACTGCTCCTTGATTGTTTCAAGTAGTTCCGCTGGTTAATTGTGTTTCTGCTTATTCTATCTATCTTACGTTAAGTTGAGTGCCTGGCATGTACATTTAATTTAAGTACATAAACAAATATATTTGTGCTATGTGTGGCTACAAAAGCCTTGAGAAATTCCACGTGCAGTTACTTAATATTCTTCATCTCACTAAAGGCAAGGGAATTCATTATTATCAGAGCCATATGTACACTCTTTGAACTTGTAACTCACTAAAGTCCCCTTTCCTTTCTTCAGTAAAAGAATCCAACCCATATAAGGAATTAGGAAGAATCCGAAAAATCTCCATGGGGATTAGGAACATTACCTAAAGCCATTATGATTTTAGAGGAAGCAGAAAGCTGCAAAGCAATGCCTTTAACAAAGATTCACTGAGAAGTCTGCCTGATTTTCTCCACCTACACACTATACCACTAGCATGCAGGCAGTCCAGTGCTTCAGAACTTATGCCAAAGGCACAATAAATGAAATAATGGACCTTCAGTGTCTTATCTTAAGCCTCATGTTAAAACAGCACACATTCTATGTAACGAAAATTGCCAATTTTCTATTTACTACAAAAAAAATTCAAACGATATCATGCAATTATGATAAGCATGAAGATAATTCAGATCTATTGATAAAACATATTTTCCAAAAATCAAATGGCATAATATTAATTTCGGTCAGAAAAGCTGACTTTCCTGTAACCTAAAACATCTTTACAAAGCACCAAAAAAACAAGCTGTTATACCCAAATGCTGTCACGAATGATCCTCAGTTTCATATATTAGATCCTAACATCTGGCAATTTTTCAACAGCTGCTACAGATGTTAAGCATACCCATACAAAATGATGTAATTGAAAAATTATGCTTCACCAAGAGTCATTTCAGTAAGCTTGTGTGAAAGCAACAGGTCTCGGTAGACAGGTGGGCAGTTGAGTGGAAACAGTAGGTGACCCCCCCCCCTCCTTGGCCTGCTCCCTGGTAGTTACAGGGTTGGATGGGTGTTTGGCAAGTCCTTTGTTACAAGGGCTTTACTTGCTTTTGAAGATTCACACTGGAGGAGACACTGAATGAACCTTTGCCGCCAGCTGTGTGATGTTTGGAAGAAATCTAGTCCTATTCCATAATGATGAAAGATCTTTAAAAAAAAATGTTATGCTTTAGGCTTAATTCAATGGCTTTGTTACAAGCATTAAACCACAGTGGACTAACAACTTTGTGAGGCTGAAACGTTCAAAACGTTTGAATGTTCAAAAGCAGTGAACATGTATACCTATCATCTTAGGTAATTATTCTTTTGTTCCTATATTATAGCCCCACTAATTTATAGGGACGGAAGAATTGCTAAAGATGGATCCATAGTTTATGAAGAGGTTTCAATGCCACAATAAAAACTAAGTGATCAAGATCAGTCATGACTATGGCTTTGCCAAGGAGGCATCACAGCCCGAGGTGCTGTGCCTGCCTCTTGCACTGATCCAGGACATGACACTGCCACAGCAGGTGGTCCACACTGTCAGGTCAAAAAATGTACTATGGCGCAAAGTTGACAGATAGTGAAAAATATGATGGAGAAGTCTTGTGACAGTGAACAGGACTACCACAACCAGTTGGAACTTTCACACGTTTTGGAATGTATAAGAATGGAATTTGACTTTTCCTAATGAGGAAAATAAACAGGAACACAAACAATGGCAAAAGAAATGTAAAAAGATGATACGAGAGGCCAAGAAAGATTTTGAGGAACGTATGGCAGGCAACATTAAAGGGAATAATAAAAGCTTCTTCAAATATGTTAGAAGCAGGAAACCTGCCAGAGAAGCGGTTGGCCCGCTGGACGGTGAGGGAGGGAAAGGGGTGATAAAAGAGGACTTGGAGATTGCAGAGAAATGAGTTCTTTGCATCTGTCTTCATGGCAGAAGACCTCGGGCAGATACCGCTGCCTGAACGGCCACTCCTGACTAAAGAATTAAGTGAAATAGAGGTTAAAAGAAAAGACATCTTAGACTTAATTGACAAATTAAGTATCAGTAAGTCACCGAGCCCAGATGGCATTCACCCAAGAGTTCTGAAGGAACTCAAGAATGAAGTTGCTGATATCTTAACAAAAATATGCAACTTGTCCCTTAAAACAGCCACTGTGCCAGAGGATTGGAGGATAGCTAATGTCACGCCAATCTTTAAAAAAGGAAAGAGAGGGGACCCGGGAAACTACAGGCCGGTCAGCCTAACATCTGTTCCAGGTAAGATGGTAGAAAGCCTCATCAAGGATAAAATCATAAAACATATAGAAGAACAAGCTTTGCTGAGGGAGAGTCAGCATGACTTCTGCAAGGGTACGTCTTGCCTCACAAACCTTTTAGAATTCTTTGAAAAAGTCAACAGGCATTTGGATGCGGGAGAACCCATGGATATTATATATCTGGATTTTCAGAAGGCGTTTGACACGGTCCCTCATGAAAGGCTCCTGAAAAAACTCCATAGTCAGGGAATAAGGGGGCAGGTCCTCCTATGGATTAGGAACTGGTTGAAGACCAGGAAACAGCGAGTGGGAGTCAATGGGCAATTTTCACAATGGCGAGAGGTGAAAAGCGGTGTGCCCCAAGGATCGGTCTTGGGACCGGTGCTTTTCAACTTGTTCATAAACTTTTAAAAAACTTTTTAAAAACCACAAGAGTCTCCACTTTCCTTGGCTTTAGCTAACTGGTATTCTCTTTTCCGTTTCTTTCCTCATGTTTTACGTTGCATTTTGCTTTCAAGCCTGTAGACATGGCCTTGTCTTGAATGTATTAATTTTTCACCACATGCAGCATTTTTTAAATGCTTAATAAATCATCAAGAACTCCTTTCTATTTAAACAAGAGTTGGTTTTTAAACCCAGCCTTTTTGAAGACAGAAGTGATCCTTTGCACTGGGAATAAAGAACAGAGCCTAGAGCTTTAATTTTAAATCCATGCTAAACAAAAATGAGTGAAGACAAGTTACTGGTTGAAAATAAATTTGCTGTCCACACATGATTAGACAGTTTGCCTGTTTTCCATTTTCCTGAAAATAAATCCTATTCTTTGCAAGGGTACACATTTTTATTACATCACATGCAAAGTATTAAGCTGCTTTGGAGTCTGCAAAGCTGCATAACAGTATACAATAACTTTCCTTTATAGAGCCCATAATGTAACAAGCCTATGAACTGCGCTCATAAAATCGACAGATTCAGTACATTCTAACAGAGGTTATGATTCCCCTGCTGATAAAACCTTAATGGGAATAAACAGAAAGGTTGTGCTACAAACTGAGTTTCATAATGTAAGGACATACTGTTCTCAAAAATTACCACACAAAGTACGTGATGATGACTCAAACTATTTGAATTGCTTAACCAAAATATCAGATTTAAAAAGTAAATGGCTCAAGTGAACACTCTAGGACATATGAGTTCTGGCTGGTCACTCTGTCAGAGATGGTTAGTTGACATGTTTTCAATAGTGTTGGTGAGGACTCTGCCACAATTCCCCAACTATTAGGTGTTCTACAAATTAACACAGTTGCGTTGTTGGGCTTTACCTTGTGATTAAAATCTTGATGACATTTATTTAATTTATCTATTTATTTATCACATTTTTATATCGCCGTTCATCCAAGGAGCTCAGAGTGGTGTACATATTTCCTCCCCTCCTTTTTGTTCTCACAACAACCCTGTGAGGTAGGTGGGGCTGAGAGATAGTGACTGGCCCAAGGTCACCCAGGAAGCTTCGTGGCTGAGCGGGGATTTGAACCTGGATCTTCCAGGTCTAAGTCCGGCTCCCCCAATTCCCTTCAATTCAAGCAAATGACACCTTCTTGTTGTGCATTCAGTAATCACAATGGGCAGCTCTGCATGGGACTCCAGCCACAGACCTTTTAACATGTGGGAAACAAGCATGGGTGGACATGCCTCCCCCCCAGCTTGCTAGCACCTAATCATGTAGGACAACATTTTGGACAAATGACCTGCATACGCACTAGTATTTAGTTCATATACTGACGAAAAGTTCAGACAAACGTCCGCCGCCCTCCCAGTGCAGAATGAGGTGCTGTGAGGCGGCAGTGAGGGAAGATGTGCATACTTACACTCTTGGCTCGTTTTGGTTAAAAGGGGAAGTATTCAATTCAATGGATAATAATCCAATGGAGTATCGCCCAAACAGGCCAAATGGTTCATTTCCATGGTGAGCAAAGGTTACCACTTTCTTCTCAGGACAGAACTACAGGTTACAAACAAATATGCACTGCACAAAACGTTGCTTTGGGGAGGGGTGTAGTCGAAGGGGCACTTAACGTTGCTCCTGCCTGCCTGCCTGCCATTTCCCTGCTCCAACCCCCCTCCCACCTCTTTCCTTGCAGGGTTTCAAACTAGTGTGTACAATTGGTACCACAAACTATATGACATACGGTAGCATTTGGCTCTAGGTATTACTCACAGCAATTGACTTTTGTTTTATTAAGTGCGCAACACAAGGAAAAATAACATAATTCAAAACATTTATTTCTTAGTTCACAAGTCCAAATGGTACCAACTCAACTCTGGATAAGTGCCATTCCAGTTATGTTATTCTTAGGCAAAACACAGCCAAAAGGGAGCAAGCATTTCCTTGTGTGGTTAAATGTCACTTATTCCTAAATAATAAGGCACTGTTTTTCTCCTTTTCCCAAACTATAGCACTGCTATTTGCTTCTTAGAAACTCTGCAAAATCCTTGATTGTCTAAGACAACAAGCTTTCCCCCATAACTACAGTAGCTGACTATTTTGAAGAGGGTGATTTCTCGTTTTCCCCAAAATAGAAAGTGATGTTGTACTAGATTCAGTCCCTTCTTTGGGACATCCTTTGTATATAATCATTGCATTATGTTAGAAGCTCAAGCCTCTCCCTTTGTTTATCTTAGTGGCTTGGCTTTCAATCCAAGTAACTCAAAATAGTCAAAGTTCTAAAACTGTGAATACTGCTTCCATGAAGTTTCAATTGCAGGGAAGAGAAATGATCAGGACCTCAATTGACTGTGACACTACTTTGACAAAGGAAGAAGATCTTTCCTTAATAATCTTATAAGGCAAAATCTTTGCTTTTACATTTTAACTTCAACAGTGATATACAGGATATAAAAAGTGGGATTAAAAAGAAGACACAGGAGATGATTAATCTGTACATATACTTCATTAAACTGTTTCCATACACCTCATATATACCTGTCTGCTTACACAACTGCCATCTCAATCTTGACAGCCCTGATATCAATAAAGGCCCTTTTAGATGCTTAAAAATCTGCTAAAAAGTGGGGCATTTGAGCTACACAGAGAGATTATTGTGCTGTAGGCAAAGCCCCAACTGGCTAGTTCATGTGTTTATTTTTCAGTTAAGTAAGAGAAACGTGCACTGCAGCACTGGGTGGGTAACCACACAAAGCTAAAGGATACAAAAACAAAAGAAAAGAACATAAAAGGTAAGGAAACGGCGATGCAGTCCTGCAAAGAGGGTGGTTTGACACCTTTCTGGAAGGCTGAAACAGTTGAATATATGTGCTCCATTCCATCACTGCAGAGGTGCAACAATACCTGAAGCTCTTATTTTTATTTTGAGTAAGTATATTTACAAGTACTCTAACAGAACTACTTCAATCCACTTGTCACAGTCAGGCTCATGCCTAGGTCTGTGCCAACAGAGCATCACAGTCTTGAAGATATAACCAAAGATATTTGGTTATATCTCCCCACCAGCAGAGTATCATCAGGGCCAAGAGGCAGATAAAGTAAAAGTGTGATGTACAGGACTAGTCAGAATCCTGCACTCACTGAGAGCTTGTTTGGCCCATTTGTGACAGTGCAACATAAAACAAGTGGCATATGTTAAAACAGCTCTACTGAACTCAATGGACAGATCCAGATGACTAGGAACCCATCTTCTTCCTATCTGCCACTACATCTGCAATAGAGGATAGGATTCTGATTGACTCAGCAGCCAGACACAGCACATTACCAGGTTCTATAAGGCCAAGCGAGGGTACCATATCAAACATAGGGCTATACGGTAGCAGTCAATCCTTGTATCCGGAGAAGTCAGACCACACCAGAGGAAACTTGATGATGGGTACACGGGTGAAAGACCATTTTGCACAAACAGGAGGTTTACAGGAAAGTGGGAGAGGCTCTTCCCAAAATTACTGCTGATGTACTGAGCTAAATAGAGGCAGAGAGGCTGCTACAAAACATCCAAAAGCTAAGATGTGATATCACACCAACAGTGATATTAGAAACAGAAGGAAGGGAAACAGGATAAGAAACTTAATTTCATTTCACAAGGCAACTAATCACACAGGCACAGGAGGAGACAGAAAGCACAAGTGAAAGTGCTGTCTGGTCTTTCTAGCTGCCTGCTTTGTGCTGTGGGTGGAAGGTGTGTGCATAAAGTAGGAATGGCATCATCATGATACGGGTGCTGCCTCCACCTATTGATTGGTGTGTTCACTGCATGGCTAATGGGAATGTACATATACGAATGGCAAACCACCATATGATTAGTAGGTGATGGCTGAACTGTCAATAGTCAGTGGAAGTGGCTGTAGAAGTTGCTATTTTAGCACTTGAATCACTAGCTATTACTGTGCTTCCCATTCCGCTGCTGGTGAGCATAGAACCACAACTGTATTACACTGGTAGTAGCCCTGGTACAGTGGTGGCAACCTTAGCTGGTTGCCCTGCCCGTGGTGCTGGGCTTTGGGAGGAAAGGAACTGTGTTGCTGTTCACCAATGACATTGGAGGCATTAATCAATAAGTTCTCATTAATCAATTAAGTGAACACTGCATAAACACTGCCCTTACTGTTACAACGAATACACTTGAGGATGAAAAGGATTTGCAGTGCTCTCCTCACTCAGTTACATTCTCAATTACAGAAGCTTCCCTACTTACCAACACATTAGGTTCCAGGGTTCTGTTTGCAAGCCATTTTGTTCATTACATAAAAATGACATTTCTGGAAGGATTCTCTCCAACACTAGGTTGGAGAGCTGAGAGGCCAATACACATCTTCCAGAGTACTCCAATTAGTCCAAAATATACATTCTCTGAAAGGGAGAGTTCAGTCTGTTGACGCTCTGGCAGCTATTCTTTCTGTTATAACTCCAAGCTTTGTTCAATGTCCTTTATTCAAACTAGCCAAGGAACATACAAAATGTTCTACTAATCACAAGTTCGGGGAAACCATACTGCTTTCTATGTAGTATTACAGTGACACGGAGATTCACTGGGGACATAATAAATTTGAATAATTAGGAGTTTCAGATAATTCATATTTGGTTAAAGGAATTTCTGCTACATCAACTTTCCAAAAGGCAAATGTTTAGATATTTTTAGCGGGCTGGTTAAAAAACAATGCCAAACCATAGTTTCCAATCCTGGTCTGCAAGGCAAGTGAAAGCCATACTTTGCTGACTTGGCTGAAAACGTATTTATTTTAAAATATTTTTATCCTGCCTTTCCTCCAGTAAACGGGATGCTCAAAGCGGCTCACAAAAATATATTAAAAAGCCAGAACACATACCCTGTTCTGTTTCTATTGTAACAGGTAAAAACACTCACATCAATTCACAATGAAATGGCGAATCACCATTTCCTGTAAGTTTGGAAGGAATGGATTTAGGGAATGTCAGAGAGGAAGAAGGGCACACACAAGCTTGAGGATCCTTAAAGATTTGATCAAGTGGAAACCAAAACAAGTCAACTTTTCAAAATATCTGTAACTGCACTTTCACCAAATGACACTGATCCAGTGGAAGGTATTAACATTATCAGTGACCTGGTTTAGTGTTATGTGCACAGATGCAAGCCTGAGGCCTGCTTCTGCATGGCCTCTCCCTCTCTTTTACAAGAAAAAAGGAGAGAAGACATCTCCTCCCACAGTGGAAGATTTAAAACTTCCTTACATGGCTCGGAACAAATTGCAGCTTTCTATCTCAGCGTTTCTCAAAGTTTTCCCAGCGAGGCGGGGAGAGCTTTGAGTGCTTGTGGTGGCAGGGCCAGCGGTGGCGGTGATCCTGGGGATTGCTGCCGCTGTGGCAAAAAAAAGTTTTAAAATGCAATTTTCAAACTTATCCGGGGTCCTGGAGCCCTCCGGAGGGTTCAGGAAGGCTTGTGCTACCCTCCGCAGCCCCCCCCCAACTTCTGATTGCTGCTCCACGGCGATTTACAACCGAAGTGGTTGTAAATTGCCATGGAATAGCGATCTGAAGTTTGGGGGGGGGCTGCAGAGGGTAGCACAGGCCTTCCCAAACCCTCCGGAGGGCTCCAGGACCCCCGATAAGTCCAAAAATTGCATTTTAAAACTTTTTCCGTGTTGGTGGTGATCCCTAGGATTGCCACCGCCATGCTGTCCCCGCCCCTTAAAGGGGCAGGGGGCAGCTTTTGGTTCCAACGGTGGGTCGCGACCCACCACTTTGAGAACCAATGTTCTATCTCATCTGAATATGGAAAAGCTATTCATTTGAGCCAGGTAATTAAAAAATCAGGAACAAACCACAGTTTCCTGCATTTGGATAATCTAAGAAACTGCAGTGAGTTCTAGATTTTGAACAGGAGCCTTAATATCTCCTTCCTTCTTATGTGGAGGAGGGGGAGCGTGCAAGTCCAAGGCTTGTACCTGCTCATGAACATAACGCTAAACCATAGTTTTGTGTGATATATCTCAGATGTTCTCAACCTGTGGTACGGGTACCCCTAGGGGTACGCAGACCTCTTGCTGGGGGTACGCCAAGCCCTGCCCCTTATCTGCCCCATCAGCAGCTAATTAAGTGTTAATTAACATGGATTTTAAATTTTAATTATTTTTGGTGCCCTTCTGTCTCTCTGATTTTGGTTTTGGGCTTATTTTTGTACTTTGGAAAATGTACTTTGGTGGGGTAGGGGAGGGAGGAGCTGATTTTGGGAAGTGTGACTTGGAGAAAAAAGAGATCCTTGCATGTCTGTCTGTCTGTCTGTCTCTCTCTCTCTCTCTCTCACACACACACACACACACACACACACACACACACACAGTTAAATAAGACATTTTTTCACATTTAAAATTGTTTTAGTACTTTTTAACGATTAATTACCTAATTAATTAATTGATTAATCCAATTAATTAGCAGTTAATTAGCAGGGGGTACTTCAGAAAATTGGACCATGATAGGGGGTACCCAGGCCTCCAAAGGTTGAGAACTCCTGATATATCTGAACTGGGCCTTTGCATCATATCTTGAAGGAAGTGGGTGACAATCTATGAAGCACACTTAAGTGTTCCTATTCAGCCTCCTTTTTTATTCAGTCCAACACTTACAATTTCCTGTATCTTAACCTTAGTTTTTAGAGTTACCTTTTTTCCAGTTTTATTTAGAGGATACAGACATGTGCTTTTCTTTAAGCTACTGGTGGTTTAGACTGTAAAAATTAGAAACCACACATTATTATTTCTATTATATATACCCCCTCAAAGAGCATGCATGAATTATTGCTTTTAAAATAAATCACACAAACAGGGTTTGCAAAAATAAGAGAAAACAGTCATCCTAACCACAAACGTTTACAGCCTAACAGGAATTAAGACACAAATGTGAACATCATTAGTTCTGTAATAACTGGATGTCAAGAGGGGCCCTCTTGGGCTGTGGCACGAAAGAGCAATTTGCATTTCACTATGGGAGACAAATCAGGCTTAAGATCAATTCAGACATCATTCCAAACTATGGTTTGTGTGAATTATAATTCTGATCTCAAGCTATAGTTTAAACTGCTAAACAAACGAGCAAACAATGGTTTATAACTGCTTCTTTGCTTTTGTTATCCATTGGCTTACCATTCCCAAAGGCAGAAGAGCAACTTTAATAGTGGTTTGTCAATTCAGACATCACGCCAAACCACAGTAACCATGGTTCAACCATGTAGAAAAGCAGTATAGCAGGGCCCAGGTATCCGCGGGTGATAGGTTCCTGCCCCCTCCTGCGGATACTAGGAACCCATGGATAGGGGGGGAACGATATCCCCCCTGAGCCCATTACCTTTTCTTTCGTTGATATTGCTGGCGCTAGGTCAGAAGGTTTCTTGATTCACAAAAAAACACTATAATCAGCAAGCTTATGTTATCCATAACTAATATTATCCATAACTAATATCAATTTCAATTTCAATCACCTTTATTAGGCATGTACAAATATAGCAACCAACATGGCCACATTAAACAACCGCGCCAGATCAAACAAATAAAACCAATAAAATAAAATATTCCAACAAGAAGTCCCCCCCAATATACAAGTATAAATATAAGAAAACAGCTACTAGATTATTTAAAATTTTCACAAGGATTACCAGAGATTATAGATTTACGTCTCATAACTAATATCCATAATTATTATTATCCAAGCTGCTTATAGCGACAAAGCAGGCAAGCAGCCTGTGTGCTAGAAAGTCTCTGTTTAAACAGGAAGCTTCCTACCTCCTGTTTAAACAGAGACTTTCTAGCACAGCTACCTGCTTGCTGTTTTTGTGAATCAAGTAGTCCCCTGATCTGGTGCCAGTGATATCAACTAAAGGAAAGGTAATGGGTGCAGGAGCACGCACGCCCCCCCCAATCCATGGATAAGTGAACTGGTCCATGGATAAGCGGATCTACGGATATGCCCCGGATATGATGATGATGATGATGATGATGATGATGATGATGATGATATATTTCCAGCTGCTGACTGTGTAATACGTAGTTATGGATAATAATTATAAAGCTGCAATCCTATACACACTTGCCTGGGAGAAAATGCCATTGAACTAAGTGAGACTTACTTCAGGGCAAACATACGTATAATGGTGCTGTAATACGCGCACTTTCCTCTCCAAACTACGGTACATACCAAAATTTATTTCCTTTGAAATAGCCACAGGTTAGTTTCATGTAAACAAAATTAAACACACACACCACAAAAAGAATCAACAAAGCTGGGTTCATAAAAGCAAGAAAGAATACATCGCAGCTATCCAGAAGTAAAAAAAAAACCAAAAAACCCACAACCAAATGTGTCCCTTGCCAACTATTGTGCGTCAGCTAGTTGTCTTGAAACTCCAGACCTCTACCAGTCTGACTACAGCCTTGAGTTTGGTACTGGACTGTTCCTGCAGTCTTTTGTTATTTAGCAAAGACTGGAAATAATTAATGTGTGGCCTTGGTCAACCATCTATGTCTGGCCCTTGACAGAAAGAATTCTGTTGCTCTTGCCAGACTTGTCAGAAGGCTCTGACACCTTCGAGTATTCATAACACAACACAACTCGCAAGTGCTTGTGGGACCAGTCTCCAAAGTTTCTGCTAATTTCTAACAAGGAGGTCCAAACTAGTAGCGATGGGTGTCTATTCACTTTTGTCTTTGAACGTCCTTGTTCCCAGTCATGGGATTCAGCCTCCCCTGGGTAACTCAAAGAACGGAGACTTGGATGTTCTTGATACTTTCAGATGGTGGCAGAGATTAGGAACAATTTTTTGCAAAGTCCAACAAGCAAGAAAACTGTGACTCTCTCTCTCTCTCTCTCTCTCAGAAACGTCGTCAAGGGGGGCGGGGGGCCCAGGGCGAGGGCGCAGAGGCTGGGCGGGGGGCGCAGACCCCTTAACTTTCCTTTTTAACATCTTTTTTCTGGGTTTTTTTCTCTTTTTTTTCCTTTTTCGCGGGCAGCTGCCGCCTCCCTGCTGCTTCCCAGGGCGGCAGCTGCCTCGTGCACGCCCCCCAGGGTGTGTGTGTGCTTTTGGGGCACTTTTTGGGGTGCAGGCAGCTTCTTCCGGGTGCTCGCAGCAGTTCTCATCCCTGGCAGGAAGTTCCGGCGGCGCCATCTTGGATGGGTGGGACTCTCTAGGACTCTCTTCTCTATGGTCCTAGAGAGATTCAAGATGGCGCCGCCGGAACTTCCTGCCAGGGACGAGAACATGCCCGGAAGAGCGCCCCGAAGAAGCTGCCTGCGCCCCGCAGAGACAAGGTAAGTGGCCCAAAAGCACACACATGCCCCTGCGCCCCTCCTTAGCTCCCGTAAAGGTTAAAAAAAAACCCGGAACCCCCGGAAAAACCTTTGATCACAGATCAAAGGTTCTTTGATCACAGATCAAAGGTTTGATGATTGGATTAAACATCAAAGGGGGCGGCGGAAGGACTGAGCCCCCCCCCCCGAAAATGGGCTGGGTTCGTCTCTGCTCTCTCTCTCTCTCCCTCTCTCAAATTCAGACCTTAATATTTTCATTTGCCTTAGAAATCTCAGGATCTGACTACTTCAAAGACTGTCTGGAAGTTTCAGCCACGACAGATTGTGGCAGTCTACCTCCAGAAGTTTGTTCACTGGCAGGACAATACCTCAGCCTCCACAAACTCAGTACTGTATTGTGGACACACACTTTGAAGTGCTGATTTTAAACTACAAGATCCCTTCACTGCTTGGCATATCTGGCCCAGGGCACAATCCTGTGTAACTCTTGCACCGGTGTAACAGTAGATCCCCTTGTGCAAGAGAACTTATGCCAGTGTAACTTGCCATACGCTGATGGACACAGGACGGATATAGTTTGGCGTAACCCCTCCTCGGATGCCTCACATGCGCAGTTTGCATGTGGAACGGACACCAGTGCAACTCCGCTGGTGCAGGGGACATTCCGGGGGTGTCCGAATGCCCCCAGAATGCCCCCTGAGCTGGCAGAATTGTGCCGGTGTCCGTTCCGCGTTTGAACAACACATGTGAGGCGTCCGAGGGGGGTTATGCTGGTATCCGTCCTGGGTCCATCAGCATACGGAAAGTTACACTGGCATAAGTTCTCTTACACCGGTGCAAGAGTTACGCAGGATTGGGCTGCCTGACACCTTCCTCGCTGTAATGTCTACATTCAGTGGAGAGTTGGCCTCTTAGGAGATGGCTGCCATGCATCAAATCCAAAGATTTGGAACGACATGTAGAAAAGCATTCTCAGTGGCTGTTCTTCAGCTTTAGAATGGTTTTATAGCGTGAGTTCTTGAAGGGTGATTACCTACCTTTTTCCTGCATACAGGAAAGAAATCCAAATACATAATGATTGCATTTTCAGGAGGACCCAGTGCTGCTATCAGTAAAGTGTTCCCTTCAGTGATGTCAACCAGATGTTTATGTGAGGCTTTGCATCATGAATTTATTACCACATATTAAAGATTCATAATAAGCTTTCACATCAAATTATGCATTACATATATAAAAAGTCAGGGTAGTTTCCATCATATATTACCAACTGTAATGTGGCACTCATGGCTGTGAATTGTGGGCAACTTACACAGCTTGGGTTAATTGGTTTATTTTTAAGCAGAGTGATTTAAGCAGACATGAGCAGGCCCATCAGATGCCACATGCCCATCAGAAATGGTATAACTCTATCAAGAAAACATTGCATGAATTGGTCCTATGTCACAACAGCATCCTCCTGAGAGCAACCAAGATAAGATTTTTAAGAAGTAGTATATGTGAATCCACAAGGAAGAAATAAAATGAATCACAATATGTGCTCAACCCTCTGCTGTCTTCACACACCTAGATAGACTTGAAGACCATTATGTAGCTATAAATCTCATCAGCAGCTTCAGAGACAACTCTGCTTCAGCCAGATTCTCTTGTGATCCCTTTTCCTTCTTAGTGATCCCTTCATAATTACTTAATAATGCAGCTTTTATGAAGTTTGCTCCACCACAGCCCCCCCAAATCAAGTCTAAATCAAACACCAATGAAGCTCTTTCCTATTCTTTCTCCACCACCACCCTCTAAAGGCGCTTTTTTTTTTTAATGCCACAGAAAAATGAGGAGCATGCTGCCAATTTCTGCATATGTGCAGAACTGTGGCCAAGTCATCGTGTTGTTTTAAAAGGTGTAGTCATGCAACAAAAATAAAGAAAAATGTCTGCCTCGGATTTATTTAAGAATCCTTTAAGAATATGCCATCTGGCCACAAAAGGGAAAATGAAAACATTTGAAAAGCATTTCATAAAAGTATATATGCACATTGTTTCTCTTTACCATATTTAGTTGGAGAGCACGGCAGGCATTCAAAAGAACAAAGTGCCACCCTGAGCTAAGCATTCTCTGAAAGAGACTCTCAGGCAACTGACACAGTATCTGTTGGATGCTTATTGATCCTGTCCAGACATAATGCTTAACAACATGTAGCACTAACCATGGTTCATCACCCAAAAGTGGTTAAGATCCCAAACATACAGTAAAGCCATGGTTTACTTCGCCAAACTAAATTCTGCCCTTGGAGGTTACATACTGTTACTGTGTTTTCTAAACATGTGCAACACAGGAAAAAAACTAATTTGTGTGCTGGGATCCTGTGTAGTAGGCCTATGAGTTTGGTGAAAAAGGAAGAGGGAGGCAAGTGTGAAAGGTGCAACAAAACAGATTTATTGTGGGAATAGTAATAATGGGGAAGAGGGAATAAACATAAAACAGTGCCTAGAGAAGCTTGCCCACTCATTCACTGTTAACTAGACAAGTTACAAGAAAGTTTGTTTCTATGCCGCTTTTCTAATATTCAAAGCGGTGTACAACAAAACAAACATACAAAGATATATCTAAGCATTTTAACCATTCATTCACAGCTAGACCCTAAGTGTATGCAGCTGTTAGGAAGAGGGAAGAGGAAGGAAATCCTTAGGAACAAAATGGGGTGCATACAGTGTGAGCGTAGAGGGGGGGAAAGAAGGAGGAAAAGAGACAAAGGAAAATTATGTGAGTTTCCGGGAGAGACCACCCAGGACTATGAAAATGGAGGATTTCGGGTGCAGGGAAGGAAGCAGAGGAAAGTTGGATTAGCTAGGAAAGGAGAGAGAAAAGTACCTGCTGTTCACACCACAAGCTGTGGTTGAAGAGTGGCTCTCTGTAGCCCAAAGCAAGGGCTATCAGCAGGCTGTAAAATCACTTCATCCAGTTACGGTGGGGGAACTAGTCTATTCCTCCAAATCAAGTGGTAGTCACAGTTTGACAGCACTCAAAACAGACAATGGAAGTTAGTAGGGAGTTTGTGGGTCTACTGCAAGGACGCACCAACAACCAAGCTTACCATTCCATATCTGTAGAGTTGAATGCAATATGCAGAGCTGAATGAACTGCAGGAGCCACAGGGCGAGGGTGCCCAGCTAGACCAGTTCACAGGCTGAAAGAGGGTTGAGAAGCAAGCCCTGAAATCTAGTCAGTAGACTTAATCAAGGAGGAAGCAGACCAAGAGATCCAGAGCTGTTTTCTCAGAGAGAAAAAGCGTGTTGAGGAATGCCCCACAAAAGATAGCTATCAGCCCATACTGCACAGCAGTGCAATTGCACTCAGAGAGATAAGTGAGGACCCACTAAAACACATAAAATCAACTGGGTACTATAGTATAGTAGGGGGTTATGAAAGAAAGGTTATTCATACATTCTGGTCAGTTCACCAGGTAACAATGACTCGCCAATATGATATGGCCATAATGGAGGCAAATAGGCAGTTTGCGGAAACGAATCGGCAGCCAGTGCAGCTGTCAGAGGAGCGGCCCGACAGAGTTGGTCGGGCCGCTCCTCTGACAGCTGCACTGGCTGCCGATTCGTTTCCGGGCCCAATTCAAAGTGCTGGTTTTGACCTTTAAAGCCGTATATGGCTTGGGGCCAGGATATTTGAGAGACCGCCTACTTCTATATAGTCCGGCTTGTCTCCTTAGATCATCAGAGAAGTCATTTTTGCGGGTGCTGTCGCCCAGGGGGATGCGAGGGGCGGCGGCCAGAAATAGGGCCTTCTCAGTAGTGGCACCAACCTTATGGAATTCCCTCCTCTTTGACTTATGAACTGCTCCCTCCTTGGACACTTTCCAGCGAGGCCTAAAAACCTTCTTGTTCAAAGAAGCCTTCTGAGCCTTTGCCTTTTTTAACATCTTGCTGGTTTGGGTGGGGTGCTGCTGTTTTTAGGGTCTTGTTTTAAATGTAATCTTTTAAAATCAATGTTTAGACGTTTTTATTACTTTTGTTAATTGTTTTTTTTACTGTTTTAAGGAGTAATTATCTATATGTATTTTTTTTGTATTTTCTGTTTTGTTGTAAGCCGCCTTGGGTCCCCCCTTTGGGGAGAAAGGCGGGATAGAAATGTTGTAAATAAATAAAAAATAAATATCATTTTCCCTGCATAACTGAGATTGCCTCTTCTTTAAACACTTGCCTGACTTGCTCTATTTTATTTTTTTATATACACCATTATTCTGCATGAGATTATGTTTCATTTTTCCTTCTGAAAAACTTTCTAAAGATAAAATTAATAAAATAAATAAATTGTTAAAAACTGAAGCTGCCTTCTGGCATTAATGTCCTCCTGGTGTCTGGGTAACCGATGCCAAGGTACTATAAGGGAGGGAAAGTTGCATCTCCTGGTGGACACTTTAAAACAGTGGTTCTCAAACGTTTTAGCACCGGGACCCACTTTTTAAAATGACACTCTGTCAGGACCCACCTAGCTTTAGGAGACTTTAAAAAAAGGGATCTACAAGTAAAGAGCTCGGCTGCTTGCAGCTATCTTGCAAACTGCAGGAGCTCAGCTCTTTGAAGGGCAATTAGTAGCTATCTGATTTTTGAATAGCCTCAGGGCTTGTGGCAATTACTTATCTGATCTTTCCATCACCTGGGATCCACCAGAAATCAGGTCACGACCCGACCCACCGTTTGAGAAACACTGCTTTAAAATAATCATTCATAGTGCAAGAGAACTGAAAGTAAAAAAGAAAGCCCTTTAAAAAGGGGAAAGCTGTTTGCTACCCAACAGTGCATAACATGGATTATAAAGTTTAAGAAAAAAAAATCCCACTTCCTTCCATACAGGCACTATAATAAGCAATAGTCAAGTGGAAACACTTTATACTTCTTTAGTTTATGTTTCAAAGTAGCTCTATATTGAATATCATAGAGAAAAGGCAATGGGAGGAA
Source organism: Plestiodon gilberti rubricaudatus (assembly GCA_026170595.1). Lineage (NCBI taxonomy): Eukaryota > Metazoa > Chordata > Lepidosauria > Squamata > Scincidae > Plestiodon > Plestiodon gilberti. The sequence continues at coordinate 161,987,845 of JANXHW010000002.1, forward strand.
ACTAAGCATTTCAACAAAGGGATTTTTTGTCCATGGGGAGAGGGCATAATCTGTGCCAAGAACACTCTGATCTGTTACAGCAGCTTGTTCTGCAACAGGGCAAGAGGTGAAGCTTTACAAGTCTTTAACCATGGCTCTGAATGAACAGGAAATAAATATAAAGTGCCCATTAGTTTGCAATGGCCTAAGAAAAACCAGGGCTGAGCGGAGTAAAAAGCCCATCAACATTCCCTTGTGTCAACCGCTGTAATAACCTTCAGTGGGTTTACTCTCGCAGGATTAGCTTTCCAGCTTCATTCACTATTGTTTGCTCAGACGCATGGCTGAAAAATTCCGTTTTGTTTACTTGCTCAACCAAAAAAGAAATCCTCCCAGCATTAAAAGCTTGAAGATAGCATCTACTACCGAAAGATACAGGCCTAGAGCCTTAAAATCACTAGTAGTGTTTATTCCTGCTTTCAGTACTATTTGTCCTTAGGATTCCCTATCACTGCCTTAGTAAATAATTCTAACCATTGATCAAATGAGCATGCTGAAAACATTACCCAGCTCTCAGTATCCTGAGACATGACAGAAAGATAAAAGGAACCACAAAGCCAGGTGTTTATCAACAAAAGGCTAACAAATTAACTTAGACCCAAATGCTTCCAGCCCAACCCAACCCAAACGGATTTTAGACTTTTCTTTTCTTTTCTTTTCTTTTTTGCTGAAGGGACACAATTGAACCCATATAGACTAATTACACTTAAATGCAGACTGGGATCATGAAGTAACATGGCTGCAGGACTGTGAAATGGTTTCCAGTTAGGCAGTATGGGATGAAAGCAAGAGTTCAAACACTACATACAAAGCTGCTTTATGCTGAGTCAGTTCAGAGGCCCACCTAGCCCAATTCTAACAGGTGGCAATTTTCTTCATGATCTTAGGCAGGGGTCCATTTGCCAATCTTGATACCTGTGATCCTTCAATAGGATATTCCAGAGATTTAACCTGGGATCTTCTGTATACAAGGTGTGTGTGTTGAACTAAGAGCCTTCCCAGGCATGGCATCCTCACACACTTCACCCAAAATCCTAAGAAAAAATGACCACAGTAATGACTGCAGTGAAACAGAGCCTGCTCCAAGTTTGCAACAATTGCTGAAGGACCAGACGAGAGAAAGAATAGAAGGGATGTCGCATAGCAGGCCCCCAGATTGAAACTATTATGTTTGGCAACTGTCTTTCTATATGTAGGTGACCATAATTACAGTGTTACCAAAAAAAAAAAAAAATCCAGTTGGTCACTGAAACTAATTAGAAGTTCTTTAAGGCAGGACAATTTTATAAATATAGTCATCTTTTATTGCACTAAATGGTCAAAAAACCTCAGTTTCCAAGCAAGGAGATCTGGTTGTATTAGCTGTCCTCCTTTGCCAAGTACAGTGGGTCCTTATTAAATAAAATACTCAACATTAACAGAGCACTTTCTAAGTGTGCAAAGTCCTGACACATAATTCTTCAGCTACTGCTTAACCAACCTTGTAAGGTGAATAAGGGCTCAATCCTATCCAAGTTTCTAGCACCAATGCAGCCGTGCCAACGGGACATGCAGCATTGCATCCTGTGGTGGGGGGGAATAGTCACAGAGGTAAGGGGACGTTTGGTAAAGGTAAGGTAAGCTTCCATGAACTTTGGGTATTTTACAAATATACACAGAAACAAGCTGTGCGTGGGGGAGGGGGCATGCATATCCCCTTAACATATGGTCTGGCCTCAATATCATGCACTGCTAGGTACTCATTACTAATGGATTAATACCAGGGCTTCTGCACTCATTCTTTTTAATGTTTGGAAAGACAGCATGATCTGTGACTAAATTTCTTTGAATAACCCAAAATTGTCACATTGATGCTTCTCTTTGTTTTGGTTCCATCATAGGAAATTATGACTTAATTTCAGCCATTCTAGGTGCAATATGTACTTTGTAAGGATAGAGACGCGAAGCATTTTAAGAGGTTGCACTGATCTTTTTAGCAGAGTCTGCATCAATTCCTGAGACTGCAGATCAGTAAGTCTCAGTGAATTAGAAAACAAGATTTATCTTAAGTTGTCTTTGAAATGGCGAGATTGCCAAACTTCCCTGAAAGACCTTTGTCACATTGCCAAATTCAAGTAGTCCTAGTGCCTTCTGGCTTGACAGTATCAGAAGGTCGCTCTTTTACTGTGCTGCAAGTGCCTCTTCAGAAATGAGGAAGCACAGGACAAATATCACACAAATATCCATTTTCATAAATTATAATCGCTTTAATAATCACTTTAAAAGTGTACTAGGTAGGTGGTTTAGGTGGTGTAGTGTCAGCAGATGCAGCCACAGACATTAGCAATATGTAGAGGTGTCAGAAAATGGTTTTATTTTTTGCAGATTACCCGGGGGGGGGGGTGTTGTGCAGAAAGCAGCTTTGTGTGTTTTTATTTCATTATTGCCGAAAAAGACAGCCCCTATTTATAGGTAATCAAAATGTTTTCCCAACTGGCATTAAGGTACTTTGGTTCTGAATAAGCTATTCATATATTCTTAATGCTTAGTAGGAAGTGGATAAAAGCCTTTTTTTTTTTAATTTAAGCATTCCTTGGTGCAGGTCTCTCACTGTTTTGCCTTGTATTTCTTTGGTTATAAACATGCATAACCCCATCCTTACTGATTCAGAGCCAGGCAATACTGAACTGCCCAACACTGAAAGTACCAGTCAGCACAACAGAACAAGCCAAGTGAAGGCAGTGAGAGTTCCTCCTTCAAACTCTCGAAGCAGCTTCAGATTGTAAAATAAGGGATTCACTATAGGAGCCAGAAGAATTGTCTGAAAATGGACTGGGCCTCACCCTTTTCACATTCTTTTATGAACCCTTGGATTAGGGCAGACGGCATTTATTTATATACTCTTAAAATCTCAATTTTTTAAACACATGGGGCAGATATTATGTATCTTGCCAAAACTCAGAAAGTTTTGTTTCTTTTGATTATGAAATATACTGTAAGCTGGATAACACAGCAAATTTATGAGCTCAACATTTTGGGAAGGAAAGTAGCACATATTTGCAAAAATACGACGCCAAAGCACATTGCAACTACTTTGCTGTTCATTAGTTATTTTTTCTAGCAAAAATACATAGTATAATATATATAGGATACATGTAAATTAACAAAACTTTTCCCCAATCTAGTCAATTTCAGAGACTTCAGGTCTTTCGGCAATTCCCTAGGACAAGGGTATCAACTCATTTCATACAGCGGGCCAAACAGCATGCCTGCTGAGGGCCGGAAGTGACATCATTAAGCAGATGATTGCCAGAAATAAACACTTTGTTCTCACAAAGGAATTTATTAGTTGAAAATGACAGAAAAGAAAATATGCAAATCTTGATAATATTTTCAGGATATGGGAGAAAATATGCAAATCTTGATCATATTTTCAAGGTATTTCAATTATCACGTGGGCTACTCCCTTTTTGCTGCTCATCTCTCCCTTTCTTGCTGCTGTAATTTGTAAACCTTGTATACAGAATTAGAGATTTTACAACAAATTTACAGGGTTTTGTTTGTTTTTAATTAATGCTAAACACCTTTCCAGTTGCTCTTGGTTTCTTATTAGATGCAACAGTCAGAATCACACATCGCTTACCAATGCCTATAAAGCTTTTCAGTATCAACATTTAAAGGAATCACTGAAGTTTAAGATCAAAACGTCAACAACTGTAAAATCATCGCCTGGGGAGGAGTTTAAAATATCCAATTTTGTTTCACATCTGTCAGCAGTGATGCAAATAATTTAACAGCCACTGCTTACAGAAGACCTGCAAGATTTTGTGCCTTGTGCCTGACAGACACAACAGCTTAAGTCCACAAACAATCCTTACAGAAGTGGCCTGTCTTCTTGGCCCACCCAAGTAAGTAAACAGATCTACTTTGTTGATTTCAAACTCAACTAGAAATTTAAGACTTAAAATTTAAGACACAGGGAAGAGCTACAAAATGTAGAAGTCTTGTTCTGTCCCACTGGCTCTCTTTTCACCAGGAAGACCTATACAGATTTAATGCTACATTCAGAGTACAGTGATTGTGTATTTACAACCACTTTGCACTAGTCCTAAATAATGCACAAACTACAATGGATGTAGAACCCTTACTGCAGTGGTTCCCAAACTTATCTGGCTCACGACGCCCTGCAGCCTTTTCTTCCTGGCTCACGACACCCCCAGTAGCTCCTCCTACTTGTTCACCTGGGCGCTGCCATCTTGGATCTCACAAAATCTCACAAGATCCAAGATGGCGGCGCCCAATTCTCACGAGAGTTGGGCACCGCTATCTGTGGCGACGCCCCTGTGACTGTGCCGAGCATCGCGATGCAGTTTGGGAACCACTGCCCATGTGGTGACAGTGCTTTCATTGTCCTGCTTTAAAACTTTAAACAAATAAAATTTTATCATTCTGATTCTCTCTGTACCACTTTCCCCTTGTACACAGTATACAGTGGACCCTTTCTATCCACGGATTCGGGATGTGTGAATTTGACTCATTGCGGACCCAGGGTCCACCTTTACAACACTGTAAAAAAAAAAAGATAAAAAACACAGGCTTTTTGCCTTTTAGAACTAGTAAACTGCTGCGTGTTCTTGCTTAAACAGGCTGAAATCACGCTCTGGAAGCCTCTTCCAGGTCGCTAAACTCCCCTCCCCAAAACACCCCAGAATGCATTGCAATGCATTCTGGAGCTATTTTGGGAGAGGGTAGGGGGGAGTGGTTGTCGGTGACCTGGAAGAGGCTTCCAGAACGCAATTCCAGCCTGTTTAAGCAAGAACACGCAGCAGTTTGCTTCTAAAAGACAAAGAACTGTGTTTTAACCATTTTTTCCTTTTTACAGTGTTTTCTGCCCCCCCCCCTATTCACAGATTTCAGTATCCGCGGGGGTTCCGGAAATGGAATCCCCGCAGATACGAAGAGTCAACTGTACATAAATTTTATTTATGTATGTATTTTAAGATATCTCTTGCCTTTCCCATGCCGGAGCAAATACCCAAAGCCGCTTACAGAGATCCAACAATAAAATTTACAATATCTAAAAACAATAAAATAATAAAAAACCATTGGGGGATGACTATTTAGAACAGAATGAAGCAGTAGAACAGAGACACAGAGAAGCAGACTAGAGCCAGAACAGGGCAGACATCAACCCATCACCCAAACGCTAGACGAAACAGAAACGTTTTGAGCCCTCGCCGAAAAATTGTGCAATACTGACATGATGATACATGATTTCAAAGTTTACCTGAAAAGCTTTTCAATAAAAGAGAAAATACTCTAATTCCATTCTCACCGGGAAAAATTGATACCAACTTTACTTACGGTGCAATCCAGTGTGGCCGGCTGATTCACCACTCCTGGGTGTCGTAAACGTGTCATAATACATGTTTCCAACATCTGGAGAGTAAGCAGTGCCGAGGCATGTGCTGCTTACTCTCTGCCAGAGGATGCCGGTGGCAGACACAGGTATGTCTTATGCCGGGCAGCGAGGAGGCGTAGGGAAGGTGGAACGGGAGGGGGTGATTGAGTGGCTGGGCCCGGGAGGGGGATGGATCCTTGGCAGCGCACTCCACCGAATCCTATCCCCCATCCTACACGAGCTCCTCAGATTTGCGCTGGCCATTTTGCCAGCACACATCCAAGGAGACCCATGAGGCAGCTAGGGTATTACCAGGAGGCCTCCACCTGCACCGGAGCTGGCCCAATCCTGGATAGGATCCAGCGCAGCATGCATTTGCACGCTGTGGCAGTCCTAGACAGGATTGGGCTGTTAATGTTTCATAGCGCTTTAGTTCAACAGGCTTAAGCCACTGCAATTGCCAGTTTCACCTGCAACTCTGGCAGACCTGTGATACGGTGATATGATACAACACCGTGGAATTTGAGATATGAAAAATAACGTGTTGCCAGAACAAAGAAGTCTCATTTACTGTCACATTAGTATGAAGCAGGTTAGTCATAAGAAGGCCAGAGCTTCCCAGTTTCTAATTTCTGTGGAAAATCAAAGCTGACAGAAGTTAAATAATGAGGAACATCCATGTTACACAAAACGTAACTCAGTAACTTACCCAAGTTCATTCATAAAGAATGCTTGTAATATTAAAGCATACATGGGCAGTGTCTATAGACCATAGCAATACCTGGCATCAGAACTTACTCAAGAACTAGATAGTTTAAGCATCCATGATGAACTCCATTAAAGGTTCTATTCCAAGACACAAAGTTTGCTGCAAATTTTATTAGGATGAATCCTTCCAATCAGAAAAACATCCAACTGAAACCAGCAACACTAAAAGGGCATCAGCTCTTGCATTTGGAAGGTTAATGCGTTAAAATCCTTTCTAAATATAGGGGAAGTGTGGGAAAGAGTTTATGTCTGTTGAAAATCAGTTATGAATGTCAAACAATGGCACTTTTCAGAAGCAAAAAAATATCTGCTTTTTTTTGGCCACAATACAAATTTTAAGATGTAAAACATATGCATCCAAAGACGCATGTGTACAACCCCATGTAGGTACATTACACATTATCCTACTCCACCGCTGATCCACTGAAACTGACATTCTAACCCTTGAAAAGCATGTATCTTGAGGAAACACAGGGGACTAGAATATCTAACATACAATTTCTCTACACCCTTACTGGAACTATATTTAACTTGGGTGTTTGCCCAGTTTTAACAAATAAATTGTTTTATTTTAATGTGCCTTCATTACTTATACTACAATTCTGCAATCATCCACCTCATACAAAAATAAACATGATTGTGCTGAAACCTAGGAAGTGAAGGTCTAGGCTTCATTTATATTTAAAGCATTTGAAGCTTCATTTGCATTATTAACTCATGTAGATGAGGCTTAAAACGGGATGATGCGACACCAAGCAGAACACAACTCATGCAAAAGTGTCTATGTGATACTGGTCTACTGAGTTCATCCATCTATTCACAGTAATTGTATGAGGCCAGCAAGAACAGGCCCCATAAGTGCATCAGACAGAGCTTTCAGAAATATTAGCCTACAGTGTGCAGAACCACATCATTCCCTTAGTCTGAATGTTGCACAACCAGCTTTCTGGTTGTTCAAGAATGCTTGGCTCTCTTTGCAAGAGTGGTACCTATAACCTTTAAATGCCAAGAACAAAGAAAGTATCCACATGTACACTTTGAACTCAAAAATTAACCCAATTCATGTTTCCCCACCCTCACCTCCAAACAGCCGTGCTATACTGGATTTGAATAATTGGAACCAAGTTTCCTTTCAGTGCATTAGCTTTAGCCTGCACTGTTGGAGCACAACTCTGTGGGAGAAAAGGTTCTGTTAATAATAAATAAATAAATAGCCCCAAGTCTCCTTGTGCCAGGCTGTGCTCTAGCTGAAAGTTGCACTGCTCTTGCACCAAGCTGCTCTCCATCCATGATCTACTGCAGGGATGTCAAACATAAGGCCCAAGGGATGGATAGGGCTTGCAGAAGCTCTTCATTATGTAGCTGCAGAGCTCTGCACAGACAAGGTTTGGAGGCCTCCAATGCTGTTCCGAGGTCTCGTGAAACTTTGGAACCCAAGATCTCAAGGAATCTCATGAGATTTTGGGAGACTGCCAAATCCCAGCCGCCAGATCGTAGCAGAGGAAGGAGAGCTGGGAGGCATAAAAGGGAGGGGAAGAGTGGGAGGAGTGGAGAGACCCTGAAAGAGACATTTGGAAAACAGAGGAGGGAAAGGCAGACAGCAGAAGAGGAGCGAACAATAGCATCCAGTAAAGAGAAGAAGACTGTGAGAGAAGTTGAAGGGGACGAATGGAGGAGGGCAGGAAAGGAGCATATGCTGGATTGGGACCAGTGGTGCTTGGCTGCACCTGCGGAGCCTCGAGCCAACAGAGAGAGCTGAGACTTTTCGGGGGTGACACATCTACACTAAGGATGGGCTACCTACCTGCTTATATAGCACTGGGAGAGTGGAGTAGAATGTAACTGGGAGAGGCAGACCAGTGGGAATTATGAAGCAAGTGCCAAGTAAATCAGTCGATGTAGGCAGATAGATGGCACAGGCATTGTACTGGGACTAAATTGATGGCACAGATGACTTGGAATTGTATGACAACAACTTTATTGTAAATAAATCCCTTCCCTTCTGAGCAGCATATGTGGAGTTTTCTTAAAGAGTCAGGACATCACAGAACAAGCCCTTTAATGCAGCATTGCCCCCTTGAGATCTCCTTGTGATAAGTTGCCCCAAGTTCAGTGGGGATGGCTCACAAGTGAGTGTCGCTTACTGTGCTTGTGCATTCAGTATTAGGTCAACTGGGTCAGACTTGTGAATGATGTCCAATTTAGCAGCTTTGTGAATGAAGGCACTTGTGAAATCTCTCCTATTGAAGAATGGCACCTTTGCACAGGATGTCCAGTTTAGAGAGACAGAGATGCTTCTTAGGTGCTGCTTTCAACGGGATAGAACTCTTATCTAAGCATGTGTAGGACTGAAATATTTTGAGAGGGTCTTTCTCCCATGCATTCATTCACCTCTTCAGAGTATCTATTGAAGAAACACATCTCCCAGCTTGCAGGGAAATGAGGGATGTTGAAATTATTGTAGAGACAGTATGCACATCCTGCATCCTAGACATGCATCTGTTTCTTTTAAAACAGGGGATCCCAACCCCTTCCCAGCCGAGTACCATCTCTGGTGCCACTCTCCTTCTGATTACCACCGGAATTGACTGGCGATGACATCATCACCAGTTACTTCTGGGTTTTCAGAGGCCAGAAAGCGCAAGGAGGCGGCTCTGGGCAGGTGGGAGGGCCCTTCTCAGCGTTCCTGAGAGGCTCGGCCAAAGGCAGGAGCTTCTTGGGAGCAAAAATGCGCCACCAAAAGCGCCACATCAGAGTGGGGTTCCAGTGGTCCAGCTGTCAGAGTACTACCAGCAGTCGGCCGAAATATCACTGGTGGTACTAGTACCACAGGTTGGGAATCTCTGTTTTAAAAGAATAGAAAACAAGATTTGAAAAATAAATAAGAACAAATATTGTGGCCATTTAATAGCATATAGGGATTAAGGGGTTGAATTTGCAAAACTTCAAGGACCATCTTCAGACATACGCAATATCATGTATAGCACTAACAAATATATTTCCCTAAGCATACAGGAAATTGTTGCATCATACATCACAGAATAGCATTTGCCTTTTTTTGAGGCATCATCAAGTTGCTGACTTATAGTTACTTTATGACTGATCAAGATGTGCATATTTTCTCCTCTGTCATTTGCAGCTAATGAATTCCTAGGTGAGAACAAAGTGCTTATTTCACATCACTTCCTGCTTAATGATGTCACTTTCGGCCCTCAGCAGGTGCCATGAATGCTATTCGGCCCGGTGTATGAAATGAGTTTGGCACCCCGATCTACTGCTTCGAAAAGAAATCAGTTCCAAGAGTCATAATGTACACATATCAACTGTTCTGCAACTTAGAGACAGAGCTCCCATGTTGGAAAAAGAGGGGTTAAAACTGAAAAGGGTATGTGTAGGTTTATTTCTTCTACTTTGGCACTGCAACATATGGTTCCTAAGCGATGGGGGAGAGAAAAGCAGCATGCACATTAATTGGCTGAAGTAATCACAAAACCACCACAAGAAGCAAGCACATGTGGCCTATACAATTCTGAATGTGCCTGTGATCTGGATTGTGCACAGAACCATACACTACTTTCAGTCCTCAAACACGCAATTGTGCTGATAAGTTCTTTATAAGCTTTGTTATGTCAGCAATGATCACTGGGGCAACAGTTTTGAGTATAAAGCAATATGACAGGGCCCAGATCTGCTGCATAGTTTCAATACTGCAAATGGATTTCAGATGTGCAGCAAAGCATAGGGTTAACAAACCAGACCTTAAAGCAGTATTTCATGGGCCTATTCTCACACATATATAATGCAAGCTGGGATGGCCCTGAATTTCGGAACTGGGCAGGTCTGAAAACAAACTCCTCTAGTTAGGAAAAGCCAGACTAGTTATAAACCAAGCTAATCTCTCCTCCAAAATTTCAGTATATATTCTGTCAGGCTCAGTACCAGGCGTACCCAATTTTCCCTGACTCCAGTTTAACTCCTTCCATTCTTTCTCACGTTTAACTTGCAAGGGGAACAAGAAGAGAAACAAGCAATAAAAGCAGCTTAGGACTATAGTAGAAGGACTATAATTAAAATTATAATTCTGCTCCCTGCAACATAATGAAAGCTTTCCAAGCATACTCATGAATGTTGAGATTTGTAATTTTAATTCTTTATTGTTTAATGGAAGAAAAATATTGAGATACCCCCAATGTTCTGTTTGGCTTTCCCAACAATCATCGATATCACCAGAATTTTGGCAGCTAAATTCCATAACATATGCTGGCAAGGAGAAGGAGAAGTGGGATTCAAATCTGAGAAGTAAAGAAAAACAACACATGGCTATGGACCTTTTGCTTACACTTTTTCTCTTTGAAGGCTAAGCTCTCCCCTTCTACATTGTGGAACCACATTTAACTCCTCATTCCTTTTTAAAAGCCAGTAAATATAAGTAGAACTCTCCCTCTTATTAAAAGTTTCTTCCTGCATCTATTGCAGACAGCAGGGTAAGTACTAGTATAAGTAAAGCATTAAGACAGAAGTGGAATTTTTAAGTGTCTGTAAAAAAGCTATAGGGTTATAAAACTACAACATATTATCACACAGTCATCTTGGTGGCAATAGTACAGAGGACTAACCAGGAACAAGGGGAATCCTTCTGGAAGACTGAACAAAGTGGTGTAGAGATGTCATTAGAGTTTTGGATAGGGCAACAGAGTTTAGAAATGAAATCAAAGATACAATTTCCAAAACTTGGTCCAAATACAGAGAGGATTTAGCCCGAGTCGTATCCCCTTTTACTTATATACTATAATGCTCAAGGATCAAGATCCTTGAAATGCTATGAAATGCTATGCAAATGGGTATCAAATAGGCATAAGGAAAGAATTAGATATGCTGATTATCTAAAATTCTTCCATCTATCATGGCTTTTTGTTTGCTCTCTATGCATCGTATAGTCTTTATTTTTAATCTTACAAAAATAATTTTTTAAGCCGTAGATCAGTGGGGGGGGATACATGGCGCAATGTATATGGGAAAGAGCATCTATTTAACTCTGAGGCTCAGCATGAATCAAGGAAAACCCCACCCAGGGATAGCCTTGCCATGAGGCCAGTTGAAACTACCACTTTAAGCAGTGGGCTAGGGGAGGATGCAAACTGGAGCTGGGTGTCCTCTACCCACCAATCACCTCCCCTGGCTTGCTGAACCCTCGGCTGTTGCCCCATCTTCTACTTATGCACTCTCTTTGGAGAGCTTGTGAGAAGAGGATGGGTGGTGGTGGGCTTACCTCCTTCCCCAGGATGAGTGTCAAAGAGCAAGGCAGCAGAAATGAAGAGGGTTGCTGCTGGCTGCCACTGTGGAAGTGGGCCCCCACCTCCAGTTCCACTGCTGCTCGTTCTAAACTGGCTGGGCACCACTGGGAAAAAATGTTGGGTACAAGAGGTTCTGCTTCCAGCCCAGCTGGTTTAGTTCAGCAGCAGATGGTGAGATGAGGTGCTGGCATGGCGAGTGAGCTAGCTGGCTGGCACGGGGATGGGCAAGAGATCAACCCAGGCCTTTCTTCCAAACCTGGCAATCTCCCTCACTCGCACTGACATTGGAAAGGAATTCCAAGTTTTTCTGAAGTTTAGTATAAGAAGTGGAGTCCCTATTAATCAGGGACTTACCTAGGTACAAGTCCACAAAATGTTCAATCAATCAGTTCAATTAATTAATTGATGCTGCAGCCGTAGTTAGAAGAAAAAGTAGTACGTGACTCTTTGCATTTATCAGCCAGTACTCTGTTGGTATATTTCAGGACTTCAGAGTTGCTTCAGATGGAGAACTTGTATTCCGGCATTCCATTAATCAACACACGGTTTGCTGATGGCCACTACTGAGGTACATTCTAGCCAATGACTTCAATGACAAAAGGCACCTGAAGTCTTTACCTTATCACCTGAAGTCACCTCAAACACAACATTTTTTCAGAGTTGCTTCACAAACAGCTGCCATTCATCAACTGTGGAGTTAATCAAGTGATTAGTGAGAAATCAACTGATACATATGCAGGTGTGAACCAGTTCATGGCAAAGACATTTACAAAATTTTACCCATCTGCTATTATAAGCTCCTGTAATTAATGCAAACGATTAATCTTGAATACTTTTACTTGATTCATCTCTGCATTCTCTTTACATTAGTGGAAACAATCTGTATAGGATTTCAAAAATCATATGAACAAATCTTATGCAGTCTCGTCAATTAAACCTGAATGTAAACCAAAATACAATCTGCCAGATCCTGTCCATAAATTACATCATACTTCAGAAGACAGGGAAGGGGGAGCAAAGTTGTGACGAAAGAGGAATAGGCCATTAGTTGATGTGAGACCGTGAGGGAGACAAGTGTGGGTGGGTTGAAAAGACCTTTGTAAGTATGACATACTTTATGGACAGTCCCCAGCCACTGCAGCTTCTCTGCCAAAAGACCTCACACACTACTACAATTGGAGTTGCATGCAGGTTGCTACATGCTGCCAATACGTAGTCAGAAACAGGGATGCAAAAAAAAAAATTTTTTTTTAGAAACCAGCTATGGTAAACAGTCAGACAAACAACGTTGGCGGGCCGGATCCAGACCGCGGGCCGTAGTTTGAGGACCCCTGTACTAAACTGTGCAAGAAATAAAGATTAATCTCTGCTGAAGCAGCTTAAAATCTAAAAATAGATTACATAATGAATAAAATAAAACACCACATTTGGTTCTACTCAAGAAGTTCACTCCATCATTACCTTTTCAAATACTATACACACTTGCCATTGGAATACCTTTCAATTTTTCTGTGTCCTTTAGGATGAACAGGAATTGTTTTACTCACTGTGGAATCCCAGTTTTTATGGGCAGAGGTGGGAGAAAATTGTTCTATTTTTTTCGCAGATTTTGGTGTTTAAACAAAATGAAATAGCAGAAAGTGGTGTTGTGTTTTTATTCTAAAAATTCCCATTTTTATCAATTGTAACTGCTTTAAAAGTATACTAGGTAGGTGGTTTAGGTTGTACAGCGTCAGTAGTTGAAGAATGACTCAAAATTACATGGTTTTCTTTTTTAATTTTTTCACAGATTTTTTTTAGCAGAAAGCGGTGTTATGTGTTTTTATTTCGTTATCACCATTTTCTCCTGCCCCTACTTATAATACGTATCCAGAGGACAGTCTTATATATATATAAGTCTTATATATATATAAACAAGCCTTTAAAAGTAGCATTTTCTAGAATAAAAGTAATCAAAGCTTGCCTGGATTAAACTGCTCAGCCTCAAGGGTGCTACTTATATCAGATTTGCTTGCAGATATACTACTGGACATTGAGAAAAGAGGTCTACTGTGCTCAGAAATTACCATCCCAGCATGCACATTGGTGGATGTCTGCAGATCCCTTGGTCAAAGATGTCAGTGGTATAGAGTCAACAATGGGGAACACTTCGAGCACTTGGTCTAACTAACTGTGTCAAGCAACTGCTTCTGTGCATACCATATGTTGTATATGTGTGAATTATAGCATAATAAGTTTAACACTATAAAATGTGTGTACATTTTCCTGAGATGCCCTGGCCCACAAATATATACATTTTTGAGTCAATGAACCTGGCTGCCAAGGAATAAATGGTGCATAAAAGTCAAGAAACGGAAGAAAGGTATAAAATACGGCAAAATTCTGCAGGCACAATATAAAAAGGAGGGGACATTTAGGATCTATTAAAGGTGTTTATTTCTTCCCCTTTTTCTTCTCTCGTTACTGTTCTCCCTTTTCTATTATGCCCATTTGATTTTCTAATCAGCTGTATTTATTAAGGTATGAATCTGTGAGAGTGTGGGGCTGAACACTTTTGATTTCCAAGAAGATCCAAAATGGTTAATAGTGAAGAACTTTTACAGAAGGTTGAAAATTGGGATATTAGAGTGGGATAAAAGGCATGAGTATGAAATTGCTTCAAACAATTTCATTGATGTGCTTATTTTAATATAAATACATACATTTAACATTCAGATAACTCTATGCAAGCTATGCAAGAGATAATTCATCTCAGCTTCCTTGAAATTATTCCCTAAATCTATATTCTATTATATTAAATACTCTTGCTTCACCTTTTAAAGTCCTTGTCACAGATCCCAACTCTTTTCCTCCTCCACAGCCATTCAACTGATTGATCTTCTCCTTCCTAGCCAATGAGTGCCTCTTTCCTGTCTCAAAGCAAAGCATTAACAAAATCCATCAATATTTTTGCCTTGTCCCATTTGACCCATTTAACTGACTCTCCCGTTACCTTTTCTTTCCCTACAATCATCTCATTCTTTTTTTATCCCACCATCAGCTGCAGTCTCTCCTCTCATCACTCCACATTCATCCCCTTCCCACCATATTTTCAATGCTTGCCTTTCCACCCACCTTAATCCAAACTTCTCATTACTTCCTCTCCAGAGACAAGCTCAGAGACTATAGCCCACGCTATAACATGAAGCCATATTAACTAAATACACAATACATATTTTCTGAGTTTTCAAAAGTTAGCTATATTAATATAATACAACCAAGACTGGGAAGGGTTGCAGGCCAAAATAGGAAATTAGTAGATTAAGATTATTTTTCCAATTGAGACATTTAATCACATGGTTATGAGTAATCATGCTCCAGTTGCTGAAGAAACTATTTTGGGACATCTCTGAGCTATTAGTCATATTTGAAACTCTAATAGCACCCATTTGTGAATTTAAGGATACATAAAATGGAAGGAGGGTCCAGCTTCCTAAAAGGTATTTGATCCCTGAAATGCTAGTGAATGCTACTTTCACTCATGTGAATTCAAATGAACTGGCAAATCCCTAAAATCCAGAAAATATAATTGCAAACAAACAAGTAGGTCCACAACTGGTCAAGTGGTGGACCTACAATATTGAGCCTGTTCAAATGGTCCAAACCATGGTTTTTGGAGACATGAACAAGGTCCCAAAACTCCTGAGTCTGGCACTGCCTCCTCCTCCTCCCTTCTCCACTTGAGCACCACTAACATCCTAGTTAGTTTAAACAGCTCTGTGTTTCATCTGAACCCAGAGCTGCTGTTTTATCGGTAGTTCATAAATAACTATTTATCAAGTGAAACACAGAGTCACGTATATACATGTAAAATAATGCCGTGGTACATGCATGATGTGTGGTCTAGTGGTTGAGCTGCCGCCTAGCCTGACAACTAGGACAGGATCAGTTTGAGACAACCCGAAGCTGCCAACAAGCTACAATTGTTGCACTGTGACCCTCTGGTGGGAGAAAGGAGTTGCTGTCGGACAAGCTTGGAAGCTCAAACACATAGAATGAGGACTACAAAAATCAGAGACAAAAAGATAATCAAATATTTGTTGATAACTGTCTCCAACACTTCGAGAACGGAAATTAAACATTTCCATATAGGTCTTTACATGCTTGTGTGGATGAACTTGGGGCTTGAACTAGAAAAAGTAATCTACACCTTCTCTTTTAAAATATAAGCTCTTCTCACCTGAGCTAAACAGGCATACTTGATGTTTTGAATGGAAGAGCTACAAACAGGATTCTCAATCAATCAGTAGACTAAAGTGATACTGCTATGTCACAAACTAGATAGGATATGGACTCCTTGGATCACTCTGTGGTGTTCTCCAGGCCTGTTGTGTGTGTCTGCTTGTCACTGACCATTTTCTAAGATGTTATCTTACAACAAACATTTTCCCCAAACCACCCATCCCACACACTGAAAGCCTGTAATTTTATTGCTGCTCATCAAGATAGGTTTCATCAGACGCCAGCCAAGCCTCAGGAGAAAACAGTCTGCCAAACTGAGAAATACAGTTGTAAAACAAAGCCAGTCCCAAAGGTACTGGATAGGATTAATAAATCTCAGGTACCATTAAACTGAGCTCATTTTTGTCACTCCTTTTGATCTTCAGAGAAACCAGATCTTTACTGCTATCATCCTCTCGCACTGTAAAGGAGCCCACACAAACTAAACAAATTTTAAAATACATTTCCAAACATTCACTTTCACTGGTCCAGTTCAAGAGCAGATAAAAATAACTGGACAGGAGCATACAAAAACAAAATGGGAAAGAAGTATGGATACAAAATACAAAAATACAAAAACAAAAAAGACCTGTATGGATAAAAACAAAATGGGAAAGAAGCTTCTGTAAGTGTTCAAAACTCTGCAATGCTTTTAAAAAAAATTAATAGCAAGCTAATTTAGAAAACTAGTAAAAAGACTTTGTATGAATAAATGGGCAGCTACACACTGTGATACTGTCAAATTTATCTCAGCATATGATAATGTGCCCCAGCATCACACATATGAGTTTCAATTTCACCTTAATAAATAAAATAATAAAGCAAAGCAAGTTGTAAAAAGAGCTGTAAAAACAAGTCAAGGAGAACTGTTACATCTTAAGTACTCCTGGGGACTCATTTGCATGCTTGGTGGTCCTGCCCTCAGGTCAAATATTTTTGGGAAAATGGATGAATGAATTTCTTCTACATCTCAGACGCCATACAGTTCTCATCACAGGTTGTTCCTATTTTAAGACAGGAAGCTGGTCAAGGATCATAGCCACACAGATGGAACAACAAATGACAAGGCACCATTATGGATGGCAGTGACAACCAATACCTCGAGGAACATTTACCCATGGCTTCGCCTTGCTGAAAACAGGAAGGAGCTAGCTTCTGAGATGGAAATCTAAGCAAACATGAAATGGAAACCATAGCACAACAGAACAAGCCCCAGTACACTGTTTCAAACCCAGTAGCGCTCATGGGAAACAGATATTTTAAAAAAAATGGACATGCCATCAACAAAATACATTTGTATACAGCTATTCATAAAATGTTACTGCACAGCTTGTCATTTCTGTAACTGCAAAAACTGATCCAAAAGGTGACGCAAGTTTTCGTTCTGTGCTATGGTGATCAGGACATAAATATGGAATATGCCAGGTCAAAGATGCTGTGAAGGAAAGGGACAGTCACAGAGGGCAAAATGAGTGCCCAGGTAGCAATTGGCACCTCCTCCCACTCTCTGCTGTCTGCTCATCCATCTACTGGGGAGACGGGATTTACCAGGAAATTGGTAGTTTCTATGCTGCCGTCACCCAGGGCTAGGAAGTCCACACAGAAGGAAACGGTAACAGAATATGACAGTCAGAGATGTGGCAAGTGAACTTCCTGAGTGAACAGAAACCAGGCAAGTAAAACAGTAAAAAAAATCTAAGAAGTTGATTAAAAGGCTGAGGAATCAGAACAATGAATAGAAAAAGGCGAGAGAGGTAAATCTGATCACTGATCACTTGGCAAAAGGAGAAAAAGCCTGGGGCAGGGTTTTTTGTTTTGGCAAAAGATGGCATGGAGGCTAAAAGGCAAGCAGAAATTAAACACAAACCCTGACACAACTAACTGGATACAATCCCTCCCCTATTTAGTTTAAAGCATTTAATCCTGCCCTTCCACCCATACAGAAGCATTATTACAGATGAGTAAAAATACAGTAAAAATCAAAACTATAAGCAATAATGCAATAAGTAGAACAATGAAGAGCAGCCAACAGAGTCAAGAGAAGGTACACTAATCAAAAGCAAGGTGCAGAGGCCTGTCTCATGGAGCCGCTGCGCGTTGCCCCGGCCGGCCCGCTGTAGCCAGCCGGGTGCTTGTGCACTTGGCGGCGGCTGATTGGCTGCCGCCTGTCTCTGGGCAAAAAAAAATGTCTCCGGGCAATGCAAAAAAAAAAGGGCACACAACTAGGACTCGGTGACGTGGCCAGGGTACTCTGGGCTGCCCAGAGAGGGATGCTTTGGGGCCAGCTGCTACCTCTGCTGAGCGAATTTTTGTTGTTCAACCCGCCTCCTCAGGTTCTTTTAGTGCATCTGGGCGAGAACAATCTCTGTCAGAGGACCTCGGTGTCCTTGAGGCTGCAGATCTTAGGTGATCTCGCTCTGATTAGGCGCTGGATCCCGGGGATTCTCATCCTCTGGTCCGCATGGCTGCCCAGGCGGGTGTCGCGGGGGGCTTTGAACATTAGCAGGGTCGACCTAGCCAGGAAGAAGCTGAACGCGTTCATGAGGCGTTTTATTTTTCAGACTGGCGGCATCTATGTCGCCCATCCCCAGATTGTATTTCAGGACCCGCGCCTGTTTCAAGGAGATGGGGTGCACCTCTCCGTGACGGGCGCTGACATTTTTCTATCGAATCTGCAGCAGGGTATCCGCTCCCTTTTGAGTAGTTGGGCGGAGGGGGTCATGCGCTAGGCAGACCCCCCCGTGTGGTAGGTGGCATGCAGGAGGGGTAGCCAGGGAGGGCTTAGTTGGCATACATCCTGAGGTAAGCAAGGTCAGGGGGCAAGCCAGGACCGCTCACGTGATGCTGTAACGGGTCGGTGAGGCAGGCTGGCAAACCCCCAGGCTGGACGGGCGATGATCGCCTTAAGGATTTTCCTTGGGGGGGTCACCGCTGTCCAGCTGCCTCGACCCCTTTGGGGGTTGGCAAGGAGAGGCAGCTTGATCGTGGACCAAGTGGGCCTGGAGCCAGGATGTCCCATGCCCGATTAGATCTTGGGGGAGGCAGACGGCTAGGTACCATTTTCCCCAACCTAGCCGCCTGCACGCCAAGGGGGGTGTTTTCAGTTAGAGCCCTGCTGCAGTTTTTTCCTGGTTGTTTGATTTTCAATAAACAGCCCATAATCCAAGCACCTGTCTGGCGTCTTCTTTGGGGGGGTCCTGGGGGTAAGATGAAACAAGTGAGACCTGTTCAAGGTACTAAAATATCCACAAGTACATTTTGATTATAGCATATATTCCAGCAGAGAATAAACTGGTTTCAGTTAAGAAGAAAATTCTTAAATCTACATGTACAGTATTTAGAAATGAGAGGAAAATTTCTTTTTCTGTCCTATGCATGCCTTCAAATAGATGCTGCCACAGAATACTATAGCCTCTCTTCAAATAAGCTAGATAAACAGTTGACCATAAATGCACAAAAGTTGAGTTCTGACTACCACAAAAGCACTACTTCTCTTAGCAACCAAACTACTGTTGTCAAATTCTGTAGACTTTGGCAACTTCTGTGTCATAAGAATAAATTGGAAGCATTGCTTGCAAGTTCTGTACCAAGACAGGAAAAGAGATTAGAAATGAAAATCTTTTGCAAACTTGATATTTATGCCAGACCCACCAAGTTGCATTACACATAAAATTAAAGCTCCTTTGTTAACCAACTTTGGGCATATTTTCTTGAGCTGTGCAAAGTTTTATTTTTTTCAACCTAACCAGGTTTCTTATAAACTCAAATCAATTTCCAAGGTTTCTGAAAAAGTTCAGACAAAACCTCACAATCTGTAATTTTTAGTTTCTTCCTGTATTGACATTTCACAGTGTAGCATATGTTTCCTTGTTCTACCGCAGTGGTTTTCAAAACTTCTTCCCCTCAATGAACCCTTTCCACTCAATTTGTCTGCCATAGAACCTTGGCATGGTTGATGTTGCCTATTTCCTAATGCAAAATATGGAATTTGGCAACTTGTAAATGCTCACTTTCTAACAGCGCAATCCTCCGGAGACTTCAGGTGGCAGAGCGAATGCTCTGCTGCCGGAAGCCGCTGCAAGGCACGTTCGTGAAGACTCGGGAGTAAGGGCCGCCGGCGCTAGGGCGGCAGCCCTTACTCCGGTGCCAGATCTCCCAAGCAGCCGCTGGAGGAAAGTAAGGGATTCCCCAGCGGCCGCATGGGCGGTCCGGGCGACGAGGGAGGGGGCCATCAGCTACGCCGGCCCGGGGTGGGGGGTGGGGATGGGGTCCGCCATGTCCCCGTCCCGCGTGGCCATTACATGGCCTCCTACGTCCGCCAGCTAAATAGCTGGCAGAAATCTGAGGCGGTTTAAAACAGGGGAAGGAGACAAACTGAGTAGACCTCCAGGCCGCTCCAGAGCGGCCTGGAACTAGGATAGGATTGGGCAGGCAGCCCTGGGCCGTCCCGCCAGATACTTAGGATTGGGCTGCCCAGTAACGCAAGCACTGAGGCCCTAGTCTGACCTGAGTTTAGAATAAACCAAGCTGATGTCAAATTTGGTGGGGGACAGCCTAATTTGCCAACCCCAATTCTGCATAGAATTAGAGGACAGGGTTCGCCCATCACTATTTGGCACACAGGAGAGCATTCTAGGACACCTTCCATGGTGTCTTTTCAGTTTATTAAGAACATCAGTGAGGCCTGTTGGACTTAACTGGTGTGCCCTAGGAAAACAACAGCACACTTGTTCAACTGTATTGCAGAAAAGGATCAGTAACAGCACAAAATCTTTCCTATGGAGAAATGAAATAATCCGTGGGAATGCACTTTGCTTAACTATTATGCTTTGGCATTTATTCCTCTCCCACAATTAAAACAACAATTTAAAAAGTTGTTTCATACTGAATTACATCATTGGTCCATCTGACTCAGTTCTGTCTACACTGACTCGCAAGAGTTTCAGACAGGGGTCTCTCTCTACTTGGACATGCCTGGGACTTAACCTGAAACCTTCTGCACACAAAGCACAAGCTGAAATGCAACACTGAGCTGAAACCTCTCCACATAATCATTTTATAGTTAGTTTCATTTTAGAACAAAAACATAAAATCTATTTAAGACAATAACTAGAGCAACATTACATGACTAACTTGGAAAGTTGTATCTAGGCTCAAACGCTTACGGAAAACTCAGTCATAGCAAATACACTCCAGCTAAGGTTACTTTGAACCAGACAAGAAATATCATTTATACAAACTCCTTAAAAAAAACCTGTAAGATGACCCTTTGGAAAATTAGGGCTTACAGTCTGAGAAAACAAGCTATTATTATTTGTTTTGGGTCAAACTTGAATAGTGGAAACGGATTTAATTTCAGATTAGACACATTTCAATTGACAAATTACAAAAGTCTTCAGCACATCAGCAGCTAAACAAACTCTGCCAGGCAGGCATCTTTTATGAATAATTCACAGCAGCTTTGGAATTGCTTTCACAGTGCAATAGGACATTTCTTTTCATAAATCCTGAAGGATGATCTTCAGTATTCAACCATTAACTTGGCAAAACACAAATAAATTAATTAGATTGAGCCTTGGCACGTATGACTGCCTTACACTTTTCTGCTCTGAAAATATAACCAAGTTCATGAGGTAAAATTGTTTTCCACATCTACTCATTTCACGTTGAATCTTTTCATTCAAGCAACCAAATGCTACCTTTATAGATACTGATGGGAACAATAATCTGAAAAGTTTTTTTTTCTTTTCAGTTTATAATGTTCCCAGTTGTGTTCTGATCAGTGCATGTTGTTTCAGCTTTCTTCACCTCCACTTTAAAGCTTTAGCTAGTCATCAGAATTGGCACAGCTACAGCGCAATCCAACGCAAGTATCCGGCGGATGGCCCAGGGCCACCCACCAGATCCTATGCCCGTTCCAGGCCCAGAGGTCTACTCGGGGAAAGGGGATGTTCGTCCCCTTCCTCTGGTGTAAACAGGCCTCCTCGGATTTCTGCCAGCTAAATAGCATGTAATGGCCGAGCCGGTCTGGTGGAAGACAGGGATATGGAGGATGCTATCCCACCCACCCCCCGCGGCCGGCTCAGCCAATGGCCCCCCTCCCTCACTGCCCGGACCGCCCATGCAGACACTAGGGGATCTCTTACCTTCCTCCGGCGGCCACATGGGTGTCCCAGCAGCAGACTGAGGGTGGCCGGCCTTGGGTCGGCCGCTTTTACTCCTGAGTTGTCGCGAACGTGCCTTACGGCAAATTTGTAACAGCTTCCAGCGGAGCACTCCTTCCGCCGCCGGTTATTTGCGCAGGATTGCATTCTTAATGTTCACCACCACTGCATAGTCCAGATAACCTTTTCATCTTTCTGAAACAACTTCCATCCCAATTACTTTTGAGCACATGAAAAAAGGAGTTATCCTTTGTGTTCCTGCTGCAATTCCATTTCATTGAGGGGGGGGCATTTTCAGAGGAAGGAGGTGCGTATGGGGTGGGGAGATAAAGCCATCCCCCTCATGGGTCACCATCCAGTGTTTTCCCCAGCAAGAACTGAAAATGGCTTATGTAATGAGGTTATGGGGAAGGAAGAGAGATGCCATTTTCAGTGAGGGGAAGACAGATAACATGGCATTTTCAAGTACTGAAAAAAGTAATACGTTGTGATAAATGCTGCTACAATCTCCCATTAAAAACTAATTAAAAATTGGCAGTTTTTTTCAAAAAATAACAAAAAAAACATGAATGTTTCTAAATAATTTCAAGAATGTAAACTGAGTTATTTGTGATAGAAAAAAGTTGCAAATATTTGGGGAGGGGGGCTCACAATCCTGGTACAATTTTAAACCTCTGTATCTTCCTCATTTCTCAACAGATCTCCAAGACATTGGGAAGGGTGGTAGAGTGTGTGACTTAGGGCCCAATCCTACCCTACTTTCCGATGCAACCATGCCAATGGGGTGTGTGCTGCAACCTGCGGTGCGGGGGCAGTCATGGAGGCCTCATCATGTTTATTACCTTAACTCGGGGCAGCATTGTGGCTGCATCGGCACTAGAAAGTTGAATAGGACTGGACCCTTAATTACTCTGTTCCAAATTTCAGAAGAATTGAATGAGGGAGTTCAGATTTTATGGCCAGTGTTCAGTGCTTATAAGGGTAGAAGACTGTTTTTTTCACTTCACCTTAATACAGGCAACTCCTGTGCAGGTACACTACAGACATACGTCTATGCAGAAATCTCAACAAGGTACCTACATGGCAATAGTTACATAAAGTGAAACTGACAAGGTGGCAACACCTGTATTGGCAACAGACTCATAAGCAGCTTGCACTGTAGTAGAAATTATAGATCTGTTTCATTGTAGACTACAAGCCTGCCACTTTCTTACATTGGCAGCCCAATCCTATCCAAGTTTTCAGCACTGGTGCAGCCATGCCAATGGGATGTGTGCTGCATCCTGTGGAGGGGGGCAGTCACGGAGGCGTCCTCAAGGTAAGGGAATGGTTGTTCCCTTACTTCGGGGATGCATTGTGGCTGAACTGGTGCTGGAATGTTGGATAGAATTGGGCCCTAGGAGAAATAAATTAACAGCTTTTTTTTTTTTTTGCTTCCACGGACAAGAGCATAAGAGAAGATTCCTTTAAGATTCAACAGTCAGAACCAATACAGACCAATGAAGATTGTTGCTGCTTATGAAGAATCATTCTGAAGAAACTTGGATACAGGATAGGGATGCTATAAGAACAGCCCTTTCATGCAATGCTTCTAAATGCAGCAGAATGCTTCCAAGGCACTTGGAAGAACTGACAGATTACATTTAATAATCTCAGAATTCATGGCAGGTTGTGGAATAATACAATAGCAGACATACTGCAAATGCAAAAGCATTGTAATTGTAATTGTTTTCCCAAATACTAAATATTTCTTGGCTAAAAGAACTAAAAATATTTCTTCACTGAACTCATAGGGAAAGCATCTGGAATTGAGGTGCCTGTCATCTGGGCTCTCAATCATCTTTATTTTACATGGCTAACCATACTTGAATTTATTTCTCCTTCAAAAGTAGGCTAATTTAATGTGTGAGAGGCTTGCCACATAAATGTGTGTGAGGCAGCATAAAGAATAACCAGTCAAGAGTATTACCAGTATTAGTCAAAAGTATCATCGGATATTGCCAATGATTAAAACTGAGATGATGAGCTTTTAACTTGGAACGATACAAAAAACACTTTGTACTGAATATCTGTATATTCTCCTTGTAACACACAAAAGAGGACCATGGCAATGTGCTAATAGTGTGTAGAAGATTCATTGACCCAACCAGGTGGTTCTGCTCCTAGCCATGTTATCAGCAAGCTGTAATTGTTTAGTGCTATTCTCCTTTAATCTACCTTCTGCCCTTATCAGGCCAACTGAATGCTGTTAAACTGGAAGCAAAGGGGGAAAACTGGAAGCAAAGGGGGTTACTCATTTTATTTATGTTATTTTACAACAATTTAGGATTGTTGTATCCCAGTATTGTATTGTGGTAAAGTATATCAAGGCAGGTTGTACTCATTACAGACCAACAGCACGATGCAAACTCCTGCACAAAGCCTTCATCCCCATTATCGGAAATATCCCAATTACAAATGCAACTAGCATATTTGCATAATATTTTGTATGTACGTTTTGTTTGTGTGTGATTAGAGAATCAAATTTCATTCTTTGAAAGAATACTGTTTACTGTATTGTAATTACTGTACTGTATTACTGTAATTAAAATAACTGATTGAGTTGTTATGAATTAGTGGAGTGATAAGCTAGTTTGCTCTTTGTGTATTATACATAATTTTGTATAATATATTTTTAAAATCCCACCAGCTGGTGGGCATCAAGCTAACATTGCCACAGGGATGTGCTACAGCTGAATAGGACTGAATGGAAGATGAGGAGGAGGCAGCACAGGTGTAAGAAACAAAGAATGGAGAGGAGCGAAACAAGGACCAAGGGAAAGGTCAGTGGGGCAAAAGCTATCTGGGAAATTAGAGCTAGTACACACACACACACACACACACACACACACACACACACACACACACACACACACACACATTCACTCAACTACAAGTAATCTTTATCAACATATTTCCATATCCATTCTCAATACTTCATTTCTATAAATAGCCAATCCCTCACCCAAAGTGAAGACAAACATTCCAAATGTGGTGGAGGTGGTTTAAACAAACATTCGCTGTCCTAAAAACAAACGTTTTGGAATAAGACGATGATGAACAACAACAAAGTTCTCTCCTCAGATGTGAAGAAGGGGTTTGTCTCCACCCGGGTTCTCCTCCTACAGGGCAGCATGGAGTCAGACTTCACTCCCAGCCAACCGTCTATTTCCCTCTTACTAAACAGAGCACAGGTGCAAAAGAAGTCTCCCCCATGGCCAAATCTGCTTCATAACTGGGCACAGCTGACAAACCAGCCAAAGCTGAGCAAATGCACTCCTGGTCACAATGGACACCTGATTCTCCAGGGTCGAAGTCAGATCTAGAAGTACTCCCAATCTGCATCCTTCGGGTAACACAACCCCATGGAGGGCAGACTGTACTCTCAAGTCTGAACCAGCCATCCTACTGATCAACAGCACCTCTGTTTGGCCTGGATTTGGTTTAGTTTATTAATGCACAGCCAATCCTTCACCTCAGCTAGACACCAGTTCAGAACATTCACTGCCTCCATAGTCTCAGATGGAAAAGAGAGAAAGAGAGAGAGAGCGCGAGCTGGGTGTCATCCTCATACTGATCTCACTGTACTCCAAATCCCCAGCCAACCTCTTCCAGTGATGTCATACAGATGCTGAACAACATGGAAGATGGACAAAAATCTTTTGTGGGACCTCAGAGGCCAAAGAACTGAGCAGCAGTTTCCCCCAACCTACCTTCTGTAACCTACCTAACACATATGAGTGGAACCACCAAATATTTCACATATTTGAAAGAGGAAAAATATAAGATTTCAGTAACATAGTAAAACTACTTTTGCCTTCTTGAGTAGAAACAATTGGGAAGAAAGTTCTTTTGAAAAGGACAGTCCTCCATCTCTCTTTGTTTATTCCAGAGGCTTATAACAGAGATTCTCCAAATGTGGGTAGTGACTATTTGCAATATGAGGAACTCATGTCAATTTATTTATTATTGGGGGGCGGGGGGATTTGCAATAACATAACATTTGAGAATCTTAGGCTGATGAGATGGCCACTCTTTTTCTTTTCAGCTTGAGGACAATGCAAAGAGCAGCAGCAATTGTAGCTTCTTCCCTAAGGCCCAATTTCAATATGCTGCTGCAGCTGGCCTCACATTTAACTGGGCCCTTAGCTGCTATGCCTGCAGCATTAGCACATCAACATGATACTCATGTGGTCCACAGACGTATGGCATGCCTATATGCACAGGCAATAAAGCACAATTTAAACAAGGTGCTAGCCACATGGGTAAGCAGTGTTTCTCCTTTACACATGTAACATCACATCTAAATCAACTGGCAGTACAGAAGAGAATACTTTACTGAGGATTTCATTTTACGCATCTGATGAAGTAGACTGTAGTCCATGAAAGCATGTGCTGAAATAAATGGGTTAGTCTTTAGGGCGCTACAAGGCTCTTGGTAGTTTTTACTGCTGAAGTAAACCACTGCTCCGGGGGGGGGGGGGGTTTGCCAGGTGCAAACAAAATGCAGGACAGTGTTCTATAGATATGTGCTGACTCATTTCCCAATGGCCCTCACCAAGCTTGATGGGGAAAAATAAAAAGGCTATAAAATAATCTGGAACACAGTTGAAAAGGAGCAAAACCTGCCCCTCATCCTTAGACACGCAGATTACTGATTTGTCCCATTAGTATCCCCAAGTACACAACATCACTTTTTTTTCCTCATATGAGTAGGGAAAAGCAAAAGAGACAGTACTGCTGGGCCCTCTACTGACAGGTGTTCCAGAAGCAGCAGCAAGATAATCAGAAATGAATTGCCTCCCTCTTGCCTGTCCTGAAGGCAGCTCCAGGACCCAGACACTAGATATTCAGTGCTCTGACTGGCCATGCTCAGCATGTGAAGAGACAGAAAACATGAAACTGTTGTCACCTACTTGTTATCTTGCCATATATTTATTGGACTACAGTTGATAAAAGTTGCTCTGGAAGCTCCCATCCTGGATTATTTTCTTCACTTTGAGAACACCCCCAAAAGTTAGACTTTTAAAATTCAATGCTTGGCAACTTGCAGTGGCGGGGATTAACAAGATGCACCTTTCATTTGCTTTTTGGATAGGAGTTCTTAACATACTACAGGTTTTACCACTTGTCTGCCTCATACACAAATAAAGCTTTACTGCACCAATAGCACTTGCAAATGTTTTCGAGAACAAAGGATTGCTGATGGATTTCATTCAATGAGGATGACATTAACTTTCAACAAAAGGAAGGCCAAGAATGAACTTGGATTCCTTGACTTGATTAAAAGCCCTTAATTACACAATTATTGCTTGTTAGAACAAGTCTCCTATACAGCTTTTGTCATCAGCTGACAATCAGTTGTGTCCACCTGAAAATTAGGATGCACTAGTTGTAATACAAGAGAGAGCACCACATGACTCTGTTCTTTGTTTCGGTGCAATATCTACTAGGTTAAATGAAAGGCATAGAGCTGTCCAAGTAGCAAGTTCTCCTTCTAGGATTGTTTTGCTGCATGAGCCTCTTTTGGGGGCAGACTGGATTAAAAAGTAATGTATTGAAACAGCAACAAGAGGCATAAAGCAAGTGAACTTTAAGAGCTATGACCATTAAAAAAATGCATTGCCAACATTGAAATATGTTGGGCCACCACTTTGTTTTAGGAGAACCCCAATGGAGGGGGGGGTGGAATTGAGAATAACTGACAGGCTCCCTGCTTTATCCACATAACTAGTCAACATTATTTAATCCAATATACATGTCTAAAGCACTCACAAAAGAAGGTGTTAACTGAATCATCTTATCTGTGGCCAAACTTTTAAATCATTTCTTTATGTAATTACACCACTGCCATGTCTGCTACATCAGCCATTCAGCTATGTTTTATCTCTGTACTTCCATCATCCTATCCCAATGAGAATATTTAGCAAAAACGCCTTTTAATCCTGTTCTGTTTACAAAAGCTGTGCACAATCAGATTTCACAGGAAATGCGCATAAAGGATCCTATCCTACAGCAATAAAAATTTGCTAAAAAAGCAACACCTCTATAGCTGAAAAACTGTAGCAACTGCAGTACTGAATTGGCTCCAGATAGAATAATTCATGCAGTTCCAACAGGATGAAAGATCCTACTCTAGAATTTTACAAAGGAACCAGGAATTGGCATTTGACCAGATTTAGAAGGCCTTATTGGAGTTCTAAGAGGCACAACTTAATAATAAAAATAAAAAGGCACACACACATATACACCATGGACATGCAGTGAGGAGAGGAAGAACGCCCCTGTCGTAGTCCACGAAAAATAGGCGCAGCCCCCCCCCCCCGTGATTGTGCGCATCTCTGTGGCTGTGGCAGCAGTGGACACCGAGAGAGAGATGTAAAAGGGAGGGCAGAACAGAATCCAGCAGCAGCCCAAAAGTCAAAGGCCAGGGCACCAAACAAGCATCTTCTAGCACTACCTTCTGGGATCTGTCAACCAAAGAGGAGTAGAACCACCAGAACGCGATAGCCCTAAGCCCCAACTTGGCCAACCACCCCTGAAGAACACCATGGTTGATAGTGTCGGAAGTTGCTGAGAACAGGGACAAAGTGCGGTCCAGAATTTGGCAGCAATCATCCACCAAGGCTGAAAAGAATCCAAAATAACAGGAGCAACAGATTCTGCGGGGACATCGATGGATACCCTCAATAAGAAGTCCAACTTTCTACTAAGTGCCTGGCAAATTTGTCACAGCAAGCAACAAAATAATCCTCCTCATTCCCTTGGGGAACTAGATGTAGCAAGCCCTGAACACAAAAAAATCTGAGGAGGACAATTCTCCACAGATGTGATAGTGACAGAGAAAAAAATCCTTCTTCACTGACATCACTGCCATGGAACAGGCTCTAATACAGGCTCTAACCTGCATTCAGTTGGACTCATTGTGATCTTTCACAGCTGGCACTTAAGGCGTTTGCCAAGTCATTTCATTGCACACAGCTCCTTGGTTAACCAAGAGGTCACCATAGCACTACAACAAGGCAGAGGGCAGCTCAGGAGCAATCTGATACACAGCTCAGGCTATTTTGCTGTTCCAAATGGTTGACTAGAGCTCTGAATGAGTCGCCGGACCAGGCAATGAGAAAATCCCCCAGAGCCTTTAAGAATTCTTCTAGATCCAAGCTTCCAGGTGCAGACTATACAATTCAGTCCTTCACCTCTGCAAAGATGAGGGGCTGCAATTTGCCTATACCCTACCGGGAAGTGATCTGTCCATGACAAAAGAATGATCATAAAATCCTCCATATCTAGATCACCACTCACTTGCCCAGAGTAAACACCAAATCCAACGTGTGCCCCACAACATGTGTTTGAGGCAGAAATCAACTGAGACAGGCCCATGGTTGCCCTGACAGCCATAAGAACATAAGAAGAGCCCTGCTGGATCAGGCCAAAGGCCCATCTAGTCCAGCTTCCTGTATCACACAGTGGCCCACCAGATGCCTCAGGGAGCACACAGCCAACAAGATAACCTGTTTCCTGCTGCCACTCCCCTGCACCGGGCACAGAGAAAACCTACTTCTAAAACCAGGAGGTTGCTTATGGCTTGTAACCTGTGATGGTCTTTTCCTCCATGAATCTGTCCAAACCCCTTTTAAAGGCATCTAGGCCAGGTGCCATCACCACATCCTGTGGCAAGGAGTTCCACAGATGAATTACACGCTGGGTAAAGAAATATTTTATCCGTTCTAACTCTCCCTCCACTCAATTTTAGTGCATGTCCCCTGGTTCTGGTGTTGAGGGAGAAGAATTTCCCTCTATCCACTCTGTCCATCCCATGCATAATTTTATACGTCTCAATCATGTCCCCCCTCAGGCGCCTTTTTTCTAGACTGAAAGGCCCCAAACGCTGTAGCCTTTCCTCATAAGGGAGGTGCTCCAGCCCACGAATCATTCTGGTCTCTCTTTTCCATGAAATCCAGAGCTGCACCTATCATGGGGCCCTGGCATGAACAGTGAAATTCCCCCCAAAACTAACAAAGGCACTCCAATGCCAGGCCCAAGATAATCCTGGTCAGCTCAAGCAGGGAGACAGCTGGGCAACAAGGCAGGTGGTACACCAACAGAATCCAAATCCTGCCCTGCCAGTTCAGCGTAACATGGAGGCACTCAAACCCAATGAACCGCTGGACAGGGAACCTGGTAAAGGGAATCACCTCACCTCATGATATACTTTTACAATCTTCACCTCCCTGCTCATACAGCAATGACTGCTACAGCACCCAGAAGCCTGCTGGACAAAACTGAGAGAGACCAACCCCTCCACCTCATCTAGCCAGGTGTCTGTACTGCATGCCAAGTCAGCATGATCAAATTCTGCATCAGGCTGATTTTATTATTCACTGAACTGGCATATATGCCTGCTAATGTTGGACTTAGGACCATGTACCCAAACTAGCATGGATGGGGGGTCCTGGTTTATTTCCCTCCTGGCCTCCTGCTATATTTATTTCTGTTGTCATTTAAAAGCTATTGCTGTTAAATATTTGTTTTACTGCTATTTACATACATTTCAGTTAAATCTTTAGTATGGCATTACTGGTCACAGGGAAACCTGTAGCGGCCTGAAAACTGTCACAACTCAAGCAAGTTTCCCCTCCTCCAATTCAATCCCAAAGGCATATTTGGCTGAAGACTGTGACTTGTGCTCCTTATGTTACAAGTTCTTGGGCACACACATATACCAACCTTTGTAAAGGAAACTATGCAAACATATGATAATGAGTTGCTATTCAAGGACAGGCAAGTTTGCCTGCCATGAAAAACAGGAAAGGAAAGTGATCACATATGTTAAACACTGGAAGCAGACTGGACGGTTTTCAAGGGAAGTGCCCCTGTCAACTGTAAAATCAATGTTTACTTATTCTACAAAAGCGCTCGCTCTCTTTCTCTCTCTCTCTCTCTCTCTCTCTCTCTCTCTCTCTCTCTCTCTCTCTCTCTCTCTGATTTTAGACTAACTCCTTCATTCAAAAATCACACTCAAAAATCACAAAATCATGCAGCAACTAGATTTTCTTAACTCAATGTGCAACATTCAGTGGTGGGACCTGTCTGCCTGCCCTCTCTGTCATCGTCCATGCTGCCACCAAATCCAGAAAAGGGTGGACGACGAGAGGAAGAATGAGTTATCAGGGGAGTCATGTGCACACACAGGGCTCCACACTTGTTGGTGCCCCAGGTCCTGGTAGATCTTGGTGCCTGTTCCTCATGCTCCTTTCAGAGGTCCATAGGAAAAAGGACCCCCCCCCCCTCCACAATAATAGTTCTTTCTGTCTGTGAACCATCCATACCACACATTCCATACTGGATCTTCTGCTTAAAGTAGCGAGGGACTGAAAGCTCTTGATGAACCACCAGATTCCTATCCAATGATTCTACAAGTGGAATCGCACCATTCTATAAAACTGCCCCTTGAACAATATAAGCAAAGAGCCCTGAATAGGAAATTGAAAAAGCTACAGAATGTCCCCTTCATTAAAGAGATTATAATCCATGTCTTATACTTAACGTCAACTTCAGGTCAAGCAAATAATTAAGATGATACTGGGCCAAGTATGTTTGAGAGAGTAACTGCTGGATCCCCCTGGAAGTCACTTCCATTAATACAATTTCCAGAGGGATCTGCAGGCAGACGCACACAGGAAAGGAAGGAGGCAGAAGGCAAATGCCTTACCATTATGAATTGCAATAATTTAATGAAGTGCCAAGCCATAAACAATGGACTGGAAGTGGAGAAAGGTGCAACAATAGTGTACAATCATCCTGCACCTGAAGGGGGCAATACAGCTAGTAAACTAGCCAGACTGGGCATGAGGATTTCTCCTCTTACTTTTCAGTGAAGCTCTCTTTGGTGTGCTGATTGCTAATCTCAGGCTATGTTCTGCATCTTTTTTAGATTGTGAGCCCTTTTCGGACAGGGAGCCATTTAATCATTTGATTTTGTCTGTAAACCGTTTTGTGAACGTTTTGTTGAAAAGCGGTATATAAATACTGTTAATATTATTATTATTATCCTTCCTTCCTTCTTCTTCCCAGAATCCCCTTTCCAGCTAGATAGCAAACACTCATGACCTCTCCCCCTCCCCCTTACAAGTATGGAGTTTTCATAAAGTGTTTCCTTTTCTTTATAACCACATTCCTTGAAGTGATCCCAAATCCTGCTGTGTAAACCAGCTATGCTAATGCAATATAGCTACTGAGGCTCTACAGAGAATGGAATCTATGGGCATATTGACAGGCGCCAGGTGTAGACGCAACACTGCCCAATTGTCTAACCACAGTTCACAAGGCCCTCGTGTACTCTTCCACGCTCACATATTATTCCCCCCCCCCTTTTTCAGGTTTAGAGCAATTTACGATTAGCATTACGTCAGCACTGCTGTTAATGTAATGTAACCACAGTTAGAATGGGCTTGCAAATAGCAATAAGGCGGAACCAACTCAAAAGTCATTACTGCAGGCAGCTGCACTTTTAAAGTTTGATTAAAATTTCAAATGCCACCACTTCTAAAACTGAAATTATTCCAAGTGTGGGCAAAATAAACACTAGAAATGCTGTTCTCTCTTTCTAGCAATGTTAGACCTGTAACTTATTCCCAGTTAATTGCTGGATAACACATTTGTTAGCTTTCAAACAGTACAGTTTGAATTTACTTTGTCACTGTTTTTTCTGTAACTGAAACATACACTAATAATTCATAGATCAGTCTTCATCTTAGTTACACCCACACATCTCAAAACACAAGACAAGACAATGAAAACAAAGATGCTTTCCATAACATCACTGAGCAATGAGACAAAATCCATACTTGAAATGTTAAATCTTTGTCCATAAAAAACACCATGACCATCATATGGAATTCAAAACAGTAGGCAACTGAAATCAAACTGATCAGAAACACCCACATTAGCTACTTGATTTATTTCAAAATAGAAGCACAATGAGAAACATAATGGAAAATTACTTGAGAGCTTTGAAAGGGAAGATTTTAACTTTTGCAAGGTTTTCTGACCATACAACTTACCTAAGTGCTTTTAATATCAGTATGTGATTAATGGCAAGACATGGGATGTGCTCAACAATGTTCAATAAAGTAAAAATACAATAGACTTGTTCAGATGATCCAGCAAATTATGTTTTTTTGGAGCATGAATGTGACCTGTACGAGTGCTGAGTTTCCCTTGCTTAGCTTCCATGCTTGGCTATGAGGCAAGAATCTTGTTTTGTTAAGTTACTGCTTAACTTGATATGGCTTGATCCTGGTTTTGTAACCAGGTTTGAAAGTCGCAATTAAACCATAGCTCCTGAACTACCATGACAAGCAAAACTGCGATTCAAAGAAACCAGGATTCCTGCATCATAGTTCTGCACCAGAGGTGGGGCGGGGGGGTGGAGCCGGAGACCACTTTATTTATTTATTTATTTATTTATTTATTTATTTATTTATTTTATAGAGTTTATACCCCGCCTTTCTCCCACAGGGGCAACCAAGGCGGCTTACAATAAAAACATTAAAATACATATATACATTTAAAATCAAGAATTAAAACAATTTAAACAAACAGCCCCAGTGGGTCATCCACATTTACATTTGTTAAAAGCCATTTGTTAAAAAGCCAGCCCGCCATGTCAGACATCAAATGCTGATCTAAATAAAAACGTCTTAAGGCCCCACCGAAAGGTCTGTAAGGAGGGAGCCGTTCTCAATTCCAGGGGGAGGGAATTCCACAATTGGGGTGCCACTGCCAAGAAGGTCCTATTCCACGCCACCATCCCCCTCACCTCCGTCAGTGGCGGCATGGTTAACAGGCCCCCCCTGATGACCTCAGAGTACGGGTCGGATTATAAGGAAGGAGGCGGTCCCACAAGTACCCTGGACCCGAGCTGTTAAGGGCTTTAAAAGTCAAAACTAGCACTTTGAATTGTGCCCGGAAACGAACTGGCAGCCAGTGTAGCCACTGAAGCAACGGTCCGACTGAGTCGAACCGACAGGCCCCGGCAACCACCCGGGCCGCCGCATTCTGAACTAGTTGCAGTTTCCGAACAGTCTTCAAAGGCAGCCCCACGTAGAGCGCATTGCAGTAATCTAGTCTAGATGTCACTAGGGCATGGGTCACTGTGGCCAGGTCTGCACGATCCAAGTACGGTCGCAGCTGGCGCACCAGCCGAAGCTGAGCAAAAGCCCCCCTGGCCACAGCCGCCACCTGGGAATCCAGGAGCAGCTGCGCATCCAGGAGAACCCCCAAGCTGCGGACCTGCTCCTTCAGAGGGAGTACAACTCCATTCAGAGCAGGACGATGATCCAGTACCTGAGACGTAGACTTCTGGACCGGAAGAACCTCTGTCTTATCAGGATTTAATTTCAGCTTATTTGCCCCCATCCAGCTCCCAACTGCCTCCAGACAACGATTCAGGACATCGACCGCCCCCTTGGAGTCGGGTGGAAAGGAGAGAAAGAGCTGGGTGTCATCAGCATACTGATGACTCCCCTACCCCAAACCCCCGGATGACCTCTCCCAGCAGCTTCATATAGATATTAAACAGCATGGGGGATAGAATTGACCCTTGTGGCACCCCACACCTCAAGGGCAAGGGTGCCGAACAAGCATCCCCCAGCACCACCTTCTGGGATCTATCAGCCAGGAAGGAGCGGAACCACCTCAGAACGGTGCCTCCAAGCCCCAACCCAGCCAACCGACCCAGAAGGACACCATGGTCAATGGTGTCAAAAGCCACCGAGAGGTCCAGCAGGACCAACAGGGATGTACTCCCCCTGTCCAGTCCCCGGCGCAGGTCATCCACCAAGGCGACCAAGGCCGTCTCTGTCCCAAATCCCAGCCTGAAGCCAGACTGGAATGGATCCAGATAATCAGCTTCCTCCAAGACCCTCTGGAGCTGAGACGCCACTACCCGCTCGATCACCTTGCCCAGAAACGGGATATTTGAGATGGGATATTAATAGTCAGCATCACTGGTAGTAGCTTGGTGCAAGCCCAACCATTTTCCTTGGGGTAACTGCATATAATAGGTTTTTAAAGATCTTTTTATCCATAGCCCATTTGTATTACCATTATAATATGAATGTATTACATTCATATTAATAGTAACCCTACAAATATGTTCATTACTTTAATTGTAGACTGAACAAGGCTGAATTCAATTGAAAACTCCAAGATTTCAGAACACCTGCATGCTTCACGGAAACATGACTCCTTTGTTTACACCACTGATCACAAATACAGAAGGCATCCGGAAACCCTGGCCTAGCCACAGGTGTTTAAAGATACAGAAAATGTTTACTGTGTTTTGGGAGTACGACGACCAACCACATCTTGCCTGGCCGCCTCGATCACCAGACGTAACGCTGTGTGATTTCTTCTTCTGGGGCTACGTTAAGGACCAGGTGTTTGTGCCACCCCTGCCCCGAGATTTAATGGAATTGAAACAGCACATTACCACAGCTATCACTCAGGTAGACCAGGCAACACTGGTGCGAGCGTGAGTCAAACTGGATTACAGGATAGACATTTGCCGTGTCACGAAGGCGGACACATCCAACATTTGTAAGGTCAGCAAAAAACTCTAAACGTTTCTCTTTCTATTACCATTAACTATGTTACCCTATCCTTTCTGTCACAATGTAGTGGTACACAAAAATCCCGGAGACCATTATGACTCACCCTGTATACTATGTGTAATACCAGGATCCTGCAGGGCAAAGTAGACTCAAGCTGCTACTAGCATCACCCTGTGAGGACGTAGGAGGGGCCAATGCAAACATTATTGCAAGTGTCTCATATTCCCTTTTGATCTGCTAAAGTGATGATGACTTGGCTTGTACCCACCATATTCACACAGTGAACATTTCTTCTGAGCATATCCCCTATGTGGCACAGAACTTTATATTTATGCACTCTGCAGGATGTGGTAAGTCTCAGATTTCACCGCACTGGGTACCTTTGAAATATCTCTTTGCCACATGAAAATGACACATCAAAGTTATATTAAAAATGACCATGGTACTCTATCATAAAAGTTCCAGCAAGATAGTCAAAATATACATTCCTGGGAAAAGCGATAACATTATAGTTATTAAGGTTGTTATTTCTAGTAAATGAGAATGAGTCTTAAGAGTCAATGTGGATATTACAAAACAGAAGAGAGAACAAAGATACGTGACAAGCTCACGCTTCTAAGCTCCTCACGTCTTTGTAATGTGTGAATCATCCCTTAGATAAATGATCTGTTAGTGCAGCATTAGGTATCACATCCTTTCCCAAAATGGACTAGATGCGATACTTAGATTAGCAATTTGACTCATTCATATTTCTTTGCAACCTTTGGCTCTGTGTGCTGAGCCCACACATGCAACTTTCCCCTGAAACTGAACTAAGGAGGGACAGAAAACAAGATACCAAGAAAGAAGAGTCTTGTTCCAAAGTATGAATTGTTCGAAGTTCAACAGTGCACACAGAAGAGCACAAGCAGCAACTGAAGTAACATCATGCATTTTACGAGAGACAGTGGATATGTCCTTAGAAATAAGAACAAGCTGTTGGATGGTTTCAGTAATAAAAGGTGAAAACAACAAGCCATGCCCATATCCGTTGCACTTACTCATCTCTGGAGCCACAAATGCCCAAAACAACTTGGAATATATTCTGTGTGTTTATTTCAATACTATGATTTATTGGAATTGCGCTCAGCGTCCTTCTCATATCCTGTGCTTATTTTTAGAATAGGAAAAGCAGCAGCAACCTGCAAGCAATACAGGAATAGCATCAATATTCCTATCCGGTATACTGCCTTCTTGATGTGTTATAGAATCCACATTACTGACGTCTTCAAGAAAATACGTATATCATGGCAACCAGCTCTAGGGGGGGCTTCATCCTTTCAAGTTAGTGTAACCTCTGATCTTAATCAGATGCTGTACAAATGAACATGAAACTATGAGTAAACTTTTCTCTTTCTTTTTGCAACTTCAATCAGCGTGTGCCTCGTGTTTTTATCTAGCTAAGTAGCACAGCAAGTCTGCCTGGGTGGGGGAGGAACTCGGAGGTTAAGATACCTCAAACGGGTATACCTCAAACCAGCGGGTGGCGCAGTGGGTTAAACCACTGAACCATGAGCTGTTGATCGAAAGGTCGGCAGTTCAAATCTGCGACGGGGTGAGCTCTCGTTGCTTGACCAGCTCCTGCCAACCTAGCAGTTCCAAAGCATGTCAATGCGAGTAGATAAATAGGTACCGCTTGCGGGAAGGTAAACAGCGCTCCGTGTTCCAGCCGCATGCTACACGCTGTGGCAAGGAGAGTCATGCCGGCCACATGACCACGGAGGCGTCTTCAGACAACGCTGGCTCTTCGGCTTTGAAATGGGGATGAGCACCACACCCTAGAGTCGGACACAACTGGACTTAATTGTCAGGGGTCACCTTTACCTTTTTTTTATACTGCCTTCTTGATGTGTTATAGAATCCACATTACCGACGTCTTCAAGAAAATATGTACATCATGGCAACCAATTCAAGCAAGGCACCAATAGTACCAATTCTCTGCTATATTTACTAATGTAAAAACAACAAAACTTTTATTTGCTACGAAAGGTTTCATGGCCCGCAGTAAGACACTGGAGAACAAAACTTTTGTTTTTACAGGCATATCAGCATGGGTCTTTTTTTCTAAAAGTCAACTGCTTATGATGAAAACAAGACTGACCCTTGTAAGTGGGCAAAGAGAAGCCTTTTAAGGGGTGGTGGTTTTTTTTTATATTTAGCAAGGGGATAGCAATTGTCACCCCAGTACAGCATCTTTTCCAATGTCTGTTTGCTGGTAAATGGCTGAATTAAGGCTGAATGTCCTTTTGAGACAGGGGAACATTGTTTCCTTTTTTTTTTTCTATGTAAACTGCTTTGTGACCTTTTTGTTGAAAAGCAGACGACATCACCACCACCACCACCACCAATTGGCCCTTTCCTCATGACTCAGAGTACATTTCCACACCATACGTTTTGGGGAGGAGCAACTTTCTCTGTGTTTACCATTTTTCACTAAAAAGGAAAACTATGAACAGACAAGCTATCCATCAGGCAGCTTTATATTATGTACTTCACACTACTCCAAAGAAGAGAGCAGCTAGAATACGTGTTGGGAGCCTTGGATAGCTCACAACTCAATATTCTGCCCCATTCACGTAGCCAACACATTTAATCCTCTTTCTCAGAGAAAAACATTTTTAAAATAATTGCTATTTTTATCTTCCCTATGATATCAATTAAAGAAAGAACCTGATGCCTAAACAAACAACATAAGAAGAGTCCTGTTGGATCAGGTCAAAGGCCCATCTAGTCCAGCTTCCTGTATCTCACAGTGGCCCACCAGACGCTTCAGGGGAACACACAAGACAACAAGATACCTGTATCCTGTTGCCACTCCCTTGCATATGGCATTCAGAGATAGCCAACTTCAAATACCAGGAGGCTGCTCATACTCATCATGGTTTGTAACTTGTGATGGACTTTTCCTCCATAAATCTGTCAAACCCCTTTTAAAGACATCTAGGCCAGGTGCCATCACCACATCCTGTGGCAAGGAGTTCCACATATTAATTATTTGCTGGGTAAAGAAATATTTTATTTTGTCTCTTTGAACTCTCCCGCTACTCAATTTTAGTGAATGTCCCCTGGTTCTGATGTTGTGCGGGAGGGGAAAGAATATCCCTTTATCTATCACATGCATAATTTTATACATCTTAATCATGTCCCCCCTCAGTTGCCTTTTTTCCAGACTGAAGAGCCCCAAATGCTGTAACCTTTCCTCATAAGGGAGGTACTCCAGTCCACTAATCATTTTGGTTGCTCTCTTCTGCACCTTTTCCAGTTCCAGTAAATCCTTTTTGAGATGTGGCGACCAGAACTGTATGCAATACATCAGATGTGGCCTCACCATCGAGTTGTACAATGGTATACAATGGTATAATAATATTGGCCGTTTTATTCTCAATCCCTTTTTTAATGATCCCAAGCATAGAATTGGTCTTCTTCACTGCCACCGCACACTGGGTCAACACTTTCATTGAGCTGTCCACCAGCACCCAAGATCTCTCTCCTGATCCGTCATAGACAGCTCAGAACCCATTGGCGTATATGTAAAGTTTTGATTTCTTGCCCCAACGTGCATTACTTTACACTTACTTACATTGAAGCACATCGGTCCATTCCCCCAGTTTGGAGAGATCCTTCTGGAGCTCTTTATAATCCCTTCTGGTCTTCACCATCCAGAAAAGTTTAGTGTCATCCGCAAACTTGGCCACCACCTAATCGCCAACTCCACATCATTTAAGTTGAACAGCACCAGTCCCAAGACTGATCCTTGGGACACAATGCTTTTCACCTCTGGCCATTGTGAAAATTGCCCATTAACACCCACTCTCTGTTTCCTGGTCTTCAACCAGTTCCTAATCCATAAGAGGACCTGCCCGCTTATTCTCTGACTGTGGAGTTTTCCCAGGAGCCTTTGGTGAGGGACTGTGTCAAACACCTTCTGAAAATCCAGATATATATCAATAGGTTATTCTTTGTTCTTAAACCTTATGTCCACATTCTATTAACTAATGGCGTAGCTATCAATATGACCAGCCTTCCCTGTAAATTGCATGGCAGTGCAACCACAAAGTTGTAATGGAAGCCCTGCACAGCTGAAAAAGATTGCCACACACTGGTCAGACCTGCACAATCTGTGTGGCAACTCCATGGCCGGTGGCTGCTTAGCCAGACCAAATAGTGGCAGCAGCGTTTGGGCCTCTCTGCCAGTCTATCAGCTTTTCCTTCCTTCGTTCTCCCTCCAGGATTCTGGAGACAATGACATCATCGCTGCCTGCTCAGCCACTGTAGGGCTCTGCGCAGCACAGAAAAAAAAATTAGAGGGAACATAGATACACAACATACTGCATTCTTTTCATTTTCTGGCAATAAAAGTAAATGGGAGTTATTTACTTCCAGGTGAGAAAGATAAAGCTGCTCTAACTCTGGAACACAGGACAGCTGTTCCCTCCCCACTAACAGAATGTAGTGGCTGCACTGTTGGGAGGGGGACAGGACATGACAAGAAGTTTCCCCTCTGTCTCAACATCATATCTACACATCCCTTTTGCCACAGAAGTGAATAACTGCAGTTCATTCGTATGAGAAAAAATAATGCAGGTACAGCTCCCCCCCCAAATTAAATCATATAATTGTTGCCTTCAGGGCACAGGCTTTCAAACAATACTTTGTTAGTGCCAATCAGCTGAATAGTTTTTGTAACGGTTCATGGGCTACAAACAACAAGTATTGCTTATTGTAGAACATGCAGATTGGTTGAATTTCAGTTACATGTTCATGCCCAAGCGACCTGCACAATCTGCACTACCAAATAGGAGTGAGTGAGTGAATACCAGGATGCGGTCAGGCTGGTGGCCTAGCACATTCTGCCTGATGGTGCAATCACACAACTGGTGCAATTGCCCTGACACATTCCACACTTGATTTCAGAGATAAATTATGACCTTTCCTTGTGCTTCCAAAACCCTCCATGACCACAGTAAGGGAGATGCAGAGACCACCAAAGATGAGACTGAATTGAGAACACCGATTTATTCATACAGGTCATGTTAATTCTGCTTCCAAAAGGTCAGAAAAACAAATATTGAAAAGAAGCTTGTAGTTTTGTTTAGTACTTTCAGTAGGAAGTTACCCTAAGATGGTGTGCTGCAAAAAGCTGTAGTTAGAAGAAAAATATATCAGAGATTTTTAAATTATTGAAAATCAGAAGTAGCTCCCAAACGCGATTGGAAGCTCTTCTGAGGTGCAGGTAAGTGTGGTTCTGTACCGCGCCCAGTAAGTGAAAAAACCCTTTTTTCCGCCACAGCAGGACCACCAAAGTGCCATCACCGAATGTCGCCACACCCCTTAAGGGGGTAGCGGCTTCTTCCATTTTTCGTGAGGGGTCGCGATCCACCACTTTGAGAACCATTGCTCTAGGGCATAGCTGTCTCTCTGTCTCTAAGACCCATCAATTGGATGTTGTGCACCCCAGGCTGATGTGAACAGTTGTAGGCGGCCCCCCTATGGGATCTCCTAGTATCTTGTGGAACATTGTTTCTTGGCTCCTTGAGATCCTGAAATGGGGCACTGATGGCCTTATTCGTACGATGGCTTGGGGGGGTCTGCCACTTAGGCTTGAAGCTTTCAGTCCCTCAGTACCAGTTAGAGGGTATTAAGCTCCGCAGCTGCTTGGCTGCACATTTCTCTCTCCGAGTAAGAAAATCGCTCTTCTTTTCCCTGTATTTGACAAGAACTGGCTCCAGCAAGTCTCCAAACAGATAAGCACCTGCAAAGGGGACATTGGTCATTCGTGGGAGCTAGCGTCCAAATCCGAGTGTGTTCACCTTGTGTTTCTTTGGGTCACATGAACCTGGAGAACTGCAATGCATCCACTGAGGAATCTGTGAAGAAGGCTGCTGAAAGGAAGGTCTAGTGCAGCTCATCTTTCACTTCCTTGGGCAGTTCTGACTTCACTACATCGAAGCCCTGGGACTAGATGTAGAAGGCTCTAGCGAATTTGTGACTGAAAAATCTCAGGTCAGCCGAAGAGGCTTTTTTTCAATGCCAACTTGATGCCATCACACTGATTCCAGGGCAGCCCATCTGAATCCACTAGAAGAACCAAGAACTCAGGGCTGCTACTGGGAAATCCATGGATGGCACCTTCAGTTTGGCCAATGTTTCTGAAGGCAAACCATAAAATTTAGAGGCTCTCCTGTGTATGGATTTTCTTCCAGCCAGTGAGGACCACTCCGCCTCTAGAATCCTGCTGAAGAACTCTGGGAACAGAATTCCCATTTGCCTGTCAGCCACTAGGGGGAAAACCATGCTAGAGCATTTGATTTTGGCTGCAAAGGATGCCTACCACTCCCCTACGAACAGAGAGAGTTTCAGGACCCTGAGAACTTTGGGTAAAAGCTTAAGGAAAAACTCAGGGGAGAAAGGGTACGAATAGACTTGGTTTCCCCTTTGATAACTCGCCGTCCTCCAGGGAAGAGTGGTTTTCTGTCTCTGGTGATCTCAGAGGGTTCTGAAACCCTGACCGCTGACTCAGAATACTGCTTGTTTTTAAAGTCAACAAGCCTGTGATGGAAATAACCTCTCTCTTCTTGTCCAGTGTGGGGAAAAGAGCAGCAGCAGGTCAAAGATGAGAGGACTTGTGAATAAAGGCACCTTCCTACTGTAGATCAGAGGGGTATGTATCGTGCCTGTCCTTTAGGCATGAACCACACCCGATGTCTTTGCCTGGCCTGGTGCACTGTTGGAGAGGCTGGCCATGCCATTTCTTCTGTTTCAGGCTGTGGCATGTAGCAAGAACTCCAGCCTTCCCCGTCCTGTGGTGGTAGGGTGGGGGGAAATGGTCTGAATTGGACTTTAAATCAGTTGCCACATGTCTTCTGTGCACAGCTCTTCCAGGATTGCACTCCCCCACCGCATCAGGCAAGCAGACCTATCTATGACCCTGTCAGTTGAATCCTGATGAGAAGGACACCAGTGAGAAGCTGAACTGTGAAAGAAACCAACTAGAATTAAGGGTTCCATGAAAGACTGGAACATATTGTATTGTAAAAACCCCTTGGGGTTTAGAAAGCCTTCCTGTGTAAACCACCTTTGAATTAAAGTCAAAGGAGAAATCCAATGACCAAAGAAAAGGCAGTACAGTGATGCCTCGCAAGACGAATGCCTCGCACAAAGAAAAACTCACAAAACGAAAGCGTTTTGCGAGTTTTTTGGTGACTCGCAAGACGAATTT
This sequence comes from Plestiodon gilberti rubricaudatus, assembly GCA_026170595.1. Lineage (NCBI taxonomy): Eukaryota > Metazoa > Chordata > Lepidosauria > Squamata > Scincidae > Plestiodon > Plestiodon gilberti. Next base: position 162,030,666 of record JANXHW010000002.1, read on the forward strand.
TCTTGCGAAAAAATTTCGTCTTGCAAGGCATCACTGTCCCCTCCCTATCTCGACTTCCTGCACACGCCTGGCCAGCAGCAGCAGCGTCCTTGTCTTCACCTCCTGAGGAGGGGAAAAAAGAGATACGTGCTCCAGGAGGCTAGTTTCCTTCCTGGTTTGTTTCCCTGTCTAATTAGCAGTCTGGGCGGCAGCGTTAAGACAAAGAGTGTGTCACGAAGTTTGCGAGGCTCTCAGAGTGACCGAGGCACCTCCGAAGAAGGTCCCCTGCTGCCTGCGCTGTGCTTGAGCTCACGGGCGGAGCGGAGGGAACAACGCCAAGGCGAAAAGCCAGCCAAGGAGCCCAGCCACGGGGAAGGTGCGAGCAGGGGCTCAAGCGCGCGCCCCCGTCAAGCTTAGCACTTCAAGTTGGAGGCTGGTGGGCAGGCGGGGGGAGAAGGCTTTGAGCACCGCTTATCTGCCTCGGAAATGTCACCTGGGCAGCCGCCGTGGTGCCTGAGTGTGGGAGGGGAACACACGTTTCCTTTCCGGGGGAAGCAGCAAAAAGCGCCGAGAGAGGAGAAAGGAGCGGTTGAAGGAAAGACAGGCAGGCGGACTGACTGACGACTACGAGCGCGCGACGATGCCTTCCGTTGCCGCGGGGGACCGCCAAGCTAGACACGGCCAAGCAAGCCTGCCCATCTCCACCCCTCACAGTCCACACTCCTGTGTGCGAGGTCCTCTGTTCTTGGCAGAGAAACTCGGCCAGGCCCAAGCGGCACCCGAGCGACGAAACCCACTAACTGCTCTGCCGGCAGTATGTGTGTGTGGGGGGGGGGGCTCGCACGTGCAGGGGAGGTGACTCGCAAGACGAAATTATTCGCAAGACGACACGACTCGCAGAACAAATTAATTTCGTCTTGCAAGGTACCACTGTATATAAATATTGGTTGTTATTATTATTATTATTTAAAGAGCCATTTTCACTCATATGTGCCCTCCTGTATGATCCAATAATTGAGGTCCCTGTGTCGTCTGAGGTATGGCAGGTACACACTAGGAGCAGGACCTGTTTGAGTGATGATGACTCTGTGGAATGCCCTCCCCAAAGAGTCCTAGCTGTTACCTACCTTATACTGCTTCAGGTATTGCACTGAAACCTGTCTTTTTCATTCTGCTTTTGGGAGAGGACGAGACTTGACTGGTGGTTGGAGGTACTGCTTTTCTTTCTAATTGTGGAGGGTTTGACTTTAGCTGTTTGAATTGTTTTACTATGTTTTTACGATCTGTTTTCCTCTCCCTCGTGAGCAATCAACCTGGGTTATCCTTGACAAAAAAAAGGATGGGTTACAAACGTTTTCAAATAAATAAAAATAAATTTGACTTGTATTCAGAAGTAAACTTCTGTTCCATATATGCAAATCACCAGCAGTCATTATAGCAAACCATCAGCTAACAACAATAAACCTCAGAGTACCCAAACATCTACAATATAGTAAAACTATTCACCAGGCTCTCCATATTCATGATGATTTGTGGAAACATACAGTAAAACAGGGGAAGAGAGTCCTGGGACACAATACTCTGTGTTTGTCTGTTGACTCTATCCTGACTCAGTTGGCTATTTTCTGGCTGCATGGATATGGGAGGGCTGTACACAAGTAGTAGGAAGGGTGCCCGTATATGCCTGAAGAACATTTTACAAAAACAAGTAAACTTTCATCTTAAAAGGCTGATTACTCCAGCACAGCCTGTACCGATAGAAAGGACCCACCTCTAGCTTTCCCAGAACTATGAAGAAGAAAATATACAAGGTGACCCTCAACTATGCAAGCTACAACAGAAGGCTCCTGCCGTAAAGTCAACGGGAGATTCTTTAATGCCCATGGAGCCTGGAACCTTTCATGAAATGCCAGAAAAAGCAAGTGTCCACCCTGAAAAGCAAATTCCTTGAGAGTGAAGCTTCGGTACAGAGCCAACCACTGTGCTCTTATTGCACATTTAAAGCAGATTATTCCACAATTTCAGTAACATAAAAGTCTCTTTCTTTAAATACACAGTGATCTTAGAAAGTGTGTAAGATAATTTAGGTAAACTTAAACCGAACGCGTAAAACACATTGGCTTTAGTCATGCAACCCTCCCTCTCAAATGACTACTGAAACCTGTCTGAACGCAAGACTCAATTTCAAAGAAAAAAATACAACACAAACAATAAATGCTGATCATGTTGGAGCACTGCAATGTTTAAACAGGTCATCACAAAGCTACCACAGAACAAAAGCAGAAAGTGCTTTGTACAATACACTTACGTATTCAGAAAAGTAATAAGCCAAACCAAAAGCAATAAACCAAAGTATACTTGTTCTGCATGTATCTAAAAGGAAACGAACAACACAGACCCCCCCCCTCTAGTAATTTTGACAGGTCCACACAAAATGCTCATAGATATATATCACATAATTTAACAGTCATAGGAGAGAAAAATGCATGCAGTCATAAAGAGCAAGAAAGCCAAAAGGCACAACCTCGCAATAAAGAATCAAGGAAAACTAGCGCATCGCCCAATGAATGTGTGTCAGTAACACACTGCCGACATTCAAGTAAAAAAAGCAGTTTTGGAAATTTTCAAACTGAAACAGTACTTTTGACAAAGGTGGCACAAAGGTCTTCCCAGCATCTACCCCCCCACTCCACATTTATAAGGCTTGCCCCCCCCCCCCCAACAAAGTCCAGTCTTCAAAGCATATCCTAAGTCTCCAAATGGAGCTACTTTCCAGGAAAAATTATCAGCCATGCATGCCCACCACTCATCTTAGACAAAATAAAGAGTCAAAACTGAAACACAAATATATTCTGCTTAGAAAACAGTTTGTACCCTGAAGTTTCTTCCTAAACAAACATCACCTCAAAAAGGATATAGTTGAATTGGAAAAGGTGCAGAAAAGAGTGACCAGAATGATTCGTGGGCTGGAGAACCTCCCTTATGAGGAAAGGCTACAGCGTCTGGGGCTTTTCAGCCTAGAAAAAAGGTGCCTGAGGGGGGACATGATTGAGACGTATAAAATTATGCATGGGATGGAGAGAGTGGATAGAGGGAAATTCTTCTCCCTCTTGCACAACACCAGAACCAGGGGACATGCACTAAAATTGAGTGGAGGGAGAGTTAGAACGGATAAAATAAAATATTTCTTTACCTAGCGTGTAATTCATCTGTGGAACTCCTTGCCACAGGATGTGGTGATGGCACCTGGCCTAGATGCCTTTAAAAGGGGTTTGGACAGATTCATGGAGGAAAAGACCATCACAGGTTACAAGCCATAAGCAACCTCCTGGTTTTAGAAGTGGGTTTTCTCTGTGCCAGGTGCAAGGGAGTGTCAACGGGAAACAGGTTATCTTGTTGTCTTGTGCTCCCTGAGGCATCTGGTGGGGCCACTGTGTGACACAGGAAGCTGGACTAGATGGGCTTTTGGCCTGATCCAGCAGGGCTCTTCTTATGTTCTTATCTTCTTAGAAGTCAAACCCAATAGGAAGAGGAATTTGGCAAACTGTAGTTCTAAAATAGTTAAGTGATTTTTTTTTTAAAAAATCATTGCATCAGAGTGGCTGGGGTCTATATACACATATAGATTTGGGGAAAATTACACTGATTTGAGAAATCTGCCAACTCGTGTAACACCCAACAGACTTTTGTATTGTAAGGCTGTACAGAGAAGCGGTGTATCAGAAAAGCAGCAAATTGTGAGCCAAATCAGAGACCAAGATTGAAGCTTTATATTCTCTCTTCCTAGAGCTAGACTCCAGTTGTCGGTCACACAACACTGCTCTCTGCTTTTATTGGCTCAGCTCCTTCCGGAAAATGAAGTCAAAAGTTTCAGAAAGGGATTAAAAGTTTATTCTTCCATTGTTAGCCCAAATGTCTTCTATAAGCATCCATCTATGCAGGTATTCTTTTCTATTAATTTCTTACTGTGTTGTTATAAAATACCCACAAGTGATATTTGCTTTGTGGCAGGTGGACTAAAGAGAGGAAATCCCTTTGTGCATTTCTGTATTTGTTACATAGTGTACAGTAACTGGCTCAGTGCCTGTGCCACAAACAAAATCTTAATTAATCTACCTCACAATAAGTACTGTGCATGACTGTGGCCAAACCCAAGCACGGAACTCTGTGCTAATACAAACTGCTCTATTTTAGTCCGTAACTGCCAGTGGAATAGGAATGAAGCAGCCTGCCCATTTACCAGAAAACTGTATCACAAAACAGAACAAACCCCCTGCAGTCTTAAAATTCATTGTATCTTGAAGTTGGCCTTGAATTCTCCGCAGCTGGCAGAAAGAAGAACAAGCATTACTACATGCAGAGCGCTGACACCCACAGCACTGAGCAGGCTGATCTCATGTGCCTGCATAATACTGAAATCCCCGAAGGCATTTTCAGCTTGGAAAACCCAAAGGCTCTGTTAACTGTTAAGTACTAAGGGCCTTATTCATGAGAGACTTTCATTCTGAGAAATGCCCTGAAAGCACAGCCTGTGCTCTTCCTATGGACAGAACCTACTATTTTCTACAGATTTATTACATATACTTCCCAAGAACATTTTACATTCAATATTTACACAAGGCCAAGATCGGTCCAAGAGGAGATTGTCAGAACAGAATGTATAGTATAACCTGAGATTCCCCACCCACCCACCCCACACACACACTTCAGACAAAAACTGTCTCCTCTAAAACTCTGTACTTGTTATTTAATTTGAGACAGAAATTCATCTGGCTAAATATGTGCTTAATTGTACTATTATATTTAGAAATAAGTATTTCTCTTCCCCCCCCCCCCTTGTTGTCAGATCAGCAGATGAAATAAAGCATCTGGAAACGAAAGTTCCTATGGGCTTTGCTCAGTGACCACTCTGCCAAACTTGGCATATAATGAATTTTTAGTTACTACAAATAAATAACGCCTTAAAAAAGAAAAGAAGAAAAGAACACCAGTATTGAAATCTGGAAAGCGGTGTTCAAATGTGTACGACATTAGATTCTAATTATATTTCTTCGTTATTCTGATCAAAATGAACAATATGCAAGACACAATGCAGAACGGCTGATACCCACTAAATGTTTCCTAGAAACTAGGTAAATACAGGCTTAAAACCAAATGAGAAAAAGTGTACACAAAATTCTCAAGCAGCATTCTATTTTACATCAATATTGTTTTTATATGAAGGCACTATGCAACAGTACAACGCATTTGGTAAAAAATGTGTTTGAGTTTGTCAGTTGTCCTTAAAAGTGAAAAAATGTAGTAAGAGAAAGTAACTTGGCATAACTTATGTAGATAAATTAAAGAGTGATAACTCAAGATTTCGATACTGTGCCCTCTTATAAGATGATGGCTTCCTTTACATTTCCATAAATTCAGATCTTCTGTTAGATTTCTGTATTTAACATATGCTTCAGGACCCAGTTTCCTGTTAGTTATAATATATATTCTAGCAGATGTGTTAAGAAAAAAAGATATGTTCATCAAGCTCCACAAAGTAGCTACTGTTAGAAGACTCCTTAAGAATTCATTAACTCCACATGCAAATGAAAGTCCCATTAATCCTATGTAGCTTCCTGTTCAGCACTTTTAAAGAATATGCGACAATTTACAACTGCTACTATGGCTATCCCTCCCCACTGCATTCTTCAGTCTCCCTCATATGAAAGGTAACTTTCCATCAGCAATACTGTTGACCATTCATTACACTTTGTACTGCAGTACAACATGATCTTTCCTTCCATCATTCCAGAGGTGACACTTTGTACAAGCATACATCCCTGAGTAATATCACAATGAGAAATGCTAATTGGCTGAATAATTTCTATAGCACCCAAATTTTATTTTGATATAAGGAATGTAAACATGCAAACCATTGTTTAAGGTGCATGCTCCCTCTCCCACTTCCCTACATTCCTCCTCCCTCTCCTCACATCAATGCTCAATGGAGCAGCTCTGCACCGCACTTCTCATTCTCTCTAAGGGCTCTTGAAGGCAAAAGGAGAAGGGGAAGGCAAAGGATGAGATGGCTAGACAGCATCACTGATGCAACAAACACGAAAATGAGCGAACTCAGGACGATAGTGGAGGACAGGAAGGCCTGGCGGGATATGGTTCATGGGATCACGAAGGGTCGGACACGATTTAATGACTGAACAACAACAAAAGAGTGCCACACAAGCAATTGCCTACTAACACAGGCAATTGTGTGGACTTGAGGTCCTGGAGCATTGCCTGAAGGTGGTTGGGATCTGGATGAGGGCAAACAAGCTGAAGCTAAATCCTGACGTTCTCCTGGTCCGGAAATCCACGATGTCATCCTGCTCTGAATGGGGTTGCATTCCCTTCTGAAGGAGCAGGTTTGCGGCTTGGGGGGTTGCCTGGACTCGCAGCCGCTCCTGGATTCCTAGGTGGCGGCTGTGGCCAGGGGGGCCTTTGTCCAGCTTCGGTTGGTGCACCGGCTGCGACCGTACCTGGATCGCGCAGACCTGGTCACGGTGATCCATGCCACAGTGACCTCAAGGCTAGATTATTGTAACACACTCTACGTGGGGCTGCCCTTGAAGATGGTTCGGAAACTGCAACTGGTGCAGAATGCAGCAGCCCGTGTGATCACCGGAAGTAAGCGGTTCAACTCAGTCGGGCCGCTGCTCCGGCAGCTGCACTGGCTGCCAATTCATTTCTGGGCCCAATTCAAGGTGCTGGTTTTGACCTTTAAAGCCCTATACGGCTCGGGGCCAGGCTATTTGAGAGACCACCTACTTCCGTACAATCCGGTCCACCCCCTCAGGTAATCGGAAAAGGTCCTTCTAAAAGTGCTGTCGCCTTCAGAGGTGAGAGGGGCGGCGACAAGAAATAGGGCCTTCTCAGTAGTGGTGCCGACCTTATGGAATTTCCTCCCTCTGAATTCGCGAACTGCACCCTCCTTAGAGGCCTTTTGGAGGGGCCTGAAAAAAAATTCTTTTTACACAAGCCCTCTGAAGTTACCGCCTAGCCTAACATTTTAGAGGGCCAGCCCTCTCTCATAAGAGCTTTTTACTGTTGCTTTTATTCCTCTCCGTTTTATTCCTCTGTTTTTTAGATTGTATTAATGTCTTTTTAAGCATTTTTATATTATATATTCACAGTTTTACAGTTTTTATGTATTAATCCTGAATTTTATGGTTTGCTTTATTGTAAGCTGCTTTGGGTCCTCCCATGGGTGGGAAAAGTGGGGTATAAACTTAATAAATAAATAAACACAACACATGCAATCAATTTCAGCTACATCTGAAAAACCGCAGTCAGTCATGCATTAGTTAAAAGTTTAGGAATGCACAACACACACACACACAACATTCTGTGAAATCATGAAGGAGAAAAATCCTATGGCTAAGCAACATAGTACACATGTCTGTAGTAGTTGGTGCCTATTTGCTGCCCTGTTTCATAGCAGATCTCGATCATGAAAGCAACATCTCTATAAAATCTGTTGCATGGAACTCTAATTTAGTCATTTGTTGTATTGTTGGACGCTGTACAATCACCATAGGGTGATTTTACCACATCCATTTAACAGAGTAAAGAAGTTGCTTGCATGAATCCTTGCACAGGTCCAAACATTGGTTGACTTCTATACACGAGAAAGGAGTTTGAATAAGTAACAGATAACACACCGTCAAGATCAAACTACTACGAACAGTTCTTAACAAATGTAGAGTATTTGCTACTTGCTCAGTCTGTCCATTCTCTTACACACTGCACTTCACCGGCTTCTGCATGAAGAGGTGAGGAGACTCTCAGCACAGAAATGACACTTTACATTTCCAAACATTATTGGGAAAAGAGGATTTGGACAAGATGCAAGACTGCTACTTTTGATGACGGCCACACATCGGCTCAAAAACACAATTCCAGCCTCACGCTTAAGCTGAATGATGTTTTCAATTATCACATTTGTTAATCTGCCATAAATATTACTCAAGGATTTACTATAAATCATCTAAAAGCATTTTGTCAGCAACCAGCAGAACTTGCACAGAGTAGTTTTCCTATGGGTAGAAGGCTGTTATCTTACTTTAAAAAACAAAAACATTCCAAAAGAAGAAGGAAGATTTTCTTTGGAAATAGTTTAATCTAACCTTCAACACAGAGCTGTTTTTCAGACTTTAAAATTATCTATCTGGCCTTTATCAGCTCCAAATGAGAAAACATTCCCTTGGCCAGTGACACGTATAGCCAGCTAAGCACTTTGACAGGAGGTGGAGGCTCTAAGAAAAATAAGATTCTGCAATTCGATACATAGAGGCGTTTTAGCATCAAAAAACAAAACGGAAAAGCTTCAGTGAGGATGCATAGCACTTGATCATAAAAGGAAAATGAATGGGACGGAGATGGGGACAACAGGGAGGAGGGCAGATTGAGGCCAGGAAGGGTGGAGTATCAGCAGCGGCAGCACCGATATCCTGACCTGGGTCCATGCAGACGTGCACCAGCAAAATTGCTGGCGCAGGTCCAAGTAGAGTCAGTGGGTCGGCGCAGGCTTACCTTGGGGAAAGGGAACAAATTTTCCCTTACCCTGAGGAGGCCTTCATGGCCCAAAACTCCCCCTGCGTGTTACAGCAAACACCCTCTCAGTTTATCAGTTTTTTCTAAAACTATTGTTCTTTTGACAAAAAGTGATACATGCATTTATGGTGCACTGATGGCCACGAAGGTATATGGGCTTCCAAGCTTCCTAAAGGTATCTGGTTGGCTTTTCTGAGGAACAGAATACCGGACTACTGTACATGGGATTTAGGCCCCATAAAAGAGGGCTCTGTTTCTATTGATATCTGTCTATTTGGTCCTGCATTGTGTTAGCATCCCTTTTCTGTTTGCATGCAACTTTTACTTACAATTGTCGCATTTTTAAGATTTGTTATGGCAAGTTTTGATGAACTGAAATAGATACAGTCCTTAGCTCTTCCTTTGCATTCTTAGACACACACACACTCAAGTCTTTTTTCACGTAAAAGAACACATTAGTCCCTGGCATCTCCAGCTAGAGGAGAAAAAAAAAATTATCACCTTGAAAGCCACTGCCAGTCTGCATTGACAGTACTGACCTAGATGGACCAATTATCTTGTTCAATATAAGGCAGCTTTCTATGTACTAATGCAGTGGTTCCCAATCTCTCCCCCACTGCAACTCATCTGGTTCTCACGCACTAGGCCTGGGACACACTCCTTGGGCCTCCACGGGCCTCAGAATGTCTCCTGAACCGACCAGAAGTCACTTCCATGAAATCAGAAGAAAACCGGAAGTGATTTCCAGTTGCTTCCGGAGGCATTCTGAGGTCTGCAAAGGCCCAGGGAGTGTGTCCTGGGCCCGGCACAACCCAGGAGCGGCCTCCAATTCCATCCAGTAGGCTCCAATTTGGAGCCAAATGGACGCAAGGGCAGTAGGCGGGCCCAAACCGGCGACCCACCACACATCAGACCGTGACCCACCAAGTGGGTTGCGACCCACAGTTTGGGAAGCACTGTTATGAATATCTATGAAATGTTCAGTTACACAAAACCTATGAAGGGAGTTCAGCAAAATCAACCATTTCTGGGTTTTAAGCTAAACTATCCCATTCATATATTTCTATTACCATCCTCATTGTCATTCTTAAATATGGCAAGCAAATTGTTCACTCCTGCAAAATCTTCACTAGGCTGCTCTCATAACTTATTATGTCATTCAGGCATCAGCCGGTCTCTACACTGTGCAATGGGCATAAGAAGATTTTATTCAAATTCAGCATGTTCTAGGGATTCAATTACAAGTGCCCAAATGTGCCTGTGTTCCTACTGGAACCTCAATGAGATTTTAAGAGAAAAGCCTTACAAAGTAAAGACAAATAGGAAGGTGGGGCTCATTGCTAAGTTTTGGTTCCAGTAAGTCAATCTTTAGAATTGGCTGATTCACAGAATCAGGGCTGAAGTTCGATTATATCACACCCCTCTGGTTTACTTTATAATTTCTTGCTGAAGCAACTAACTGTAATATCAGCCAAATTACTCATCATTAATAGTCAATGATTTAGACTAGTCACCAAAAGAGAAAATTACTGAGGAGGTAGACATTAGGAAAGGAAGTCAGCCAAGAACAAAATTTTGCATACTAAGTGGAAAAAGAATAGAGAATTCAGCAAAAAAAAAAAAAAGATAAAATAGCAGAAATAAAGCAGATGAATTTTCAAAATCAGGAAGATACACAATTCTCTGGGCTTCTCAAAACTAGGAAGGAAGTATACATAGCATGTTGCCTGAAGAAGAGAACTCCAGAAATCAAGGAACAAGACACCATGGATAAAGAGAAGTACTGGTGCACATGAAACACTCCTAATCCATACAACTATGAAGCACAGCACAGCAACAGAACTGTCAAAACAGAAGTCGCCCACTCCATACAAATAAAATATCTTTAAGTATTTTCGTAGGTTGTTGCGACGTGACCAGATTATCGAATTAAAAATTCCCATGTTGCCAGGAAAACTTCGCGGTTTAAAAAAATAATTTATTTTAATAAATAAATTTCACAGATGTTTGACAAATTTTGACATTTCGCACACGTCCATTTGTGGCATTTGGATATACATATCCTTATTTGGATCAATTATCGCCACTGTGTCTTCCAAATACTGTATGTGATTGTCCCCCATTCAAATCTAAATCCTTTTCTTGTTCCCAAGTGCATGGAGCAGAGGGAAGGGGTTAAATTTCCCAGCAGCTCTTTAATGCAGCAGGTACTGAGAGCTACAACTACATTCATGTTGCACCATTATCAACGCAGAAGTGTCACCATTAGGAACTGTGAGAGAAAGCTCAGGAAAAAAGGCAAGGGCTTTCCAAAACAGTCACTGAGAAAGCTTGTAATTGAGTTGATTACAAATTTAGCCAAGGGGACTGGGCTAAAGTAACACTGTTACTTTCTAGCATACAGAAATCCTGATATAAATAAATCATAATATTAAACAAACAACATTTTCTAAAGTACATTTTTCTAATTCTTCCTTTTTTTCCTTGACCTACAAAAATAAAAAGACATTAACGTGTGGTTCATTTTTACTACTGGAGATGACTTCTCATACACAAATATTTACATTAGAAATTCTTGTACTAGTCTTGAGTCCTTACAAGCAGAACCAGTAAGAAGCTGATTCACCATGTAAAATAATGACTTATGGTGACCTGAAGAAAGAAAACAGGAAAATGCCAGTGTAAAGTCTAATGTCTGAACTGAGCTAAATTACCAGAATCTATACCCACAATACAGACAATTGTAAAACAAGCCTCATATACCCACAGGGGCCTTACAAAGGTTTCTGAAAAAGAAAAAAGACCCCTGTACCATGCCACAAACAGCTTTAGGGCCCAATCCTGTCCAGCTTTCCAGCGCCGATGCAGCCGCAATCCCATAATGGAATCGCCATCTCATAATGCGAGTCAAGCAGCTTCCTCATCGGATTCCTCACAAGAAAGTCGCTTGACTTGCACTATGAGGTGGCGATGCTGTACCCCCAAAACTAGATGTGATAGGGCAAAACCGATACCATTTGTGGAATCAGCGCCCCAATTATACCAAAAAACAGGTCTCAGTTTTAAGAAAGCAAAATCATTAGGTACACCTTTGGGTTTATTGTACATAGATAAATGCTCAAAGCTTTCATGTCAGCAGTTGAATATTTGTAACCTGGCACATGCTACTGTACGTGTACATTGAGAATTACACGGTGAGTTCTTATACTCGACAAGTGGAAATAAATGTTAGGACACTGGCATTTTGCCACCATTGCTCAAATCATGTGATCATCTCCCCTGAAACAAAAGACCAATAGTTGGTGGGGAGGCGGGGGCTACCAGACGGCCTGTAAGCTGCCTGGCCGTAATGGGTCTCCTTGGACCAAATAACTGGCAAAGTCAGAGGAGCCTCAAGGGACATGTGGGCTGGAAAAAGGGGGTAGGATCTTGGCATGTATCGCTGCTGCCGAGATCCTTCCCCTCCTGCTCCTGGTTCAGACCCCACCCTGAACTGCCCCCTGCTCTGGTGTGGGCTGAATGAGCCACTGGCACACGCGCAAAGTTTCCAGCCATTTGCACTGGTGGCCCCAAAGCTCACAGCAATAGTGTGGCTTTTGTGACCAGACCAGGGCTTAGGGCAGCAGATTATGAGATCCGCTGTCATAGGCCCTGCATAGGACTGGGCCATTAAATTCCTTGGAAATGAGTGAAAACATTTCCAACTCATTACTACTCTACTTTTAACTGTAGACTTCCCTGGTAAAAAGCGAGAGAAAACTTTCATGCAATGCAAGTAAAATGAAAGGTTGAAATCATTCATAAAGGGCACAAGATGGTTCAAAGATGAGATAATGAAGTACTGACACTTTGACCACTGACTGAAATACATCCAGGGATGAGGAAACATCTGGCTCAGGGTTGTTTCCACCTCACAGAAGTTCAAATGAGGCACAGTACTGTATTTAAAAGTGTAGCCGTAACTAGTGGCACAGCCCTTTCTGAAGTATTCTGCCTCAGCAAATGAGGTAACATGTTGGAATGAACCTGTACTAAAGAAAAAAAATACTATATTGAGAGGATTAGCATGTTAGGCTGAAATTTTTTACCTTGGATTTTTCTCCAACACACTACTTTGTATACAGGAGTTTTATATGGAGGACAAACATGCAATGACCCCAGCTATGATCAGTACAATCCAAGTAGTACTGTTCCACATGTTTTTCTGCTTGTTTAAATTGGCCATGAATTTTCCTCAGCACAGATCCTAACAGATAAAATGTTGGCATGACAAAAGTAAATGTGAACCCTCAGACATTGTGAAGATTTTAAAAGATGGGTTAAATCAAGAGTACAGTCCTAATTTCAAGCTGTGCGTATTTATTCCCCAGTTCTTCAAGAAGCAAATATCAGATCACCCCAAAATCACAATCCTCCCACCTTCACCATATTAGCTATTATTTAACGATTCCTCTAATCCATCATTTCTCAAAGTGTGCTCCTAGGAGCCCTGGGACTCCCTGAGACTCCTTCAGGGGCTCCATGAACACACCATGTGGCCACCACCTTCCTCTGCCCAGTTTGCTTATCCTTCCCTCCGGCTTCCCCTGTTCGTGGCTCTCCTTCCTCATTCCCCTCCTGTTCTGGCTTTTCGCTGGTATGTGGTGCTGGGCTCAGCACTGCACCACTCCACGCATGCCCCAGCACTGGGGGATTCCCCGAGACTCCGCACATCCATCAGTGGGGTTCCCTGAGACTCCTTTAGGAGTGTAAAAAGCTCCGGAGACTGAAAAGTTTGAAAACCGCTGGTCTAATCCTATGTATATTTACCTCTAGGTATAATCCTCTGCATCCTTCTGAACTCGGTGGGAGTTGCTTCTGAGTAAACATATGGATTGGGCTGTTAGTCTTCTATCTGTTTCTATTCAAAAGAGGGAACATTAGCCTCATAGAGCCAACTAGTATACCAATGCACAAAAATAATGTTCCTATGTGAGCAGGAAGAATAATCAATCTTCAACTACAGAGATTATTTATGCTCAAGAGTCAAGTTTTATTAAAAAGTAAACAGTGAGACTAACTTTCGTCCCTTCTTACCTATTAACAAAACCAGACAATTACAAAAGTGACTTTGTATGACTAAACTGGGCTATTGCCCACACAGGCTGCTCACACTGTCACCCAGCGTGCTAAGAGGAAATAGTTGCTGGCTTGAGCCTTGATCTGCCCACGTGAAACGAAGCATGCTGGCTGACCACAGAATGGCCTCTGTTCCCTTTTGCAATTGCCAACATCTGCTGGGCAGATCTATGAATAATTTTATGACAAAAAGCTCTCTCCTATCCCCTCCAAGCCAAACTTTTCCCCTCCTTTTGCACTGTACATGTCACCCAAAGGCAGACTTCAATAAGGGCTCTGTTTTATTCATAAATTAAGTATCATAAAATGAAAATGTAGAGTAGAGAGAGCAGCTTCGCTGCTAGCTTTTCAAAGGAGGGGGCCAAAGAAGCACAAAAGTGGCTATCATGCATTATTTCTAGAGTAGTAAAATGCCCATCAAATGTTGGAAATTTTTGAACTGTAAAAGCATGGCCCGGTTTCTCAGCTTGAAAGTTTCAAAAGTGCAAATACAGGAGATGGCAGAGAGACACAATTGGTTTGCGGCCGCTGCTGCTGCACACCATAGCTGTAAGAGAGCATTTTCCTCTTATTGATGTTTCTAGGTAGATGTTGCATTTTCAGGGCTGTTTTCCATGTGAAATGTGAGACACTGCCCAAACCCAGCACGTTACAGTCCCATTCTTCTCAGCTTTCTGACAACATCTCTCCTGCTCATGCCATCGACACAGCTCAATAGGAATACAATGACACTCTCAGCCATCTGGAACATTATTTGAGAAGAGTCCTAGCTGCATTGTGGCTTCAGAGGCTCTACAACCGTTGCAGCTAGTGATTAAAAAAGTTGTACCCAGCTCTAACCACCACCACCTTGTAATTCAAATATAAGAACCAAATCCAAGGCTCCTTGGGCTTATCATAACAAGAAAAATACACACATCTATGTCTAATAAGATACCATAGCCTTTGCTTTCTAAACTGCAAATTGCATTTGTGGTGAATTTGTGGCTGTCCTGTGGTGAGACAATGACACACACAGCAGCAAGGGAATTCTAGAAAGAAAAGGGTGAATGACATCTTGCAATGAACATTTGGCATTTGTGCCACAACCAAAGTCACAAGCTAAAGTAGTATCTGAAAAATACCACAATCGTGGAGCAAGCACTACCAAGGATAATGTTATATATATGGTATAAAAGCAGAGACCAAGCTCTTGTAAGCAAGCCCTATCCCCAGTGACAAACCATAAAAGGCAGACATCTATCTGAGCAGTGCAAAAGCTGTTTTGTGGGTTTTAGTGTGACCACCACCACATTTCATACCTCTCTGGCCATTCTGAAGGAAATTTTTATTTCATTTAATTTGTAAGCTACAGTCTACTTTTTCCACAACAGCGAACTTTTACAGCCACAAAACAAACCTTTGTAAAATATTGCAAACACATAAAATGAAACACTTTATTTCAGGGTATCTACCTCTTTTTCAGACAAGTTGCACAAAAATAGTTCACATAAAATTATTAAAAAAGAGTATTTTGTATTACCATCAATACAAGAGAAGCAGCAGAAAGAAAGACATTTTCTAAAGCCAAATCGTTTTCAAGCTTCACTTCTGTAACGGGCTCTCTTTTCACTTCGGACAAGATGGTTTCTCCGTTGTCCTGGGGTAACAATTGGGGGAAGGAGGGGCCACTCCAATTGGAAGGGGGAAACCTTCTTTCTCTTCCCCCTTGGCAGGACAGTTCTTTTTAGTAAAAGTAGCAAGTAACAGAGATAGGGTTGCCATATTCCAGTTCCTCAAATTTGCACATTATGTCTAATCTGCACATTATGTACATTGAATGGTGAGTTGAGAAAATGTTAAGCACTACTGATGTTGCTTCTCCACCCTGCTAATGTTGGCTTGCAGCATTGGCCTTTTTCACACTGCTGCATTTATATAACGACATTTCAGCCCCACTTGTTGCTATAAAATAGTCTCAGGGCAACTTACAATAGTAACATGTAGTAGCTGAATCTCAAAAGGCCAAATAAAAACAAAACAAGTCCAAGTCTAGTAACTTCCAGAGGGGTTGCTGTGTTGGTCTGCTGCACCAAACACAACCAGGTCTTATGCCACCTTAAAGACTCACCTATTTATTTCAGCATATGTTTTTGTGGCCCACTGAGGACTTCATTTCATGCATCTGATGAAGTAAACTATAGTCCACAAAAGCTTATGCTGAAATAAACAAACAATGGGTGAGTCTTTAAGGTGCTACAAGATTCTTAGTTGGGTCAAATAAATTAACCTTTGGCAGCCTGATCCAGCATAGTCCTAAAGCGGCAGAGTGCGCGCTCCACAAGCTCTAGGCCGTTGCAAACATGCCGTAAAGCATGTTTGCAATGACTCTGAAGTAAGGGCCGTCAGCGCAAAGGCCAGCAGCCCTTAATACGCCACCCTCCGGATCCAGCACCCACCGGTGGAGGCAAGTCCTGCACCAGTCGGTGCAGGGGAGGGGCAGGCAAAGGTGTGGAGGGGGCCATTGGCCGAACTGGGCTGAGTCAAGGATATCAGCAGCGCACTCCGCTGATATCCTCATTCCTTAAACGGCCTGGTTTGGCCTTACTCCACCGTCTCGGATATACATCAGCTTCAGAGCTGGCCCAGCTTCAGGCCCATAGGCCCCGGGCAGACCTACACTCAGGGAAGGGGACGAACATCCCCTTCTCCCGAGGTGTTCCTGGGCATGCGCTGATGCAGTCTCGGAACAGGCTCAGGATACAGCGGCCAGCCCTTTAGGCCGGCCGCATAAAGTTGTGCAGGATTGCGCTGTAAGTATACTTGGGCTGCAGTATACTTTGTAATGTTCTCCCTCTTCATACAGATGACAATTTCTTACTTTATTCTTCAATGTATACCAATGCTTTTAGTTGGCACTTTTATTTTGGATTCTCTCTCTCACTCACTCACTCACTCACTCACTCACTCACTCACTCACTCACTCACTCACTCACTCTGTTCATGGTACTGAATTCATGGTGCTGAATTCTTATGGTATTTTGTTGTAGCTGATAGCAAGAAAGCCTCAGGTTCTTCAGGCCTTAAGGAAAAATATCAAACTTTGGTTCTGCAGAGTAAACCCCTCCCCACAGGTTGACTTAGGAGAAGCCTTACACTTCGAACATTTCATGACCAGTCATACTTTGAAAGTCAAAAATTCAAGTGGCAAACAAATGCCACATCCTGGGAGCCTCTTGACTTCAAGTTAAGCAAGACCATAAGTGATGACAAAAATAAATGCCCTCAACCTTGGCTCCCCAGAGCAGGGGCGTCACTAGGAGAATGTGGTCCGCACCAGGTGTCACCTTGGGGGGGGGGAGACACACCTGGTGCGGTTGTGTCACCAAATGCCCGGCCCTCATTGCATTGCTGGTCGTGAAAAGCTCTTGGTGCTCTTCAGAACAACGCAAAAAGCTCTCAGCTCGCTGCAGGGGGGCTCGTTGTCGCTTCATGCTCTCGCGAGAAATACTCCTCTGCGACCGCCTTTCCTCACTGTCATGTTTAAAGTCTCACAGGAATTTAATATGTTATAGAGAATAATGACATTCCTCTAAAGTTAACACTGGGCTACCACTGGCAGAAATAGCATTTTGTACCTAAGTGTTTCACAGGCCCTGAAAGTGCTTTTACAAGCATATTGTCCTTCTGATAACAGGTGCACATTATTAACCGTGAAGCAATTTAAACATGTTCTAGCATGGAAAGTTGAAGGAAAAAAAATCCCCTTAAAGAACAAAACCTCATAACATTTTGCAGAGTTTCTGTTTCAATACCAAGTTCTTTTTAAGAGAGCAGCAACTCATACAGTACATGGCATTTCCTTTCACGCTGTTGGACTTAACCATTTAATTGTGATAAGCTACTTTGAAGGATGCAAGCTGAATGTTTTTCTGCAAGGTCTGATGTAAAAGGTTAAAATTTACCCACATCAGAGAAGCCAGCTCATCCATGGAGAGGGCAGAGGCCCAACAGCTCCCCAGCAGCCTGATGCAGACCACTTCCTTCTCTTTTCACGTACCGGATGCCTTACAACCACTCACATTTCCGCTTGGGCTAGGGCCTGGCTAACATTTTGCTAACCACAAGACCCGTGCCTGCCCTACCTTCCTTTGCTTACGATCAAGCTACTTCTCAAAACATGCTGTATCTGCAAGTTATACTTTTAGAAGAACTAAAAAGTTTGATCAGAAAATCTGCAGAAAAGAAAATCTGCAGATAAGAAAATCTGCAGCATCCTTTGACTTTACAAGAATCAAATACCTATCCTCAGAAATATTCGCCATTTGTTATAAAATTGGTTCTCAGAGGCCACAAAAGAGACATTTAGGCCCAAGTGTTTCAAGTATTTTTTAAAAAAATTGAGACTCATTAATACCTCTGTGCTTTGGAATAAAATCCAGAAGTTTCGTAGGGGTTCCTCTGCAGAAGTAACTGATAGTGTATATTTCAAGACACACAACATTTTGTGAGCTTTTAAAACATATCTTTTCATTGTGTGTAAACTCCTCACTTAGCAACCAACAGTAAATCTACATTTTTATTTTTAGCATTTTAGAGGAAAAATAAAATGCCCAAGCACTTGGGACAGAGTTCAAATCTTTTCAGTGAATGGCTTTTGGCCAAGTCAGTAACTATTACTCAATTAGTCATCAGTAAAATGGATCAGTGACTTATCATTGGTAAATTACTTACCTTAGAATTGTGAAGAGAAAAGAGTTACTGTACTCTGAATACTATTGAAATTACTTCTTTTTCAAGGTACTCAGCTAAATCAGGTATGCACCCAGTTCCAAGTCAAGGTGGATAGCAGCAACTGTAGGCTGGTGCCCAGTTCAGACAATACTTCATCTTCCAGCCCTTTTTGCACTTTTGTGGTGAGAGCATGCTGCGATCATGCACATTCTGCCCACTTTCTGGCACACCAGGGCTTTTTAACAACCATATGGGGGAGGGAGTTTGGACTGAAGATGCGCTGCTAAGACTAGCATTATTAGTGTTAATACCAGAATTAGCAGCACTTCCCTGCAATTAAGTTTTAAAACCCATGTGTGTCTGGAAGCAGGTGGAGGATGTTCACAGCTCAAGTGTGTGAACAGGGGCCTGTGGACTAAATATTGCTCCAACCGGCTCTGTGTCAATATCTAGCATTTCAGAAGCACACTAGGTAATCAACAAGGCAGCGATGTATGTCAAAGTTAGGTTTCCCAAAGCACTATGGAAACTTAATTGGCAGCAGCCAGGAAAACAACCAAAGGGAGGGAGACCCACAGTTTTGGCCTTGAGAGTACTGTATGTGCCTCGACACCAATAAAACCAGGTTCATGCACAGCAGTAGAAGGTAACGTATCCTGTTCAAGATGGAAGTAATTAGCTTTGAGAAGCCTTTATTCAGGGTTTCCAGATCCCTTACACAGCAATCCTCATTCCTACAGACCTTGTTCGAGTTCATATCAATTTCTCTTTAAAATGACTGAAGCAAACCATAAAAACGACATGACATGAAATTACTTTAAACCTGCTGTTTTCTTGCTCATCCTTCTGCTGCAAAAGTAATGTGGATATACTATTGTTTAGAATTTCTCTTTACAGTACATACACCTCTTCCAATTCAACAAAATGGCAATGCAGGACATTGTACAGAACATTTTCAAACCTTTGTTCTGCCCCAGTTGACACCAGCCTATATGCAGAATCTTTCAAGCATGCATTTTCATTCCAAAATTCCGTAAGTCTTCAGTTGGGTCATTTACACAAGTTGATGTATACCATTGACTTTCTCTATTCCATGTCATTGTCAGACGTACAAAATATTCGCTATCATACTCCATTCAAATGATTAGCTGTAACTGTGCCTTTAAAGTATTTTACAACATATTTTAAAGGAGCATCATGGATTTCTCCCTGCATTATATTTATTTTTTTGCAGCTTGCAAGTATTCCAGCAACATTACAGCAGAGAGGAAATGAAACTGAGTTTATACGATATAAAACCTAACAAGGATGCATTCCTCTCCTGAGCAACTTAAGCCTAATAAAATTAAAAGCAAATATCTTCCTGCCATAATACCACAAAACCGAAGCCCAAAATATGTGCTGCTTAAGGCATGCTGGGATGATCTGCCACTAACCAATCATTAGATATTTTATCATGTCTGCTATCAATGAATACTTTTTCCTGAGAACTAGAGAGGTTTCTTCTGCAACTGCGTTCGTTTTCGCCAAAGTCTCTTTTTGTTCATTGACGGCTGACAGCCTGATGAAACAGTCACTTGTTAAAACAAATCTGCCGGTTTCAATAGTATAAGATGCATCTTACTTAAGAACAAAGATAACCTGACCCGGGTTTTCATATTTTAAAATGTGTATTTATGTAAATCGGTTAAATTCCGTCTCCGACAAAAGTTTCTTTCTTCCTCGTTTCTTACATAAGAGTATGCATAGAACAGAACACGCAGTTCATCTGATGGGAACTAATGACAACAAACGCAAAACAACCTTTATGCCTAACAAAAATGAGTGTGAAACCAAAAATAAAATTAAAATAGCTTCAAACTGCTGAAGACAGGCCAGCATTACTCAATAATCACATGTACCAAAATATGGAACTTTCCCATTCTGTTCTTGCAACTATATACATATAAGAGTTTCACCTGATTTATTCAAGTACTCTTATTAAATAGAGAAACCAGAATATGCCACGTTAAAACACTTGGCAAGCTGTAATATGCTATATTAGCAGCTCAGGATCATTCAGTGAGCTTCATGGCTGGGTAGCAGATTTGAATTCTGATCTCTTCAGACGAAATTCAGCACTCTAACCACTACATCACATTGGCTCCAGCTCTCCCACAGAAAGGGTGGCGCAGTGGGTTAAACCACTGAACCATGAGCTGTCCATCGGAAGGTTGGCAGTTCGAATCCGCGACGGGGTGAGCTCTCGTTGCTTGGCCAGCTCCTGCCAACCTAGCAGTTCCAAAGCATGTTAATGCCAGTAGATAAATAGGTACCGCTTGCGGGAAGGTAAACAGCGCTCCGTGTTCCAGCTGCATGCTACGCGCTGTGGCAAGGAGAGTCATGCCGGCCACATGACCACAGAGGCGTCTTCGGACAACGCTGGCTCTTCAGCTTTGAAATGGGGATGAGCACCACACCCTAGAGTCAGACACGACTGGACTTAATTGTCAGGGGTCACCTTTACCTTTTTTAATATAGTGCCTACTGCAATCGGACCACTCCCTTTCTCTTGGTGTAGCCTACCTCACAGGATTGTTGTAAGAATAAAATATGGCAATTTTCATCCACGTATGCTACGGTGAGGTCATTACAGGAAAGGCTAGGCTGGGCACAAATGTGATTAAAAAAATAATAATAAACTGTTCCGTGTAATCAGGTTTGGAAACCTGATTCAAAACTGTCTTGTTTCTCATCTGTAACGCTTCGCAAAAGAAGCCAAAGTGATACATAATTCTAGATGATGAACTCTAGCATAATGCTTTTGAAGTCTAACGATTATAGCATGAAATCCACAAAAAAAATCTACTTACAATTTGAAGCAAGTACTGTAACATGGAAAATACAACTTTAATTCAAATTTTAGACTTTTTCCCCTCCCTCAAGTGTTGTTCAAATCAAATCCATGTTCAAATCCGTGTTCAATTGATTTGAACAACACTTGAGGGAGGGAAAAAAAGTCTAAAACTTGAATTAAAGTTGTATTTTCCATGTTACAGTACTTGCTTCAAATTGCACATACACTTGTACAATATCCTGTTACCCAGTAGATTTACATAAATCATGCATGCGTTTTCCAAATGCTCTAGTGAGTCCAAGGGTTCTCAATCCCTGACTGGCCACGTACCACCTCTGGCGACACTTGTCCTTCATGTACCACCGTGACTGGTGATGATGTCATTGTCAGTTACTTCCAGGTTTTCATGTTTTCGGAGCAGGTACCATAGCAGGGTCAGGGCGGGCGGGAACGCCCTTCCCAGCGCTTCCAAGAGGCTCGGCCAAAGGCAGAATGAACACATGGCGCGAAAACACCGCATTAGAGCAGAGTTCTGGCAGACCACATACCACCTCCAGTCGGTCGGAGTACCACATCAGAACCCCTGCTCTAGTCAAATTAACATAAAACAGTATATGGGTGAAAAATGAGCATTCTGGCATATTAAGAGGAACAACAGATAAAACCAAATACCTGAGTTAGAAGTTGCTCATTTGTTAGATTATTGATCCAACGAGTGTATCGCTCAGTCGCCTCTGCTGGCTTTCTCCTAACCTGGCAACCTATAATCTAAATGTAAAAACAAGGACATTTCAGGAGCAGTTAACAAAACCAACAGAAACTGTATTTCAGAGGTTCTCTGAAGGAAAAAGAAGCCTCTTTGTGCTTTGAATGATACAAAAAGTCAGTGTTAACTTTTGCTATGTACAGTGAATCACATTACCACCTCTCCCCAAACTAAAAATTATATATGGCAGATGCAACTATTTGCCCTGGTAATTAATTCTACTCCCACTGTTTGAAATGTGACTTTTTCTCCAAGCCATAAGGTGCTTTCTGTGGGACTGGAGACTGATCTAGTTTAATCAATCTATTCTCAGACCCAGTTCTGAGGTGACAAATAGGCAATAAATTTTAAATATGGAATGCAAGTTCCAGTTGCTCACATTACCTTAAGGACTTTACAGATATAAGGAGCAGTTAACTGTGCATACAAAAGACATCAGACCTTTTGTAATGTTAGAAACCAGGAAAACCTTCGAATGAGTGCTACACTGTTTGATTTAGAAGTTTTTATTCAAGCAGCTGTGACAGCACTACAATCTGATAGCATTAGCAGGGCTGAAGAATACTTCATACATACTTCACCCATAGACTATATGGCTGGCAGAGCCTCCAAGGGAGTTTGGGCTTTCCCAATAATGATGTATCCAAAGAAAGCAGAAGAAATCTCAGGCTAATTGCAATGTTACTGACAGTTCACACCTGCTGCACCCTTCCTTTTTCGGACTTGGATATGAAAGTTGTTTCTTTAGAGCAGTTATTATCTGTACCAGAAACTAACACTAAGATTAGTACCGTCTGAATTCCAAAGCATTGGTTTTAGGCATTATTTTCTTGTTCACACTCAAGCACAAAGCAACTTTAAAAAAAATGAAAGTGTGTCTACATCAGACATGCACAACTTGTGGTTCATGAAGCACAATGTTGTTCACCGGCCATATACCATGGCTTGCCAGAGGCTCAATAAGCCTCTTTTTTTTTCTTCATTCTCTGCCTGGGACCTTAAAAACAGTGGGATTATCAAACATTTGGCAGGCTACAGCACGTGGCTGGGTCATAAGTTGTCCAAAATATATTTTGGACTGCCAAATTGGACTGCATAAAGGCTCTGATGATTACTTACTTACATATTTGCACTACAACACAAATGTCAGTTGGGGGGGGGGGAGAAATCAGATCAACTATCCAGTAATAACACTTGTCTGGATATTGGTGGCATCAGACACACATTGTGAAGCAAATTTCTATGTACCTTTCTTACAGTTAAAATGTTTCCCAGACAGGTATGACTATACCACCATAGCTCACTAATTTTTTTTTTACACTTCAAGGCCTTTAAGTTCATTCTCCTCCTATTATTTCGAAGAAGCAGAACTTGGGAGAAGTAATATTTTAAAGCTGGTTAGAAGCATGGTCCATCCTAAACTAACTGTAGGTGGGTTATTTGCATTTAAGAAGAGGGCATTACACAGGGATTTGCTTGTATATATTAAGCAAGACAGACTCTCTTTCTTTCATTTCATGGAGTTAAAAAATAAGCCTTATGCACACGACGAATTGTATGTGGGGAAATCCAACAGAGTAGGTGAAAAAAGATGTAAAAGTGCTGGGCAAACACAATCTTGTCTGACTGAAAGGCATTCCATAACAAAAAAAGATAAGAGAGCTCAGCTTCTGTACACAAAGCAGACTGACCCGGCTAAAGCTATACAAATATAAATTAATGAACAGCTGCCAGGAGGTGACAGATCAGTATTAGTATTGGCTTTCTTATGACCAGGTTTCCAATTAAAGCAGAACGTGTTAATGGCTCCCTCCCAGTGTCAGATTCTTAAAGTAGTACAGCAAAGCAATCAGTTTTTAGCTATGTCCAGATCCTTGAGTATCACTGATATAACTAAGAGACACAGGATAAGGCTCCCTTGGAAACGTACAATGCTTTGGGGCCAACCCAACAGCCAATTAACCTGAACTATTCTATTTAAGAAACTAGTCCCACGAACTTTAATACTGACTTCCAGTATTCCAGTTGACATAGTTTTAGACTGCAGCAGAATTCAAAAGAAAGCAAAAATTATGAAGCAATCAGCTGAAAGGCAAGAATAATACAGTATAATCTCGCCAGCCTTTCTGTCTTCAAACATACTAACAAAAACGTGAGTGATTATACCACCACTGCTCACTAATTTTATTTTACACTTTGTTACACTAACAAAGACAGCCTCGAATAGTAGAGAGAGAGAAATGTAGACAGAAGTAAGTAGAGAGAAGATCGAATCAAACTTAGAGAGTTTCTGTCATAGTTAGTATCTATGTACTATAAGCAGGTGCATTGCAGTAAGATGTCTCACAGCGTAAATCATTCCAAATTGCAAACACAAGTGAAGCTTGTGGTACAGGGTATAGATGAAGGTACAAATATCCCAGAATCACTGGCACTAGCAACTCTAATCTGGGTGGGTGGGGGGAATTATTTACAACCATATGACAACACAATCAAAACCCATCCTAAACCCATCCACATAATACAAAAACTCACCAAAACAGAAATACATTACTTTCTTTCTTAAATATTTACGGTGTTACATCACGACAGCAGCAGCACAAAGCCTTTTCCCTAACTGGTGCGTCTGTCCTTCTGTGAAGAAAGCAGCTTCTGCTAAGCAACCTAAAGTACAGTTGATAAACACCCATCTTTGGGGGGGCCTTCAACCTGAGAGAAGCAACTTGGACTATATTCTTGGACAGAACTACAAGATTCTATTGGGTCTCCACAATCTCTTATATACTGATGAGCTTTACGCTTAATTTTTTTAATGGAATATATGACAGCACCTAATAAGGTGTGTTTGGGGTAAGAGGATATAACTTTTGTATCAGTGTCACCAAGACACTGTATCAGTGTCAACAACAAAAACAATAAGTCTTGTTTACAGTGAAGAAAATAACTACCACTTGATAACAAAATGAAACTGTTCATTAGCTGCCTGAGGCTGCAATACTAAACACACCTGTAAGTTCCATTGAAATTAGATAATGAACACAATCCAAGGGCTGAGTTCAGTGCAGAAATTCAAATGAATACAGACACCTAGTTAACAGGTATGTGGATCAAGTCTCTGACTCCAAGTCTCAAGTCAAGTCCCAAGTCCTTGCCCCCAAGTCCAGAGTCTTTGGTTGCGAGTCCCTATCTATTTAATTTGGATCGGTAGCTTTCATGGCTTGAAATTATACAACAATGTTTAGCAAATACGGGAGTCGATGCCATGGAAAAAATAAAGATTTACTGACTTCTTAAAACCGTAGTGGGTTTCCCAACGAGGCAGCCACACACGGAACAAAATACAATAAAATCCAAGGTGAAAACAGCCCAACGTTTCGTTCTAAGTGCCTTAGAACATCTTCACAGGGAACAATCAAAGAAGATTGCAGATGGAGTTGTCCAAGATTCACCCCTCCTCTGAATAAAACACCAAAAGCGCGGGAAAGTCTAATTCCTTGAAGCGGAAGTGACCTGACCTAGTGACCGCACCGGCTGTCAGTTAGTCAATCAGGCTGTCTCCGCTCTCCGTTTTCTCCGTGTCTAACCCACATTTCTTGTGCAGGATTGGCAGCCAGATCTTGTTTGAAAATGTCAGGTCCTGTTGACGGTTCAGGAGCCCCCCTACTGTTCGTTTGCTGATCTCCAGTGCCTCCAAATGGCGTAAAACTTTAAAATTGCTTTCGTTCTGTAAACACTTTGTTTCATCTATTTAATGGGGGAAACAGGTTTAAATCTGAATAAAATTGAACTTGTCGTAAAAGGCTCCAAGTCTCGAGTCAAGTCTTTTGAGTCTTTTACAATCTCCAAGTCAAGTCGGAGTCAATACACTCAAGTCTACATCACTGCTAGTTAACAGCAGCTTGTTTGTTCACTGGTCATAGCACCCAGCCAAATGAAGATACTCAGGCATCAACAATGTAACAGCAAGATTTGTAGTACCCCTTATCCGGACATCCGGAATCCAGACAATTTGAGGGCTATAACTTAAAAACAAAACCTTTTTCCAGCACCTAGCTGCCATAGTGCAAGGCATCCTAAGACACAAAATTATTTTAAAGATTGTATAAAATTACCTTCAGGGTATGTGTATAAGGTGTATATGAGACAAATGAATTTCGTGTTTCAACTTCGATCCCATCCCCAAGGTATCTCATATTTATGCAAATTTTCCAAAATTCAGACAACTTCCCATTCCAAGGGATACTCAATAATATTTTATAAGGTAGCATTTATTCTTTTTTTCTGAAGCCCACTTCAAAGGTACTATACACCATTTCCTTTCCAAACATGAGTCATATACCACTAATTTAAGGACTGCTTAGTGAATATGCATCTCCACTATGCTTGCCAATAGAGTACAATCTTTTAATTGATGGCCTTTTGTTCTGCAACACTCCAACAGAGGTGATTTTTGTAAGATCCTGAATGAATAGTTGTTTATAAACAGGAGATACAATCCACCCTCACAAGAGAATGATCTGCTGCTTTGTTGTTGTTCAGTAGTTAAGTCGTGTCCGACCCTTCGTGATCCCATGAACCACATCCCACCAGGCCTTCCTGTCCTCCACTATCTTCCTGAGTTCGTTCATTTTCATGTTCCTTGCATCGGTGATGCTGTCTAACCATCTCATCCTTTGCCTTCCCCTTCTCCTTTTGCCTTCAGTCTTTCCCAGCATCAGAGTCTTCTCCAGAGAGCCCTCTCTTCGCATTAGCTGGCCAAAATATTTGAGCTTCAGCCTCAGTACCTGTCCTTCCAGGGAACACTCAGGGTTGATTTCATTTAGAATCGACTGATTTGATCTCCTAGCAGTCCAAAGGACTCTCAGGAGTCTTCTCCAGCACCCCAGTTCGAAAGCATCTATTCTTCGTCATTCAGCCTTCCTTATGGTCCAACTCTCGCAACCATACATTGCTACCCATTTAGTATTTTATTCCTTTTTTTCAAGGCATGTATGAAACACACATATATACATGTGTACTTTGTGCTGGGTGCCTGCCAGGCCAGCCTAGAGTAGGCCAGTAATGTGACTATTTACTAGACTGATGGCAAGAGGCCTCAGGTCCAAGGGCCAAGAAGGCCACTTTTTTTATGAACTGACTACCCCACTTCTATCAGGCTGAATTAAATAGTTTGCTTGCTCCAAAATTCAAATAGAGCTTCCACTACTCCCCACCCCCCTTTTCCTTCTAAGGACTTCCTATTCTCCTTCTTAACAACTATTTATATTAAGAACTGTGTTGTGAATGAATGGTCAGGAGTACTCACACACATTTCTAGCTCATTTCGTCTAGCTCATTTTGGATATTTGAGCCAGCTTAGGTAGGCACAATTTATTCGTCGATTCTTTCTGTTGTTAATAACCTCCATAATAGAACCTTTTTGTTGCATCTTTCAACCATGCCTCCCTTTTCCTTTCCCCACTGAATCACATAGCTATGCGGCATGCCACTGGCCACTACAACACTGGGTCCCTGTGCACAAATTACCGGTAGTTTTCCCCATGTGAGCATGTTATGTATGCATGTTTAAAAAGCACAACCAATAATACTGCTCACACATGATAAGATCAGTATAGCACTCCACCTTATTTCCCTCCATGTACCTTCAGCACGCACACACTGCAGTGTGCCAGGAATTACTATGCATCTCACCTGGGTAGTCATGTCTATTTTCAGTACCAAGATCAATCCATGATCCGTGACATGGTGTTGCATTGAATACGATCTAGTACTACAGCTCAGCATGGCTTTGGCCAGGAAGCCCTTCCTTTGCAGCCTTTAGAATTCCCTTTATTATTCATTATTAGCAATGTATTCATTTCACAGATTACAGACATGTTTATAAGGAAAGCTAGCAAGGCAAAGAGTCAGTCAGTCATCACCTCCACCTGCTGGTACCTTTTTAAGCTGACCTGGACCCCTCCTCTGTTACACAGAAACACCCATTGCCTTGTGAGGAGAAGCCTCCAAGGACCTCCCTCACCTTTACGTTCTACTGTCAAGCTGCCTTGGACACCTCCTGATGGAGAGGGGAAAGGCATGATATAAATATTTTAAACATGCCTACATAAGCTGCAGTCATATATTTAAGTTGGCTTAAAATATGCCCAGATGGCAACAATGGGGTTGTTTTGTGGAACACCATTTACAGCAACAAACTGTTTATCAGTGAACACAACATAAAAAAGTGTACTGTACTAGCACATGGGGGAGACGGACCAAACACACAAAATGCACTATTAAAAGCAAACAAAAATGCAAAAGACGGAAGGGATTATTAAGCTAAAGTGATGATAAAGCTGCCCTGCCAAGCATGCAAAATAAGTCATTGAAGAAATTGCTTTGAAAATAATTTATTAAAGTTTATTTATCGACTTCTTATTCATATCATTAATTCAAGTCACTATAACCTATAACTGCAAATTTTAGAGTAGGATATTCAGAAACGTCCTAATGTCCAAGTCCACCCTTCATCTTTAACTTAATAGTTGGCTCATGTGAAATGAGCCCAGGAATAGAAACAATTGTCATCCTATCTTGCAATTCTGTAATGGGTTTGAAGAAACCCAAACAAAGAACACGCTCCAATTGCTCTTATGAAAAAAATGTATTGAAATGTATCTTTCAAACATCACTGCAGAATATAAACATAAGTCAACCCAAAGTGATTTGGATTATTGTTCTTTCCTTACATTCAATATAAAGTCAACAAAAACCTAAGGACCATTTTAAATGAAATTGCTAAATCATGGGAGTTTCTAACTTAATGAATTATTATTCTCAAAGCAAATCTCCTGCATAAATTCGCTCTCTGTGTAAGTATGCAGAAAATCAATATTTGATTTCCTGTTAGAAGCATGAAACAAACACTGGGAGGGAGTTTAAGAAAATATATGAAGTAGCAATTAAGAAACAGCCGGGAAGATAAGAACAATCTTTCAATATAACCCAACCCTTTCTTTTTTTTTCTTTTATACAAAACTCAGGAATAACTTCTAAATGCAATCCTATTCCTAACTTAGGTCTTCACTGAATCTCCCTGCACTAGTGGACCCCAAAGAAATGCCAATGTTGCAAATCCACACAGCAAGGTCTTCTACACCCTTGCGCTAGACTAGCAGATGCCCTTACAACAGTAGTACACCACAAAACACAAGGAGAGGAGTGAATCTTTGAAGGAATCCTATGCTTCCCCAGGACTTGTACCTGCCCTGTTCAACAACATGTTACACAACAAAAAAAGTGGCATAAGTGAAAATATTCCCACGGACTTCAGTGGAGAGCCCCAGATAACAGTGGCTAGGTGTCTGACCAACTCTGCAGTCCACCACCAAATACGCAAGACCCAACAAAGATTTTATCAAGGACTAGTATGATACCCGCGCTTTGCTACGGGATGCAAGTACTTTAAATCCACTTTTATTCCCATAAGCTTTCCTTTGATTGCAATGAACCATTTAAATGTAGCACATCTACCCCATGTCAGGCAACACCCTGCAATGATTAAAAGTAATGGTTCCATCGAATGATAGTTGTCCCCCTCGCTGTCGTAGAACATGATGGAGAACTCCTCCCAGTTTTCCACCACGTGCCTCACGATTAGCTCACGCACCTCCCTAGCCATGAGGTGAGTGTCATACATGAGATAGGAGAGGGACCAAAACAGGCAGACTCCATCTCCTGTGATGGGGGCAATTGTGTGAGGCACCATCTCCCCATGAACATTTAAAAACTCAATGGCCATACCAACTTAAAAAGCAATAGCGTGACAGCGCAATACACACTAACTTTAGACCAGCAGAGCACGTGCTCCACCAGTCTAAACTGTTGCAAATATGCCGTAAAGCACATTTGCAACGACTCTAGAGTAAGGGCCACCGGCACGGAGGCTGGCAGCCCTCACTCCACCACCAAAGCGACCCAGCCGCCGTTGGAGAAGGTACGTCTCCTGCCGGTGGGTGCAAGGGTGGGCTGGGCAGTGAGGGAGGGGACAGGGACGTTGGCCGCTACATCCCCATCCCATTTCTGGGCTCGGCAGACATTACACGTCCGCCTCGGACGTATGCCAGATCTTGAGCAGGCGGAAATCCGAGGAGGCCCGTTGAGACCTCCCAGCTCTACTCCGGGGGAAAAGGACGAACGCCCCCTTCCCCCGAGGAGACCTCCGGGCCGCTCCAGAGCAAACCAGAGCGAGCGTAGGATCCTGCGGGCAGCCCTAGGGCCACCCGTGGATCTTTAGGCAGGATTGCGCTGTGAGGGAGGGAGAGAAGGAAAACACACTAAAAAATGTAAAATAATCCTTTCCTAAATATATGAATTTAAAGTTGTTGGAGTCGGCACCAAATTTAACGCAAACTAATTACATACATTTTCAATCACATAAGCTATGTAGTTGTTGTGGAATATTAATAACAGTTCTGAAGAGAACTGATTCACATAAAAGGAAGGTTCTAGCTAGCTAGTGAAAAGTGACAAGTTAGAAAGGGACAGCTGGGAGTTGAATGGAAAATGGTCATAAAGATTGGGGGACACAAAAAATACCAGAAGAAAAAAATGTGGGTGGAACATATCATGCACCGCCCCCGCTTGCGTTGCTACCCCCTCTGCATTGGGAAGAGGCAGGAAAATGCCGGCAGCCCGCTGACCGCAACGCATTCTGGGGCGGGGCAAGACTGAGGGATCGCAGGTGTTCCGCAACATTCCCCTCAGAGGGCTTCCTTGTCTTTGAGGCTGCAGGTCGCTAAGGATATCACCATAGTCAGGGATTGGATTCCGGGGAATGTTATCCTCTGGTCCGACAGGCTGCCATGCAGAGTTTGGCGTAAGGCATTTCACCCACGCCATGTTGACATTGTTCTGCGCAAGGTGAACATTTACATGAGAAAGGTCTTTAATGCACAGGGTGGAGCGACTATGGTATTGTTTATACTTCGCCAGCCCTGTTTAGGCGCCACGTTTCCATGGCTGGTGCTGACATTTTTCTCAGCAGGGACGTTTGAGCCTTCTGGCTGGTTGTGGGGCGGTTGGGGTCAAGCGCTAGGCTAACCCCACCGTGTGGAAGGTTGCGTGCGGGATGGGTAGGTAGAGATCTTCATTGGAATGCATTCTGAGGTAGCAAGGTCAAAGAGTGAGCCAGGACCGCTCAGATGATACGTATGTGGGTCGGTGAGGCTGGCTGGCAAGCCCCTTTGGCTGCGTAAGCAAAGACCACCACAGGGCTTTTCTAGGGGGAGTCTGCGCTGCCCAGCTGCCTCAAACCCCTCAGAGTTGGCTGTGATAAGCTTTCCCAATCTATGAATGCGCAGAGCTTAGAGTCAGAGTGTCACGCCTGAGGGTAGCAGGGGGAACATACGGGCAGCACCGTTTTCCCCTCACCTAGTACCTGCACACTAGGGGAGGTTATAGTTTTGTCCCTGCTGCAGATTTTATACTATATTAGAATTTTATGGTGACCCTTTATCCAAGCCTCTGTCTAGCGTGTGTATTCAGGGGGCATCACAGGTAATAACTGAATCACAAAGTAGTCCCAAGAACAAATAAGCATCCTCTATCAAATAAAAAACACCGCTTTTTACTTTTACCCCCTTTAGGGGTAAAATGTTAAAACCGTTTCTAAAGATTATACAAAGACACCCGCGTGCCAAAAAGGAATGTTTTAGCTCCACAAACACAGCAGATACGAAGGGTTCTAGCATAGACCCTCAAATCGAGATTCTCCCCTTTTCAGGGTCAATTAGGGCAAAATCCTGAAATAGTTTTTCAGCATTCGTCTGGTAAGCTTTGTAAGACAAAACCAAGCGGATACGTCATCGGACCTGATAGAGGAATCCCTGTAAACGCATTGTACCCCTTTTCACCCCCTTAGTGAATTTCTAAAAATCCCTTCTTAGTGGGTGCTTACGTCACGGACGGAACATGCTCCCTGAATTTCATGTGTCTCTAGGCCCAGAGGTTTTGGCTGGGCAGTGATAGTCAGTCAGGACTTGTTCTTTTATATGTAGAAATGGGCCAACGTGATCTGCCATCCAATGCGGCCTCAACCAGCTGCATGCCCCCACTAAAAACCTAGGCAGAAGAATGCAGGTCCTTATCTCACCCCTTCAATGCTTTTTTCACAAAGCAGAAAGTGCTCTGGATACCCAAGGAAGGAGCGAAATGAATGGGCAGAGAAGCAGGACGATGCAGCTCATCTGTGATGGACTGGAGAGGGTGGGGCAAACAAAAGGCACCCCAGAGTTTCTGCTCCTCCTGCCTCCACATTGTTCACGTCATGGACAGGTTGGCTCAGGATTTCATATAGCAAGATGTGCAGCATAAGGGTATTTCACTCAGAACCTATCTCTTTGAAAGTACAAGCACTGAAGAGACTTTGATAGGACTTTTTGCATATGTGCACACACCCAACAGCCAGGGGGAAAAAAAGGTAAAAGTGCAGATTAAACAAAAAACTTTTTGTTTTAAAACAAAAAACTGAAACTCTGTTTCAGGAATCCAGACACGAACACCCTCAAGTAAAATGGAAGGTAGCCATGTTGATCCATTACAATAATTTTAAACGCTACAGTAGACTAACACCTTTATTAGGTAAAGGTGATCCTTGACAATTAAGTCCAGCCGTGTCCAACTCTAGGGTGTGGTGCTCATCCCCATTTCAAAGCCGAAGAGCCAGCGTTGTCCGAAGACGCCTCCGTGGTCATATGGCCGGCATGACTCTCCTTGCTGCAGCGCGTAGCATGTGGCTGGAACACGGAGCGCTGTTTACCTTCCCGCAAGAGGTACCTATTTATCTACTCACATTAACATGCTTTGGAACTGCTAGGTTGGCAGGAGCTGGCCAAGCAACGAGAGCTCACCCCGTCGCGGATTCGAACTGCCGACCTTTCGATCGACAGCTCATGGTTCAGTGGTTTAACCCACTGCGCCACCCACTGGCTAACACCTTTATTAGGACCAATTAAAAAGTCAAAGTAGTGAACAAGGTTTCATGTTCTTCAGATCTCTCTCCGAGGCTGGATGTTAAGCAAAGCAAGGCGAGAGGAGTGAGGAAGCTGGGCATGATGCCTGTGTATAGTTTGTGACAGTCTTAAGAAAGTCTTAAGAAGGTGCATAGGAGGTTTTATGCAGCCTTAAAACTAGATTGTGCTAGGTACAGAACAGATTTTCAGGCTGCACCAAGAGCTACTGAGACAAGGAAACAACAATGACTGTTCTTCCACTTTTTGAAAATATAAAAGCCAGAAGTAATTTGCACCTTCCAATGCAGTGTCCCACAATGAATGGATGTTGCCAAAATGACAACACCGTTTCCCCCAAAAGACAGAGGTGGTATATCTTAGACAAGTACCTGGCTTCCGGTAGAGTGCAGCAAAGCCCACCCATTTAAAAATATGAGCAACCTTACCCATCCTGAATAGTCAAAGCAGAGAAACACAAAAGAAGTCATTCATATCAAAAGCTTTAGAACTTGCCATGTTTAATCTTTCTTCTTCACTCCATGACAATGCTTCTGTTATTTATATTTTTATTTCATCTTTGATCTTCTCCCTTATTTGTCCTTCTACATTTACTACTGCAGGGACAGGGCAATGACAAAGGGAGGGGCAATCACCACCCTAAGAATCAGATTCCAAGAGAAGTGTGGACTTGTGTGCTTCCACACACTGGCGTCACTGTAGCGTGGCGGGCCGCCGGGGGATGACGCGCGCCGGGGGGTGACGCGCGTCACCTCCGTGACAGCGCGCGTCACCCTCCGGAGGACGGACGCTCCAAGGCTGGGGAGCATCCGGCCCGGCCGGCGCTCCAGGGCCTTCTGAAAAGAAGAGGCCCAATGCGCTTGCGTTAAAACGCGAGCTTTTAAGATTTTCGCGCATGCGCAAACCCTTTTCTGAGGGCAAGGGCCTGCCCTCTTGCCCTCAGGAGGGTCTGCGCATGCGCGAAAATCTTAAAAGCTCGCGTTTTAACGCAAGCGCATTGGGCCTCTTCTTTTCAGAAGGCCCTGGAGCGCTGGCCGGGCCAGACGCTCCCCGGCCTCGGAGCGTCCGGCCTCCGGAGGGTGACGCGCGCCAGAAAAGGTAAGTTTCTGTAGGGGGGGTGAGTCGGGGGGGTGACGCACGTCCCCCGCTCTGGGGTGACGCGCGTCACAGTGACGCCACTGCTTCCACATATTGAATTTATAGCTCTTCAATGCAGTGCTTTAAGGCCGAAGGACACATTACAGTGTATGCAAATGGCTGTAACCAAACCCTGATAACCTCTGTCCTTATAAGCGACTTTTAGAAGATACAATATGGGGTGAAGTAGCAGCAGGGGTGGTGGTGGTGTGTGCAATCTTTCCCTGCCCACCATTTATCCACGTCAAATATACCACAACCTGCTTTTATCCCCAGAGATGTGAACATGTTCACCCTTGCAATCTCCCTTGCTATGCAGGGAGTGCTTTCAGATCAGGGGGGTAAAATCAAGAGGTACATCCAGAAAAATGATAAGCAACATTGGCTAAGTTCCCCTACTAAATGGAGTCAGCGCAGAAAGTACTGGCACCATGTTGCTAGGAGCCCCGGGGCAAAGTCCTGCACTGGGGCCCCCATGGTACAGTGGGTACTATCACGGCCACTGGTACTAAGAGTTTAGGGTTTGGCCTAGCACGAAAGACCCTCTGATGGGCATGGGCCCTTAGCCACTGGCCAAACCTGGCGACCTCTGATGCCACTCTGAGTAGAAATACAATAAAAATCATACCAGATAACAGATTAACCCTCACGTTTTGATAGCGTATCTTAAAAAATTCCAGACAAGGCAGATCATACAATTACAGTAATTTTTTACTGTGCTGTTACGATGTTTCCAGTTCAGACGCAGGACAGACGCCAGCGCAACTCCGCCAGCGCAGGGGGCATTCTGGGTGCGTCAGAACACCCCTGGAATGTCCCCTGCGCCGGCAGAGTTGTAGCAGTGTCCATCCAGTGTCTGAACTGCGCACGCGCAGCATCCATGGGGAGTTACGCCGGTGTCCGTCCTGCGTCTGTCAAGTTACACTGGCATAAGTGCACTTACACTGGTGGATCTACTGTTACACTGGTGCAAGAGTTACACAGGATTGGGCTGTGAGTATGACAATCTCACACCTGAAGCTGCCTTAAGAAACACATTAGGACAATGGCCTGAGGTCCATGAAATGACTTCCCAAATCCAGGTTTCTAATACTGTTTCAAACCAACACCTATAAGACAGAATTAACATTTGTCAAGAATAGTCACTCAAATTAAATACCTAAATAAACAGCAGATTGCTAGATGTTCTCCTCACCAATAAATAAATAGGGGCACTCAGTAGACAACATTAGACACAGAGCTTCTTTGAAATCCTGCCCACTCTCTTTGATGTGCTAAAGGGATCCAAGACCTTTTGAAATGTTGACCCTCAACTGTGGGTGCTGAACTCCTTTGAAATTATGGTCCCCGGTGTCTGAGTCATTCACATACAAAGGCTAAAGATTAAAAGAGTGGAACACTTTTTTTAGGTTTCAAAGACTCTAGAGAAATGAATTAATTACCTCCCCCATATGTTCCCAAAATAAGCAATGCCTGTTAAGGTATATGAATGTCAACTGCTGCACACAACATAAACTTTTTTCATTCAAAGCAGAATGAGAGCACTCATTCATAGTGCTCAGGCAGGACTATAACACGAAGAAAAAACGCTGTGATTGTTTCAAGTCTAGGAAGAGAGGCATATAAATCGAATTAGATAAATAAAAAATTTGGATGGTCCTTTAACCCACAATGGGTTACAGCCTGATGCCTGACCACTAGCTATAGAGTCAGTCTCAAGTGAAGAAGTTACAGTCAATTCTCAGTATCCACGGGGGTTAGGTTCCTGGAAAATCCAGCACATATTGAATCCACAGATACTGAATCATTGATCCTATGGGATCAATAGGGTTAGGGGGGAAAATCAAAATGGCACGAATACCTTCAGAATGACGAGGATAGTTCAGAATGACCACGGACAGCTTCAGGATGGCCACAGGTGGCTTCAGGATAGCCATCAAAATGGCCATTGTGATTCAAAGTGGCTGCCGTGGATAGCTTCAGAATGGCTGTGGATAGGCGAGAACAGACCACAAATGGCACGGGGTAAGCTGCACTCCTTTTACCCAAAGATAGAGTAGGGAGTTAAGCTATTTTGGAGGCAATATCCATTATATCTTCCCGGTTGCCAACAGGTCAGACTCAGCCCCATTTTTCTTCCCTAAATATTCTCCTCAAAACAATAATCTGGAAGAACAGTCAGGCAGCTGCTTATCACTTGCCTTGAATCCCTCCATTTTACATAACAAATGAAATAAACACAATCAATGAAAGTGAATTACGACTTTAGTTCAATTCATACAAACATGCCATTTTCTAAAGTATATGAAACTCAAAGTGGAAGTTCAGAAACAGATGCTATAAATCTTGCAGACATTGATTCTAACAGAGAAAAAGATGAGCAATGATAATGTTTTCATGCATGCATTTATTAGGATGGAACAAGTTATAAATATGGGTTAAGCAGACCAATCCTATCCTTCCCCCCCCCCACTGGTGCAGCCAGTGGGGGAGGGCAGAATGGGAGGCTTTGGAAGGGAAAGGGGAAAATCCCGTTTCCCTTCCAAAATCCACACCATAGACAGCGCTGCAAAAAAAAAAAAAAAAAACCCCTGCAAAAAATGGCCTAAAAAAGCCTCTTTTAGGCCATTTTTAGCATCTTTATGTGCACCTTCCCCCCCCCCCCAGGCACAGTGTAGGATTGATACCACTTCAGGGGACACTAAGTGTGCCTCACGTAGCAGTGGATCACAGTGTCTTTGCAATTTTTCTCTCCTAGTGAGCCTTTATAAAAATAAAAATAATTATTCTGCTGTGTTCTTGCCCTTCAGTCCCGATCCTATGAAATCACAACTTTTTTGCCCGACTCCCAAGTCAGGGGTGTCTTGGCAGTATGAAAAACGATGCTGGAGAGGCTGTGCCTGCACAAAGTTGCTGCAGTCTCTCTAGCTCCCTTAGTGTCACTGGCTGGAGGATTCAGCCAGCAAGACTAAGGGAGCTAGAGAGGCTGCAGCAGCTTTGCGCAGGCACTGCCTCTCCAGCATCATCTTTCATACTGCCGGTCAGACAGGAAGGACGCGTCTGGCTGGCCACCCAGCCCACCACCCGGGGTGTGTGTGCACGAATGCAATAAGAACACCCCCCCCCCTCGGGAATGCAGTGCACCGCCACTCCGGCTGCTTTCGCCCTTTCTGCTTTCTTTTTCGCCCTTTCTGCTGTGTCCGCTGGAGGGGGTGCACTGCCTGCCGCAGCGCCAGTGCACCCCCTCTGAGCTCGACAGCCCTGCGCCCGGGGGCCCTCTAACGGCGTCTCTGATCCCTATGCAAATTTCAGGTCCTTCACACAGCGGAGCATCTGGATCACACCGAGTATAGGACTTCACATTTGCAAATGGGTCTACATATGTAGAGCCCAGAGTTTGTGTACAGATATGGACTATGTACATTAGGCTCTACACTCCTATGCAGGTATGCATGATTTGTATGGAGCCATGTAGGGTCATACAGAGGAATGAAGACTCACAGGGAACATCAGGAAGGTTTCACTTTTATGCAAGTCTCTAAAGCATGATGGATCCATGCATACACACATACAAATAAGGCATCCACTGAGTTTGTGACACCTCAAATCAAATAGTTAGGCTTTGCAATTCAGCTATTACCATGTACACAACACACCATCCTAAGCAGACTTACACTATCTCTATGCTTATGTCACCACACTACTGAATGGACCCCTGATCAAGAGAGTCATATAGTTTACCCTTTAACAAACGGCAAACTCAAAAACTGCTTCGCTTGTAAAACTCCCTAAACTGTCATCCATTCCTTCAAAAGACCTATAAAAATTATATTCATTATTTTATGTGGATTATACGTTTTTGTGTGTTTGCTTAGAAGTACAGTACACTGGCTACTATCACTCCACTACAACATTCCACAGTTTTACTACTTCTGTTAAGGGCAGAAAATGATTCGGTTCTTTAAATACACGTGGCCACGATATGGCTCAGAACACTCTTGATCTTAAAGAATTCTTGGAGCAAACCACCTCCTCTGTTGCCTTATTCTCTGCTGTGCAGACTCCTGGTGATTTTCAGTGTAAGTAAGTGATCTTTACCACTTTGTAGCGTGAAAGGATTCATGGCCAGATACGATGTTCAACGAAACAGGCAATATGGGAAGATTAAAATACATGGCTTTTAATCCCATATTGCCTTTACCACTTTGTACAAAAAACTGCACAAATTACATATTTTCATCTTGGGAGTAAACGTGTTGGATTTTATAAAGGAAAACATTCAGTCCAGTTTACATGAATGAGTCAACATACAAGCATTTCATATGATGCAGCCCAAAGCTTATTCTCTGGTACTGTGGGAAGCAGTACAGAGATCAGCCAACTGGAGCAGCCATCGGGATTCCCCCTGGGCACTGATGTCACCTCTGGGTAGAGAAGCCTCGCAATGCTCAGCTGGCAATGCAGTCAACTGAGGCTTCCCAGATTGGAGGACAGCTGGGGAGCAAGGATATAGAAAAGGGTCAGAGACAGGAGGAGGAAGGAGATGCAGATGAGAGATGGACCTATGAACTCTCCTCTCCATAGTAAAACAAGGTTCACTATACATTATTCACTTTGTGATTGTGAGCCCTTTTGGGACAGGGAGCCATTTAATCATTTCATTTTGTCTGTAAACCGCTTTGTGAACTTTTTGTTGAAAAGCGGTATATAAATACTATTATATTATTATTATTATTTACAATGGGCTCATGATTGCCATCAACAGGACCTCATGGGTCCTGTTAATGTTCAAACATAGATAAGCCAAACAGCAATGTGAATGGTAGCGTCTCAGTTAACAGCAATGTTTTTAACATTGTGGCTCTGTGTATAGAGGGAAGGATATAGTCAATATGAATACTAATGCAAACGCAAACCTTCTAGGTACCATCTCAACTGGTAGCAGCATTTTTAACATCATGCCTGTGTGTATTGAGGGAAGGACACAGGCTTGTCATTTGTACAACATTGTGTACTCATAACCATGCCCCCTAAAGGGCATAGTAGGTACCCTTTAAATCACCTTTTAGAGAGGGAAATGGCTTAGTTCTGTGGCAGAAACATCAACATCTGAGGTCTTGGAACAAATTACCCAAAACCAATGTGTTATTGTTGGGTTAAATTATGATATTTTCACAATATAATAGCATCTCCAAAATGGATTACCACTGTAAAGTGGGGGTCCACTGTACTGCTCTTTTAAAGGGCTAGATGCATGCTGGAGCTTACAGCAAATCAGTCTCATCTGAGGACAATTCGTATTGCCATATTCAGACCCTACATCCCACAACAAGAGCGAGCTACTGCCCTCCAAGGCTTGCTTGTAGGCTTCCTGAAGTCATCTGGTTGGACATAGTGCAAAAGAGGATACTGGACTTGATGAAGTTCTGGTCCGATTCCAGCAGGTTTCTTACTATATCTTTATGGATTGACTTCAGGCAAGGGTGAGAAGTTAGCTGCAATCTTGTAATATATCTGGTCCATTAATCCAAAGAAATAAGCAACTGCATTAAAAAAAAATCAAGCAATACTTCAGAAAAGGTACTAGACTACTGCAGAGTCTTCTCGATTTGTAGCAAACCTTAGTTTATCAACACACTATAATTCCGATACTGAACGTTTCTGAAAGAAAAATAAAGCTTTTCCTCCCTTTCAAAACTTAATAAAGCACACCTGTATAACAGAAAGTTGCAATTCAAAGGAAGTCAAGAGGAACTTGGAACACCACATTTTCCAAGAAACAGCATAAAGTAATATGTAAAAGGCATTCCACAGTGAGTTGGAATGGAGAAGTTATATGATGTTGCAAGCTGTATTAGATTATAATGGAATGCAAATTAAATGAGTTTCAGAAGTGCTGCCGCAGGTAAAAACAAAAGGAAAATTAGAAGGAAGTTCTAAAATTTCAGCAACTAGCTGCCCTCTTTCAGTTTGCTTTGAAGAAAAGTCATGTTTTCATGTGTTCATGATTATATTTAATGACTGCTGTAGAGATGGGCCTGAGCCAAAGCCATGTATCTGAACAGCCCCCAAACTCCAGAAGAGACCTGGCTCTGAAATTATTTCCTTTGCCTCAAGTCCATTTGGAGAACACAGCAAACTTAACACTGCTGCCGCCACTAGTAATTTGACTTCAAAAGTAGTACAGTACTATATACAAAAATGGATGAGAACCCATACTATCATAAATATCTTAAAATATAATCATATTTATATGTATGTCTTCTCAATTTGTGCTTGCAACAGAGTACTTTTCATCTCCATTTTATAATGCAGAATGAACCTAGGGACCGTAGCTTTTATCTTGTACCTGACAATGATAATCTTTTGGATGTTACCAAATCTTTTCAAGAAAGATTGAAATGAAAGATTGTTAATGAAAAAAATCTATTCACGTAATAAAAAGGGCAATACAATTCTCTTCTGCAAAAGTAAATAGCAAACCGTTATTATATAGCCTAAATGCACACATGGGTGCATTCAAACCTACCTTGTGAAAATCACCAGTAGTTTATTTTACCAGTAAAAGTCCTCTATGCATTGCCAACAAAACTACTTCTGTTCACTTTTGTGACTCTGCGCCTACCAAAATGAAGTAGTTCACTGGTGAAGTTCTTGCTGGAGTAAATTACTACGGTTTGAAAGGTTAGGTGCAAACATGCCACCATTACTACACAGCACCCCACTTTGGATTTTACAACAGTTCCCCAAAAGGAATTTCATCTGAAACTGACATTTTCAGGGTATATAAACTTAATTCAAACATTACGTCAAACCATGCTTTGTACTAACTAGAGATTAGTATTCAACCAGGGTTTAGAGCTACTTGCCCATTTTCATTTTGCTCAGCATTCCCATTTCTATGTTGCAGGGTCTACTGGAGGCAGAGCAACATCCATAGCTTTGTCGATTCAAACATCATAACCAAAGAACAGTTTGCAGAACCCTCGATTACCAACACAGTTCAGCCCTTGGCTTCTACATCTGTTTTGTCAACTAACTGCAAACCATGGTTTCTGAATTCAGACATTACATCAATTGGTTAAGCTTCTTTATCCGTTGTTTGAAGAGATTATCTTATCTAAATTCAAACATAGCCATGCCAAAATGAACCACTCCACCTTCCCTATGCTATTAAAGATGTCTCCATATAGAGTATCCCTAGTATACTCACTATGCAACATTACAGAGAGTTTCTCCTTTAGAAGGATAGAAGCAGCCCATCTCATTGGCCACTGTTCGTCACGTATCTTGACCAGACATCTGCTGTTATCCCCTCTTCCCAACATCCACTGTACCATGAAGGGTGACATAGCGAGACAGACTTCCCTATCTGTAGATCAGTGCTACTGAAAAATCAAATAACCACACTGCCATCTTTTCCATAATCCTTTTGCAATTACCATTTTCATCATCTGAGCAATAGAGGAAGTTCAGCCAAAACAGAGAAGGCATGTTTTCCCACCAAAATTTTAGTTGCCTATATTAAGGTGTTACAAAGCAAGCAGCTAGCTGAAGTGCAGGTTAAAACAAAGGCATAAATAGTATACAAAACTTTCATTTTGTGCAAGATTAATCCTCAAACCTGTGGCAAGTTTCCAGTGCAGCCCTTGGTGGTGAAAGTCCTAGAAGCTGCTGAAACAAGAAATGCAAACCATGAACAACCACTACAAAGGGGAAACTTTGGCTAGAAAGTTGGAGCTAATTTTTTTTTACTGCTCTAGCTGAAACTTTCCAACAGTAAACATACATATGGATTCCATAAGGGATATCACGTCGCAGGCAGTGCCTATGGCTAGTTGCCCGACACATAAGGAAGAGAAAATGATCTTTTTAACATTTAGTAATTCCAGCCAGTTGTATGCATGAGAATATAAAATATGATCATCTATTTAGCAACTATACTGTGAATCTAAGATTATAATACTGCAATAATAACAGAACCATTGTTAGATGTGGTTATTGGCATGTGGAGGCCATACTGGATATAAATTTAATTACAAAGTTGTATCAGTAGGGATGGTTTTCATTTGTGACGTTTCATTAAAATGTAGAACAGATTTGAACCAACGCTAGCTTTGAAAACCTACTGCGGTTTTTCAAAAACAGCAAATTAAAAGAATTTCTAAAGACCCAGTTTAATGAAAAACGAACTCACAGCTGAATTCTAGCATGTTTCAAGTGATTTATGTGGAAATACCCAATTAATGAAAGCTGTCAATTGTTGCACTTTCAGTGTCAATAAACTTCCCCCCTTTTTTCCAATACAGAGATATTTATATGACCATTTCATTTACACAACGATTGATTTCTACATTTTCTTGGCTACTGCTCTGGTCTCATGCCTTTAAACCCAGCAGGACCCTATCAAGCTGTCTCTATAGGTCTTGAGTCAGACTGGAAAGTGTGGATATGAAGGGAGGCCAAGTGTGGTGCCGAGCAAGAACTGACTGCTTTACAAAAAAATGAATAAAAAGAGGGGGTCATATCATAATCATATTGTGGCTACGTTTGTTTTTCAACTCGGAAATAGCAGGAAGTGACATTCCTAGCATGCTTGAATATCACTGCTACCGGGGCTCCCAAAATGAACAGAAATGACCGAAACTCAGAATGGCTGCTGTTGCTCCTTGTCCCTTGCACTACGTCTCCCAAGATCCTTTGAAGCCAAGCAGCCTTCCTATTGGTGCATGAGGTCGCCATCTTTTCTAGCTTCAAGCTCGCAGTTGAAACGTCTAGCGTGGTGAGCAGGCTTGAAGGAGAAAAAAAGCGACCTGAGTGTGCTAGAAGGCGAAAAGACGGCTCTCAAGCGCTAGACGCTGAAAAACAAATGCAGCCCATGACTCTTAAACAATGTTAAGGCAACATACCATCATGACCCTTATTCAGGCCTAACTCAACCTTACAAGTTCAGGATAAAGAATCCTAGCTTTATTCTAGTCCTCCCATAGGAAAGAGATTTGACAGATCACACATTCTATTTCTTAACTTGTTTGTGTCAATCCCAAAAGCAGTAGCATGTGGAACAGAAACCAGAATACTAGCAACTCCATCTACTTGTTAAATAGTTTCTAACTCTAGCATTCAAAATTCATGAATCAAAACCCCCTGAAATTATATAAACAGGTTTTTGTGGATTATTTTTCAGAATGAAAGCTCACAGAGCACTATTTTAAATATTTAATTTCAATCAGCTCAGTTTCCTATTTATTTATATCAAGCCTTTCCACCCTTCTGAGAGCTCAAGGCAGCAATGGAAGGAGCAATATATATTAAAATTTGATTTTTATAAACAAAGATTGGAAGTCCAGTACAGAATTGAATACCATGTAAGGTACTAAATCTAGGCAACTATATATATTGAGTGGTAGAAATCTTAATGTTTACATCCAACCACTACCCACATACAGTATGTGTGTACGTACGTACACACACACACACACACACACACACACACACACGGGTTTTTTAGAAATTCGACCCCTAAGGGGATGAAAAGGGGTCAAATGTGCTTTCATGGATTCCTCAATATGTCTTAGGCCCGATGAGATATCAGCTTGGTTTTTACTTACAAAGGTTACCCATACAAATGCTTAAAAACATAGTTCAGGATTTTGCCCTAATTGACCCCTAAAGGGGCAAACCTAGATTCGGGGGTCAATTAAAGAACCCTTCATATCTCCTGTGTTTGTTGATTTCTAACATTCTTTTTTTGCATATAGGTGTCTTTCAAAAATCTTTACAAACTGTTTTA
The DNA here is from genome assembly GCA_026170595.1 of Plestiodon gilberti rubricaudatus. NCBI lineage: Eukaryota > Metazoa > Chordata > Lepidosauria > Squamata > Scincidae > Plestiodon > Plestiodon gilberti. The sequence continues at coordinate 162,074,606 of JANXHW010000002.1, forward strand.
ACGGGTTTTTACAATTTTACCCCTCAAGTGGTAAAAGGGGGTAAAAGTAAAAAGGGGTGTTTTTTTATTCAATATAGGACGTTTTCTGTGAATAATTATTTGTTCTTAGGACTACTTCGTGTTTCAGTTTTTTCCCTCAGGTACTTTTGTGTCCCCCAATCTTTATGATCTTTACCTTTCCTTTCAACTCCCAACTGCCACTTTCTAAGTTAACTGTCACTTTTCATTGGCTAGCTAGAACCTTCCTTCTATCTGAATCAGCTCCCTTCAAAACTGTTAGTAATATTCCACAACAATTACATAGCTTATCACGTGATTGAAAATGTATGTAATTAGTTTACGTTAAATTTGGCGCCGACTCCCAACAAGTTTACATTCATATATTTAGGAAAGGATTATTTTACTCTCTCTCTCTCTGTCAGTCAGTCAGTCAGTCTGGCCATTGAGTTTTTAAATGTTCATGGGAAGATGGTGCCTCGCACTATTGTACCCATCACAGGAGACGGAGCCTACCACGGTCCCTCTCCTGTCTCCTGTATGACACTCACCGAATGGCTAGGGAGATGCGTGAGCTAATCGTGAGGCACGTAGTGGACAACTGGGAGGAGTTCTCCATCATGGGGTAGTTGTGCTACATTTAAATGGTTTATTGCAATCAAAGGAATGTTTATGGGTGTCAAAATGGATTTAAAGTACTTAAATCCTATAACGAAGCACAGGTATCAAGCTAGTTCTGTATATCCACAAGTATTCCAAAATGCTATTTTATTAATTTGAGAATTATTATCCTGATTTTTCAATTTGAAGAGGAAAAGCTCAAGGTGGCATGTATAATTAAAATTATACAGTAAACACAAACAATTCAGAATAAAACCAAACCACAAGTACCATTTTTAACAAATGCTCACATTTTTGTCAGTAGAGATTTTTATGGGTTTAAAAGATCATGTAAAAAATGTTATAATATCAAACAAGTAAGAGGAATTCCAGTTTAAAATATATAAAAATATATAAAAACACCGAAAAACCACATAAAATGTCAATATCAGTCCCAATGTTTCATCCACTCTCTGGACATTCTCAAGGGAAACACAGGTATGCTGTGCAGAATGAAATTGGCTGCTGGAGCAGAAGCACAAGTTTAAAAAAGGGGAATAGGCTTGAAAAAACTGTAATTGTCAATTGGCAACAGGCTAACAGGGAAGTACTTCCGAGGGTCCTGTCGCTTTAATTGATTGCTTCCCTGTTAGCCTGTTGCCAATTGACAATATTTTATATATTTTAAACTGGAATTCCTCTTACTTGTTTGATATTATAAAAAATTTTTACATGATCTTTTAAACCCATAAAAATCTCTACCTCTTTTTTGCAATATGTCTGATCATGAGAATATCCATGCTACATTTTTGTCAGTCTTCACTCATTTTAAAGTTTTTCAAAAATCTGATATTTAACTAGAACACACATTTACATAGTTCTTTTTGGCTTTCTGATGAAATAGTACGTACTGCATTCCAATGCCATACTTGCAAATATTTTGAAGCAGTTTTACAGTTTTTCTAAATTTCACTTTTGTCCTGTTCTGCATGTAACTGAAGAAATGTTTGTCTGCAGCTAGAAGTAGAAGAAAAATGGAACAATTACTATTAAAGTAGGAAGACTGCAGTTGTATGAACATTTACCTAGGAATAAGCCCCACTGAACAAAGAAAGGCTTACTTCCAAGAAAGCTTGCTTAGAATTGCCATGTAAGATAACTGCAGCATTTAAAATTACCTTGATGGTCAAAAGATTAATATGCTGGAATGCCTGTCCTCAGCAGTATTTCTGAACGGCATGCAGTTACACAAATCAGCTGTTCTTCAATTAGATTTTCTAGTCCATTAAGCAGAAAAGAGAGGCTTTTTGCAACCTCAGCAATGCAGCACTCTTTCTTCCTTTTGTTTTGTTTTTTTGTTCAACAAAACACTATTTAAACTTTGAGACCCCAACTGACTTTTCTGTTAGTTTATGTGGAGCTGTCTTCTCTCATATTCTCTCAGCAACCACCTGTCCACATTGGAGGGAAAGGGACAATGGTCCTCCTTACCCATCATCCAGTAAAACACACACACACACACACACACACACACACACACAGATTATATCACTAGTAAATTAACCCAGGGATCCTGAGCCCGTCAAGAAGAAAGGAACTGTTTCTATGACATCTGTATTTATGAGTAACTCTCCAGGTAAGTGAATATTCCCATGTTGTAATTTTGCAGCACAGATCCCACACCATAAAGTGTGAAAGGTTTTATACCTGGGGCTACACAGATATCGCACGCTAAGAAACGGAGATCTCAGTAGACTTGTTTCTGTCTACAGTAAACACTACGTATCCATGCTACAATCTGACACAGAAATAACTTACATAACAGCATTCAAATAAAGGAAAATTGACACAGCCGTAAGGAGTAGCCAGGCCCTCAGCCATTTTCTTTGCAGTTTCCCTGTTCTTTTATATTTCGAGTCATCTTTTGTAGCTCCAAATGTCTCTATTCATCTTTCATTAACAGAAAATGAGTAAAGACCACTAATCAAGTAATTTTTTTATATTCTTACAATTTGTGTTTGGAATAAAGTTACTAATCATAGATCAAACTCTGCAATGGACATTTTTTCAAAGGACATTAGCATCAGGCGTAGCAGAAGGCAAACTAAGAAATTTACCTAGGAGCATATGTTAATATCTAAGCCTTCATCATCTTTGCCAAGGTCAAAGAGATGCCCTCTCTTTGGGCACTGAGAGACAGTATGTAGCTCATGTTACATTAAGGCTACAATCCCATGCAAATGTACCTGGGAGTAAGTCCTACTGAACACACCACTCTTATACAGTACCTTTTATATTTATTTGGAATATTTTTAGTTCCATTTTTATATGTTTGTTTCAACTATTGCAACCCATCCAAGAGCTCATGATGAAATGCACTAGAATTATGTAACACTGCCTGCCTGAATGACATCGCATCTTGAGACTCCCTGAGACGCGTGACCGAAACTATCTTGTTATTTGTTCAGCTTCCCAAACAAACTAAGGAGGGAATATACAGTATTTTCATTGCATATGCAACTACACCAACCCTTGTTTTGTTTTAGTAGAATGGATGATAAAGTAGACAACAGTGAAAAGAGGATAACGGACCAAACTACTGTATTAAAGTAAAAACATGGCACTCCCAATAAAAGAAAGCAAAGGTATGTGTCAGCCATGGATTGCCTTCACAAGCCAAGTATATACTGCCAATGTAGCAACAGCCACAGTAAAGGACACCTGCAGAGTCATGAATAAACCATGTGTTTGTTCCAGTTCCATCCTCACTGACATCTCACTATTATGCAACAAGTCCAAACAAGCGAAATAAAAATGGGCAGAGCATGAGCTCATACATATCTACTATAAAATCTATCTTTTACTAGCAAGAAACAAATGCACACATTAAAGCTCTTTTTAAAGCTTAGTCATCTGTGGGCCTCTTTAACAAGGATGCTTGCCAAGTTCTGCATGGTAATACTGTGGTATGGATTCATGCCTAAAAATTAAGGTCAAACCACTTGTTTCTATAGTTTTCATTCTAGTTCAACGAAAAAGAGGGTAATTATTATCCATCTGGTCCCATCCTCTTATTGCCTCCTGAACAGCTCTCCCCCCCCCCCGCTAAGTTTCTTGAACAGCACCACACCAAGAAGCAAACATGTGCTTTTTGAAAAAACAAGCACTTTCACTTACTACAGTTATTTTAAAAGTATAACACTGAAAACTAAAATTAATCACAACACTGCCTCACATGGCCTATACTAAATACCTTACAACAAAAGTCTTCTTAAAATTCTGCAATAGAAAAGCTTTCTTAAAATTCTGTGATAGAAAAGCTTGCCTTAAGTCACCCATTTCAGAATTTCAGTTCCAAGTTGCTCAAAAACTATAGCAGAATTCTTAGTGCAGCAGGGTAGCTGTATGCTTCGGACTAATAAGAAGTTCTAGTCCTCACTGTAGTTTTGTGCAGCCTCACAGTTTATTGGAAACAGAAGCATGGAACAACCCAATACCACAGTGCCAGTCCCTTATCATGGATACTTCTTGTGTGATGGATTTCTGTCTACCAGATACTATCAAATTTAGCAGATGGCTGTATTTCACCAATACTGCCTATTTTCTCTGTACAAATGTTGCTTCTCTTTTATCCCGCACACCTCTGCCAAGCTAGTTCTTAACACAGCAGTAACTCTGCCCTTACACTATTGCCTTATTTATTTATTTACAGTATTTTTACCCCACCTTTCTCCCAAAGGGACCCAAGGCGGCTTACAAGAAAACAGCAAAAAGAAAATACAGTGCAGTATAATACAAAAAAATAGTTACTTTTAAAACAGTAAAAACAATTAACGAAAAATAAAAACAGTATCTAAAAATCAATTTTAAAAAGATTACAATTAAAACAAGTACATAAAAACAGCAGCACCCCACCTGTACCAGCAGGATGTTAAAAAGGCAAGAGCTCAGAAGGCTTCTTTGAACAAGAAGGTTTTTAGGCCTCGCCGGAAAGTGTCCAAGGAGGGAGCAGTTCGCAAGTCAAAAGGGAGGGAATTCCATAAAGTTGGTGCCACTACTGAGAAGGCCCTATTTCTGGCCGCCGCCCCTCGCACCTCCCTGGGCGATGGTATCTGCAAAAGGGCCTTCTCTGATGACCTAAGGAGACGGGCCGGACTATATAAAAGTAGGCGGTCTCTCAAATATCCTGGCACCAAGCCGTATAGGGCTTTAAAGGTCAAAACCAGCACTTTGAATTGGGCCCGGAAACAAATCGGCAGCCAGTGCAGCCGTTGGAGGAGCGGCCCGACAGAGTCGAACCGCCTGCCTCCAGTGACCACACAGGCCGCCGCATTCTGCACTAATTGCAGTTTCCGAACCGTCTTCAAGGGCAGCCCCACGTAGAGCGCGTTACAATAATCTAATTGCGATATCACCGTGGCATGGATCACCGTGGTCAGGTCTGCACGATCCAAGTACAGTCACAGCTGGCGCACCAGCCGAAGCTGGGCAAAGGCCCCCCTGGCCACAGCCGCCACCTGGAAATCCAGGAGCAGCTGCAGATCCAGGCGGACCCGCTCCTTCAGAGGGAGTGCAACCCCCTTCAGAGCAGGACAATACTTTGGCACCTGCATCGTGGATTTCCGAACCAGGAGAACCTCTGTCTTGTCCGGGTTTAGTTTCAGCTTATTAGCCCTCATCCAGGTCCCAACCCCCTCCAGGCAGCGCTCCAGAACCTCAACAGCCACCCTGGAATCAGGTGGAAAGGAGAGATAGAGCTGGGTGTCATCAGCATACTGATAGCACCCAACTCCAAATCCCCGGATGACCTCTCCCAGTGGTTTCATGTAGATGTTAAATAGCATGGGGGACAAGACGGAACCCTGTGGCACCCCACACCTCAAGGAACTCAAGGGCCAGGGTGCTTAACAGGCATCCCCAAGCACCACCATGTGGGACCTTTCAGCCAAGTAGGAGCGGAACCACTGCAGAACGGTGCCTCCGACCCCCAACTCAGCCAGTTGGCCCAGAAGGACACCATGGTCGATGGTGTCGAAAGCCGCTGAGAGGTCCAGCAGAACCAACAGGGACGCACTCCCCCTGTCCAGTCCTCGGTGTAGATCATCCACCAAGGCGACCAAGGCTGTTTCCGTCCCAAAGCCCGGTCTGAAACCAGATTGAAAGGGGTCTAGATAATCCGCTTCATCCAGGACCCTCTGGACCCTCCTTAGTTGAATTGGAAAAGGTGCAGAAAAGAGCGACCAGAATGATTTGTGGGCTGGAGCACCTCCCTTACGAGGAAAGGCTACAGCGTCTGGGGCTTTTCAGCCTAGAAAAAAGGCGCCTGAGGGGGGACATGATTGAGACTTATAAAATTATGCATGGGATGGAGAGAGTGGATAGAGGGAAATTCTTCTCCCTCTCGCACAACACCAGAACCAGGGGACACGCACTAAAATTGAGTGGAGGGAGAGTTAGAACAGACAAAAGAAAATATTTCTTTACCCAGCGTGTGATTCATCTGTGGAACTCCTTGCCACAGGATGTGGTGATGGCACCTAGCCTAGATGCCTTTAAAAGGGGTTTGGACAAATTCATGGAGGAAGAGACCATCACAGGTTACAAGCCATAAGCAACCTCCTGGTTTTTTAGAAGTGGGTTTTCTCTGTGCCAGGTGCAAGGGAGTGGCGACTGGACACAGGTATCTTGTTGTCTCGTGTGCTCCCTGAGGCATCTGGTGGGGCCACTGTGTGACACAGGAAGCTGGACTAGATGGGCTTTTGGCCTGATCCAGCAGGGCTCTTCTTATGTTCTTATGTTCTTATGTTCTTACACTAGGAGTAGAGACTCCTCCAGAGAACAATCCAAAGTTTTAAAAAAAGAGAACCTGTTGTGAGAGCTGTAGAGTTTCTCAAGAATCCAACTTGTGTTTTACAGAGAATCACTTAAAAATAAAACTGATTAAAAAAAGATCGAAATCTGACACAGAAGATAAACAAGCATGTCTGCCCAAATCTCCCCTTTATATAGGCTTACCAGATCTCCAACCGGGACAGAGTGAACACAATGAGGCTTGCTTCTGAGTAGGCATGTCTAGGATTGTGCTCTAAGGTTTAACAAGCTACACCTGCCCACATTCCTTCTCCTAAAAGGTCTAGCACTCTGTCCTGGTTGGAGATCTGGTAAGCCTACCTTTATAATACTAAGATCGGATTGGCCTACCTTGCAGCATTGTATTGGCCTACCCTGCAGTTATAAAACAGTGAAATAATATTGAAATATATACATCCAATGCAATTAAGAAAAGTGCTATAATTCTAAAGTCCCAATCCTATCCTCGAGATACGCCAGTGTATCTCCACTTATGCTGGCTCAACAGCATGTGTAGAAGCCAACCCACCGACAGATACACCACAGCACAATGTCAGAAAAACGCCATGCCAACGTAGCTCCAACGTCACTTGGACGCCAGGCAATACAAGGAGGAGATTGAGGCATGACGTGGGTGGGACATAGGAGGGAAGTACACCATATCCTACCACTCTTCAGACAACGGACACGTCCAATGTCAGGAAAATGCTATGCCAATGACAGAGCTGGTATAAATAGGGTGGGACTCTGGAAGGGAGTGGCCTTTCTGTTCTCATGGCCTGCAGCATTCTCGCTCTGTGACTTCTTTGATTCTGACAGGGGGAGAGGCACTCCTCAGTGGTTATGGTCCCCCTGTTCTCTGCCGCCATGGTACATAATGGGCAGTGGCAAGGAAATGGGGTGAGTGGGCAGCATACTGACAGCCATGCCAGCAGGTGCCAGCGATGCAGCAAAAGGCATGGGTGTATGTGGGTGTGGCTAGATGGGCACACTGCTGCAGTAGGTGCCCTGTGTCACATGCTAGCCCAATGATTGGCCCCTACCATGCTCTCTCTGATAGGTCCATGTGCTACATCCTCCCAGCTAGGTGTACCTGTTTGTAGTGATACAATGTGTTAAATGCCAGACGGAGTGCTCTTTGCCTGTCTCCTGCTGTGGTTAAGGGGTTAGTGAGTAGTTTTGTGAAGTGGTTTTGGGTTCTAGACCTGCTTCCTTCTTCTTTTGTCCCTGCCATTGGTGTTTTTGGCCAGTCATGCAAACAGTGAGCGTCTTGTTGGTGAGGGCAAGTCCCTTTGCTGGGCTCGAATCCATCTTTGTGCAATGAGCCACTGGCACCCTACTTTGCCTAAGTGCTGTTGAGGTTCCCCTTGTGACTCGTCCCCGTCCCTACCCTGGCAAAAGTGCTTCTTCCAGCTGCACTTAAGGGAACTCAAACCCTTGCTATGGAAGGGTTTGTGTGTCTGTTTCACATGGCTGTCTTTTTCCTAAGGAGCTATCTTTCTACTTGTACTATGCTCTGCTCAAAACATATTGCTTGGATGTATGTGTCTATGTGGGTGGGATGTGGGAACTTGAAACCTGAGTTCTATGGATGCTGGGGCTGTTACTGGGAAGGGCTGTGTCAGCTTTGCTTTGCCAGGACAGGTCTGACATTTGGCTCTTGTTGCACCGGCTTCAGTACGCTGTCCGTGTGGTGTTGCCAGGACGGGTTGAGGATATGATGGTCATTCCGTTGGCATCCGTGCGATGACAGCACAGCTACCAAACAGGATTGGGCCATAAGTCACTGTTATTTTTTCATGCTTGCAAAAGACGAATTTACTGACATCATGAACTCTTTTTTCATACGTTCTACAGTAATTTCCTTTAAAAAAATTGTTGCTACTTAAAAATAAATATCAGGCTTTTAAATGCCCATCTTTCAGTCTAAGGAAAGATCAAACAAGTAGGAAGCTATGTCAGTAGAAGATCGCCAATTACTGTCAGTGCTACCATAACATTTACCAAACTTTTGTATTAACACAAACTGCACGCCACAATACCGAGAGCTGGTGTGGTAGCAGGGGTTAAGAGATTGAGGTGCAAGTCAGAACTTCCGTAGTTCCAATTTTGCCTCTGCCATGAACTTGCATGGTCTTAACCCACTCCCCTTCACTCCCCTCTCAGCCTCAGCTCCCCAGCTGCAATACAGGGATACTACTACTAACTTGACAAGGCTATTGTAAGGATAAGATAATTGATCAAAGAACAAAGTACTTTGAACACTTGAAAGCACTACACAAGTGTTATTTCAAGAAGGGACAGAGGGAGGCAGGGGCAGCGTTAGCGGTTAGTCGGGTAATGCACTGGCCAAGGGTCTACACCCATCAGGGGAGTCCATGTGTCCAGGCTGACCCTGAACCCTTAGTACTGGCAGTAGTGGCGTCACCCAATGCACCATCAGAGGGTGGCCAGGAGACCCAGTACAGCACCCAATGTACCATCAGAGGGTGGGCAGGAGGGGCCCAGTACAAGACTTTACCTCTGGCAACCTGGTGTCAGCATTGGAGGAAAGTACTCACACTTTTGGGTTGTTTAACAGCAGCTTCCCACTGTAGTCGTATTCTTTGGGGCATCATCACATCATCCTGTAATAAAATGGCACAGTTACTGAACATGAAAAAAAGGCTCACCACTGTTATTTCACAAGAAATAACTGGAGATGAGTGCCAAATTAACTCCAGCTCGGTTTTGAACTGCGCTTAGAGTGAACACTGGCTACCATGATATTAAAATTTAACCCCATGGCTAACTAACATAAATTAGAACCAGAAAGCAAAATCTATACTTTTTACATTCGAAAGAACTATACTGAATGTAGCAGGAATTTCACATACGTCTCTACGTCATACTCCGTAACGCAATTCGACTAAGGGCGCAATCCAATCCTACTTACTCTGCCGTTGTAACCAGCGGCGCAGCGAAAACGGGAAACTCCAGAACGGAAAGGGGATTCAAATCCCCTTTGAATTCCCCTTTTGGAGGGGATATGAATCCCCTTTCCGTTCTGGGGTCTCCCGTTTTCGCTGCACCGCTGGTTACAACGGCAGCGTAAGTAGGATTGGATTGCGCCCTAAAGAACATGGAGGCTAAAATCCTATACACTTACTACCGTACAAAGTAAGTCCTATTGAAATCAGTGGGACTTACTTTTGAGTAAACATGCATAGGGTTGCGCTGCATAAGACCAAAGAACTTGAAAAAATAAGCAATAACTTGTGATGCAGGTTGAAAGAAAAAGAAAAATCAGTGCCTAGGTTAATTTAAAACCAAAAGATTTACCATCTTCACATTTGCCAAAGCAGTGCAATATTATATAGGTGAAGTCAAATTACATTATATTATTAACAGTATTTATATACCACTTTTCAACAAAAGTTCACAAAGCGGTTTACAGATAAAATTCAAATGATCAAAATCAAACATTAGTACCTGTCCATCCACCAGAAGTAGAAGCAATCACTTTGCACTATCATTTTGAAAAGGCTTATCAACTAAGAAAACAACAGATAACAGAGACAGAATGTATTCAAAACTGAGTAAAGGATGAAGTGCGTTGGTTGAGATGCAAATATTCTTCCATTCCCCCCCCCCCCCCGTGTGAAAAGCAACAGAAACATGGACAGAGTCTCACCTTATCATATACCTCAGCCACTCATATTGAGATCTGGGCATTGCTACAAATGTCTGCAGAACATGGTAGTAGTCATACATTCAGGACTATACTACTTAAAGTTGTTCATACAAGGTCATATTTTTGAATGTTCGTACATCTAAAAAGCTCCCTGCATGTGGTAAATTAAAATATTAGGGAGTGGGCTGTGCTAAAATGGAATAGAATTCTACCACCTTATTTTGCATTATTTTTAGGCTACCAGCTGCTTCTCCCTAGTCTAATGACAGAATAACCTTGAAGTTAACCTAACAATACCATTTATCAAGAATGATAAAGGCTGGGAAACGAATCTCTGCCACTGGCTCCATCTAATCAACCTACCTCAAGGTTAAAGATAAACCAAAAAAGAGATGAAAAGCATAACTGCTTATCAATTATATCAAAGCTGGTGATATACTAAACAAATCTTTCTTCATATGTAGCATTTTAGGGATTTGACATTTTCAAAGACACCTCAGAGAGAAAATACCAGTAATCTGTTGACATGAAAAATACAGCACATAGCTACCGGTAAATAGCCACAACATATTAACACCAAGTATACAACATAAACTAAGTTGGCATGAATTTGGTGGACACGGTTAATAGATTTGATTTTTTTTTGCATTCTTAAAATTTCAGAAGTTGCAAGTAAAGGGGTATTTCACGCCCATCCTGAATAATCTAAAATCTTGTCAAGAGTTTCTGACAAGCTTAATTTAGATTTCTGCAGTTCCTCTTATTCTCTCACTGGTAGTTATACAACTAGTCACTGTTTTCAAGAGCTGTAGAACAGTATCAGTCAGACAAAATTTTAGATTTCATCCACTGAAGTTTTCTAGGCACTGTTGGAGGCCCGTGTAACAGCGGCCAGGCCCAGGAAGGGAGATAAGATTTGGCAGAGCGCACCGACGATGATCCATTTCCCAGCTCATGCCTGGCTGACCAATCCCAACACCACCCCGGAACACCCATTCCACCGACCACAGCCTGGCGGAGAATGTACCTGCTCCGGCAGGCGCAGCTCTGGATCTGGGGTATGTAGAGTGGTGGCGGCCAGCACTGTCTACTTGCCGGGTGCCACAAACATGCTTTACAGCACGTTTGTGGCACCCTAGACCAGCACTTCGCCAGACTAAATTGTAGACAGGATTGGGCTATTAGACTACTTCCTCCACATTCTGTCTCCAGTTGAGGCGATACCAATTTGTAAACAGTTTAAAGTACAGTATCTTCAAAAAAAATAAGCACTGATACAGATACGAAGAAAGAACTTGAATATTCTTCAGTGATGGTTCAATATAAATTTTTCCCTCCTTAGGAACACACTCAAAACAGTATTTTTTAAATAATTGCTAGAGGTAAATTTTGAAAGTCATTTAAAGACATTTCTCAACAAAACTATGCCCCTAACACAGATATAAGAATAAGGAAAGAGAATGAACCATTATAAACAGCCACTAAAACAGAAGCTGCATTTCATAACACACCCAAAATAATCCAGAATTATAGGAATTTGGTGATTAAATAAATGCTTCCTGTTCTCCAAAGTCTATTTTGAGCAGGGAAGCAATTTGTTGAAAGAAGAATGAAAAGATCTTTATTTCACATAAAAAGCCAGCAGGGATTTCTAAACAAGCCCAGATGTGTTTCTATTAGTGGGGGGCCTTCCATGATCTCCAGTCACTTTCCAGGAAGGCAGACACTTGGTCCACATGCATTTGTATTAGGTTTGCCCACTTCCACAAGAAGTGGGCAATTGACCCTGTCAATCTCCACGGAACAATGTTGATATATCTCTATATCAGCCAATATATTCTCTTTAGAGTCAAAGCAGAGCACTTTAAGTATAGAAATAAGCTCTCGTCGCTTGGCCCAGTTCCTGCCAACCTAGCAGTTCGAAAGCATATTAATGCAAATAGATAAAATAGGTACTGCTTGTGGAAACGTAAACAGCGTTCCATATTGTCATGCTGGCCACATGACCACGGAAGTGTCTTCGGACAGCGCTGGCTCTTCGGCTTCGAAACGGGGATGAGCACCGCACCCTAGAGTCGGACACAACTGGACTTAATTGTCAAGGGACACCTTTACCTTTATGCAAAGATAATTAACTGGCTATTACCCCCTTCAGATCTCACAAAAAAGGAAACCAAACTACATCTAACCACACACCCTCAGTTCACATACCAAGACACCTTTAGGTCTGTTTTGTTTTGCGAAGTCACAAGTAGACTTGCAACCAAGTGAGTTTTCACATTCTATACACTATCTCAAACAAATAAAAAGCATTCAAAATGGGCAATCCTCCCCCAGTAAACTTTGCAAATAAAGCACACAGCTAGATAGCCACAACTGTATAACATTTTAATGTTATACACTCTGCACTTAATGGCAACGACAGGATTCTGAGCTGCTAGCTCAAACCAACCTGCTAGTGCTATAGCCCTACCATATTTTTGCGTGAGTTTTCTGTTGCCTGGAAAGGTCCATCTTTCATGAGTTTTTAAAGAAGTTGCAAGACTCAAACTATTTATATTATGGGTCAGTACAAGTACAATGTACAAAAGCAGCTCATTTTGCTGAGCAGGAAAATGGGGTACAAAATTGGTTTCCTTGATAAATGTGTCTCATTTCAAAATATTACAGGGTGATTTTGTATAACCTCAAGCTATTTCATAGCCACTTAAAAGTCTGCCATATGGCACTTGTAACTGCAAGAGGCACTGGCTGCCTACCTCTGTGAGAAATTTAAGGTCAAGCAAGGATGGCAATACTGGTCTTAACCTCATAGTCAGAGGCTATGCACAGTCACCTTCACATAACAATGCAGGTCTTTCAAAACTGCTGCTGTGTGATTCCTGGTTGTCTAAATCCACCCCAAAGCTAACTGCACATACAAGACGAAGGAGGAAAGAAGATACTGGTAAACTATAAAGCCACCAACATTAGTGTCTATGAAATACAAAAGTCCAATTGTTGCCTTCTTTCTTCTACAACATTTTTACCCAAGGGTGTATATACGCAACAGGATTTAAATGTGTACAGGCTGAAAGGAAATGGGTTTTAAGCCTCCATGACTTAAGAAAAAGTGTTCAAAAGCACATTTGCTTCTGGGGCATAAAAAATAAAGTGTTACTTTTAAAGGCAGTTAACAGAAAACATGGCTGAACAAGCAAGAAAACATAACTGTATAAACAAACACGCAAAGGCGTCGCTCCGGTAGGGGCGGGGCCGTAAGCTTCGCTCCGTCCTAGTCCCGTTTTGCTGCTTTCTCCGCACGGGAATGGCTCCGGCAGTGAGGGGGCGGGGCCGCCTCCTGCTCGCTCGGTAAACGGGACTAGGACGAAGCGAAACTTACGACCCCGCCCCTACCGGAGTGACGCCTCTGCAAACACGTGCTTATGTGACTAACAGAAAACTGAACATTAAAAAGGTAGGACATTCTGAAGATCTCCATGAAAGGAAAAAACATTTTAAGGACCAATTATCTCTTTCCAAGTGTGATAAAGATTAGGAATTTCATATTCAAATAAAAGAATACCAATATCACATTCTCCTTTTCTCAAAAGAGTCAGTGTGAAATATTAGCAAGTCAATGAACTATAGACTTCTTTAAAAAAACCTGATGTTTTTCAATCTGTTAAAGAACAAATAAGCTGAAATAGATCCCCTACAACAGTGTTTCTCAAACTGTGGGTTGGGACCTGATTTCTGGTGGGTCCTTGATGATGGAAAGATCAGATAAGTAATTGCCTCAAGCCCTGAGGCTATTCAAATATCAGATAGCTGCTAATTGTCCTTCAAAAAGCTGACCTCCTGCAGTTTGCAAGATAGCTGCTATTTACCCTGCAGACAGCCGAGCTCCTGCAGTTTGCAAGCTTGTTTAAATATAGGGAGATAAATGATTGAGCGTCTAGTAAAGCTAGTTGGGTCCCGATAGAGAGTGTCATTTTAAAAAGTGGGTCCCGGTGCTAAAAAGTTTGAGAACCACTGCCCTACAATAATTTGCTGAAGGTTTTCTAAAGTGGTTAAGAAGTGTGTGAGCAGTCAATTCCACAAGAGAAATGGCAATCAAGTCTTATTACTGCACCAAGGAAACAGAATTACAGAGGTGACAATTCAGTGGGAAACTCAAGTCACACTGCCACCATTATTTTACTAGAGGCGAATAAAAGAGCTGCTGGAGCAGCATATGTATAAGTACTACTGTATTGTCCCTTTCTTGCAACTTCTAGAAGTTGGAGACATATTACCTTTCTGCTTTTTTACCCGGTCAAGCCGTGACTGCTAGCAATTCATGCCAGTCAGGGACCCAAAGCGAGTAGATTCCTACTACATCCTCCAAATGAATGAAATGCATGTAAAAAGCTACAAAACTCTAGGAAGCAATACCGTTTCTTCTTGCATTTTGACAGGTAGAAGAAATCCTGAACAGCTCTAACTCATTTTTCAGTCTTTCAAATTTGAACATGCAAATATAGCTACATTTCCTGAAGGTCCGTTTCTTGATAATATTTGGGCACACTCCACATGACTGACACCAATATTATTTTCTGAATAACTCGATCCTGAATTGGTGAACTGAACCAAGACGTCAAGAGGTACATGGGAGCAGACACAGACAATTTTAAGTCACACAGCTGGTAACATCTGTTTTTCAGCAGTTACTGCACAGCATTGAGAAACAGTTTCCAACAAGAAACCAAGTAATTCCTAGATGCATATCAATTTCAGGAATTTCTTTTTTCCCTCTGTATTGAATCAACACCATTAAACACAGAAAAAGGGACAGAACACACATTTGTTTATTAACAGATGTTCAAGTTACTTCACAAAACAACTCTTTAAAAAATTCTGGTATTTCCAAACTCTTCCACTAGACAAACAGGCAAAGAGAAGGGGGAGGGGGGAAGGTGACACACACCCTACCTAATGAATAGTTCTTCAGACTCAGTTGTATTGCAGATCATAAATATTTTATTGGGAATAATTTCAAAGGGTTTGAACAGCAATACACTTATGCTCATGTCAAAATAGATTGTGTCTGTGCTGGAAATATGCATCCATCTGAGTACTTTGGACACAAACAACTATTCCACCTCCGTTTTTCTGGAGTGTTGCATGCTGGAGCATTTCCAGGAAAGAAAAAAGCAAGAAAATGTAAATGGCTGCTGTAAAGGTGCAGGCACTTTAAATATAATAATGAAAACAGCTGTGTAAAAACTGAAACAGATGTACCTTACATTGATAAAGAATCTCCCCAAATCGAAAAATCTGTGGAAACTCAAAATGTATACTCAGATCTCATACATGCTGTAGCGTCACTAGGCCAGGGGGGTGCTGTGCCCCCAGGTGCCTCCTGCGGTATCCTCGTGAGGAGCAGCCATGGTGGGAGCTTCTGCTGACCCGGCAGCTTCTTTCGCAGCTGCAGTGGCCAGTCGGGTGGTTTTCAGGGTGGGAGAATGGCCCAAGTGGAGCCTTTCCGGGAGCAACGTTGTGCCGCAAGGGGGGGGGGGTGATGACACAAAACACGTCATTGCCCTGGCCCCCCTCCAGCAATGCCACTGCATACACGTACAGGCTTCCAAATCCATTTCAAAGTAGGGAGCAGATCCCACATGCAAATGAATGCACTGCAGAAATGAACAGAGAATATCCTGAAGCAAGCAAGCTATCCATTTACCAGAGCTTCTGAACTGGGAACAGACTGATGAATCAGGGAATGCCTTTTTATTACATTGTTTTAACTAAATAATTTATATAGTTGCCTGGTTCATTACTACATCTACACTGTCAAAATTAATTTCTTCACATTTTCCATCACTGAATTTTTTATTTATTTATATATATATATTTGAACAGAGCAAGTTTGTGCACTTCTACACTCCTCATTAAATAAAGGATCCAGCTAGGACAATCTGTGCACCCCAATTCTCTTGTAACGTTTTCATGCAGCACACCATAATCAGTCCTCTCTGCTCAACAGACATGGGAAAAGTTGGAGCTCTACTAATAATGAAGAGACTATTTCTTCTTGCTTTTCATATAGATACTGCTTCAAAAGCACAAAATGAGAGTACAGGAAAGAACTGATGAAGTCCCTCATATATATGATGGTCAATATAGTTGAATCAATACAAGATAAGCATGCATACAACACATGCCAAGGTTTCAAATCTTTCCCACTAGTAAAAAGCAACACAGCTGTGGTTAATGTAGCACAAACAACTTAACAGGCACAATATACATAACACAACCCAACACACATTTTGGTGCCTGAAAAGTTAGACCTATTCTTGGGTATATTTGGGGCGCTGATTCCAAAACTGGCAACAGTTTTGCCCTATCAGCTCTAGTTTTGGAGATACGGCATAGCCACCTTATACGCCAATTCAAGCAGCTCCCACGTGAAGAAAATTCCTCACAAGGAAGCTGCTTGAATCAGCATATAAGGAGTTCAGGGGCCACACAAGACCAAAATGTAAAGGTGAACATGATTTAAGGGCCGCTGCATGCAAGTCCTGATTTTCAATGTCAAATAGGCGGGTTTGAATAATTTTAAAAGCAGCCAATAAAGACAAGCCCCCTATGGTATCAGGGGATAAGCCAATATTTAATCAATTAATATATTAAAAGTTAATAGTAAAAAAATAATATTCAGAATGCATAACAAATGTACACTACTGATAATTACAAAATGCACACGCTATTTTGATAATTATATGGACAATACATGCCCTGTTTTATTCTGAATGTATTATGTTATGACAGTAAGGTATACACTTTAAGAGAATATGGGACTATGGAAGGGCAGGGATTCAAAAGTTTGGGCCGGCTTTGGTAACAGCCATTATTGTGGTCACCACCCACCCTACCTGTCCACATGTGCAAAAGTCTCAGGGGAAGCAGAGTCTCATCCGACATGCTCAGTTTCAGAGGCACTTGAAAGCGGTAAGAAGCATGAATACACCTCAGAATGCTTCTGAAGTCCAGCATAAGTAGGCTTACCATTGTCCCGGAATCGAGGCAGGCTTCGGCCTAGTCCGGGCCCGAGCAGCTCCCAAGGATGCACTGCGGCTGGCCAATGGGCTTCCGGCCGACGACACGACCGAAGCGGGAACCCTGTTGGCCAGCCGCAGTGCATCCTTGGGAGCTGCCCGGGCCCGGACTAGGCCGAAGCCTGCCTCGATTCCGGGACAATGGTAAGCCTAAGCATAAGATTAGAGATCAACCCTGCCTCTTCCCGAAGTTTCGCCTCCATATGGTCCTTCCCAAGTGCAGAGAATTGAAGTAGGGAAGGCATCTCAGGTCAGGGGCAGGCAAAATCAGAATCAAAGATATTGAAAACTACTGTTGCGGCCCACATGTTTGTGGGGGAAGTATATGGAGTAACATAAAATGTGGAGGTCTACTGGCTAGATCAAGGTGTCAAACATAACACCAGCCCACAGATGCTCTTTATCCGGCCCACGTGATAACTGGGCTCTCCCAGCGCAGTCCTTTCAGTAATACCACTTCTGCTGAGACTCTGGGAAAGACAGAAGGAGGCCTCAGAAGGCAAGGAACACCACAGGGGAAGGAGCAGACCAAGAGGGGTGAGAGAGGGAGAGTCCAAGTATCATGCAGGCCACCCTTTCAGCAGTGCCACTTCCGCCGAGGTGTCACTTCGCAGATCACCCGAGCTGCGAAGTGATGCCTTGGCAGAAGCAGCATAGCTGAAAGCGCAATCCGCGTGATAATTGGACTCTCCCATATCTTGAAAATATGATCAAGATTTACATACTGTATTTTCTCTTCTGTTGCTTGCAACTAGTAAGTTCCTACATGAGAACAAAATATTTATTCTGGCCATCAGAATAACAACATCACCCTGCTGAATGATGTCACAAAGATCTAGATGACAGGCTTATTATAAAATTGTACTTACCACCATAACCATGGAACATTTACGCACCACAAAATATGGAAACCCATCAGATATCACTCTACATTGGTCAAAAAGCAGGGAGACACACACATTTAAGAGTCACATTACCAAACTTAAACATTTGTTTCACAAAATGAAGAAAAAAAAAAGTTAGACTTACAGAATCCAGGAAGCACAGGTAGGTCCCCGAGCTCTGATCTACTGCACAATTTTTGGCAAAGCCCACTGTTAGAAAAGGAAATGAACAATATCGCATGAATATCATTGCAATTTTAATTTTCTCTACTCAACACTAAGTGTGAACAGAAAGACCGCACACACACATGCACACACACAAACTGGAGATGCTTCATTTCCAATATTAAGGGTTTTTTGTCTGTTTAAGTACAGCCTTCATTAGGAGAAAACATATGAAGTTGACTTATATGGAGTCTGACCCTTCGTCCCTACAGCTCAGTACTGTTAATGCTACTGGCACTGGCTCTCCAGGGTTTCAGGTAGAATTTTCTCTCTGTCCTGCATGGAGATGCTGGGAATTGAACTTGGAACATTCTGCATAAAAAGCGCGTGCTCTCCAGCTAAGCTACAGCCTCGTAAGTCAGCATTACAGAGATTTGAGCCATGCACTAGTCCTGGAATCCAAGGTCAATGACAATATTTTGTTGACTGCTACAAGCTGCAATATCATTATCTCACAGTGAGAGGGTTTTTGCAGGGTTTTTGAGAAGATAAAATTGGGCTTCAGGATAGACTATAGAGTGAATTGTAACTTAGCACTCCATGAACGTCTTTCCCACTAGCACCAATGGCAACTTTCCACTTGGAGAAACAGCAGTCATGGGTGGCTCCCATACTGCATCAGAATCACAGAAGAAAAAGGAAAAACACCTCCCTCCCCATGCTGCAGTCCCAACCTGGATTTGGGCTCCTGCAACAGCTATTTTCATCATAATTTTTTTATTAAAAAAAATTTTGGTCCCTTTAGGCAGGGCCAAACAATGTGACTACTGCTAATATATCTCATGGAGTCTTTTCTTTAACTATTCCAAGATGTACTGGGAAGAGGGAGGAAGAAAGTCATGAGCAGCTTACAGTAGGTAGAGAAGGGAGAGGCTAAGAACCTAGACCGGGGTTCTCAACCAGTGGTACTAGTACCACCAATGGTACTTTGGCCGACTGCTGGTGGTACTCGGATCACCGTACCACCCGCTCTAACGCAGCACTTTCGGTGGTGTATTTTTGCTCCCAAGAGGCTCCTGCCTTTGGTCGAGCCTCTTGGGAACACTGAGGACCCTCCCACCCACACAGAGCCTCCTACCTGTGTTTTCTGTCTGCAAAACCCTGAAAACCTGGAAGTAACGGGCAATGAGTCATCGCCAGTCACTTCTGGTGGTACGCAACAGGAGAGTGGCGCCACAGGTTGTATGGAAACCTGCCAGGAAGGGGTTGAGAACCCCTGACCTAGACAGACATGAACTTAATTGCACAACTTGACATCACTGGGCTGTCTTACAGGTAAACAGTATATGGGGTGTGTGTCATGAAATGGGGCAAAACCATGGCGGGGAAAGGGAGCTTCAATAGTTCGCTTCCACTAGTTTTGAGCATAATTGAACTCCGCAAATGTGCTATTTTTAAAACGGGGGAAAAACGCCAATTAGATTTTAATGGAAGGTTTTTTCCCCCATTTTAAAATAACGCAGGGGAAGCACAATCAAGCTCAAAACCATAAAAAACGGAAAACTACTAAAGCCTCCCTCCCTTGTCACAATTTTGCTCCATTTCAAAGGCCCTATCCCTAGAAACCTCCACCCCCATCCAGTTGTGCAATTAATAAAGAACATATCTAACTAGGACCTCAAAAGAGAAAGGCAAAGACTGATAGATGATTCAGGATATAGAAGACAAATGTTGTAAAAATCCCATTTTGCCCTTAGAATCAAAAGGTCTAGGAAGACCCTGACAAGACAATAGCTTGTAAAACTAGATAAATTAGATTATCAATCCTTCAGGGGCATAAACCTGGTCCGATTCCAAGCATACAGATCTCTCTTACAGACTGTCATTTTGGTCCCGTTTTTTTTGGGGGGGGGGATGTCTTAAAATTACTTTGATTTAATAGTCTGGAATCTTCCATCTCAAGTTGACCTTTCATTTTCAGGACAGCTCATACAGACAGCATTATTATTTCCTTAATTAAAATAAGAGCACTGAATGTACAGACAGACAGACAGACAGACAGACACACACAGACAGACACACACACAGGTATGCCAATTACATTTCTGGATATTGTGAATTGCAATCAGGTATGTTCTATCTGATAGCTATTCTCCTGTCAACAAGCTATTCTCCTGTAATCCAAAAGTACAAGGATCAAATTCTAGACTTTCTTTTTCAAGCATCTCTCTCTCTCTCTCTCTCTTCCCCCCCCCCTTGAGGGTCATAAATGCCATTTGAACAGTTTAGTGCTTGCCACAACTAAATTTGAATTTTTGGCAAACTCAGAAATACATTACCGCATCCTTAGCTGATTAAGCAAGTCTGAACATGCTTACTGAAAGAACCCATAGTTTTGAGCAATTATCTCCTAAGGAAGAAAATGAATATATCATAGCTGAACAGCACAACTAATCCCACAACAGAGTAGTAACTGCTCCAGCAGGACCAGCTGTATAATCATATCTGTCCATCTCTGCTTTTCCACCATCATGTAGCATTTGCTTGCATGTGGTAAGTGAGGTAAAATTATGCAAGGATTAAGGGCACTTTCATAGCCATGAAATCAGTCCTGGATCATTACTATAACTCATGAAGTCAGATAAAAGGGAAAAGAAAGAGGTAGTGATACATTTAATTTCTTTTTAAATCACCTGCTGCACAAATAACTACCACCTTGGTCTGTATTTCTGACACATGGAAGTCAGAGAAAGTCATGCTATTCACACATCAATCAAGATGAGGGTTTAGGGATTAATAACATGGGTAGCATCCAGAGTTTCTTGCTTCAGAGGAAGAGAAACTGTGGGTGCTACCCCATGCTTTTAGAACATTCTTAAACATTTAAGGCCAGTTCTTCAATACACATGATGGAGAGAAGAAAGGGGCAAAGAAGAAATAGCTCTGTTTGTTCAAGTCCCAGAAGTCAAGTGTTTTTTAAAAATGCTTAGATTAAAAACAAGGCACCGCAAGTTTTAGTTGTGAGCTGCTCATAACAATGCCTTATTGATATCAACACAAGCATATGATTCCAAAGTAATTTTATTTTGTATGGAAACTGGATATTAAAAATTGGTCTCACGCAAGGAATCTTGTGTTTGGCATAAGCAAAGAATTGCTCTGATATTGCTATACTGATGAGAGTCAAATGTTTGTGCCAAGGCTTTGCATTTTGTAAGGCCTGCTTACTTAGTGAAAAGAGCCTGTTACCATGGTCACAGGAGTAAAAACCTAAGACCCCGTGAGATATTAACATTCCTCACTCTTGGAAAGAAGTAGTTTTGTGGTAGTTTCTTCAAAGCCACTGACCCTTTCTTTTGTGAGGGTTTTTCCCTTTTGTTTTCCTTTTTCCTTTTCCATGACAGAAAAGAATCAGAAATGAATCTTAATCCAGTGTAAACAGTCCAAGAAGTGAAGACTGTCACATTGTTTCGTTATTGGAGCTGCTTGCTTCAAAGGAAGTACACCCTACAAGTTTTTAACTACTCCTAACCAGAGCAAAGTAAATCACTAAGAACAAGGGGGTCACAAAAATTTCTAACTAAATTGGCTCCCCAAATGCAAATATAAATGAGCTGCTCTTCACTGAAAAATTGTTACTGCACAGCAACTTGCTTTTCAAAAGGTACCGGTATATAATTTTAGCAGAATGCAGCCTTTTTCCATCTTGTTTCAAACTGACTGGAAAAATACATAAGTTTGGATCTTAACAGCCCAAGTAAAATTAGGAAATTATTTGCAAATTCAAAGATAAATTACAGACAAACAGAGGGTTTGTCTTAATAATGCTTTGGGATTAGTTAGTGAAAGGTAAAGCAGAAATGAAATAATAAATATATAATGCATTTACTTTCAAGAGAACATGTTTGGAACTGGGTCAAAAGACCAAAAGTAGCAGAGTCATACTACACAGATTGCTATGGTATTTTGAGAGCAAGAAGCAAACCCCTCTGAACATAAGAAGAGCTTGGCTGCATTAGGCTAAAGGTCCATCTTGTCCACCATCCTTATTATCACAATGGTCTACCAGTTGCCTCTGGGAAGCCCACAATGCTAAAATGTTAATCATCACCTGTCAATGTTGTATTTTTAAACAGTTAAAGGGCACTTATTTCGCTGAACCATAAGCTGTTGATCAAAAGGTCGGCAGTTCGATTCCCGTGACGGGGTGAGCGCTTGTTGCTTGGCCAGCTCCTGCCAACCTAGCAGTTCCAAAGCATGTTAATGTGAGTAGATAAATAGGTACCGCTTGCGGGAAGGTAAACAGCGCTCCGTGTTCCAGCTGCATGCTACGCGCTGCTGCAAGGAGTCATGCCGGCCACATGACCACGGAGGTGTCTTTGGACAACGCTGGCTCTTCGTCTTTGAAATGGGGGTGAGTCGGACCCTAGAGTCGGACACGACTGGACTTAATTGTCAGGGGATACCTTTACCTATATAGATCCATCATGTTTTATACACTAGGGAAGGGTAGGAAGTTCTCCCACTTATGAAAGCTTTTCCCAAACCCACTCCTCACCTTTTCATCTCAGGCAGAAAACGATATTAGACCAGGCCTGCTTTTCCAAGTCTGCCCAAGTACCGGTATTTGGCCCACAAATCAAATACCAAAATGGGAACAAATTACATGGTGAACGCACCCCTTTTTTTCCAGAGCCAGGGGGTGAGTACTCCACAATATTTCTTTCCCTCTTCCTCAATTCATATTACTTGGGGCAGTATCATCACTAGGGGGCGCGTCACCCTGGAGCGGGGGCGCGCAGGTCACCCCTGCCCTAGGGTGACACTTAACCCCGGCTCTAACAGCGACTGCCCTGTCCGGCAGTCCGGGGCCTTCTGAGAAGGCCCAATGTGCAGACGCGTCATTTATTAGCTTTTTTGCACATGCGCAGACCGTTTCTGAGGGCAATGGCTGCCCTTTTGCCCTCAGAAACGGTCTGCGCATGCGTGAAAAAGCTAATAAATGACACGTCAACGCATTGGGCCTTCTCAGAAGGCCCCGGACCGCCGGACGGGGCGGACGCTCCGAGGCCTTCTTCTTCACCCTTTGCACGCGTCACCCCCCCCCCGGCGGCCCGCCCCGCTACAGTGACGTCCATGCTTGGGTGGGGGAAATATGAGAAGTACAGGAGGAATATGAGTACAGGTGTCCCTGCTTAACGACCCCCCAGATACAATGGGGGTCGTTAGGCAAAACGCTGTTCGTCGCTTTCCCCACCTTTTGAAGTTTGAGGCCTCTGCAGAGGCCGGTTCCTAGTCATGGGTCTCTCCGGAGGCCACTTCCAGAGCAAACCGGAAGTGCCTTATAGAGGCCTCTGTGGGACATTCTAAGGCCCTCAGAGGCCTGGAAAGGCCTCCGGAGAGGCTCATGACCAGGAACAGGCCTCTGGAGAGGCCTCAAACTTCAAAAGTTAGGGAAAGGCCCACTTAACAACAGGCCTGCTTAACGATGGGGTTCAAGGAACATATCCCCATCGTTAAGTGGGAGACACCTGTATATTTTTCTTTCCATGTAATTCAGTAGTTACTTTCAAGAGGGTCACCACCTCCCTCGATCATGAGATCCCTGCTGGTGACAGCCAGGTTCCTAGAGTCAGAGGTGGCTGATAGGTTTTGCCCCTACTGCAATGCTGTTCCCATATGTAGTGCTTTATCTGTTCCCATATAAGTGAATGGGGAAAGTGTACTTAGAAGTACCACTGAGGTGGAGGCCAAGGTCAGACATAAAGCTTCCTGGGTGACCTTGGGCCAGTCACTATCTCTCAGCCCCACCTACCTCACAGGGTTGTTGTGAGGACAAAAAGGAGGGGAGGAACTATGTACACCACTCTGAGCTCCTTGGAGGAAGGGCGGTATAAAAATGTGAAAAATAAATAAATAAATAAATAAATAAAAGGCTATTAAGGGGGACAGGCAGGTGACATAAACAACAACACAGAGATGCAGAAAGGAGTAAAGGCCGACCCACACTACACGAATCCCGGCGCGTTACGGAGATGTGCGGAGCTCTCTGTCACCATTGCGGAAGCAAGCGGAGCTGAAAACACATCTTTTGAGGGGTGGGTTCGTGGAGCTACTGCAGCCAACCAATCGGATGAGAGGGCGGGATGAAAGGGGCTGTCAATCAATCGGAACTCACTCGAGTCTCCGATTTCTCATGGATCCATTTCTCCTTCTCACAAAAGTTAGCAAGATGAATTCTATTCCCGGCACAAATTGTTATGTTAGTTTTTTCTCCTTCCTGCCCCTCTCTCTCTTCTCTCGTGTATCGGACCACATCTGTGCTTAACCAATCACCACTGCGCTTTCTAAGAAGGCGGGACAACAGGAAGGACAACAGGCGGGAAGACACTCCTTCCGACCAGCTCTGCGCGTGGAGGCCTCCGCGCCTGAACTCGTGTAGTGTGGGTCGGCCTTCAAGTCACACCCCTTAGACAAAGTAAATAGTAAAATTGAAATTTTAGTTTCCTTCCCTTTTCCTTTATCCAGATAAAGAAACCTTTATTGGCATAAAATTCCTTTATCCCTGCTAACTGGGCAAAGAGGCACTTTTTCAAGTGGTGTTCCTCTTATATTTAGCAGGGGGAAAGTAACTGTCCCTTGTCACCCCAGCACAATGTCTTTTCTAGTGACTGTCTGCTGGTGTTCTTCTGCATCTTTTTACATTGTGAGTCCTTTTGGGACAGGGAGCCATTTAATTATTTGACTTTGGCTGCAATCCTATGAACACTTACCTGGGAGTAAGTTCCACTGAGCGCAGTGGGACTTACTTCTAAGTAATCATAGGATTGTGCTGTTTGTCTATAAACCGCTTTGTGAACTTTTCTGTTGAAAAGCGATATATAAACAACAATATATAAACAACAACAACAGCAACACCTTCCAAATAAGCATGAATAAGAACCAGCTACAGAGATGAACAGTGCAATCCTATCCAGCTCCCGACTGGTGCAGCCAGTGGGGGAGGGCAGAACTGCGGAGGCTTTGGAAGGGAAAGGAGATTTAAATCCCCTTTACATCCACAACTACAGAGATGAATGAAGCAAAATACCAGGTTTACCTTACATGAGATATTTATATGCTTACTGAAAGGGACGCACACAAATCCTTTCTAAACTAGAGTGCATGGGAAATGTATTTTAGAAAACAAATGAAGCATTTCCTAAATGCATTTTATTCTTTTCCTCAAGTCTTAGATTCCTTCATCCTCATAAAACCAACATACTGTTCTTTTGCCATCTTGCACAAAAGGACAGCAAGCTTTAAAACTCAATACAAAACATTTACAGTTCACAGCCCACTGAGCTGATCTTCATTCTAGAGTGGTCACACTTGGCAATTCAACTTGAATCCATTACTTACTAGCCTATTACAACAATTCCAGAGCTATTTATTTTGGCTCTGATCACAAATTTAACCTTATTTGCACTTTTTCAATCTATGGGACTAGCACACAACAGACCTGGCCTTTTCCCAGTCTGCAGCAAAGTCATGTACTTCTCAGTCCACACAACCTTCTAGCTGTTTAAACCAAGCTTCATCATACATTATTTAACTCTCAAACACAAGCACTGAAACTGACTAGAAAACCGAGGGACAGAATGTATTAATTACCAGTAATGTAAAATATATATTGTCTAACTATTTTCTTTTGCCAACAAACCCAGGATGATTTATTGTGGGATTCTAGACCCATTAAGCAGAAGCCCCATTAATTTTCAGTGGAATTTACTTTCACGTAATGTATTAAGGGCTATGTCAAATTCTGTCTTGCCACATAAAGACAAACATCAGTGACCTCAAAAATAGTGTCACATTTGACATTTATAAAGGTGGAGTCTCTCCACTGAAAACAGGATATTACTGAAATGCCATCTGACTTTAGGGAAAGTTGCTATGCTGAGATCATCCTGTTACTCTAAAAAGCCATTACTCTTTAAAAAGGTACCTACCTCCTCGTGGCTGAGGTGAACAATGTCCTCCAATGAGTACTCGAATGCCCACTTCTTCCAACAAAACCTTCCATTTTTCAATGATACTTATTGAATTGTCCTAGTAAAAAGGGACACAAGAATTAAGTTTGATTTTTAACATCTAAAATGTAAGCACTAAAATAAACAGGATAACAATACGTTCCTCGAATTTGATTAGCTAGTGCATTCAAATGATAATTACACGTTAGAACTAAGCTGTAGGTCAGTAGTAGAACACTTGTTTTGCTTGTAGATTTGTAGAAGGTACCAGGTTCAATCTCCAGATAGGATTTTTTTTTCTGCTCTGTCAAACTTTGGAGATCCACAGCCAGTCAGCATCAACAATAATGAACACTAGACAGATCAATGGTCTGACTCAGGGTAAGGTAGCTTCCTATGTTCTTAGCCAAAAAGTTAGTTACATAAAGTGTACATACCCCACTAGCATCATTAAAAACAGAGAGTTCAATGGAACCTTCGAAGTCTTGCTCCAGAACGGATTTCAAGCATTCATCCAGCCAGCATTCAGCATTGTAAACGGGCAGAATTACAGACTACAATGAATAAAAATATATTGTACAGCATAAGTCAATAGGCAGCATTGGTGTTTCTTCCCTGCATTACCAATATATCGATACATTTACTATATCCAAGGTCATCGAATACATTCACCACCCAGTAGAAAACAAAAGGTGCTAACCTTTTCTTTATCAATGGCTCTCGTCCCTTGCTAAAGTCTTGTTTTAGTTAGTAATTGTAAGTTAATATTTATTTTGTATTTATTATATAATATTTAATAATATTTAACAAACATTAAATAATATTTAATATTTAGTTAGCAATTCTTTTCAGTTCAGGTCTCTAACCAGCACAAAAAAAGTCCACACAAACCATTGTGAACATTATTAATTTTAGAAACACTAAAGTTCCTCTTTGGCTTCTTGCTTCCTAGCTGAGCCTCTCGGGGGAGGGGGGGGAGGCAGGTTAAACATATTTTAAAATACATAAAAGTCTCATCCATTCCACACACCTTCACTTCATCATTAGAGGTGAACCTGGGAACAACCGGACCATTTTAGAGCAACCAAAAATAGCCCTATCTGATCCTTTCTCCTCTTGTTACCGTTACAATGCAGAAGGTTGAACATAACAGTCTCCTTAGCATCCTGAACTAGGATAGGGCTTGACCTTCTTACCTCATTTCTAAAACCAAGAGAAAATCACAATCACACATACACGTGTGCACAAGCACACACGCAGCAAAGCTGAGGGGACAGTAGGAGCAGAAGCCCCACTCTTCCAGCCTTAGAATATGATATATGGGGCTCATGATAGCGCTGTTCCCTTTCTAGCATTAAAGAAATATTTATTACAAGCTTCTTCACAACCTGTTATACAA
The DNA here is from genome assembly GCA_026170595.1 of Plestiodon gilberti rubricaudatus. Lineage (NCBI taxonomy): Eukaryota > Metazoa > Chordata > Lepidosauria > Squamata > Scincidae > Plestiodon > Plestiodon gilberti. Next base: position 162,102,268 of record JANXHW010000002.1, read on the forward strand.
GACGTTGCAATCAGAACTAAAGTTCTAAAGTAAATACAAAGAATGACTGACTTCATCTCATACTAACCTCTTGCCTTCAGATTATATCAGCCAGAGACCGTTCTCCCAAACCTATCACAGTCCATAATCAGGAATAGTAAACAAATTCAAGATTTCATAATCCTCCAGTTAAAATCAGATTTCTAATGTTCAAAACCACATTAACTCAACATTATTATATTGGGGTGAAGAGATGCCATCTTCTTAACCAGTAATATTAGTGGAAGATTATCCAGCCATAACATACAGTATACCGTACTAACTTGCACCTTAATTGCTCCCACACTTCTTCTAACCAAATAGCCTCAAAGCAAAATCTATGCAACTTGCCTATAGAGCGAAAGAAAAAAAATAAACCCCTCTTTTTATTTAGTCACCTTTTAAGCTAGATTTCAGTGTTTAATTACTACAGAACTTTTACGTGCAGGCCCCTAAATACGCTACGTCCCCAAGTTACGTCCTGGTTCTGTTCCAGAGGTTTGTCCAGAAGTTGGAACATATGGAAGTCGAAACAGCTGGCTCTTGCCGGCCCAGTACTTTTGCCTGTGCATAAGCACCAGAACAGGCTGTGCCTGCATGAAAGTACCAACACGGCTCTCCGTAACTCAGACATCTGTAAGTTGAGGACTTGTGTACTCTGGGAAAACATGACCTTGCATGTCCTAATCTTAGGAGAAGCATCTACCAGAGTGGTCCACCCCGTAGGCCACAAGGCCTTTTTGGCAGCCCTCAGCAACATTCAAGAAACGCGAGGAAGGTCGGTTAATGCTGGCGCCAACTTCTGGGCAGCGGGGCAGGCTGGGATGACCCGGAGTGGCTGACGTCAGGGAAGCTGGGTGGGCGTATTGCGCCCGCGCACAACACCGCTGGGCCAATAGAATCTAGCAAGCCAGAACGGGGGAAGCAGCATCAGGAGCGGCAGCAGGGGAGGCGTTCCCAGCAAAGGACAAGGGAGGACAGGAGGGGTGGGAAAGGAAAGGTGTGGCCGTCCCTGTGCTGCCTACTAAAGGGGGTAGCCAACAGGAAGGGGCAGGCTCCAGAAGGACCTAATCCAAACATAAGGACCCTGGCGAGGTGGCCAGGCGGAACAGAAGTCTGAGCCTGCTGTAATCTCAAGGAAAGGAGCCAAGGGCAGGAAGGAGGACAGGTGGTGCTCTAACACACACACACACACACAGCTAAGTCTAAGGCCAGCTGTGGGGCACCTTTGTGAACTTCAGGATGACCTGTTTCTTACACAACAGACTGAAATAGGTGCAGAGTTCTTCAAATTACTTTCAAAGGAGCGGTTTTCACTGTTTCACGATTTTGGGCTTTGCATAATATCGATGTTCACCTCCACATACCGCTGCGAACAATTTTCAAACACGAACTTGATAAAGTCCAAAACTCAAAAACTTAGCAGATAATTCACTCGAGAGTTGCCTGCAGATGTCAACAACTGAACTCAAGGTGGATATCGATCAACTTGTGAAGAATTTTCAAGCTCAGACATCCCATTGAAGTAGCTAGTAACAATGGCGTGGTTTTTGTTCCTTTCGTGTTTAATTCAGTGTGCGGTCCGCAGGTTCTATGTCAAAGCACTCTTGCGGCCCACTTAGTATGAAAAGTTGGTCCACCCTGATCTATACCATAGGCCAGGTACTGTATGTGTAAGGGTACACACATCTACTTACCATGCTAACCATGGCAAGTGCCCCTTCCCCATGTCAGGAGCCCATGCCCTTCTCCCAAGCTTGGAAGAAGGCAAGGGATCATCTCTGCAGTTGTGTTGTGCTTCAGAGTTGCTCCAAGTGCCCCCAGAGCTTAGCATGACACTGGGAAACCCCTGGCCTCCTTTTGAGCTGTGAAGATGGGGGCTGGGAATCATCCCTACCTTAAATACTTTGTAATTGCTCCAAGCAGAGTCATGGCAATAGCACATTTTGCCTGCCTACCTAGGCAAGCCAAAATGTGCAGATCCCTATCTCTGGGTTCATCTTCCAAAGAAGCAATACATTTAGCAAAACTCTGGAATCTAATTCAAAGAACACGTATCTTCCCAAGGAAGATACCATGTTTAAAAACAACAGAAAGGAAGGGTTTACAGATAAATCTTACCTTAAATTATTGAAAAAAATATTTACTTAGGATAATGAGCAGATTCATAATATAAGCAAGGATCTCTCAAGTACACAAGTTTTTCACATCACGTTTTTTATACACCAATACAATGGGAATGCTTTTGTAAATTGTATTACAAATATAACATGGGAAGACCTCTTTAATAAGCTCATGGGTTTTAGTTTTTAAATAACTCAAAAGCTTGTATAATCCTATGTAAGTTAATTCAGAAATAAGTTCTACTAAATTCTCAGGTATGTATGCACAGGCAGGTATGCATGCAACCTTAAGAAAGTTAAATTAGGGCCTAACTAAACACTACTATAAGGCCAGCGGGTGGCGCAGCGGGTTAAACCGCTGAACCATAAGCTGTCGATCGAATGGTCAGCAGTTCGATTCCCGTGACGGGGTGAGCGCTCATTGCTTGGCCAGCTCCTGCCAACCTAGCAGTTCCAAAGCATGTCAATGTGAGTAGATAAATAGGTACCGCTTGCGGGAAGGTAAACAGCGCTCCGTGTTCCAGCTGCATGCTATGCACTGCGGCAAGGAGAGTCATGCCGGCCACATGACCACGGAGGCGTCTTCGGACAACGCTGGCTCTTCGGCTTTGAAATGGGGATGAGCACCACACCCTAGAGTCGGACACAACTGGACTTAATTGTCAGGGATACCTTTACCTTTTTAAACACTACATACAAAAGTATGTGACAAAATCCCTGAGGCTGGCTTTGTTTCTTTAAAAGACAAACTGCTCAGAGAGAGGAAGTGATTTGCAGCAGAGAAACAACAGGCAGGGAAAGGGTTAAACACATGCACACGCACATACCGCATGCAAACGTCTGGGCTTCAAAGAACCCTGGGTTGTTGTTTTTTAGAGCAAGTCGCCTTGTAAATAAAAATAAAATAATAATAATGGCTGCCAGGATTTGTTTTGGTGCATTTGGATGCAACATTTACTTAAGCTTCAGTGCTAGTTGTCTTGGTCCAAAAGCATACCTTCACGTAGTGAGGAAAAGGTTTCAAATGTTTTGCTATAGTATTTAGACTACTCAATCAACCTGCAAACAAGCAGCTCATGGCATTAAGTACAGTACTCCCCCATATCCGCTGGGGATATGTTCCAGGCCCCTCCGTGGATACTTGAAACCGTGGATAGGAGCGAACACCCCCTCCATGGTTTTCTGAGGGGGCCCCGCCCTGCCTCCCCTGCGGGCAGGCATGCGCGCCCTCCCACCTTATTTTTCTTTCAGCAAGATTTGTTTCTTCCGTAAAACAAACAGAGAAGCAGCCTCCACTGCAGGCAAGTAGAACGAGACTAAGTCCTAGAGAGGCTCTGCAAGGTTTGAGCCTCTCTAGGACTTAGTCTCGTTCTACTTGCCTGCAATAAGCAACCAGAGGCTGCTTCTCCTGTTTGATTAAGGAAGAAACTGAGCTTACTGGGGAAAAAGTAAAAGCCTGGGGGGGTCCCCGCGATCCGTGGATAACTGAAACCGTGGATAGCGAATCCGTGGATACGGGGGCCCACCTGTGTAACTGGTTGTTGCTATCCAGCAGCCCACAGGCCTAAACATATGATGTCAAATATATTTAGATTCACAATCCTTTCACAAACTTTGCAAGCATATAAAAACAACTAAGAGTGTAAGAACATTATTGAACATACCACCTGAATCCTACTGCTTTCTCTGACTTCCCTACTCATAGGTGTAATTGACTGCGGTTGAGGACAGGCCAGTAAGGGAGGAGATGGAATGGTTGGACCTTTGCACTCGGAGAGGCCAGAACCACCAGCACAGAGGTCTTTTTGCAAAAGGGGAGGCAGACAACAAGGTTCTCCAAAGCTCATTTTCATCACATCTATTTGGGACGACACTCAACAAAAATCAGGGATGGAAAATAGGGAAGGCATACGAACAGAATGTGGTATATGGGCAAATGGACAAATCAGTTGCAAGGCCAAATCAGTTGCAAAGATAATTCCTAATGATCAAGCTAAGCATATTAGCCCATTTTAGACCTGCCACTACATAGGCATACAAGATTGTACAATTTTTCAACAGAGAGTAAGAAGGTTGAGGGTGATAATTAAAAAAAAAAACACTAAGAAGGTGACTAGAAGGAAACAAAATTCAACGTCCCAGAAAAGTGAGGGGGGGGAGAGAAAAAAAATTCGAAAAACGCAACCAAGACCGTTTTAGGCTTGGCACCAAATTATCAGGTTCTTGGGTAACACAAGAGCGTTTGCTATTTTAGCTGCAACTCTGGAAGAGATTAGAAGGGGGCGGGGAGGGGAATAAAACTGCGGAGAAATGGAGCGTGGATAGATAGAAGAATGCGGGGACTTGCACAAAACGAGGAATGACAAGGGGGGCAGGGCAAAGAGCAGAGGAAGACGGGCAGGCAAAGGAGGAAATGGAGGGTATGCGGGAGGAAGGCCGGAGTGGTACACAGTCACAGGCTCAGTGCAGCTTCTCTCTCCCCGTGGGCGCCTTCCCGCTGGACCCAGCCGCGCGGTATCCTGCTCCTCCTCCCGCAGCTTCCAAGCATTTTCGCGGGCGGCCAAACCGAAAGCGCCGCTCCTCCCTCGCCTTTTCCCCTCGCGGAGGCGTAGAGACGGGCAGGCTAGAGCGGCTGGAGGGAGGCGCCGAGCCTGGCATTCGTTCTCCGACGGTACAGGGAGACCGTAGAGTGGGCTGGTGTGATGGTAACCACGAAAAGGAGGGGGGGGTGTTATATGGTGGGTCGTCTGGAGTTGCTGTCCTTCAACTAAGGATTATATACCTAGACTCTGGCCAGTAGCGATCTGCACATTCAGTGTAGTTCTCTTCTTACTTATGGTCTACCTGTTGCCAAATGCGCTTTAAAAAAAACAACACACCTCTGGTTCCCTCTGCACATGCGTAGAGACACTCTGCCCCTCGATTTCTTTAAAGCAACTGCTTCCTACCAGAAGATTGTATAGTACAGTATATGCACAGAAACACTTTGTCTATAGGATCCTTTTTAAAACAAAACTTTGCCTCACCTTGAGAAAAGGAATTTTGGACATGCCCAGGTATTTAGCTCCAGATATCAAAATTGGCAAACGGTAATTATGCTGTATAATTAGTATTTCCTTAGCACAATCCTCTGTCCCCTTCATAAAATGCCCTCCTCCCCACCCCAAGCAAGACTTCCCCGTAGTTCCTCTCCTAACTCCCCGTACTTGGCAGTTGTGTTGAGTTGACATGAACGTGAAAATTTTTCTTTTAAAATACAGCCTTGTTTTCATTCAAGTGGCAAGAAGAGATGAAGTGCTGTAGGAAGGGAACCTGTATTCCTCTTTACCTGTGAGTTCTATTTGTTTCTGTTTTAGTGATAACTAACAAATCTATCATCCTTTATCATAGGATGAGCTTCAGTATGCTGTATTATTCATCATATGAATGAAGTGTCCTGGAAATTTGATTATTCAATATATATGAAAATATATGCACTTGTCAATTTTGTTGCCACAAACTGTCCCACCTACTCATAAGGAATTCAGTGGAAGAATTAAAACTGTTGCTCCTGAATGTCTGTATTTATTCACATTTATGTTGTGTCTTTCTTCCATCATGGAACTCTAAGCTGCACATACATGGGGTTCCAAGGTAGTCACCCATCCAGAATTGATAGGGAGAACAAAATAAGAGTTTTCTCTTATCCACTAAAATTAACATGAACTTCTGTAGAATTTGTGTTGTTTCATTTATGGTTCAGAGTTGAAGGTCACACTCTGGAGTAGTCTTTTTTAAAGTATTTGAATTATTCTGAAGTATTGGGCAATCTTGAGGCTGCAATCTTACCTGGGGGTAAGTCCCATTGAAATTAATGGGACTTACTTCTGAGTAGAAATGTATAGAATTGTGTGGTAAAGCCTGTGCATATTACAAGGTGGTTGGCTAATCAGACACTGCCCCAAAGTATCCTGCACACTACCCTACACAATATCTTTTTGTGCAGGATGTGTTATTTTTCTCCATAGAAAAACAATGTTCTCTGCTCTGTGACCTTAATCTACTGTGGGTTTGCATTTACAACCAAATACTTAACGGCATTAATATGAGGTCTTAGATACTTTAAAATAGAGTTTCTAGTCAAATAATTACAATCTAATAATGCTATTGTCCTAAATCTTGCAAAAATACAATATTTTTCAAATGTATTTATTGTGCTTTCCTAGTGACTTCTGCAAGGGTAAGTCGATCTTGCCTCACGAACCTTTTAGAATTCTTTGAAAACAGGTCAACAGGCCTGTGGATGTGGGCAAACCCATTGATATTATATATCTATATCTGGACTTTCATAAGAACATAAGAACATAAGAAGAGCCCTGCTGGATCAGGCCAAAAGCCCATCTAGTCCAGCTTCCTGTGTCACACAGTGGCCCCACCAGATGCCTCAGGGAGCACACAAGACAACAAGATACCTGTGTCCAGTCGCCACTCCCTTGCACCTGGCACAGAGAAAACCCACTTCTAAAACCAGGAGTTTGCTTATGGCTTGTAACCTGTGATGGTCTTTTCCTCCATGAATCTGTCCAAACCCCTTTTAAAGGCATCTAGGCCAGATGCCATCACCACATCCTGTGGCAAGGAGTTCCACAGATGAATTACACGCTGGGTAAAGAAATATTTTCTTTTGTCTGTTCTAACTCCCTCCACTCAATTTTAGTGCATGTCCCCTGGTTCTGGTGTTGTGCGAGAGGGAGAAGAAGGCATTTGACACAGTCGGTCCCTCACGAAGGGCTCCTGAGAAAACTCCACAGAGGAAATAAGAGAACAGGTCCTCTTATGGATTAGGAACTGGCTAAAGACCAGGAAATAGAGAGTGACAGCGCAGTCCTATCCAACTTACATCACCGGTGTAACCAGCGGTGCAGCGAGAACAGGATGCCCCAGAATGGAAAGGGGATTCAAATCCCCTCCAAAGGGGAATTCAAAGGGGATTTACATCTCCCCTCCCCTCCAAAGCCTCCCGCCCTGCCCTCCCCCGCTGGTTATACCAGTGGTGTGTTGGATAGGATTGCCCTGTGAGTGTATGGGCAATTTTCACAGTGGAGAGAGGTGAAAAGCGGTGCGTCTCAAAAAGTGGTGTGACCTGAAGTTGGGGATAAGCAGCGAGGTGGCCAAGTTTGCAGATGACACTAAACATTTCCGGGTGGTGAAGTCCAGAAGGGATTGTGAAGAACTCTAGGAGGATGTCTCTAAACTGGGGAAATGGACAGCAAAATGGTAGATGCGCTTCAATGTAAGTAAGTGTAAAGCGATGCGCATTGGGGCAAGAAATCAAAATTTCACATATACGCTGATGGGTTCTGAGTTGTCTATGACGGATCAGGAGAGAGATCCTGGGGTGGTGATGGACAGCTCAATTAAATTGTCGACCTGTGTGTGGTGGCTGTAAAGAAGGCCAATTCCATGCTCGGGATCATTAAAAAAGGGATTGAGAATAAAATGGCCAATATTATCATGCCATTGTACAAATCGATGGTGAAGCCACATTTGGAGTATTGTGTGTGTCCAGTTATGGTTGCCACATCTCAAAAAGGATATAGTGGAACTGGAAAAGGTGCAGAAGAGAGCAACCAACATGATTGGTTGCTGGGGCACCTCCCTTAAGAGGAAAGGTTACAGTGTTTGGGGCTCTTCAGTCTAGAAAGAAGGTGCCTGAGGGGAGATATGATTGAGACTTAAATATGGATAGAGGGATTACAAGCATGATGGCTTTTCCCTCTCATACAACACCAAAACCAAGGGACATCCACTAAAATTGACTTGCAGAACAGTTAGAACAGACAAAAGGAAAAAATTTCTTTAACCACAGTGTAATTAAATTGTGGCGCTCCTTGCCACAGGATGTTGTGACGGCACCTGGCCTAGATGTTTTTAAAAGGGGATTGGACAGATTTATGGAGGAAAAGATCATCACAGGTTACAAGCCGTGATGACTGTATGCAACCTCTGGGTTTTAGAGGTAACCTATCTCTGAATGCCAGATGCAAGGGAGTGGCAACAAGATATGGGTATCTTGTTGGCTTGAGTGCTCCCTGAAGCATCTGGTGGGCCACTGAGGGATACAGGAAGCTGGACTAAATGGGCCCTTGGCCTGATCTAGCAGGGCTTTTTCTTATGTTCTTATGACTTCACTAACAGCAGCAGTTCTCAAACTTTTCAGCCTGGAGCCCTTTACACTCCTAAAAGGAGTTTTTGGGAGCCCCACTGGCACATGTGCGGAGTCTTGGGAGCCCCAGAATGCTGGTGCATGCATGGGTGGTGGTGCAGCATTGAGCCCAATGTTGAATACCAGCGAAGAGACAAAACAGGAAGGGAATGAGGGAGAGCCACGAACAGGGGAGGCAGGAAAGATGGACGAGCAACTGGGGCAAGAAGGGCCTAGGGCAGATGGCGGCTTATGGTGTGCTTGTGGAGCCCCTGAATGAGTCTCAGGGAGCTCCAGGGCTCCTAGGAGCATACTTTGAGAATTGCTGATTAAGATTAACAGTATTTGTAAGGTCAAGACTTATGTAAGTTGGTGGTGTGTTCAAGGCTGCACATACCACAAGAATACTGTTTTATAATTTAATCCACATATTATTTAAGTTTTTTTCTAGATATATCTACAAGCATTAAAGTTATCATAAAGTACTTCTTGGCATGCATGTAATGGTGGATATTATGCTAGGTACCTAGTAACTTTATCTGCCTAATTGCTTTTCCACTTCTTCTTTTTGTTAGGAATTCAGTTAAGTGTATTTGCACCCTGTCATAATGTGTGCGTATGCATGCATTTTCTCACAGTGGTTATCAGAGAGTAACATTGACATTGCCATATGTTTTTATGACTTCTTACTTTCAGTGCTGGAAGCTAAATGACGTGGCGGTAATCTTACACACTCAATACTGCTATTACTTTCAGCAGAAAAAAAGACCAGAAGTAAATTATTTCAGGATCACAAGTTTTTTCACTCTCTGAAGTTGCTGAATCTGTGTGTGATAATCAAGTTAACTGCAAAAAGGCAAAACCAGCTCCATGAATGATGATGAGCCCAAGGAGCTTAGACTTATTTTTCTCAAATATCCACTCCATGTTGCATGACAACAAACTGCTTGTGTAAATGGGGGGAGTTTCAAAAGCTTCTCTTTATGTGGCATGAAAGCCAGCTGCTAACAGCAACAACAAAAAAGTTTACTGGGCATGTCAGAACAATGCTATACAATAGTTACTCAGAACAGAAGTAAAGGGTGATTCACACTACACTTTTCCAGGTGCGGATGCCCCTGCCCCTGCCCCAGCGTGCAGAGCTGGCCGGAAGCCCTCCTGCTGTCCCGCCTTCTTATGAAGGTGATTGGAGGTAGTTCTGATTGGCATGCAGCCACTCTCTCTCCCTCTCATCCGATTGGTAGGCTGCAGTAGCTCTGTGAACCCGCCAAGCTCCGCGAAGCCCAACCCTTCAAAAGATGAGGGGAAGCCATTTTTCCAGCCTCTGCATTGCGGAGATCGCAGCTGCTCCGCAAGCTTCCAAAATGCTGTCAAAGAGCTCCGCTCTACGCTCCGGAGATCCGTAACGCCCCTAGATTCCTGTAGTGTGAATCAGCCTTAAGTCCTATGTGTTTATTAGATGCTACCAGGTAAGCGTGCGTAGGAGGATTGCAGGCTAAGTGTCTCTTGCTTGTGCCTGAAAAGCTGTTTGCCTTAATTACAAATATATACTGTAATTAGAGCATACATGAAGACATGTATACATGGGTTATCCCATATCAGATCCTAAGAGAAATGTCTCTCCCAGTGTCTTGCAAACCTGCTGCTTTCATGTGCCCACAGGTACCCCTTATGCAGCTCATTCCCCTTCTGGGGGATGGGGGTGGTGGATGGTGTAGTCATGTTCTTCAAGTTATGATATAATTCAAACAAGAGAGACAGATTGCCCACTATCTCCCCAAACATTAGCTTACATTAAGGAACCATCAGCTAGTCATCCTGGGCTATTAACAAGCAATCTCCCTAACAAAGAAAGGGCTGCCAGTATCCATAACAATACTGTACTGATCTGTCTGGTGGAGTGTAGCACTAAAATACTGAACTGCAAATCAGAACTTAAATCTTTCCTCAACCATGAGATTTCTAGGTGGCCTTAGGAAAGCCACTCCCTCTCAGCCCTGGCTGCCTTAATACTTGCTATGGTAAGTATTATTATTACTCTGGGGACTGCTACACACATGACTTTGCCCTATAAAAGTGTTTATGTGGGAAAGCACGTACACTGTTGTGTGAAGCTCATTTTTTACCCATGTACTGTATCTATGCTTTGGAAGCTGTAATTGTGGCATCTTCCTACCACATGTACATGTGAGCAATTGGGCATATAAGGTTGGGTCCCTTCGGGGAGAAAGGCGGGATAGAAATATTGTAAATAAATAAATTGTAAATAAATTATCACCACAGCACATTTGACTGTGCTAAGTGCTTTACAGCACTTTCATGACACCCTAGGCCGGCCGGAGTGCTCGCTCCTCCAGCCAACGTTGCACAGGATTGCGCTGCAAGTCCAGTAATTTTGCCAAGTGTCCATCATGCAACAGGGTGGTGCCTATCCCTGGTCAAAAGATGCGGTAACAGGTTCCTTTCCGTTTTTCTTTATCATTAGCTCTCCTCAGCCTCTTGAGGTTTTAAACTTCTCTTGCTTCGCAGATAAGCAGCTCTAGGTGTGTAGACATTAAGTTCATATCACCATTCACTCTTTGGCTTCACTTTACTTAATTAGTTTTCACACTACTGAGAGTTGCAAACAAATTACCTTAACTTTTATATTTCAGGCCAAAACAGATCTATGAGCACATTAAATCCCATTGCATTAGCTTAGGATGCTTGCAGTTACGCCAAAGAAGCTACCCCACAATAATTCTGGAGGAGGAATAAAATCTAAAGTCCTGAAAGCTTTTATTTGTTGTCTTTTCATTTAAATTTAATGTGTATAGTACATTTTACAAGATATTTTACATTCTCCTCAGTGATTGTGATGTATATGTCACTTCTAAAGTATAATGCTAGAAAAATGGTGAAATGTTAAAACATTTTTAAACAAGAAGATGCTGTGCTCAAAAATGTAACTCTTTGTTTGAAACTGGTGAGTTGAACTAATGTAGTGCATGCATGTGCTGTTTCCTAATTTCCCTGGCTCTTGCTCCCAATCCCCCAACTGATTAATAACATTAGAACATTTTAGTTTGTGGAGCTTGAAGGGTTCTTCAGACTCAATTTAAAAAACTCCCAAGAACAACTTAGATGTGTACATGCACCAGAATCCTTGTTAAAGTGCCTAATGATTTGATACATTACTAATTTGTCAAGTCCAGTCAAAATACATTTTTAATTGGTGACCTTTGTCATTTTGCAGAAGTAAGTCTCATTGAATCCGCTGATAGGACATTCCCAGGTGAGTGTGTATACAATTGCAGCTAGTGGTCTGCGAAACTGCTGAGACAGCACACGGTTATAGTGGGACGGGGCTTCTCGGTATTTTGCCCAGTGGTGATCACCTGGCCTCGCAAGAACAGGCCAGCAACATAGCCAGCCTGAATCTGGGTGATTGGAGTAGAAGAGGCTGGGTAAGAGCCTCAAAAGGGAGGGAAAGACAAGCAGAGCAAGGTGGAGAAGAAAGGGAGAGGATAGGAAAGAAGTTAAATCGAGAGACAGGAAGGGAGAGGAGACAGAAAGAGAGGCAAGGAGCAAGGGATGGAGAAGAGTGAATCCAGCTAGGGAAACAGGAAGATGTGACAGGGGCCACAACAAGGAAAGAATCGGAATCCGTGGAAATTGGCAGAAGGTGGTGGTAGGACAACAAGCAGGGACTGGAAGGAGGAGGTGTGGGAAGTGGAAGGGAGAAATCGAGCAGACTGGAAGGGGAGGACAGCAGAGGAAGAGCCACCGTGGATGGGGAAAAGAGATGGGAACAGGCCAGGAAGATCTGGGAGACCCAGGAGGACCACCCCAGGTCCCAGCCCCGGTCTTAGCCCCCACCTGGACCAATAAGCCTCCAGGCCTACAACAAATTGTGGCAAAGGGCAGCAGGCAGCTCTGGCGCCCTGGTCCCAGAAGACGGTCTGTGTGAGACAGCGCAAGGCCTTGGAGAACCAGAACCCTGAACAGCAGGCCCCAACAGTTCCTCCCTACCCACATTCCCTATGTAAAAGAAACCCGATATAGTACAACCCCTTTTTGACAACATTCTCTGGTCCCCCCCCCCCACCTTTAGTATGTCATTCCCAACCTCTTTTGATGTGGAACTCCCCCTTAGGGGGTAGAGGTAAAAGGGGTCCCCATCCATCGCCACACAGCTCTTGTCATCTTGGAGAGGGTAGTGTATTTTGTTCCTAAATTCCTTTTATGCGCACTTATTTCTGTGGCATTTCTCCTACTATGTACTATAACAAGAGATCTTTAGAAGATCCGGAGAGATGACACAAAAGAAAAGGCAATAGCTTTAAACTGATGCAGGCAGCTGAATTAACCTTTGATCCTATTTCCCTGCTTCTGACAGCATCCTGTAACCACGGAAAATCAAAGCTGTAACAGAATAAATCTGTTGCTGTTCGGTGTTTTTTTTTCTCATGGGCACATGGCTCCTTTGATCCTTGTAACATCTCAACTCAAGGCACTCATAAAAACAGTGGAAAATACTTAGCCTTTCTTGCATGCCTTCCAAAAGCTGGTATTGCGTGCCCAGTTATGAGCATGCAATAATCATTTATTTCAGTAGGACAAGTGGTATATAACTGAACTCGCTATTTCAACTTTAAAATTTTGCTTTACACAGTACTTTTGAGAGGTTAAACATTTTAGTGTATAAGTACAGGAAACATCTGACAGCTTAAAATGGGAAAGTGCTTATAGAAATAAATCATAATCTGACAAAGGAATGTACACACAACTGGAAACAAATCTACAACAGAAGTCCACAAGATGTATTGAATACACATCTTTATAAGATATAGAGCCAGAAAGGAAGATAAGTTATGAAGAGACTTCAGTGAGTCAGATGCACAAATAGATAGTCTCACTGGTCTTGGCATAAGTGCCTCAGGGATTGGAGTGTGTGTGTCAGTAACAACTAACCCATCTTCACTAGAAAGAAAATAATTCATATACTATTTTATTTATTAAAAGAATGTATACCCCACCTTTCTCCCGACAGGGCAATCATCAGCTATATACTATAGTGTAATCCTATGTGTGCCTACTCAGAAATAAGCCTTATTGAGTTCCATGGGGCCTACTCCCAAGTAAGTGCATATAGGATTGTAGCCTAGCATGTTGAAAATACAGAGTACTCTTAGTAACTTTGTTGACTCTCATGCATACTGTCTCTCATTCAAACATATTTTAATTTTAAACAGTCAATGCTAAGAAAATGGTCTATATAAAAGTCAAGCTTCAGTATAGTAGCTCATTTAAATCTCTGCTGCTGAAACCAAGTTAATATGGAAACAGTACTGTATATGTGAATAAAATTCAGTCTTGCTGGTCAAATGGTTCTGCATTATTACAAATCAGAAAAGTAATCTATTAGTAGGCATTAAGAGAGTGCCCTTGGATGGCGCAGCCTGGATAGTCTCCTATAATACCTATCCCTATTAGCATACCTATAGGTGGGTGAGTGTAACTCACGAAGAGGCTGTGAGTTCCACTTCCATTGTTAGGTTCTTTCCACTGTGAGCTAGGGAGATCTTCATATTTTGTCTGTAAACCGCTTTGTGAACTTTTTGTTGAAAAGCGGTATATAAATACTGTTAATAAAATAATAATAAAGGTAGGAAAGAGCAGGTTTCTCAGTTTCAATGTGTTCTTGTTCATGGATTCTGTCTGCCTTCCAATGTAACTTGGAGAATTTCTAAGATTAAATTCAGATATTTCCACTGCCTCTGAGGTCATCTCGCTTGTTGCACAGATTGTGTCACACTGCTTCTCAACTCCCTTCACTGGCTTTCTGCCTGTTCTGGGTACAGCACAAGCTCTTTATCCTTACATTCAATGCCCTTTATGGCCTCAGCCCTCCCTACCTCTCAGCTATCATATACTCCTGCTCATGACCTGCATTCTTCCAACTCCACCACCCTCAACCATCTGAAGGTCTCCTGCTTCCTTGAACGACTCCACCCTTTCTCCCTTGCCACCCCTTATGCCTAGAACTGCCTCCCTGAACAGGTGTAGGATGCTCCCTCACTCACAATGTTTCAAATTCCAGCTGAAAACCCATCTTAACTGTGAAGCTTTTGGCATCACTCTTCAGTCCCCATTCCCTACATTAACTAAACTTAAATACATGGAACTGAAAGAACTGCATATGTTTCCCTGTTTAACCTTGCCACGGTGCCACCATCTCCCGCTGTCCCTCTTTTGTCTCTCTTGTATCAATTTCTAGATTGTAAGCCTCATGGGGCAGGGACCTGTCTTTTTTTTACTCTGTGTAAACCAGGTATACTGATGATGCTGTATAAATAATTGGCATTGGCACATTTTGCTACAGTTTTTTTCAGGGTTTTTTTTCTTTTTTCTTTTCCTGTCACCTTACTGATATGGTCCAGCAGACAGAAAGGAATGTTTTGTGCTGCGATTTAATCAATGGGTGGGGAGGCTACAGGAGGGGGTGGGCCCGGCAGCAATGGTGCGTGCCAAATCCTATTCCCCCCCCCCCAGCAGCTATCCTATCTCCCCTTTCTCTCCTCAGACTTGCGCCAGCAATTTTGCTGGCACAGGTCCAAGGAGACCCATTGCAGGGCGGAAGACTTACAAAGGGGAAAGGGGATTTAAATCCCCTTTCCCTTCCGTAGCCTCATGCTCTGCCCCTTTGCTGGATACATCGTGCACCTTTCTGGCACAGCAGCACCAGTTGGGGGGGGGGGAGATAGGTTTGGGCTGTTAGTTAAAGACAAAAGGCATTTTCACAAATACGGCCAATAATATCTTTTAGTCCAGGGTGTACCATTTGTAAATATTGTTCATGCAGAAGAGAAGCAGAAGAGGAAGATTTTTTTTTAAAAATCATGTTTAGATTCTTGTCAACACAGGTTATTTTGTTTGCTGTACAACCTGGGGACTGCAGAACTGATTTAAGCAGCACTCCTGACAAACACCCTCCTATAAACGTTGGAAAGCAAAGTAAGCCCTGTTTCTGCATGCTTTGTGGAGCCTCATTTCATATTGAGATGCATATTCTCGTGCCCTCCCATCTCACCCACTGTTGGGTGTTCTCTGCCTTGATTAGGTATTCTAAAAAATAAATTTTTTGTAAGTTTCAACCAAATAAATAAATGGAGTGAGAGACCGAAAAACAAAGTGTGGCTTCCTGCCTCCATGCAGGTCTTTAATAAATGAAACCCGAACTCAGATTTTCTACAAAGTAAACAAACCATTTCCCTCCTCTGACCAGTTAAGAAAAGATAAAAGGCAAGCAGCATTGGCTTCTTGGCAACCTAAATTTCTTACTGTTTTTTTTTTGGGGGGGGGGGGGGGAGACACCAATCTATTGTACAGCCAGATATAAGCAGAACGTTGTCAGTTACCATTAATTTTTGGAAGTTCCTTATTTCACTTTTTTTTTTCATTTGCTTAGGAACTGCAGAAAGAGGAAGGAATCATGTGGAAGAAGGATAATAGCAGAGGAAGTCGACCTTGTGCTGCTTCAATATTATGACTTCAGATGGTCAGAAGGCATAACAAAGGCTCATTTTTCTAATGCCCAGCTGAGCCAACAAGCAATGAATGAGCAAGCCATAATCAACAGAGCAAGTTCAGAATATCACAGAGAATGAATCAAAGAGTGTAGACACTGAGAAATGTGGGAGCTAGGTGTGAAATACCACAGCACTAGAAAGGGATCAGAAATAACAAATTGCAAAGGTTAGCTCTTATTTTCATGCGTGGGTATCCATACATCAGTCGTAGAATCTAAATAAGAAGTATTAGCCTCAGGAGTTCTTGACAGGAACAAATCCTGCCTTAGAATTCTAAGCTTCTAATACTAAATGTGTAAGGAATTCTTGTGGTTACTTGGACATGAAGAAAAGGCACTTGTGAATTATCAGAAGCAATCTTCGCATGTTGTAACTTTTGAAATCAAGCTACAGGAAGGACTAAGCTGGGGAGGGAGGGGGCTGTTCAGATTAACAACCCAATCCTATCGTCGGGCTGCACTGCCAGAAAGTATGCACAGTGCATGCCTTTATGGTGCGGCTGCATTGGCACTAGTGGTGGGGGGCAGGATTGGGGCCTCAGTCTAATTTCCATTCTTTCAAACAGTTAGATGGAATAGCCTTTTCAAATGCAACATCTATATTTCCCTACTGCGTCACTATAAGGGAGCACAACAAGTATGAAGAGCTCTTTAGAAGCAAACTTGGGATAGGAACTGTAGTTCAATGCCTCTGGAGCCATCAAACTGACAGAAACCAAGGAAGTCATGCCACTGAAATTGAATCAAGTGCTTTTAGAATGATACTTGCAAATTAAGCATCTTGCCTCTAAAATGCCCTCTGATGAAATTGCATCTGGCTTGTGGCAACAGCCGGATCTGTAAAGGTACACCCAGAATGCTATCAGCTGCACTTGTGTTCTAATTTCATATTAAACTAGATGACTCATTCAAAGGTATTTACTAAGTAAGGCATAGGGGGGTAGATGGAGGGTGGTAGTGCCATGGTACGTGGCCTATTAAATAATGCCCCATTGAGAAAGAGAGATTAAAGGATTGCTGAATGCATTTCAAAGGCGAGACTACAATCTGAATCAGCCATCAGAAACCAGGGGGATATGGGAAATTCTCTCCCAAGTTAAGTATTGCACTGAATGTAATTAACTTCTAATTAAATTGAGAAATTGGGGACCTGATAGAATATGATTATAGATTGTCTAATCAACAACCAGTATGAGCTGAGGTTCTAGAATATTGCTTATTAAAAATATTTTTCACTCAGTTACACCCACTGGCCATAATTAGTTATCATCTGAAGGCACATTAGATTCCTCATATATGCACCTTCAGGTCACTATTTTACCCTATCAGAAGGGTTTGCGGTTGGCACTCAGCCAATGCAAGTAGTTGATCAGAGACACTGGCTTACTTTCTCAGACCACAATCTGACATATAAGCACAGGTTGGTAGATTGATTGGTGATTCTTTCTTATGGGCAGCATATTATTTGCTCAAATGCTCCCATCAGGTATCTGTGGAATCCAGTTGGGCAACAGTTCTATGTACACTTACCTGAGAAGAAGCATCATGGGTAAATATGTACAGACTCAAGCTCTTGGTTCGCCTAGAATTTCATAAATGGAGTAGAAAATTATGGGTGAACCCCAAGATGACGTATAGGTTTCCATTTTTGGAACAATCTTGGTTTAATTTAAAAAATTAACAACTGTAACACAATTTCAACCCTTTTTATGTGTATCTGCATTTCTCACATCAGGCCTGGGACCAGTTTTGTGTCATGTTCATTAAGTCATTTTATGATAAACATATACTGTTAGCAAAGTTCACTCTGTGAAAATAAATGCCACTAGCTTTTTTGCCTCTGTATGAAGATTGAGAGAATTGCTGTGTCTAGTAAAAAATGATGCAAAGCATTATATTCTCCCAATCTTCTCTTGAGAGGACATGATGAAGTCAAAGCAATACAAACCAAACCACAAAGCAATATTATATTACATATATCAGAACTTGTAGAGTCTATGAGAGATTGAGTTGAAGTGATTAGGCAGGAGGCAAAGCACAGTGAAAGAAAATCTAGAAAGGCACAATCTAGAAAATAGTGGCAAATATTCTAGGTGGTGCCAGTATTAATTTTTCTATACAAAGCTGAGATTGAATGTCACCCAATCTTTAGGTATCAACAATTACAGTGCAATCCTGCAGGGGGTGCCGGTGACGAAGAGCACGTTCGCGACGACTCAGGAGCAAGGAAGGCCGGCGCAGAGGCCGGCCTCCCTTGCTCCGTCGTCGGAGCACACATGCGTCCGCAGGACCACGTAAGCCGGGATCCGGCAGGCGCAGGGGCATTTCGCCAGGCTAGGGAGGGGGGCCATTGGCCTAGCCGGCCCAGGAGGGGCGGGGTGTGGCATCGGCTATATCCCCGGCCCCGCCGGGTCAGCTAGGCCGTTACATGGCCTCCTCCGACTTCCACCAGCTATTTAGCTGGCGGAAATCCGAGGATGCCGATAGGGCCTGCCCCAGTTTACACCCGGGGAAGGGGACAAGCGTCCCCTTCCCCGAGTAGACCTCCGGCCCGGCGGCAGCATGGCCAGTGGTGCACAGGATCCGGCGGGCGGCCCTGGGCCACCGGCCAGATCCTTACAGTGGATTGCGCTGCCCGCCACATAAGACCTAAGACTTTCATGGCCAGCAGAAATACATTGATTTAAAATTTTCAAGTTTAAAGAACATGGTCCACAAGGTCCACACCTCTAACGTTCCTGTGTTTCACCCTTTCGTAGTTCAAATTGTTCGGGCTTAATGGCCATGGTCTCTTGTGAGTTTTTCTTCCTAACTTTTCGCCCACATCTGTGACAGGCATTTTCAAAGGGGGGGGGCAACAGTTACTCCACACCACCCTGTCTCTTCAGATGAGTGCTCTAGTTGGTGTTAATACTGGCTACAGAAGGTGTTAACTGCCTTTGTTCAAAGGGCTTCATCAGGGAAAAAGGTGCGTTAGAAACCACATACTCAACAATTTGAACGACGATTGTTCTGGTTCTGTTTACTAAGTTTCTGGTTCTTGGGTTGCCTTGCAGGCAAACATATCTCCCACTATGAAGAGTGGGGCTCCTCCTTAATGGCAACCAGTAACACACTATAGTTACTGTATTGCAGGGTGGCAGGACTGGCCCCAAACCTCCCAATGCTTAAGGCAGCATCCCAAATGCTGCCCCCCCTTACCTGATGATGTGCCAGCCTCAGCTCCTTTAACTCTCCAATGTTCTAGCTCAGCACACTCCTCCCACATTTCCTTGGTCTCCCTCATCCTTTTCCAGTCCAGGTAGTGGATGGAGAAGGCGGGGCAGTGGAGGCAAGTAGGTGGACAGAGATGGGTGCCCCCCACCTGTCTGCTGCCTGAAGTGACTGGTTCAGCTGGCGTCATAGATGGGCCAGCCCTGCAGGGTGGTGGTGGTGGTGGTTTTCAAAGATCCTATGTTAGTGGTTTCCGTTCATGTGATTTTTATCATGGATTTTGTTGTTTTGTGTCCTATCAGATGATATCTGCAAATAGCAACACTTTTGTTGCCTGTAGATATTCATGTCACTTTTCATCCCTAAGCTTTTCAGAGCAGGTATTAAAAATGGAAGCAATTTTTTAGTTTCATATAACCCACTTGAAAATAAAAATATATAACTTCAGGGACCTTGGTAAGTTTTCCTTGATCAGTTCCTTGTAGAAGTTTTGCTTTGTATACCTATGTGTAGGGCTGGTGCCAGATTGCTGGGATCCCAGGGGCAAAATCCTGTACTGGGACTCCCAGGGCACCCCCACCCCGATTGCATATTAGATGCTACCATTGCCACAAATGCTAAGAGATGAACATCCACGTTAATCCCATCATGATGGTTCTATGTGTCAGCTCAACTGCTTTTCTAACCTTCCTTAGGTTCTTGCCTCCCTCCTGTCTTTGTCAATTCTGAAAGTCCTCTCTCTCTCTCTCTCTCTCTCTCTCTCTCACTGGAGGTCTATTTGACACCCACACTGCTCTCTTTCTGACATTTTCTGAAAACTTGACTCTTCTGTAAGGTATATAATTTATGTAGAGGGCTGCTGTTTTGGTTCTGCTGTGAGACGTCTTCTGGTGCTCATGTGTTTTTGAATTTGTGGTTTATTTTATTTTGTTGATCATTGTGTTAAGTTTTTATCCTGTTGTGTTTTTATCCTGTAACTTTGGGTTGCAAATTGTGGGATAGAACTCTTTTAAAATTAATGATGATAATAACGATGATGATGATGATGATGCCTGGCACAGAAGGTGATAATGTACCTGTTAAGCTAACCATGGGCCTCAATGACTGGATGAAGCTCAGTTGACACACTGACATCTGACTCACGTCCCAAAAAGTAAATATAGTCAGGGAGACTGGCCATGAGAATGCCTTTAATCCAGAGCAGGCCAGGTAATAATCCCTGACCCCTATAAAAGCTTCTAGGTCCTTTGGTTGTGCTTGTTGGTTTGAGTAGGCTTGTTGTTGGTTGCAGGCTGCCTCTGCTGAGTCCCACACTACAAGGCAAGTCTAACTCGTAAGTTAATGCAATTGCGTACAGCTTTTTCTCCGATTTCTCCATGTTTTTACTTCAGTTGCGCAATTCTCTGATTTACAAAACAGACAATGGAGACAGTAGATGAGCAACCAGCACATCAACGATGAGGAATAAAAATCACCACTGACAAATCTCATGGTTAGCTTTTTGGCACAGGACAACTCATTGCTGGGTCAACTTATACCTCAGCAGTGACTTCAAAAGCAGATACAGTACTCAGATACAAAGTTAGAGTCAACGTCTTCTGCCTGAAAAGTGAAAACCAACTCAAGAGCCAAAATGTTACGTTGTGAGGTATCCATTGATTTCAGTGAACCTAGAGCCTGTAAAGCGCAAGAACTCTGTGTAATGCTGTTCAGATATGCTCTTGAAAATGAAGTGTGCGCTGTCAAAGGCACTGATCAAATTTACATGCCACTTCTCATTATGGCTGCAAAAAAATATTTCTTCTTCCTTCCTGGTAACTTAGCAACTGCTATAGTTCAAGATTATTTTTCCACCGTTGTTGTGACTGTCTATTTTGGTTAAGTATCACATTTGTTTAGCTTACTGTTGCTTTTGTTTTGTCTAAATGATGGCTTGGATTTTGTGCGCACGCTGTTGTCAATGTGACTGTGGGGGTTGTGAGCGCTGTGGGCTTTGGGCAGAGGTCTTCTGCTATTACAGCCCCTTGCTGAGCATGTGACATGGCAGAACATGGTTTATTTGCAGCTGTTCTGATCTTATGTGTTGAAATCTACAGGTTGTGTTGTGCATGCAGCTAGAGGGTCTGAAGCAAATGAAAAACTAAGCCTGCCAAGAGGATGTACTTCAAGATAAATATCTGCCTCCACAGTGGCATAAATGAAGAATTTTAAAACAGGAAATTAATGTTCATTCGATGCAGGGCTAAACAGTTGTTCGTCTTCACTTTAAGTACTATCTTTCCTGAAAGAGAGTTGCTGAGTTGTTTTAAAAGGTTATTTCAAAATGAATACATTTCTGGAGGGGAATATGTAGAATTTCCCCGGCTCAAATAATGAAACCAAAATTTACACTGAATAACTTTTTTAAGGTCTGATTCTTTCCTTCTGTAAGGTCCCATGGGTCCTTGCAAGTTATAGCAAGATCAAAGCCTTCAGTTTCTTTTTCTTTTCTTTCTGAATATTTTTTCTTTCTGAATGTAAAAATACTTATTTCTAGTTTCTATTCCTTTTTGTGATTGGATTGGAGTAAAGGGAACACCAGTTCTGTGTTAAACTGCCATTTCTAATTCTGTCGCTTGGAGTCAAGAGTGGGCATATCCAGGAAAGACCCAGGCTGGGTCTTGCAAACCCTATTGCTGCTCAGGTCTAGGAAGGAGATGCCATTGTGTCCCAGATAATGGGTATGTTCACCCTTGTACCTTGTGAAATCAAGAACTCCAAAACCAGTTTGAAATGACACAGGTAAATCGGAACTAATACACATAACCACGTCGCCTGTACAAGGCCACTTTTCTTTTCAACCCAGATTATATTTTGCCAGTAGTGAATGGGTTGTGTGAAGAATTGATTGGCTGGATCAGACAGCAGCTGGACATTCTTCTGTTCTAGTCACTAACAGCCCAATCCTATCCCCCACCAGCCCAGCCCATGCAGCGCCACTGACGGAGAACATGCGGCATACTATGGGAGGGTGACCAGATGACCCAGAGTGGTAAGTAAAAATATTTTGTACTTACCTCTCCATAGGACCCATGATAGCTCTTTTGCAATATACAGCAACTTCAGCTGGCTAAATGGAATCAAAATGTAGCCCAGGGTGGGAAAAAAATAAAACAAAATCCAGGCTTGGGGAGCACTGTGGCATTTGTGGAGTGATTTATAGAGTGTTTTGAAAGCTAGGTATTTGCGTCTTCATCAATCAGCCCCTAGTAGGACTAAAAGTCCTGGGTCATACCATCAAGAGGATCCCTCAACCTTAGCAATAGAGTGGTCCTAAGATTGGGTTGTAAAAAGATCCAGTGCTTTGCTTAGCAACTTTAAGCAACACATCAAAGGTCTAAGCAAAGATGGATCATGATCAGATCCCCTTAATTTTACTAGTGGCTGCAACAACGATGGTGAGTCTCACAGATATGGGGAATGAAATCATTTTGTCAGGCATAGAAACTTCATGAGAGCCACTGTGCCTAGCGTTCAGGCGATCAAGGTCTGCTCTCATAAAGAGACATAGGCTGTGTTTTGTGATCAAAGATCACAACCTAAAATTAACCTATTATTTGTGGAGTCTGATAATACTGCAGTGAAACAGAGATTGGTAAGCAAGCAGTACAACAGAGACATTCTCAAAATGAGCAAGAAAGCCTAACATGTTTATTTTTTTTATTCTTCTTTCTCTCTTTATGTAGTGCTTGCAACTAGAATCTTCTGGGAAATAAAAACATTCCTGTAAAGAAAATTAGGATCCTGAGAATGCAAGTCCACATTATTGCACATGCCCAAAGAAAATAAAGAATGTTGCAATATTAAATCTCAGAATGATGCTGCTTAGTATTGTTCCTATGCGGTAATTAGATGTTTTCAGTTACTGCATCATCATTTCATGTAATTATTGTAGCCACATTGGAACTTTGCAATCAGCTTATTTGGTTTTTTCAAACAAACAAAAACTGTAATTTGCAAAACAAAATTGACAAGGGGAAAAAAATCCACAAATGAATGGTAATACAGTTGTAAGAAACCTTCTCCATCACAAGCACTATGGGAACATAACCTCCAAACATGAATGTGTCAGTGTGTGTTTCACAAGCATTTACAGTACCACCAGGCTTGTAAAGGAGTTGTTTCAAAGAAATACCAGTGCTGATGAACTACAATGCAGGAACTGGATCGTGGGCATGAGGTGCTAATTATGATCTCTGTTGTGTGGGGATTTCCAAGTTCCCAGCTACCAGTTCAATTGCACTGGAACGTGCAGTTGGCGGCAACTTCTGAGATTCCTGTGTGGGCATTTCACAAAGTGCTGCCCCCTCTCTTAAAAGAGAAAACTGCCCATAGCTCACTTACATTTGTCAATTTAAAACATGAGTGTAGATAGCATCCTCTGTCTGAGGACCACTGTAGCAGCCCCCAGGGCACCCACCTCATCCCATGGGCAGAGCTCTATGTCATAGGGGTTGGATGTGCCCATGGGGCTGCCCTGGGTATTTTTCTGGCCAGGAGGAATACTTATCACAAGTGTGCTGCTAGCAGAAGGCTTTATTGTAGACCCCAGTACAAACTGGAACCTGTGTGGACTGTGTTTTCCCCAAGTCTCCATTTGCCCTCCCAGGCGGCAATCACTTATCTTTGGGTAGGTCCAGCTGATCCTCTAGGGGTGAGTCACAGGGAGTGTCTTTGCATGCTGCCATTAATTTGCCAAAAGGAGAGGCCTCCTCTGCAGGGATGGTACCACCACCCTCCAGCCTCCCAAGGACCAATCTAGAATCTGCCTTCCTCTGGTCTCCAAGAGGGACAAGCCCTGGCAAAGGCGGTTAGGTCACTAGAGAGATGCCCTTGACTCTTGGCCAATGTCACCCAAGATAGAGGGGTGGGATCCCAGTCGGAAGACAGGGAAAGCCATGTCTCCGTCCTCCTGGCCAGACCACCCAGCCCTTTCTAGCTGAGCCTATTTGAGCTCAATAGGACTTAGCTCATGACCTGGGCATCCCAACACTATCCTCCAGCGCCCCTGACGGCTTTGAGGGGTTGTTGAACAGGGCAGGACCAAACAAACTAGTACTGGATTGGGGGTCCCTATCCAGAGCTTGGGTGGTCGTGGGGTCTGAGCCGGTGATGCCCTCACCTCCTCACAATCACAGTGCTAATTTTAATTGTACTGAAATGTATTGTTTTGTTTAAATGCAGGTTTCCTGAAAACTGTAATAAGTCCCCTGATTCCCACCTTTTACCCAAACAAAAACTGCCAAGAGATTCCATTGCAGGGATGTAAGTAGAGAATCTCTTGCAGGTCCTATTCTTGGAGCCCCATCCCACCTTCTTTAAACATGCCCATTTAGCGTTGTCCTCTCCTACCTGTGTCCATGCCACTTCTTTAAGGAAAACATATCAAATAATATTGAAACACATGTAGAGTGCATTTGCCTTCCCAGCTTTCCTCATCTGCTCAGAATGGAGGGGCAAGACTTCCTTCCAAGGCAGATGGTAGGGCGCTTAAGTAGGCCTAAGTTCTGATAACGCTTTGTTCAGAAACTAAGCACAGCACTTCCCTTCGTAGGCAGCATTCTGGAAACACAGTCAGTCCCAATGCTTTTTGCTTGTTTTGTTTTAATGAGAGTGGCAGTACTATGGCAGTACTTGTGGCAGCAACAAGTACTTGTGGCAATACTGCCATACACTGCTATATGTTGTGTTCTGTATCCCTGTCTGGATCTACTCATATTCACCACTCTTCCAATGCCATGCCAGCTCTTACATTTATGCTGGAACAAGGCAGGGGAAGTCAGATCTGCCATAATGTCTTCAAACAAGATCTGTACTGACATGTGGTTGCATTCATGCACCTACAGGTGTGCTTATATATGACCAGCATATCCACTCCCTGGGTATGCTGGCACAACTCTTTTCTTAAAGAGACTTCACAACAAAATCTGTGACAACTGGGTCATAATCATTCATTCCCATTCTCCAAACAGGAAATTGAGCCTATGCCTACAGAGGTATAGGGGCCCCTGTCCACTGTTTGATTAGAAAGGTTTCCGAGCTCCATGTCCAGAAACGAGTACTGTACTTTCACTGGCTCCCAGTTCAGCAAATACTGTACCAGCAATCTGTGCACATATTCTTGAGAAGCCTGGTCACTTGGCTTGTTACAATAGGCTCATTTGGCAGAAGAACTGCAGTAATCGATACACATTCAGGTCACATCAGCAAGCCATACCTGCAGAGGGACAGTGTTTTGCAGGGCCAGCTAGCAAGTGCGTAGCTGCCACTGATCCTTTTTAAAGGCTGTTAGCTTGACAGTCAAAATCACACTCGGTGATTGCCAAAGGGAATGTGTGCCGTAGTTCCAGAATCTCCTCTATTCCTCCCAAATGGTTCTGTTTCAAACAAACACAGAATTGGCACATGCTAGTCTTCAGGGGTACCATTCCAAGTTCCAGAAAGGTTGGGGCAAGGAGATTTCATAAAACACATAAAAAATGCCCTGCTGGATCAAGCCAAAGGACCATCTTGGCCAACATCTTGTTTCCCACAGTGGTGCAGCATCTGCCTCTGGGAAGCCCATAAGCAGAAGAAAAAGGCAGACTTCTCTCCTGCCATTCCTCCCCTGCAACTGGTATTCAGAAGCATACTGCTGCTGAACCTGGCAAGCATAGCTATCATGGCTAGTAGAGATCAACAGAATTTGTCCAAACCCTTTTCAAGCCAAGCCATCTAATCTAGTGAACTATTCACCACTTCTTGTGGCAATGGATTCCACAGACTAATTATGTGTTGTATGAAGAAGTACCTCCTTTTGTCCATCCTATATCTCCCACGAATCTGTTTCATTGGATGACCCTAGTTCTAGTATTGTGAGAGAGGGAGAAAAATGTCTCTCTGTCCATCCTCTCCACATCATGCATAATCTTATGCCTCGCTCATGTCCACCGTCCTTAACAGCCTTTTTCCAAGCTAAAAAGTTCTAAACATTGCAAATTTTCCTTGTAAGGAAGATACTCCAGCCCACTGATCATTTTGGCTGCCCTCTTTCACACCTTTTTCAGCTCTACAATATCCTTCTTCAGGTGTGGCCACCAGAACTGTACTCCATATTCCAAATATGGCTGCACCATCAATTTATATAGGGCAATACTGTATACTTTTAGCAGTCTTATTCTAAATCCCTTTCCTAGCGACCCCTAGTGCAGAATTCAACTTCATCACCACTGCCACAGGGTCAACATGTTCATCAACCTATTCACCATGACCCCAAGATCTCCTTCCTGCAGACGGCTTACCATATATTCCCCTGCACTAAACCAGGACACCCCCGGAATTTAATTAATTAAATAAGTAATTAAATAGTGAAATAATTTTTTTAAAGTCCTAATCTTTTTTTGTGTGTGTGTGGCCGCAAAGTGCCCACTTGCACCCAAAGGGCGGCGGAAATTATTTATTTATTTATTTATTTGTGGCCATTTTGGCCACAAATAAATAAATAAATGGCCATTTTGCTGCCCACCGCCGCCACTTACCTGTCCCGCCACCATTGCCGTCCTCCTTGTCCGCCACCCTCCTCGCTGCTGGAGCCCTTAGCCGGCTACATCTGGGCCAGCCAGGACTCCTGCACCCGCACCCGTCGCCGCCGCTTTTAAAAGGTTTTTTTTTTTAACTTACCTTTCCCTGTCGGCCATCTTGGATCTTGCGAAATCTCAATTTTTGGTCGCGAAAGACCCAATTTTGAATATATTCAAGTTTCAATTCCAAAAAGGCAATGTACCCTAAGCAAGTTTGTTGTGGTTATTATTCTACATCTGGTAATAACCAGAGCTTAATTTGTTGCTCTTAAGGAATAGTACAATGTGGTCACAGCGGCCTATGTGGGGTTGCCTATTTGGGGTGGGTGGATGGGTGCTGTGCCTTTCGCAACAGCATGTCAGGTAGGCATCTGCTGCTGCAGGTGGTACTTTACTTTCACATAACTTCTATAACTAGGAGAAACTTTTTACCTGCTGAATCTCTGCCTGTCAGGCAGCTGTTTACAAGCTCAGGGGTTCTGCTACCAAAAAAGTGGCAGTGACATTTTAGAGTCTGTTACAGAAACCTGAGTTGCTCTCAGATGAGGAATCCCCCACTGCGTTCTCTTGGCTTCCACATTCCTGAAAGTAATCCTCCTCTTCTCCCAAACCGGCTTTCTCTTCAAGTTAGGAAAGCGGAGAGTCCGCTCCGTGAAGACTCCATTGCAGGTTTTCGCGGCCGGCTCTTGAGTGGGTGGTTCCTTTGGCGAGGTGGCTCCCCGCCCTTAGCTAAGCTTGCAACGCAGAGTGAGCGCCGGGTAGGAGAGGCTGGTGCGCTGTCGAGAGAAGTGGCTGGTCAACGGGGATGGGCTCATGCTAGCGGCTTAATTCGGATCGGGTTTCCTCTCGCCATGTAGCGCAGGCTACGGGCGCTCTCCTCTTGCCTCGTCTGGTGGATCCATTCCATAGCAGCCCGGCGGGGACCATGCGGAGAGCCCCGGCGCCCGGGCTGCCGCTCCCGCCGCAGTCACCGCTACTGCTGTTGCTAGGACTTCTGGTACTGGACAGGAGCTGCACGGCACAGTACTCGAGCGATCTGTGCAGCTGGAAGGGGAGGTAAGAGTTGGGCAGGGGCTCCAGGGGACCTCGGAGCGTCGGTGGGGCCGCGCATTAGCCGCCCCATATGCGGTGCCAAGAGTTCGGTCTTTGTCCGGGCATATCCTCCAGCCTAGGAAGGATTCGCTGCGCTTCCCAAGCAAGGTGCGCTCTTGAAACTTCTGCAGGATCTACAAGTTAGCAAGCCCGTCCTCCTCCCCGTGCCCATCAACGCGAGCTGCCTTTCTCTCGGTGGGCTTTTCTCCGTGCCAGTTTGGAGCGGGTTATGTTCCCTTTAAATGGAGCGTGTACACTTTAGGAGTGTGTGTGTGTGTGCGTGCTCTCTTTCTAATCATTGTACCCCTGTTTTATCCTGGGGGCTCGGAAAGCGCCAGGGCGATGCAGGTCTGCTTTATTCTGGGTCGCTGCTTTTGCGGTCTTGTGTCTGTCTGACTTGTCCCCCTCCAGCTTCTCTGTTTTGCAAAGTTTCTTCCCATTGCGAATTCAGCAACTACAGTTGAAATCGGGTGAATAGCGAAGCAAATGCAAGAAGACGGGGAGATGTGGAGGTGGTGGAGAAGAAGCCGCCTCTTGCAGTTCCTTCATCGAGCAGCCCGGAGTGTGTGTCGGGGGGATGGGGTGGGTCGTCCTAGTTACTTTTTTCCAAATGTTGTGCGTGGAGTTTCGTTCTGGAAGGGAGGAGGAGGCGCTCAGCCCCGTGCTGGTTTGCCCTTTCAGCGGATCGTGGACACATGGATTTGATTGTTGCAAAAGGATAAAAGAAATCTCTCTTCCTCTGCTGTTTGCTCAGATTTATTGGAAGGGGGAAGGAGGGAACAGTTTGATTAACATTCCAGGGTTGTTCAGGATGAGTATTGCCAAAGCAACAGCCAAGGGGGAGCGGAGGGTGGTTGGCTTTTAAACAGACAAAGGTAGCGCGACCACAACACCCTCCACATCTGTGCAACCCAACACCAGAATAACACATTCTCTGTAACTCCTGGCTGGTGACCTTCTGCATTGAGGCATTAGCTTCATTGTAACACGGCAGGCTCGTGAACTCTCCTTTTTATGAGGAAAGTTGACAGCGTTTGTGAGTATTGTACACACTTGTACAAGTTGTGATGTGGTTTTTATTGATTTGTTTTAACTGGCTGGCTTTATTTAAATTGCTCAAGTGGCTTTTCCAGCCCTTGACGTTAACACTTTATTTGGAAACACCAGATTGATGCAAGGATTTTGGTTTGTTTTTCTTGTCATATTGTGTTGATACTTCACTCCTTTTTGGTTTGGGGGGGAAGACTCTCATCAATAGGGTCTTTTTTTTTTTTGCTGTGAATAGATTTTAGCTGATCCTTGGATATTGTAGAGCTGGTGTAAGTGAAAGGAGGGCTTCCCCTGATTTTGTCTTCCTTCCTTACAGCACCTGCTGTGGTACAATACTGATCCCAAAAGATACTGGTCTAAAGTCTGGTCTCTGTGTTGCACTTGTGGCATAACGTCACACACACGTTACTTTAGATGTAAATCAGCATTGCTGGTGGCAAATTCTTACCCAGTATTCCTTGGCTGCCACAGCTATGCTAATTGTTCTGGTTGTGAAATTTTTAAAACTTCTCTCCTAAACAGTCAGTCTCTTTCTCTCTCTCTCTCTCTCTCTCTCTCTCTCCCCACACACTTTAATCTGTTGTAATCATTTTAATGTGTCTTTTATGGCTTTCAAAATCTTGCATAGCTCATGACTTTGAAAAAGGCTCTTCTTTACACACAAAACCATTGCTCAATGGCATGCATCTGTAACCTAGATTGGCCTTCTTTTGGCATTTTTTTTTTAACAAAACACAAGTCAATGATTTTACCCTTGTTTTAAATTGGTGGAACTTGGAATATCAGACTGTTTGGAGAATAGCAAAATACCAAAGTGGTAGAATAGAGTTGCATTCTTTAAAACTATTGAATGGGGAGAGAATTCAGATTTTTTTTCTAACAGTTTGCTTGGGGGGGGGGAAATTCAGATAGTCAAGAATTATCTCAAGTGTCAAGAATTGTCACATGCACAGTGGCAAATATTTGGATTATCTAGAAAGATAATGACTGAAAATAGTGACATGGGACACGTGCTGAATGCTATCAGATAACTTTAGAAGACCTGGACCTAAACTATGCCCCAGATGAGTTGAACATGTTAACAGTTTCACTGCCATGTTCCTAATAGTGCAGCTTGAAAAAATACCCTGGTGTACAAAATGTAGCCTGATATATTATGAAGCTGTAATCCTAATACCATCTACCTGGAAGAAACTGGTATTAACATCAGTGTAGCTTGCTACTAATACAGTATATGGTCTATAGGTATTCTAACATATAGGTATTCTAAACATATCATAAACACTGAACTGAAAGTTCCTACTTTCCAGACCAGGGCACATATAAAATGTGTCTCTGTACATTCACTTATGTAATTATATGTGTACATGTGTAACTATAAGTATTCCTCATGACCCTGTGGGACGAATGAATGTTATTACCATTATATAGAAGAGGCTGTCTGGACCTAGGGCCACTCAGAGGAATTTTATCAGGAGGTACAAAGTTTCTTCTGGGCCCCTTCCCTTCATGTGAATTTGGCTCCTGGGCCCCCCTTTTTACCTATGGTATTTTTGGCCCTGGGCCCGGGTACGATTGTACCTCCTTAAACCCCCTTTCAGAGGCCCTGTCTGGGACCTATGGCAGGCTTATCGACTCACTGAATGCAAGGTCTGAATCTGAATTTCTCAAGACAGGCATCCCTACATATTGAACAATAGTTGGTCTCCATAATAATGTATAGCAAGTATGTATAAAGTGATAGCCTTAAATGTGTTTTTCACTATGTACTTGCAACAACCCTGCAAGGAAGACCAGTTTTATCCCCAAATGCAGAGTGGGAGCTCAGTGAAAAGAGCTTGCCTTGGGGCTCTCTTGTGAATTCCTGGCAGAGATTATCCTGGCAAGATTAAATCTAGGACTTCCTGATTAGTAGCTCAGTCTCTTTTGCCCCTGCCCCATGACCAGCTCTCCTTAATATTACTAAACTGATGAATGAATTCTCTCTTCTGGACTTCATCTCTTTGCTTCTGGGTTTAACCAGTGTTGTTCTGAATGCCAGCCACAAGCATGTGTTTGTGAGCATCATGACTCACTTCCCTGCTGTGGGGTTGACCCAACAGTCCGTCCGTCCCCAGTCTGTCATCAGGTATTTTAGTTTCGGGGAATGACACATTCTTGCTGACACTTGCAGTTGCACAAGAGGAGAGAACTCTATCTTCTTAAAATAGGTGGAACTGACCAAAACAGGTAGCTCTAGTCTAAGTCATACTATCCATACTGGAGGCTACTAATCTGGAAAAAGGCGAGTGAACAGCACATAGATAACACATTGCTCTTTGGCCTTCTCGAGAGGCTGGTTATGGCCTTCTCGAGAGGCTGGTTAATGATGCTGTAATGTAATCCATGCATCTCTGTGCCTGTTAACTGTGAGTTTATTGTCACCACTCAGCACAGAGCCAGTGTGATGCAGTGACTAGAGAGTGATGGGTTTGCAAGTGGGAATAGCAGTTAAAAATTCTGTTCAGTTATGAAGTTTATTGGGTGCCCTTGGGCAAAGTTGCGCTCTTTTAGCCTAACCTACCGCACAGGGTGGTTGTTGGGTTAATGCTCCTCTGCTTGCTGAGGTCCTTGAAAGAAGAGTTGGGTATAAAATGTAATACTTGTGTGTAAAGTAATCCTTTTAAGAATTGGTGGATTTTGTAAGCTAGCTTTTTTTCTTTCTTTTTTAGCTTGGGGCAATCGAGCCTCGCATATCCTGGGGCAATCAGGTAATTCCTTGAATTTAGAGGGCTCTTTGTACCCACCCTGGCATTATTAGTCTTTATTCCAGTTGTCTGCTTTTCATAAGATGCTGATTTCCTTAGAATGTGAGGCTTCTTCACATAGTCAAAAAGTAGCTTGTTTCTGTACATAATCCATTGCATGGAGAAATGTTTTACATGTGCTGGTGGTACATCCATTTGCTCTGTGGCAATTCTCATGACTGCTACAGCTCCAAAAGTGCTCTTGACATGGCAGAAACTGCTGTGGAATGATGTACTGCTGGTATACAAGGATAGAATTACCTGGAAAAATAAGCTACTCACTCATTGACTATCAGCGCAGTCCTATTCAACTTACACCACCAGTATAAACGGCAGTGCAGAGAGAACAGGAGGCCCCAGAACGGAAAGGGGATTCAAATCCCCTTCAAAGGGGATTTAAATCTGCCCTCCCCCGCTGGTTACACCGGTGGTGTAAGTTGGATAGGATTGCGCTGTCAGTGAACTGGCCCTAAGAGTTGCCTAGCAAGCTGTAGTGCACCAGTGAGTGACCAGACTGTCTAATCAATGGTCATGCTTGATAGCGGAAGGATTTGGATCACAAGACTCCCAAGATTTTACACTAATGAAAATAGCTGTGTAAATACTTTCTGCTGTATCTCCTCTCCTCTTCCCCCCCCCCCCACCTGCCTTGGCATCTACCTGCCTTTCTAGGCTGTCTCAGTCATTGCCACATACCCTAGTTCCTGCTTGTTATAAAATGACAAAGTTTGATCTGAACAAAATGAGGAAACTGCACTTCCATATTCATGACCACATCAAGAGAATTCTTCCATTTGTCTTTATGAAAGGGATATTTTGGTGGTTTCATTTTGTAGGACAAACAATACAACTTTTATATGGCAATAAGTACAGTAGTTCCAATATGTTGCCCACTTGTGCTAATGGTTTTGAGCCGAGTCCTATCTTATCTGACCCATTGGAATGATTGCTTATCTATACACAGATGAAAATGGCCCATGGTATTAAGAAATGCATTGTTGTTTTCCATCAGCGTTTTTCTTTGGGGGGGGAGTCTTTGGCTAAAATAGACATGAACTCTGACCTCTGGGTTGAAGTCCAAAAATGTTATCCACTGCATCACCTTGATTGTAATGATGTAGAAATCCCCCAGAATGTGTAAGATACAGTATGGGTTTTAATAGTAGAGGTTTTTGTTTTAAATGAAATAGAACGTGGGATACTTCAGGATATGGATGGGGAAGCTACTAGGGTTAACAAAATGGCCAGTTCTTATCATGGATAGGAAAAATGTGAGAATAGTTGGTAATAGCTCCTAGAACGGATCATGTGTGGTGGTGGGGATGTCAGA
This sequence comes from Plestiodon gilberti rubricaudatus, assembly GCA_026170595.1. Lineage (NCBI taxonomy): Eukaryota > Metazoa > Chordata > Lepidosauria > Squamata > Scincidae > Plestiodon > Plestiodon gilberti. The sequence continues at coordinate 162,135,232 of JANXHW010000002.1, forward strand.
GAGATGCTTCTTCTCAGTGCAACTGATGTTGTTTTCTGCCAAATATGGAAACAGTAAAACATCCTTCCCCCATATTATGTTTTAAAGCAGTCTCTCTGATCCCTTCACATTGGATAACTAAATTTGATTTCATGTTTAAGGGCCCAATCTTATCCAACTTTCCAGCACCAGTGCAGCCACAATGTAGCCCTGAAGTAAGGGAACAAACTTTCCTTACCTTGAGGAGGACTCCATGACTGCCCATCCCCCACAGGATGCAGCGCACACCCCATTGGCATAGCTGCACCAGTGCTGTAAAGTTGGATAGGATTGGGCTGTAACACCTTTTGGTAATGAGTCTTCCAACCTTCCTGTGCAGAGATGTCTGTCATCTCAACCAACTCTAGTGAGTAGCATCTTTAAGGTTATGAATATTTAGCCAAGCCAACTCATGTGACTTGAATGCACTCAGTGTTTTGGTGGCACCCTCACTCTTTGCTCTTCCTAAGCCTTCTCTCCTTTATGGCACTTTAGGGCTTGTAGGATCCATTGGCTTCAAAGAAAAATTCTATAGTACATCCACTTCCCCATTTAGCAACAAGAAAAAAGCTCATAGATATACACTCCGTGCATAAATTCATTGTTTCAGTGTCAAAGTCATTTACTGCAGAAACCTCAAAGAGAATTTCCCTTTTCTCTCCTCCAAAGACCTTTTACAGTACTTTACTTTCTGCAATCTCTGTAAAGAGACCATTTGCAACTCCTCTAATTCCGAAATGCAAGATGATATAGTCTTTATACTGGTATTTCATATGGTGTTAATAATATTTAGGAGGAAATTCAGCAACTTCTTTCCTCCTTCACCGAAAAATAAAAATGCAGATGATCAGAGACTTAAAGGGGTTGAGTACTCTGTGTACAGTGCTGTAACATGTGCTGCCATAAAGAGTACCTCTGAACATGTGCTAATGACAGCACTACATTTGGGATAAAAGAGAAGGGCTTTCAGGTAGACAGGATTGCAGTGAGGGTGTTTGTCAAGTTGCCCATGCCAAAAATGTTTAATTTTTAAAAAAAATGACTAAGTCACACAACAGCTCTGTGAGGTACGCTATAATTGCAGCTCCTGTTTTATAAATGGGGGTGATAGCAGCCAGTAGGTCCTTTTGAGAAGGAATTTGAATGTATGTTTGGTATTTAACATGTTTTCTAGCAAAAAAACCCCCCCCCCCATGTTGGCATTCTGGGAACAGCACCCTTACCATCCAGCAAGCTGCTTACAACTGTTTTAATTTTAGTTTTATTTTATATGCAAATCAAACTACATAGTCTGCATCAAATGTCCCATTGAGAATTCCATTGCTCAAATATGTCAAGTGTTTCCTTGTGCTGGAGGGCAGAAGCATAGAGGTCAAGAAACAACCCCTTCTCTCACAAGCCTCTGTGCTCTTGATGTGGCTTTCAGGATTATTCTGCAGCATATGGCTGCAGACAATATATTATAGTGATGATTATTAAACTTTGAGTTTCTTGAAGCTTCCTCAGTAACCTCTAAAAAATATGTTACGCTGACATTCTCAGTAATGTCAGTCACTTCGCTGTTAAATGGGAGCCATATGTTGGCCAGGGTGCTTCTTATTCTTTCTCTCTTCCCTTCTCTCACAATGATGTCTTTCCTGCAGCTACCGGTAGTTTAAATGCTGGTTGATCTAAAATGTAATTTTTATATTAAAGCCTGAAGTGCCATCTTTTGTTGGCTGTGCACCACTCATACTTAAAAAAAAAATATCAAAACTTCCAAAGCCCCTATTGGAAATTGCAGAGCTATATTGTAATTTCTAGTCAAGACAAACTCCAGAACGTTTATATATGCATAAGGAGGACATGATAGTTGGTGTAATCATAGTATAAGACTAGACTTGAGCTCATAGTTCTTCCTTGTTCACAGATTTTCTTATTATACAAATATATTTGTAATATATTTTGCTTAATGGAATTAACTCTTACAAGTGTTTAAAAATAAAGGGTAAATGCTGTCATTTACCCTTTATTTTTAAACATTTATAAGAGTTAATCTGAATTTTGCAGGAATCCTGCAAGATTTCAGTTATTGGAAGCTATTTTTGTGATTTTTTTTTTTTGCTTAACTAAAAGCCCTTATGAAGTCCTGCAGTCTGTCTCATGCTACACTTGGTAGCAATGTTCCATGGCCTTCACATGAATTTCCACAATGTTTTTTCTGCATCTTAAAATAAATGCAAGGAATTTGTACAATAACTTGGTCTTCTTTTTCCCCCCCTAGTGGATTAACGCACGAGTCTCACAAAAAAGATGTTGAGCAGGTCTACCTCCGCTGTTCTGAAGGATCCATAGAATGGATGTATCCCACAGGAGCACTAATAGTCAATCTACGACCCAATATTTTATCTTCCTCTTCCAAACATTGGACTGTTTGCATAAAGCCCTTCAAGGACTCCACAGGAGCAAATATTTATTTGGAAAAAACTGGAGAATTGAAACTGCTGGTCCAAGATGGAGACCACAGCCCCACTAGAGTGCATTGCTTCAACTTTGAACAGGGCGGACTCTTTGTCGAGGCTACCCCTCAGCAGGACATTAGTCGGAAGATTACGGGCTTCCAGTATGAACTGATAAACAAGGGGACGGCATCTGATTTGCACATGGTTTCTGGTGAGTGATGAGACATTTATTTGTATTAGGTTTTTTTTTTACCCTTCCTTTCTTCTCCATATGGAGAGGCCAAGGTGGCCTACAATCTGGGTAGCAATATCAAGAAAACAACAATAAACACAGAATCAGAACACAGCAATTAAACAAATGAAATAAGAAAAAAAACCAACCAGTGAGCAGTTGTGCAACAAAGCCACAATAAAGAACAAAACCAGAGCAACAATATTCAGAGCCAATACAACAAAAAACTAAATCAACTAAAAGCTTGATGGAGCAAAAAAAAAGTTTTAACCAACTTCTTCCCTTGGTGTAACTGCAGCAAAATAATTCCTAACATGTAGACAACTTGACTGCAGTTGCTGTGTGTGTTCTCTGGCTGTGTGAAGAAAGGGATATATCAGATAGAGCAGTTCCAAAGCATGTTAATGCGAGTAGATAAATAGGTACCGCTTGCGGGAAGGTAAACAGCGCTCCGTGTTCCAGCTGCATGCTACGCGCTGCGGCAAGGAGGGTCATGCCGGCCACATGACCACGGAGGCGTCTTTGGACAACGCTGGCTCTTCGGCTTTGAAATGGGGATGAGCACCACACCCTAGAGTCGGACACGACTGGACTTAATTGTCAGGGGTCACCTTTACCTTTAACAAAGTATCTAGGATGGTTAATTGCTGCTAAGGAAGTATAAATGAGTTCCTTTTGGAAGAAAGGTGAGAGAGAATAAAACAAAACAAGACTCTCTAACTCTGCCCTTCTAGCAAGTGGATGTAGGGTGACTTGCTTGTTATCCTGAAGATAGCCTGTCCTTGCGGTGTTTACCTTGAGATAGCAATCTTGACCCATTTTTTTAGTTGCTTTCTCTCCCCCCCCCCCCCCATTGCCTATAGATGTGAATTGTGAGGCAGGCACCTTTTCGCCAGCTGGGTTTTTGGAAGAAAGGCTCTCTGCATTGTAAACTTGGGGCTTCATTCCACATGACTGATTTCCTAAATGAATATTCCTTCCAAAGAAGAACTGCATTACCCAGTTATTGTTGACTGTAGTCCATCAAAGTTTTTCTTGAAATAAATTTGGTTAGGCTTTAAGGAGCTGCAAGGCTCCCATTTTGCTGCAGCAAACAAAAGGCCCAATCCTATCCAGCTTTCCAGTGCTGATGCAGCCGTGCCAATGGGGAATGCACTGCATCCTGCACTGGGGGCAGTCACAGAGGCCTCCCCAAGGTTCCCTTACCTTGTTCCCTTACCTTGGGGCTGCATTGCGGCTGCATCGGCTATGGAAAGTTGGATAGGATTGGGTCCTCACACAGCTACCTCTCTAGAAGTTGCATTATCCATTATCACATAGGATCAATTGTGCTTCATACTCAATGGTGGGCTGGTAAATAATTGAGCTATTGTTGTTGGGTGGAGACTCCCTTCCTTGTTCTGCTCCTATTGTTCTTGGCTTGCTTTTATTCCTCCAATATGTGTATCTATTCACTGACCCAATTACTTGTTGTCATAAAGGATTGGTGCTCCCCCTCAGGGCAAGGCTTGTCTTATCACCACCTCCTTGTCTTGATCTCCTTATCATGCAGTGCAGTGATGATGCACCTTATCATGCAGTGCCACTAACAATGCCTAAGCCATCTCATGCTCAGCTTATCCCTTTAAAAATTCTGTGCCTGCTTTGCACCACTATTTTTCCAGCTTCAAAATGGTCTTGAACCTGAAGCATGGCATGAAGAACATGTTTGGAAGGACTAACTGCAACGAAGGGCACACTGTTTCCACTTTTGTAGCAAGTGGGAACAGATCAGGAGACTTCTAGGCATTGCCAGACGAATCCATTTTCAAGCAGTTTTGTGCAGGCAGGTTGGCACAGTCGCCCTCCAGAGCCCAAACTTTGACATCCTATTCAGTCAGCTGGTGTCTCTTAATTCTGATGGGACATAATAGAAGTACTGTGCTGCCTCTGCAGTCCCAGCTGATAATATGTCTCTCAATTTTGCCTGAACTTCTGTGGTGGTCTGTTTTCAAAAGCCTGCCTCCCATCTGTCCTTCAAGAAGTGTGTGTGTGTGTGTGTGTGTGTGTGTGTGAGATGTACGTAGATATTTTCTGTTTTGCAAAATACTGTTGGCTCTCTCTGACAGTTCAAAGTGTCCGATTGTAAACGTCCTGCTTCTTGGTGACCTTTCAAGTGTCAGCTTCTTGATGTAATTCAGCTGCTACTGCAGCTGCAACTCCCTTCTGTAGTTGATAGGTGGCGCATCTGCCATGACAACTAAACGTTAAAGATGTTTTTGCTCTCAGATGTTTGTTTTGCTGCACCGTCTGTGATATTTTAAAGTTGGGTATTTTGGAATCTTGAGCGTTTCTACAGAGACTTCATCATTGCCACAAAATTCCTTAGCGTGTTATGATCTGTATATTACCAAACCACCTGATGACTTCTTTATACTGAGTCTGCTTTACAAATCAAATCTTTTTCTATTTAAATGTCACAATGTGTAAAAATGCCATCCTTTCAAATTCTTTGCAGTTCTTTCAAACTGCCTTAGCAGGACAACCTTCCCTAAGCATTAGGGAAGTCTGAAGTCTCTTTCCATATGTATTCTTTCAGCTGTTCGTCTGACAGTTGGATACCATTTGGGCCATCTGCAAGCAAAACATTAGCTCAATAGAATTTTCAACTAACTCACTATGAAAATTCAAACTACAAATCAGACATGTTTTAATGCATTGCAAGTGTGACTTAGTCATCATTTGTTTTAGAATATAGCTCTCGTTCTCAAGAGATGCAAGTATTTGGAGATGCACCTATGAGTTGCTGAAGGTACTTGGGACCCTTTTGGTTAGACTCTAGAAATTTAGGTCCAAATATACTAGATTCAGGGCACAATCCTGATGAAGCTCCTGGCGCCAATGCTCCAGCGCTGGAAGCAGTTGCAAATGTGTCGGAAAGCATATTTGCGATTACTCGGGAGTAAAGGAGGCCGGCGCTGTCACAGGAACGCCCGGGCGGCTGCTGGAAGAGGTAAGTCTGGATTCGGCGGGGGCCCGCTGGGCCAGCTAGGCCATTACAAGGCTTCCTCTACTTCCGCCAGCTAAATCCGAGGAGGCCTATCTGACCATCCCTGGTTTACACCTGGAGAAGGGGACAAGCATCCCCTTCCCCGAGTAGACCTCTGGCCCGCCTGTCGACGGGCAGCCAGGGCATCTTTTACAATGCAATCCTAACTAACTTTCCAGCGCTGGTGTAGCAGCAATGCAGCCCCGAGGTAAGGGAACAAATGTTCCTTCACCTCGAAGAGGCCTCCATGATTGCCCCTGCACTGCAAAACATAGTGTGTGCCCTGTTGGCATGGCTACACTGGAGCTGAAAAGTTGGTTAGGATTGTGCTGTTAGTCTTTCTGAACATTGGAGGTGGGTTGAATCCAGTTGTACAAAAAGGCTTGCATTGATCTTTGCTTGACAAATATGTGGTTAGTTATCTCACATCTATGGATAATGAACCTACTGCTTTAGGAATTCGGACCTAAAGAATGTGGCTATGAAGTCTTGAGATGACATTGAGCAAAGCTTCTCATTTATTGAGCTACCTTTTTTTCCCTTTGTCATGCTCTTTCATCAACAAAATGAATACATATTTTCCTTCACCCCAATGGTATTATTGAACCCTGCCCTTATTTTTTTCTGCTCCTTTCCTAAGCTACTGTAGTTGTGATCAAAGCTTGCCAGTCATCTTGTTAATACTTTAATGACCTGTTGTGCCCCCAGAATCATGACATCGCAGAGAGCATCTTCACATAAGCAGTGCTTGGCAGAGTGCCAGGGTTTTAATTAGTAAATCCAACATTTTATTAGTTTACACTCCTCTCTGCACTCAGTTTGGGTTTTGTAAATAATCTTATGAAAAATGAATGTCCCTGCACAAGCTTCTTGGAGCAGTCAATGAACCCTATGTGTTGTAAACCTGACAGCTCAAATCCCACCCTGCTTATGCAGCCGCGCTAACAGCGCGTGCTGTATCCTTTGGAGTGGCGGTGATTGGAAAGATCTCGTTGGGGTAAGCAAATGTTTGCTCACTTACCCCATGGAAAGCCTCCATGGGACTCCTTGGATCTATACCTGCTGTTTAGCAGGCGTAAGTTCGAAGTGTGTAAGGAAGACTGATGGCGTTAGGATGGACTGATGGCCTCCAGCACTGCCTCTGGTGATGCAACACACCTAAAATGGTTGCCGGCTGTGTGTGCCACCAAAAACCATTTTACAAAATGGTGTTCTGCTGTCGTAAAGCCTTCCAAGTGCTGCTAGGGTAGACTTACTTTAGTGTGATCACATGATAACGTCCAGTGCTTGTAATTGGTAGAGGCAGAGGTCAAACTTATTCTGGATGTAGGTTGTACCTGACTTTGACTTTTCTAAACAAAATGTTGACTTGGGCTCACTCTTGAAGTAAAGTGTAGTGAGCCACTTTTTCCATCATAGGATGGCAATTGCTTGGGATGCTCTAAAAGTATGCTTTGTATTGGGTATCAATTTGTGGATAATGTCCTCTGCCAGTTCCACAGACTGAAACTTAGTTGGTTAACTGATGTATGCTGAACTATGGGTGTCGTTTTTTGTGTATGTTGGAAGGACCCAACTTACTGTTCATGCAACATATGAACAGAAACTGTATATATGTGAAAATAAGTGATGGTCATTTGCTGTGGCTTTTGTGGCTGTCTTCCAAAAATATAGAATCATGAGACCTTGCATTGGAATTGACTTTGTAAGCAAAATTCAGAGGATAACACCCCAATTATCCAGAAAATAGCTACATTATGCTGTGGTTACTACACTGTTCTGTTGCAACTTGTAACCCATAGGATCCAAGGGCAGAGCTACATATTGAAACATTGTTATGATTGTATGCTGGCTTGAGGGTTGCAGTACAGTTTATGCATTTAAAAAATAAAATGGAAACAACGACGTGGGGCTTCCCCGGTAACACAGCAGTGCTGTGTGAAGTTCCCCTTCTGTAACATCTTCTAGTACAACGTGTGTCATGATGATGTGCGCATCTAAACTCCACCTGGCATGTCTGGCTGTTGCTGTTGGGGTCAGGGAAGAACTTGCCATAGTGATGTCCGGATATGTTGCGCTCGATGTTACGGAGGATGAGGAGAGACACAGGTCTGCCTACTGGACTAAGCATGTAAGAGACAAGAGCTCTTGTTTCTAACAGAAAGGGCATCTTAGGGCTCCACTACAGGACATTTCCAGAAATCTTCAGCAGAGTAGCATAAAGGCTGCTTTTCCAGCAGTACTCTTACCAGCTGTGAAGACAACTAATATAATTAAAAACGGCTCTTTCCACTATACATGCATCCCATTTCATCCATTTTCATAAATCAGGAATTGGCGTTTTTATCAAATAGGCTTAAAATAAACAAACAAAGGTGTTTGGTGGGCAAAGGCTTACTCAAGTAGGTAACCACTGCATACAAAAAACACCAAGTGGTGCCTGACATCTATCTTTCTCCTTTTCTTTTATGTGAAAGGAAAGAAAGTTGGGGTCCCTCACTGAGCTTGAATAATCTCCCTTTGCAGCTGTTCAGCAAAGATTCCAATCCTCTTATTCATGTTGAAAAGCACTTTACTCCACTAGAGATTGCTCCATTTATTCAAAGTGCTTTAAACTCCTAGGTCTAGGTTTTCACTACAAAACCGCTTCCCTGTGCCTTAGCCAAGATCTGCAAACTTAATTTACTGGCATTCAGCAATGTAAGCCCCCATTACCTTCAGGGCCTGCTCTGCAAGTCAAACTTTAACAAACATTCTCCTATCTTGATGAGATCTGCTTGTTATAAGACTGGTTTATGGGTTTCCTATATTTTAATGTCTGGTAACTAGTTGAAAACATTTTGTAAGTGCTTTCCTATATTCAAACACAGAGCAAGTTTTTAAGTGAAAGCAACAAGCACCTATTTCCCAGATGATATTGTTAATGTCTGAGGAAAGCATTTTCTTTGGTATGGTTTGAGGGGGGAAGGGGGTGAAAGCCTGGCAGACAATTAGCTCCCTCCCACCTGCACATAGTGATGCTAGAAATGGCGTTTAAACTTGGGTGCCGTTCCCTCAGCATGCATAGAATGCAACTGATCTGGAAAGTACGGCAGTCACTGAGACCCTGCCTTCACACAACCACAGTGGCCTCCTGTTAATACTGTATTGCCCATCTCTTTTAACTGTGGGGGTAGCGCCGGTGGAGAGACAACGTTTCACCCTGGTCAGAGTTTACAGCTAGGGAAATGGGACGGTGCACACCTGGATTTCAGTCTCTTTGCCAAGCACAGTAATGGTTGAGAGAGCAGTTCTATGGCTGGGCCACTATCGCAGTATCTCCTATTTCAAGCATGGCGTCCTAAAGAGGGGAGCTGGAGATGACATGAGCCCAAAACCTTTTCCCATTTGGAGGTTCGGGGGGGGGAGTACTGTCTGAACAAGCCCTTGGTGGCCTTCAAGTCCCTTCATGCTTTACAATTCTATCAATTCAGTCAATGTCCCTTTCTTCCTCAATGCAGCCTTCTTCCAATGTCAAGCAGACCTTCAGCTGAGGCTTGTTATTATGTCTCCCCTTCCCCCTTCTTTGGGACTTAAATTTTGTTGGCAGGAGAGGAAAGGGCGGAAGGATGTGTGAGCAAAGAGTCACTTGCTATGGCTTATTTGAAGCTGTGCAGGCCCTGGAACCTGCTTTACAGAATTTTGTCTGCCAAAAGGCACATAATGACCTTTTTGTAAAAAAAGCTGCACTTTCAGAGCCAAAGCAAGGTTACACCCAAAAGCAATGGATGGAGGAAAACAACAACAACCGTCTTACCTACCACCAGTGACGCATCCCATTCTGTAGAAGCAAAGCAAGTTATTAAAAGTAGTAAATGAGTGCTTTCTTTTGCTAATCCTTCACAGAATACATGCATTTATTTTTAAAGGTAGCTGGTAGAACCAGTATTCAGGTTAATGTGATGCAGATTAAACACTAGAAGAGGAACAGAACCCAGTTTCCCTTTCTTATTCCAACTCCTTATCTAATCAATTTGAAATGTTTTTCTTGACTGGTTGAGTAAGATGTGTGCTTATCTCAGTTACATCCATTTGGTAAGGCTAAGATGTAAGTTTGTTGGAATATGATGCCAAGTGATTCGAAGCTGGAGTGGGAGCACTTGGGGTCATAGATGGCAGGATTTCTGCCTAATACTTCAGAAAGGAAACTGCCCATAAAATGGAGCGTGTCTGTGCACTAACCAACAGGTTTTTGGGGATATTTGGTAAGGAACAACTTGCTTTGTTGGATATATCAAATGGAGCAGAGTTAAATTGGAGATAGACGCATGGGTGAGGTGTGCTGGAAAATAAAACCAGGTTAATGAGGTGTGATAACAGGTGTGCAAAAACAACCACCCCCTCCCACAAAGCAACTATCCTTCTATCTGGAACAGGAAAAAGCAATCGCATAATATGCCTTTGGGGGAGGGGAGGGGAGAATCACATGGCATATTGTTTTCAGTGGCTATTGCTGGTGTCTCTTCTGTATTTTTTTTAAGAGTGTGAGCCCTTTGGGGACAGGGAACCATTTAAACTACTTTGTGAACTACTGTTGAAAAGCATATAAATATTCATGATAACTATATTAATATATTATATTGTATAAAAACCTATAACTCCCCCCCCCCCACAACAAAATGTGGGAGCTGGAGGTCAGTTTTAAAAAACAGAAAGGATTCAGGATATCAAATAGTTATAACGTTTCATTTTTCTTATTACCCTGTTGTGTCAAGGCAGCCTACGTACAGTAGTTGTGCTTCAGGGTGCCTTTTGTTTCAGAAAGTTGCAAAAGTGACAAGAGGGTTGTTATGAAAAAGGCACAGCAAAAAGATGGTTATGAGAAAATCCTGTGTTCGCTAAACTGACCATTGGGAAGTCCAACTTTGCTATTAATTTGGCAGGATCAGAGCTGAAAAGCAGCCAAATGTGTTATCTTGGTCAATTGTAATCCCCTTCACATAAGCTTTTATAATGGGGGAAGGTACGCATGTGATCTGGTCTTCAAAATAAACTCCCTCCTGTTTGCTAATCTCTTGAGCCTTCCTCTAACTTGAAGTTAGCAGGGATGAAGAGCAAGGTATATTTACCATGGGGATAGGCCTGATGATCGGCGAGGAGGAGGCTTCTGCTCTTAGCAAAAATACAGTCCAACAGGATGCATTGTGAGGATATCCCCCCCCCCCCGGTAATAAGCTACAGGGAAAAAAATCATGAATATACTGTACAGTATTTACACCCAGGATATGGTGGCAGTCTCTGAAATGTTTACCTTGTTCCTCTTTCACAGCGCAATCCTAACCAACTTTCCAGCACCGGTGTAGCCGTGCCAACAGGGCGCACACTGCATTTTGCAGTGCAGGGGCAGTCATGGAGGCCTCTTCAAGGTGAGGGAACATTTGTTCCCTTGCCTTGGGGCTGCATTGCGGATGCACTGGCGCTGGACAGTTGGTTAGGATTGCGATAATGCAATCGGCTTCTTTACGCCAAGCCCCACTTACCTCTATGGAATTTGGTGCACAGTTATCATCCCCTGAGGATTCAAGTTGGGTTCTTTAAGGAAAGCCCACTAGGAGGCCTGGTTAGCAGTCAATGGCTACCCCAAGGCACCGGTATATTGTGATTTTTACCACCATATCCCTTGAGAATGAATGCCATAAGATCATATGCAGTTGGCAGTAAAAATATCAAAATCTGAACCTTTTTGATGAGGAGCAAATTAACTTTTAAGTGCTTCATGGACTTTCTCAAAGGTGTACATGCTGAGCTTCATGGCTGGTTCCCTTAGATTGTGATAGTTACAGGTAGAGTTTTCATTAAAAAGGGATTTAAAAAGTTTCTAGCCTTTGTGATTGGACATGTGCACCTGCTGGAATTAGTGGAGCACTGAGCAGAACTGCCAGAGGATGATACTCAATGCCCAGCATGGCTCTTTGTCCCATCTTTTGTCCCTGAGGCTAGCAGAAACAAAATAAGTTATGCATAATAAGGACAGCATGCAAGTGTGCTTAATTCAGACTGCAGGTTCTATTTTGCACCAGAGTTGGAATTGTAGATCACACACTGGCCTGTGGCGTGAGCAATCCACAGGTAGTCCTCGTCTTAAGGAAGTTCTGAGTTATGCACAGCCACGCAGCAGTCTGTCTGTCTGGCTTTGTGTTTTTGCATCTGCACAAGAGCACTGTACTGACTTGTGTTGGTTCTGACCTCCGGACAGATGTCTGGAATGGAACCTGTACATAAGTTGCGGACTACCTGTATAGCATTTTGAACCCATAAGAAGACATGGGTTTAAAAGTGACTTCTTGGAGAGTCTTCTGTAAAAAAAAATAATGTTCACCCCACTACAGTGGTCTTCTAGCTGTTTTTGGTGTATGAATTCTGCTGACTAAAAACATTACAAGCCCCTTTGAAATGAATGGGAACTGCAGAAGAGTGATCTGCTCAGTTCCCATTTGCTTCCATGGGGAACGCGCAGAACTCCCCAGTGGATTTGGGACACAGTAGTTATTGGCATATTTTCAGCTACTACCTTCAGTGTTCCTGACCTGAAATTCCCAATGTTGCAATAAATTAATGGAGAGCAAGTGGGGAAAAAACCATCTGAAATGAACCAAAATCCATACTTTTCACACCTATGCCTTCTTTTAGAAACAGAACATAAAGAATTGCTTAGAATACTTTTAAAGGCTTCCTTTCATCTTTGATCTTCTGTCACTAACTTGTTTTCCAAGTTTAACTTTAACCAGCTCCTAGTCATTTAATTCAATTCCACTCCAATCTGGATTCCATATGGAGTTGAGACACTTTCCTGGCAGGGTTCCAGCCTGGGTTAATGTATACCAGCTCTTAGTTTTTATTGTCCTGATACCAGAGGGCAAGGGAAAGTTATTTTTGTGTGCTAGAGCAGAATACCAGATAAGAACGTGCCTGTATAAAGGAACAGGAAACTTGTGGTAACCTACCTTCTTCAAGCAAGACTTTTTCACTTCTTGCTAAATGGAATGAGAGGCTTTTTGTTGCTGAAAGATCTTTGAAGGGAAGTATAACGTAGTGTAGAAGTTCCCAATTTCTGAAATGGAGGTTGAGCCAGGAGGTGGTGACTCATGCTAGAACATTTATAGCACTGTTGGAAAAAGCATCGACCTCGAACTTCATTACCACCACCTCCACACAGCCCTGTGAAATGGACCCTGAAAATACAAGTCCAAATGGCAGAGCAGAGTTTGATGTACTTTGGTGGAATATGTATACTAGATAATGAGGGAGCATAGGAAGGGAGGCAACCAACGGGGGAGTAGTTTTGACTGCCTGAGCTGTCAACAATCCTAGGAAGGCCACAAAACCAAGAGACAATATTATCAAGTCATGGTAGACCATCTAGAATTGCGGGTGGGCTGCATTTGATGGGCCGCATTTGATGGGCCACAAGTTGTACAGGCCTGGAGCACACTGCTCCTTTGGGTGCTATCAAGATGTGCATAGCAATTAAGTGGGGAGGGAACCGGGAGGAGTTTTTACATTGTCAGCAGCTGCTTGCATTGCTTCACAGGCTGCTGTGAGGAAAAACAATGTGCCAGGGCCAAACTAGATTTCATTATTTGCCCCACCAGACTCTTTAACGGGCGTTGCTTCAAAACTAATTTAATCCTTTTCTGGAAACAGTTTTGTAGGGGCTTTCTAGATTTGTGTGTGTGTGTGTGTGTGTGTGTGTGTGTGTGTGTGTGTATTTAAGTCATCTGTAGTTAGACCGACATGCAGGCTATTGAAGTTGAAATGTATTGCGCTCATATTCATCCAAGGAGTTCATGTTGAAGTACAGTTGGTCCTCGGTATCTGCAGGGTTCCATTCCTGGCACCCCCGTGGGTACTGAAATTTGCGGATATCGGGGACCAACATTAAAGTATTTTAAAAAAAGAAGAAAATGTTTAAAAGCAGTTTGCTTACCTTTTTAGAGGCAAACCTCTGCGTGTTCTTCCTTTTACTAGATTAAATTGCGCTCCGAAAACATCTTCTGGGTTGTGCGACTCCCCCCTCTCTTCTTCCAAGATTGCCCCAGAATGCACTGCAATGCATTCTGGAGCTATTTTGGGAGAGGGAGTTGCGTGACCTGGAAGACACTTCCGGAGCATGATTTAAACTTGTAAAAGAAAGAACACGCAGCGGTTTGCCTCTAAAAGGTAAGCAAACCATTTTAAAACCTTTTTTTTAAAAAATGCTTTACAGTGGACCCCCATATCCGCATTGAGACAAATTTGTGGATAGTGGGGGGTCCACTGTACATGGGGATGTGCTATGTGCCTTCCTACATGCGCGCGCACACGCACGCGTATCAGCTTACCTCCTGGTTCTCCCTCTCTCTCCCCTCTCTCTTCCCCCCCCCCCCGAGGAGGAGATGGGGTGGAGAGGAGAGCAGATATGGCCTGGGAGGGGGTGGGTTTGGCTATAGAGCTGGTGCAGGTCTGAATTGATCCATAGCGGCTGCTGAAGCTTGCTTCGAGAAGGCCTTCAGAGGCCAAAACTCCCCTGCAGGATCCAGTGGTAGCCACGTTGGTGTTGCTGCATCACCATGTGGGAAGTTCGGATTGGGCTGCCCATCTTGTATTCCAGTACCCTAATATCTTGCATTTGTACAACTTGGGCCTTTAAACTTGCTTTTGTCTGTTTAAAATATTGAACTTTCTGAAGTATAGGGGCAGGTCTTCCAAGAGTTTCTTCTGTTGGGAGGCAGACAACAAGGGACCACTTTGGGCATTCTCCAGAAGTAGTGAGGGAGGAAGTGTAAATGGACTTCCTCCTCAGTCTGGTTCAGTTCTGAAGTGGGGTGGATTTCAGAGACAGGTTCTTCCAATGTAGGGACACAACATACATCTTCTGAGTATAGGGGAAGAATGAATATCTCTCTCACCCCACTCTAAGTGCTTTGGGCATAGCTCTGATGCATAGGGAGAAGTGGAGTGAGTGATGCATGGCTTTTTCTTCTGGTCTTTTTGGAGAATGTCCCAAATGAACCCTAGGATATTGTTCCCCATTATCTCTGTTAACAGGTGGAATGCAGCAATGCAAAAGGCATGTAGCCTTGGGCTGCCCACTTGTAAAAGTTGTAAATAATTGTTTTAATGGTTATAGAAGCTAATTGGTATGCAAGTCTGGTTTATTTTGTATTGATCCTAACATAGGCGCTGGAAATGACTTAGGAACTATCTGAATTACAAATGGGAAATTTGATTACTTGGAAGTCTTTGTTTCATGGTGACTTTAAACAGGAAAAAAACCTGGAGTGGATTTCTGTGCTAGAGAATGGGCTATATCTCAAATGTATGGGATGCTAACAAGAAAGGCATGGGCTGTGTTTCAGAAAGCATGGGGGAGGGATGGTGCTTAAGCCTCCATGGGGGCCATGCCATTTACTAGGAACTCTCTTTCCTCCTTAAATGTAGTTATGAGCACTTGACAATGGTGTCTGTTGGCAACAAGGGCTTCTGCACTCGTAAAATGGTAATGTTCCTGTTTGCCATTCTGTTCTGGCCACAAACGGGCTACTAAACATGTTTTCAGGCTAGTGACCTCTGTGGGCTTAGTTCCAAGGCTAGCGTAGACCCAGCTGCCTTACAGTGCAACTCCAAGCATGTCTACTCAGAAGTATACCCTACTGAGTTCATTGGGACTTACTCCCAGGTAAGCATGCATAGGCTTGTAGCCTTCATCACTTGCCGTCTAGTCCTGCTGTTACTGAAGAGAGGATGGCAATCTTAACACCCACTGTTAGGCAACAAACATGAAAACCAGGCTCAGAGGCACATAATGGGGTCAATAAAGGCTGGGGGAGGGCTCAGATTCCAGAGTAGGCTGACAAGGATCATAAAGGCCCAAGGCAGAAGGTGGGCCAAAGAAAGGTTGATCATCAGGCAAGATGAGGAAGTCTAGGGAGTTATTTGGTTTGACAAGTTACTCAAACTAGGGAGCCAAATTTAAAAAAGAGTTCTTACACAGGGCCAGTAAGGCCCTGATGGCTCCCCCAATCGCCTGATTCCTCTGTGCCTGATCAGCTACAGTTTCCCTTCCAGCCACTGTCAGAGGGGTGCTGTACAAGACAGGCAAGGCTCAGGGCCAAGCAGTCTCTCACTTGCCTACAGTGATCTACTTTTAGTAACTGCTTTCAGGTAGGCTTGCCACTACACCCAGGAAGAACAAACAAGGCATAAACCATAACAGCTATCATCGTTCCATGTGTTCCTAAGAAACAACATTTTGCCTAGTTAATAATTGTAACAGTTTTTTCCAGTCAGGTATTTTGTGATTATACAGCAAGAGGCACATTTAACCATGAGAGAGGCACACCTGGTGGGTCCTAACAAGTGTCCACCTAACTGTTATCTTCTCTTCAACAATGGCTAGTTTCTGAAGCTATCAGTGAATTGCTAAGAAAATAGTAAAGGAGAACTCGGTTCCCTTTTTATTAACTCCTGCATCTCTCTTGGTCTTGGAATAATTTTTATTCCATACTCCATAGTCCAGACTTTGAAAGGTCCCATCCAGCAAACAGAATGAACTAGTTATCTCGCAAGGTTTAGGAAAAGATCTGGAAATCATAAGGGTTGTCAGGGCGCAATCCAAACCTACTTAGGCCGCCGTTGTAACCAGCGGCCCAGCGAAAACGGGAGGCCCCAGAACGGAAAGGGGATTCAAATCCCCTTTGAATTCTCCTTTTGGAGGGGATTTGAATCCCCTTTCCGTTCTGGGGCCTCCCATTTTCACTGGGCCGCTGGTTACAACGGTGGCCTAAGTAGGTTTGGATTGCGCCCTTAGTTAGGAAGAAACACCCTGAAAGCCTGAAATGATGTATCATGAATATTCTTAAAATGACAACGTTTTTACAAAGTTAAGATAAAGATCCTGTACCTAGTTACAGAAATCCCATTAAAATCAATGCAACTGATGTTCCAATTACCAGGTACAAGTTCATAGACCTTTTTAACCAAAGTCTAGCAACGATTGTGGATCAAAATGGAGACAAAGTCAAATTAGTCCCGGAATTATTGGCAGTTGTGTTGTACCAGTGGTCAGGACTTGATTATATTCATTATGGAAGGAAATCTGTTCCAACACTAGTAGTTCTCCGATAATTACATATGGGTTCAGAAAGTCCAATTTTCTCCAAGGTTGACAACAATTATGATCAAATCTGACTGGAATGAAAACCTCAGATGGGAGGACTATGAACAGCTGGGAGTTGTTTTGGGTAGGATGTACTCAAGGTCTAAAAAAACCACAAGTACAAAAAATAATAATTAAACAGGATAAAGCTTGATCCCTGGGTACTACAGAAAAGATATCGGATGGACTGATTTGAAAGGAGGAGGATTAAATCACTCTTAATCTCACTGCTCTCCCAAACAGGTCACTTCTGATAACTTTTTTTGTCCTCCCTAAGCAAGTTCTTCATGGAAAGCTCATAGTTTCTCTCTTCCTCCACCCAACCCAGCTTCATGTATGATGCATGAATAAAAGAGTCTGTCTCCAACTCCAAGCATGTACAGTGTGTCTCTCACTCACCACTGAGCAACTACAGTAGCCCCCCCCCCCAATTAAAATGTAAAGGGGGAAGGTTCCCGGGTAGAGATGGCATCGCTAAGCCATAGCTCATTTCCTGCCATAATACAGTACCACTGTAACTCCTTGCATTTTTAACTGGCCCTAGTAGAGGAGGACAGTGAGAGAGAGGATGAGTCTTTCTCCCTGTCTTGCTACCATTGCAGAAGAAGAAGCACAGCCCTTTATTCCTGTCTATGCGCTTTTCTCCTCTGAGGGGCTTTCAGCTTCTCTTCTTCTGAGCAGTTGCTGACCTGGGAGCAGCAGTAGGAAAGACGGGTGAAATGCCTAGCTCCCCTGCCTTGCGTCCTCCTTGGCAAAGGCTACACTTAGCCCCTTTCAAGCTATGGCCTCCCTCATTGGGAAGGGAGGTGAAGGGAGTTCCACCAAGTTCTGGCAACCCCAGAAAGCTTCTAAAGGGAAGATTGGAGGTGAGGCTTGCTACTGCATTCAGACAATGAGGGTGGCAAAACTAGGGCCTGCCCTTCTCCCTAGCGCATTCATAGCATGCACACATATACACCAGCGCGAAAGAGAGAGCTGGCAAGTGAGGCCAGGGGTTAGTATTTGAACTGGCAATGGAGACCAGTGTCTGTTTCTCCATTTTCCTTCTGGGTAAACTAGGCATACAGTTCTGTTGACTCATTGCCCTCTGCTCAACCTTACCACAGCCAATGTTGCTGCATGTGGTTCTAGCTGAGCTCTGCTTGCAGGGCAGCCTAGTTGTCAACCCCAGTCATCACAGGGATGGTGTCTATCTTCTGGCACACCAGTCTGGGTTGAGCAGGCTCATCAGTAGCTGGGTTGGAAAGGGCAGCAGCCCCCACCCCAGGCAGCCCTGGCTTGCACCCCACCCATACAAAAAAGTTATTCCATCTAAACATAATTTCTGGTCACCAATGGCAGTCAGGCAAATACCCAAGTATTTGCCTCAAGACACAAGACTGACTTACGCTGCCATTTCATGAAGCAGAGTGTAAAAATAGTGCCTCCTCCCCTCCCTCACTGCTGTAGAGAAGGAAATAGACGGTCTTCTAGTTGGGGGTCAAGGGGTGGCAAGTGGGGGTAAGGGCTGCCTTAGGTTACTTCAGGTCATGACACTCCATCAAAGGAATTCCCAGTTGATTTGACAGCAGGCATGCACAATGCCAGCATTATGCCATGGCCTCTTCAGCAGAGTGAGCATCCGGACTTTGGAAACACAGTGATACTGCTCTGCCATCTCTTGCAAATTGGAGTCTTATGGAGTACAGTACATTTATTATTATTATTACGGTATTTTTAATCTGAGTGGAAGGGATCTGAACTGCCGCCAAAAGCAGAAAATGCTGTAGTTAGGCCGGTGGTGGTATGTGTGTATTTTGGAAAATGTCATCCAACACTGTGAAAAGCAAGGCTTAATTTTGGAAGCATATAGCTGTTTTACTCTCTGTTCTTACATCTTAGTTGTAAGAGTTGCCTTTCTGCAACATACCAAATTTTAAAGAATTCCTGTAAAGGAACATGCTCTTCAATAGCATCCTTTCCTCCTCATGGCAGTGCTTCAGCACAAAGAGCAGTGTCTTTCTCAGGCTGGATGATTTGGACTTTGAATTCCTGAAGTTGCTATTCTGTGTTTGGTGTGCCTCTCCCACCACTCCCCTTAATGCTAATTGCACCTGGTGTGCTGTGGGCTTTTGCTGCAAGGTAATGAAGAGTGGGGGAACTTGCTCTTGCATTTTTGCCTTGCTGTCAATTATTTTAATAGTGGCATTGAGTATTCTGGCACTGCCTGTTGTATGAATCAGACTTCTGAAAGCTGTGGGCATTAGAACACAGCTTTCAGATTTGTCCATCCCCATCATGTCTGAAGCAGCAAATCATATGTATTTTCCTGTGCTGGTACTACAAGACATCACATCAGAAACCAGCACCACCACGCTGCGCCGTGGATCTTCTGCTTCCTTAGATGCTTCTATCCTTTCTCCCTTGTTGCCCTCTATGCTTGGAACAGCCTCCTGAAACCTCCTGTGAAAGGCTTCCTTGGTCACTTCTTTCAAATCCTTTCTTAAAACCCACCTGTTTAGTGAAGCCTTTGGCACCATGTCTTAGTCTTCTTCCTGCGATGTAACTAACGGTGCAGTCCTATTCTTCTGCAGTGCCAGCAGAGCGCTGGGTGGATCTGAAATGCCCTGTCTCCCCCATGGAGAACCTAACAAGCAAACCATTTTGATTTAATTTTGAAAGTCCATTCCTCTAGGTTCAGTAATGGGCGCCAGATCTGGAAGATCCTATATCGAACAAACAAGGTACAGCCCAGTTAACTTGTTTCTCTAGTGAGGGATGTGTACAGGTCCCCCCCCCCCCCCACGGATCTGCTATCCGTGGATTCGCAGATCTGCTTATCTGTGGATTTGCCGGAGGGGGCATGCGACCCCCCCCCCATGCCCATTACCTTCCTTTTAGCTGATATAGCTGGCACCAGGTCAGGGAGCTTCTTGCTTCACCAAATAGCGACGGAGCAGGCAAGCAGCCTGCGTGCTAGAAAGTCTCCGTTTAAGCAGGAAGCTTGCTGCTTACAGTGTTTTGGTGAATCAAGAGACTGTCTAGCACGCAGGCTGCTTGCCAGCTTCTTTGCTGCTTATAGTGTTTTGGTGAAGCAAGAAGCCCCCTGACCTGGGCCCCCGGTGATCCACGGGGGATAGCATTCCCCCCCCATCCATGGGTTCCTGGTATCTGTGGGAGAGGGAGGGACCTATCCCCTGTGGATACTGGGGCCCTACTGTACATGCCCGAGTCTCTTACCCTGTTGAAATTTCTCTACAGAGAGTTGTATCTGACCAGGTAATAATGAGACTGCAAACCAGAATGCACTTACTGGGAAGGAAGTCCAATTCATGTTGTATTCTGTTCCTTAATTTTTCTCTCTCTTTTTCCCCCCGTCAGCTGTTGTAAGCAGCCTACTCATCTAGGTATCAGTATTGTCTGATTATAGATCACGGAAGCTGCTAATGCTACTTTCTGTGAGTTGGCAACTTGCATGTTAACACTGGTCCCATGAGTGTGCTGAGGTGGAAAAAGCAGTGGGGGAAGATGAGACACCTGATTTGACACCTTACATTCTTAGTTCTATTGAAATCATTGGGATTTACTTCTAGTCCTCGACGTGTCTAGGATTGGGATGGCGGTGCTTCTTCCACTCTTTGCCTGAGTGGGGAAAATGTGGAGATTAAATGCTTCAGTTTGTGATTTTGAAGTCTGAGCAGAGGCGAGCATTTTTATCTTGTGGCAACCATCAATCAGGTTGTCTTTTTTTTTTTTTTAAGCACCATAACTTATTCTAATCCGGACTCTTTGTAATAACATTCGGAGCTTAGCACAGTTGATGGGTTTTCATTTTTGTGATGGATGCAAGTGCCTTGTTGGGGGGGGGGGGGGAATGACAACGAAGGTTGTGTTTTTTTTTCCCTCCTCCCTTTCCTGATTTCTGGGCCTCCAGTGGGTAGATTTAATTAGCATGTTGCTAGATAGGGCAGACCACTGAGAGAAAAGGAATTCCATAACTGAATAGGGTATTATAGAAACATCTGCACTTCTAACAGCACTACCTTCTCCGCAGAAGTAGCTGACTGAGTACAAAGAGCAAAGCATTTTTGCCTTGATTAGATTATGTAGGGTCTCTCTCCTGTTTCCAGCCTACATAGTTCTTCAGGCTGTAACAGATCTGGCCTTGAGTTTTCACTTGATCTTCTTATCCTCGGACACATGCGTCAGCTTTCTTTCTTGTAACACACTGAAACTCTAATACTTTTTCTTAAAGAGCTTTTAAAGCAGTCCAACTTCACAAGACCTTGTCATGTGAATTTTTACGGCGCACAACCCTGGCATTCCAAGTCTTTCACAGTGCATCTTGTGTTTTGCGCTGCCCAGTGCCATAAATGTCACTCCAGTAACTAACAGAGCAATCCTGCTTAACTGTAGGCCTTAACAGAGTGGGCATTTCGGCAGCCTTAAGTGACGCGAAAGTGCCGTAAAGCACTTTTGCAGCACTTTGGGTGTAAGCAGCGCTGGCGCAGAGGCCTTACATGGTCTCCCCGGTTGTGCGCTAGCTGAAGAGCTGGCGCACATCTGAGGAGGCCCATTGGGGCCACAGGGGCTTACACTGCTGGGGCTTACACGTCCTGTTCCCCTGAGGTGAACTCTAGCCCTGCTGGCGCGGGCCGCATCCTGTGCAGGATGCAGCAGCCGGCCATTTGCAACTTGCACAAGGTAGGGCTGTAAGTGTTGGTTTGCTTACCCATTCTCAGCTGGCTTTCTTCCCCATAGGCATGATTGGGTAGAGAGACACCCCCCCCCCCCCCAAGTGATCCAGAACTACACAAGTGTGTTTTGCAGGGTGTGCTAGCGGATGATCCCTTGGAAAATCTTGGTAGCAAAAACCAGTGTGAAACCTGGGCCTGTGCTGCAAACCTGCAGGGCCTGTCCAGATGATACATTGGCATGGCTGGGTTATTAGACATTGAAAAACGTCACACACCCTTTAATTGCTAGATTGTTTATATTCATTGAACTTTTCCAGGCTGTGATTTCATAACTCTTCTGTATGCTCTGGGTAATTATGTTTGGGAGTGACCTTGATCTAAATTCATAAAAGAAAACCAGCGAGATGCTAGCAGACAAACTGTAAGTGTGACATTGGAATAATGTGCACCATGGCGATTATTAGGGATACTCTCTGCTTGCCGTACCACTTTTTTTTCCTGAATTATCCACCCTTCAATGTAGATTTGATCTGAGATTACAAATGGGGGGGGGGGGAGGGAGACCAAACAGTAATGATAAAAAAGCAAGGTATAGTAAAAGTAGCAATATCTGGCATCTCCGGGACTGAAGGGTTGCCAGATAACACAGTTTTCCAGACATTAGAATATTATACAGGTGCTAACCTCGTGGATACCCCCCCAAGTAGAAACTCACACTGCAATAACACCAAATAAAGTTACTCTCCCCCACTCTCTTCTGTTCTTTATTTGCCTTAGTTGACCCTTCTGTGATGAACTCTTTCGGCCAGCTGAATATGACAACTTTACTGTTTTAGAATACAAGTACCTTGTACACAAGAAAACTGAACTTGGGGAAAGAGAATTGCACAGTTCTCTCTTTAAAAAGTCTTTAACAAATATTTCTTAGGCATGTCAGCCTGCAAGATGTGAATGGCTTGCCTGCTGTTTTCAGTGGTGCATTAGGCATTACTCCTATGGCATTTTTTTTTCAACCTGCTTATTCTGTGAAATGTACATTTCCAAGACGTCTAAATTGCGCCTTTTTTTTTCCAGCTCCCTGCCGACCTTGTAGTGACACGGAAGTACTTTTGGCTGTCTGCACTAGTGACTTTGGTAAGTTTACTTGATTTGTCTGCTACTGTTGCCTTCACCATCGCTCTCCAACTCCTTTCCTCCCTTATTGTGATAATCTGCTGGATTTGGTCTGCAGAAACCTCAGCAAACAGTCAACAAACTGAAAACCTCAGATTGCAACAAACAAGGAGGCTCTTTCTCACCATTCAGGATAAACAAAGTGTGTCCAGAGAAGTACAAAAGGAACAAAGGAGGAAAAAGCTTTATGGGTTTTAGTGCTGAAGAGCTTCAATTAACTCCATTGTATTTGGCGAACTCTTTTCTGCAATGGACAAAATGAGACTGAGCAGCAATAATAGAGATAGAAGTTCAAAGGTTTGTAGGGGGCAGGCAGGCAATAGGAATTTCCCTCTTGATGTCCCTAAACAGACCCTTGACAAAAGACTCTTAATGCCTGTTTATATGTACAATTGTTTTTGTTTTTTAAAGGGATGTTTTTTTTACATGTAATGCAATATAGAGCTTTCTTCATACCACTGTGAGATATCTTTTAGGCTTTTTTGCCCATAGAACATATACCAGGTATAACATACTATGAGTGAATGGGTCTTTTGTCAGGGATAGGATCATGACCCAGTCTAAATAAACCTTTTCATGTACAGGCATCCACTGGAATTCCCCATAAAATTCAAATAGTGGATAGGATATGCTACAGTAAAAAAAAAATGGTGCTAATCATTTTTGTAAGAAAAGAGCAGGCGCAGATACATATGCGTATTTCTTTTATTTTGCTCTGACTAGCTTTTGCCTGAAAGAATGCCTGCTTTTGAAGTGATTGAAAAGACTTGAAAGCAAATTTCAGACTCGGGTCGATAAAAGGTATTGTTTTATCGGTGCCTTAACTCCCCAAAGAGACAAGTGGTTATGACCAACATAACTTGTGGGGTAGCTGTTCTTCTGCTTAGGATAGTTAAATAGCAGTAAAGCAATTTTCCCACACTTGGAATTTAAAGTAAATGCTGAAATGAAACAGCTGGGCATGTTTGGTCCTGGACATGTGCTGTAGATATAAATACAGTCTCCTAGTACTGTATTGTGGAAATCATGGGCCATATACTCGACGGGGGCAAGAAGATGCGGTGTTCAGGAATTGCAGGGAGATTGCTCTGGGTTTGTCTTGATGTTGCCTGGACAGGTGGCTGCTTGCTGAGAGTGTTTCTTCATGGCCAAGTGCCAGAGAATTCAGCTTAAATGTTACTGGGCCATTAATAGAATGCAACTGCAATGTCTCCTCTGAGTCTTGGTGTGGGTGCTTAATTACTTTAACAATGCTTACCTCATTTGATGGTACCTTCTGTAGGATGAATTCCTACTGGTATGCCAATGGGAGACATGATTGTATCCCCCATTTTATGGTCTTCCTTAGCAGTGTGATTTCAGTGTTTATAGGCACAGCTGAGAACTATACTGTATCTTCCATATTTCATAAATGCTAAGGTTACCATTGTCCATTGTAGCAGATGGAGCTCCATGAGCGCATGATGCCATAATTACAATGGGTCAATTTTTTATTTTTTTATTTGGTTTTAAAATAGACCTTGATTATGTGTTGACATTGAGGGATTTTTTTAGTTTTAAAAGGAGTTGCTGTTCAGTGTGACCCAAGATACCACTGATCTGGTAAACAAAGTGAAGTGAACTTGAAAAAGCAACCATGAAACCATTATATTGAGTCACTGCAGAAGACTTGCTGAGCATGTTGGCTGCCGATTCCTCCCCAGCCCAATCCACCCCCTCTCTGCCCTCTCATTCCCTGCCCTCCTCCAGTCCTAGTGCTGCTCATAGCGGGACTTATCCACTCCATGGCACTGGCTTCCTTTTTTGGCAGGTGGCACAGGCCTTGGCACTGGCGCCACCTAATTGCTGGGTGACGCAAACATACTTTATGGCACATTTGCAACACCCTCAGCCGGTGCCGAGGCTGCAGTGCCAGTGCCGGCCACACTTAGGATTGCACCATAACATACAAACTAGGTAACTTTTTTGAGAACAGAATATTTATCTAGCTCTCAGTTTAATTTTGGAGTCGGGTCTTTTGCTGTCTTTTGCTCTCTTCTATCTGTCACTACAAGCAGATGTTGCTGAGCCAATAGCCCCACCCATAATCCTTATCCAAAAGTCCACTAATATTAATGGGAGTGGTGTGTGTTTATGTCTCCTATGATTTGATTTGTAACTCTTCAACTTGTCTTATGGTCTTTCCAGTTGTCCGAGGTACCATCCAAAATGTAATCAATGAAAAGGAACAGCAAGATTCCACCATCGATATAAACGTGAATAGAATCTATAGGCAGAAGACAAAGATCTTCAGGCCTGCAGAAGAAGGAGGTAGATGGCAAGGACAGATCAAGACCCTCTTGCAATGTGGGGTGAGACCAGGAGAAGGTGACTTCCTCTTCACGGGCCGCATGCACTTTGGGGAGGCCAGGTTAGGCTGTGCCCCTCGTTTCAAAGACTTCCAAAGGATGTACAAAGAAGCCAAGGACAAAGGGCTAAATCCATGTGAAATTGGCCCAGACTGAAATGGCATCTTCAACTGTAGACTACTCTTGGGGCTCGGCCAGAACTAATGCGTAGTTGCTGCAGATGCGTTGATCTAAGTGGAAACTAATAATTGAGAGTGGAAGAATCTGATGTCAAGAATGAAATGTTCGCCTTTTGGGAGGTTGTTCAGAGCAGACTGGATGAGCATCTTTCAGGGAGGGTTTAAGTCTAGGGACTCCTTCTGAAGGAGAATGAACTTCATAACTCTTGAGGTACCTTCCACCTTTGTGATCTTACGAATACAAGAACCACAAAAGCCAACCCTTGTGGCCAATGGCACTGTTACACTAATGGAAGTAACTGAGGTACGAGTTTAAAGGATCCAAGGCTGAAATGCAATCCCACATTTTGTCCATGTGAACTAAATTATTTTTGCAACTTCTGTAGGGAGGAAAAACGAAAGAGAAATGCAACAAAACCGTCATGTCTTAAAAATGCCAATCAACTGATGAACCTTTGTACCTTTTGTAATACTAATGTTTTAAAATGTGTTAAGCAGATGTAGCATTTTTGCATGGTATAAATGGACAACAGCGTGGTAGAAGCCGATGAAACCATCTTAACATTGATGCTTTGTAAAAAGCTTGGTGTACAATTTTGAAATTGTTTCTTATGACAGAAATTTATGAAACCAAACATTTTGCTTTTCTTTAAAAAAAAATTAAAAGAATGTACAATTGCCACCTGCAGTTTTTTGTTCAGGTTGGTGAGTTGTTTCCATTCCAGAGAAATAAAAAGTTCCTGGATTTGAGTGAGTCTTGAGTGAGTCTTGTGACTTTCGCACACTTTTCTCCTGTTGGTTTAACCTGCAGAAGAGAGTGCAAAGGTGCTATACTTCAGGGACGTGGGGAAATGGCTTCTTTTAACCCCAGTTTTTGTTTGTTCATGAGCAATATTTTGCACATCCTCCAAAATCTGCACCAACTTCTTTTTGTCTTCTGGTACATGTCAAGAAGCTAGTTTTGAACTGGAACACCAAAAATGGCTCACCAAACTTGAGAGACTGTTGACCATTTAGCATGATTTGATGAGCTGAGGTGCCACCTGAGCAGTCGCAGCCTTGCCCAGTTTGATAATTGAGGGCATGTAGAAAGGCATTATTGGTAGCTGTTCCCCATTTATAGACCTTGCTTTTTCTCCCTGAGGTCTGCTTGATCCCTAGCCCAAACTAGAAGTGACATTCATCGTGTGAGAGTGTGTGAGAGTGAGGGAGAGATGGAGAGGGAGAGAGATAGATGGAGATGGGGGGGAGGAAGAATCCAGGCTGGAACCATGGCATAATACTGTACCTGAGCATGAGCAAGGTGCTTCCCAAATCCAGGGGCATAGCTTCTAGGCAGTTCACAGCCTTCCACCTCACCAATTAAAGTCCTGGAGCGATATATTGAGTAGCGTATAGCATAGTCATGCCATACACGAGCTTACATCCTGGTGTACTAGTTGTGAATGGAATACCCTGTGCATGGGACTGTTTCATAGCTCCACTGAAACAGATAGAATAGATCCCTGTGATACCTTGGGTCATTTATTAAATAAATATTTGTATCCTGCATCTGACCAAATGCAAGCCTCTTTGAGGTCTGTGACAACTTTAAAAACAGTACACGATTTCAGTAAACAAAAAAGAATCGGAAGCAAATCACTGCATGCTCCGCAGGTGGAGGGTGCCGTAAACACGCTGTACCCGATGCTGCAGCCTCCGGATCAGGTAAGGGTTGCACCGGTGGGTGCAGGGGTGGGGGGAGGGCGGGCAGCCGTTGGGCTAGCCAGGCCGGGAAGGGGCAGGGATATTGGTGGCAAGTGCCGCCGATATCCTGTTCCTGGGCTCAGCAGCCCTTTCCCCACCGCTGAGAGCCGATGTACATCTGATGAGACCCATTGGGGCTGGGCAACCCTACACCGGGGGAAGGGGATAAACGTCCCCTTCCCCCGAGGAGTTCCTGGGTCATGCCAGAACGGCCTGGGAAGGACTGAGGATCCTGCAGCCGGCACTATGGGCTGGCCACAGACCCTTATGCAGGATCGGGCTGCCTATTTGCACTCTTAATATTTGAGTAACCTGCATGCTAACCCCCTCCAGATTTATTTCCCTCTCTTTAGGATGAGGAAAGGTGCCTACCCTTGTTCTATACCAGAAAGTACAGAGAATTTCTTCTCAGAATAAATTCAGAGTGTGCTGGGTTTTCTGGTTTTTTTGTTTTGCCTCCCAGCCTATCCAGGGTAGGTCGATGGCTTGGAGGATTATAGCTTCTTCGTCCTATAAATCTTAGCTGGAGACTGGCTTTCCTTCTGAAGTTGCTAGCCACGCCACGCACTCAACTGGCAGTTGCATATCTGCTGCCAGCAACATCCCTGAGGTCTTTGTCCTCCCTTACATCTTATGCTTTGCCACATGGCAAGTTTTCTTTTGTGTGGGAAGTTCTTAAATTGCTGACATGCATTGCTACATGCCTATTATCAAAATACTGGCAGGTGCACACACAAAAATTACAGACTGTATGAGGGAGGAACCGAATGAACAGTAATTTAATATGCAGCCGTGTGTGTGTGTGTGTGTGTGTGTGTGTGTGTGTGTTTATATCATCTCTTTAAGAGCGAGTATCACAGTCTTGATCTTGGACATCACTGGATGGCCAGTGATGCTGCATCCTGCCCTCTAAAGTGTGTTGTCTAATTATTATAGTCTACCTACTTACCTAGCTTAGGTCCACACACATGTTTGAGGGTGTCTTTATAACAAGCACAGGCTTGGGTCAGTTTAAAAAAGAGGAGTTGATGAATTGGAAATCATGGTGCTCTGCATACTTGAGAGTGCCAACTTACTTGGGGAGTAGGTGAAAAAAAATACCCATTTGCCAATTCCCTATTTTCCTTGAGTTAGAATAGAAATGTGCACAGATAAAACATTGGGCAAAATGTCAAAATATGAGTTTTTACACTTTCAAACACAATCCTGCTTTTCCTGTAAATTTTAAATCTGAGGCATAGTTAATAAACAAAAACAAAATACTGTTCATTGATTAGATCACAGTGTTCTAGTTCATCAACTGCAAGCTCTTCTTGCTAGAGTCAGAATTCCAAAGCTGGCAGTATCCATGATGGAGAATGTTGGGAAGGAGGAAGCGCTAATGCAATTGTGGAAATCCCTGCTAGTATTGCCTGTGTACAGTTTGGGTCAAGCTAACAATTTTTCATTTGGTTGTAGATTTGTATGTTGTTGAAGATGAGCTATGGTGGCTAATCTGTGTGAACTGGTCCTACTTGCGTCCCATGGGGGGGTGACGAGGAGGGATTATGGAGTGCACAAATGGCAATTTTGT
The DNA here is from genome assembly GCA_026170595.1 of Plestiodon gilberti rubricaudatus. NCBI lineage: Eukaryota > Metazoa > Chordata > Lepidosauria > Squamata > Scincidae > Plestiodon > Plestiodon gilberti. The sequence goes on from JANXHW010000002.1 coordinate 162,163,822, forward strand.
CTGACCACTTTAACTAGGTTACATTTTCCTGAAGAGGCAGATGATGACCTCTTAACTTGGAAGCCTGGGATCAAAGAAAAAGTTCTGTTGTCCAGGAACAAACTCAACATAGCTTCTGGCATAATTGTAATTTGCTTTCCGATTACGAGCCTGGAGATTGTGTCGCAGGAGATGAGTGGCTGTCTATGCTGACATTCTTATGTGTGGATTTCCCCCTGAATATTGAGGGTGTGGCAAATTACATTTTCCTGTGGGTAGGTCTGGAGTATATCATAACTTGTTTGTTTGTGTGGGTATAGATAAATGAGACTACTCTTCCGGCAAACATCTTACATGAGCTTCGATATGGTCTGACCTCAACCAAAAAGACTTGTTTTGTGAATTACATCAAGAGGCTCAGTACTCTTCCAGCGATGTTGGAGATAGGAATAAGGTTGCTGCCAGAAAGATGGAGTTTTAGGAAGCTTAAAGGCTCTGTTGGGGGGAAGAACCTAGTCAGCAGTCAAATATTGCTGATCTGGTCTTTCATTCTTTCTGCACATACATTTGTGCCCCTCTCTTTCTCTCTGAAGAAGCAGTTACCAGTGGTGTTAATCTGCTGGAGGAATAAGACCGCTAAATGTCAGGGCTAAAGGTTCTGACTGAAGATTTTAAATGTCAGGGCTTTGAGAGTTGCCTGCATGTCTCTGTGACTTCTGGGCCACAGAATGGCCACAAGGTTGGCTGTACTTCGCTAATATGAGCTAAAACATAGGACACCTTTTGGCACCTTGTCTCTAAACCCCGCTTTACTGAACACCCCCTCTGAAGCAACTGCAGGAGAGATGTGAAACTGGGGTCCAAGACAGCATGCCTTTCCCTTCTAAAGTGAGAATTGGGAAGGAATAGCTCCTACAAATGTTGTGGGTAGACACAGTTGTTATCTCAACATGTGCTGTTGGGATAGTTTGCCCATGCAAAAAAACCAAGGCAACACGCCAGCTCAGACAGGAGATGAGGCAAGCTTGCAAAAGCTGAAACTGGTGGCTTTCCTAATATCTTGCTCTGTCTAGGCGCTGTTGCTAACAACTGAGATGTAAGCTCACTGTCTTTTAATGAATGCTTGGCCTATTTAGCCAGTGTTTGCTGAACAGCAGCAGGTGAGACGTGCACCATGATATCAGCGAAAGTTGTATACAGCCAGAGACACCAGCTCTCCTGAACTGTTCTTGCTACAAAAATAACACCTTCAGCTTTGGGATGGATGCTAAGGTTGCCAATATTTGCTGTTTCAGCAACAGTTCAGTTTGTTCTACCCAGAACTGGCCCATACATGATGTAAAAGATATGGTTCCTGTTGAGCAGCGGGTGGCGGGGGAAGCAGCAGACTTGGGGTGCCCTTTCACCTCAAGTCTGCCATTGCCTCCCTCCTGCCTACTGTGGATGGAATTCCATCAATCCGCTTCCTTACTCCCTCACCTCACTCCTTCCTCACAAGGTCCCTTTAAAGTTAAAGGGGCAATGCAAGGAAGGAGTGGGGAGAGAGGGTAGGGAAGAGGGTCGTCACTGCCCGTGTCTCAAAAAATGCAGAGAGCAGCAGTATGCTTAACTCACCTCACTCCTTCCGCATGTGGTCCCTTTAAATAAAACAAAGTGCAGGACATGCTAGGGATTCCTTGCGTGACCCTCACTTCCTGTTTGCATGGGAATGAGCAAGGTAAGTGGCTGCGTTGTTTTTGTGTTTCAGTTTTTTGCAGGACGGTGGTGTATGCGGTGGCAGCATTGGCAGTGGGTCAGGGGCCGCATCAGGCGGTGGATCTGGTTGGGCTGTCCCTAGTTCTACCGTCGTTGGGTAATAATGTTTAGCTTCGTGCCATGAAAGCTTCAGCTGCTGATTTCTGTATCTACAACATTTCTTAAAAGTACAGACCGAGTGAACTTTGTGTTTTACTGTCCAGTTAGCAACTCCATTTGATGGGCAAATGCTAAAAGTGGGAGCACCTCCCTTATGAGGAAAGGCTACAGTGTCTGGGGCTTTTCAGTCTAGAAAAAAGGCGCCTGAGGGGGGACATGATTGAGACGTATAAAATTATGCATGGGATGGAGAGAGTGGATAGAGGGAAATTCTTCTCCCTCTCACACAACACAAGAACCAGGGGACATGCACTAAAATTGAGCGGAGGGAGAGTTAGAACGGATAAAAGAAAATATTTCTTTACACAGCGTGTAATTCATCTGTGGAACTCCTTGCCACAGGATGTGGTGTTGGCACCTGGCCTAGATGCCTTTAAAAAGGGGTTTGGACAGATTCATGGAGGAAAAGACCATCACAGGTTACAAGCCATAAGCAACCTCCTGGTTTTAGAAGTGGGTTTTCTCTGTGCCAGGTGCAAAGGAGTGACAGCAGGAAACAGGTTATCTTGTTGTCTTTGTGCTCCCTGAGGCATCTGGTGGGGCCACTGTATGATGCAGGAAGCTGGACTAGATGGGCCATTGGCCTGATCCAGCAGGGCTCTTCTTATGTTCTTATGAGTTATGACCAGCTGTGTTCCAAATGTATACAGATTTTGAATATCAATCAGTGGACAAATGAAATCTTTGGCAATTTCAGTCTCAAGTTTCTGTTGCCCTGCATTTTGCCTCTGTTATGCCTGCTGACAACTTTAAGGAAGTGTAGAGCTGTACAAAATGAAAGCAGTGTGGTGTAATGGACAGTGTTTTGACATGGATGAGGGGGAGACGTGGGTGGGTTTGAATCCTTGATCACCGGTGAGGTGCACCATGACCAGTTCTCTCTTTCAATTTCAGCTACCTCACAGAGTTGGGACAATGAGCTAATCTCCATGAATGCAACCCTAAACTCTAGGCAGGAAGGATGGGATACAAATATGAGATATGAATAAAGTAGGCAGCTCAGAAAATATCTATTATGGCTTTGTCAGACCATCCTGTCTCTTGCTACTCACACTAACAACATTTTGTGAAGATGAAAATAAATCTGGAATTGCCGGGTGGTATCTTCCAGACTTCCTTTCTAAAAATATTTTTAGCATTGCAACAGGAAGGATGGAAGTTGGGCTTTCCTGGAACTTGCTATCCATGGAGAACTGGATTCTGGATGAGAGCTCCGAGCACCAATGTTCCCATTGCATCGAAGATTGCTTTCAGGCCTGGGATGCAGCACACAAACTTTGCACCTGCTCACAAGATGGTTGTAGGTACAGCTTGATGAACTTGTTCTTCAGATCACTTGGGGAAAAATATATGCTTCATCCAGGAAGTGTTACATAAAAGAGAGAGGGGACTATGATGCATCTCTTCTAGACAAAAGGAGTTGGCATAATAATAGCACATGTACTGCTGCTCATCATGTTATATATGCAGTCACACATCACAATGAGGCAGGGTGGTGGTTTCTTATTTATAAAGCCCTTGCCTCAAGATGCCATTTGTCTTGCCTTTTTTAAAAAAATCCCATAAAGGTAGGCTTACCATATTTTTCCACCCTTAAACCGGGACACCCCCCCCCCAATTAATAATTAATTAAATAAAATAAATGTAAAAATATGAAGGGGGCACAAAGCTGCATGAAGCGCGCCCAATTTTTTTATTTATTTAAGCCACAAACTAAATTAATTAATTAATTAAATTTTAAAATACAAGGGGGGTGCAAAGCGCCCCCTTTGTTGCACAAAGCGCGGTCGAAAATTTTAATTTATTTTTACAATAAAATAATTAATTAAATATACTTACCCCATCATCTCCCGTCGCCACCGCCCCGGAGAAGCAGAAGAGAGCTGCTTCTAATTGCCTTGCAAAGAGCTGAGCTCCTGCAGTTTGCAAGCTTATGTAAATATAGGGAGATAAATGTTTAAGCTCTTTTTTTCTGGTGTTCCCTCCCCCCAAGTCTGTCAATGACAGGTAGTGGGGGGCAGGTGAAGGCTGGGTCACATAACTAAGCCTCTCAAACCTTGAGGCTATTCATTAGGGCTGCCTCATTATGAGAAATGGATCAACTTTTTTGTAAATAAATAAATAAAAAATTTAATAATTTATTGTAAATAAATTTTCTTTCTACATCTTTTTTCAAGTCTTGTAAAGCTAGGTGGGTCCCAATAGACTGTCATTTTAAAAAGAGGGTTCCGGTGCTAAAACGTTTGGGAACCACTGGGTTACTGAATAGGCAATTCCTGTGAATGCCAATCACACATGATGACAGAAGATTATAGGGGAATTGATTCAGTGAGCTGCTGAGAAGGACTTTAGGAATCTGGTGTCAGATTTATGCTTGGAAAGCCTGCATGGGTAACCAATTTGTAATATTTTCAACTTACAGAGGAACTTACAGAAGAAGAGCGAGCTTGTTGTTTTTTTTTTAACTAGAACCTGCCATTCAATGAAGCTTTCTGGATCTTTCTTTTATGCATTCCTATGTAAGTGTGGGGTGACCATGGAGTTCTAGGTTCTGTATAATGCTGTTTTTTTGTTCTAGGTTCAATCTGTATAATGGAACTACTGAGTTGTATATTTGAGGTGGTGGTCTACCAAACGTGATCTGTGTGCATCTCAGGCAGATGTACAGAGTTGAAAGATTGTCACAGTAAAACAAATCTCTGGGGGGTGTGGGGGTGAATTTGGGGTGGGGTGGAGAGTCTGAAGATCCTAGGTTAGCCCATGCTGTGAGTGCCACTGTTGCTGTTTTCAGGCAGTGGTTTGATGATCTGCCATGCACAGTAAAAATAAAAGCAAAATGTGCCAGTCTAAAAGCTGGGACATTCTAGCGTGAGAGAGGATTTGACCACAGCAGTTAAGAATCGGAGACTCTGTCCTGCGTCCTGTAAAAGGCCGGTTGCAAAATACTTGAAAGTGTATTTGTAATGTCTGCACTGCAGTCTAAGAGAAGTATACACCACTCATCCTGGAGTGACTTTAATTACTGGGCAAGACAGGGTTGGAGCAATATATCGAATGATGTAACATGCCCTAAAACAAATGGGTGAATCAGGGCACTAAGTTCTCCCTTTGATTTGCAAGGCTTGCTGGAGCCACCCAGTTTCATTTAGGGAGACAAGACATAGATGTGCACAAGTCAGAGCAAAACTACAAGGTCAGGATGATACATGTGTCTGAAACGTCATGTGCGTGGGCATGTAGAACCCCAGAACTGTAGGTCTAACAAGGACCTAAAAGGACCTTTATGGGGTGATGGATAACATATTGAGCTTCAACATGAATTCTGAAATCCTACAATAGACACAGGCTGGACTTAGAAAAATAGTTCCCTTCAATGTGACCCAGTTCACAAGGAAGTTGTGAGATGTTTGTAAAGCACTTTGCTCACTGAGAAGTGCTACACAAATTATTAAAGGAAAAAGAAGTTGCTAGGTCCAGCCAGGCTCAGCCCAAACTGAAGCACCACTCTAATTTTCATATACCCCCTTTTTTATTTGGTGGGTATCCAGATTGATACCACCTTCTTCTCTGGAGCCAGTGCTGACCCACCCATGAGGCGGGTTGAAGCAGCTGCTTTGAAAGGTGGGAAGTCTCTGCTACCTCTTCTCTGCTACCTCCTGCCCGGCTGTTTATTCAGAACAGTTTGTGCAGCCTGTTTAAAGAAGTGGCTGAGCGGACAAGGAGGGGGCATGACGGCCCAGTGAGTCCAGAGTGAGTCGCCTCTGCTTTTGTGCCTCCACCACTTCCTTGTTCTCACCTAGCCACTTCTTCAAAGAAGCATGCTGGGAGTGGAGTTCTCCTCTGCCGAGTTCTCCTCCTTTGTCCAGCCTGTTAGTTTGCCGAAGTGGACAGGTAGGCAAGGAGGAGGCAGCGGAGCCGCAGTGATCCTGTTTGGATTACTTTCCTAGCAGGGGAGAAATCGGAGCACGTTTGACATAGCCTTTTGCTGCTGCTTCTCTTGCACCGCCAGTATGATTGCGTGCAGGAGGAAGAGGTGGGTCACCTCTGCCCCTATCCTCTTCTTGCCCACTCTCTCAGAAGAAGGGGGATCTGAGCACAAGGTGAATCTATTGGGTGAGTGGCAGGTTGGGAGGAAGCAGTAGGCAGGTGCAAGGGCAGAGCAGCCGCACTCCCTGATTTGTCACTTCCCACCTTTCAAAGCAGCTGCTTCAACCTGCCTCCTGGGTGGGTCAGCACCAGATCCAGCCTGCTGACTGAGGAAAGCTCTCGCCCTTTTCGAAAGTTAAGGGATCTGTGCCTTAGTTATTATGATGCTTAGTAACTAGATTTAGTTAACCAGCTTGTACTTTGAGCATGACCCAGGATGAACCAGGATGCTGCTCTTTATCATAGGTTTTGAGAGAGGTTTACAGTGAGGTTCAAATGACTGTGCTTGGATAGACTCGACAAGAAAACGGGAAAAAAAGGTATACTAAGAGCATTATGGTTAATTTTGATATCTCAAAATACCTCTAGCAGTGTTTGTTACCAACACAGCTCTGTCACTCTTTTTTTTAAAACAAAGGTGTGTGCACAGCAAGCACCTAAGTCCACTTAGGCGTCAATCCTACACACACTTCCCTGGGAGTAAGCTTCATTGAACACAACGGGAACTTATTTTTGAGTAGTCATGCATAGGATTGTATTAATTGTTTCTGTATTGAACCAGTGGGGTGAATCGGAGAGGCAGGTGCTTTGAATGAATAATCAGATATATGACCTGTAACGCAGTGATCTTCACTGTTTTTCAAGCAGGGGCCATTTTGAGAAAAAGCTGTCAACATGAACAGGGCCGGCTCATCCATGAGGCCAACTGAAGTGCTTGCCTCAGGCGGCGGATTGGTGGGGGACGCCCACCTCTGTCTGCCCACTTGCCTCCACTGATCCTCATCCTCTGATTCCTTGGATAATTTGGGAAAGGAAGAGCAGAAGTGTGGATGAGGAGAGGAGAGTCTTTGGTAACTCTTTAATATAGATATACCCAGCAGCATCCTGTTCCTTTCACACACCCCTGGAGCCTGGGGTGCCAAGCTTGGGGGGAAAGCAGCACCAGGCACTTCATTTTATCCCTAGGCTTTCCCCATTTGGCAGGAGACCTTCATGGGAGAGTGTTTCCTACTTCTGGCTGACACAGAAATGTTTGCTTCACTAATAGACTCATTACAAGAAGGACTTAGCATAATATACAATATTTAGGGTATAGAGTTGTACAACTGCTACACTTTTTTGTGTTGTATAGAAAAGAACATACCAGGAGTATGTACTCGTGGAACGGAGCCAATAACTGGGACATATATTCAGGTGCTTAGCCGAGTCAGAAGCACCAGCTTTCCTGTGCAGTCATGTTTGTTGATGGCGGCAATTCAAGTGCCAGGGAGAGGAGGCAGGCGGGTAAGTGGGAGTTGCCAGTTACTGGTAGCCAATCCGCAAAACAGGTATCTCCAGTCAGTTACTGAAATGCTGAGTCAATCAAAGACAAACCAGTTTGGGCCAAGATTTTATTTGCATTTCTTAGGAGAATTTTAAGAAGACTCAACTCGGCTTGTCAATCAGAGCTGAAGAATGGGAAGAGCATAAGTCGTGAAGTTGTTCAAGAAAGGTGGAGACAAGATGACTTTTCCTTTTCTTCTCTCTAGCCATAATGAGCTTTTGTAGAAATTCTGTATTAGTTGACCCCTTCTAAATGCAAGTATGAATCTGAATCAACCACATTAAGCTCCGTGACAGTTCTGCCTCCTCTAATCTGTACCTTGCAGACACCTACTCCTAGCTTCTGTCTATGTACCCAATCCTGTAGCAGTCTAGTTTTGCAGAAGCTGCTCTTCCTCGGAGCAAAAATGTTTGGATAGACCTGAATTTGTTTTTGTTTAGGAGATAAAGAGCATATAGGGATTCCCATGAGACAACGGCCAAATCCACTTTGATTAAGGAGAAGTTGCAAATATTTCTTCAAAGATTAAATATTTCTTTGTTCACAAAAAAGTGAACAAAGACAAGAAGTATACAATAGTTGTCCCCAGGGCCTCTGAGAGGGGGGTTAAGGGGGTACAATCGTACTAAGGCCCAGGGCCAAAAAAAGGGCCCCGGAGCAAAAAATAGGGCCCCTGGAGCCAAATTCTCATGAAGGGAAGGGGCCCAGAAGAAACATTGTACCTCCTGTTAAAATTCCTCTGAGTGGCCCTGGTTGTCACCCACCCCCTGGTCTCGATGAATTCATTGTAAGCCTAGGCTGTCATAATGCTTTTCTGAAGGCAGCCCAAATCTGCCTTGGAGCAGCAGTGGGTGGGCTAAGGAGGTAAAGGCTGGCATGAGTGCAATGATGGCGATTTCAGGATTGGATCCATCTGGTTTCAGTTGCCCAGTGTTGGGATGCTTCTCCATACCAGTTTGGGTAAACAATATGAATTTGAATTCATGATGTTGCGTGTTGTGCTATATTTGGAAGGTCTCTAACTTCTCATCCCATGAATGAGACTTCAGTGCAGATAATAGGATTGTTGTCAGAACAGAACAGCTTTCTGTTGTTGAGAACCATCACAATGAACATGAAGCTGTCTTATGTTGAGCCATACCTTTGGTTCATGTGGTCCAGGTGTCTACACCAACTGGCAACAGATCTTCAAGGTCTCAGGCAGTGACTCTCTTCTAGTCCTGCTGCCTGTTGAGATCCTTTCAACAGGAGATGACAGGGATTGAACGTGGGACCTTCTCCATGGAAGGTCTGTGCTCTCCCATTGAGTTACAGCTCCTCCCCAATTGTCGTCCCATTTTGAAATTCAACTCTACAATTGGTAGGACTAGAAAATTGCATGTTTAAAATGCTGAGATCTTCAGGTTCCAAACAAGAGTCTGAAACAGCACCAAAGTGCCTTAGAAGGGAGGAATGGGTGATCTGCATCCTGTAAACCAGCAGTTCTCAAACGTTTCGGTCTTTACACGTTTTGGTCATTACACTCCTAAATGATCTTGGGTAGCCCCACCAGCACGTGAGTGGTGTCTTGTGGAGCCCCAGAACACCAGCACATATGCAGAGTGGAGCAGCACCAAGCAAATGGTGGCCACTTATGGTGTGCTTGTGGAGCCCGAGGCCTTCTAGGAGCACACTTTGAGAAGTGCTATAGGCCATGTCTCGAGTGTACTCTTCCTTCACTGAGTAAGGTGAAGGGCAGGATCAGGAAGCATATCTAAGTAGAATACCTTTTCTAATAGTACCCCATCTAGATACAAAGGGTGCAAAGTGATGGCTAATCCACCCCCTCCTTTGGCAGCGTGGTTCAACTATTAATCATGTCATAGTTGTGCTTTATGCCTAATCTGAATTGTAATTTCTTGGCGCCTTGATAGGGTGGTGGTTCATGCTATGTAAATATCTTGCAGGGGCAGATAATAGGCAATCTGTACATCTTCTCATCTTTGATATTTCAAATTATAAGACTCAGGGCTTGTTCATACAAGGTTTACAAATTGCTCAAGAGAGTCTGCATGCACACTGTAGGATATTAAAGAGATATTAAAATACCCTAGAACAAACACAAGGCAATCAGCTTTGGGTATGAATCCTGCCTCCCAAAATTTAGTTTTGCAGTACAGTATATATAAAGCATGCTCTATTTCTATAAAAGCCAATTCCCAATATTATGTCACACTTTAGGATGACCAAAGCTGCAATCCTAAACACACTTACTAAGTAGTAAGCCCCATTTGGGTACAATGGAACTTATTTCTGAGTAAACATACATAGGATTGCACTGCAAGAAGTTGAATTCCAGTTGTATTTATGCAGATATGAGTAGGCTTGATTCTCAGTGACTGGTGTCACCAGGGGGGAAGGTTTGACCTCCGTTCCAGTGGTATCCCAAGTGCACCCTTTACTTTCTTCTGTGTAAAATAAATAGCTACCACTCATTCCGATGGGAAATGTGTTGCACTTTGAGATTCCCTTGCAGTGAGGACAAAACTTGCCCTCCATTCCTGACACTGAGTAGCTAAGCCCACATGGATACGGATTCTGGCATGCTAAGCTGAGGCATCTGTATCTTTAACTCCTCCTCAGAGGAAAAGTGTTGTCTTTCTTTCTTTTTCATTCATTACCATTAAATCTTTTTTTTAAAATGAAGTAACCAGAACGATTGTATTTTATTTGCACACTGGCCAACAAACCACTGTGGTGGCTCACAATGTTGAACAATCAACACATTCTACTGCTGTGCCAATCCAAATAGCAGATATCCCACTGTTGTCTAACTGGTCTAGTCCAGGGGTTCTCAACCAGTGGTACACCGGAACCCTACTCTGATGCGGCATTTTTGGTGGTACATTTTTGTTCCCGTGAGCCTCCTGCCTTTGGCTGAGCCTCTCGAGAACGCTGAGAAGGGCCCTCCCAGATCCTCCTACCTGCATTTTCTGGCCTCTGAAAAACCGGAAGTAACTGGCGATGATGTCATCGCCAGTCACTTCCGGTATCCTGGAGGTTGGATGACCATAGACTAGACCAGGGGTTCTCAACCCCTTCCTGGCCAGGTACCACCTCCAGTGCCACTTTCCTGCTGCGTACCACCGGAAGTGACTGGCAATGACATCATCACCAGTTACTTCTGGTGATACGCAGCACGAAAGTGGCGCTGGAGGTAGTACTTGGCCAGGAAGGGATTGAGAACCCCTGGTCTAGTCTATGATCATCCAACCTCCAGGATACTTCACGCCCTTACCTCCAGAGGAAAGTGGAGGTGTCATTTCTGATCAATAGCCAGTTAAGGGCCAGATTTGTATACAGATAGTTTATTTGTACTAATGCTGCTTTTCCTTCCTCCCATCACATTGTTGCATCATCAGGATCTACAGCCTTGTGATCTCTAGGACGCCTAATTTTACAAAGAGAAGGATTTTGACATCTTCAACAGCATCCCTTCCTGATATTCATTTCTGCAAGTTGGATCATTTACATACATCAACATTTTAAATTGTGCATTGTCTAATAAGTTGCTCTAGGGAAAAAGAGTTAAGTGGCACTGAAACTAGTCAAATGTCAACCTCAGGGCATATTAAGACAATGTGGTGGAAGATTAGTGACTGGATCCCCTGCTTTTAGAAAAATGATATATTTAGAGTCCAATCCTATCCTTCTCCCCCACCGCTGGTACAGCTGCACCAAAAATGGGCGTGCTGTATCCAGTGGGGGTAAGTGGGTGGATCAGGGGATGGAAAGGGGATTTAAGTCCCCTTACACCTCTGTAAGCCTCCAGCTTTGCAATGGTTCTCCTTGGACCTATGCTGGCAAAATCGCTAGCACAAGTCTGAGGAAAGAAAGGGAATGGGGAGGCTGTAGGAAAGGGGGATAGGGTCCGGCATGCACCATCGCTGCTGGATTCACCCCCTTCCACCCCTCCCCACCCCCATTATGCCCCTCCCCACTCGGTTTCACCCTCTCCCTGCTCCCATTCCGCTCTCCCCCACCCTCCCACTTCTCCCGCTGACTTACCTGATCCAGCAAGCAGCAGGAGAGTCGATGACGTGGGTGGGAAGGCGTCCCTGCTGGTGTCCTGGCCACATGCTACTGAGCGCATTGCCGGAAAGCGCTTTACGCCGGTTTTTCAGCAGTTCAGTTTTTCAAACGGAACCCCTTCCATCACGTCAGCTCTAAAGCCCAATAGGATTGGGCTGTTAGCCGTGGTAGTGGAGGATTGGATTTAGGCTGCAGCACTGGGACAGCAGTGGTTTAACCTTTTTTCTTGTGCTATTTTTCTGATCTGAAATGACCTCTGAAGCTGGTACTTGTCTTGCTAGGCAAACTATAAATAAAAATAAATAGTAAACCAATATTTATATACCGTCTTTCTTTGGTCATCGGATTTCTCCTCTGACTTTAATTCAAAGGCGGTTTACATGGGCAGGCTTTTCTAAACCCCAAGGGGTTTTTACAATACAATAATATGTTCTAATCTTTCATAGAACCCTTCATTCTAGATGGTTTCTTTCACAGTCCAGCTCTCTCTGACGTTCGCCTCACCACGCTCCACCACGCTGACAGGGCAACCTTGACTCTCACTCAAGTGCTGCAGCTGCAGTTCCACTCCCCCACAGAGGCTCCTATATGGTTCCCTCTGCGCTGGGCAAATAGCTTGGGGGGGGGGGGAAGAGCATTTTAATCAGGAAAGCAGCACAGGGGAAAACAGCACTCCAGTGCTGTGGTTCCATCTGATTCTCTATTCTGTTACTATTTCATTTTCTGTTGTTATATTGATGTTAAAGGAAACGTCCCACTTCAGGCCAATAGCAACTTTGGGGGCATGATTTTCATCAAGAACATGGTATGGGGGTTAAGACTTGAACACTCCCTTCCCGTGTGCTATGGTGGCAATCCGGATTGCTTCCCTCCTCCTCTATAGTTATTATTTTTTATTATTATTATTTTTCACATTTTTATACAGCCCTTCCTCCAAGGAGCTCAGAGTGGTGTACATATTTCCTCCCCTCCTTTTGTCCTCACAACAACCCTGTGAGGTAGGTGGGGCTGAGAGATAGTGACTGGCCCAAGGTCACCCAGGAAGCTTCGTGGCTGAGCGGGGATTTGAACCTGGATCTTCCAGGTCTAAGTCCGACTCCCAAACCACTACACCTTAAAAAAATCAACAACACCGGGACAAACTATGCATGTAATGGAAAGGGTTGTTTGGCCCTGCATGTGTGTGCATTTCCTTTGAGCAAAGACAGCAGTGAAGCAATGAAAATCCATTGTGCTCATCGACTCCAGCAGCAGGGTTATGCGAGGTTTGCAAAACTGCTGCACTCCTCTTGGGTTTCACTGACATTTCCAAAAGTAAATGGGCAGTTCCTTCCCCTGCAGATGTTTTCTCTTGGTCACAGCTGGTCAGAACCCTTGAAGTCTAAATCCACAGGACTTATTTGTGGTTTCTTAAGCTTCTTGAAATGAAACTGACATAGTAAATTAACTCTCTCTTGATTGCTTTTCCTGAATGAGTAAATGAACATAGGAGGAGAGAGGGACGTAGCCTCCCCCCATGACTTTTAAGGTTGCCTAGTGCACGACTTTCAGCAACTGTTTTTCTATAAGAAGAATGCAAGAGAAAGCTCTTAAGAAATGGCACTGTCTTCCTAGTTTATTTCAAATGGCAGCCCCACCTCTCCTACTCTGGGCCCTTTTCCAAAGTGGCTGGATTCTAGTTCAGCTGAAATTGCAATGTGGGCCCACATCACTCACACCAGGAATGAGATGGTTCCAGATGTAACTATTCAGTGTGCTTTCAACATCCACTGTTGCTGCTTTTTTTTTTTTAGCCTCAAAAATGTACATGCAGGAACCAAATGGTAAGGGAGACTTAAAAAAAATTAAATTAAGAAATAAAACCACCCTCACAGGTGCAAGCACTTTTCTCCCATTTTGGGCTGGAAATGAGAGACGTTGTTTTCTTTTAGGTGGGATTAGGCACAACATCAACCTGAGACGGAGGTTGTTGGCCCAAAGTTTTGACTAGATTTTAACTTAAGAGTTCCCTTGTGCCTCTGGCATTTTTGTTCTCTAGCTCTTAAAGCAGAGAGTCTTAATATGAGGGGCTCAAAAGAGAATCCTTGACTCTGGAATCTGGATGTATGATGGGTTACATTTCATAAATAATTATTGCAAAGCTGAAGGAGTCCAGCATAAGTAAATGTCCAGGAAAAGGACATATGGTTGTCTTTGGGCCATGTCATTGGGCCAGCTGGATCAATGCAGGATTGCTCTTCCCAGTGGTAATGATGGTAATGAGAGCCAGAAGCATCCCAAGTGTGTTGGCATTATATGCTGCATATGTGCCATTGTGCTTCATACTTATGAACCTGGAATAACTATAAACACCTGTGCTATATTCACACGTATTGTATAAACTTATCCATTGACGTTAATTTAATGGTAGAAAATACAGTATCAACCTTTGCCACTCTCATTGCTTTTGCCTCAGTCCAGCAATTTTGTGCAGGCATGCTGGGTAAAGAAAATATTTCTTTACAAACAAAATATTCCTTTACCCAGTGTGTAATTAATCTGTGGAACTCCTTGCCACAGGATGTGGTGATGGCACCTGGCCTGGATGCTTTTAAAAGGGGATTAGACTGTAGACAGTTTTATGAAGGAAACGTCCATCACAAGTTACAAGCCATGATGGGTATATGCAGCCTCCTGGTTTTAGTAGTAGGCTATCTCTTAATGCCAGATGCAAGGGAGTGGCGACAGGATACAGGTATCTTGTTGTTCTGTGTGCTCCCTAAGGCATCTTGTGGGGCCACTGTGAGATACAGGAAGCTGGACCAGATGGGCCTTTGGCCTGATCCAGCAGGGCTCTTCTTATGTTCCTTTTCTGCTGCTGCCTTGTCCCCAATGAGCCTACTCGGATCTGTGCAAGGCCCGGAAAGGACTGAGCCGTAAATTTGTGGTTGAGCTGAGGTTTGGACTGGAGAGTACCGGTTCCTCACTTATATGCTTAACAACCCTATGCTTAACATCCCCTAATAAGGTTTTGGGAGAATGGGCAAGATAAAAGCTTTGTATGTATGTATTTATAAACCACCGTTCTTATCCTCAGATTGCTCTTCAGGTATTATTCAAGGCGGTTATTATTATTAATAGTACTGATGATGCTTTTAAAGATTCCAGTTGCGCATGTAAACCACAAGTGGGGTGAGACCTTAGATACCACATCAACTGAGATACCATGGCGTGAAGTCGGATGATCCCGGTTTAGGTCAATCAAAATCAGTCATGGAGTGGCATTATCTACCTTGTTGCTTAGTTGTAAAAATGTTTCCTTGGCGGTTATTAAAACCCACATAACTTAGTGGATCTAGATCTCCCTTGTGTTGCTGCAGAAAGAAAACTGACATTTGACACAGACTGGGAAGTCAAAGAATGCAGAGAATGTGGCGACTCGACACAGGATTGATTAAACCTCCCCTGCTGCTCTTGCAGGCCATGTAATCTAAGAAATATGACTTGTATGTGGTGCAGCTCATTTCTAATGTGAAGCGAATTTCTAAGAAAACAACAACAACAACAATGCTGATGGCAGGCCCCATAAATTTGTTTTCTGTGCGGCCGTAAAAGACACGAGAGGAGACATGGACCTATTTTGTAGTCACTGTAATGCTATTTCCTCCCCCCACCCTTTCTGGAAGCAGCACAGTGTTTATATTCACCATGTTTATTGACCTGGGAGGAAGATGGAAATGAGCCAGACTTTAAGGGGAAAAAGAAGCCTCTGTGTCCTTGATTAGGGTGCTATATTTGGGTCAAATGCTTAACCAGAAGTTCCTTGTCGTAGATGCAATTATCTGCTAAAATTTAATAATGTCTCGTAAATCCTTGGGTCATGAATTGATGCATGAGCTGAAAGGGATTTTTTTTTTCCCTCCAGGGGACCTGAAAATGAGGCAGTGCAGGAAAAGGTGCAGCACCAAATCTGATTCCTGTAGAGCATTGAGATGTCATGCGTTTCTCAAAGAGCTCTCTCAGTATGATACAGAAGTGGTTTTGGATATGGATACGTGAAACTAGTTTATACTGAGTCAGACCATTGGCCAATGAACCCGGTACTGTCTTCACTGACTAGTAGGTAGTGGTTTTGCTACTGGAGATCCTTTTTGCCAGAGATGCCAGGGACTGAACTGAATCTAAGACCACCTTCTGCATACAAAGCTGCACCTGCACCTGGACTCTGCCTCCAGGATAGAGCTGCATACTGCAGGAATAATCCACCAGCCTCCTGCACATAATTCTGTTGTGAATCCCCACTCAAAACGCTTCAGCCGGCCGGCCACCGAGATGGGAATATGACAATCCACTCTGCTTGGAGGATAGCAAGATACTCTTGCAATCCTGGAAGTAATTTTTTATCGTCATTTCCCTTGTTTTTCGGACTACCCACATGGAAAGATTATTTTTCTAAAGATCTTGCAGCAGGGTCTTCATTTTTGGTCTTGGGATCCCTTGAGCTGCTTTACCTCATTTCACATATGGTTTCCATAAGATTGCAGGGAGGGCTTCTTTCTCAACTCATCAAGGTCCAAGCTCCATCTTGGAAAGATTTTAAAAAGAAACAAATAGAACGAATGGGCTGGAAATACACATTTTTGTGCAAATAAAGAGCCAGTAGGTATAGTGGATAGAATATTGGATTTGGGCTAAAAAAAATCCCTGTTCATGTGCCTGCTCAAGCATGAAGCTCATTGGTCGACCTTGAACAACTCACGGGCCTAGTTATTATGGAGATGGTGATTCTCTGATTGTGCTCTACTGTTTCAGTCTGCAGGCAGAGGTGTTGCTCCGGTGGGGGCCGTACCGTAAGTTGCGCCCCGTCCTAGTCCCATTTTCAAGCCGGGGAGGCGGCCCCGCCCCCTCGCCATCAGGGCCATTCCGTGCGGAGAAGGCAGCAGGCAGGAGACTCCCTGCCTGCTGCCTTCTCCGCATGGAATGGCTCCACTGGCGAGGGGGCGGGGCCACCTCCTGCCGGCTTGTAAACGGGACTAGGACAGGGCGCAACTTACGGTATGGCCCCCACCCCAGCGACGCCTCTGTCTGCAGGCATGTGCTCACATGACTGGGTGTTATTCTATGGATGGAGGAGCATTCAGTTTTGTGAACCCTCACCTGCAGTCTGAATTGATACACCGCAGACACAGACATCACCTCAGTGATAACTAGGCCCACTCTCTTGCACAGAGCTGGGGCACAGTCTCTCACACTTGCCCTACCTCACAGGGCTGTTCTGAAGAGAAAATGGATGTATTTATTTATTTATTTATTTACAAAAACACTTGCTGCCTTTCTCCTCCACCAGGGGAATTCAAGGTGGCTCAAAAACTCAAAGCAATACAGTAATGCCAAATTAGCAATAACTAACAAAACAAAGAATTCAGCAGCCAGCTCAGCCCAAACCAGCAAGGCATATGTAGTTTGCACCAGATGCCTGATATTCATATTCCTGGGAAAAACAAACAAGGTGGGGGCTGCACAGAATCCTCAAGCAGGAACTCCATAAAGTGGAATATCTCATGTATGCTGCTCTGTCTGTGGAGGAAGGGTGAGACATAACTGTGATCCATAAAAAGTCTAGTGCAGATGAGCTGTGCACATCTGGCCTCCTCATATACTGGTGAATTCGATGACCGTGCAGTGTGGAATCCATTGTTCTGTCAGGAGAATGTAATTCTCAGTCTCAGAGGTTTCCATGCATACACAGATGTGGCAGTGTCCATCACAGGTCTGCAAAATGTAGTCGGTAATCTTGAACATTCTTTGAAATGAATGGTGGTGGGGTAGAAAAGTATTCTCATTTTGAGTAGGGGTTGCAACTTAGTGGCAGAGCACATGTTTTGCATGCAGAAGACCCCAGGTTTAATTCCTGGTATCTCCAACCCAAAGGATCAGCTTAGCAGGTGATTAGGAAGAAGACCTCTACCTGAGAGCCTGGAGACAGAGCCACTGCCAATCAGTGTACTAGATAATACTGGGCTAGAAATACCAATGGTTTGATTCAATTTAGAAGGCAGCTTTTCCTATTGTTTGTCTGCGGATGAAGCCCTGCACATCGATGCCGAAATCTTGCATATGACAGAGAATGTCATGCTAGGACAGGGGTGGCCAACAACCTTCCACCATTAGGGCCTCTGCATTCTTAAGAGTTGTGTAGAAGGCAGAATCTTGGCAGCTGCAAGTGCTGATGGTGCTGCTAAAGCAGCTGCACCTGCTGAAATGCCCTCACCCATACAACCATTTAAAGGGCCAGGAGCATTCATGTTGAAAGGTTGGCCAATGGCCACCACTGTGCTAGGAAATACTCCAACTTAACGTGGGGAATACTCCAACTTAACGTGGGGAATCAAAGACAAAGACAGGGTGTTACCCAGGACTTCCTAGTATAGATGCTGCCTTGGGCTAAAAGTGGACTGAGAACATAGCCAGTACTGCTCTGCTGCTGCTGCTACTGCTGCACCTTTCGGGGGGAAATCAGCAAAAAGGTAGGTTTTGGATAGACACAGTCTGAAAAACCATTGTCTTACAGTGCAAGCTTATACTGTTTTATTCAGAAGGAAGTCCCCTTGTGTTCAGTGGGATTTACAACTGGGAAAGTGTGCCATAGGCTGCAATCCTATGCACACTTTCTTGAGAGTAAGTAAGCCCCACTGAACACAGTGGGACTTACTTCTGAGTAGATATGCAGAGGATTGTGCCAACAGTTTACCACACAGAAACTCCTCAGTGTGATGATGACTTGCCTGTAACATAATGTGCTATGTGTACACTACTTACTTCATCATGGGAACAGCTCCACACCAATTCCCCAGTGCCCTCCAAAGTGTGTGATGCTGATGTACAGATGTCTCATAGAATAAGGAAGCAGGATGTATTTACTGGCGCTATACAATACACCAATGATAGTGCTTGAGCAGCAAGTAGAAGCATTTTTGTGTGATAAGTATAGCCCATGGACTGACCCTCCGTTTCCTTCAGACGTTCTTCACGCATTGTATATCCCATATTCTTCAGCATTCATTATTCTTCAGCCTTATTTTTGACATCTCTGTGTAAGATTTCCAAAAACTACAGAAATACTTCTCCTTCTGGGCATTGAGAGCTGCTCATCTGTTTACTGGGCCTCTGGGAAATGTGCAGGTCCCATCCTGGCCTAGACTTCTGTCCTCACTAGAGAATGTGTCAAATGTTTCACCCATTGCCCTTCTAATTCCAAGTTCTTTAGTAAGTGAGGGAGATGTGGTGTTTCAGATTCCCTCCCAGTCTCAGAAGGGTTACACTTTGCTGCCAAAAGAAAAACAACACAAATCATTCTTATGATCACAAATCTGTTTGGCTGCCTTGCAAGAAAATGTTGGGATTCAGGGTGGAGCATGAAGAGACACAATAGCAAACGTTGCATAAAACTCGCTTAGATGCAGTACAGCTTGGGAGGGAGGCTGCTTCCTCTGGCCTTATCTATGGCAGATGTGCTGAGTGATTCTCAGAAATGGAGGAATCTGGGGAGCTGACCCAATGCCGCAAGGGTGTCTTCTCCTGGCTCCCCACAAGATGTGAGTGCATTGTGCCTAAAATCCATCATGCTAGATGATGTCACGACATGATGAGGCATAAGATCATAAATTTAAGAAGAAAAAGTCCCCATTGTGGGTCAGATGCTGGCAATAAATACAGATAATTCCAGGCTTGCATTATCCCACCCCCCTCTTTTTTTTTTCAAATTAGAGAAGAGCTGGTGAAAAGCAGGTGGTTTTCATCTGCTCCTTTTGCGTATGAGATGACACATCTCATTGACTATCACTGCTTGTCTTGCTCAGACAACCTCTCTGAGTACCAGTATTCTCTCCATCCTCTCTGGCTCTTCTCTCTCTGGTGTCAAAAAGAGAATGAAAATGTGTGCTTTGCTTTCTGTGTCATAACATCATTGCCTTCAGATGCTATGACCAAACGGAGCAGAAACACTTCTTGGCTTTATCTCTGTTGATGCAGCTAGCAAAACAATATTATTTGCTGTATTATTTTACTGTGTAACCCTCATGCTGCCTCTTGAATGCAGTGGGACTTGCTTTGGAGTAAGCACGCAGAGGATTGTACACATGGACACAATATCCGTAATAAAATCAAAGTCATTATTATTGTTCCAGAATATAAAATTAATCCAACCAATTTTTATTGTGGATACCACTGCAGCTGATGGCAATGACTATTTTGCTGGCTTATAAATGTATAGTGAAAACAAGATCCCTTGATAAAATATATAGTATTCAATGCGACTTGTTGCCACACAGGTCCTCATTATTTACCAAAACTATATTCTGATTACTTGGTATGAATGCAAGACCTTTTTGCAGCTTTATGAGGGGCGGGTGGGGGGTGGTGTTAATATTCCTCCTAACTGTAACAGAAGGACTCTTACATTAGATGTAAGAATCTAAGCTCAAGGCAGATGTCTCCTGTTGGAAACAGTGGTAAACATTGTGTTCAGGACAAGCCAGCTCTTCTCATTTTGTCTTGCTTCTTCCTTCCTACTGATATAGGCATAATTTGGAAGATTAATGTACCTATTCTTTCTCCATGCCTCCCTCTTGTTTCAGCTGTCTGACTGGGGACCAGATGCTTTAAACAGACTCATCCCATTAGCAGAACTCGTCAGGCGGTTAGTGAATGGATGGACTCAAGATGGAAATCCAAACTTCACTCTGGAATGGAGCTATTTTGGTCTCTATTTTTTTTAAAGCCTATCTTTTTTTTCTCAGCACAGCGAAAAAGGGCTGAGAAACAGAACTATTATTCCAAGCGGATGGTGCACTGAATGTGGAAAACCTTTAAACACAGGCTGGTCCCATTTTGTACTTGGCAACCCTACTCACAGTTTTCAACAATTGGTCACAGGATACATAAGGAATATACCTAAACTGCTCTACCAGTAAGAGCATAAACAGAGAAATTAAAGTAACATTCCAAATAGTAGGCTAATCTTGGAACAAATGAGAACTCTTTACACTGAGGACTTAAATTTAGGTCCACATGGCAACCCTACTTGGAGCAACTCAACAGTGGGTTGCATAATCATACCAGAGCATTAGGAACATATGAGTCTGGGGGGGGGAGAGAGAGAGAGAGAGAGAGAGAGAGAGAGAGAGAGAGAGAGAGAGAGAGAGAGAGAGAGAGAGAGAGCTCAATGAAAAGCGTATGCTTTACATGCAGAACAACCTTAGTTAACCCCCTGGCCAGTTCAAGGATCTTCAGGAACAAGGATGAAAAACAAAAACAAAACACTCTTGTTATGTTTCTCAGTAAGCCATTTCTTAATCCAGACCAGTATTTAGAATGTCTTGGCTTAATCATAGGCTATTTATCTATTCCAGGATTTGGATTAAAGCTAGAAAGACAAGGAGGATCTACTGAAATGGATAGCAGGCTATTTGTGGCCCTGTACACAGAGAAAGGCTAGCAGTTCCAAAGCATGTCAATGCGAGTAGATAAATAGGTACCGCTTGCGGGAAGGTAAACAGCGCTCCCTGTTCCAGCCGCATGCTACGCGCTGCGGCAAGGAGAGTCATGCCGGCCACATGACCACGGAGGCATCTTTGGACAACGCTGGCTCTTCGGCTTTGAAATGGAGATGAGCACCACACCCTAGAGTCGGACACGACTGGACTTAATTGTCAGAGGTCACCTTTACCTTTACCTTTTTACACAGAGAAAGAACCCCAGAATTAGAGCCTGCATTTTGTTAAAACCGTTCTGTGATCCCTGCAAACTGGGGACCCCTGCTAACTGGGCAAGAGGCACTGTTTCAATTGCTGCTCCTCTTTTATTTAGCAGGGGGAGAGCAACTGCTCCCCTTTCACCCAAGCACAGTGTGTTTTCTGGTGGCTGTTTGCTGGTGGTGTCTGTTCTGCATCTTGTGAGCCCTTTTGGGACCAGGAGCCAGTTAATCATTTGATTTTGTCTGTAAACCACTTTGTGAACTTTGTGTTGAAAAGCGGTATACAAATACTGTTAATAATTCATAATTACAATAACCTTATTCTTAAGAGTTCGTGGCACTCTGCTACAACTCTCTCTGGGACTCGAGAGAAATGCTACATGCCAGAGCTGGCAACATTAGAATGTAGTCTGCCTTAGCATAGACAGACCTGGACCTGGAAAAGGTGCAGAAGAGAGCAACCAGAATGATTAGTGGGCTGGGGCACCTCCCTTATGACAAAAGGCTACAGCGTTTGGGGCTCTTCAGTTTAGAGAGAAGGCGTCTGAGGGGGGACATGATTGAGACATATAAAATTATCCATGGGATGGATCAAGTTGATAGAGGGAAGTTCTTCTCCCTCTCGCACAACACCAGAACCAGGGGACATTCACTAAAATTGACTGATGGGAGAGTTACAGACAAAAGGAAATATTTCTTTACCCAGCATGTAATTAATCTGTGGAACTCCTTGCCACAAGATGTGATGGCACCAGGCCTAGATGTCTTTAAAAGGGGATTGAACGCATTTATGGAGGAGAAGTCCATCACAAGTCACAATCCATAATGACTATATGCAACCTCTAGGTTTTAGAGGTAGCCTATCTCTGAATACCAGATGCAAGGGAGTGGCAACAGGGTACAGGTATCTTGTGTCTTGAGTGCTCCTTAAGGCATCTGGTGGGGCCACTGTGAGTTACAGGAAGCTGGACTAGTTACTAGGACCTTGGCCTGATCCAGCAGGGCTCTTCTTATGTTCTTAAGGCAGTTTCATATGGTCATATGGATGTGGGTTGAATGCCTTTATATTTGATCCTTGGTTCTATAATTGCTTTGACACATCTAGGCTGCAGCTCTGTGAGTGGCATTTGATCTCAGAAATAAACACATACAGATACACTACCTGAGTTTCAAATGTAAGTACATGCTGACAGATAGTTTCTATCCAGGCAGGCAGGGTGCAGAACTCTAAAGCCTGCTATCCTTCTCATTTGATGACTTGTTGCATGTATGAATGAGCCAACACGACAGACAGAAGACTTGTATCACCCAGTGCCACCTTACACACAATACTTTTCACTGGAACAAGTTCATGCATTCAGCTGCCAGCAAGTGAAGCAAAGCACATGAATGTGTGAATTGCTGCTCTACGTAGTGCTAAGCATTGCTCAAACCACTTTTGACAGCTTTGTGATGTAAAAGCAAAAGAATTACATAGGTGGATTTTCAGGCTCAGTAATATGTAAAAAGAGGCCTATATAGTGCAGCATCCAGTCCCTGCAGCCCATCGACTATGCAGCCTTCAGCCTATGCTGGTCCCTTACCACCTCCACCCCCCTCTACCCACGGCTGACAAACTGATAGTGGGATAAACAATGTTGGAGGGCAAGAGCAGTTTACTTGCTAGCTTTTGTGATAGGCGCATGGATATCCCAGGAGAAGGGGGTACCCGTCTCTTTCTGTGGATGCTTCCTCCACTTCTGGTTGTACAGATGCCAAGAGTGTGGGAGACAATGATATGTGATGTTCCTTTCAGTCTGCTTCAAGGATGCTGATTCTACGTTTTCTAGTAGTCAGGATGCCAGAATCTCTGTAATGTCCAGCTCAGGTTTTGCATATTGCTCAGTTTCTCCACGGGCTAGACCTGTGGCCAGGCAGCCGTGGAAGTGTCTGAGGCCGTACTTTGCATTCCCGTGGCATTGATGCCTTTTATTTCCATCAGAAGTCTGTCTGGACTGACCATTTCTCTATGTCTTCTGAATTTATTGTGCCATAGAAAAACCTGTCCTTCCTGCTCTTTGCTAGGCCAGCTTGGATTTGGGATTGTGACGCTGTTGCTTTACGTTAGCACAGCTTTTTGAGCAGGCACATTTCTCCAGCTGGGGATCTGCACTTCAAGGTGGTTCCAAGGAATCGCGTTGAACAATTTCCTGCAACATTTCAGCACCATCGTCTTTTTCCCAAGGGAACGCTTATCATATGCAGAGACTGAGCATTACAGAAAGATGCCAGGATTGTAGACTAACACACTAGCTGAATAAATCAAAAAGTGGTTTATTTGGTTGAATGCAGTTTGTGAAAGAACACACAGAGCTATTCAGTGCAGCTGGAATAAAGATGTAGATATAGACTGTCAATCCCACCCACGTCTGATGAATGTTTGTAATTTTGGAAGTACACTAGTGAATGTTGGCAAGTACCATTAAGTGACTGCCTGCATCCAATGTTCTCTCTCCCTATTTTTGGACATTCTCGAGAAGTGAGAGGGATTTATCAGTGTTCCCTTGATACTGTCAATTGTGTCTGCATTTTGGGCACTCACTGTCACGCATACATTGTTTGTACAAGTGTCTATACTGAGCAATACTTTTCTCTCAATACATCTGATTATGAAATTTAAATATCTTCCAGTGAGTTTACCGAACAATTAATTGATACTTACTTACTTACTTAATTCTAAAGAAAATGAACAGGGTGTCTGTATGAAAATCAGGTTGGTATAGCCTCCTCCCTTTTAGGTCTAACTATGCTACAAACTTCACTTCAAGTGGCCTACAACTCTTGGGACAAAATCACAAGAAGGCTCAAAACATGGAAATCATGCAGAAGTGGTGCTGCAACTTCTTGTTCCAGCATCCAGCACCCCACTCCAAATTCCACACGTTTTACTGTGCGTTGGGAAGTCTCTTGGAGTGTGGCATTGTCATTGTGCTCATTAGATTGCTATTATGCTTTGATTATCTTACAGTACAATCCTATGTGTTCAATTGGGCTTACTCCCAGGAAAGTATGACTGTAGCCTGGCAGTGGCATGGCAGTAAAATAAATACTGTATTTTATTTATTATAAATTATAAATACATATTAGGGCTCAATTCTATATTTACCTCCCGCTGGCAGCGTTACTCTTCTGCTGGTGCTGACTGCCGTAAAGTAGTCAGTGCCAATTGTAAAAAGGAGCTTCAGCAGCGCGTTACTCTGTACGCTGCTGGGGATGCTGGCCGGAAGGCCTGTGCTTTCCCGCCAGCACCATCAGATCCCCCAGGACCCACCTATCCAGGTAAGATGGTGGTGGAGGCGGGAAAGGGTGGCAGGAGGGAGGAACAGGGGCAGGGGAGGGCAAACCGAGGTGACAACGGAAGCAGGGGGAGGGTGGAATGAGTTGGTTATAGGGTGGAGGATGGGCAGATTTGGTCTGGAAAGAGGGTGGGTTCAGCAGCAGCGGTGGCCGCCGAATCCTAACTCCCTTCCCAGTCCCAAGTGGGTCCATGTGGACCTGCACCAGCTTTTAGCTAATGCAGGTCCACGTAGACCCCCTGCACCACGGAGGCTTACCTGTGGGTAAGGGATTGATTGTTCCCTTACCTAGAGGAGACCTCAACTGCCCCCCCATACAGGATGCAGTGGTAGCCATTTTGGCGCCGCTGCATCAGTGGGGGGGGGACACACAATAGGATTGGGCTGTGAGTCTTTTACATTCCACGTCAGCCAGCCATTTTTTTACCCCCAATTTTGCAAAACCTCAGATTTAAGTGAAATAAATTAATACAACTGAGTAAACATAGGTAAATGTGCAATATGTGTTTTTTTTTTTAACGTGCAGAAATAAAATGCCTATATTTGCCAAGTTCAAAAACAGGGAATTCTAAAGAATATGAGGAAGATGTTCTCATATAGTGCTGGCTAATGCCCTGGTCGACATAACAACACAGAAAAGAATGTTCCCTATTAAAAAAAAAGAAGAGATAACCCTGCTCTACCAGGAACATGGAACAATAAAGTTTGTTTAAAGCTATTAGAATGTGTCATAATGTTTGTTTAACTGAGAGCAGCAATGTTGGGAAAGTGTTACAGCTGGGGAGAAGTTGAAGGCTACTGCGCAGTGGAATGGAGTGAAGATTTAATAGCTGTCTCCCCTTGAAAAGAAACCGAGATAACCAAGGAGGAATTAAAACAACAGTTGTCGGTTGACTCCTGAAAACGAGCGAGGTTAGAGGTTTTATTCCTATTTTAGTTGGAAGTTCAGTCCTAGGTTAACAGTCCTGAGGATGTGGTTGCAACCGTAATGGGTTCAAGAGTTAACTTTTTTCTAAACACAACTTAAGTTTCATTTAGAGTCGGATAACACACTTCCCGCCATAGTGTTTTAAAAGGGCCAATTGAATGATCAAAGACAATGAGTGAAGCCTGAATCATTTTCACTCAGGGCAAAAATAGGCATTTGGTGGTGCAGAAATGGGTATGGTTACTACCAAACAAAGGTTACTACCAAACAACTGCAGAGGCTGGGATTCAGCGAAGCTATTGAAGCAATGATGAGATATCTTCTCACCACCCAGTTTCACATTAATGGCTTAGTGGCTGTATTTTGAATTAACTGCAGTTTCTGTGCAGTCTTCCAAAGCTGGCCCATGCAGAACAATCTGTTAGGGTAGTCTAATCTGGAGGTTACCAGGGCATGGATAACTGGCATATTTGTCCCAGCTGGTGCCCAAGTCTCAGCTGGTTGAAGCTGTTCTAAGCCATGGAAGCCATTTGGGCCTACAATGGCTCTCATCCAGTCCATTACAGATGGAAATCAGCACTTCCACCACCTCCCTTGAATCAGATGTAAAAGAGAAATAGAGCTAGGAATCATCAGCATACTGATGGCATCCTACTCCAAATCCTTGGATAGCATTCAGTTGCGTGTGACCAAACAGTAGCAGTGTTTCCCTCTTTCATACTTTCTGACCTCTCACCACGTGCTGATCATGTAGCTTCACCGGCTGCTGCAAATCTGCCTCAAACTGGCAAATGCTATTGGCAAATGTTCTGAGGGATGATGCAGTTTATATCCCAGATTTATTCTCCCTGTGGCTTTGCACCTTGCAGGACATTCTTCAAATCCTTCTTCTACCCCCTGAGTACATGTGAGTAGGCCGCCTGATGGATTTGTTGGTTGATGGGTTGCTAGGCCTTTTGTTTGTTCCAGCAGTATTTGAATATTTGCTAGTCAGTGCTGTGGAACAGAATTATGCAAATAGCTGTAAGAAGAGAAATAAGACTGGTGTATTGGCTGCTGACATCCTAAACATCTTGGGTTTTCTTCTATGGCTGCAGTTCCTAGGGGGAAAGTGCATTTAGTGGCCTCACTCCCATATATATGAAAGGTTGTAGGTGGCCAAAACACAGTCTGAATAGTATTAAATAGTATAGTAGTATTATGTAGTATGAATAGTAGTATTATGTAGTATGAATAGTAGTATGAATAGTATTTTCTACGTGCTTATTATTGGAGACTTTGTATTTATATTTTGATTACATGGCTATTTTACCCATACAATTCGTTTCGTGTTATATAGTATTAAATCTTCCTTCTCATCTTTCTGCAAGTAATTCTGGCAAAACATTGTAGAGGGAGGAAGCGATAGACAGACAAACTCAATGTATGAAGAGCTGGGGGATGAGAAAATGAGTAGGAAGCAAGATGCAGCAGACACCACATTCCCCCCCCCCCCCACCACAGAAGGGATGATTGTGTTCTAAAAAGTGCAAAACCCTCTGTTACCCTTGCTGTTCTTTTATAGTCTATTTACTTGATGAGCTTGTGGGAGATCAACCAGGCCACAAGCTCAAATCCATGGTCAAAGCTATATGTACTCCAGCTCATGGAGGTCAACACAACTGGTGTGGAGTGCATGGAGATCTTGGCTTGCTTGCTGCACTGTATTTTTTAGGCAGCCTGGGTATCCTATTTGCTAGCTAGCCGTGCTTTCCATTCCTGCCACAGGTCTCCTTCTCATGATGCAAACGGAGTGTGTACTTGCTTATACTCCATTAATCTGAGAGGCAGATACAGAAATAATGGACATTGTCAGCTTCATTAAACACTAGTCAAATATATTTTGCGCATATACGTCCTCCATTGCCATTAGTGCATTCAGATTTAACAGACACGCTTCCCCCCATTAGACCTTTAAATTGAGGGTTCACTGTACATACATTTATTTCATGGTATGCGTAGCATTTGGCCCTGTTCCCTGCAATGTATTTTTGTGCTGTACACAGTGAAACAAATGTAAGCAGAGTCCGAACAACTGAATGGATGCAGTGTTGGGACAAAACAGGTACATTTAGTACCTTTTTTTAGCTGCCATGACCTACCAACAAGTGAGGCTGGAAGGAGGGAGAGGGGGAAATTGCATGAGACCCTCTGCAACTTTGAAGTCTCCCCCCAAGTTTAGAATACGTATGTAATATAGACCCAGTTCTGAGACTGAGCTCAAGTGCAGACTGTACATTCTTATTGGTTTCTTTCAAAGAAAAGGAATTCATTAATTTCTCATAATTATTTGCAGGGAGGGTTTTTTTTAGAGGGATGCTGGGTAATATGACAACTCAGTCATAATAAAGCAGTCTCTCATGTAACGTATACACTCTATAGAATGACTGGCATGTAGATGTGTTTGTTGCTACTATTAGACAATACTACAACAGATTTTCAGTTTAGTTTGGGGTGTTTTTTTTTTCTTTAGCCTTCAATTCTACCTTCCTGAATGGGTTTCTCGCAACAGACCTCAGGCATCTACTTAGTCCCCTGATAACATTAAAATCTCCACTCCATAAAGGCCATTTCAGAGACCAAATTGCCCCTAATTTACGTGCTTCTCTTCACTTTGAAACACAAGACTCCTGATGATAACATCACAAGTGACAGAAGCGGGTATCTGTTATTAATTACAGGGTGACATGATAGACAAGACAAGCCACAGAGGCCAGCACAGCACAGTCTTTTTCAGAGTTGTTTTTCAATCACTCCAAATACAGGCTGGACACAATGCCTTGCATTTTCCAGTTTGTTAAGGGAAAATCTCTTTAAACAATTAGAGCTGCAATCCTAACCATACTTATCTGGGAGTCTCATTGAATTCTGAGGGAGTAGACATGCATGGGATGGTGCTGTGAGCTTTTCGGCTCAATCCTATTGGTGTGTGATCCATTGCTGAAAATAGTGTTCTGGTGGTGAAATG
Source organism: Plestiodon gilberti rubricaudatus (assembly GCA_026170595.1). Classification (NCBI taxonomy): domain Eukaryota; kingdom Metazoa; phylum Chordata; class Lepidosauria; order Squamata; family Scincidae; genus Plestiodon; species Plestiodon gilberti. Next base: position 162,192,259 of record JANXHW010000002.1, read on the forward strand.
TGCTTTCCGGCAGTTGTAAACAGTGCTCCTGAAGCACGGATAGCTGCAAGCTTCCCGACTGCTGCTGGAGACAATTCGAAGAAGGCCCGCAAATGGAGGTGACAGGGTGGGTGGAACGGGGCTGGGGAAGGTGTAATAGTGCTGAACAGGGGAGGATAGGAGGCGTGTTGGAGGCGGGAAGGAGTGGTACCTGGCATGGGCGACTTGTGCCAGATGTTATCCCCTCCAGTGCCAGCCAACATGCCCCCTTTGTCTCCTTGGACGTGGTGCAGGTCCGAGAAGACCCATTGCTGGTTGAGGGGCTTATGGAGGGGTAAGGGAAAATATTTTCCCTTTCCCCTCCCAAGGCTCTTGATCCCCCCCCCCTGCACTATAGCATGCAGCGCACCTGTTTTGGCGCGGCTGCATGCTATGGTGGGGAAAACCATAGGATTGAGCTGTTTGAGAGACAGAGTATCTAAGGGGTTTAGCCAAAGGGTTTAGTTGCAGTAGTGTTGTATCCTCGTGAATTTTCTCAAACTAGAACTGTTTTCAGGCATGTTGAAATACACAGGGAGGGAAGGCAGTGGAGTTGGGGGCTCAGTCCTCTCAGGAAAGCACGGAAGCACGCAGGGAAGCTCATGACTGGGGCTAGCAAGCCTGTATTTCATTCAGTAAATGGCAGACAGATCACTTCCCTCCATGGATCAGGACTGCAGATTAGGAGGAAGGGGGCTTTATTCCTGTGCTCCTTTCACAGTCCCAATCCATACTGGCAATATAGCTGTTGTTTGCCCTGGGAATAAAGCTCCCATTGGAGGCAAATTATGGGAACGTTTTTCCAGGGCAAATAGCTACAGGGGGGATTTGGATTGCGTGGGGGGCAGAGGGCTGAATTCCCCATCTCACCCCACCCCACGGTCACTAATTGTACCCCCCAATGCTATAAAGTAACATGCGGTTTGACCCTCAGAGTGTATATTCAAGGCCACAGAATACATATTATTACTCCTTGTACACTCCTTGATACACTATTCAGATGATGAGTGAAAGTGTGATAAAGCGTCCATCCCTGATCTTCTCATTAGGGTTGTCGTCTAATCTGACTGAAGCTATTCCTGGAGATTTTTTCCAGCATGATGTAGTGTTGGAAATTCCTAGAGGCCCCATTAAAATCAGGATTTTACCTGGAGGTTGATGTTGATTCCCAGAAACTCAAGGCCAGTCTTGGAGGATTGGCAATCCTACTTCTAATGCCTGTACTTATGGGTATTCTAATCTGTGTTACGGCCCAATCCTGTGGGCCATGCGTGCCGCCGGTGGCCGTGTTAGAATTGTTGCTGCAAACAGCGGCGGTGGCGATCTGCCGCCACAGTCAGCAACTTGCTCCAACGCAGGTAAGCTGGCGCAGGAGGCAGGTGTTTAGTGGGGGGCAGAACAAGGCAGGCGGTGGGTAGAACGGGGGGGACAGGATCACAGGTTGAACAGGGGAAGGGCGGAGGCAGATTGGGGAAGGAGCGGATGGATCCCAGCAGCACCAGCATGCGCCAGGATCTTATTCCTGTACCCTCTCCCTTATTCTCCTTGGATGTACGCCAGCGAAATAGCTGGCATAAGTCTAAGGAGACCCATTGGGGAAGCAGAGGCGCTTACCCCAAGATAAGGGAATACATGTTCCTTTACCTTGAGGAGGTCTCTGTAACTTCCCCTCACCACAGAATGTAGCTTGAGCTCTGTTGGCGCAGATGCATTGGTGCTGGGGGATTTAGTAAGAATTGGGGCCTTAGCGACTGAGAATATGGAGTCAGTTTTGGTGGTTATTTAAGCTTAATTAATTTGGGTACATCTGTTGCCGGGTACAGCATTTGTCGCACACTTTATTTGTGGTTGATGTTGGGGGTGGGGTTTTGGAGTGCATCGCTGTGGTGGTGAAGCTTGCTGGTGCGTTCCTGCTACCTCTCCTCCAATCACTTATTTGGAAACCTAGCTTTATAATATCTTCATAGTGCTCAAGACACTAGAACGTTGTCAAGGGTGGAGATTTTCAACAAGATGGTTATTCAGGAAGGATGAAGAGGGCCTGGGGATGGAGACAATTGTCCTCTCCAGCGCCCAAAGTATCTTTTCCAGGGGTTACATTTATCTAAGGTTATCATCACTGGCTTGATTTTAAACAAGCCGCTCTAAATTAAAGCCTGACAGGGTTTTTGTTTGTTTGTTTGCTTTGTTGCCACTCAGCTGTATTTTCTTCCACTGAAAACCCAAGACAAAATTAACAAACCTTTAAGAGAGGTGATAACCCTACTTTGTATTCCATCCTATGAGTGGTTCACCTTTGACCTTTTAACTACAGTACCTGAAGCTGTTGGTTTGACCTGAGAAGACTTTGGTGCCTTCCAAGACCCAGTGACATGGAAGCCCAGCTGGGCAGAAAAGTGCTTGAAGCAACAGAGCACTGTGAAGTAGAGAAGGGAGAGGGTTTAGCTCTCCTCACCTGCTTTCCACTTCTATACAAAATAAACCTGTACCTCCTGCTCTGTATATGATGAATGATGCATCAGTTCAGGTGGCTGCCCCATCACATGAATTAGCTCTTAGATACAGGGATTAGACAAGTTTATGAGAACAGACTCTCGATGGCTATTAGCCATGATGGCTAAGTGGAAGCTCTTGTTCAGAAGCAGCATCCCATGTTCAGAGGCCACTGAATACTAGTTGCTGGGTGCTGAGTTTATATAGACAAGCATGTATGCAAAAGCCATGCTATCAAATTTGTAGTCATGCATTTAGCTTTAATGCTCTTACATTACTTTTCTATGACCACTGGACTTTCTGGAGTTATTCTATGCCAGACTATTCCCAAACGCTGGCACATTTGCCTCACTTCACATGTGTGAACCACTTTTCAAAAAAAGTAGTTCATGTAGTTCACAAAGCAGTTCACATAGTGAAATAAATCCTACATGAATTGGAGTTTGTAAGCCTGAATCAACTGATGGCACAATCCTGCCTATATAGGCAATCCTGCCTATATATAGGTTGGCGGCGGCGGAGCATGTGCTCTGCCGGCCTAAGAAGTCACAAAAGTGCCATAAGGGGTTAGCTGCAGCAGTGTTGCATCCTCATGAATTTTCTCAAATTAGGGGCCCAACCCTATCCAACTTTCCAGCACCGATGCAGCCGCAATGTAGCCCCAAGATCAGGGAACAAACATTCTCTTACCTTGAGGAGGCCTCTGTGACTGCCCCTCCCATAGGATGCAGCTCATCCTTCTTTGAACCTTTTTTTTTTAATAACTATCTGACAAATAAACCTACCCAGGCCAGCCTAGCCTTTGTTAGCCTAGCCTTGCATTGCAACTTGCTACACAGATTGTTTTTTCAAATGTTTAGGGCCTGTCTTGCCACCAGAATGCCAGAAACCCCAGCAGGCCAGGGACAGAGTTCATGCCCCTCCCTCACAGTGGCCAGGCCCCCGTAGTAGTGCAGCACCAAAGCCTTATGGGATTTGGAGGCCAGGACCAGGTCATCGGAGCCAGCGAGGGCTGCTTGTAGCAGGGAACTAGTATTTTTTCGTTACAGAGTGAGTGCGTGCGCAGCTCGGGCCTCCTGCAGATAGGAACATTTGATTTCTGGGCCCCCTGCTTTGCCTCCTGGGCCCCCTTTTGGACCCTGGGCCCAGATTACAAATTACCCCCTTTACCCCCTCTCATGGGCTCTGGTGGCAGGGCTTATTTCTGAGTAAACAAGCTTATGATTGGGGCTGTTGGGGCGCAACTGTACGTCAGAAGTACAAAATCTGTTTTGTATGCAGGAGGTCCCAGGTTCAGCCTCTGATGTATCCAGGTAGGACGGGAAAAGTCCTGTCTCAGACCCTGGAGAGCCCCCGCCAATGCAGGCACCACTGAGCTAGATGGACTCCGTATATAAGTAGCGTCATCTGTTCCCTGTGATTGGTCTTCATGTCCCTCAGCAACTAAAAATAATTCAGTGAAAGAAAATGGTGGATGTGATATAATACAATGCAAGGGATTTTATTTTGCAAAGCTGTTAATGCTCACCCATCCTCCTAAATGCAAATGTTTATTGGAGAGTGCACACTTATGGGAGGCATTTATATGTGTTGAGAAGATGTGCTTGTAATTAGGTGCCATGATGAATATAAGGAGCCTCTTCAAAGAATCAGGGACAGGCCTGTTAACTTTATTGTTAAAATCTGCCTGTGAAATATATAGTCAAACAGCTAATTTGTTTACTTTAGCAGGAAGCAGATGAAAAGTGCTGGAGATGATATTATATAGCCCATCAAGAACAGGCTTTGCAAAACTTTTTGCTTCCTTTACTATCATAATTTACAGTTCGCTAGAAAATTTCCTTTGTTCCTTGGAATGGTCTGTAGGAAGGTTCATGATTCCTACTCCCTTAAAGAAATCCGAGACTGTTTGTAAGGAGAAAAGGAGATTAAAGAGTCTCAAATCCCATCCATATATTATGTGGAGCTTAATTTGTCTAATCTCCTAGCAATCACCACTCACTTCTCAAGGGTTGAGTTTATATAGACAATAGCTCATTCCCACCATTAGTGGGATTGAGCCATGGAGTAAAAGTTTAAGGGAGGAAGAGATCACTTGAAAGCAGGAAGGTTGTTAAGTGATGGACAGATCTGATTCCTGGAAAACAGCCCAAAGAAAAAGTGAGTGTAATGCTGGCCTCTTTTCTACTGAAATATCTTGCAGTTTCACAAAAATTAGCAAAAGCAATAGTAATAAGTACTAATAAAAACATAATGATTCTTAATATCTATATAGTGCTTTCTGAATGTGTAAAGTGTTTCACATATGTCATCTTGAGGTTCTCCTTATAACAATTCTGTCTGCTGAGTAAGTATTGGTATCTGCATAGTGCAGCTATGGGGGCCCAGTAAATTATAGTGGTAAAAAATAGTAAAAAATCCCAGTAAAAAATAGTGGGGGCCCAGTAAATTAATTAGCAAGTTTATTGCAGAGGGAGGGAACTTCTGATTTGCAGCGGTGCAATCCTGAGTGGGATCCGGCACCGTAAAGCACGTTTGCATCGCCTGGTGAGTAGGTGGTGCCGGTGCTACAGCATTATGCTCAGTCCAAGCCCAACCTATGCCTGAGGAGGAGTGGCATATGCCATTCCCCCCCCAACTCTGGGTGTGGGGAGCATGGCCAGCCCACAGGTTCTCCCCTGCATTTCATTCTCCCCCACCTGAAACCCACCACCGTGGCTTCCCCCTTACCTGTGCCCTCCTCCTTAACTATAATTAAGTATTAAATATAGATAGCAATTTCTGAGACAATACGTGCACACTAAAATAACATCTGGAGAACAACAACACCTGCAAAAATAACATCTGGAGAACAACAACACCTGCAAAAGAGAATTTTGTAGAGAACTGGTGGAAGCAAATTTATTTCATTTATTTCTCATCCGCTTAACTATAATAGGAGCCCATCCAAGATATATGGATAATTAGGGCTACATTACAAAAGACTGTTTCCTGCATGGATATTTTTTAAGGCTCAATCCTATATGGGCTTTGCGCTGCCAGAACTCCTGTTTCACCAACACAAGGCCCTTTATGGTGGTGTGAAAGCTGGGCTAGTGTTGTGCACTTCTAGGCTGCTGCCTGCAATTGCGAGAGACACGTTGCATATGGCAGTGGCTCTGGGAGGCTCCACCAGTGCCAGTAAGTTGGCGGCAGGGGCATGTCATTGGTGAAGGGGGAGGGAAGGGGTGGATCTCGGCGGAACCAGTGTGCACCAAGATCCTATCTCCTCTTTTCCACCCCACCCCCTTTCTTTCATTGGACTTACACTAGCTATATAGCTGGCGTGGGTCCAAGGAGACACATAGGCCACCAAGAGGCCTGTGCAGAGGTAAGTAGACTATTTTTTACTTACCTCTGGCAGGCCTCCTGATCGTCCTGTCCCCGTTCCCCCCCACCACCATTGCATGCAGTGCAAGCTCCATCAGCGCAGCTACATCATCGGTAATGATGGGGGATAGGATTGGGCAGTTATATATAGGAAAACCTTATTCACACCATAATGTGTAACAAAATCACACCTGCCTCTTTCTAGGTGTGGCATATGGCAAAACGGACACATGTGTTTGTCACCCTTACAGTGTACATTCAGTTTTCCTCCACATAAGTGGTCTCTGTAAAGGAAAGCTGTCTTGTGTGACGTAGCCTTTAAACCACTTAATTAAGACTTTAATTAACATAGTGGTATTGCCATACTAAGGAAATATTAAAGGAAGGACAGCTGTTACGTTGAATAACTGTTAGAAGTTTTAGAAAATCAGACAGAAGTTCAAGTAAGAGAAGTTCTATTGTTCTCTGTATTTGAAAATAATAGACATTTTAAATAAAGCTGAAACAGATTTTTTTAAAATACCAGTAGCCACAGACATCTGCTGCATGCCAGCTTGCCCGACCTGAATGAATAAAGTATAAACATCATTAAATGCATATTGGATAATTAAAGATAGGGCTCTATTGAAAACTTCTCATGTTTCCAGTATGGGAAATGTGGAATGACAATTGTACTCCTCACTGAGAGAACTCTCTGTTTTGTGCTGATTTTTGTGTATTTAATTATTGTGTTTTAGGATGTTCAGGGGCCTGTTAGATAAATTAAACTGCATTTACTTTGTGCACTGCAGCTGTCCACTTCCCAGCTGGGTACTTTTCCTTTGAACAAGCAGGTATGTTTTACTTATTTTATTTTTGACAGTTGTATGCCACCTTCTTCTGCCCAAAAAGGGCACCAAGGCAGCTCATTTTTAACCTTACATTGGCAGTGGGAATCCAGCTGTACATGCTATCTAGCCCAGCACATGTCCTGAAGTCATTCATGGTCAAGTGGGGGACTCAGCAACACATCCAGTCACCCAATAATCACAGTAGAGTTACGGTATGTCCTCTCCAGCCTGCCTGGTCACTGAAAGCAGATTTGCATTGCTCCTCCCCCTTGGCAGGAATGCACTGAACAGCCCCAAGATATACCTGGACATATTCTATTAATCTATTGCAGAAGCCAGGCACAGCAGGGTGCTCATTGGCCTAGCTGGTTCACAAGCAAGCAAGCAATACTGGAATAAAGCACCGGGGTGAAGGAATTCTTTTTTTCTTCCCCATGGAGCCTGCAGACTCATCAATGTCGATCAGGCTTTGCAAATTTGAGAAATAAAGGTAAACTGTTTAACTTGTAAAATGATTAGACAGCATACAAATAGCTTGGCGGGTGTGTATTCTTCATTCCCTTAACATCAGCACATGGCTTAAACAACACCATGGAAACCAGTAGTGACCACTGTCTGTCCCCATAGAAACTGCTTCTCATGATGTCACTTTTCCATTAATGCCAGGAGACCAGTGGAAGGCTAATGCAGTGGTCAGCATCTGCAATGAGCAGAAGCCTCTAAGCTTAAGACTCCTGGTGTCAGAAGTAAATTAAAACTGGGTAAAGAATGAGGATAAGATTGCAGCCTTCACAGCCTGGGATCACACCCGGAATCAATGGGGGCTCTCAAAACTGCGAGACAGCTTTGTGGCTACTCCTAAATCTGACAGATAGCTCCCTGGTAAGCAAATAAAAAAGGCCAGGCTCTATAAGGAAATAATTGCACTGAACCCAAAGTCAAATTAGAGCAGGGGATTGTTGGCTGTGTCATTAACAGAGGAACTAAGCCTGAGAAAAGCAATAAAATAGCAAACAGAATGAACTCTGACCCTGCAGAGAAAATGCAACAAAAGGGGACAGGTCTCGTTTGGGTTTCCATACACGAATCTTGTCAAACTGGGGAAACCCAGCGAGGCCTGTCTCCTTTTGTTGTACAGCTTTGTTTGCAACAACAACCACAAAACCACATTTGTACTGTATGGAAGAGCAGCCTTGGGAGCTTGAGCTAAAAGGCAGGATAAACATCTTTTAAATGAGATAAAATAAAGCAAATAAACCAGGAATTCAATGATACTTTGATTTGCTTGTTTGGATCTCTTCGCAGAACAGCAGCTCTTTTCAGTTTCAGCTCAGCAAAGCATGAATTTAAGCACGTACGAATTAAGCACATGCTTAAAGGTTTGTGCTTTTGTGCTGATGTTTTAAGGGGCATGGCACTATCTCAAGATATTTGAGGACCTAACTGTAGTATGTTATATATGTAAAACTGAACTGCAGCAGCCCTTGTTTGTCCATGTACAGCTGCTTCAGATGAGGCAGCTTGAAATGAAGATGAGGAAGGATGCTTAATCCTTTCTTCACCTGTTGCTTTTGCCATCCAAGTTTCCCCCCACCAAAGTTACTTTTTCCCCTGTGAGGTTCCAATGAATACATTTCCACAGAGACTTTCACTGAAGTCAGAAAGCATGGGGCTTTCTGATGCCCGTTGTTGGTATACAGGTGCCAGTTTGCAAACAACCTCCAGGCTTCCGAACTAACAGCCTCTTAATCATTGTGATTCCCTCCTTCCTTCTACAGCAGAGAAGATGGTTGACAGAAATATCAAAGAAGGGAAAGTGTGGCAGGAATGAGAGGTCATCCTAGCGGTTGGCCAGATGAATTGGGAGCTCTGTGACCTATCCAGCATTAAATGTCACTCACAGGCCAATCCTCTTGGGCTAGTTACTACAGCGCAACAGAGTTCCACTGTCATAACAGGCCATATGGCAGCACGCACAGCACATCCCCGACGGCCATTTTGGAGCTGCTGTGGGAAATGGTGGCAGTGGCAGCAACGGCAGTGGTCCGCTGCTGCAGCCAGTGATCTGCTCTGGAGCAGGTGTGCCAGCGCAGGGCGTGGATGCGGAGGGGGAGAAACAGGGCATTCTGAGGGAGGAATCCAGGGGTGGGGAGGGAGGAGGTCGATCCAGTGGCAATAGTGCATGCCAGATCGCTTCTCCTCTTTCGAAATCCTCCCCTCTCCCTTTCCCTCCTTGGACATACATCACCAAAATAGGTGGTGTATGTCTGAAGAGACCCATAGGCAGCCAGAAGGCTTATGTGGAAGAAAGTAAAAAACATTTTCACTTTCACTCGGATTATACTAGTTGTGGCTTCGGATTTTAATGATTTTCTGCCTGTCTGCATTGTTGAAGAAATTCGGAGATTGCTGACAGGATCGATTGTTGTTTTTATCTCGGCTGGACTTTGTTCTTACATGGCTTCTATACTCATAATTCCTATTTCTCTGCAAATTTTCACTTTCCTTCCATTTGCCTTTGGGTCACCCCCCCCCCCCATAGGATACAATACACACTGAGAAAGGTAGTATATCTTCTGGTAGAGCTACAAGTTCAAAACTTCACTTTGGGTGATCCAACCTTGAGTTTAAGGAGAATCTACTGTATCTGTAGACCTACAGACCACTGAGAGACTACCTGGCCCCCCTTATATGGTTAGACTACTAATGGAATTTGCAAGCCCGACCATTCCCTCGATGCTGCTTAAAATGAGAAGTTTCCTGGGCTCTTTTTGTATCTCAGCAAGGAGAGTTTTTGTGGACTCAGGCTCAGTGCCGCTGTTAGCTGTGAAGCAGAGATTAACTTCCCCAAGCTCTTCCAACCTCGCTTCAAGGACAGAACAACTTGGCACCTGTCCAACTGTTTCTGCTCAGCCTGCACTCAAATCGCCAAAGAATTGTGCCTCAAATTCTTTAGGAGACTTGGCTAAATGCTTCAGATGGGACGATACAACAACTGCTTCTATAGCCAAGCTGGAAGGGAATATTCTCCGTCTAGAAGAAAATCTGGCCAAATTACAGGATAACTTGAATCCCTTGAATCCTCCGTTTGTAGCCTCTGTAGGGGAGGCTGCTGGGACAATGCTGATGTTAGATCATGGAGAGGAGATGGACTCAACTACTGCACCTGAGAGGCTTCAGGAAGGGATTCCTGTTTATTCCATCGAGCAATCAGCCACCACCTCTCCAATCTCTGTGGATGATGATGGGAGCAATACTCCAGAAATAGTAGAAACCACTGGTGGGATGATTTTATCCTCTAACGGCCCCCATGTACAGGCACACCACTCTAAGATTGATCCTTCGGTGTCTGCTGCCAAGGACATGATTATGGAATTTCAGTGGGAGGGAGATGAGATGATTCATGGAGCTATCAGTGCCTTTAAAGAACTTTCTAGGCCTGAACAATTAAATATAGCTAAATACCTGGATATAGTCAGGGCAGAAATACTTAGTAATAATGGTGAACCCTCTGCAATTCTGGTAGATGAGATAACTATCAGCCCATCTACAGATCAACCGAATCTGGAACAACAAAATACAGTGAGCTCGCAGTCTAAAGATTGTGAAGAATCTACAATTAACCTGGAGCCTCAAGAGAAAGGGCCTGACCTTCACGTTCATGCGGTACAGGCGATGATTCATCATCCTAGTTCCGAATCTCCTTTGGTATTGCCAACCTCGTCGGACCCAGGACCACCTAAAGTGCCTCAGGGGCAGATCATCTCGGCATGTACATCCTTTGCCCCTTTGGAAATTGTAAATCTTGCACAAGAAGATAATTGACTTGGTAACCCGCCTCGGAATCATGCCTCCTCTGTCCAGCCACTGAGAATTCTCACATGGAACATAGCAGGCTGGGGTCGAAAGAAAAATGATAAGGAACTCACGGATTATCTTAAGACCTTTGATATTATAGCACTCCAAGAAACCTGGATGAGGGATCAAATATACCTCCAGGGGTTTCATGCGTACTGTAGCCCAGCTTCGAAAACCAATGCCAAGGGGCGTCCATCTGCGGGTTTAGTCACGTTTGTGGCAAAGTGCTTTAAGTCAAGGCAACTGGAGCTAATATCGGGCTGTTGTAAAGTACAAGCCACCTTAGTGTCTGTGTGTGACATGAAATTAATTTGTGTCAATGTTTATATACCACCCTCCCTTAATACTTCTCAGCGGACTTTATATTGGGATAATCTCCAGTCCTGTGTGGAGGCCTTGGAAATCTCTTATCCTGGGGCTGAAGTTATTATTATGGGTGACATGAATGCCAGAGTTGCTAATTCAAAGCATGTTTTTTACAAGGCTTTGGAAGTTGACGAAGAGTCGTCCCTTCCCCCAATCTGTTTGTTAAATCGACAGTCTAAGGACCGCCATTCTAATGCAGCTGGAATAAATTTAGCCAGATTTTGTGCCAGCCTTAACAAAGTTTGGCTGAATGGCTTAAATGATTTCCCAAAATCGGGGGAGTTCACTTATATCTCTGCCTTGGGTGCGAGTGTTGTGGATTATGTCTTGACTTCGATAATGATGAAGTCCCATGTGTTGGACTTCCAGATTGGGGATAATATAAGCAGTGATCATCTCCCACTGATTTTGACTCTTGACCTACATGCTTCAACAGTGGGTCTTCCAGTGATGCCCCCGCCATCGGCGGAATATAGTTATAAAATTCGATGGGACAGTGGGGCAAATGCAAAATTTCACCAGTTTATCAGGGAAGATCACTGCACAGAACCTTTGTCTGACATATTATGGGGAGAGGAGGCTACAGTAATTAGCTCCTATGAAATTCTTGTAGATCGGCTTTCAAAGGAGCTAGGACGTAAAATGGTTTTGCTGGGCAATGGGGGCATGGAACCTAAAAAGGTCTGGTTTGATCAACAGTGCAAGGATCTGAAGATCCAAATCCGCGAGGCCTACCGTGACTTTAGAAACTCTAATGACCCTAGACATTTAAACAAATACGCAGATCTTAAGAAAGGGTTAGGTCAATTACTGCACGATAAGAAACAAAAATTCTACCAAATGCAATGGGGGAAGCTACTACAGGCCATATCATCCAAGAATAGTAGGATGTTTTGGAACATTGTCTCAGGTGCATCAAATTCTGAGGGAAGTGATAGGGTGGTAATTCCCTCCTCTGCCTGGGTTCAACATTTTGAGGGGATCTTCTTGGATAAATCCTACCAGCCTGAAGTGTGTTTAGACACACTAATTTCTGAGCCTCCTGTCTGGCCACGGGTGGCCCCAGAAGAGATAAGACAGCTAATTGGTCATCTAAAATCTGGGAAGGCCCCTGGACTGGATGCAATACCCCCTGAATTTCTTAAGAGCGAGCCAGAATGGTGGGCTCAGTTGTTAGCCCCTCTCTTCACAAAGATCAATGAAATTGGATGTGTCCCCCAAGACTGGCGCTCCTCGGTTATTGTTCCTATCTTCAAAAAGGGTGATGCTGACTCCCCAGCTAATTACAGACCTATCAGCCTTTTGTCAGTTGTGGGTAAGATCTATGCAAGGTATCTGCACAGCAAGCTTTTGGCCTGGGTAGACTTGAATAGTATACTTGGACCAGAACAAGCAGGATTCCGGCAAGGCAGATCTACTGTTGACAACTGTCTTATTCTCTCCCACATAATTGACAAACAAGTCAGGGTATCCAGAGCAAGATTATATGTGGCTTTTATTGATTTAAAAGGGGCTTTTGATTCAGTAGACAGAGAACTGTTATGGAACAAGCTTAGTTCACAAGGAATAGAAAAAAGACTCCTGCTATTGATTAGATCCCTCTATACCAACAACTCCTGCAAAGTGCGGTGCCCGCGAACTGGGGCCCTATCCCAGTCCATATCTGTTAATAAAGGAGTGAAGCAGGGATGCATTTTGGCCCCCCTATTGTTCAATTTATTTTTGAATGATCTTGCCCTGGCCCTGGAGGATGTAAACAGTCACTGTCCATGTTTGGGCAACTGTCAGGTACCGCTGCTTTTGTATGCGGACGATATGATTCTCCTTTCACGTACTCGTGTGGGTCTCCTGAGGCTACTTAATAGATGTGCTGAATACCTAACAGCCAACAAACTGAACATTAACTATGCCAAATCTAAAATTATGATTTTTGCAAATAGATACAAAATCTATAACTGGACCTGCAAGGGCAACAGTATTGAACAAGTCCGCCAGTTTAAATACTTGGGCATCACATTCCATTACAGGCACTCTTGGGCTTTTCATCGCCGCTCCATTTCTAATTTGGCCAAACTCTCATCTTCAGGAGTTGCGAGATTTTATTTTACTCTGGGCAACAGATATGTCCCGGCTGCTCTGGAAGCCTATAAGGCCAAAGTTGTCTCTCAAGCTTTATATGGTGTCCCGATTTGGTTCAAGGCTTCAGACCTTGCCACGGAACGTATCCAATCTAATTTCCTCAGGAAAATTTTGGGTATGCCACGTTGTGTTCCGTACTCAGCTCTGTGCCTTGAAACCGGTCTTATAAGGCTGAATACATTGGCATGGCTAAGATTTGCCAAATTCTGGCTGGGCATTCTTTTTAAAGCAACAAGTGATAGCCTGATTTACCACCTACTATCAGACACATCTTTGCCTTGTGGGGTTTCTACTCTGCTTACAAAGCTAAAATCGATGGGGCTTGACAGTGAGATGCTAGGCATGATGGGGTTAGCTGCAGCATTTAGAACTATTAAGGAGAGAACTCTCGACATCGAGCACCAAGAGTTAATCAGTGCAGCTGATACAACGTGTTCTCCATTGCATCTCCATCTGCCTATAAAGTTTGGGAAGCTGTCAACTTATCTATATCAGTTGCATAACCCACAGCTAAGAAGGGCTTTTATGCTGGCAAGGTGCAACGCTCTCCCTTCTGCCCTTTTATGGGGGCGGTACAAAGGAATACCTGTTTCAGCAAGGCTCTGTTCATGTGGCATGAAGTGTGTGGAGACATCTGAGCATATCTTTTTATCATGCTCTCTGCATGAGTCTTTCCGTCAGAAACACCTTAAATCGATACTGACGTGTTTTCAGGGCTGGATGGAGGCGGATATTCTCCGAGCCCTTCTGTCAACAGAAGATGATGGGAGACTTGATGATGTTGCAACTTTTGCTTCTGTGGTGGTGGCTACTCGGGAAATGAGTTTTGATGTATAGATTAATTGTGGGACAGTTTGGGGAGAAATTCTCTGCAAGATTGGTTGTTGTCATTGGATCTGTTGGGGGATTTTTTGGGTTGTTTGTTTATGTTTGTCTGTTTGATGTGTTTATGCCAATAAAGGTATCTATCTATCTATCTATCTATCTATCTATCTATCTATCTATCTATCTATCTATCTATCTATCTATCTATCTATCTATCTATCTATCTATCTATCTATCTATCTATCTACTGTATCTATTACAAGACAGAAAGCCTCACAGAAGTGTTAGTTATTTTCAAGGCAGAGCTACACCAAAAGCTTGCAGTTACTACCATTGTCAGCACTCTTCAAGAACAATTCATGCAAAGAGGACAGTGAAGCAACTGAAGATGTCCCAACAAAGGCTAGTGAAACCTGTTATGCTGTTGTCCAAACAAAAGCTGATTTTGTCCACCTTAGAAGCCAAGCCCAGGTCACAAATGTGGAGGATAAGAGAACGATGGCTGCCCCCAGGCACACTCCAGACCTAACAACGTCATAAGAAGGTCTCTTGACTATTACATTAAACATCAGTTCCTCAGAGGTCTCTGATGCTTTACTGGCAAGGAAACATCAAATAGCACTGACATCTTTCTAGGTTTCTTCCCAGAGGAGGTGGGTTCTAAAGTCTCTTATGGATGCCTTATATTTTCGCAACGTTTAGTACTGCTGGGGCTTTCCACGTAACTGCACCATTAATCAAGGAAGCAGAACTGGAATTGTCATTTCACTGCAAAATGCATGTGTCTGGATGGGCAGCCCAAGCCTATCTGGGCGCCACACGGTATGGCGTTGAGGCCAGCACCATATCCTGTGCGCAACTGGGGCAGGCTGGAGGTCTCCTCGGAGTAAGGGGACTTATCTCTTTACCCTAGGTAGAGCCCCAGCCAGTCCTATGGGGCTACTTGGGACTGCACCAGCTATTTAGCCGGCCCGTCTTGGGAAGGAGGCCTGGGAGAGAGGATAGGATATGGTGGAGGCCTGATCCACCCCCGTTCCACCCTCCCCAGGCCATTTACTCCCTCCCTGCCCTCCCCATGCCCTCCCCCCACCCCTGTGCTGCTCGGTGCAGTTCCTACCTGCTCCAGAAAGGCACTGGATGTCCACTGGCACCAGCGGGACAGCACCGCCTACTCATGCATAGTTGCAAATGTGCTTTGTGGCTCATGGCGCCGGCGCTGAGGTCCGGCGCCAGCACACGTAATCAATAGGATTGTGCTCTAAGGATTGTGTCTAAGCATCATCTTCATCATCTTTATCTAAGCAAATAAGCCTGAGAACAAGGGGTCACGGTATGCCGCTGAGCCAAACAAGGGAAAAAGTCAGTGACAAACAATGTTGTGGGAAGCCCTTCGTTCAACAGCTTGCCAGACACTGAATCTTTGGAGAAGCTTGAGTTTCCAAAAGCTTAGTTGGCTTCTTGTGGCTGCCTTCAGGATTGCTTCACATGTGAGGAAACATCCTTTGCAAGTGTTGCTGCAGAGGACGAACTGGGATTATCTGAAGAAGCCGTGTAACTGACACCGGGTACAACAACTGCAAAACCGTTCTCATTAGGATTGTTTGTTGACTGCTGTGAACTGTGTGTCACACTGAAAATGGATACTGCTGAGACCTCAGCCTCCTTCTGCTTGTTCCCTCCTCTTGCGGAGAAATCCAAGGCGGGAGGAGGAGACAGCAGGCATATTTTACTCAAACAGATTGAAAACAAAATGCACGCAACACCAAAACAAGGATTAAAGAACACCCCTGGCCAGCCCATCTGACAGCCTCTGTTTCTCTTAGGGCTGTCGAACTAATTCAAGCCTTGACAATGTAAATAAAACTGCATATTACTGAAACCTCAAGGTAGGTGTATTTTTTTTGAGATACTGAAGGAAGCACAGGATGATTTACCACTGAATATACAAAAGCAACCACTCATTGTTAGAACACTCTCTTTAACGTTTCCTTTTCTATCATATATCATAATATAGCAGAACCAAAATAGCTTGGATATGTGCAACTAAAAATTGGTCACTGGTCATTTTTCTTTTACTGTCCCATTGCCTTTTCTTTTAGTTTGGACAAAACGTTTAGCAGTGGGGAATTTAACTTGTGCATACATTTAACTTCAGGAATGTTTCCTCCCTCCCAGCACAGGTAATATCACCTTTCCTTATGTCATCAAATGAGATCTTGCTCTATGTTTATGAAGTCTGTCACTCTTAAAAGACAGAACACATTGTGACATCTTCCCTTTGGAGTTCTCTTGGCTTCCTCTTATAGACTTTTCACCATCAAATGATTAAAAAAAAATTACTAACAGCCCAATCCTACCTTTTTGCCCAGCGATCCAGTGAGACCTGTGCAGGCAACGCTGGATCCTGAGCAGAAAGAGGGAGCTGAGAGATCACCTTGGGTGAAGGGAACTTTTGTTCCCTTACCCCTGGCAAAGCCCCAGTCCCTGCAATGGGTCTCCTCAAATCTGCGCCATCTATTTTGCTGGTGCAAATTCAGGAGCCCTGTGTAAGGAAAAATGGCCTGAGAAGGGGGGATAGGATTTGACATGCGCTGCTGCCACCGATCCCACCCCTCTCGGGCCTGATCCACCCACCCCTTCCCTGTTACACCCCATCCTCGCCCCATGCCCCGTTCCGTCTCCCATGCCTGCTCACCTGGGCAGGATTTTGTCCATGGTGCTCCAGCATGCCTGGGCTGCCCCAGGCATCTGCGCCAGCCCAGGCCTCTGCGGCACTGTCGCAACATGCTTTCCGGCAGAGGCTCAGTAGGCAGAGGCTCAGTAGAATTGAGCCCTAAAGCATTTTATATATGAAGCTGCTAATTCGATGGAGTTGGTTTTCGTGGAAATGAAGTGTTTGTTAACATTTCTGTTTTGTATTTTATTGGTAAATGGAATTGTTGTTTTTAGCTGTGTGTCACTTTAGGTATTTTAGAAAAGCAACTCATAAGTGTTATAGATAAACCATTAACAATTAAAATAATGTGGTGACAATAGATTCTTATGTACGCATTGCGAAGCACAAACGCACGGTGGGCACACAATACACAAGGGGTCAACCTTCTCTGTATATGACATCGGAAGTAGCCCCATCTAGCCAAACAGCTTTGAGGTCCTCAGATTCTGTTCCACAGGCCTGTTCTAGGTGTTCAGTGCAGTGGTCAATTAGTTCTGCTTCCTAAGAGCAAAGCAATTTTATTAGTCCAAGTTGATTTCTAGCCCTTCTTGACTGAATAATAAATTTAATACGAATAATGATAAAAATATTAATTCTATACACTCTCATTATGCTTCTATTCCCCCCCCCCCCAAAAAAAAATTCTAAGCCAACTAGAAGTTAACGAATTGTGCCTTGGCACAGGAAATTAATCCAACCAAACCACGTCAGAACAATTGGCTCTTGTCCTCTGTTGGCTTTCAAAATTACTACTTTGCTTTGCTCCATGCTCATTATCTCCCAAGAGAACCTTTCTATAGTTAGATACTTATTTGGTTTAAAAGACAGTGGTATTTAAGAAGCAAAAATGGGTATGTGTGGCCACAGCACAGAGGTTGTGTAAACAAGATATGCAAATGCTCTGTAGTCCTGAGACTCAGTGTGGTCTTTTGTTACTGAAAAGCTGCTTTGACTATCTACACCAGTCAATTTTCAGATTCAAGCTGTATTAGTGAATGCTGCATGGGGTGAAGTCTGTCCTCTTAATGCCTTACAGCCCTTCCCCCCCCCCCATGTAGCCACACCAAAAAGGATTGCACTGCATCCTGCAAGGGGGGGGGCAGATTGGGAGGCATGAGAGAGGTAAAGGTAAGTCTTCCATTCGCCAATGGGTCTCCTTGGACCTGGCACAAGTTTGAGGCAGGGGTGTATTAATTAACCCATAGCTGGGCCCCTAGGGGTTTTCAGGTATTTCAGGGACCCTCCAGCACTTCTGTCTTTCACCCCACTACAGCTGACAACAAATTATTATCAAATAGAAAATTTAACAATATACAGTGAAATGACATTTACTGATTATTATGTATTGATAAACTATAGTCAATTTTGAAATACTTTTCATGATGAGCTCATACAAAAAACAACCTTCAATTAAAAAAAATAACAGGCAGGCTTAACAGGGAGAAGTTAGTGCAGCATCGCTGACTGTGATCCATAACCGGGACATTTATGGGCGATGCGGGCCCCTGTCCCTGCGGGACCTAGGTTCCAGGGCCCCTAGGCTGAAGCCTAGTCAGCCTTATGGATACTACACCCCTGGTTTGAGGAGAGAATGGGGGCATGTCAGGAAGCGAGGAAGGGGATAGTATAGTGGGCAGGTCACGTGCACCAGTACACAACGCTTCTGTGGCCTCGGTCACACCCCTGCCCTCCCACTGTTCCACCCCATTCTGCTCTCCTCTGCCCTGTTCCACCCTCCCCCACCTGACCACTACCTTACCTTGCCTGGCAAGTGCAGCGGAGTCCATTGGTGGACCTGCGGCACTGCTACATGTTGCAGCAGCTCTCGCAAAATGACCGCTGACGGAGCGCTTATTTGGAGCGCTGACGGAGCGCTGTGTGCTCCGTCGGCCGCCATTTTACAACAGTGGAAGTTACTTTCACTGTCATAAGAGGCTCTGTGTGACAACCCCATCCTGCATAGGATTGGGCGGTTACACTTACTTATCTTATTCACGGCGTAATCCTGAGGCTGCTTCCAGCGCTGGAACAAGTGTTACGGCACCGGGAGACATTGCAAACGTGCCGGAAAGCACGTTTGCGACGACTCATGAGCAAGGGAGGCTGGAGCAGAGGCTGGCCTCCCTTGCTCCAGCACTGGAGCGCCCCTGCGGCCGCCGGCTGAGGTAAGTGGGGATCTGGCGGGTGCGGGGGTGTTTCTCCAGACAAGGGAGAGCGCCCGGGAGGCGGTGGGGGATAGCCTCGGCTATATCCCGGCCCCTGTCGGGCAGCTGGGCCATTACACAGCCTCCTCCGACTTCTGCCAGCAATTTTGCTGGCGGAAATCCGAGGAGGCTGGTCGAGGTGGCCTGCGTTTACACTCGGGGAAGGGGACGAGCGTCCCCTTCCCGAGTAGACTTCCGGTCCGAAGGCAACCTGGCTGCCAGTGCACAGGATCCGGCGGGCGGCCCTGGGCCGCTGTCCGGATCCTTACGCAGGATTTGCACTCTCAATATCTGATGATTCCTGTTGGTTACTACAAACATTAGCACATTTGAAATATTTAGCTATTTGACCCAGGGTAGGTTATTTTGGTAAAATTTGGATACCCCTGTACCAATCATATACTTGGGTGTGAAGGGAAGGAATATTGGAACATATTCTCATCTGAGCGTTTGCTAGGAAACAGGAGTTTCCCACACCAGTTCTCCCAAGGACATAATCGTACTTGACTGAGATGGTCCAGATTGCTTTGCCTCAGTGCCTCGCTCTCATTTTCCTTTTAGAGACCATCAAGCACATGCATGCACACACTCCACTGTTCTATTTTTATAGTATGGGCTGAAAAGGCAGGCCAACAACTCCATTGTTGAGAAGGCAGTAGCTGTGCCTGGAATCCAGGTAATTTCTGACTTTGGGGGCAAAGTGACAACAGCCATTTGGCACTGTATATTGATCTCAAAATTATGTGTGCTTTTATAGCTGTACCCAGTACAGTACAGGTCGTATTTTTCCTTTCCTTTAAGAATAAGAGAAAAAAAAGGTGCCTTGGTGTTTTTCCAGGAACTTTCAAAGGTCTTCACTATTAAAATACAACATGCATTTAAAAGGCCCATTAAAGTTGGCTTCTGTAGCTCTCAAAACACAAACCCATAAATCCACTGAAGGAAGAAACGTGTCGTGTCAGCTGGATTTTTTACATAGTTCCAAAGCTAATAAAGGAATGAGATTATATAAAAAAAAAAATTGCTGCCTTCAGCAGGATGCACCTGCCACTGAGCAAGCTGCATGCACCAGTAAATAAATGCATATGGGCAGGCTGAAGCAATCTTGAAATCATCGCTTCCTTAACACCCATCATCTGAAAAGAGAATCTGATAAACCTCTTCCTATTAGTCTTTCACTCTGTGAAAGGGTAGTACATAACCTAGGTATGCTGAGGAGAAAAAGCAAAAACACATTTTCTTTATGCAAACGAATGGAACCTTTTATTTACGGTATTTATTTATTTGGATTTTCAACTTCCCCTTGTGCAGTTTCGTGGGTTACAGCACACGTCTATACACGTTTAAACTCCCATTTTGTTCAATGGTACTTACTCCCAGGTAAGTGTGTTTTGGATTTCAGCCTTGCAATCCTGTCCAGGGCTTATGGCGGTGGATTGTGATCCACTACCCCAGACTGGCGGTGTGAAAGCCGCAGTGCAATCATGCATATCAGGGGTGCCAGAGCAAATGGCCAGAATCTCTGTGTTTGTGACAATGGCTCCCAGTTGCCCCACAAGAGCAGGTAGGTCGGCAGTGGGGCAGTTTGGGGGAGGATTGTGGGCTGTCCAGGGGTCAGACCAGGCTGGACAGGGGCAGTTCAGGAGCTGGAGGGGGAGAATATCAGTGGAAGCAGTGCACGTCAAAATCCTATCCCCCTTTCCTTGCCCTCAGTAGCGTATCTGGGAGGGGGGGCAGTGCGTTAAGTGCTGCAAGGCATTACAGGGAGATGCAAAATGCCCCCTCCCACTTGCTGTCAGAGCCAGTCCGGCAGCGAAGGCAACACTACTGCCTGCCCTGAAACCCCCCCCCCCCCAAGTCTCTTTGGACCAAAATAGCTGGTGCAGTTCTGAGGAGACCAATTGGATACCAGGTGACCTATGGGGAAGTAAGAAAAAGTTTTACTTACCTCTCTTGGGCAGTCTGATCGCCCCCCCTCCCAAAGCATGCAGTGTGCGCTCCATCAGCAGTGCTGCATGCTATGGGCTGGCTGGGATAGGATCGGGCCCTTAGAATGTGAAGTATGAGGCTGAAGACTTCAGTTCAACTCTTATCCCAGCCATTAATTTACGGAATAGCTCTTAGAGACAATCAACACTCACCTGTAGTATGGAGTTGATTATACTGACCTATCTTACAGGGTTGTTGTAAATATTCCTGAGCTAATGTGCATGAAGTGCTTAGAGCCCGTAAGGAAAAGTGCTGCATAAACACTAAGCAGTATTAAGGTTATTAATTTTCAGAGAAGAAAATGACCATGAAAAAAGTTTGGCTTCACTTGTCAATGGAAGTTGGTTCAACCAGCATGAGGTAGTGGCTAGAGTGGTGTACTTAGAACAGTGGTTCTCCCAAGGGGGTCGCAAAGTGGTTTCTGGGGGGTCACAGGATGTCAGCTGGATGGCCACCCCCACTGCAGAGAAAGAAGTGTCTGGTGCTGTCTTGTTGCTTGTTTGCTCACCTTGTATTACTTTCTGCTTGCCCTTTAGCATCTTTGTTAATATTAGCTCGCTTCCCCCCCCCCCCCCATGGAGCTGCTAATGAGTACTATTTTTTAAATGTGATTTATTCCTGCTTACTGATATCACTTCTGACCATGCCGGCATAATGACTTTGCTTCCTGCTTAATGGCATCACTTCCAGCCCTAGCTCTTAGGGGGGTCCCAACAGATTGTCATTCTACAAAAGGGGTCCCAGTGCTAAAAAGGTTGGGAACCACTGACTTAGAACAAGGAGATGCAGGTTCCAATCCACATGAACTTCACTTTGAACCAGTTACTCTTTACCTTATATACGGCTGTTCTGAGAAGATGGGAGATGACTTACCGGTATGTATGCTGCCTTGAACTCATTGGGAGGAAGACCAGGATCATAATGTAATACATAGTATTTCCAAAGAAACTCAGAGCAAAGATGAGTAGCAAACCATCCATCCTACAATACTTTGCACAGAAAATAAAAATGGCAACTTGCTAATGTTCATATACTGTACACTCATGTTTTCTTAAACAAGCGAATACAAACTTATTAGATAGTAAAATTCATCTGAACATCAGCTGAATGTCATGTTTTGACCTCAAGTCTTCCTCAGCAGCTTGTATGTGGCCATTTTGAATTATATGAATGATAGAGCAGCCTTGGGTATCCTCCCTGGTGCAGAGATCAGTCAACCTGTTTCAGAGACACTTGGCATAGACCTCATCTTCCACTCTAATTTCATTCCCCTCATTCAGATTTCCACAGATTGGTTGAAAGTCTACATGAATTCAATAGGCAGCTGCTAATTCAGCAGGTAAAGAACTGATCAGAAATATAATTGTATTTTTATAGGCTCTGTTGTGCTGTACCAAAACAACTGTACCTCGTCTGAGAATGGGATTGGTGAATGTTTGTTTTATTGCTTCTGAAAAGTATTGTGTAAAAAAATATTACTGTCGTTTGATCTACTATTTATCCAAGCACCATGTTTCTTTACACACACATCTTTTGAGTATGTTTATTGCCTGCCTCCCCCTCCTACATCATATTTCCTTGTCTACTTTAAAGGGAAAAAAAAGGAAGTGTGTCGGGTGAATTTTACTTGTATTTTCTAGCCCAAATAGTGTGAACTACCAGGGCTTGCTATGATTAAGGAGTAACATTTCAGCTTGCTTGTTAAAAGCCCCGATTGTTCCATGGAAACTCAGAGTCCATGTGAAGTTAATTAATTTTGCTCATTTCATGGCCCACCAGGTAATAAAAAGGGGAGTTTGGATTTTCCTTTTGGTCTGCTCGAACGAAATGGTATAAAATGTTCCTACAGGTGATAGAGCCAGAAGGAAAAATATGCAGCATGAACAAATGAAAGAAAGAAGTACTCCAATTTGGAGGCATCAGATTTTCCAGCGGGTGCAGCAGCACCTGTGTCTTGAGCCAGAATTTCCAGAGTTAAGTGCAAAGGGGTGGGAGGAGGAAAGGAAGGACAAAAATAGATATTAGGGATTCTAAACATCTGTTTGTAGGTGTTAGAAGAGGAGCATGAGGACAGTAAGCACGTTTCCCCTACTGAGATGAAGACACACATGGTGCTGCTGCTTGAAAAATATGACATAGGTCTGATTTTACTTTAGAAATATGAAAAGCTGTTAATTGTAAGCCTTTCTACAGGGTTAACATCTAGGAATAATTCCTCCATGGATTTGCTTCACCTCACTTAGGACCAAACAAGAAATATGCCTATTGCATGATCAATGTCTGCATGCTTGATTTTTCTAACGTAAATAGCAAGTGTGGGGCCCTATATGGTAGGGGTAGAAGGGGCTTGAGCCCTTTGCCTCCACCACAGTCCTCATCTGACTCAGCCATGGGCTACTGCAGGGATGTCAAACATAAGACCATTTAGCTCTTTATCCGCCTACGTAATAATTGGGCTCTCCCAGTGTTGCCCTTTCAGCAGTGCCACTGCCCGCTTCTGCAGAGGCTCTGGGAGGGAGGGACGGAAGGAGGCCTCAGAAGGCAAGGAACACTGCGGGGGAAGGGCAGACCAAGAGGGGTGAGCACTGGCGTCACTGCAGGGGGGGCGGAGCTCCAAGTTCCACCAGGCTCTGACCCTCCATTACACGACGGGAGAAGGCGGCCCCGCCCCCCCTCGCCTTTGGAGCCATTCCGGCCGACAAAAGCGCTTGCTTTCGTTGGCCGGAATGGCTCCAAAGGCGAGGGGGTGGGGCCGCCTTCTCCCGTCATGTAACAGAGGGTCAGAGCCCGGCTGAACTTGGAGCTCCGCCCCCTGCAGTGACGCTAGTGGAGGTGAGAGATGAAGACATTGCCGAGGTGTTGGGAGAGCCCAATTATCATATGGGCTGTCCTTTCAGCAGTGCCACTTCTGCTGATGTGTCACTTTGCAGAGCAGTTCTCAGCTGCTGAGCTGCAAATTGACACCTCGGCAGAAGCCACGCTGCACGGCCCAGGGCGGGGGAGGATAGGATTGTGCTGCCCGTATTCTTAATAAGTACAGGCATATTGTCTAGTTTGGTCCTTACATAGTTCTGGGAAAATTGGAATGTTGTTGTAGCAAACTGACAACCAGTAACTAGTATGAATCACATTTTAATACTGTCAAAGAACTGATAGAAATGTGTAGAGTTCTTATAGGTATTTGTGTCATAAACATTTGTGTGACCACGTTTGTGTTCTTTCAGTCATTACCGCTGACAATCCCTGCTTAGTAATCAAATTCAGCTGCCATGGTTTTTGAATTGTAAATTCAGTCGTCGTCCCCCCCCCCCAAGAGCTGCAAGATGCCCCTGATCCCAGTATGCTGGCATCAATTTTTGTCTGCATATCACATGAACCAGAAAATGGAAGCTGTATTGTGTCTTATGTGACCTTCCAGTTATTGTTGCACTGAGTGATAGCTCTAGAGACGAGCAGGCAATGTATTAGGCACACTTTCTTAACTATAAAGGGAAGTTGTGCAATGGAACAGGAAGTTGAAAAATCACCTTTCTTTGAGCTTTAGAGAAAATACTAGAGTGCATAAGAACCCGGCAAGAATGGTTGAGGAATAGCAAATCCTGGCCACTGAAAGGGTTAACTTCATGATTTCCTCTCCAACTTTAGGATTCTATCCCAAATTCTGAGCAAAACGTTTTCTTTTTAATGTTTTAAAATAGTGCCAGTTCTTTTTTCCTTTATAATATTAGTAACATGAAATGTTAACTGGGGCTGAGAACTACACCTGCTGAAAATGAGGAAGAAGCCACTTATCCCTGGCTTCCATGCAGCTACAGTAGCTGGCTCTCTGCTTCTTCTCATAGCCAAATGCCCCTGGGATCCACTGGCTTTCTAAGTGAAATATCTTCTCAAGCCTCCCCTTTTTGCATAGTTTTCAATTGCATTTAGCCTCTGATGTATGAATAGGAACATTACTTAATTTAAGGCATACCTGACTCAGTTCTCTGTAGAAATGTATGATGTCTCACAAACGAAGATGTCAGCATGAGACATGCCATTACCAAAGGCTTCTGTCTTATTGAGACACTCGTTGGTAAGTCACCAAAATGTTCACCTCAGCCTCAAACCTCACTAGAGGACCTTCAGCAAGCCGTTTAGTCCACTATTTGCAGTGGCCGCTTAGCCCACTATTTGTTGTATGGACAAACAACACCTCCTTACCTTACAGGGCTTTCGTAAGCATTATTGAGACAATGCCCGAGAAGTTCTTTTGCCATTTGATGTATGCATTTAAAAATATAAATATGTATGTACAATTAAATATTAATATTTAATGCGCACATGGTGGAGGCCACACTCATGGATTTCGTTCAATTAGGCATGCATAGCCCACTACTGTGTTTGTTTTCTTCGTTGCCACTCTCCACACCACTCTTGCATCATTCATGTCCCATTTTAGCAAGCTTTGCTGTAGGGGAAGGGCAGGATAGATCATGCTTAGCTTCAGGACCTAGCTCACAAGCACTCATTCATCACCTGTTTGCCAACAAGAGAGTCATCAATTGCAGCATTACGTCACAAGCCAGTTCTGCAGCTTCAGTCATGTACCAACATCACACTGTCTCTACCAAGGAAGAGACACTTAACTTTGCACCTTGCATAATTTCACGATTTCAGATGCAGGTGTCAACTTTCTTGATACCACTGGAATTACTCAAAACCGATTCTCATATTTTGTCATATAACATTTGAAGCAAGTACCTGTAGTTTCTTTTTTATGTCATATTTATCTCAAGACAAAGCAGAGAGTCATGTGCACGCATTTTTCTCGACTTCCAGTACAATCACAAGCTGCTTCAGCAGCTGCACTGGCTGCCCATTCGTTTCCGGGCCCAATTCAAGGTGCTGGTAATGACCTTTAAAGCCCTTCACGGTTCGGGTCCAGGATATCTGAGGGACCGCCTTCTCCCATACATTCCGGCCCGCTCTCTTAGGTCATCTGAGGGGGCTTTCCTGCGAGTGCCACCTCTATCGCAAGTTAGGGGAGTGGCAACACGTGGGCGAGCCTTCTCTGCTGTGGCGCCACAACTGTGGAACTCCCTGCCAGGGGATCTGAGAATCACCCCCTCCTTCATGACTTTTCGGCAAGGGCTCAAAACATTTTTGTTTCGTCTAGCGTTTGGGTGATGGGTCATGGTCTGCCTCCTGTGTCTCAAGATGCTCTGTCAAGCTGCTTCTCTGCTCCATACTGTCACCCCCCCCTAGTGGATTTTATTGTTTTTAAATTTGTTTATGTATGGTTATGTATTGTTTAAATTTATTTTATGTATTATTTTAAATTATGTATTTTAATCTTGTTGTAAGCCACCTTGGGCATTTGCCTTTTGGCATAGGAAAAGGTGGGATTTTTTTAAATAAATAAATAAATAAATAAATCACAATTTTTATTGCATGAACTTTTGTCATTCAGACTTCATTCCGCTAATGGTAATGGCCAGTGAGAATATAGTGGCCAGTGAGGATGTTTCTACACATATGCGATTTTTTTATGACATCCTCAGTGGTCTTTGTAACCATTCAGGATCACAGACCATAGATAGGATGCTATACATTTTGACAAATGTACTTTATCTCTTTATGATCACGTGGAGGATTAACAAGCAAGAGAAGTGGAACTAACAATAAGTCTATTCATATGTTCCTGCTCTATGGTTATTGGTACCAACCACGAAGCTGAGTGAAACTAGACAGGTTATCATAGATGAACCACAAATTGTTGCAAGTCATGATGAATATCCTACAATGCTAGGACATTGCTAAACCATGACTAACTGGTGCAAACCATATCTGCCAATGTCATGACTTAGCAGTGAATGGTATTGGAAGCTTTGAATACAACAACGTTTGTGATCTGTAAAAAATCACGATGGGCAGCCCAACCCTAACTAAATCCCTGCGTGGCAATGCAGCGGTGCTAGCGCAGGTTACGCTGCAGCCCGCAGGGGATTTTTGGCTGCTTACCTACACATTTGTCCCTTTGCCTTGAGGTAAGTCCCAGCAGCCGATATGGATCAACTCAGACCTGCACCAGCAATATCGCTGGCACAAGTCTGAGCGGATCCATGTCAGTGGATCAGGCCCAGAAAGGGGAATAGGGTACAGCGAGTGCTGGCTTCACTGATTCCACCCTTCCTGGGCCCAATCCACCCACCCTGTTGCCGCTCTCCCCCTCCCCCATTTCGCCCCTCCCCCGGCCCCTCCCTTGCTCTCAGCACGGAGTTTACCCACTCCGGCAGACGTCGCTCTTTTTGCCGACGCTGGCAGGAAGGCTCTGGCCTGGAAGGGTTAACCCCTCCACGTCCAGAGGCACGGCCGGTAAACTTAGTTGACTCCTCCCTACGGGTGCTGCTCCACCCCAGTCTGGTACTGTAGATCGTAGAGCCAGGGAAAACGTTCCCATGACACCTGATGTCATCTCGGCACGGAGATCACCAGCCTCCACGGCACACTGAAGAGGAAATCAACTCACAACAAGCGGACCAGAGCATGAAAGAAGCGGAAAAAACTGTTAAGCAGGTAATTAACTCCCACCGGATAAGCTAACTAACACCGAACCATGAAAAGTAACCAAACAGAATAAAATAACGTTAAAGATACATGCCTTACAGCACATTTGCAACAGTCTGCACCGGCAGAGCATGCATTCCACCGGTGTAGAGGCACACTAGGATTGTGCCGTGAATCACACCCATTGAAATCAATGGGACTTAAAAGTGTGTCACTTTAGCAGAATTGTGTCTATTGTCTTCTTTTTTTTTTTTTTTTTAGAAATCACCCGAGCCAAGAACTGGTCAGTGTCCAGAGAGGTGGAAGCAAATAACAAAAGAAAACTTGTATGCTGAGGGACAACCAAGAAGAAACCAAAGCAAAAAGAAAACACCAGAACTGCAGCAGAAAGAGCAGTAGAGGAGAGAAACATTCTCAGAAGTCTGGTGTTGAATAACGATTGCATTTTCTCTTACGATCTCTTGGGTTGATATTTCATCAGTGTTGGAAAGATTTCAGTTATCCACAGTTTGTCCAAATTCATCAGAGATTGTTTGTCTGGCAAGAGAACTGGAAATCTAAAAATGTTTCTTTTCTATAGTTTCCACTCATTTTGGGGGCTTTGGCTGGATCACAAGACTTTTTGTGTTTCAATTCAGGTACTGGCCAAAGCCACAGGATTGCTTGGAGCCATGGAATATTTTTCAAGCCAAGCAAGACAGTTTCGTTTTTTTAAAAACATTTTTGATGCTGAGTCTTTGGAGAAGGGCTGGGTTCATCTTCGGACTGGTTCTCTCTTGCATAGCTTGGCTAAAATCAGGAACCGAACACTGACCACAGTGAACTCAGCTGTAGGAAGATGTCTGTGAAGCTGAGCTACAGCTTGACCTCTGAAGTAATGATGGATTTCCCAATTAATATCCATGTGGAAATTATTTTACAACTTAAATAGAGCATAGAAGGTTCAGATTTTTAAATGTTATCTGTTCACCTGGGAATGGAAACAATTCAGCCATTGTTACTATGATTAGCCAACCAATGTCTTTTTGTGGAGAAAGTCTCTCTGACATATCTCCTCCCTGCTTCTTGGTAGTGAGATGCTGCAGGTTAGTTTCTGATGTGTAAACCAAGAGGATAGATTTCTTCAGAAATATATATTCAGTATGGGTGCATAAGAACCAAGGCTTAATTTTTGCCAGATTTGTTTTCAATGCTGGGTCTCAGCTCTAGAAAAATGGGCCCCTGAGCAGGTGCAGAGTACATTTCCACAGCACAGAGTAATTACAGAAACCCTGTTCTCATGACATACCCAGAGTAAGTGCAAGTTTGACCAGGTTCCCCTTGTGCAAGGGGATAGAGGGTTATGGTGGTAGCCCACCCCAATCTATTCCTGTTGAATGTCTGCATGGAGTGTATGTGCATATAACTGTAGATGCAAAGGATCTCTCCGCATCATCGAGAACCCTGAAAAAACAGGGACACCTAGTTGCAGGGAAAGAGTCCTACATTTATGTGGTGGTGCGCTCAACACACCATGCAGACATTCAACTGAATGTATGTAGGTCACCCTCTATGTGTGTTGCATCAGTCTGAATATGTTGTGAGAGCAGGGCTACATAATTCCTACACATAAAGGATTGAGGGGGAAGGCTTCCCAATTAGATGTTGGCATTTCCAGATAGTCATGAAGTTCAACATCTCTTTTTCTAGAAATTAAGGACTGGTAAGAACAAAACCTGAACATGCATTCTGGGAGTAGAACACTTGGTCCATTTTCTGCCATGAACCTGAGTACAGGGGGCTCCCAGTATCCGCGGAAACTGCTTCCTGTTAACATTCGGAGCCACTCTAGCACCGGGGCTGCTTGCTAGAATCATTCCAGCTCTGTGCTGTAAGCAGCAAGCTGCTGCTTATAACGTTCTGTTTAAGCAAGAACTATTTGTTTAAGCAAGAAATAGGTAAGGGCCGTGGGGGCGCTTGCCCATATCTGTGGTTTTCATGTATCCGCAGGGCAGCCTGGAATGTATCCCCTGTGAATATGGGAGCCCAACTGTAACTTAAACAAGACATTGGACTTTTGTTGTCATTCTGATTTCTGTATGTGTCCTGTTAGAGTGACCTAGCTTGCCTCTTCTTCCATCCTCAGAATGAGAAAGTCTGGGAATATTTTAAGTTCCACCCTGATTGTGAGGTAAAGCTAAAACCTTCTGCCATCTGTTCTTCCACTCCTGGGTTGTAAACAGTGACATTTTTCTACTCAGCAGTACAATCTTCCATGGCAAAGTAAGTTTTTAAAAAATGGTAAACAAAGTCATAGTAAACAAAACATACGGATATCTTTGCATTCCAATGCATAACAGAGACCAGTTTGCGAAAACTGAAGACTCTAACTTCACTTTATAAGGTATGGGTGGCCTGCAGCCTACAGCAGCAATCTCATGTCTCCCTTATAATGTTTAAACAAAACATGTGAAATGATGTCACTAGCAATCCTCCCCCCTCCCACAAACAAGCGGCAGCTGATGAAGTGGAGTGGAAATGGAGAAACTCCGAGTGTGAGGATTCCACGTCATGCGTCTTGGTGAACTAAATATTACTGAGGAGATGTAGGGACTTGGGTTCGCAACACTCCTGCATTCTTCGTAACATGTCATTTGGGCCTTTCTCTGCAGTTGTGTCCCTTCCCTTGGTGAAAATAATGAATCTGCTAGTAGTGTGGATTTTCTAAAGACGGAGGGGCTTGAGCACAAAGCAGGATTCAGGCCAAGCTGGAAAGCTATTTGAGATAGTCCAGAATTTCTCCCTTCACTTCAAACCATGTCAGCTGTTGTCGTAGCTGTGCAAGGAATGCGCATGCTGATAATTTGATCCAATTATCACTCTTTAGCCTGTGGCTGTCATGTCAAGAGCTCTCCGTTCTCACTCCCATTTTCTGCATGCTTGGAGTGCCTGCAGAACCTTCTGCAATGGAAAGTGAAGAGCTGAGAACTTTCTCTGGGACAATTAAGCTCTGGAATTCATGGCAGGCTAAGGTCTATCTTAAGGCCCTTGGGATAGTGGGTAGTACCAGATAGAGTTTGCAGAATTATAACCCTATTGTACGACGCCGAAGGCAAGAGAAGTGTAGTGCCTTGAAGAATTAGTATTTTGAGCTTGGCCTGCTCAGTTAGTTTTAGGATTTTGTCCCAAACCTTCAAAGAGTTAGATAAAACAAACAATCATGTACTACCATGGTTATGCTCTTGCTTGATTGTGAGGTTGCACTCTTTAATAAGAGCCTTGTGCTACAGTTTATCAAGCTGACTGAATGATCCAGGTCTGGCTCAGTTCAACCTTTATGCCTTTGCCAACAAGGAGAAAGTTGGATAATGGCAAATAAATTAGCCATGGTGCATTCACTCAGCAAATGGCTGCCATCCATCTTTGGATCATGTAGTAAGCTTTCCGGACAAATGGAATGTTGGCGAGGGGTGCTTTACTCCAAAAGGCAAAACAGAAGCATTGGTGGGCTTCTGACATTCCATCATCCCCCAAAGCACGAAAAGCAACTGACCGCTGAGTCGAACAGTTATGACTATTGCAACATATCTTGCAGTCTCTCCCTAGCACAGCAATGACTTTCAACTCCGAGGGAGCTTTCAAGAAGACAATTGGAATCCTGATACAGTGGAAACCCAGAAGGCAGGGCTCAAACCATCAATGCTGCATGAATGCATCAGGAATGTTGCTTAGCTTCTTGTATATGTCAGTGATGATGTCACTGGATGTATCTCCTGCCTTCCTGGGGTTGCAAGGGGGTGGCAGCAAGAGGTGCATTGGTCGTTCTGCCGGCTGCTGGTAATGGTTGTTTGCGTCGTCGGATGGGGTGGGGGTTGGTTGTTTCTTTGGCCTCAGATCCACATGTAAGAACCTCATAGTTACTGGGAGGTAGGGAGTTAATGCTCCCTGGCTTCTCTCCCCCCCCCCCCCCATGCCTGCTGGCAGTTTGGCTTCCCTGGAGGTTACCACCACCTTCCCTTCCCTCAGCCTCTCACCTAGCCAGCCTCTCACTGGCCCTGAAGTGAGCTTTATGTAGTCCCCTGGGGTTATAGGAGCTCCTCCACCCTCACCATTTACTTTCCCCGTGTCCTTTCCTGTCATTGGTGGGTTAGGGTGCCCCTCCCCCAGGAGGACTCAACTCCTGATTTCCAGGTGGGAATGGCCTCTTCCCTTCCCACCTTCCTCAAGGTTAGGGCTTATGTTCTTCTTGCGGCCACTCTGGGCAGTGTCTCCGTTGGAGCCTGCCAGCTGCTTTGTCTGACCGGCACAGGTGCTGAGGCTCCGTCCTGCCCATGGCCTTCTCCGGCCTTGTGAGTATGCTCTACTTCACGTTGAGAGCGTGCCCAGGCTCTCTTCGACCCAACAGGCTGCTCCTGCCTCGGGAGTGGCCTGGGAAAGACCCAGGTGGGCGCCCTTCGATTGTGACATCCCGGCTGGGTAACTCCGGGATTGGACACTGAGCAAAAGAGTGCAAACTATTTGTAAAAGAAAAGTGTGCTGCTAACAAATGGAGTAAGTGATTCTAGTGATTAGTAAGGGACAAAAAAAAAAAGGAAACTGAAGACAGAAGTGCTAAGCAAGAAAGAACCAGTGGCCTAGAGTAGAAAGGCCATTCAAAGAGATTGATTACATCTCCCAACTTGCTATACTAATTGTGCTTTTGAAAGTGGACTAGTAAACCTGCAAACAGCATATACGGCCATCTCAAAGAGGTGTTTTGTTTGTGGGTATGCATTCTGAGTTTCAGAGCTCCCGTACTCTCCTCACATACTCTCCTCAACTGTCAGCACAGTGCAGAAGTGTCAGATTAGGAGTGTGGTGGGGTGAAGTTCAAATCCTTGCTGGTCCCTACTGTCCCATGCAAACTGGGCTACAAGGCACCTTCTAAGTGCTAGGGGAGAGCAACTGCTCCAGATACCCAGGCATAGCATTCCTCCTAGTAGTTGTCTCCTGGTGTCTCCCTTGTGCCTTATTTAGCTCGTAAGCCCCTTTGGGACAAGGAAAAATTTACTCATTTGTTTTGCTATGTAAACCTCTTTATGAACATTTTGCATAGAAAAACAGTATACAAGTACTAATCTGAGATGTTCATTGGGTGACCTTGGGCCTAATCTACCTGGGTTGGTTTGGGAGCTGAGAGGTTTGTATGTTGCTCTGGAGGAAGGCTGGGATAGCGCTTCGTGTTCCAGCTGCATGCTACGCGCTGCGGCAAGGAGAGTCATGCCGGCAACATGACCACGGAGGTGTCTTCGGACAACGCTGGCTCTTCGGCTTCGAAATGTGGATGAGCACCACACCCTAGACTCAGACATGACTGGACTTAATTGTAAGGGGTCACCTTTACCTTTACCTTTACCTTTATGACACTCTCATGTGGACCTGCTCTGAGCATGGCTTTCCTAAAGTGATAGCCTGAAATATTTTACTCCACAAATATTGGGTTTCTTCTGCAGACTGAGAGTGCAAAATGTTTCCGGTGATGTTTCACACCCCTTTGGGGAAGGATATGAAAAGTGATTGCTAGCAGGCAAGTATTAGGGGGAAGACGTCACCCATCTCTGTGGCTGAGGCAATCAGGCCAGCTCCTTCAACCTGATCCCATCATGTACTGTATAGCTGAACAGTTGCAGAACACAGACACAGACACACATTAGGATGATGGAACCACCAGTGAGAAAACTGTCAGCACAGTGCAGCAAGACAGTGAGCATCAACCCAAGTGTCTAAGCTACTTCCTTTCCTCATTCAGAGTGAGCACAACCAAATCAGACTTGCTATGTGGTGCTGTTATCATATGATATTCATGATGGGATTCCTGATTGGCTGGGATCATGTAGTGAAGAATGAAGAAGCCCGAAAAGCAACATTGGTGGACGAAACCTTTATGTCTTAAAAGACTGTGTGGCAAATTTTGGAAGATTAAGATGGCAATCCTATGCACATTTTCCTGAAGGTAACCCCATTGAATGCAATGGTACTTACTTCTGAGTAGACATGCCTAGGCTTGTGTTGTAAGCTACTGTTAAAAACTCTGATTCTGGATAGATCTTCTATCTACAGGAAAGTTTTGGGCAAAACTCTATGTTCATTTCAATGGAGATTCATGGTCTGACCCTTTTTAAGTGCATCTTCCCCAGTAACTCTCAAACCCCATACACTTGCACTTAAAATTGCTTCCAAACGATTATTTCCCACCTCCATTGATTCCAAGGCCAGTTTCATTCACAAGAATACTTGTGAAAGAAAAAGACATCTTCATTTATAACAGGCTCAAAGTTCTCTCTCTCTCTCTCTCTCTCTCTCTCTCTCTCTCTCTCTCTCTCTCTCACACAAACACACACACACATACACACACACACACACACACACACACACACACACACACACACACAACACACACACATTATACAACAAAAATAAAACGTATGCCAATTAAACCTGGGGCCCTGCCTAAAATCTTGTTGAGAAAATGAAACTTTCCTTCTTTATTCATGCCCCATATGGCAGCCCTGTTGGTCTCCAGAGGGTTGTCATGGTTATTCTGCAAATAGCTGATGTCATCTCTCTTTTGTAGTAGCAAGGCCTTTTCAGCTGACCAGTCCTGGGGAGAACAGTTTAAAATGCGAAGACATCCAGGGTCTCACTAAGAACTGTGCCACTGGAATGGCAATTTCAATTGCAAGGATGGCGGCAGTGGCAGGGTGGAGAGGAGAGAGAGAGGGGGGGGGGGAGAGAGAGAGAAAATACAATAAAAGATGTGAATCAGATGGGCTCCCTAAGGCTGCACAAGAATTGATGGCAGACACCAAAGGTATTGTGGGTAAACAATGATAGCACTGATAGCGGAGAAAGATTGAAATCAATAAGGAAGCTAACTGAAGCCAATGAATAGGCAGAAAGAGAAAGGCAGTCAAAGTTATACAATAGCAGGGGAAAAAATGAAGAAATAAGCTGTTTGCATTGTGACTTAGGAACTGAAAAGCAGGATCAGCATGCAGAACCTTATATGGCTTCCAGGGAGCGTATGTCATATATATCTAATGCTCTGACACTCACATCCTTCTGTCTAGTGATTTAGCAGTGCATGAATCCCCACATTTACCAAATACGAAACACTTATTTATGGCCATATTCAAAGCTCCCTTATTCATATTAATTAGTATTTTAATCCTTGAGTAGGCACATCAAAATAGATGTCTGTGTGACAAAGCTCCTCTATTTAGCATGAAAAAGGATGCAAAACTTGCCTCTTAGGGGTTCTTTATTTGACAGAAGAAG
Organism: Plestiodon gilberti rubricaudatus; assembly: GCA_026170595.1. Lineage (NCBI taxonomy): Eukaryota > Metazoa > Chordata > Lepidosauria > Squamata > Scincidae > Plestiodon > Plestiodon gilberti. Next base: position 162,226,908 of record JANXHW010000002.1, read on the forward strand.
ACCCTTTTATATTAAAAAAAAGCATTTAGAACTCACCAATCAAAATTTAGAGGTTAACTGGTTTAAAAACTGGTTACAAATTCATAATTGTAAATCAGTATAGTTCAGTTAAATAGGATTAAGCCACAACAACAATAGAAATAAAGTCACTGGTTCTGGACTTTACCCTATCATGATCTCTTATGAATGGCTTCCTGCATCTTTCTCTGAGAACATAGATGCACACACAACCTCCCTCTTGAAATAACCCCAACCCCTGAGTCCTGGGTTATAGTAGCTGTGGCAATTAAAGCAGATGCATAGGGTCAGGCAGTCTAATAAACTGGCTAGCTTCTTTCTGTCCAGCTTTTATGTTATATTAAAAATACATAATATTTTAAGGATTTCCAGGAGTGCTCAAGACAGCTTACATAGATATTATGTCCATGTGCATATTACATCCATCACGTGGAAGACACTTTAAATTACTTCACTTGACACGGGACGGAACCAGGAGGGGACACTGTGCATACTGATGACGAGAAAGATGTATGGCTAGAGGCTGGAGCAGAGGGCAAGCAGCAAGCACCCACTCCATACCAGGGGCTGTGATATCCGTGGCATTTGTTATGCCTCTCTCTCTCTCTCTCTCTCTCTCTCTCTCTCTCTCTCTCTTCCTTTCTTGCCAGAAAACGGCCACTAGGTGCCCGGGCGGGCGGGGGGGGGACTCCTTTCCCCCCACCACACCAAAAAAAGCACTTGTGCACCCCCTAATGGTTTGTGCACCCCCCCCATGCCGCCCGGGGGCAGTCCAGCCCCCGGCCTCCATTCCTACGCCACTGATGTTATGATTTTTATGATGTATTATCAATTTTATGTAAGCTGCCTTTGATGCCCATGTTAGTGGGGGAAAGGTGGGGTAAAATATATATTAAATGAATGAACGAATAAATAAATAAATATATGCATGGGACTTTATGCACTGAGCTCTTACTGTTCAAAATTATGTACAGAGACAGAACCCCCAGTTCCCTCTCAGCTACAGGAATTGAACCCATGACCTCTTAGGTGCAAACCTAGAAAAGGTACAAGGCCTGAGTCACTGAAACACAGTATGCAGGGCCTTTTGAGATTAGATTCAGTTCCTGGACATTGATTGGACAGTTTTCCTCTCCCAGACATATATTTCGGGGCCTCAGCGTTGAAACATAGAGAAAACTGAGCAGCCCATCTTGCGATTACATGGCACAGCCATGCTTATGAAGTAGCCGTTATCTGACTATGCTCCCTGAATTTAGAATTACCTGTGTACTGTATAGTCTGATTCAGTTCAAAAGGTTTAAATCGGTACTCTGTTTTTGTGAATGGTGGACTGGTTTGAATCTGAGCAGCCACCACAGTGAAGAGCTGGGGACTCTAGAGTATTAATAAGAAACCCAAACCAAAGAGTGACCTGTTTGCCCTGAGCTTCTGCTTTAAACTGGGTTATATCCAGGAAGCTGACAAAAATATCCTTGCAACGGTAATTCATTCTCCCACACTTGTGTCTTGAAATAGACTCCCACGTTTTTGTTTGGTTGCCTGCAAGACTTCGCTCTCTGCCCCTTGAATTCTTGCACTTCTTTATTTGTATGAATTTATCACTCCCTTGATCCTAAAATAGCCCCTGTATTTTTGGACATCTTTGGAACATTCAAGTGCCTTTAGGAATGTGGTTGTGAGCCATCCAAGGCGATAGATCATAAAACTGAACTCAGGCCACAGAAGAAGCTGTTGGAAAAGTTCAGCATAACTTTCAAGTGGTGTAATTGCCTGGTTGTTTTTTGTTTCAGTTCCCTGCATTATCAAGATGCTCCAAAAAACATCTTGGTGTTCCTTCTTTATCATTTTGAATAGGCAGAGGGCTTTACAATCTTGAGCTCATTCATTCTCCAAGAGAGGAAAGGCAGGCTATTGTCTAACAAGGCCAGATGTGCTTTGTGCAATACTCCCTCCCTCCTCCATTCCTTTGTTAAAAAATTCACAAATCTTTATATATGACCTTACTCTGCATAAAGCTGGTGTCCAGTAGGCATGAAGTTTGATGTGGAACTCCTGGATTCAGATCCTACCTCTGTCAGCTCAGGCCCCAATCCTATCCAACTCCCCACCTGCTGATGCATGCATGTATGTGTGGTGAACGGCGCAGTTGTATAGGTCTCCTCAGGGTAAGGGAACTTTTCTTCCCTTACCCTAGGAAAAGCCTCTGCTTTCCCTATGGATCTTCTCGGTTCTGCGCCAGCACAGAACCAATGAGAGTAAGGGAGAGAAAAAGAGGATACGACTCCTGCCCCCTCCCACCCCATTCTGCCTCTCTCCCCTTCCCTCTCAGCCCAGAAACAACCCTGTTCCTCCTCCTCCCCCTCCTTCCTACTGCCCGCCCCCACTGCTGACTCACCTGGTACCGGCAGACAGTGGCCTCGCCGCCCGCCTGCATGCGTGGTCACGAGACATTGCGCTGGCAGCCTTGTGGCACTTGCTGGCGGCATCTGCAAGCATGATGATTTCACGCAATGTGCAATATCATTTCAGCCTAGATCCTGATGCTTCTGCCTGTGGAATGTGCGTTCTACCGGCCGGGCGGTTCAGATAGGACTGGGTTGTAAGTGACTCATGATTTGGACTTAGGCAAGTCCCTTTGCTTCAAGAAGAAAAGTGAAGCAGAATTTGTAAAATGGTAATATCATGACAGGGTTGTTGCAAGGGCCAGCGCATTTATGTTGAGCTCTTGTGAATTAAAATGATATAAAAGTGATAACATCTTCTGCTTATGACAGTTACAGCCCAATCCTATTAGGCTTTAATGCTGGAGGAATGAGTGTTCTGCCAGTGTTAACTGCCTTATGGCAGTTGCAAAAGACACTTAGTGCGCAATGGCTGGGTCCACTGCCAGAGCACCAGCGGGAAAACCGGAGGCTTCCCCCATGCACCTGAGGATCATCATGGACCTGCTGATGCAGGTAAGGCTGCGGTGGTGGTGGCAGTGGCGATTCCACGAGTGCCCCCCCTGCGCTGGAAGTGACGTAATGGCTGCAGCCGTTATGCACCATACTGAGGCGCAGGGCGGGTGGGAGGACCAAGCACACCGCTGACGCTCCTCGCTCGCCCCAACCAACGGGACAATTCGTGCCTCTGCTGTCCACCATGACACCCCCCGCCTGCTGCCTGGGGCTCAATCCTGCCACCCGTGGGCCCCCTCCCTGATGACGCCTCTGGGTAGTGGGATGGGGCTGGGGGAGGGCAGAATAGGGGTGGGGGAGGGAGGAATGAGGTGGTGACAGAGGTGGGGGGAGGGCAGAATGGGGTGGCGACGGGGCCAGGTGAAGAACGGATTGGCTCTGGGAAGGGGGAAAGTTCGGTGGCAGCGGCGGCTGCCAAATCCTAGCCACCTTCCCAGACCAAATCCTGTGGCCCAGGTCCATGCGGACCTGTATCAGTGTATTACTAGTGTATTACTAGTTTCAGTGTATTACTGTATTACTAGTGCAGGAGCGAGTAGACCCCTCTGTTCCATGGAGACTTACCCCTGGGTAAGAGAATGAATGTTCCCTTACAGAGAGGAGACCTCTGAGACTGCCCCCACAGGATGCAGCGCAAGCCATTTTGGCGTTGCGGCATCGGGGGAGGGAGGTTAGGATTGGGCCCTAAGCCCCTTCTCTCTGAAACGGAGACCTGGATTTCGTCCCACTTTGAATTGTCCAAGTAGGATGGCATAACAACAAGAAAGTGGACAAAATGTCAGGACTGTGCACCAGTCTATGATCATTCACAACACGGCCACATCCACTCCACATATATTTTGTAAACCTCCTGCTTTGCAACAGAAAGCAGAGGACTGAAGTTTCCCTCACACCTGGCAAATTGCGTGTAAACTCTCTTCATTGTGCCCTAGAGGGAGAGGGGCAGACAGAGAGACATCATACTCTACCATCACTGGATTGCCTCTCCTACTCCTATGGAAATGTGACAAGGCCAATAACACTTCGCATTTGCATGGTGGAAGCTTTTTAAGTGTTCAGAGCATTTGTTTACATATATTATCTCAGTAATTGTTACAGCCACCCTGAGAAGCAGATCAGCAATTATTTTCAAGTTGCAGAAGGCGAGGCAGGGAACTCCTAAGGCTGAGAGTAAGTGGCTTGCCTAAGGCCAGCAGGTGAGCTCATGGCTGAGGCAAGTGGTGCGCGCCAGGGGCCACAAGAGTTTCCAGATCTTTAAGGTGGTGGCATCTCAATTCCCAGGCAGTTATTCGATCCAGGGCTAGCGCTACAGTAGCGATTACAGTGATAGGAATAGTCAGTCTGGGGTTCTGAACCACAGCAATGCTTGACTACCAAGGTCATGGAATGAGTGAACTTGTCTCCAGCAATGTACTCTCCTAGCTTGTCGTCAGAGAGGTGTACAGCTGGATGCCCTGTCAGCCCAAGCATGAGGTGAGGTGAAGCGGATTGCATCAGCAGTGGATTGCGAGGGGTCCGAGCGTGCAGTGGATTTGGGGTGCGCATCACCCTGAGCCTGCCACCTCCTCCCTCCAGCCTGCTGCTGAGGAAAGCTGCAATGAACCACTTCTTGCTTGCCCAAGCGAGAAGTGGATCACCTGCCTCCTTACCTTGCTCCCCATGCAGCTTCCTTAAAGCCAGAAGTGAAGGACATCTGGCTTTATTTACAGGGATAACATGCGTCGTCCCTTTAAATAAAACTGGAAGTCTCGCACTTCCAGGTTTGACAAAACTGCACTAGAAGCATGGTAAGCCGTTTTCTTTTTTCTTTTTCCTCTACAGTGCCACGGCAGAGGCAGCCGTGTGGCATTGGCATGAGCCAGCGCTCCATGTTGCACCATACCTGGTTGGGATGGAGTCAAGAAGCCAAGTCCCTGCAAAAGAGACTAGATCTTCCACACCAAGTATTCCTCATAAATTAACCGATAGCAAATGCATTGTGTGCCACAATCAGAGAGGTGGCAGACCCAAGATGCACTACGCTATGAGTTACATTTGTGTTGAAGGAATTCGGTCAGCAAAGCTAACAAACTATACATCAGCTACAACTAGGATCTGCAGTCAGCCTAATCTGGGGGGGAATGTCTTTTCTGAACCCAAATACATCAGTCCCTTAGAACCTTTGCATAAACGCAAAACCCATCAATTCAACTCCCTTAAGTGAAAGCTTCCTTAGAATCAATCCATCATCTGACGCATCTCATTCTTCAGTGGTTAAATCTCCAAGAGGTTAGAGGGGAAGTCCTTGCATAATGAAACCAACATCTTTTTGACTCACAGAACACTATGAATCACCAGATTAAAGTTCATCTGCAACACCCTCGACTTAAGGACTACTGAAAACAGCCTCTTGTATTACTGATGTACTATATGCAAATGTTTCTGAGGTCAATCACAAAACATCTCTCTCACAGCTTTTCTTACAGCCCAATCCTGCGCAAGTTGTAGCGGCTGGTCTAAATGGCTGGCCACTGCATCCTGTGCAGGATACAGCCCATGCCGGCACAGCTGGGGCTCACCTCGGGGGAAGGGGATGTTCTTCCCCTTCCCCCAGTGTAAGCCCCGGAGGCCCCAATGGGCCTCCTTGGATGTGCACCAGCTCTGGAGCTGAGCACACAACTGGGGAGGCCATGTAAAGCTGGTCCGTCCCAGGAAGGGGCTTGAGATATTGGCGCAACCCAGCGCTGATATCCCCACCCACTCCCGGGCCGGCCAATGGCCCCTCCCCCACCACCCCTGCCCACCTTCCCGCCACCCACCGCAGGACTCACCTCTGCTTGGCGGGGATGGTGGAGTGAGTGATGCCAGCCTCTGCACCGATGCCGCTTACTCCAGAGGTGCCGTGAAAGTGCCTTACGGCACTTTTGCGACACCTAAGGCCGGCAGAGTGTGTGCTCCGCTGGCCTAGAGATGAGCAGGATTGTGCAGTTAGTCTTCCTGCAGTGATGATGGTAATTTTTGTATGGTCGTTTTCTTTCTATCAGCTGGGTTGGATCACTCCACACCCCACTGACCCCAAAAACAAATCCTAGCTTTCATTGGTAAAAAAGCACCTGCTATTGTTATTTGATGTCTATCAGATATCTCTGTCCATCAGCTGCCTCTCCCCATGAACTCTAATGATGGTTTAAGTGAACGTGTTTGTTCATTTGTGTAGCTTATTCCAATCAGTTGCTTCTCCACAATGGAACATTCTTCAAAATATTGACATACAATTCCAGCCTAATCCTATCTCCCACCTCTCCATAGTGCACAGCCGCACCAATGGAGCAGCGCTGCATACTACAGGGGCAGCAATCAGATGGCCAGTGAGAAGTAAGTAAAACACTTTAAATTTAACTCCCAGTGGGTCGTCTGACCGCCTATGGGTCTCCTCGGACTCATGCCAGCTATTTTGCTGGTGTAAGGCCAAGGAGAGGCAGGAGGTGGGGCGGGTTGGTACACTTTTGCCGCTGAGATCCATCCTCTCTAGCCTGTTCCCCACCCCGTCCTTCCCCTCCCTGCCCATGACCCATCCCCTCCACCATCTTCTCTTCTCTGATGCAGCATGGGTGAGCCATTGGCACACATGGGGAGACACCGATCGTTTCTGCTGCCGACTCCCTTGCTCTTGGCAGTAGCGTGCCATTTATGGAAGCACTGTGCTGTTTCTAACAGTGGAACATGAGTTCCACTGATGTAACTTCAAGATAGGATTGGGCCATTCATTTATTTAATATATTTATACCATACCATACTATATTTGGTATGTAGGTAATGCTATGCCCCCTAGGAGACATGACTAGGCAACATCCCTGCCCTTCAATTAGACTTACGTGTTAACTCCCTGGATTCATTACATTAGCAATCTATACACAGGCTTCACTCAAGCCTCTTGAGGCTGCCTCAAGTTGCCAAACTTTCTCAGGTTTCTGTCTTCCCTTTCTTGAAGTGGGATCAAATGTGTGTTCTTTCGACCCACAGCCTTGTTAGTTCGAACATCTTTTAACCTTCTGCTAATTGTTTCGGGTATGTGTTGCTACCTCCCGGATCTAGTTTTTCCTTCTTAAAGAAATTCAATCTAGGGCATAGGGCTAATCTTTCCATTGCTATTTGATGAGAATATGAACAGTAATCAATAGATATTTCAGCTATTCCTCTCCATCTGCAGGCTGCCACTCAACCTTCTCCCTGGGTAAAGTGCCAAACATCTTCTCCATCCCAGCTCTGTCTTTATAAGCTGCAGGGCTGCAAAGCGGCCTGCCTTCTAGTTATTGCTCATCACCAGGATTTTATAATTACGTCAATTCTTGTTATCCACTGGGGTGAGGTTCCTGGAAAACCCAGTGGATTCCGAATCCGCAGATAGCGCTTCATTGATCCTATGGGATCAATGGGGTTAGAGGGAGGGGTAGCTAACCTGGACCCCTTCATGGATCATTGCCTTGTCGTGGCGAAGGGGCTTGCGTAACTCAATGAAGCCATGAGCTATGCCGTGCAGGGACACCCAAGACGGACAGGTCGTAGCAGAGAGTTCTGACTAAAAGTGATCCACTGGAGAAGGAAATGGCAACCCACTCCAGTAACCTTGCCAAGAAAATCCCATGAACAGTTCCAAAAGGCTAAAAGATATGACGCCGGAAGATGAGCCCCTCAGGTCGGAAGGTGTCCAATATGCTACTGAGGAAGAGCGGAGGACTATTCCAAGTAGACCCAGAAAGAGTGAAGCGGCTGGGCCAAAGCCAATAGTACGTCCAGCTGTGGATGTGTCTGAGGTTGAAAGGAAAATCCAATGCTGCAAGGAGCAATATTGCTTAGGAACATGGAATGTGAGGTCTATGAATCAAGGCAAGCTGGATGTGGTCAAAGATGAGATGATAAGATTGAACATTGACATCTTGGGAATCAGCGAACTAAAATGGACGGGCATGGGCGAATTTAAGTCAGGTGACCATCATATCTACTACTGTGGGCATAAATCCCTTAGAAGAAACGGAGTAGCCCTCATAGTCAATAAAAGAGTGGGAAAGGCAGTACTGGGGTGCAACCTCAAAAACGACAGAATGATTTCAGTTCGAATCCAAGGCAAACCATTCAACATTACAGTAATCCAAGTGTATGCCCCAACCACTGATGCCGAAGAAGATGAAGTTGACCGGTTCTATGAAGACCTACAACACCTTCTAGAACTAGCACCCAAAAAAGATGTCCTTTACATCATAGGAGACTGGAATGCTAAAGTAGGAAATCAAGAAATAAACGGAACAACAGGCAAGTTTGGCCTTGGAGCGCAAAATGAAGCAGGGCAAAGGCTAACGGAGTTCTGTCAAGAGAACACGCTGGTCATAGCAAACACTCTTTTCCAACAACACAAGAGGCGACTCTACACCTGGACATCACCAGATGGTCAATACCGAAACCAGATAGATTATGTGCTTTGCAGCCAAAGATGGAGAAGCTCTATACAATCAGTAAAAACAAGACCTGGAGCTGACTGTGGCTCAGATCATGAGCTTCTTATTGCAAAATTCAGGCTTAAATTGAAGAATGTAGGGAACACCACTAGACCAGTCAGATATGACCTAAACCATATCCCTTATGAGTATACAGTGGAGGTGAAGAATAGGTTTAGGGCACTAGACCTGGCAGACAGAGTGCCTGAAGAACTATGGACGGAAGTTCGTAACATTGTACAGGAGGCAGCAACTAAAACCATCCCAAAGAAAAAGAAATGCAAGAAAGCAAAGTGGCTGTCAGATGAGGCTTTACAAATAGCTGTGGAAAGAAGGAATGCGAAAAGCAAAGGTGAAAGGGAAAGATATAAACAACTGAATGCAGATTTCCAGAGAACAGCAAGGAGAGATAAGAAGGCCTTCTTAAATGAACAATGCAAGGAAATCGAGGAAAACAACAGAATGGGGAGGACTAGAGATCTCTTCAAGAAAATTGGAGATATCAAGGGAACATTTTGTGCAAAGATGGGCATGATAAAGGATAAAAAAGGCAGAGACCTGACAGAAGCAGAAGAGATTAAGAAGAGATGGCAAGAATACACAGAAGAACTATACAAGAAAGAGCTTAATGTTCCTGATGACCACGCTGGTGTGGTCACTGACCCAGAGCCAGACATCCTAGAGAGCGAAGTCAAGTGGGCCTTAGATAGCATTACTAACAACAAAGCTAGCGGAGATGATAATATCCCAGCTGAGCTACTTAAAATCCTAAATGATGATGCTGTGAAAGTGCTGCACTCAATATGCCAACAAATTTGGAAAACTCAGCAGTGGCCAAAGGATTGGAAAAGGTCAGTTTACGTTCCAATTCCAAAGAAGGGCAGTGCCAAAGAGTGTTCAAACTATCGCACAATTGCACTCATTTCACATGCTAGCAAGGTTATGCTCAAAATTCTACAAGCTAGGCTTCAGCAGTACGTGGACCGAGAACTACCGGATGTACAAGCTGGGTTTCGAAGAGGCAGAGGAACTAGAGATCAAATTGCCAACATGCGCTGGATCATGGAGAAAGCACGAGAGTTCCAAAAAAACACCTACTTCTGCTTCATTGACTACGCAAAAGCCTTTGATTGTGTGGATCACAACAAGCTGTGGCAAGTTCTTAAAGAGATGGGGATACCAGACCACCTTACCTGTCTCCTGAGAAACCTGTATGCGGGTCAAGAAGCAACAGTTCGAACCGGCCATGGAACAACTGATTGGTTCAAAATTGGGAAGGGAGTACGGCAAGGCTGTATATTGTCACCCTGCCTATTTAACTTATATGCAGAGTACATTATGAGAAATGCAGGGCTGAATGAATCGCAAGCCGGAATCAAGATTGCCGGGAGAAACATCAACAACCTCAGATATGCAGACGATACCACTCTAATGGCAGAAAGTGAAGAAGAACTAAAGAGCCTCTTGATGAGAGTGAAAGAGGAGAGTGCAAAAGTTGGCTTGAAACTCAACATTAATAAAACTAAGATCATGGCATCTGGTCCCATCAATTCCTGGCAAATAGAAGGGGCAGAAATGGAAGCAGTAACAGATTTTACTTTTTTGGGTTCCAAGATCACTGCAGACGGAGACAGCAGCCATGAAATTAAAAGACGCTTACTCCTTGGAAGGAAAGCTATGGCAAATTTAGATAGCATAATAAAAAGCAGAGATATCACCATACCAACAAAAGTTCGTATAGTCAGGGCGATGGTGTTCCCAGTAGCAATGTATGGTTGCGAGAGTTGGACCATAAGGAAGGCTGAGCGCCGAAGAATAGATGCTTTTGAACTGTGGTGCTGGAGAAGACTCCTGAGAGTCCCTTGGACTGCTAGGAGATCAAATCAGTCAATCCTAAATGAAATCAACCCTGACTGTTCCCTGGAAGGACAGGTACTAAGGCTGAAACTCAAATATTTTGGCCACCTAATGCGAAGAGAGGACTCTCTGGAGAAGACTCTGATGCTGGGAAAGACTGAAGGCAAAAGGAGAAGGGGAAGGCCAAGGATGAGATGGTTAGACAGCATCACCGATGCAACGAACATGAAAATGAGCGAACTCAGGAAGATAGTGGAGGATAGGAAGGCCTGGCGGGATATGGTTCATGGGATCACGAAGGGTCGGACACGACTTAACGACTGAACAACAACAACAGCTAACCTGGTCAGGAATGCCAGCAGTTGATAGCTTCAGAATGGTGCGGATAGCTTCAGAATGACTGTGGATGTCTAAAAATGGTCATGGATAGCTTCAAAATGATAACCGCCTCAGATGACTTCAAAATGGCTGTGGATAGCTTCAGAATGTTCTGTGGAAGTTTGGCAGCAGATAGCTTCAAAATGGCCACTGTGGATGCAGCAAATAGCTCCAGAATGGCCATGGATGCAGCAAATAGCATCTGGATGGTGGCAGATAGCCGAGAACAGGCAGCAGATGGCACATTGTGAGTAACACTGTTGTTCCCATGGATAAGTGAATCCATGGGAGCGGAGTGTGCGGATGGCAAGAATTGACTGTATGTTAGACAGCCAATTCCAAAACTCTAACCCTTACAGCAAAAATCCTATGAGGGCTTGTCCATCAATGAGGCTGACGAGGTAGTTGCCTCAGGGAGCAGATTGATGGGACGCCAACCTTTATCTACCTATGTATGTGCCTTCAATGCGCCGTCTCCTCCTCTTGCTGTGGATTTAAGGAGTCATGAGGGCAGCAAAAGCAAAGAGGCAAAAGGGAGTATAGCTTCTCTCTTGACAGCAGCTTTGTGCCTGGAACAGCCGCATGACAGGCAGAAATTCAACTGGTTTGTCCTTTCCCAATTTGAAGACATAGTGACGTGAAAAGCTGCACTGTTTATTTCTGTTTATTATTCAATTAACAGCTGTCTGTACAATGGGGATAATACAAATGTGTGTATGGACAGGTACAGTATATGTATTGGTCTGAATGAACGAATCAATCAAAAGTTGGGTTGCAGGTTTTAGTATGTGATTTAGGTTGCAATCCTATACTGTACACGCTTTCCTGGAAGTAAGCCCCATTGAACACAATGGGACTTACCTCTGAGTAGATGCATAGGATTACATTCATCAGGAGGCCTTGGAACTTCATTTTGCCTCTAAATTTCAAGTGTCAATGACGATAAGACATCATAAATAAATGAAGCCAACAGTTTTTCAAACCTGGTGCCCACTAATTGTTGGGTGTCACTGTGATGATCTGGGTTCTGCCCAGCTATTGGGCAAGGACATTCAGGGCTTATTAGCTTCTGAAGATTGTGATCATAGGGAAGGACGGGCATTCTAGCTGCACGCAGCACACCAATTCTTCCTTGAAATATGCATGATGCCCAGTTGAATAACACTGAGAGATAATGATCACACACCCTGTGGGCTTCTTAGATGGGTGGCTCAAATTTTTAGGCACAAAGTTGCCCACTGTTCTAGAAGCAGCACAGCAAGTTTATTATTCCTGCATGATCTTGTGAACATAAGCAGAACTGGATGCCCTTTCAATTTCCCCAAAGTTCAACTTCTGTTGCAAGAAAACCATTTATTTTTTACTCACAGTAAATTATGCTTACTAGCAATTGTTGCATCAATAGAATAGCAATACTTAGCATGTGTGTGTTCAAAACGCGTCACATGTATTACCTGGGGGTAACCTTCACAATAACCCTGTAGGTAAGCATTATTATTATCTCCATAGTGCAGATGGGCAGCGACTTGTCTAAGGCCACCTAGTGAGTTGATGCTAGAGGTGAGGTTTGAAATGGGGAGGTCTTGAGTCACAGTGTGCAGTCTCTTCACCTTGCAATCTATCTAAGGTTAGGATATGGACTCTTTTGAGCAAGGACTGGGCAGCAAGGGCTTTGTGGAACCCCTGATGTTGCTACCCTCTGATTTAAATGTGGTAATCAGCCACAGACAATCGCCAGTACTGTGTGCTTCAGGAGAAATTTGTAAGAGAGAAAACCATCATCGAATGATGAATCAGCCCCCCGCCCCCCGTTTCCTGTCAGTAAGGACAAGGCGCTTCCAGATGGCAGTTTCCATTGTGCTTGTCTCAAGATTTATGTACTGAACTGGCTGTGGGTCAGAGCAGGTATCTCTTTTTGAGAGCGTGACTTTTGCCATGACTGTGGACAACATTTCTTCTGACAGAAGCTCTAGCTTCTAGTCATGCCTGTACTATGCTGAAATTCAGCAACTTTTACTGGCATGCAGATACAATGGTGATAAAACTCCACCTGTTAAGTGTCTATGTTGGTTGTGTAGTTGCTAAAAGCAGATAGTCTTTATCAAGCAATAAATACATAAATATTGGTAACTCTTTGTAGACAGTACAACATGTGCTGGTCCTGAAGATGACGTGATAACAGATGAGGGAATGGCTGCCAATTAGCCTAGCCTGGTTTGCTCTTGTGCCTTTTGACTATAGTAGTTTAATGTGCAAGAAATCGGTGGATATAGCTTTTCACAGTATGGAGAACAGGGCCGGCCCATTCTGGTGCCTGAGGCAGTGTGCCAAATGCTGCCCCCACCCTCACTAGATGATGCACCAATCTCTGCTCCTCCCAGTGGAGGCAAGTGGGGGGGAGGGGTGCTTGCCCTTGCCAATCTGCTGCCTGAGGCAACTGCTTCAGTTGGACTCATGAATGGGCTGGCCCCGATGGAGAGAAACATTATCGCCTACTAATGTCTTCACATAATAAAGCTGTTATTACAGGTACCGTTGTTGAGACGGACTGAAAAGCTGGCGACCCTTGAACCATCATCAGATGAAGTCAGAGCTGTGTGTGGGCATCCAAAGTCAAATGTGCACCAATAAACATCTTTCTCTCTTTTGAAAGCCATTTTGTGTGCTGCTGGATCTGCATGGATTTCAGAATGTATTGACTGTCAATAATTGACAGTAGTTGCATTCCTGATAGTAGACAGAAACAAGTGCGGTGCTCTCACGAATGGAGTTAACACTGGTTTTTGAATGGCCTGCAACCGTACTGGGAATGATAAAACATTGAGCAGAATGTACAATTGATTTTAAAATGATAGCCATTTTATTTCAGAATAAAAGGAAGTCATCTGTAAAGATTGAGCATTATCATTTTCCTTTTGTCTAAAAATACTTGCTGTAGTGGGCCTACTGTAATACAAATCATAGCAAAATAGCCCTTATTTCTGGTAACTGTCAGTGAACTTGGAACTGAGTACGTTTGTCAGACTTTTTCTCTGAAGGAGGCCTGTGCCTTTAGAACAGAGGTGTCATACGGGGGGGGGGATGGGGCGGTGGGCCCCCAGGCAGCGGGATTGGGGCCCTGGGTGGCAGACGGGAGGGGGCTGTCAGTGTCCGGTGGTGGCACAACATTTTTTTCACATTTTTATACCGCCCTTCCTCCAAGGAGCTCAGAGTGGTGTACATATTTCCTCCCCTCCTTTTTGTCCTCACAACAACCCTGTGAGGTAGGTGGGGCTGAGAGATAGTGACTGGCCCAAGATCACCCAGGAAGCTTTGTGGCTGAGCGGGGATTTGAACCTGGATCTTCCAGGTCTAAGTCCGACTCCCAAACCACTACACCATCCTGCCTTTTAAACATGCGTCGTTTGTTGGTGCGAGCGAGGAGAAGTGGTGGCGGGTTTGGCCCTCCAGCCCGCCCTGCGCCTCAGTAATGTCCTTAATGGCTGCAGCTGTTATGTCACTTCTGGAGCGGGGGGGGGGGAGGTGGTCGGCGCTCCACCACTACTTTAGAAGCTGTATGGCAGGCAGAAATTAAACCAGCACAGTATTTATTGGTGCAGTGTGGCAACCTAAATTGTCACAAAGCTGTCAAAAGCACAGAGCTTCTGTCAGGCAGGAGTGACCCTGGTGGGCCCTGGCTGAGGGCCCAGGCTCATCAGAGGGCTGACCTGGCTAGGCCGAGGCCTAAACCTTCAGTGCTACTGGCAATGGTAACAGTAACAGCTAATGTGACACCAGGAGATGGGCAGGCAGTGCCCCAGCCCTCCAGCAACCTACTGGAGGCACTACTGTCAGAGGAAATATAATCCCCACTTGAGAAGCTATATTATAATAATCCCCACTGCCTTAATACCTAATGGACTGCAGGTTAAACCTGATTTACCAGTAGCTACCTAATTGCTTTGAAGATACACCCTCTGATAAAAGGCTTATCTCATACTCTTTTTTCTTCTTTCTTTGCCAGCCAACACCCACTCGATGACGCAAGGAGAATACATTTCCTTCTCTTTTAAAAGGTCTGAGATGAGTCTTCACAGAGCAGTGCCTTTAAATGGGTCGAAAAATTATGCTCTAACCTGAGAACAGTAGATACAAGCCTGCCAATGCTAATGGGCCTTTCTGGTAAACCGGATAAAAATCTCTGTGTGAAGCTCTCTTTTGAGCAACAGGGATTTTTACCTCCACCCCTTCCAATTCTACACTAGGAATGAACAACTTCTGTATTTTCAGAGAGGCCACCTTGCTCTCTAGAGGTACAGAAACTTCTGGTACAGAAACCAGGAGTGCATTTCCTGCACACCCCAATCATTTTGAAATTGATAAAGGATCAAAAGAGCTATGAGGCAGGGCACTGCATTTCTTTCTTTGATTAGAAAAATGTATATCTCACTCACCTTTGCATTGAAATAATGCCTAAGGTGGCTAACATCAATAAAAGTGAACAAAGCTAAAAAGGAAATAAATAAATATCAAATTAACACTAAAATCAAACAAAGCTATCAGAAATACAGTAGCCCAGCCCTGGAGGGACAAAACAAAACAAAACAAACAAACCCACAGCACAACAGCAGGTAAAAATATGCACAGAAAAAAAACCCATACTCTTTCTATTGTCCTTCAGTCATTGCAACACTTACGATAGGAGACACTGTTCTTGCCAAAATGCATCCATCTGTGGAAGTGCCCTTCAAATCATAGCAGTCTTACCTTTTGTTGATATTGAGCGTGATCCTCCAGAGATATGTGGTTCTGGGAAGCATAGTTCAAGCAGTGCCAGATTGCCGGGAGCTCTGGGGCAATGTCCTACCCTGCCTTCCCTTGGTGCCCCCTGAATGATGACACATTGGGCGCTACCCCTGACACTGAGGGTTCAGGGGTCATTCTGGCCAGGTCACCAGGTGCACTCTCTGATGGACATTGGTCCTCAGTGAGCACTCAACACGGCCCATCCCTGGGTTCAAGATGTACTTTTGCTGTGTTGCTCACAATTAGGTGAGAAAATGCAAAGGAAGAAAAGAGGAGAGGGTGGTTTCTTACGCAGTTTCTTAACCACTGTGTAAAAGAAGGAGCTTATCATGCAAATGTCAGAAAAGCAGCAACTTCTGAAAAATGAACTTGAGCGCAAATATTGAGCCTCATCCTCCTTTGCATTTGGTCTCTCTGTTCACACTATTACTTCAGGCCACAAGTAATTCTTGCTCAGCTGCAGTTCTCCTTCAGTAAAATGGCAATAATACTGATCTGGGGTGAACACAATAAAGACTATGAAGCACAAGTGGAAGTGCTGAATAAACAATAAATAGGATCATGACTAATCTGACAACTCTATTCATAGCACACACTAAGTGACAAGGGGTACAGGAATAGCTTGAAGGTGGAAATCTTCCCGGCTGTAATCCAGAATCTCTGAGATGTTGGAAGCAGGTAGATGGGTTATCTTTTGCAAGCGCTATTCATTCTCAAGTAAACGGTAGCAGAGCAAGGTCTTCTGGTACCTGGGGTGGTGACTCGTTATGTCAACCCCCCCCCCAGTTCCAGAAGACCCGGAAGTAATTGGTGGTGACCTGATGATGTCACCACCAATTACTTCCAGGTTGCCCCCACTCCAGTTGCCCCCTTTACTCTAGCAATGAACTCTAGCTTTACTCTAGCAAAGTGCTAATCTAGCGCCACACATCTGATCGGTGCTGGGGATTTAAACCCCAGCACCAATGAGCTGTTGGGAGCTAGATTAGCGCTTCGATGTATAGTGCCCATCAGCTGTTCTAGCACTAGAGTGGTGGTGGTGTCTGGAGCTGGGGAGGCAACAGGGGGCTGGGGGGTGATCGCGGAGTGCCCCCTCAGGCAGTGGAGCCCGGAGCGGGCCGCACCAGCTGCTTCACAGTTGCTATACTACTGCAAGTAAGGAGAAGAAACGTAACGTGCTGACTACCAGCTGGAATTTCTTTAGGAGTTCTTAGGAAAGGCTTTTTAAAAAGGTTGTATAAGATTACAGGGAATGGTTCTATCCGTGGATATTAGCTGTCTTCGCTAAAGTACCTCCATGTTTAAGACAGAACACAGTATGACTTTTGCCTTGTCCCACTTGTGAACCTCCCTGAAATATCTGGATGGCCATTACTGAAAACAGAATGCTGGGCTAGGTGGACCTTTTGTCTTACCCAGCAAATCTCTTACCTTTAGCAGCTGCAGACTGCATACCTTCCAGGAGGGTACATAGGGCTATGGTCTTATCTGTGAAAGTAATGGGAATTAAGTCTAAGCTGATGCTTAGTAGTAGCGCACATGCTTCACATGCAGGAGGTCACAGGTTCAGTCCCTAGAGATTCCACGTATGGCTGGGAAAACTCCCTTTTTTGAAACCCTGGAGACCCACTGCCAATCAGCATAGACAATACTGGACCAGGTGGACCAATGATCTGACTCAGTTGAAGAAAGTTTCAAAAGTGTAGGACTAAAGCACCACCAGCATGATCATGTCAGAGTTGCCGGCGGTAGCAGTGCTGCTTCTTCCAGCCCACATCATGTTTTCTCTACATTGGTTATTTCCAGAACATTGCACTGGAACATCCCTGAGTCAACGAAATCTCCCCCAAATGGGTGGTTGTATCAATTCCATACTCAAGGCAGTGGATTCCAAAGCAAAGTTGGAAGTAGCACAATCGTAAAGCTTCCCCCCACAGTTGTGGGAAGAGAAGCACAGAGAGACCAATTCAGCCTCCTTAGGCTGCCAGGCGCTCTGCCGTTTTGTCACTCAACTAGCAGAGAGGGACTAACAGGGTGAAGGCAGAACAATAGAGAATGGGCTGTCAAAAGACATGCCCAGAACAGAATGGTGGGAGGGGGAATGATGAATAGATACTTCCTACACATGTTTACAAGGAGAGGCATTGATACCCACCATGCTGGGTGCCTCCAGGGTCACTAACACAGAGGGATGAGATAAAAGAGTCACTGTCAGTACAACAGCCCCAAGGCAGAAAGAATTTCTATTGGAGGGATCAGGAAATCAGAGACACTTACTATAAAGTTGGGAGCTGCAGCCTCATGTGTGGCAGGAAAGCATCTGGGAGTAGGACGCAGTTAGATGGGATGCTAAAATAACTCTTGTTTCACCACAACAATCCTAGATTTATTGCTTCCTAATGAGAGTATTATGAAAGATATCAGACGTGGCTTCCCATGCAGCTTGGAAAACAGGCTTGTGCTCCAGCTCCTTTCTTGTATGAATAGTTGGCATATATACTGCCTCCATAGTGACTATATGGGGCTTCTGGTTGTGGGATTGTGATATCATTGTGGAATGTGGGGGAGGAGGGAGAATGGGCATTTTGTCAACATGCATCTTCCATGCAACTGCCACTCGCTCCTGCCATTCTTGGCTCTGTGCTGCTGCACTCTATCCATTCAGCAGGGGCTGCTGAATTTGCCTCTCTTCTTCTCCAATCGCGGCTTATTTCAGTGCCTGGATCTATTGGCTGGAAAGTCTCAGGGTGCTTTGGACATTTCTGCATTTACAAACACACACACACACACACACACACACACACACACACACACACACACACACACACACACACACACACACACACACACACACACACACACACACACTGTCTTTTTCTTCGTGCCTACAACTCAAGTAGTTACAACTTACAAGGCTCAACATTTCTAAAGTTTATACTTGCTTTCTGGTACGGCAAAAGAAAACAGCCCAATATTTGCCCAGGCTCTAAGATCAACTGTGTGTGAGAGTTCCATCCATGCACTTGGAGCCAAACTGCACATTCAGAAACAAGTTGTATGGTTCTCCTAGTACTAGTAGTGTACTACTTCAAGATGTCCCATATGGATTCTCATATTTAAATATGCCTCTCTCTATAAAATTCCAGGTATGTACTGGAATATGTAGAAAGCTAGCACATTAGGGAGGCCACATACAAAGAGTGCTTTGTAGTTTGTCCCTGAAATTCTGGAGAGTCACAGACTAAGCTATATGGACCAATAGATTGAACTTATATTATTACAAGGCAACTTCATATGATATATTCATATAAGCTTTGGGTTGCCCTGTCTTCCTCTTTAAACTTAGGGGGACTTGCTTTTGAGTAACATGTATGTTTATGGTGCTAGCAGTCACAGCTAATGTTCAGAGGCTTTATATCCAAAAAATGCTCCACTATGCTCTGCATGTAATCTTCCAGAGGCAGCTATCATCATCATCATCATCATCATCATCATCATCAACAGATTTATATACCGCTTTTCAACACAAAGTTCACAAAGCGGTTTACAGACAAAATCAAATGATTAAATGGCTCCCTGTCCCAAAAGTGCTCACAATCTAAAAAAGATGCAGAAGAACACCAGCAGCAGCCACCAGAAAATACACTGTGCTGGGGTGAAAGGGAAGCAGTTACTCTCCCCCTGCTAAATATAAGAGGAGCACCAACTGAAAAAGTGCCTCTTGCCCAGTTAGCAGGGGGAAACATTGCCTAAGTTATGGATTCTTAGAATTGAGCTGCTCGAACCATTCAGAAGAGATTCATTTGTTTACAAAAGTATAGAGATAATTTTAGAATGAAAATATCACAGCATAAGTGCAATGTAGCTAGCAGTTGCATGACTAGGTTTCCAACCTGGGCATGCAAATATATAACACATCATATATATTGCAACGATTGAAGAAATCCCATTTGTCCCCACATCTTATGCTGAAACTGTCTGTGTTGTTCTTTAAAAATATATAACGCACTGAGCTGATGTTTCCGGGTTGTATTCTAATACTAGTTCTCTTCCAACTGCACAAAACGTCAGCTGCATGGTTTGTCTGTTGTGCTGGGCTGGGTGAAGGAATATATCTATACGATTTGTGTAGCAGACATTGGCCCCGTTTGCAGCATTCCAAGAAAAACAGCAGGCCGCCCCCATCCTCTGCTGGTTGCTCTCCGGCCCAGAATTCACAGCTCATGACTCAGAGTAGGGCAGCAAAAGACGCACAAAATGCCAAACTAATTATTTCGCTATGTCAGCTTGGTAAAAACATTATTATTTTGGTAGAAGCCTGTGTTTTCATAAAGAAACCCTTTGGGAAAACAAAACAAAATATATAAAAAAGCCCCCTGCATAACCTCTTTTTTCGGTTTTGAGCCTGGGCTAAAACCGCCAAGTCATCAAGTGCACAGGTGCAGTTTATGACCCCCACTGTTTGGACACAGGGAAGCTGGACGGCCTGAGCTCCTAGTACTTGGTAATAATTAAGGAACAAGGAGACAAGAAATGAAAACAGACAGTGGGTCATTTGAAATCTTTGCTGGAATGAATGAACTGACAAGTGGAAGATGGTGACTACTTCAAAAGGGACCATGTAGCCAGAATTGGACCTTTTCAAAATGAGCTTATCCTTTGGTGGAAACTGGTACAGTACCGACCTTCCATACTTTAATTTCCATACTTTGTTTTCTACACTTTAAGCAAGAAGAGTAGAAATAGAAAGTAATAATTATCTTCTTGCTTCCTCTATATTGCTTCCCTTTTTATTCAGCGTGTGTATTGTGTGTATTGTGTGTGTGCCACATATCCTAAATGTTAGTTGTATAGTGCTCCCTCAATGCTTGCCTCTTGCCAGGCAAATTCACCCCTTGCCTTTTAGGCAGGCTATGTGACATCATGAGCCGGGGGCGTGGCTTGTGACTTCATGGGGGGTGCCACATGGGTAGCGGGTGTCACGTGGTTCGGCCCCCCCTTCCCGCCCCCTAGCTACGCCTCTGCAGGGTGCCCTTCACCTCATCTGTCATAGCCTGCCTCCAGCCTGCTGTTGATGGAGCCTCATCGATCTGCTTGTTTCCCTACTGCCTCACTTCAAGTGAGGTGAGGGGGTAGGGGAGCAGATCCCCATTGCATAGCGGGCTACGATGATCCACTTCACTCACTCCTTCCCTGTGTGAGGAAGGAGCAAAGGTAGAGAAGCAGCCACTTACCTCTTTTCTTCCTTGCAGTCCCTTTAAATAAAACAAAATGTGGGACAAGCTGGGAGTTCCCAGCATGATCCGCACTTCCTGTTTTGTTGAAAAGGAGCATGTGGGAAGGAGTGAGGTAAGTGGCTTCTTTCTTTCTTCCTGGTTTTTCTGGGGAGGGGCAGCCGTGGCAGCAGCATCGGGTGGCAGATCTGTTGAAGGCCCATTCAGACAACTTCTTTCTGGCTGCCCTGCCCATGACATTGTAGCTCTCTGTCTTTGGAGACTTGCCAGTGTCTGAGCCTGAACATTGTCCAGAAGCTCTGCAAACGTTTCTCGTTTGAACTGGCTTTTGACAGTTGAGGTTACATTGGAATGGGATCATTTTAGTTTATATTACAAAGACTTTTCTATTCTGGTAGATGCTCTGCTGGATTTATTTGATATTGTTTTAAACAGAGAAAGTGGCTGGTGTCCAATGTCTTCTGTTACCCACCCTGAGTCCTTTAGGGAGAATTTTTTAAAAACCTAGTAGATCAATGTCAATGCATAACGTGCCCTGTTCAAATTTATCTGTCATTAAAGTCCCAAAGGAAACTGGCCTTTCTCTCCTGCTTGTGAGCTTTCCAGAGGCAGCTACTGGGCCATGGAGGAGGAAAGGATGCTAGACCAGATGGGCCTTTGGCCTGATCCAGCAGGGCTTAACTGATTAGTGGTATATATACTGTATGTAACTTGAGCAAACGTTCACAATATTGCAGCCTCCCCCTACAGTGTTTCATGGAGAACTCTCACTAAACCTGCCTGTAGAATAACAAATCTGATCAGCTAGAAGTCCACTTCAGGTTCAGTGGTCCCACCCCAGACTAGGTCTCTACTGGTTCAGGCATTCCCAAGTGTCTTTGTGCGATGATGATGATTTTGTGTATCCTGCCCTTCCTCTATGGAATTCGGGGTGTCATACATGAATTTTCCCCATTTATACTGACAACAACCCCATGAAATAGGTTAGGACTAAGAGATCATGACTGACTCATGATCAAGTTTAACCCATGAGGTTTTGAGTTATGACTGCATCCATTTTGATTTTTGTGTAAAATCATAATGTGCCCTTCCAACACTTTCAGTGCAATCCTACACTTTCAGTGCAATCCTATCCAACTTAAACCACTGGTGTAACCAGCGGTACAGCGAGAAATCCCCTTTCCATTCTGGGGCCTCCCATTCTCGCTACACCGCTGGTTACACCCGTTGTGTAAGTTGGATAGGATTGCGCTGTTTGTCTCTTACAACTGGTGCTTGGACAAAACCCAGTGTCATGGGGTCCCTCTCCTTCCTCCCTCAACCAAGGCCATCTTTTTTAGCCACTGTGGCTGGGTGGCAATCTTGCTGGACTTGAACCTGACTTCAAATTTCTGCTCAGTCTCAGAGTAAGGTTGAGTAAACCTCTACTTTACATCCTCAATCTCCATCTGTAAAATGGGAATAACTAACTTATTGCACAGAATCACGACAAACACTAAAAGCTGTGAACAGGGAAATGTGTTGGGGAGATTGTCGGTTTAGTGGGACTTTGCTTTGCCTCCCCCATAAACTAGCTTCAGTAGCGTTGCTGGCCTGATGCATTTTGCGTCGTCGCCCCTGCCCCCTGAGCTCCCAGAAGGCTTCATTTCAAGCCTTCTAGGACCCGGGGTGGACGGGAGGGCCAGAAAAATGCGCTGTTTTCGATGTGATAAAGCTCCGTGGCTGCAAATGCAGTCCTCCGGCAGTCCGGCTGCAAAAAAGCAGCCACGTAGCACAAAACTCCTGCTGCATCTCCTCCTTGCAAAGAAACCACGGCTGTCACCCAGGGGCATTGCATCCCCCCCCCCCCCGGCCCTGCTACACCTCTGACTAGCTCCTCTCTTACTGTGTTGCAATACAATCCCCTTTCTAAACTCCCTAAGGGCGGGAAGTGACAGGGGCTGCTGTTTAGGAAAAGAAAACTTTTGGATTTGGGCACCCTCATGATTTTTGGTGTATATCTCACAAATCATGCTTTTGAGGAGGAGCAGACCAAGTCAGAGGAGTAAATCTATGGAAAAACCCAACATCTGTCTTTGTCCATGTTTAACTGAATGCTCTAACCAGGTGTCTCATATAGGGAATCTAAGTGAAGGTGATGGGTAAACGTTTTAAGCTGTTTTTCTTCCTTTAGAGGGGAAGAATAAACTGCCAGAAACATGGCTAGTAGAGGAGGACAATAAATCATTTTAATGCTGTGCAAGATACAGTTTTGGAAGAGGAAGATATTGGGAGATCCAGCTGCACGTTTAAATAGATTGCCGTTTCAATGAGGTAATGCGGTAAATAATGTACCTTTGAAATGATGTCTGGGGCTTATTCCCTACAACATCTTTCATCTGCTGCTGCTCAGTTGAATAAACTGTCCTGCATCCCAAAACTTTTTGGGAAATATGGCCTGGAGTTCTCATCCCTCATTTTAATTAACTGCAAACAGCACAAAACCTTGGTGGATCTAAAGTGCGTCTATAAAATAAAGACAGTGCCCTTACTGATCTAGAAGCAGATGGAGTCATTACAAGCAGGAAGAAGAAGAGGGTTCTCTGTGCCACTCTTAGCAAATGGGTGGGCTTGGATCCAAAGATGTGCTTGGGCATGCCCAGTGAAAAATTTGACACCTTCCTTTTGAGTGACACATCCCCACGCCATGTCACAAGCTGCTTTTGAAACATTCTTTCACATTTTGAAAAGCAGTTTGTGATGTGGCATGGGGATCTGTCACTCAAAAGGAAGAAATCACAGATTTCACTGGGTATGCCCAAGCACTGAGGTCTGGATCTAACCCATCGACTGGCTCATTCTTCGTGTTCTGGACTGGTCCCATTGGCAACAGCAGATTGCAAAGCTCCAGATGTCAGGTCAATGTGGCATGAAATGGTGCCAGGAGGATTGCATGTCCAATGTATACATAGACAAATGTTTGCTTCTGTGGCTATCTCTGAACCCAAGGAAATAAATGGCAATTGTTCAGCATCTGCTTCCAAACTATTCTTGGATGGAGGGTGAACCATCATTCACCCCTCACCTCTCCAAAACTGGAAACAGTTGGGACCTCCAGTTCTGGGCTTCTTCCCTTCCCTAGTGCTTGCTCTGCCGGCAATTTGTGCCGGCAAGGAAGAAGAGTCTACGCACGTTTCTGGCTGCATTTCCACGCACCTGCGCTTCGCCTATAGGCACTCTTTGGCAGGCAGGGTCCATCTGTAAAACTCGCTCTCTTGTCCCATTTCTGTGTTTTGCAATCTCAAGGAGACCACTATTCTCAGCTCATCTGCTTTCCATTTCCCTGATTTCTGCCTCTTGCCATCAGGCTCCTCTTTGCTGGAAGACGTTGCATAGTGTCTTGTGGTAATGGAATCAATTCCTTTTCTTCCTATACTTATGGGAGGAGGAAAGGAATGGTGACGATTCTGGATGGGTATAAGATGAATTTATGAGGACAGACTGCTCTGTCCCAGTTGAAGCTGCCTCCTTAGGATCATGTCACGACGTAAAAGTGTATCTTAGAATGATTTATGTGTACACTCCTGCAGGGACTCCATGCACGCCTGCTGGAAATTTTCCAGGAATGTCTCTGCATTATTCTCACACACACCCCTGGAGAGGGGGTGAGTGGGTGGGTGAGCAGGTGGAGGAGGAACGATCCTTTGCCAGATATGCTCCGTCTCTGTGATATGTGCCATTTGGGCTTACTGCTCCTCCAGCACAAGGCGCTCCTTCCATTCAGCCTCCCTCTCCTCCCTCAAGGCACCTCAGAGGGCCTCAAGACACTCTTCCTCAGCTGCCTGTGGTTCTTCTTTCAGCTCCAGTTGCTTCAGCTCTGTCGAATATTTGAGCTGCTCTAAGGACATGAGTTCCTCCTCTGGCTGGGAGGGTTCACTCATTACGGAATCAGGAGTTTTCTGGGCTCAGACTCTAGGGGGTGCCGTAGTTCCTAGTGCAGTCTTCCTGTTTTGCTAGAGCATACACAGGGTGCTGCTCTTAACTTCCTATCTACCCTGATTGCCCAGTTGATCACAAGAGACAAAATAAACAAAATACTGTTTGCTCTTGTAACTCCAGCTGATTATGTGCCAAACCACACTCTTTGGGTCTTTGGGAAGAAGCCATTTCCCTCAAAGTCCAAAATGCAAAACACCATAAGGCAAAAAACAAAGGGAAACTTGCCATACTTCACTCAGAGCAGTAGCCGGAGTAATGCATCCCACCGCCAAGCCAACTGTGTAAGGGAAGACAGAGGGCTGACTGAGGCATAGTGATTAGTGTCTAGCCTGAAACACACTGCTTTCTGCTTTCCTCCTTTTACTGGGCAACAGAGACGTCACTAGGGCGCGCGCTGCCCCAGGGCCGGGCACGTGCGTCACCCTAGTGACCCCTTCCCCCGGACACCCCCCCTTTAACTCGGGAAATCCCCGGGTTTTAGGGCTTCCTGTTAACCTGGGTGATAATGACTACTGCTTCAGGAAGATTCAGCAGTCTCTGGAGGATGCTAAAGCCTCTGGGGTGTTAGAGAGGTCTACAGTAGGTTAGCAAATAGCACAAAAATAGGGGGAACTCAGGGTTTTTACCACATTCCCCTCCTAGACCATTATTATGGGAGGGCAGCACATGACTGGTGCTCCTCACTGGAATAAAACACATGGAATACATGTCAAGCAAGAACATACAGTTTCCAAGGGGCATATTCAATCTCAAAAACACACAGCAAAATGCCCCACATTTCAAAACAGCATATAGCAGGGAGTTCCATGGGTTATCAGCATTCACAGGTTCAAAAGCAGTTGCAATTCACAGATTCAAAAGCAGAATACATGCAATACATGTATTCAGTGGTGGCAGAGTGTTACAACTGGATCATTTACCCCCTGTTTCATTCCTCATCATACTGTTTTATGAACTCTGATATCAAGCAACATGATATTTCATAGGACAACACCAAGGAATGTTAAGGTGCAAAATGAACTGTTTTCCAGAACCTATGCACCAAATGAACTGAACTGTTACAAGCCATGTTTTTCTCAAAAACTTTGGTTCAGGCCTAAATGAACTTTTACCCCACAAACACACATCCTGGAAGAAGAAAAGATAAACCCATCATGTGTCGTGGACTGCAACTCTTAATCCTTTACTCATCCTTTGTTTCTGCAGCTATGTTTACTTTTCTGAATGCAATTTCAGTAATTTGTAACTTTGTAACAAAATGATTGCATTATACCTGTATGTTTGCATTAACTTGGGTAAACTTCAGTTTGGGGTGCGAGACATCTCTCTGGCACCACTGTTTTACTCCATTTGCATGTCAGCTGACACATGAAGCAACAAAAGATTACCTACATCCTGCAAGGATTAGGGAAGTTCCTTTCTATTCTCATCCCAAATTATCAATTTACACATCAAACATAGCTCCCCAAAGTTACACATTTATTCTGAATAAGCTAGCCTGCACGTAGCAACAACTCAAAAAACTCCTTAAAAAGGAAAGCTTTTCCCCTTACAATTGGTAACTCTTCTGAGTTTCCAAACCACCAGCAGCTACGCTGGCAAGGCTCTCCTCTACAAGACAGGTAGTATGAAACCCTCTGAAACCTCCCTTCCCCCCTTCTCTCCCTATTCTTAGCTGTTAGGAATTGGGTTGTAAGAAGCAGGGACACCCAGAACTCTCTCCCTGACCCCCCTTTCCTTTGCACCAGATACACTCTGCATTACAAGCAACCACCATCATCAAGACAGGAACACTTACACTATGTTTAAGACAATTTGTTGTTGTTGTTCAGTCGTTAAGTCGTGTCCGACCCTTCGTGATCCCATGAACCATATCCCGCCAGGCCTTCCTATCCTCCACTATCTTCCTGAGTTCGCTCATTTTCATGTTCGTTGCATCGGTGATGCTGTCTAACCATCTCATCCTTGGCCTTCCCCTTCTCCTTTTGCCTTCAGTCTTTCCCAGCATCAGAGTCTTCTCCAGAGAGTCCTCTCTTCGCATTAGGTGGCCAAAATATTTGAGTTTCAGCCTTAGTACCTGTCCTTCCAGGGAACAGTCAGGGTTGATTTCATTTAGGATTGACTGATTTGATCTCCTAGCAGTCCAAGGGACTCTCAGGAGTCTTCTCCAGCACCACAGTTCAAAAGCATCTATTCTTCGGCGCTCAGCCTTCCTTATGGTCCAACTCTCGCAACCATACATTGCTACTGGGAACACCATCGCCCTGACTATACGAACTTTTGTTGGTATGGTGATATCTCTGCTTTTTATTATACTATCTAAATTTGCCATAGCTTTCCTTCCAAGGAGTAAGCGTCTTTTAATTTCATGGCTGCTGTCTCCGTCTGCAGTGATCTTGGAACCCAAAAAAGTAAAATCTGTTACTGCTTCCATTTCTGCCCCTTCTATTTGCCAGGAATTGATGGGACCAGATGCCATGATCTTAGTTTTATTAATGTTGAGTTTCAAGCCAACTTTTGCACTCTCCTCTTTCACTCTCATCAAGAGGCTCTTTAGTTCTTCTTCACTTTCTGCCATTAGAGTGGTATCGTCTGCATATCTGAGGTTGTTGATGTTTCTCCCGGCAATCTTGATTCCGGCTTGCGATTCATTCAGCCCTGCATTTCTCATAATGTACTCTGCATATAAGTTAAATAGGCAGGGTGACAATATACAGCCTTGCCGTACTCCCTTCCCAATTTTGAACCAATCAGTTGTTCCATGGCCGGTTCGAACTGTTGCTTCTTGACCCGCATACAGGTTTCTCAGGAGACAGGTAAGGTGGTCTGGTATCCCCATCTCTTTAAGAATTTGCCACAGCTTGTTGTGATCCACACAATCAAAGGCTTTTGCGTAGTCAATGAAGCAGAAGTAGGTGTTTTTTTGGAACTCTCGTGCTTTCTCCATGATCCAGCGCATGTTGGCAATTTGATCTCTAGTTCCTCTGCCTCTTCGAAACCCAGCTTGTACATCCGGTAGTTCTCGGTCCACGTACTGCTGAAGCCTAGCTTGTAGAATTTTGAGCATAACCTTGCTAGCATGTGAAATGAGTGCAATTGTGCGATAGTTTGAACACTCTTTGGCACTGCCCTTCTTTGGAATTGGAACGTAAACTGACCTTTTCCAATCCTTTGGCCACTGCTGAGTTTTCCAAATTTGTTGGCATATTGAGTGCAGCACCTTCACAGCATCATCATTTAGGATTTTAAGTAGCTCAGCTGGGATATTATCATCTCCGCTAGCTTTGTTGTTAGTAATGCTATCTAAGGCCCACTTGACTTCGCTCTCTAGGATGTCTGGCTCTGGGTCAGTGACCACATCAGCGTGGTCATCAGGAACATTAAGCTCTTTCTTGTATAGTTCTTCTGTGTATTCTTGCCATCTCTTCTTAATCTCTTCTGCTTCTGTTAGGTCTCTGCCTTTTTTGTCCTTTATCATGCCCATCTTTGCACAAAATGTTCCCTTGATATCTCCAATTTTCTTGAAGAGATCTCTAGTCCTCCCCATTCTGTTGTTTTCCTCGATTTCCTTGCATTGTTCATTTAAGAAGGCCTTCTTATCTCTCCTTGCTATTCTCTGGAAATCTGCATTCAGTTGTTTATATCTTTCCCTTTCACCTTTGCTTTTCGCATTCCTTCTTTCCACAGCTATTTGTAAAGCCTCATCTGACAGCCACTTTGCTTTCTTGCATTTCTTTTTCTTTGGGATGGTTTTAGTTGCTGCCTCCTGTACAATGTTACAAACTTCCATCCATAGTTCTTCAGGCACTCTGTCTACCAGGTCTAGTGCCCTAAACCTATTCTTCACCTCCACTGTATACTCATAAGGGATATGATTTAGGTCATATCTGACTGGTCTAGTGGTGTTCCCTACATTCTTCAATTTAAGCCTGAATTTTGCAATAAGAAGCTCATGATCTGAGCCACAGTCAGCTCCAGGTCTTGTTTTTACTGATTGTATAGAGCTTCTCCATCTTTGGCTGCAAAGCACATAATCTATCTGGTTTCGGTATTGACCATCTGGTGATGTCCATGTGTAGAGTCGCCTCTTGTGTTGTTGGAAAAGAGTGTTTGCTATGACCAGCGTGTTCTCTTGACAGAACTCCGTTAGCCTTTGCCCTGCTTCATTTTGCGCTCCAAGGCCAAACTTGCCTGTTGTTCCGTTTATTTCTTGATTTCCTACTTTAGCATTCCAGTCTCCTATGATGTAAAGGACATCTTTTTTGGGTGCTAGTTCTAGAAGGTGTTGTAGGTCTTCATAGAACCGGTCAACTTCATCTTCTTCGGCATCAGTGGTTGGGGCATACACTTGGATTACTGTAATGTTGAATGGTTTGCCTTGGATTCGAACTGAAATCATTCTGTCGTTTTTGAGGTTGCACCCCAGTACTGCCTTTCCCACTCTTTTATTGACTATGAGGGCTACTCCATTTCTTCTAAGGGATTCATGCCCACAGTAGTAGATATGATGGTCACCTGACTTAAATTCGCCCATGCCCGTCCATTTTAGTTCGCTGAATCCCAAGATGTCAATGTTCAATCTTATCATCTCATTTTTTACCACATCCAGCTTGCCTTGATTCATAGACCTCACATTCCATGTTCCTAAGCAATATTGCTCCTTGCAGCATTGGATTTTCAACCTCAGACACATCCACAGCTGGACGTCCTATTGGCTTTGGCCCAACCGCTTCACTCTTTCTGGGTCTACTTGGAATAGTCCTCCGCTCTTCCTCAGTAGCATATTGGACACCTTCCGACCTGAGGGGCTCATCTTCCGGCGTCATATCTTTTAGCCTTTTGGAACTGTTCATGGGATTTTCTTGGCAAGGTTACTGGAGTGGGTTGCCATTTCCTTCTCCAGTGGATCACTTTTAGTCAGAACTCTCTGCTACGACCTGTCCGTCTTGGGTGTCCCTGCACGGCATAGCTCATGGCTTCATTGAGTTACGCAAGCCCCTTCGCCACGACAAGGCAATGATCCATGAAGGGGGTTTAAGACAATAGAAATAGAATATGCCCATGGTTGGACACCAATAATGGAAAAATACGTTTAAGACAATAGAAACGTATTTTTCCATTATTGGTGTCCAACCATGGGCATATTATTATTGCTGAATATATATTATTTCTCTGTATGCAATAATTTTACTTTTGTCCTTATTTAATAAATCCACACTTCTTTATTTGAAGTTATTTCTCTCAGTCTCTCTCTTTGCTAAGTTAAAAGGGAAGCCCTGCATTACGCTGATTTGTTATCCAGTATAAAAGATCCCTTGTTCCAAATTGGGCTGTGCTAATTTCCCCTAAGAACCAGCTCTTTTGGTAACAGAGTTATAACCAGGAACAGATGGAAAATGGAAATGAATCAGAAGGTAATTCAATAAGGTAATACAAGTGAGAACTTATGGCCCAATCTTAATAGGACCTTATGCTGCCGGAACAAAGATTCCGGCAGCATAAGGTCCTTTATGGCTGTTGCAAAGCATAACGTGCCATTCTGTGCAGTCTGGCCACCGCCACGAGTGGCGAGCAGCCAGTTCTGCGCACCAGCAGACATGGAAGGAGCCCTGGTGCTGGTAAGTCAGTGTGGGTAGTGGGTGGGAGGGAGGCATGGGGTGGGCGGAATGGGACAGAGGGGGGAGGAACGGGGCAGAGAATGGAGCAGGGAGGAGGGTCGATTGAGGCTGGGAAGGGGGAGGTATCGGCGGCAGCGGTGCCACCAATATCCTATCCCCCTTGCCGGCTTTGATCTGCCTTCCTAAAATCGCTGGCACAGGTCCAAGTAGACCCATTCAGGAGGCAAGGGCTTACCCCCGGGCAAGGGGACAAATGTTCCCTTACCTGGAGGAGACCTCTGGGGCCTGAAATTCTCCCACAGGAGAACCTGAAACTCTCCCACAGCTCTGTTGGCGTGGCTGCATAGCTGCGTGGTCGTTATGTAGGACTGGGCTGTTAGTCACACAGAAACAAGTAGAAGATAAGCGTGTACAGTAGCCCTGTAAAAGGGAAATGTTCACTTGGACTCCCTTCGACTCAGCAGTCTGCAGAGGAGGCTGAAGCTTTGCTTAAGCCTCTCTGGTGCTAGATAGGTCTATGGGAAGTGAGAGAATCGCAAAAGAAAAAAGATCAACAGGGGAAAACCAGGGTTTTCACCACAACTCCCCATGTGGTAACAAATATAATAATTTTTAAATAACTGACTGTTTGCTGCCCCTAATGACCCCAAGAGACTCTGCTGCCTTATGCAGCAGTGTTAGTCTGTTTCATAATAGGGCTGGATCTGGAGTCGGCAGAACTGTATTTGTTGGCTTAGGCTTATTTAATGAGTCTGTTGCTGGTCAGAGAAGTCTACTGGGTCGCTCCATGTGTGTTTACGCCAGCAGCAAACAAGGCTTTATGGGTTTGGTTCTTCATTTCTAGCACCTTTCCCCACATCCGGAAGGGGAAGATGACATCTGTAAAATGTGCTACTGAAGCATGCTACGATGCAATATTAATAAATCCCACAAATTACTTTAATCATGTTTGGTCACAAAACAATTCACCGCCTAACCTATTTGCTTTATCTTAAACAAACGCAAAGGTTCCCATTCCCTTGAGAGCAGCTCTGATTAATCACATTGTTTATAATGTGCTTATTTGCTGATTGGGAGGTCAAGCATGTTTGACATTCCCAGCACTCTCTTAACTGGGATCTATTCTCTGCTTTACACTGGGTCCATCTCTCACTTTCCTCCTTTACCCCCAGAAGCCGCATCACTGTTTTGTAGTGAAATGTTTACAGCTCGGACGTTGCAGAGAGGATTTTAACCATCTGCCTTACCTGCAAGGAAGGAAACGTTTAAGAGTGTGAGTTAGAAAAACAACAACAACAACAAACCTGGCCTTTAAAAAAGTTTCAGTTCCTTTTCGACACATTGGGAGTCACAAATTACATGCCTGCTTACATCTGGATATAGACAACAGCAATTAATTCAAGGCTCCCGTGAAAGTAAACAGTGCAGCACCCGTCACTCATTCAATTGTCAGATGGAGGCCGAAGGTGTACTTGGAAATGACACAAGATATTTGATGCCAAATATTTTGGCACTTGACAGATTTGCAACTGTCACTCCACCAAAGAGCATACAAACTGTAGGTCAAACTTTCTTACCCCCAATGTAGGCAGGTCCTCTGAGATTAAGGGGGTAATTTGTACCCAGGCCCAGGGCAAAAAAATGGGTCAAAAAGGGGGCCCTGGAGCAAAAGAGGGGGCCCAGGAGCCAAATTCATATGTAGGGAAGGGACCCAAAAGAAACTTTGTACCCCCTGATAAAATTCCTCTGAATGGCCCTGAATGTAGGGCTAATCGTTTGCCCAAAATGACCCTGTTTGTCCTCTTTTTCAGATGGGCAGGTGGCAATCTCAGGTCATGATGAACCACTGATGGGCACCACCCATTTACCACTAAGCTGCTACCAGATTTCTCCCTCCCACTTTTCCAGGATTGGCAGTCTTGTGAGATAACCAGGCCCCATCTCAGAAATCTAAGGTTTTGGAACTCCTTCCAACCTGGCAACCCTGCTCCCATCAGAGGAGAGAAGAAACCATCCTTCAGAGATGTTTCTATATTACTGCCCCAGGTTGTCAAGGTGATGCAAAGATAGGCTTACCAGATCTCCAACCGGGATAGAGTGCTAGACCTATAGGAGAAGGAATGTGGGCAGGTGTAGCTTGTTAAACCTTAGAGCACAATCCTAGGCATGTCTACTCAGAAGCAAGCCCCACTGAACACTCTGTCCCTGTTGGAGATCTGGTAAGCCTATGCAAAGATGGTACAGAGTTGTCAGGGTGACCCACACCAGTGCTCAGAAAGAAGACTGTTACCTTCCCCTTTGGAGGAACCTGAAACTTGCTGATACTCTGGTAGGGTATTCCAGAGACTTTTGGTGACACATACACAGGGGCCTACCTTGTTCGCTTGCTCTTAAGGACTCATTGTTCCCTAATCTCCACTACTCATAATCCTAGACCTGGATTGGGTGGGAATACCTGGTTTGGCATGGTCTTCATTCCTCTTAAGGCTGGTGCTCAAGCGACGGCACAAAGAATTAGAGGTCAGACTCTATGTTTGCCAAGCAGACTTCTGGTGGAGGCCTCTATCCATCCTTTACCCACCCTGCCAGTCACATATTTTGTGCTGCTCTGAGGAGGCCATGTGAGAAAAGGTACTTGTGTTTTATAAGCATGTGTCCATGCTCTTGTTTGAGCACTACAGTGCAAACTGGGTGGGGAGAATGGACCATAAGGATGCCCTTCAGCCGATTTGTGACATGTACCACCCATATGCATATCCAGCTGCTCTAAGATGGCCTCATCCCACCAAGTAGTAAATTAAATAGCTCAAGCCAAATGCAGGAGAAAATTGAACCAGTTTCAGACATTCTAATCATTCACACTCGCTCTGTTCAGGCATTCAGAGGGGGAATGGAAGTGTGCTGGCTAGCAACATGCTCCATAGCCCCCCTGCTCTCTCTGAGGTTAGTGCTGATCTGCAGAATGAAGTGCGGAACCCAAGGAGAGAGTTTTTCATTTTCTCTCTGCATTCTAAAACCAGTCAGGATTCTAGAATATGATTCTAGATTCAGCAGAGAAGTGCTGAGTGCAGGGATGTTTGTGCCATGGAGTGCGGTGCTGCGGGGAGGGGCATGCTCCCATTTCCCTCAACCTGAGCACTGGCTAAATGCCTCAACAGGGCTCCTGAAAACGGCTGTTGCACTTCCTATATCTGTATAGGAATGTAAAGCTATGGCTATGGCTACACTACCATTTGAATGTCTCTGTTCTGATTTCAACCCTGTTTTAACAACAGTCACATGAATGCGCTACTAGTGTGTCGGTCTCTGCAAGATCAGGCTCCAGTGACAATAGGGAGCTTCTGAATAGTGTGACAATGCAGAATCTGCAGGACAGACACACATCCAAAACAGATGCAGGAGGAAGGCAGGAGACTTGTCCAGTGAAATATGCCAGTGGAGCATTCCAGTGATTTCCCTTAGTGCACAGCTCATCCTGTTGCAGCAGTTGCATCCCAGGCAATGGAGTGGTTGGTTCCCCACACAATGAACCATTCCCTGGACTCAAGAAGCAACTTCTGACCAGCTAGCTACACATGCCTGCTGTTCCCTCATCTGACCAGCTGCCCTGGTGGTGCAGTGAGTGATCTGGGAACTGTCTGGTGTCCGAGACTCTCAGCTTGAGTCTTGTGAAGCCTGACCCCTGCCCAAAAAGAGTGTGAGAAATGCTCAGTGGCTTTTCAGTGTCACGCCTGAAATTGCCCTGCATTTGCTCTGACTGTTTTCGAAGAGAGATGGCCTTAAAAGATTTACACCGATTCAAGGATCCTGCTTAGATAGGCCTTCTTTGTTTACCCTTCAGAGTGCCTTCGCAAACTCTTGGCTGAGCTCCTTGGTAGCTCCAAGCACCCTCTCCTGTTAATCTCTACAATTGCTTATTCTATGGTGTTGACTACTCTGCATTGTTAGGATGTCATCCCCGGACAGTGTTTTACTTGGCAGCATCTCTAGGTCTCAATCTTGGCCCTCCAGATTTCTCATCATTAGCTACAAAAGAAAACAAAGCAGATTTCTGGCTGTGTCTGCTAATGACTCGGGGCAAATAGTAGCTGAGGGTTAATGAAGAAGGGGCCCTCCTGGCTGCTTATGTTTTGCATGAAGTATTTGTGGTGACAAAAGAATAATACTTTCCAGACCTGCTCTGGAAGCAGATGCTCTAACATCTCTCTGCATCCACTACAGGCAGTTAATAGGTAGGCGCACATTTGACATTGAAACCCACCTGAAGTATGCTTTCCTTCAGCAGGAAGGAACAAACCTACTATGTATTTTCACAATATATTGTACTCCATTGGGTTGATGATGTATCTAGTGGGACGTCATTTTAATTTAGATTTTTGTGTGTGTGCCTGCGTGATCCCATAGTCTTTGAGCAGGTGCCTTACCAGTGGTGATGCATGTGTAGTACATGGAGCAGAAAGTACTACTCAGCTTGGTATGCTGGGCCGCAACTGCAGGCCTAAACCACTTGTGACTCACTCACCAAGCCAAATGCAGCCCACCTGCCATCTACAGAAGTCCATCAAAGTCTCAATAAACACTACATGCTTTAGCCTCTTTCAGACAAACATCTAATTGCACAATTGTGTCAGGACTGGAGGGCAGTGGGACCATGGCTGCTAGCCACCCTCTCCATCGTGACACACAGGTTAGCCATGCCCTCCTCAGCATCCCTGCATTCAGTGCTTTCAGTTCCTCTCCTTGTGATTCAGAATGGTGCACAGTCCACATTCTGAATCATGGGGGAGAAAGTCATCCTGCATTCAGTGTTTGCTTCTGCAGAAAAGTGCTGAACGCAGGGATGCCTTGGGGCATGACCAGTGGCATGCCAGTATGGGGGTGCAGCTAGTTGGGGCGTGCCTGTTCCGTCTTTCACTCTTTGGCTGTCCATGCAGACTAACATTTACATGAAGCTAGTGAGACTACAAAAACAGGGGGCTGTAAAGCACCTGGCAGGCCACAATAAGAAGTCAGTATAGAAACAGCTGAGGTTAGTTTAATAAGTGATAATTTGCACCAGCCGCCTGGCCTATTGGATAGGCACCATGATGAGCAATACATCTCTCCACTAACTTGAAGGACTCCACTGTTTTGCTTACAGTTTTTTCTGATTTTTTTTTAGTACTGTAAAAGATAAGGACATGTCTGTAGATGAGCTCCCACACCTCTTTTTAAAAGGAAACAGTGCAATACTTCTCTTAGGAATGAAATTGGCTAGACCAGAAGCTGCTTGTGATTTGATCTGGTCAATTTCACAATTCTTTCATCAGAATTGAAACTGGGGTCAGGGAAGCAGCTGAAATGAGAAGCTAAGAAAAACGATTTCCCCCTCGAGAATGTCCACCCTGTTGCATGCAGATTTTCATGGCTGTGGGTAACTGACAAGGTTCTTAACTGTATGGGTTCTGCAGCCATGTCAATATAAAAGTAGAGAAATAAAATCCCTTACCGCTTTTGTTGTTTGTTTAGATTTCTTATATTGTGCAGGTGTCACATACACAGAAAAGGTTTTCTTACAATAACAACAACACGGGATCCTACTTCCCAAGCCGACGTTTCACTCCATTCACGGAGCTTTCTCAAGGCAATTTGGCAGTAAAAAACTGCTGGGTGAAAAAGAATGTTACGGAGTGGTGACAGTTAAACATCAGTCTGTTGCTCAAAGTTAAAGGGACCCACTACTTTTGTCCTCAGAGTTATTCAACACTTATTACTTGGGTTATTTAAAATTGGCATCCATATCCTATTGGCATATGTCATTTCCTGCTGGCGGTTCAGTAACTTTGAAGATTTCGTCTGGGAAATCATTAGAGCCTCCAAATTTAATCTATGTTTTAATCTGGGTTCATGAAACAAGGCTCGTGCATGCTCAAACATTATCCTGTGTCCTGATTCTTTCGCGTGCAAAGCTACTGCTGATGCATCTGAAGAGCAACAGATGCAAAGCAAGAAGAAAAATCAGCAGTAGCTTTGCACGCGAAAGAATCAGGACACAGGATAATGTTTGAGCATGCACGAGCCTTGTTTCATGAACCCAGATTAAAACATAGATTAAATTTGGAGGCTCTAATGATTTCCCAGACGAAATCTTCAAAGTTACTGAACCGCCAGCAGGAAATGACATATGCCAATAGGATATGGATGCCAATTTTAAATAACCCAAGTAATAAGTGTTGAATAACTCTGAGGACAAAAGTAGTGGGTCCCTTTAACTTTGAGCAACAGACTGATGTTTAACTGTCACCACTCCGTAACATTCTTTTTCACCCAGCAGTTTTTTACTGCCAAATTGCCTTGAGAAAGCTCCGTGAATGGAGTGAAACGTCGGCTTGGGAAGTAGGATCCCGTGTTGTTGTTATTGTAAGAAAACCTTTTCTGTGTATGTGACACCTGCACAATATAAGAAATCTAAACAAACAACAAAAGCGGTAAGGGATTTTATTTCTCTACTTTTATATTGACATGGCTGCAGAACCCATACAGTTAAGAACCTTGTCAATGTCCACCCTGTCACTGAAATCAGTACAGTTATCAAGCTACCATTGCTGGATCAGGGCAAATGCCACAATAGTGGCAAGGAGAGAACGGCTCATATTGTTCCAAAATAGTGCCTTACTCAGCCATAGTAAGTTATCTAGCATTTATATGTGTCATGTCATGCAACTGCTCTTAATCTTTCTTCCACAATCTCAGCTGGCTTAGACTACAGAAAAATTAACGGAATAACTGAAACCCCATTTGTTAGTTTGCTTCTCTGAGTAACTGAATGTTGCTTCAACTTCAGGCACATGGACCACAAGTTGAAATCCAGAGAGGAGTGGACTGGAATTCAGAGCCATTCAGCAGCAAGTTAGCCTTGGAGTGACTCACCCCTTCTCACAGCTTTTGCTGGACCCATCACCTAGTTATCATCGCTGGAAGGCTGGATTATGTCTCATCTCCAGAGAGCTATCTTGGAAGAACATAATGGAAACGCCTCCCCCCCCCCTAAGATTTTGGTTGTCTGAACAGCTTTTGGCAGGAATGACAAATTGAGGTTGCCTCCAACCCTGCCAGACTTTTCTCTTTCATGAGCAAAAATGTCAGCCCAGAGAAATACTCCCTTTGCTTTGGAGATGCTTCTGCAGTCTGTTGCATATTCCACTCTCTGAGCTGACTGAATTGTTGGCAGAACAGAAGGAGACGGAGCATAAATTACATGGACTCTGCATCCTGGGCCATCTCTGGTCAGCATTACACAGCTCCAAGGTCAGCTTTAAATTATTCCCGGAGAATGCCTTTCTTTTGGCCTGCTATTCTGGATTGTCTTGTCTTACAAATTATCAGGCTTCCTAAATAGTAGAAACCTACCAGAGCCTTTTGCTTTTGGTAAGCCTCTCCCCTTCTCAGTAAAATGATTTTCTGAGAGTCCAAGGGCAATACCTGGCATAAAATAGTCACTGGAATAAAAGAATGGGATTACAGTAAAACTCCCCTCATTCTTTTGTTTTTTTTTTTTTTGCATACTTTAACAGAAACTGCAATCAACTCCATATACAGTATTCAAATTTCAAGCCACATTCCCCGAATATAAGCACAATTCAACAACCTTTGCACAATCTAAATATAAGCACAATTCAACAATCATCAACAACCTTTATTGGCATTACACACACACACACACACACACACACACACACACACACACACACACACACACACACACACACACACACACACACACACACACACACTTTCCACCTTTCAAATCTGGGCAGGTTTTTCTTTTGGTCTCAGGGGCTGAGAGGTGGGTTGGGTCTGGGCTGCTTCTGTTCATTTCAAGCCGGCTTCAGTGAGAGTACATGAAAGCAGCAACAAAGGAACCCTAGAGCAGTTTTAGAGCCTTTTGCACACATGACAAAGAATGAGGTGGCGGATTTGAGACTCTACCACTTTAGACTGCACATGGTGATAGAGGTCCTATATGTAGATTCGCTCCTGCTTGCCATCAAACCGTCACATCAGGAGAGAGGGCTATGCTAAAGCATTCAAAATACTGCATGTCCTTGTATCTGCAATATGACATGGCATAATCCAGAGTTCCACCACCTGGTTCCTCCCACCACATTCTGCGTTGATGTGCAGAATGGTTTTGGTTTTTTTTCTTGTGGGGTGGGAGTCATTGCTGCTGTAGTCATTACCCTTCTAGAGTAATGCAGCTCCTCTCCACACCAGCAGCAACTCCCTGAAAACTGGGGTACAGTTGATGTGGGGAAGAGCAGGTGCTTTTCCCAAATGGCCCTGATGTGTATGTTTCTTGCCCACATCCTGGCAGTGCAGAAAGAAGCAGTGGTGTGTAGTACATCACAGTGTCTTCCATGTCTTGAGAGTCATGTTAAGAACATGCTCTTAAACTGGTATCTTTGAAAACAATCTTTGCTGAGACCACAGGCATCACTTGCTACTACAGATTTGTGTGTTTGTGTAGCTATAGTCATGGAGCCATGCACAAATGACTCTGATAAATACTTTGCAGAGATACAGCTCTCCTTTTCTACTATTCGGGGCTAATGATGCAGGGATTTACTTAAGAGGGTGGGCTGGGTATGTCTTCACTAAATATTGATGGACGTGTCTACAAGCTTTGTCTACTTTTCTTAAAATCCTCACACTACTTAAGGTGTGCTTGTTTACAAATGGTGGGATCAGGTCCTTGGAGTCCTGTTATTTGTCGAGGCAACAATGCTTTTCCTGGAGATTTCACAGGAATTAGGACAGCTCTTTGACACTTGTGGGTTACCTCCCAAGAACTGCTTTTGGCTGAAGTGTGAGAACCACCATCAAGGGCAATGGAGTCTTTATGGTCAGTTATACGTGCTTCAGTAATGATGTGCGATTTAACACTCTTGTCAGCATCTTCACTGGAGCCTGCTGAGACCTGGACACTTGTGCTCCATTTTTAGCCTTCTTTGGTCACAGAGGTGGAACTCTTTGTAAACTTGACCTCAAAGACCATATTCCAGGGGGATAGAAGGCAGCAGCTATTGGTGCCCAAGTGGTGTGTGCTGTGTCCCCCTCCCTTACAGTAATGGGGGACAAGACCAATGATGTAGACTTGAGTCTATTGACTCGGACTCGAGTCGGACTCAAGTCGCATCAATGACTTGACTCGAACTTATCAATTGTGAAAGACTCGAAAGACTCGACTTGAGACTTGGAGCCTTTTACGACAAGTTGAATTTTATTCAGGTTTAATTAAACCCTATCACAACTCGCAACCAAAGACTTGGAACTTGGGGGCAAAAACTTGGGACTTGACTTGAGACTTGGAGTCAGATACTTGATCCACATCCCTGGACAAGACACTTATGAATATGGTAACCCAAGTACGTGTTTGGGTGGGGTGTGTTTAATATTGACTGTAACAAGCATAGTGTGAATGAGACTTGAATGAGAGAGTGCTGTATTTTCTCCAGAAAATTCCATTTTTCTTCACATATAATATTTCAAATTCCAAAGAATTATTTGCATTGCCCCCATGGGGGCACTATATTAACCTTGCAAATGACAGGGTTTATCATACATCAACATCGAGTGTAAATCAGAACATCTGATCTGAAGCTCAAATATGATGGCTTTCCTGAATTCAAAATAGCATATCTGAATTAAAATCTAGTTTCAGGTTCCACCAACCTTATATTTCAAGTTCACAGATTGATTTTATATGTAGCAACAACAAAACCCAAAACAAGAGAAAACTGCAAATTAAAATGCTTTATATTTTCAGTTTCCACAAAAATGATTTCCACAAAAGCATCACAATCATAGGAATAGTACTCTTCTAACCTCTGACTTCCAAATCCACAGAAAGTCCACATTACTGTATTTATATTTCACAGTTTGTTTTTTAATCACACAGTAAGGTAAAGGTAAAGGTATCCCTTGCTTAAAAGCCAGTTGTGTCTGACTCTAGGGTGCGGTGCTCATCTCCGTTTCTAAGGCCAAAGAACCAGCGCTGTTCGAAGACGCTTCCGTGGTCATGTGGCTGGCATGACTAATGGAATGCTGTTATCTTTCCGCCCTAGCAGTACCTATTTATCTACTTGAAATTTCTTGTTTTCGAACTGCTAGGTTGGCAGGAGCTGCAACAGGAGTTGGGAGCTCACTCTAACTTAGAGACAGACTGTTTCTAACTCATGGTGTGATCCTGGGTACATGCGCGCGCTGCCCCGGGGCAGGGTGTTGTGCAAGTGCTGTAAAGTACTTGTGCGACACCCGGAGAGCAAGTTGCGCCGGTGCTGCGACCTGTGCTGCTCACCCCGCCGTCTCCCGGGGCCTGCACCCGCCAGACCGGGTAAGTTCTACGCCGATTGGGGCAGGGGCGGGGGGAGGGTGGACCGGGTGGTGAGGGAGCGGACCAGGTGGTGAGCCTGGGGCGGGGATACTGGGGGCCGAGATCCCCGGAATCCAAAGCTCCCTCCAGGCCCCAGGTACACCAACACGGCCAGCATGAATGTACGTGAGCTCTGGAACTCGCGTACATTCAAGGAGGCCCAGGCCTCCTGCCGCTTACACAGGGGGAAGGGGACAATTGTCCCCTTCTCCTGAGTTTTTCCCGGGCTACCCTGGGGCAGCCCAGGAACTCGATAGGATGCGGCTGTTGGCCCTTTAGGCCGGCTGCCGCAGTCTACACAGGATTGGTCTGTTAGACTGTCTCTAACTTAGGGTTAGGGTTAGTTAGTACACATAACCCTCACCCTGTACTGAAATTTAATGGGCTGTCATGTGAGGTACGGTAAAGCTGGGAAAATAATTCTATCAGTCAAACTAATTTCATGCTGTAGATAACAAGATCAAAGATTATCTTAAAAGGGCCATGTGAAAATACACACAAACATTATGATCATGCTGGGTTTGGTTACAATGTGCAAACAAACTGAATTTAATAATGTAATGGTTGTCCTACTGGCATCCATGGAAAGAAACTGATGTTTAAGTCAACATGAAAGTTACAGTCGTGCACTCTGTTACACTTTAAGTCCAAGCTTGCACAATTTGTGAGCGTCACACTCGGTGCAGCCCAGCAGCCTTCTTTCATGACCTGCAGTGCCTGATTTTGTAGCGTTTCAAAGCAGGCAGCAAAAACAAGAGGCTAATCCCTGGCTGGTGCATTGCATTTGGTTTGCAGAAGGTCTTCAGAAGAAGCCCCAGCAGAAACCCCATTGAACTGTCTGAGGCGTAAACACCTTCACATCTGAATTCAGGACTATGTGGGCTATGGCAGTGTTTCTCAAACTGTGGGTCGGGACCCACTTGGTGGGTCGCGACCTGATTTCTGGTGGGTCCCTGGTGATGGAAAGATCAGATAAGTAATTACCTCAAGCTGCTTGAGTCAAGCTTGAGTCAAGCACTTGAGTCAAGCACTGAGGCTATTCAAAAATCAGATAGCTGCTAATTACCCTGCAAACAGCTGAGCTCCTGCAGTTTGCAAGCTTGTATAAATATAGGGAGATAAATGTTTGAGCGTCTCGTAAAGCTAGGTGGGTCCCGATAGAGTGTCATTTTAAAAAGTGGGTCCCGGTGCTAAAAAGTTTGAGAACCACTGGCCTATGGTTTTGGTTATGGTTGGACAGTTTTTCTGTCTTTGCAGAATAACTGACTGCTTCCTCTGGTAACTAGCTACAACTCCAGACAATGAAATACGACAGGATTCGTTGTGCTGTGCTGCGCAGCGTGGAAGGAAGCAGTATAAAAACAGCATCAAACCTTCCGTACATTTTCACTGCAATACTCGTCTACAGGACTTGTCTTTTAAACAGCAGTTGCTATAGTTTCAACTTTGGCAGAAATTTCTTCAAAATAAACCTTGGTCTGAAAGAGGGAGCCATTACAAGGCAGTTGCTCTGATTTCACATCAGGCTGAAGCTTGGCATGGAGCCGTCCATCTGTAAAAACCATCTCCTTTCCAGTCCTCTGAGCATTAGCAGAGTGTGTGCAGCTTTCACACCAGAGAATTATCAGCACAGATGCAAAGTCCTTAAATTGCTTTTTATTGCTTTTAAAGACAATGGAACATTATTGCAACACGGAATGCAGCCAAACACCATAATGATTCAGCAGGTACTGTACAAACAAGTGGATGCCAGAACAAAATGCAAACACTCTGATTTTTGCTAAAAATGTGTTGGGTTGTTGTTTTCTGCCTCATTTTATTTCCTTGTTACATTCTGTC
This sequence comes from Plestiodon gilberti rubricaudatus, assembly GCA_026170595.1. Lineage (NCBI taxonomy): Eukaryota > Metazoa > Chordata > Lepidosauria > Squamata > Scincidae > Plestiodon > Plestiodon gilberti. The sequence goes on from JANXHW010000002.1 coordinate 162,269,457, forward strand.
ACTGAGAAAGAAGAATCAAAAACAAGAAAGCAAACACGTAATCCTAAACCAAGTAGCCCTCAAGTCTTCAGGTGTCTACAAGCTCCCCTCCCTTTTCCTTTATGTTCTACATCCAGGAGGGGGAAGGATGAAGAAGTTCCTCCCTGATCAAGTGCAGCTCCTTGGGTAGAATCTTGTTCCCCCCTCCCCGCAACTCTCTCTGCTGGACTGCTTGAAGAGAGAAGGGGAAGCTATCAAACACATGGCTGATCCCACGGAGAATCAGGATCTGGGAATTAGAGGACCAGAGAGAAGTGATGGGTTATCCAGCATGATAGCTTGCTTCCTAAAGAGAATACTTCTAGCTCAACATCCTTGACAGATGGCTCTTCAGTCTTTCCTTCAAGCCTCTAAGGCCCAGCCATCTCCCTAGGCAGTTTGTTTGTTCCCAAGTTCTGCAGCCAGTGTATAGTTGTAGGATACAATAGGCTCCTTCAGGGCTAATGGGCCTGATAATTCTAGCCCCAATCTGGGATAACCCAGATATAATGACCAAGTGGAACGGCCACTACAGGAGAAGAGGAAACAAAATGGCCATTGGACTCAGTCAGGCCAATAGTGGGGGCCAGATATAATGACCAAGTACCATACTTCAGATGAAGAGGGGGGACAGCAAGGCCCCCACTATTGGCCTGACAGGGTCCAACAGCCATTTTGTTTCCTCTTCTCGCTCCTGTAGTGGCTGTTCCACTTGGTCATTATACCAATTATATAAACTATGTAAGAATTGGTACCTAGATTTGCTGATTTTCTTCTTCCTGCTCCATTCTTTTCTCTTTTTGTATAATCTCTAGTATAGATAAGACTTAGATAATTTCTATTACAATCTATTAGTTTGCAAGTGAATATGGTTTAAAGAGACCTGACTGTTCTACTCTTTCTACAGCATTTAGGAATGCTTTCATAACAAAGCAATAACGGCAACAATACCCGTGGCGTACATGTCAGGAGGGCTTTGCTACTAGTACAGGTGCCAGGTTGTTGGGGTCTTGGGGAAAACTGACCCCCCCCCATAGCACCTCTACAAACCCTTGATGGCACTTTGGGTAAATCAGTACTAAGGTCTTAGGGGTTGACCCAACTGGTGGTCCCCCTGATAGGCTTCAGCTACTGTCCAACTTGCCCTTCCATCTGTGTATGGAACTATAAGCATAATAAATCATAACCACAGCTTTCTTGATTTCATTTGAACCTGAGGTGGAAGATCTCAGGGTCAGAACTTTGGGATCACAGGGAGAGGGAGGAATAGCAGAATCTGGCATCCCCTTTCTTTTAAACCCATTTGTTTGGGAATGAATTCCCCCATGATTTCAATCAAGCATACTTCTCAGCAATTATGTGTTTAGGATTAAAGTTTAAATTATCACTTTTGGATTTTCAATTGCTGGCAAGTACAGGCCTTGTTTAACCTCTTGTTCTAAAGATTAAACAAACCACCCCGCATATATATTTTCACCCTGCCATGCGCTGAATATTCCTCTTGCTTCAGCGCTGCTTGGATTTGAATTTGCTTTCTGGCCTCAGAAGAACAGTAAACTTCAAACGACCTGTGCACTGAAAAATCCAGTCTCTGAGGCCTGGGATTTGCAGACAGTTCTTTGAAATACTTGCTATGCTAGTAGAACCACATCAAATCAGCAAGCTAGAGGGAAATGGAAGAAATGTAGCAATTCGTTTCTTCTCCAGTCCTCCCCTCTTACTCCTCCCTCTGAGAAATCTGGTCAGGAGAAAACCAACATGCTTCTGAAGAAGGGGAAGTAAGGCGGCGGGGGCCTTCTCTCTCCCCCCCACTTATATCATTGCTGTCTCATCCTCTGACCCTTGTATTCTGTTGGCCAGGCTTATTCTGACACCTGCTATAATAAACTGAATCAGGACTTGCCTTCCAGGTTGCTCATCTGGAAGAGTGCAGCTCAGGGTAATGGAAAGAAACAGCGGAGAGAGAGAGAAAAAAAAATCAAAATCATTTCATAGCACAGTTGCTGGAAGACTATTTGGCTTTCACTTGTAAAGGCAAGAGCCATGCAGGGAACTTGCTTGCCCAGTGCCTTTCCTTGACATAAAAAGGACAACTGGCATCAACCGACCAGCTGTTTGCCACAGCAGGAACCTGTAAATCCCTTGGACCTGAGCGTCATGCTTTCCACTATCTGTTGCAGACAGCCGCTGCCTCTGCTTGATCTGGCGCAAAAGCAGGGGAGGGATCTTGAAAACTCCAGAAGACTCCAAGGCTTTATGCAGGCTCACATCTGGGACTTGCAGAACTGTCCGGATAAGGGATAATCAACCTGTAGTGCTATTAGCTTCCTGATGTTCCATTCAAATACTAGAATTCTTCGAATATTCGAATACTCCTCAACTCATGCATCCAAATCAGATGCAGTGTTATTGCTTCACAACCCACTCAAGGACCAATCACAGACCCAGGGATGAACATCCTAAGCACCCAAATATTTCTCTGCATTATTCACTACTAGCATAGATACAGTATATGATCCATTTTTGTGGATAGGTTACCAAGAGTTAAGATGACCAGGGGCAATGAGATGCATATATCTATCTCTGCCTCCCCAAGCCCAGGATTTAGTTTATGAAAAGTGAGCATCTACCAGCTCTGGCTGTCACCCTTTGCTTTGCTCCATGTGGGTTGCGTTTCTTTGCTAGATGGCTGAATTTCACAGACATCTGGATTCAATAATCCAGTTGATACAGGCCATAAAATTAGAAACTGAACACTCCAGAAGGCAGAGGTCACCAGTGATTCATTGTGATCTAATGCTGGGCAGCAGCTCATTGTGGTCGGGTAACAGGCTGTGTGAGGAACGGAAAGGTGTAACAGTGAAGAGGGATCAACCCACGCCTCTGAGCAAAGTAAGCACCAGCTCTTCCTTGTGCATTTGCTTGACACCGAAGATGACTAGAAGGAGGTAGTATTTTTAATCCTATCTGCTTAACACATCTATAACTTCAAAGCTTTCAGGTGGCTTGAGCAGAAACCGAACTTCATCTGTGTGTAGCCGCCTGACCCAAATGCATAGGGTGTGTTGACAGCAAAACGCATTCTTCAGTTCAGTTTCCCCTCCCACCCCACAATGGTCGTTTCTCCTTTGCAATTCATCAGCTGGGTCATTCTGTCTACAGAAACCTCAAGCTCCACTGAAGCGGTCCTCCCCCCCCCACTATCTTGCTGATCATGGGCAATTGAAGGAGCTGGAGCCGGCCTTTTAACAAAATAATGCATGCTCAAGACTACTGAATGCAGACTGGTTATCTCTCTAGGCCTTTTGACCAACTCCTCTCTCTCAAAATAGTGATACTAAAGGGTCGATCTCTTCTCCCATTTCCAGCGCCTGTGTATGAGTCAAGTAGGGATTGACAGTGGGTAATGACAGGCCCAGAACAGGTGTGTGTTTCTGGGCTAATTAGTCTGGATTAACTAATGTGAAATGCAAGAGCGTGATCTTGTATGCATTGCTATATCTTCATTGCTCTTTTTACTACTGCTGTTATAGATCCCCCCCCAGTATTTCTAGGTTATTTTTGAATTAATCATTGTTATTAGGTTAGTGCAATTGAGTATTTTTGTATATTTATTTATTTATTTATTTAAACAATTTATACCCCGCCTTTTCCTATACCAAGGCAAATGCCCAAGGCGGCTTACAACAAGTTAAAATACATAATTTAAAAACAGTACATAAAGTAAAGTAAATTATGACTACATTGTGGATTATATGTTAAGTGCATCTATTATGAAATTATTTATGGAGTTGATCTCGGTTCTATATTTCTAATTGTGTTATTGGTTTTGAAATTTTGTTATTCCACTAATTCAGTAATTATAAATTGAGTTATTTTTGCATGGAAACTTTCATGGCCAGCAATTATGAACAAGGACTTGGGTATACCCGTGATACCCAAGTCCTTGTTCAAAATTGAGTTATGTTATTTATTTTATTGATTGATCTCCTCACTTCCAGAGTGTAGTGTTCTTGAATCTAAAGGATTTCGCGGACAGTTCTTTTTTCAAAAATCGCACATCCTCCGCCCTTGTGGGACCTCACCAGAGTCATTGGTTGACCTCCACAACGTCCATGGTCACTGCAGACCTTATGTGCTGTCACAGCAGCAATTACTTATGCAGACCTTATGTGCTGTCACAGCAGCAATTACTGGTGGTTACCAAAGTCTCTGCCTGATCTTCCTTCCAGCAATGTCTTACTTGCAAAGCCAGCTGCTGCTGTGGCAAACATTAGCTGGTTCCTGCAATTTAAGTAGCCACACATAGCATCTGCTGGCCCTCCACAGAGCTAGACACAGGCTGTCAACTGCTTGGCTTTCCACTGCAGGTCTACCAGCAGGCTCAGGACTAAGCCGCACCTTCATAATAACATGCTAGAGATTTAAGGTATCAGTTGTCTCTGAAAGGCTGCTTCCGTATTTTCGGAGACTCTGGACCTGTGGTTTTGAGAGATGTGACAAGTGTGATTCTTCACTCGGATTAGAGTATGAGGCTTATTTCTGTTGCAGAGTCACGGCAGCCAAGAAATGCACCTGTGTGCTGCAATGTATTTATGTGTTATATTACTTAAAATAATAATAATAATAATAATAATAATAATAATAATAATTCAGAAGTTCCTCCTGTTTTTGGTGAGGAGTATCTGAAGCTTTTGCCAGCCTAGTCTTTTCCTGTTCTCCTGTCTCCAGTTGTAAATCTCTGTCAATCCCTGACATCCATCCTGTCAAACAAATCTTTGCCTTTGTTGCAAGGCACTTTGCCAGATTGTGCGGTGTTTACAGCTACCCCAGGTGTTCCAGTGCAAACATACTTCCATCTGCTCAGCTCCCCTGGGAGATGACAGGGTCTCATTATCCCAGAGGAATCTATCAGTTCAGGGCGATCGCTACATTAAGTAATATATATGCAGGATCCCTGATCATGAGAAGTGGTTGTTCGCGACTTCCGATGAACACAAGGGTGGGAAGGTGAGCAGGGCCAGCGGGCACAATATTGCTCCCCTCCAGTCCATGTCTTCATTTCAGGATATATTGCATGAACGTGGCTAGAGAGAGCTGTAGCCAAATGTGCTGTATTCCTCCCTGTGAGGAACAGCTGAGAGAAGGCTGAGAAGACTGATAATCACAGTTCCCGACTGTTCAGCTGCCACTGAACTAAACCACTGGGCAGCTTTTCTGATACCCCTTCATTTAGATTTGCATCTCCAGCTCAGCTGCTCATTCCTGAACAGAGTCTGATGTTTACAGGAAGTATCCTATGCATGCCCTCGTAGCTGGAACACTGGGAAAGGAAATGCCCCTGAGTTGGAGTCTCATCTCTTTCCAACGGTTACACGCTTTCTCCTCTCTCGCTGGATTTGCCGCGCTTCCCACCTTCCGCAGTCACCACTAAGACCTGGTCTACACATATAGCAGAATGAGGCGTGAATGACGGAATAGACCACTGGACTACACTACTTCAGACTTGGTGGATCACATCTTTTGGTGGATCACATCTTTTGAATGCCCCCCCACTGCAAAAAACTCCCTGAAAGTAGAAATGTAATCTTGGACATTGCTTTATAATAATTTGCAAAGGTTTGCTGTAGTTTGCACATTTATGCCAGCCTATGTTTCCTAAAGCAATGCATCCTTGAAGGGGGTGATTTTGTAGAACAGAACACGGTGTGCCACACAAAATATCTTGAGGCACCTGTAAGACTAACAGACATATTTTGCAGTATAAGCTGTTGTGGACTGGAGCTCCACTTCATCAGATGAAATGGAAGTTTATGACAAAAATAAATGTGTTAGTCTTTAAGGTGTCACAAGACTCCGTTTTTTGCATTTGCTACAACAGATGAAGGCTGTCATCCTAGGCACACTTACTTGGGAGTAAGTCCCCTTGAACACAGTGGGGCTTACTCTGGAGTAAAATTGCCTAGGCTCTCTCTTTAACACAGCTACCTCTGTGGAATGTGTTAATTAATTGGGTGAGATATATGACTGAAATCTTTTGAAATGTATTGCAGGGTTGTGTTTACCTCTGAAAACTTGTTTTGGAGAATCCTGTCTCCTTTTCTGCCCACACCAGCTTAGATGAATCACAAGGCCTCATGTCTCTGGGCCAGTTCTATTGACAGGCACGGAAGCAATACAGCTCTTGTGTTTTGGAACAGAAGTCAAGTTCCAGATGGTTCTTCTTTGGGCTGTGGTATGGGCAGAAGCCAAGACTGCAAGCTCCTGGATCATACTTTGGTCCATTCAGCAAAACCACATGAGATAGAAGACTTCAGAAACGGGGCTTTTTACAGGATTTAAGAAAGAAGAAAACAACTGTCTGTACTCCCAGTTCTGAAAATAGAGGAGAGTTGAGGAGCTTCACATAAAACACAAGTAAAGTGTTTTGGGTAAAGCCATCATCAGACCCTGTGGCTGTTTTCACACCATGAGGTTGTTCCAGAGGTCAGTGCTGGCTGGTGTGGAATGGTGAAGAGCATCTCCCAATGTTTCTTTCTTTGCTTAAAAACAGCTACTGGGGCTTCAGTTTGCATTGGGGCCATGGTGCTGGGACAGGGAGTTTAAACCCGTCCCCCCATGCCATTTCCTTAAGTGAAATTGCCTTCCCGAGCTATTAGCAACAGAACCATGAGCTGTCGATCGAAAGGTCGGCAGTTCAAATCCGCGACGGGGTGAGCTCTCGTTGCTTGGCCAGCTCCTGCCAACCTAGCAGTTCCAAAGCATGTTAATGCGTGTAGATAAATAGGTACCGCTTGCGGGAAGGTAAACGGCGCTCCGTGTTCCAGCCGCATGCTACGCACTGCGGCAAGGAGAGTCATACCGGCCACATGACCACGGAGGCATCTTCGGACAATGCTGGCTCTTCAGCTTTGAAATGGGGATGAGCACCACACCCTAGAGTCAGACACGACCGGACTTAATTGTCAAGGGTCACCTTTACCTTTACCTTTACCTTACACAGAGGTACTGTACCTGTCTTTCCTCAAGTCTATGGTTAATAGGAACTTTGAGGAAGGATTTAGATTGGGAAAACAGTGCAGTGGGGATGGGTTAAACTCACTGTCCCAGCATCAGGGACTCCCTGTCCCTGATCCAAATCAGTCCCCCTCCCCCCCATAACGGCAAAGAAAAAGGCATCAGGCAATCCAATCATGGATCACTCAGATGATGATTAGTTTGTCCTTAGACATAGACTAGAACAGAGGTATGACTGTCAGCCCTGGTGCTCAGTGTGCACAGGTCATCATTGTTTGACATCTGGTAGCAACAAGTGAACAACAACAGCAAGGGCTTCCTCTGAGTGTGGCCACTGAGAAAATGGAGTAGGGCAGGCAGTCTGGAAGCACACAAAACGCCTGAGTTTGGCAGGCAGCCAGCACAGCAAGGCAGGCTGGACAGGAAGTCAGGTATACTGGTGAGCAAAGGCACAGATCGGGTAGCCTAACAGTGGCCTCATCTTTACAGAGGAAGCAAGTGGCTCAAACTGAAGGGACAGGCGGCCAGAGCCTGATAAGGCCAGGTGAAACCCCATTGGCCTTTGTGGCACCTCGCAACTGCTGAGTCACTGACTCATAACCCTTCCTTGTACCCACCTACCTACCACAGAGGGCAGACCAGGCCTCATTTGCCCAGTTCCCAGAGTGGTGCCGCCACAAATAAGATGCTTGGGGTTGGCTTCCAGCATCTCTGGGTGAAGACTTCAGGTGCCCTATAGCAGGTCCACAAGGCCAGCGGGTGGCGCAGTGGGTTAAACCGCTGAACCATGACCTGTCGATCGAAAGGTCGGCAGTTCGAATCCGCGACGGGGTGAGCTCTCGTTGCTTGGCCAGCTCCTGCCAACCTAGCAGCTCCAAAGCATGTTAATGCGAGTAGATAAATAGGTACCGCTTGTGGGAAGGTAAACAGCGCTCCGTGTTCCAGCCGCATGCTACGCGCTGCGGCAAGGAGAGTCATGCCGGCCACATGACCACGGAGGTGTCTTCAGACAACGCTGGCTCTTCGGCTTTGAAATGGGGATGAGTACCACACCCTAGAGTCGGACACAACTGGACAATTGTCAGGGGTCACCTTTACCTTTACCTTATATAGCAGGTCCACACTAGGTCACTGTCCTCTGTTTAAAAAGGGAAAATATCCCTGAGAAATTTTTTTGTGCTGCTCAGAGAGTACTTCCAGACATTGATTAGAACCATAAGAGCTGCTTGTGCTCAGATTTGGCAGGAGAATAGTTTCAACAGGGTGTGGGGCCACAGAATGCTGTGGGGCAGCTGACTCCTGCCTGCTTTCGTGACTAGCATGTAGGTAGCCCCACTGAGGTTCCCTGAGCTGTTCTATTCTAGCCATATTCCTGTCCAGGGGAGGGGGGGGGGTTGCAGCCTGGATCACCTTACCCAGTTACCTTCTCCCCTGGCCCTTCAGTCATGAATCCCAGCGATGTTGGGGCTCAGGAATGGGGAGATGGCAGATCTCTGAAGCCCATCAAGCAGCAACAAAACCAGACTTTCTTTGAGAAGGGACTGGGAGGGTGACAACAACAAAGGCAGCCTGACTGAGTCATCTCTGTGCCAGTCGCAGGGATGGGGGCTCTGGAGTTGCCTCTCCTGTGAGACAAAGCAATCCTAGGAAGCCCTTTGAACATAAAAACAAGCAGTTTTGCAGCCACGGATCCTGGGTCCTGGAAGGCTTGAAATGAAGCCTTCCGAGAGTGAGTGCCGGGGGTGGGGACGATGATGCGAAACGTGTCATCACCCCCTCCCGGCAGGCTAGCAACACTACTGGGGAGCAGGATGCATGATCGCAGCAGGTGTGTTTGTGCGTGATGTTAATGGCTATGTGCGTGATGACACACAATGTAGGGGGGCAGCAGAATTTGGTGCACTTCAGGCACCTGCTTGACTTGGGCTGGGTCTGGAGGCATGGCAGTATTTCCATCCCTCTTGATGTTCTGGTGTTTGTCCTCTAAGGCCAAGTGGCTGCCAAGTTGGTGTTCATGAGAACAAAGTGCTGTGCATGAGACCAGAAGTGATGATCTGCCTTCTGTATGTAAGATGCTCAAAAGCATAGGCATGATGCCCTATGCATTTTGCATCTCAAGATCAACTTTGTGGTTTCTTCTCTGGCAAATAAACCGCATGAGCAGAACATGACATCTTTTCAATGCATATACTGTATATATTCCAAATCTGTACTTCTGCAAGCCAGTCTATTCGACCGTCTCCAAAGACCAAGCACATGTGGAGATCACTGTGATGTAAACTTTGCATTTTCAGGGTACACTGTGTTTGTATTATACAGCTTCCCTACGTTTCTGTGGGGCTTGTGTAGGACAACTTCCTTGTAGATTGTGTTAACGTCAGGATTAGAAAACAACTCTCCCTTTGCCAAAATGAAGCTGCTCTTCCAGCTTGCAGAGGAATATTACCAGCCTGTTGCTAGTATGTCTCGTCTGCTGAGTCACAGAAATGAATAACGCAGATGCAGCAGGCAAGAATGTGTCATCATGATGATTAATCATTATCAGCCAGACTTCAGCTTAGTCATGCTATTTTGCACTGCAGGAACGTTTGATGTAGCTTCACAGGTTTCCATTTTAAGCTCTGAGTCTTGCTCCCCTCCATCCACTCAGCATGTTTGTGTGTTGGCAGGGGGGGATTGCTGCATACTGATTTGGTGTGTTGTGATATGGGGGGACAGTCGTAATGAAACAGTGATATATTTGGCCTAGCAGATGATGCCACTGAACAACAATAAAATACAGCTGCCTTGCTCAGAGAGCCCAACGTGCTAAAATTCACTGCATTCAAAGGCACCTGTGAAGTTTCTCTGGCATGTTCCTCTGAAGATACAGTGATGAGAACAATGAAGCAGAGGTGCTGTCTTCTGCAACAGAGAGCCATTGTTACCTCTTCTAGGCCTGAAATGATAAGGCAGTGTGTGAGTCAGAGAGGTGGACCAGGTGGGCAGCGCAATCCACCGCAACGTTTGAACGGGGGAGTGCCCGCCCCGCTGTTCGAAAGTATTGCAAATGTGCCATAAAGCACATTTGTGACTACTTTAGAGTAAGGGCCACCGGCGCAAGGCCAGCAGCTCTCACTCCAGTGCTGGATCATCCCTGCACCCACCGGAGAAAGGTAAGGGGTGCACCGGCGGGTGTGGGGGTGGTCCAGGCTGCGCTGGAGGGCGCCTGTTGGCTGAGTCAGCCCGAGAGGGGCAGGGATGGCGGCCGCCATATCCCCGTCCCGTTCCTGGGGTGGCGCGGCCATTACATGGCCTTCTCGGACATATGCCAGCTAATTCGAGGATGCTCATTGGGGCCTCTCCATGCTACACCGGGGGAAGGGGACAAATGTCCCCTTCCCCCGAGGAGACCTCCAGGCCGATTACGATCGGCCCGGAATGGGGATAGTCTTTAGTCAGAATTGCGGTCAGAGTTTTTCCTGTGTGCTACCAGTCACGTCTAGCTGCTGGCCTTACTTTCTGGTCAAATGCACGCTCTCCAACGTTTCACAGGTAGAAATCAGGAACATTTTTCCCATGACCTTGTGACACTCTTTTTCTTACATCAAGGCCCACTACCCAAGTTTCCCCCCACCCCTGCATCCATTACAAGTTGCTGAAGGCTCTTTTCTGCCTGCCGTAGATTGTGTTTGCTCTGCAATAGCTACTCCCACACTGGCTTCTGCAGCAGAGTGTGTTAGCAAATGAACCATAACAGTTTTGTGTTTTGTTTTTTTTACAAACTTTAAGAACATCTTATAGAATGTTTAATTGCACAGTGGATCTGGGTTTATGCTGCAGAATAACTGCAACTCAGTACACATTTGGCAACATTTACTATATCTGGGTAGAAAGGTAGGGAAGTGAAGGAGGTGCACAGAGGTGTACCCCAAGACCATTTGTAAAAGATGTTCTCAAAACCTTCCCAGGACTCAGGAGACAAAATAGGGAGTGTTATTTATCAGGCACAGGTACAGAAAACAGGAACCATTACTAAACAGGGACAGTTGGAATGCATGCAACTAGACTCCCTTCTTCAAAACTGAGTGATTGGCACCATGGGGAGATGGAAAGCTTGGAGAGCATCCTCAAGAATCATGTTCTGAGAGGACACTCCACTCTTCATCAAAATCCAGGGCACCCAGCAATCCTATGGAATAGTTTTTCGTGTTTGAACAGGAGTAAGGTTTTACTATACTAAGACCACATGAGTTCGTCCACCCTTAAAAATGAAAGTAAAGTGTAACCAATGCAGTATATATAATCAAACTGTTCCAACGCATTTTTTTTTTTTTTGCCTAGCAAGTTCTGGGACAAGAAGCCCCTGGTGCAGCTAGGGTAATATATGAGTCAGACGCTCTTAAAGGAAAAGCCCACATGCATGCTTCAGCTATCAAATAATTTGTCTATTGATGCAATCCAGGACGTTACCAATATGAATTATTGTGCTGTCACATCTTTGAAAAGTATGATGTGTGGGAGAACGGAGGATTAGAACCAGATCACACTAAACTCCTTGAGAATCATGTACTTGTTTATGCTTCTCTTTTATCCCCCCCTACTGGCCAGTTTTGGAATGACTTTTTTGTTGTTGTTCAGTCGTTAAGTAGTGTCCGATGACTACTGTTGGTTTAAAAAAAAAAAGCTTTGCTTTCCTGTCTACTTTTTATGCCTCTATTTACAAAGGGTCAGATAGTCTCCTTGTTTTTCTGGCTCTGTTCTTATGACTTTAGCAGCAGTTTCTAATGCACATGTGTTTAAATAGCCGTGCGATTTTATCCGTGGTGCCTTTGACAAAGGGTACATGGCTGCCTTTGCAGCCATATACTGTAGTTCTATGAGTTTCTAGCAGTTTCCCCCTGCTAACCAGGCAAAGGGGCATCTTTTAAAGTGGTGTCCTCTTATATTTAGCAGAGAGAGAACAATTGTCCCTCTTCACCCCAGTGTGCCATCTTTTCCTGTAGAAGATGTTGCTGGTGTCTCGTTTGTGTCCTTTTTAGATTGTGATCCCTTTGGGGGACAAGGAACCACTTATTTATTTGTTTCGCTATGTAAAACATTTTGTGAACTACCTTTGGCTGAAAAGCAGTATGGTATATAAATGTTCTTAATAATGAGTGACCCCCCCACCCCACCCCTTGACTCCTGTTATCATTGCATTAATTTGGGGAAATGGTTCAGAAGAACCAGCTTGTCTATTTTATTCAGAGCATTAAGCATGACTCCCGGGTGTCTTGCACATACAGCAAGATTTGGAAATTGCCTGTGGTAACACATTCCCTGATGGACTGTGACATAATAAGCTGCAAGGTTGGGAGACCCACAGGTGCACTTTGGGCACAAGCTGCAATTTTTGGAGAACTTCTTTATGTATAGAAGCAGCCTGCATTGTTTCGACAGGTGGTCTATGCCTGTCTGGGATATTTCAGTAAGCAGGTTCTAAATAAACGGAAGGTAAGTGGAGCAGTTTTCTTTTCAGGATGTGATGGACAGGAGGGCAATCAAGACTTCAGTACTGAATTCCTCTCGGATGCTTGAAACTTGTACTTCAGGTTCACTATTCCAAGAAGTCTAGTTGTATGCTCTTTCCCTGGGGGGGGGGGGTTAGATCCTGGGAACATGCTCTGTCTCCACGCTCAGACTCTGAGGTATTTAACACATATGATTTACTTCTTTTCTTCCCTTCTTTGCCAAATAGATAAGACAATGTAGAGGGGGCAAAGCCTAACCCTATAATAAAGACCTGATGTCATACCAGAGAGAGAGAGAGAGAGAGAGAGAGAGAGAGAGAGAGAGAGAGAGAGAGAGAGATATGAGTCACTGAAATATCAACAAAAAGCGCCAGGCCTACAAGAAAACCAAGCTTTGTAACTTTCCAAAGGTTGTAACCATCAAATGAAGGTGATTGGCCTACTGAAGAATCATGATGATGATGATGCTCCTGCCATTGTTTTCAAGAGGCAGGTGCTAAGGTAGTCGAGTTTTGGCTGATGCCATAGGTTCCTGAGTGAGAATAATATGGACTCTGTGGGGTGGAAGATCAGGGTTAGGGCTCCTGCTTGGAAACCAATCCTCAAAGGTACAGTATTGTCTGCCTCTGGTTTCACAGTCTTTTTAGCATGTCCTTTCTCCATGTTCTTGGCACAATGTAATGTTAATGTGTTTTGCCCCACAAAATGAGGAACACCACAGGAATTTTTGAGTTAAAAACCTATATATTTCCGGGTAAGACTACGTCGTTTCCAAACTCTTTATTACAAAAGCAAGATGTTACCAGTAACTTTACGTTTCACCCCTGACATTCGGGGCATCATCAGAAGAGATCATCTTCTGATGATGATGCCCCGAATGTCAGGGGTGAAACGTAAAGTTACTGGTAACATCTTGCTTTTGTAATAAAGGGTTTGGAAACTACGTAGTCTTACCCGGAAATATGTAGGTTTTTAACTCAAAAATATGGTCACGTCGTGAGAGTCTACAATTGTATCTACCACAGGAATTAGTTGTTCGGCATGAATTCAGGGTGCTAACACTGAATGTGAATCCCAAGTTACTTCAGTTTATACCAGGCATGCGGCCTGGTGGATGTACTTAGAAATAAACATTACTTTGTTCAGTGGGATTTCCTCCCCACGTACATGTGCATTGGAGGGCAGTTGTGTTCATATGCACACTTACTTGGAAGTAAGTCTCATTCACTTTAATGGCATTTACTCCAAATTAATAGTGCATGGAGCTGCAGCATTCGGTGAAGGAGATGCTAGAAGATAACACAAGTAGCAGAGCTTTGCTATCTGTAAATCCACAAAAGTGTTGTTCTGGCAAAGAATAAAGATCTGACAGAGCAATCCTACGTAAGGATCCGGCCGCCGGATCCTGTGCTCCGCTGCGGCCAGGCTGGTGTTCAGCCGGAGGTATACTCGGGGAAGGGGATGTTCGTCCCGTTCCCTGAGTGTAAATCCAGGCCCAGTTGATCGGCCTCCTCAGATTTCCACCAGTAAAATTGCTGGCGGAAGTAGGAGGAGGCCGTGTAACGGCCCAGCCACTCGGCAGGGACCGGGATATGGCCGAAGCCGTCCCCCGACCACTCCCGGGCAGACTGGGCCTATGGGCACCCTCTCTCCCTTGCCAATCGCCCCCCCGCCTGCTGGATCCTTACCGGGTCCAATGGGGGCCAGGCGTGGGATCCATCGGCGGAGCAGGGGAGGCCTGTAAATCCACAAAAGTCTTGTTCTCGCAAAGAATAAGGATCTGACAGAGAAATCCTACATAAGGATCCGGCTGCCAGATCCTGTGCTCCGCTGCAGCCAGGCTGCCGCTCGACTGGAGGTATACTCAGGGAAGGGGACGCTTGTCCCCTTCCCCGAGTGTAATTCTAGGCCTGGCAGATTGGCCTCCTCAGATTTCCGCCAGCAAAATTGCTGGCGGAAGTAGGAGGAGGCCGTTTAATGGCCCAGCTGCTCGGCAGGAACCGGGATATGGCCGAGGCTGTCTCCCTCCCCCTCCCAGGCTGGCTGGGCCTATGGGCACCCTTCCTCCCTCGCTGATCCGTCCCCCCCGCTGGATCCTTACCTCGCTGATCCGTCCCCCCCGCTGGATCCTGGGTCCAGTGGCGGCTGGGCGTGGGATCTGTCGGCGGAGCAGGAGAGGCCGGCCTTGCGCTGGCCTTCCCTGTTCTCGAGTTGTCGCCTTATGACACGTTCGCAATGGCTTCAGGCGCCGGAACGCTCGTTCCACCGCCTGCAGATTCGTCAGGATTGCACTGTGAATCATATAACAGAGGTGGCATTTTATATCCAAATATATGATTTTGCTTGCCCCATAAAACTAGGTGAGTTTGTTCAGTTCCAAGTCAATTTTCAACACTTTTCTAAGTTGTCAATCACAGTGAAGAATGAGTACCCCTGGACTGAACCACCCCAGCATCTAATTAGATTCTAACGTTCTTCCTCTCGTGGATGATGTGGTCAACCACATTTTCCCAAGAACTAGCAAGCACTGCGATTTTTTGAACCCTTGCATTGGCATACTAAACACAAAGCTATCATAATGTTGCCTTCCTTCTTGCATCCATTGGAGCTGCAGGGTGCTTTGTGTACCACTTGGCTGAAGTTGCAAAACAATCTGGCAAAGCTAACGTATGTGTGGTGATTTTATCGTCCTCCATTGTTGTAGTGGTAGTGACAGGCAGCAGTTGCAGTTGGTGGCCAAGGAACCCTCAGGGAAGCCCAGCAATTGCGTTCACCTGTTGTACAGTTCTTATTATTCTAAGTGAACTAACCTGTTATGGGGAGGTGTTTTTCTACCTGTCATACACTTGCTAGGCAACTCCCTTTACCTGCTACAGCTACAAGCAAAATCCGTACTGGATTTTTAAGTTTATGTGAATTGGATTCTAAGTGCTGTTTCTATTGCTGAAGCATTTCATTGTAAGAAGCACTCCTTCTAAGTGTGTGAAATCTACTTGTATGCCAGTGCTAGGCTGATGTAGTATTGTCATCTTCCAAATAAAGCCTAGTGGGGCTTTACAAGCATGAGATTAGATCCTCTCCACACAAGAAGAATTTGCACTATAACTATTCCAAAATCAATGGACGGTTTTAGCTTGTAATCAGCTGCTATAACTAAGGCCTACGAAGTCCTTGTTTAGATGTCTGGGTAGTGAATTGATACATTCTGGTAATGGTAGGACTGCCTTTTTTGTGGTAATGGTGGAACTGCCTTTTTTTTAGAAAATGCCCCTGGGATTTTGTTTTCTTCCTATGCAATGCTCACATAAATTCACTTTTCTTCCCCCACTACCTTTTCCTCCCCCTGCTAACTGGGCAAGAGGCACTTTTTAAATTGGTGCTCCTCTTACCGGTATATTTAACAGGGGGAGAGTAACTGCCCCCATTCACCCCAGCACAGTGTATTTTCTGGTGGCTGTTGCTGGTGGTGTTCTGCAACTTTTTTAGATTGTGAGCCCTTTTGGGACAGGGAGCCATTTAATCATTTGATTTTGTCTGTAAACCGCTTTGTGAACTTTTTGTTGAAAAGCAGTATATAAATATTCATCATCATCATCATCATCATCATCATCATCATCATCATCATCATCCATATATACATGTATATGGGGGCGAAAACACCAATACCTGTGCGAAAACACCAACATGGCCATCAATAACCTGGGACCCTGTGTTTATATCAAACTTTCCTGAATATAGGAAAGTAGAAGGTAAGAGATTGGGGTGGTGGTGTTAGACTAACCTTGTCCCTGACCTGCTAATTTTCTCTGCGGTGGGTTTTTTTTTGTGTGTGAAAAAACATGCAGCGGCAGCCCCTACCTACAAAAAACATGCATTCAAACATGCAGCGGCAGCCCCTACCTATAGCTTGAAATGGTGCAACCCAAAGCTGACAAGGTGAAGGGACATAGACAAAGCAGACTAATCTTGAATTATAGACAGCTTTTAAACTCTGAGACGTCACTATAGCCTTTTCTCAGTAACTGATGTGAACATAGAAGCAGAACATTCTATAGTGCTGAGTTGTGGCTATGTTTTCTGTGGGCCCCTGTACTTCAAGTGATGGTGTTGAATAAAGGGAAGAGCTATTACTCTCCTATGCAATGGTGCGTTTTTACACTTGTAGCTGCAAATGACTCCAAGGGACGTGTGCTTCATGGCAAAAATCTAGAGATGATATTCTATTCTGTTCAGCAAATGTGCTGCCCCAGGGGTTCCCAATCCTGGCTCGGCTGTGCCCTACCTTGTCTTCTGGCAGTGGCATTGCGACACTACCTCCAGTAGCTGCTTCTGGCCCTGGATGGCCTCTGGAGGCCTCCACGGGTGCCAGAGAGGCCTCCCAACGTAGCCTGTCACGTCGTCACGTTGGCAAAAACGGAAGTGACCTGGAAGTCCCTTCTGGAGGTCTTTTGAGGCCATTCAGGGCCGGGAGCAGCTGCAGGAGGTGAGTCACGACCTGGGTGAAGCCTCCGGTTGCTTCCATTTAAGCCTTGTGCTGCCCTATTGAATAAGTTTGTTCCATTCAATTGGCTATGTTGACGTGCTGTGGGCCCAGTTTGGAGGAATATCATGCAACACAGTGGTGGACTAATAATAATAATAATAATAATAATGATAATAATAATAATAATAATAATAATAATAATAATAATAATAATAATAATAATAACAACAACCAGTATTTATATACCGTCTTTTCTTTGGTCATCGGATTTCTCCTCTGACTTTAATTCAAAGGTGGTTTACATGGGCAGGCTTTTCTAAACCCCAAGGGGTTTTTACAATACAATAATGTTCTAATCTTTTGTAGAACCCTTCATTCTAGATGTTGCTTTCACAGTCCAGCTCCCTGTCTCTCTGACGTTCGCCTCACCACGCTTCAGCTGACAGGCAACCTTGACTCTCATTCAAGTGCAGCTGCAGTTTCACTCCCCCACAGAGGCTCTGCAACTTATCAGCTCGGTGTGCTGGCAGCTCTCCGACAGACACTGCTGTCTTGAACTGCTGTCCTTCAGATCTTCAGGCATATATGAGACAGTCGCTCTACCAACTGAGCCAGACCATTATCGCTGATTACCATTATCACTGAACTTGAGTCTTGGGACTTAAAGAGTACAACCATCTTAAATCTAGCAATATATAGTATATGCCCTACTTTGGATGCTACCAATAATAAATGATATGGAAACTGTTTCTGAAAAAAAAGAGTAGCTTTTCCTTGCAAGCTGCAGGGTACATGACTTCAGGAAGCAATGAAGTTTGAAATTCACTGGATCTCACTGGAGAGAGAACTGTATTGACTGAGCTGTTGAAGGAGCAGTTTCCTCTTTTTTGGGAGTCAGCTACCCTGCAACTGTGTGGCAATGACTAGCCATCTACCCTCTTTTTTGAAGGAGAAGGCTGCTGATTCTGAGCTAAGATAAATTGCCAACATGGCAAACTAGAGAGGCTTCACAAAAGTGCAACAAAGATGTGAGAGGGTTTAAAAGGCTCCCCACATATGGAAGAGATAAGGGATCTGCAAATCTGCATATATTTAGCTTTGAGAAGAGAGAGTTCTGGGGGATGTGACAAGACAACGATCTTGAAATATTTAGATTTTTTTCTTTAAAGGAGAGGGGAAGCAATTGGTGTGATTGTCAATGGTTTTTTAGTACAAGAGGGAACTGTTTTTGAAGCTTCAGGAAGATAGGATGTATTTAGTTAATGGGCAATGCCTCAAGATAAGAACTGGTGCCATAGGTTGCCTAGAAATAGTTGTAAAATGTCCCCATTGAAGAGTTGTTTTAGACTGTTCTGAATTAGTAGATGGCAGAATTGGGGAATAATATGTTCTGTCCCAGCAAGGGGTGACTGTCGGTGAAAAGTTCTTCATGATTATATACATATACAGAGCCAAACGCTGCAATCCTATTCATGCTTACTTGAGAGTAGATTCAACTGAACTTTCTGAGTAAGCATGCATAGGATTCAGTTATGATCCTATTTGTGGCACAGTTTTTCTTTCTTTCTTTAAAGTAGGCTATATAGACGTTGAGTAAAGAACTTCTGAGCAGCAACCACGTTCTGATGACCTGAACTTAGCATTTCTTGGATCCCCCAGATTGTGAGTCCAACATTCCAAGTCACAGTCCTTTCTCGACCTGTAATTGCTCCTGTCTCCGTGTTCCTGATGTGCTCTCTGGAACTGTCATCTGTTGAAACGAAAGGCACCGCATCACCAAAATGGCGCTGTCATATTTCAGCCTAATGATATAAATTAGTTTCTGAAAAGCTATTGATTGCACAGCTTGAAAGCACAACCCTCTCATCTTGGTTAATCTAGCAAATGTTTGATCTTTAGGAAATAAAAAGACAGAACTTTCTAAAAATACTGCCAAATCTGGGATGATATATAGACCCCAAGGATTTGGCATGGAGAACATTGGTGAGAAGACTTTACAGATTCACTAATTATCCATAAAAGATTATGTACACGAACAGATTACTGTTAATTGCCGGTTTCTTAGTGGATACTTGCCATCACTGAGGAAGGTATTTAGGCAGGTTTCACACATGCTACAATACATAAAGTACTTTTGAGCCTCTTCCTGTTGGCAGGGCCATTCAGAGGAATTTTATCAGGGGGTACAAAGTTTCTTTTGGGCCCCTTCCCTACATATGAATTTGGCTCCTGGTCCTGGTCCCCCCTTTTTTGCTCCAGGGCCCCCTTTTCAACCCATTTTTCACCCTGGGCCAGGGTACAAATTACCCCCTTAACCCCCCTCTCAGAGGCCCTGGCTGTTGGTGTGCATATGTGAAAGATTTGAGAAGTGGGGGCAGGGGAGGGTTCCCAGAGGCTTGATTTGGATTGGTCCCATCAATTATGAGCAAAAGCTGAGAACATTCAGAGAAACCGCTTTTCCAAAATGTGTTCATAATTTTAGCCCATGCTCCCTCATAACTGCCAGTTACCCTGTGAGCTCCCAATCTCTTTACTTGTGGCTGCTGGACTTCTGTGGTGGTTATTGCTGCTACAGAGGTGTTGGTGGTGCTCTCTCCCTCTCTTTTCTCCTTCCCACTCTGGTGGATATTTGATCAGTGGTAGGAAGGTCTTGTTCTCTTTCCTTCCTTGCTTCACACCCAGGCATGAAAAGATGCTAGGTTCTCCTCTGTGCCACGGGGGGGGGGGGGGGAATCCCAGCCTCCTCAGTCTTGGCCAGAGGCTTTCTACCCAAGGGTGACCTTCCCAATGAGAGCTCCCTGCTTCCTGCCATCCCAGATCCTCCTCAGCCTGCAGCCGGGCTTTTGTGCTATGCAGCTCAGACCATCGGGTTGACTGGCTGCTCCCACCTCCCAGGGTAAGTCCATCACCAGACATATCATCATCATCATCATCATCATCATCATCATCTTTATTACAGTCACAGACCAACACCAGACATATATCATTCAAGGATAACTTACAGGTCCATACAAATAAGGAATGAAGCCAATTGTATCCAAACATGCAAACTAATTTAAGACATGTGTACATGTACCTACTATGCTCTATTTACTCCAGTGACATAATTTAATGACTGTTTAGCTATTTCCATATTTGTTTGGTATTAGCGAAGCTTTCCGAAAAGAATGCTTGTTGTTGCCAACTGCCTCTCTTGATTTCATTTTCCCAAGCTTCTTATGCCCTGCAGCCAAAAGAACACAAAATCCTGCCCTTTCCATCCATGTGGAAGAAAATGTTGCCAGAAAAATCAGCAAGAGCATAGAAATTGGTGTGAAAATGTAACTGGAACACAGAGTTCTGCAATGGATGCCATGTCCACCTGCCATTTGCTCTTTCAGAAGGGGACTGTACTTCTCTGCTCACGTTATCCTTAGCTGATTTCTCAGAGAACAGAAAATCCTCAGATCATTTTAATTTGACCTTAAGACAGTTAATTTGCATTATTAGCTACGATTGACTTCATTTTCTGTTTTGCTGGAACCTGTAAGCATTCCTGAATGACATGCATTCCTAGGGCAGATTCCCCAATAAATACATGAGCCAAGGTCTGGATTAAAACTGGGCCACATTTATTGGCATTATTAATGCTAATCAACAAAATGTAAACTCTGCAGCAGGTCTTATCTCCATACATTCCTCTCCCAGTTTAGTGCTGTCACCTTAGAGGAGACAATGCATAACTGTTTATTCTCCCTTTGAGCATTTCCATCCTTACTCAAAGCTGCAGACTGTCTGCTGACAATTCCAATTTCTCTATGGCAACCCCTAAAGAGGGTCAAGGAAGCTGAATTGCACCTTCCTCCCCCGTCAGAAAGCCTTTGAGGTTGACTTTGCAATCCAAGCCTGAGGGGTTATCAGCCAGCATCCCACAGCTGGATAGCTTCTTGAGATTGGTTCTGGTTTCTCCTATGACTCTTGTTTACATCGGGTACACACCAAATCCCAAGACAGAGGACAGAGGACTCTCTGTCCTGCACTATCAAGCCCCATGGGGGGTTAACCTGGAGGGGAATAGCTGCCCCACCTGCCTTAATCATTACCATTCCCAACTAATGGCACAATCCTATTGTGCCTCTGTGCCGGCACAGCCAAAAAGCAGTGTGGGGAAAGTTAGGTAGATGATGATGATTATTATTAAATAACTGGTGAGATATCGCCATATAATGTTGGATGTTATTATTATTGTCATCGTCGTTGTCGTTGTCGTCATCATCACCATCATCATCAAAACATCTGAAGAAGCATCTCAACATTCTTGACGTTGAGCAAATTACACCAGCTCCAGAAATCAACATTGCTTGGAACAACAAGGATCCTAAAGTGATCTCTCTGTGATTCCCAGGATCTTGGCTAGTTCCTGACTTGCAGACATATCCAGTCCAGCATACTTGCTGTGTTGGAGTATCGTAATAAACATATTGTTGAAAAGATGCTGCAACCACAGCAAAACACCCCTGTGCTGCTTCCATGATCCCTGAGAAAATTGGCACTAGGGGAACCCACTAGCGTCACTACAGGGGGGGGGGCGGAGCTGTAAGTGGTGCTGAAATCCGAGCCTCCCTTACACAGACGAACGAAGCAGCCCCACCCCCTCACCCATGGAGCCTTTCAGGGAAGCGAAAGCAACGTGCAGGAGACTCCCTGCGCGTTGCTTTCGCTTCTCTGAAAGGCTGTGAGGGTGAGGGGGCGGGGCTGTTTCGTTCGTCTGTGTAAGGGAAGCTCGGATTTCAGCACCACTTACAGCTCCGCCCCCCCCTGTAGTGACGCCAGTGGGGGAACCCAACAATGGGGAGCAAGTGTTTATATGTGGTCACTTGTCAGGGAGGTGGTTGGACCTCTCGATAATGAGGGAGAAAAAGGGAAGCTTAAAGAGGATATGGAGATTGCAGAGAAGCTGAATGAATTTGCTGCATCTGTTTTCACTACAGAAGGCATAGGGCTGATACCTGTGCCTAAACTGACTTTCTCAGGGGTGAAGTCTAATGAATTGTCAAATAGAAGTGACAAGGGATGAGGTTCTACAGTGTATTGACAAATTAAAAATGAACAAGTCACTGGTCCAGGTTGCATCCACCCAAGAGTTCTTAAGACATTCAAATGAGAAAATGCTGGTCTATTAATCCTTTAAGAAAGAGTGGGGTGGTGCTTTTCCCAGCTTCCTTGTTCTGGCTACCTCTGCTGCTCTGTTTCAAATAGAGTGGCAGAGGCAGGAACCAAGAGGTAAATGGGCAAACAGGGGCAGGGTAAGGCAGCTACAGAGGTGGCTGCCAGCCTGCATACACCCACTGCCTAAGGCAACCTGCATCACCCTGTCTCATGGCTGGGCCAGCCTTGGGAAAGGCAGTGAAAATAAGAGTGCTAATATAATTCCCCTAGACAAATCAATGGTGTGGCCACATCTGGAATATTGTGTACAGTTTATTTATAGATTTATATCCTGCCTTTCTCCCCAAGGGGCACCGAAGGTGGCTCACAACAACATAAAAAAATCATATAAATTATAAAACACATACAAATATCAAATACTTATATAATACAACATTAAGCCTCTACCCTCCCCCCTCAAAAGCTAGGTGAAATAGAAATGTTATAAAGCCTTGCCGGAAGTGCTCCACAGAGGGGGATGATCAAAGATCCTCTGGAAGCATGTTCCAGAGGTGCAGTGCCACAACAGAGAAGGCCTTGTTTCTTGCCGCCATCCCCTTTACCTCGGATAGTGGTGGAACTCTTATAGGGCCCTGCCAAATGACCTAAGGAGACAAGCTGGACTGAATGGGGGTAGGCGATCATGAAGGTACCCTGGTGGTCCCAGGGCATATAGGGCATTGTAGGTCAAAACCAGCACCTTGAATTGGCCCCGGAAATGAATTGGCAGTCAGTGCAATTGTCGGAGCAGTGGCTTGACAGATTCAAACCACTGAGCCCCAGTAACCACACAAGCCACCACATTCTGAACCAGCTGCAATTCTACAACACGGTGGGATCAAGGGAGGGTTTCTTCAGGAGGGGGCATATAACTGCCACCTTCAAGATAGTTGGCAGTACACCCTCCATGAAAGATGTATTGACTACCCTCTCCACCCACTCGGCCAGACTTCCCCTGGCAGCTCGAACAAGCCATGCTGGGAAAGGGCCAAGAGGGCAGGCAGATTGTCTCACACTCCAGAGAACTCTGGTCACATCCTCAGGTTGTGTAAGATGAAAGAATCCCACAACACAGGACGGGCAGAGGCCTGACAGACATCAACAGATACTGTTAAAGTGGAGTCTAAGTCTTGACGGATTGGTCCTGACTAGTTCTGGTTGCCATACCTTTAGAAGGATATTGCAGAGTGGACAAAGTACAAAATGATCCAAGGGCTGGAGTGCCTTCCTTATGAGGAAAGGTTACAACATCTGGAGCTTTTTAGTTTTGAAAAAAGGAGATTAAGGGAAGATGCTACTGAGATGTATAAAATTATACATAGTGTGGAGAGAAGTTTTTTTTTTCTCCTATTCCTCTCACAATACTAGAACTATGGTTATCCAATCAAACTGATTGGTGGGAGATTTAGGATGAACAAAAGGAGGTACTGTACTACACACAACACATCATTAGTCTGTGGAATTCATTGCCACAAGATGTGGTTATGGCCACTACCATGGATGGCTTTAAAAGGAGATTGGAGAAATTAATGGAGGACAACAAGGCTATCAATGGCTATTAGTCATGATGAGTATATGTGACTTCCAGTTCAAAGGAGCAATGATAGGAGAGATGTATATCTTTCACTCCAGCTGGTGGAACTCTGTGGGAAACAGGATGCTCGACTTGATGGGCTTTTGGCTGGATCCAATAGGGCTTTTCTTATGTTCGTATGGGTCTGGCCTATTTCAGTTAATCCAATTTAATGCAGGTGAACTGTTCTGTCAATATGTATTATGGCTCCACTTATATAAACACACACACACACACACACACACACACACACACACACACGCACACACACGTATATGTGTTCATTATAGACAGTCATTTATATTTAATCTACCACTGCTTGTACTATCCACCTCTTGCACCACTGGCAAGTACCGGTAGTTACTCTAATATTTTCAGAGCAAGAGGGCTATACTGTGTGTAATTCAGCAACCTTGGAAGCCATGTGCTTGTTGCAGAAGTGAAAAGTCCTGAATAATGGGGAAGCCTGGCGATTAAAGATTTCCAGTGAGTGAAAAAGTCAACAGAAAATATTATTCTGAACTAGGATAGAAACGTTAAATTTGGAATAAATTTGAAATGGTTTACTCTGTGCACATACTGTGGATACTGCCTGCATATGGATTATTTGATATTTATTATATCTCCTATCCCAAACTGGGTTTCTTGTAATTCACAATGTTTTATGACCAGTCACAATCAAATCTGATAACGGGATGGGTCAGGCTGTCAAAATACAGGTTTCCATGATAAGGTGTAATATGTGTGAATTGATTTTCGCACCAACCAGCTGATTTCAGTGTTCATAATACCTCAACATCAGCAATAAACTGAAGCCCTAGTTAATCTTTAACAGGCTGTACAGTTAGATCTGTGAGCTACAAATTACATTGCAGAGTTTTTCAGTGACCGTTTATCCTGAACTTTAGGCCAAGGTACTAGTTGTTTAGTCAAATGGTGTTCATTTTATAAAACAATTATAAAGTCATGTGTACTTGTTAATGAAGAACTTCTAGGTATCCTTCAGTAGCTGGTAAATCCAGGGTCTGATGAAAAGTAATTTTCCCATAGCCTAGTAGAGTGAAGTATAATTGGCCAGCCATGATAAAGGCCCCCCTGGAGCACCAATGCAGAGTGGCTGTTCACTGAATTTAGACAAATGTGCATGAGGATGTGTAGCTGACCACCAGGCCCAAGTGAACAAGACAATTTGTTTGTCTTCACAAGGTCTCAGTGGGATGCTATTGTCATGGGTTCACCCAATGGCACACTATTAGCATTTCACAAAGTTCTTGAGCTGAGCTGGTGTAATTTGCTCGAGGCGAGGTGCTTCTTCAGACTTCTAGGCACTGTTCCAAGGGCTCCAATGACAATTGGCACAATATTGACCTTCTCCTAAAGACACCCAACTTCTACTCGCAGGTCTTGATATTTTGTGATCTTCTCGTGTTCTTTATTATAGTCAATTCTACTGTCTCTTGGGATTGCAATATCAATGATCCAAATTTGATTTTTCTTTTTCTCAACTAGTGTTATATCTGGCGCATTGTGTTTGTAATCTGTTTGTAATTTGATATCTGTCTGTGAAATCCCAAAGAATCTTAACTTAGTTGTTCTCAGTGGTTTTATCAGGTTTACGATCCTACGAATTTTGGTGTGAAGGTATATAGCCACCTTGTATGCCACCTTGTAAGCCAGCGGGTGGCGCAGTGGGTTAAACCGCTGAACCATGAGCTGTCGATTGAAAGGTCATCAGTTTGAATCCACGACGGGGTGAGCTCTCGTTGCTTGGCCAGCTCCTGCCAACCTAGCAGTTCCAAAGCATGTTAATGCGAGTAGATAAATAGGTACTGCTTGCGGGAAGGTAAACAGCGCTCCGTGTTCCAGCTGCATGCTACGCGCTGCGGCAAGGAAAGTCATGCCGGCACATGACCACGGAGGCGTCTTCGGACAACGCTGCCTCTTTGGCTTTGAAATGGGGATGAGCACCACACTCTAGAGTCGGACATGAATGGACTTAATTGTCAGGGGTCACCTTTACCTTTACCTATGCCCTTATTGGGAGAAAGGCGGCGTAAAATTTCTTTAAATAAATAAATACATACATACATACATTGTACAGTATTTGCAAAGATTCTAGCTGTCACGATGTTCTTTATAGTAAATGTGGGTGATCTTACTACAGGCACTGACCAGATGGTTGACTGCTCCATCTTGTATCTTACAAAGTCAATATTTGCTGCTTATGCTGCTTCTACTGCTGCTGCTGCTGCTGCTGCTGTTATGCACAGCCTGCCAGATGTTGGTGGCTGGATTTGGCCTGTTGAAGGACCTAGAATTATTAATAATTATATTTATAACCTGTTTTCCAACAAAAAACTTGAAAAGGTGGTTTACAGACAAAATCAAATAATTAAATGGCTCCCTGTCCCAAAAGGGCTCACAATGTAAAAATATGCAGAACAACACCAGCAAACAGCCACTAGAAAAGACACTATGCTGAGGTGAAAAGGGACAGTTACTCTTCCCCTGATAAATATGAGGATCACCCAGTGGTGTCACGAGCTGGCGCATCACCCCCGATGGGAGGTCGGCCAGCTCGGTGCATCACCCCCACCCCTGCTGCTGCATCACTCCCCGCTGCCGCGTCACCCCCCGCTACCGCATCACTCACCACTCACCACTCACGCCAGGAGGGGGTGACTTGCCGGGAGGGTGACGTGCCCGAGGCCCACTCGGCGAGTCGCGTCTTCTTTGGTGGCTCAGCCACTTCTAACTAGGCCGGGCAAGGCTGAAAGCGGCGCATGCGCACAAC
Source organism: Plestiodon gilberti rubricaudatus (assembly GCA_026170595.1). Classification (NCBI taxonomy): domain Eukaryota; kingdom Metazoa; phylum Chordata; class Lepidosauria; order Squamata; family Scincidae; genus Plestiodon; species Plestiodon gilberti. The sequence continues at coordinate 162,296,021 of JANXHW010000002.1, forward strand.
ACCACTTGAAGCCTTGCCCTCAAAAGGGCCGAACGAAGACGCAATTGGATCTTCATTCGGCCCTTCTGAGGGCAAGGCTTCAAGCGGCATTGTGTGCATGTGCCGCTTTCAGCCTTGCCCGGCCTAGTTAGAAGTGGCCGAGCTGCCGAAGAAGACGCGGCTCGCCGAGCAGGCCTTGGGTGTGTCACTCTCCAGGCGCATCACCCTCTTGGTAACCCACCCCCCCTGTCACACCCTAGCGACGCCACTGGGAGCACCTCTTGAAAAAGTGCCTCTTTTCCCAGTTAGCAGGATAAATGTTTGATGAACTTGCCTTGAGCAAGACAGCTGGATGTAACAGGGAGGAAGGGAAAATCATGGAAAAACATGAGAAGATGAAGATTTTCAGAGAGCTAAAAACATGACCTGAACATATAAAGGGACAGGGATTTCTATTCTGCCAATACCCATTAGTTTCGTTTACATAAAGGAATTGAAGAAGTAGGATGTATACTGTATATTTACTCTATTGCCAGTTTCCCCAATTTCTTCTCTTTATATTCTTTTATTATATTTAAAATAAACAAAAATGCAGCTGTTCCCATGGGAAGCAGTTGGCGTTGTTAGAACAGAGGAAAATGAAATCCAGGCAATAGTGCCAGGTGGTGCAATGTTATTATGAGCGGAACCAGCTACACATTAAAGCTCCAACTTCTGGAGTGGGGAGGGGGCAAGAATCTACATGGTACTTCTGTGTCACATGTTGCATGATCCTGGCAGCAGATGGTGCTAGCATGGACAGACACAGCAGCACGTGGTGGAAAGGCAGAACGTGGTACCTGTGTTTCACGTGATGGTGGCAGCAGAGGAACGTCATCTTATGGAGGCTATTCTAATATTTTGTAGATAGGTAGAATAATCCATCTCTAGTCACGCTGGTTATATACTATTCATGGATTTTTTACATCTCTATAAGTATCTCCTTGGTACTGTTGGTGTAAATGTAAAATCCCCATCCTTTTTAGCCTTTATAAGGAACAATGAATTCCAAAATTGTTTCATAGACATCTGCAATAGGATGATTTGGGAAATGTAATTTAGGAAATTTACATTTCCCAAATCTCCTTATGCCTTCTGTGGGGTGTAGCAGTAATTCAGATGCCCAAGGGCAACGAACCTCCCTCCCTTCCTCTTTCCTACTCATCACCGCAGGAGCAGTACCCACCAGTTAAATGAGTAGGAAGAAAGAGGGGAGGGAGCTTGAAGGATTGTCGGTGGATATGAAGGGATTGCAGGCCTGCTTAGGAAGGGTGGCGGTGGAAGGAGCTGAATTCTTATCTGTCTTGAATTTTAGTCTGAGCCAGAAAGATAAGAACATAAGAACGTAAGAAGAGACCTGCTAGATCAGGTCAAAGGCCCATCTAGTCCATCTTCCTGTATCTCACAATGACCCCACACAAGACGCCTCAGGGAGCACACAAGACAACAAGATACCTGTATCCTGTCGCCATTTCTTTGCATCTGGCATTAAGATGCATTAAGTCTACTCTACTAAAACCAGGAGGTTGCATATACCCATTATAGCTTGTAACCTATGATGGACTTTTCCTCCATAAATCTGTCTAATCCCCTTTTAAAGGCATCTAGGCATGGTGCCATCAACACATACTGTGGCAAGGAGTTCCACAGAATTAATTACATGCTGGGTAAAGAAATATTTTCTTTTGTCTGTTCTAATTCTACCTCCACTCAGTTTTAGTGCATGTCCCCTGGTTCTGGTGTTATTCATGGGGTTTGTAGTGCTGATCCAAGTGCTGATCCAAACTGTCCTGATATTTGCTGCCCCTTTTGGAGGTAGCGAAAATGGGGCAGGGCTTTTGTCATGGGGGGACAAAACTAATGAAAAGTTTCTGGTTAGAGGAGCTGAACGTTTTTGCTCTAACAGAAAATGCCATTTTTTGGTGGGTGGTGGTGGCAGTAGCCAGGGCTGGCCCTAAACCTCCTGATGTCTGAGGTGGCATCTCATATGCTTCCCCCTTACCCAATGATGACCAACCTCTGCTCTCCTCTTCTCTAATATTCTAGCTCAGCACTCCCCTCCCCTCCACATTTCCTCTTCCTCTCTGTCCCCCTCTTCCATCTCCATTCCAGGGAGTGGAAGGAGGAGGAACAGTGGAGGCAAGTAGGCAGACAGAGATGGGCACCCTCCCCCACCAATCTGCTGCATGAGGTGACCACGACCTTGACTTCATGGATGGGCCAGCCCTGGCAGCAGCAATGATTAAAATGCCACCCCGTTTTCCCCCTGTACATGTCAAGTCGTGATGTGACATTGTGTCATTCTGGGGGAAATGTGCTCTCAGAATGGTTCCCTTTGCTTGCCAAGCATGCGAGATATGGGAAGCCCAAGCAGTTGTTGGTGGGAATCTGCTTCTGGTGGTTCTTGTGATGTGGGAGAGATGGAATCCTCCCTCCCTAGTGGGCTGTTGTTTTTTGAGTCGCTCTGTGGTAGGCAGGAGACTCTGCACGTCCTGCTTCAGTCATCGTTGCATTGCTGATGTAGGACAAACCACACCTGCTGAACTTCTCCTGGCCGTGCAAGTATTAAAGGCGTTAGGTCAAGGGCTTGCCAGGAGCAGCAGAACCATTTGTACAAATGTATTCACAGATAAACAATATACTCCCTCCCTTGAGTTGCTTCTCTGTCTGACCAGGGTTTCTTCATAGACGTTCACTGGATAAATCAGGGACTATGTCCTCTCAGTGCTGAAGCCTTCACTCTTAATCTTTGCTGAAGCCGTTCAATTGCTGTCACTCTTGTGTCAGTGTCTTTGCAGGCTAACTTGCACCCATTTTCTCTCTCTACAGGTGTCTTGGGAGGGATCAACCATCCTCATACCAGGTCTATGAGACAGACACACTCACTCACTCACTCACTGAACAATTCAACCTGTTTAACAGGAAAGACAATCTCTCTCTCTCTCTCTCTCTCTCTTCATCTTGTAATTTGCCCTCCTGCCTTTTGACTTGAGGGCTGGGTGGGGCTAAAGAGGATTTAATACGCACACTGGCTGCTGACAGTAATGAAGCAATGATGAGAGATGTGTGGAATCAGCATGTTGATGAGCGGTGACAGATCTGGTTTCAGGTGAGGGGGAAAGGGGGAGAAAATGTATTTCCAAACAAGACCTGCATCCAATCAAAAAGCAGACACAAAACTCTGGGAGAAGAAAAAGTTAGCCTTTCTCACTCTCGTAATTGTTCATGCATGGGAATATTATGTATTGCCTGAAAAATTATACTCATTTTCAGGGAATACTATTTTCAGGCATGAAAATACTATTTTTATCCCAGTCTTCCTCAAAGGTGCTCAGGCTGGAATGATGTGGCTGTCTCCCCACTCCATCTTCACAACACCCCTGTAAAGTAGATTAGGCTTTATGGCCCAAGTGGGGAATTGAACTTGGCTGTCCCCAAGTTTTGCACTGGCACAGTGGGTTAAACCGCTGAACCATGAGCTGTCGATCGTAAGGTCGGCAGTTCGAATCCGCGACGGGGTGAGCTCTCGTTGCTTGGCCAGCTCCTGCCAACCTAGCAGTTCCAAAGCATGTTAATGCGAGTAGATAAATAGGTACCGCTTGCAGGAAGGTAAACAGCGCTCCGTGTTCCAGTCGCATGCTACGCGCTGCGGCAAGGAGAGTCATGCCGGCCACATGACCACGGAGGCGTCTTCGGACAATGCTGGCTCTTCGGCTTTGAAATGGGGATGAGCACCACACCCTAGAGTCGGACACGACTGGACTTAATTGTCAGGGGTCACCTTTACCTAAACCACACTTGCTCTCTGCTCCCTGCTAGTTTGTTTTCCTTCTCTCCTTAGGACTGGGGCTATCAGATAGGATCAGCCTATCTGACTAGGCTTCTCTTGTGGAACAGCTGCTTTACTGTAATGCAAATGAACAGCAAGGCTGACAGATGATATCAGGTTGACTATCAGAGGTGACTGTGGAAAAGGCTGAGTTTCAAAACAAAGTACAGTAGAGAAAAAAGTAGGGACAGAATGGAGGGGGAACTCTTATCCACATCACATGGGATTACTTTTCAGGAACACCTGCATTTCTGACCAACTCACTGACTGACTATTGTATGCCAAGCGCACAAAGCTCATTTCTTTTTCAAAAAAAGAAACTGACCTCTTTTGACAGGAACAGATTGTTCTGCTTATTAAGAGGAATAAAAAAGGAATCACAACAAGGACTCTTAAAATACTGGGGTAGTGATGGTGGTGCCGAGGTTGCAGTGGAGCATTCACAGCCCAATCTTAAGTGCACCGCCCAATGGTGGCGTGCCTCCCTTGCTGGTGCAGGCCAGTCACAAAAGCCTCCCCGACAACGCGCTGAGCAGCGCTGAGCTGCACCTGAGGATGTCCAGATGCGCACTGGGAAAGGTAAGCCAGCAGGAAGGCAGGGGGACAGTGGAACGGGGCGGAGAGGGGGTGTAACGGGGAGGCCGTGGGAGGGGGAGGATCCATCGTACCGGATCCAATCCCCTTTTCCTGCAGCCTCCCCTCCCCTTTTCTCTCTTTGGATTTATGCTAGCAAAATTGCTAGCATAGGTCCGAGGAGACCCACTGCAGGCCATGAGGCTTACGCAGTGGTAAGGGGATTAAACATCCCCTTTCCCTGCAGAAGCCTCCCGGTCCCGTCCCCCCGCACAGGATGCAGTGGCTACCATTTTGGCGCCGCTGCATCGGCGGGGGGATGTAAAGGATAGGATTGGGCTTCCCGGCCTTGTAATTCCACACCCACAGCAGAATGATTTTCAAAAATGATAATATCCTGTGAGGACTGCATGACAAGCTCTTTTTGATGATGTAAATTAGTCCCTGTTCTATGGTAACGAAGTGAGCTGCTGCTTTGGTTATGAAGCATGGACCTGACTTCCACAAGGAGAGATCTCAATTTAAGGCTGCTTCCCATCATCAACTCCATTCTGATCCTCCTTGTGGATTTCTTCCATGATGCAGGCTTAACTAACAGCTAAGGGGAAGGGTCTGTGTATTCCTGACACCACCTGCATCATCCACTCTCCTGCCTTGCTAGTTTGCTCTGATGATACCTTCCTGGCCTTAGCATGACCTTCAACTGGCACTATGAAAACACTTCATCAGAGCAGCTGCTGGATGTCAAGGAGGAACAAGGATGGAATCCAGGAAGGAGATGAAGCAGCAGACACTGACCCACCTGACCAGCACTGGGAAAGCTCATTGAGAGCAAGCGCTGTGGCCTATGTGAACCAATGTGAGTAGTCTGCAGAACAGAACTCAAGAACCAGTGAAAATCACAATTCTTCATCAAAAGACTAGAAGAAGAACAATGAATGCAGGTTCTGGCAAGCACCAGACCTGATCAAATTCACCTCCCCCTCCAACTGCTGGAACAGTCCAGCGGGGCAGTACCTAGACTCAAACTGGTCAAGTGTTATGCTGAATAATACTGTACATGGTTTTCTATACTAGGGTGACTTTGGCTCCTTCGTGGCTTCTGAGAATCTCTCAGCTTGGGCACCTGACATGGAAGGCGGTTTCTGGAACTGCTCTGAGATGCAGATGCTAGCTTGGCAACTGGCAAAGGTCTGGCTAGCTTGATTCAAGATCAAGGGATGCCACAGGGATGTTTTGGTGTCATTCCCTACATGTTTGTTTTGCTGTTACGTTGGCAGTCAGCAGTGTAGTTAATTGATTCCTGTTCTTGCAGCTGGACTGTGATGCGCAGCATGGTTCCCACTGAGCTTTTGGAGGAACATAAATACCTTTAGCCCTTCATGTCTCAATTAAAATGTGGAATTTGCCATTGGATAGCTCTGACTTCTCCTGGTGCCCTTTTGCACAGCCTGGCAGGAATGTATATCGTCTGACAGGATGTGTACACATTCTCAGGAAAACACAGAGAAGTCTTGTTTTACACGAAGGCCTCAAAATGTCTAAAGCTTTCCTTCCTGCAGACCCTCAGCCTCCCCCTACTGCCCCTTGCATGGGGCCTGCAAATTGATGGTGAGGTGAATAACTTCTTTGACACCAAGAACTAGACCGAAACTATGTCAACGGAGACAGAGATGGGGGGTGGGGGTGGGGGGGGTGACTTTTCCTGTTTATCCTGTTTGAGCTTTTGAGCTGCGTCCTGAAAGGTCAATGTGTAGAGGAGACAATTTTATCTAGGGGAGAAAAGAAAGGAAAACAGAAACCAAAGTGTCAGGAGAGGGAAGAAAAAAAAAAGGTCTGTGGTAAATATCTTCGCCATGATGTACCTCAGAAACCATTTCTTTTAACAGCGCAATCCGACTTAACTTTTGTGCCAGTTTAACCAGCGGCGCAGCGAGAATGGGAGGCCCCATAATGGAAAAGAGATTCAAATCCCCTTTGAATTCCTCTTTTGGAGGGGATTTGAATCCCTTTTCCGTTCTGGGGCCTCCCGTTCTCGCTGCGCCGCTGGTTAAACCAGCACAAAAGTTAAGTCGGATTGCGCTGTACGAATGTTATTCTAAATGAAGAAAAAAGAAAAGAAAAAGACATATCTGATGGAAATACTGGTTACTTGTGTGAAGTCTTGGGGGGGCACAAGGTTGCTTAACAGATGTGTGACTCGTGTAATCTGGAGAGTTTACTCAGTTTCCCTTGGAGTTCATCATCCATGGAGTGTATTTCACAACATCACTGCCACAAAGTTTAGCACTTCTTATTGTACAATGACAAATGCTTTGAGTGTATTTTCACATAATGTTCAGTTTTGGCAATGATTATGGCAACTTAGCCCAGGTGCTCATCTGAGGTGTATATCATGCTATGTATCTTTATTAATTTATTTGCAGCATTTGTTAGCCCTCCTGCCAACAAGACTCCCACAGCAGCTTATATAAAACCAAACAATGGGAAATCATTACAACAGAAAAATGATTTTTGGTGTGTGTGTGTGTGTGTGTGTGTGTGTGTGTGTGTGTGTGTGTGTGTGTGTGTGTGTGCGCGCAATATGCCTTGTTTGTTTCTTTTCTCTTCTTCCTCCTCCTAGGTCAGTTGGTGTTTCTATGATGGCTGCAAGGGGAGAGGGGCACTGTCCAAATTTAAAGAGCCACCAGCAGGTGGAGTCTTTGCCTTGCTGGCTTTTTAATAATGATGCAGCAGACAAATGACAAGAAGAATGTGTGGGGTGGGGAGAGAATGGGGTCAATATGTGTGTGGTGCGTCACAATCATCTACTAATAGATTGCTACTTGGTCTGAAACTTGACATTTGCATCCTCCCTTCTCCCAAGAATCCTGCAGCAGCAGAACACTTGGGGATATTGAGGGTTGGCTGTGTTGAGAGCTGCTAACTTCCGAGATGGAACCTCCTTCAGGGAGCTTCAGAACTTTTTGCCTTAAAAAAATCTAACTTTGCTCAGCCACTGAGATAAGATGAACAATAAAGAGTCTGGTGGCACTAAAGTCTAACCAATATATAAGCTTTCATGGCCCAAGCTTCACTGCTTGAAGCATTCAGCCAAATGGGTAAGGGGTGTGTGTATATGTGTGTGTCACACGCACGCACACACACACACACACACACACACACACACACACACTGAGTACAGACTGAAGAAAGTTTTCTTTGTTTAAACGAAGTGAGGCCAAAAAGCCAAGCAATGCCAGTGAGATGAATTTTTCTAACCACGTAATTATGATAATGATGGAAATATATAACTATACACAAAATATGTAGCTATAGAGGAATATTTGAAACCTATGCTTTGACTTCTCTTCAAGTTGTTTCCTTCTTTCCAGGGATCTGATTCAAATATCCAACGAGTAAGAGCAATAAAAATGCCTAATTTTCTTTTCTCGTCCTTCCAGTGACATCTAGTGGTATGGTTGCAAAGAGCAACGAAAACACCTCCATAATACCGTTTCAGCATACCATCAGAGATCAATGGGAGGATTGCTTCTGTGGGTTGGTGTCTGGGACTTTTTTTTTAGTTTAGATGACCAAGGAGATCATACAATCATTGTATACAATCATGCATATTATGCAGTAACTGGACATAAATACATAAAGAAACTGGACACTAGAACTCAGGACCACTTAATGCAATTGGTTGGCAGTGGGACAGACAAAAGCAGTATGTCTTCACCCAACGCATAATCAGCTCATGGAATTTACTACCCCAAGATTTGGTGATGGCCACCAATTTAGATGGCTTTGAAAGGAGGTTAGAGGAGCTGCTTCCCAGAATGCCTGTGGGATGCATCATTGCTTGTGTCCTTGCTCACTTCCTTTAAATTCCTTCTTAAGACCCACCTTTTCCACAAAGCCCAACTGAGCTAGGTACCTGTAACTGAAAGAATCAGGTGTGCTTCCTCTGTTTACCCCCACCCCCCATCCCTTTCCTTTGCTCTGTTGTCTTCCTTGTGTCAGTATCTAAATTGTAAGCCTTTTGGGGCAGAGAGCTGTCTTTTCATTCTATGTGTAGTGCCATGCACACTGAGGGAACTACTGCCTATCAAGTCATCGTCGTCATAATAAATAATAATAAAAAATTAGACAGCCTCTTTCCCTGTTTCCAAATTAATAACACACACACACACACCTGCCAAATGCTGTTTCTCACACACTATCTGCCAAACACTTAGGTTTCCATTCCTGAAGGTTGAATGAATTGCCCATTCAGGAAACATCCACAGTCATTAAGAAACATTAACATTAACATTCTTCTGCCAAATCCTAGACTTCCACTTAGGAATTGTTTTTGATCCAATCGACACAGTAATCAGCAAACACACTCAACAACAGGGTAGAACGAGACAGTCACACATAGTGAAAGATGTTCAATAGATGGCTGCATCTGGAGTAATAGAGGAAAGCTACTGTTAAGGTGGGGGTTACCACTATTATTTTTTTCTTTCCTGGCCTTAAAAAGCAGCATAATAAGCAAAACGTCAATTGATGCAACTTTTCCTAGTACTGCCAGGCAGTGATCTGAGGTTTTAGAGTCAGTGCTTTTTTAAAGTCAAAGTGAAAGTTACATTCAGCCATGGTTATCCATGTAAAGCTTGTGGGAGCTGGTTAATGTAACACTGAGCCAAAAAGCTCATTCTGTGTTTCAGAACATAGGCGGGCAGTGCAATCCTAAGCTTGTCCACTTGAAAGAAAGCCCCATTAAAGAATGGCAGAAAGACATTTCTAAATTTATCTGGCAAGGGAAAAAAACAAGGGTGAAATATAAGATCCTTCAAGAGAGGAGGATTGGGATTACTGGATTTGAAAGTATATTATGCAGCATGTTGTTTTGTGTAGTTGAAAGACTGGGTGTATTTACAAAATAGAAGATTATTGGAGTTAGAAGGCTCTGACTTGAGATTTGGTTGGCATGGGTATTTGTGGTATGATAAAGTGAAAGCGAATTTAGAATTTAAAAATCATTATGTTAGACATGCATTATGGAGAATTTGGAATAGATATAAAATGAGGTTTTATGAGAAAATACCATTATGGGTTGCACCATATGAAGCACATTTTGGTGGAAGTAGCGTACCAAAAGAGAAAGGACTACTATACAGAAACTTATTACATTTTTCACAAGGAGACTGTACAATGAAGTCAAGAGAAAAATTAATGGAAGAAGACTTTAATTGCCAATGGTTTGTATATGCTCAAATTTTGGAGAGATTTAAAGTGGACAAGAAGGCATATGGATTTGTAGAAGAAGAATCAATATTGGAGGTACAATTAAAATCTGAAGACCAGGTAGTCTCAAAAATGTATAAATTGCTTTTGAAGTTTGAGAGAGAAGAAGAACAGGTTAAAGAATGTACGATTCACTGGGCGAAAAATGTAGGTCATGTTATTTTAATGGACCAATGGCAACAACTATGGTTAAAACAGTTGACATTTACGTTAAATGTTAATATTAAAGAAAATATGTATAAAATGATGTATAGATGGTATATAACCCCAAGCAAATTAGCAAAAATGTATGAGAAGGTGACGAATAGATGTTGGAAATGTAAAAACCAAGAAGGAACTTTTTACTATATGTGGTGGACATGCCCCCAAGCAAAGAAGTACTGGACTCAGATTCATAAACAGATTGAGTTGATTTTAAAGATTAAGGTTCAAATGAAACCGGAAACCTTTTTGTTGGGTATGTGGGATGATCATGTAGGCGAAAAATTTCAAACTTTGTTTTTATATATGATAGCTGCGGCAAGAATTTTATATGCACAATATTGGAAGAATTCGGAGATACCTTCGCTGGAAGATTGGTGGCTGAAAGTTTTGGATTATGCTGAAATGGATAAACTTACAATTTTAATTAAAGAAAAGTCAGTTAACCTTTTCGTGAATAATTGGAAACCATTTATCGATTTTGTAAGAGAGAGAGAGAGGAACGACGTGATGATATGCGGATTTAATGAATAGAATGTGGGTGTTATTTTGGCTAAGTTGGAAATTATATATAGAAAATAGTGAATAGTATGCTAGTAGGATGTATTGCTTTGTGCTCGCTATACTTTTATGAAATATGTATTGTTTTTATGTTAATATATCAATAAAATATAAATATACACAAAAAAAAGAAAGAAAGCCCCATTGAGTTCAATGTGGCTTGCTCCTACAGTAAATGCGCATGATGCTAATTATTCTCAAGAACATACTTCAAATAGACTCAAGATACAAATGTTTTCAAACTATATGCTTCTTACGGCACAATCCTGCACAAGTATGCAGGTTGGCCTAAAGCAGCGGTGGGGAAGCTCCGGCCCGCGCAAGACTGGATCGATCCGGCCCACGTGAGACCGGACCGGAGGCTCCGCCAACGCCGCCACGCGTCAGCTCCTTTTGAAAGCGGCTTTCCTGTACCTGCGCAGATCGCCGCTGAGGCCGAGAGATTGCCCTCTCGGCCTCAGCAGCGCTCTGCGCAGGTATAGGAAGTCCGCTTTCAAAAGGAGCTGACGCGGGAAGGCGGCGGCGGCCTGGAGCCTGAGGAGCTGAGGAGCCTGAGGTAAGGAGAGCGAGTGGGTGGGGGTTTGGAGAGCGGTCGGTGGGTGGGGGTTCGGAGAGCGGTAAATTCGTGGGGGGGGGGTCAAATTTGCGGTGGGGGGTGCCAAAATTGCGGCCGGCCTAATGGGAAAATGGTCCTCCACTGCAAATAGGTTCCCCACCCTTGGCCTAAAGGGCCGGCTGCTGCATCCTTCGCAGTTCTGGCCCAGGAGCACCTTGAGGAAAGGGGATGTTCGTCCCCTTCCTCTGGTGTAGACAGGCCGGGGCCCAATGGGCCTTCTCAGATGTACGTGGAGCCGGGGATGCCGTGTAAGGCCAGCCCAGGCTGGGAAGGGGCTTGGGATATCGGTGCAACTCAGCGCTGATATCCCCACCCCCTTCCAGCCCGGGCCGGCCAATGGCCCCCCTCCCTCCCTGCCCCTGCCTGCCCTCCCCCGACCCCTGCGGCTGCCGGCGTAGGGTCTGGAGGACAGTGGAGTGAGCTTACTCCCAAGGCGGCGCAAAAGTGCCTTATGGCACTTTTGCAACGCCTTAGGCCACCAGAGCACTCACTACGCCGGCCTAAAGTTACGCAGGATTGGGTTGTTAATATGGATAAGTGGCTCATGCTGCAATGTAGGGTAACGATGGCAGGATTCAGAAGACAATTTTTGGTATTGTGGCAACTTTTATACTCTTGTTAGGGGCACAGGAACGCCTGCCTCGCCATATAGCTGGACCAGGGGTATCAAAATCATTTCATACAGTGGGCCAAATAGCATTCATGGTGCCTGCTGAGGGCCAGAAGTGAGGTCATTAAGCAGGAACTGATGACATTAAGCAGGTGATGACCAGAAATAAGCACTTTTTCCTCAATTAGGAACTCATTAGCTGCAAATGACAGAAGAGAAAACATGCAAGTCTTGATGATCATATTTTCAAGATATAAGACATTTTTATTTAGATCAGCATTTGATGTCTGACATGGTGGGCTGGCTTTTTGATAGATGGCTTTTGTCAGATGTAAATGTGGATGACCCACTGGGGCTGTTTTAATTGTTTTAATTCTTGATTTTAAATGTAGATATGTATTTTAATGTTTTTATTGTAAGCCGCCTTGGTTGCCCTTGTGGGAGAAAGGCGGGGTATAAATTCTATAAATAAATAAATAAATAAAATTTGGGGAGCCCAATTATCACACGGGCCACCCTTTCAGCGGTGCTTCTTCTGCCGAGGTGTTATTTCATAGCATCACTTGGGCAGCTTTTCACGTCTCCTTTTCTCGCCCCTCTTGGTCTGCCTCTTCCCCATACCAATCCTCACTTTCTGAGGCCTCCTTCTGTCTCTCCCTCCCAGCGCCTCAGCAAAAGAGGCACTACTGAAAGGGTGGCCCACATGATAATTGGGCTGTCCCAGAGCTGCCCTTTCAGCAGTGCTACTTCTGCTGATGTGCCACTTCTCAGTTCAGCAGTTGTGAGCAGCTGATGATGGTGCTGGGAAAGCCCAATATCACAGGGGCTGGATAAAGAGCTTCTGCAGGTCATATCCAGCCCACAGGCCTTATGTTTGACACTCTGAGCTGGACACTATGAATCGTTATCCCGTGTAGTGTGTTTATAAGTGATCTCACAAAACAGACTTCTGGATTCGGAATCAGCGGCGGCATTACCTGACAAACTGACTAGATTGTAAACTCAGGGGTGTGAAACATAAATCCCTCCTCCAGAGGTATTATTTATTGATTTATTAAAACCATTTGTTAAATTGCTCAAATTGGCACACGAAAAGAAATTAAAACAATTTAACAAGAAAAACAATTCAGTAAAAGTAGCAAATGTCAAAAGGATGAGGTCCACACAGTGACCAACCTTAGCAGCAATGCCCAACACCCACCTTGGCAGTGAAGGCCACAGCATGTCCTGCTGTGACATCCAGTGATGGACATGAAGAGGCATAAATATGATGTGCCAAAGGCTAAACCCAAAACAGGGGTAGCGTTTTGGCTAAGACACAGAGCAAGGAGTAAGAATGATCCCTGTTCAAATGTTGCCTCTGAAATGAATTTACTAGGTGGCGTTCAGCAAGGCCCTCTCTCTCAGACTCAACCCCCATCTGATATGGGGCCAATTATACTGATCTGCTTTACAGAGTTATTATTAAAGGATTAAAGTAAAGGTATCCCTTGACAATTAAGTCCAGTCGTGTCCGACTCTAGGGAGTGGTGCTCATCTCCGTTTCAAAGCCGAAGAGCCAGCGCTGTCCGAAGATGTTTCCATGGTCATGTGGCCGGCATGACTCAACACCGAGGCGCATGGAACGCTGTTACCCTCCCGCTGACGCGGTACCTATTAATCTACTTGCAATTTCTTGCTTTCGAACTGCTAGGTTGTCAGGAGCCGTCGCACGGATTCAAACTGCCGACCTTTCGATCGACAGCTCATGGTTCAGTGGTTTAACCCACTGCGCCACCCGTAGGCGAGATAAAATATGTGAGGCACTTTGAACACTTGAACACGCTTCGTAAATGCTAAGTATCATCAACATTAAAACAAGGGATATTTGGAGCAATGTGGAATAATAGTATCATAGAAGCCCTGGTTCACTTGGATTCAGACCTGGATTCCATTCCTAGTGGCAGGACAGAAGATATGATGGGCAATTCAAGAGGAGCATTCTTCACACCAACGAGAAGGTTGTTAATTCTCCTTTTTTTTTTTCTTCCTAAGAGAGAACCTGATGTCTCAAGTCACATGAATTTTGCTTTAACGTATGAACGTATTGCTTTAACGTATTAATGTATCCATCCATTAAGATCCTTGGGAGAGGCTCTGCCTTCAACAGGAAATTTGGAAGGCCCCCCCTCTCTTTGCTGTTAAAAAGGGGCTCAAGACAAGCTTTTGGCTTGTGAGCTGTTCCTCTGTCTGCTGCTGCTGCTGCTACTGCTGTAGTATTTTATTTTTTGTCTATCTCTAATTACTCTTTTAAATTGCTGGCTTGGATTTTATTGTACATTTTTAAAACGTTTTTTCTTTCTGTCTTTCTACTTATGTTAGCTGTCTTGGATGCTGTAGCAGTTACCAGCACTGAGCAGGTGGTTGGGCTAGATGACCTCCATGGACCCTTCCAACTCTAACATTAGAAGATTCAATCTAGAGAAAGGCAGGATTGAAATGAATGTGAATGAATAAATGAACTTCCACCCCTACATATCTCATTAGGATTCATTTGGTTAGATGCAATATACAAAATGCAGTCCCTTTGCAGCATTCTTTAATAGGAATAAAGTAATGAGGCCAGGGGGATCCATAATATTTTTTTGTTCAAAATAATATTTGAAATTTTGCAACTTTGGCGCTTTTTGTTGTTTAATATGGATCCCTAGAAACCCCCCTCATTGGTTTCCTTTGTCCCACTTGTGTTTTCTACTTGAGATGTTGGTTTCCCCTGTTTTGCACTAAAGCAGGAAGAGGCATTTAATTCTGGGAGTCTTTCCAGCTGGTGATAAAATCCAGATTGTACCTTTATTGCCAAAGCACTGCAGCCAGAATCTGTAATATTTTGTCTCCATGTAATGCCAATGCTATTTTTTCTGGTGACGAGGGGGGGGGATTCCTCTCTGTCCTCACTCCTCCTGTCTTCACCTCATTTTAAAAAAAATAATAATCAGGACAGATATGGGCTCTGAAGAAGGAGAGGGGGAACATAAAGCCCCACAGCTTATTTTTGCCTCCTGCTTGAGTAGTTTAGCAGGGAGTGCTCAGTGAAACACTTGAAGAAGGACACAAAATGGGGCAAGTGGGAAGTGTGTGAAGGTGGGAGAACCTGTGTCACTCACTCATCATGGTGGTGGCAGATGCTATATCTAACAGGAGCTTTAGACATTCCCCAACCCATAATCCAGTCAGCACTCAGTATTATTACACAGGTTCTTGCTGTGGGAAAATTGCATTTTGCCAGCAACCAGATATTGTCATCTGGTTGTGGCCACATGACCACTCCGGCTCTATTTAGTGTTGGGTAACTTTTGTGGGTCTGACTGATCTTTCTGAAATTCAGTGATGTAGACTTGAGTCTATTGACTCGGTCTTGAGTTGGACTCAAATCGTGTCAATGACTTGACTCGGCGATTGTAAAAGGCTCGAAAGACTCGACTCAAGACTTGGAGCCTTTTACGACAAGTTCAATTTTATTCAGGTTTAAACCCGCTTTCCCCATTAAATAGATAAAAATAAAAAATGTATCCCCTGACAATTAAGTCCAGTCGTGTCCGACTCTAGGGTGTGGTGCTCATCTCCATTTCAAAGCCGAAGAGCCAGCGTTGTCCGAAGACGCCTCCGTGGTCATGTGACCGGCATGACTCTCCTTGCCGCAGCGCATAGCATGCAGCTGGAACACGGAGCGCTGTTTACCTTCCTGCAAGCGGTACCTATTTATCTACTCGCATTGACATGCTTTAGAACTCGCAACTCGCAACCAAAGACTTGGAACTTGGGGCAAAGACTTGGGACTTGACTCGAGACTTGGAATCAGAGACTTGATCGACATCCCTGCAAATTCCTTCCTCTGGCCAGAGCTCAGTGGTCACATTAGCAAGTAGCAACTCTGGGATAGTTCTCCTCTATTGTTACGTGGCTTGTCTTACTTGCCTGAGCAATTTGGAGAAGTCTCAGCTTTAAAGGTATCTTGCACATCTCTGAGCTACCAAATGGCAGTCCTGTATGGTCATGGTTTTCAAACTTTCTTTCTTCAAGGAACTCTTTGTATGTTGATTTATCTGGCATGGAACTCCTGTACTTTGCAGATAATTTATTTATATAGAGATTTATATCCCACCTTTTGGCCCACACTATAAAACATTTTATCATAATCCATAAAATGATCATAAAAACAATGTACTGTACAAGTAAGAAAAACAACTACACAAATGGCAAGAATAGAATAAGGACAAAACTATAATCAGCAGCCAATCAGAAAAACAAACTATAACTACGTGGGGCCAACACTCACACTTCCCTATAGTCAAGTCAGTCTTGCATGGGCTGCTGCCCCACTGAGTTTATTTCATAAATAAAATGAGAACCACAGTCTTAGGTAAAGGGCTTGATGAACATTTTGGGCAAACTGTTTTATGTCATATTATAAAATAAGGTATGTAGAATTTTTTTCCTTGACTGATAAACGTTTGGCACATGGCTCAGAGATCTAGGAAATGAAATCACTAACTTAGAAACTTTTCACCTTGAGTGTAGCGTGTTTGGTGTTAATAAGAAAGTGTTAAGACAATAACTTCAGCATGGCTGGCTTCAGAAAACAGGTTCTGGTAAGCATATGTGACAAAGACCATGTGACAAGGTTAGCTTAGAGCAGTGGTGGCCAACCTTTCAACTTGAACGCTGGCCCTTTAAATGGTTGCATAGGTGAGAGCATTTCAGCAGGTGCCGCTGCTTTAGCAACACCATCAGCACTTGCAGCTGCCAAGATCCTGTCTTCTACACAACTCTTAAGAACACAGTAGCCCTAATGGTGGAAGGTTGGCCACCCCTGGCTTAGAGCTTTCCAAAGGAGCAGGGTGTTGTGTATTGCCTCTTTAAATGGTGAGCTCAGAAGGCCTCAGGATGAGAAGATCAGGTGAGAGAACTGGAGGAAGATTTTCAGTTTTGCAACATGATAATCCTGTGTGAATGGTGGGGTCCCTATGATCTCCTTAGAGGCCTGAACAGTCCTTAGAGTCACCTGGATGGACTAGAAACTAGAGGCAGTTCACAGATAAGCTGTGCTTGATTTTTTTTCTCCTTGCTAATCAAAGTTTATGCTCTGGGTTTTCTAGTAAATGGTAAGCCATAGATAGCTGTGTTATTAGGAGTTTATATACCGTATTGGTCTGAGTATCACTTTTTTCTCCTAATTTAAGTTTTTAAACTAGGGGTGCATCTTATAATCAGGCTGTTGCAATTTGGGTTTGCAGCCGCCCCTCCCCCAGGCTCAGCAGAGAAAGGGCAGCAAAATACTCACTGCTGCTGCTCAGCTGTGCAGTGAGGGCCTTTGAATGGCATGGGACATTGCTGGAAGAAGCAGTGAGGCTAAGAGGAGATTTTGGAGCATGTGTTTGTTTTTAGTGGAGATAATGGCAGAGATACAATGGGCTCCTTCTCTGCCCTGCAGGGCTTATGGTATGTCCTTTTTCTTTGTTAAAACAAGAGCACACATACCTCTCCCCTTTCCAGGCTGTAATCAGTTGTTAATTTTCGTTCTCTGATCTGCTGGGTTTTGTATCCTTTTGTAAAGCAAGATCACATACACTTTCATCCCCCCTCCCCAGGCAATTAATAGTTTAGGCTGCAATCCTGTGCACACTTTCCTGAGAGTAAGCTCCATTGAGAACAGTGGGACATGCTTCTGAGTAGACATGCACATGATTGCACTGTTCGTTAAATCACTGGTATAAATTTAATGCCAGTGATTTAATTTTTTTTTTTAATAGCACCAAACTTTAAGGGTGTGTCTTATAATCAGGTGCGTCTTATACTCGGGACAATACGGTATTTATATATTCAATATTTTGATGATTAAGATGGGATGTACTTGTTGCAGAGCCCCATGGAAATTTTGAGAATGGCATGCTGAGACCAGACTTTCTTTTTTGTTCTTCTCCTTCTTGCTGCTATGGTTAAGATGGCTGCATTGGGCTATAATGAAGGCTCTGATGTGATTCAACCAGCGTCTTGGTTACTCTTATTCTGAAAGGCGATCTCATTACCAGGAAATCAATAATGTAGAAAGCACAGAGCAGAAGCATGCAATTCTGTGCAACATGAACATGCAACTGTCTGTGGCATGTAACATTGGCTATTATTCTTTACCGCACAAGCTTTATCAATAGGCTTACCATACTTCCCGGAATGGCCGGGACCCTCCAGGATTTCGGGGTCCTGTCCCGGTGTCCCGGGGTATATGGTAGCCATCCTGGGAAATCTGGGGGTGCCACCGCCACCATTTCCCCTCCAGCTGCTCTTGCACAACGCGGCCTGGAACGCGGACAATGCGGCCACTTTTCATGAACCGCACGTATACGCACAAGCGGCCTGTGAATGAAGGGCTTCCAGGCCGCTTGTGCGCATGCGTGCAGCTCACGAAAAATGGCTGCGTTGTCTGCATTCCAGGCCGCGTTGTGCAAGAGCGGCTGGAGGAAAAATGGCGGCGGCTGCAGCTGGACAAAAAATAGCGGCGGCTACAGCCACAGCCACACTAAGGGGGCAGCAGTTTTTAAAAAGCATTAACAAAAAGGGGAGATAAATAATTAATTTAAAAAGTTCAGGCGGCCTTATGCCTGGCAAATAAAAATAAAGTTTTACGGCCAGGCCCAAAAACAAAAACAAAAACAAATCTTGGCGCCAAAAAAGAGATTTTTTTCCCCCGGATTTGGTCATCAAAAATATGGTAACCCTATTTATCAAGCATTAAAATACTTATGCTGAACTGGTTGCTTTGCCGAAGGCCCATTTTTGTGCTAGGCTGCTTGTAGGTCCTCCAGAAGTTTCATTTTTTAAAGTGTGATCAGCAAGCCATTGAATGCATAGCAGACTGTGTGCCAGACCTAGTCTGACACCTTGTTGAATTTTTTAAGTACAGTATGTTGATCTCTGGATGGCTTGGGCTGTTATCAAGAAATCAGTGGTGTTCAAGGCTAAGTAACCCAGCACTGCCTAGTTTTCTCTGAGTCACATTTGACTTTTTTTTGGCTACTTTTTTTGCTACAGCTAAAGCAGCCTCCCTAAATGTTAGAGAAATTTGCTATGCCCCCCCAAGTCCATGTGCTCCAAGAAAACCATGAACCAGAGAATATCAGCAAATATAGAGACTCACATTTTCAGCAACAGGATCACATAAACCAAGTCACCCACATACATGCTTAAGTCATGGCAGACTGCAAAAGTGAATTCAGTGCCAGTTTAGGAATGCTGAGTGAGTGTCATACCTGCAAGAAGGACTACACAGTGTAGACATGCTAGCAAAGATCTCCAGGTTTGGGCTCTGGGGATTTTTCTCCCCAGAAACCTCTAGAGCCCTCAAAATTAATTTGTGAGTCTAAGCTTGAGGAAACTTGGTGGCAAATGTGACACAAATGTTAGTTATTTTTACTATATTTTATGTGCTAAGTAAGTGCATACATAATATTTCATCTTAAATCTCCATTCCAATTAGATCCCAGATTGTAAAATGGGAACAACAAATAAATTACCTCAACAGGTTTATTGGGACTATGGAAGGGAATTATAAAGTCCTTTAAAAACTACAGGTGCTAACTATAGGAATTTGCCTTTTAGAAATTCTATAAGTGCTCCTAAATTCTGTCAGATGTCTGTGGGAAAAAAAAACACACTGGCTGACTATTGCACATATCAAAGTAATGAAACACAGGGGAGGACACACATTTGTACATTTAATTTGCAGTTTACTTAATCCTTTCAAAGACAGATTCTAACGTCACAAAAGCAGAGTGAAACTTGATGGGAGAATGAGTAACAGAACCGGGTATTTCCAAAGCAACAGAGCAGTCTATTCTGGGTAAGAGGAGGAAGCTGAAACCTTCCCTTTTCCAAGATAAGAGAGATCACTGTACAAATCTTGGGAGGAGTCACGCTTATCGACAGTTCACAACAGGAAACCAGACCAAGCATGCCAGCTATTTGCTTTGTTGGCCTACAAACTGCATAATGTTCAGTTATGTTCTGGAAGGTGAAAGGAAAGAGTTAATATCTTGAGGCACTGGGGAGCGTCCAGGTATGACATCTTTCATTTCTTGGCTGTGAGCAATTACAGTTCAAACACCTTAGAAAGCAGCTGCTGGAGTCTGAGAAAGAGAGCTATTCGGGAGAGCTTAAAAAATGGCTGACCCTGAACCACATTGTCCTGAAGAAGAACTGTCTCAAGAATTGATACCTGAAGACTCCAGCCCTGTGGCAAACAGCCCTCTGATACACGAAGAGTATGAGAGGGAAAAACTGAAAAATGAAGGGGAACTTCTGACAGAACCTGAAAGAAAAGACACCCCCAGCAATGGAGCACACCTGGAAGACGATCTGGCTGAAAATGGATCCAACGAGGAGTTGCCAGACTTGAAGAGGGACGGGGAGACAGTGGAAGAAGAAGAGGTTCTTTGTGATTTCTGCTTGGCTGAAAAGGGAAAGGCCGTGAAATCCTGCTTGACCTGCATGGTCAATTATTGCCAGGATCACCTGCGGCCTCATCTGGAGAATGCCAAACTACAGACCCATAAGCTCATGGACCCACTGAAGGACATTGACATGCGGAGCTGTGAGGCCCACAAGATGCACCTCAGCTGGTTTTGCAACTCTGACCTTGTGTGCGTCTGTGAGGAGTGCCTTGTTGATGGACACCAGGACCATAAGACAGTTACCTGTGCAGTAGCCAGGAAAGAGAAGGAGGTAAATAGTAGATTTATGTTAGCTATCAGTGTGGTGGTGCAGACAGAGGTAATGTCATGGCATGCTGAGTTGCTAGGAAATATGGGACCTGACAACCCTTTCTGTCACTCAAAGCTTTTTCACGGGCATGACATGTTTGCAATTCAAAT
Organism: Plestiodon gilberti rubricaudatus; assembly: GCA_026170595.1. NCBI lineage: Eukaryota > Metazoa > Chordata > Lepidosauria > Squamata > Scincidae > Plestiodon > Plestiodon gilberti. Next base: position 162,316,606 of record JANXHW010000002.1, read on the forward strand.
GGCAGAGTGAAACAAATCCTTTTGTGTTTGTCCTCACTGTAATGTGATATATCCTGGAGTTTCACTGTTTGTCCTGAAATGGATGATGGGGCTGGAGTATTATGAAACCAGGGCTCATCTCTAAAAAGGAGGTTCTGCCACTTTATACACGGAAAATCTGGCAAATTTGGATGAGCAAGAGAGAGACTTGCCTGCTTTTTGTGAGAAAATGGTTATACTGTATTGTCAAACGTTTGCTACTCTCACACAACCCCTAAGACCATGGCAATTGTGGATTTTGCAATGAAGCTGCCGTGTGACTGCTGACTGAATCCGCAAAATTTGGCATGGATCATGTTTTGGCACTTGGACACAGGTTCTTGAAAAGCTGTGGCTGAATGTCAAAAGCAAACCATGTTGAGTTCGGCTGGTACTTTTTCACATGACCTTCTTAGCCCGCAGGAGTATGTATGGATGAAACTCTGTGTAGACTGACACAAAAATGTAGCTGCCACAAGCCTGCCACAGTCAAGTGAATGGGCCCTTCTTAAATCCTCCAGAAGGATTTGTCTATCCTCTGTAGGTAGCATTAGTTCCCAAGCTCTGGGTCCCAAGCTGGCTATGCCCCGTCTCTGGTTGCAAAAACATTTTACTTTTCTCCTTCCCATTTGTTTCTGCTGGAACATGTCTTTTGGAGACAAATGGCTCCCTGAGGATCAAGCCTGCCCAAACTGCTGAGCCTTGCAGGCTGCACAAGAGGTCTGCTGAAGTCAATTATTATTATTTTATTATTAACACTATTTATATACCGTTTTTCAACAAAAAGTTCACAAAGCGGTTTACAGACAAGATTAAATGGCTCCCAGTCCCAAAAGGGCTCACAATCTAAAAAAGATGCAGAACACCACCAGCAAACAGCCACCAGAAAAGACACTCTGCTGGGGTGAAAGGGGGGCAGTTACTCTCCCCCTGCTAAATATAAGAGGAGGAGCACCAATTGAAAAAGTGCCTCTTGCCCAGTTAGCAGGGGGATGAATTGGGTCCTTGAAACTTACCAGAGGGGAAGAGAGAGAGGGCGGGGGTGTAACAATGAATTATTCATTTGTGAACGCATATGCTTGAAAGATGTAGTGGCACAGGGACACTGTGAGGAGGCTGAGAAGATAAAACTAAATCCTAGTACTGGGTGGAAAGGCAGCCAAAGGCCATGGTTTGTTGTGTAGTACAGGGTCTCAATGCCCTCGGCTAAATTAGAGCCTCCTGGTGGACAACTCAGTTGGTCTCATTCATAGGACTTGAAGCAATTGGCCTAGGACAGTCGCCAGCTATAGTGAGATATTTATTTATTTTTTATTTATGTTAATGACTGCCAGTAATTAATAAAAATATTGCGGTGAAACAATCACCCACAGCATGCCTTTAACATCAATCTGAAAACAACCCAGTAAAAAACTCAGAAACAAGGGCAGATTATCAAAACAGCACAGACTAATCTCAGTGAAGAGGAGTATATGAAAAAGCCTTTTGGAGAAAACAAACAGTTTTTCTCTTCTTTGGAAAGCACAGCAATGGGTTAGGTGCCATAACAGAAAAGGCCCTGTCACTTGCATGCAACCCTCTCACTCCCACTACTGTTCCTTTTACAGCTGGGGGTCTCAGAACAGGGCCTCAGAAGTGGATTGTAATACTTAGGCATGTTCACATGGAAGGTGTACAACACTCGACCTTGGGACCAGTGACCAGTATTAACCATCCATCTGCTTTCTTTTTTCTTTCCCATAGAAGAAATCAGGATGATTGCGATAGTGGTACACATAGTAGTCTCCCATAGTAGAAGACCCCTGGGACTCTACATATGTTGAATTAGAGTGCAGCTTTTGAGGATACCCTCATGGAAGATTCTTCTTATGCTCCAAATTCCACAACAGGATTTTCCAAGCCTAAGGATATTATAATGAGTAGAAATATTTCCAGAAACTGTTGTGAATCATAGTGTAGGTGGAGGAGGCAGACCGTCATAGCTGTTATGGGTGTGTGAGCTCTTCACCTTTTCTCCAACAGTCTTCCTGTTCATAAGACTGTGAAAACCATTGTTTTATATTTTAGGATTAATTTCAGGTTCAATACAGTGGAACCTTTCTATCTGCAGATTCAACTTACCGTGGGTCCTGGATCTGCGGGGTCCACCTTAAAAATGCTGTTTGTTTTTTTTTAAAGGTTAAAAATGTTTTTTTTTTAACCTTTTGGAAGCAAGACGCAGCATTTTCAAGCCTCTGCAGGGCTTCTTGAAGCTTAGCGACCCACTTCCGGGTCGCACGAAGGCTCTTCCTCCCTCCCAGCCTTGTCCCAGAAATCTTGGGGCAAGGCTGGGAGTGGGGAAGAGTCTTCATGTGACCCAGAAGTGGGTTGTTAAGCTTCAAGAAGCCCTGCAGAGACTTGAAAATGGCGCAGTTTGCTTCTAAAAGGTAAAAACCCAAGAGTTTTTTTAACATTTGTTTTTCTTTTTACAGTGTTTTTAACATGGATCCCGGTATCCGTGGATCCTCGCTATCCATGGTGTGTGTGTCTGGAACGGACCCCCCACAGATAGCGAGGGCCGGCTGTACTGCTGTTGCCCATCTTGACTTCTTTGTGCTACCTCCACCTGGGTGCCTTTCACTTCTGGGGGTGAAACACTCAGGAAAAAACCTGAAATCTTCTCCCATTGTTATAAATCCTCTTTGATACAGAGAAATATTATATTCTCAAAGAGAAGGCACCTAAAATATGTATTATTATTATTATTATTATTATTATTATTATTATTATTATTATTATTATTATTATTATTATTTTATTTCATTACAGTATTTGCTTGGAAGTATAGCTTGTTGCAACCTCAAGGCTCAGGAGATATATTTTATCTCAGTACAGTAGTAATGAAAATTCAGTGAAATGGCATAAAATACAACAATAGATAGGACTCTATACTTATAGATAGCTGCTTATAGTTGATTAGTTCCAGTCCTACAAAGACAACCAAAATGAAAATATTTACCGTATTTTTCGTTCCATAGGATGCATCGGACCATAGGACGCGTGCATCCTATGGAGCAAAAAATAGGGAAAAAAGGTTTTTTAAATAAAAATAAAAATAATAAAAAAATGTAAAGAAAAAATACTTACTGGGGCTTCGGGGAGGCCTGCAGAGGCTCGCGCAGGCCTCCCCAGTCTTCCTTTCGTCAAAAAACGGCCATTTTCGGCCATTTCTGGTTTTCACGCAGGCCTCCCCGAAGCCCTGGTAAGTATTTTTTTTTTACTTTTTTTATTCGCTCCATAAGACGCAGGCTTTCCCACCCTATTTTTTTTGGGGGGGGAAGTGCATCTTATGGAGCGAAAAATACGGTAACAGTCTTTCTCAAAGATGTTGCAGCCTCCAAAGCAATGGATTAATATAACTGAAGGGTCTACCACCAAGAATGCCTGTGTGCTCTTGCTGTCTGAACATGGCTGAAGTACAGTACTGTATGTTAGAAATGCTAAGTTGAGTGTTCATTTTAAAAAACAGATACTCCAATTTGATTCATGTACAACCTGTTATTGTGTTATCTGTATGAATAACCCCCAATCCATCTATTCACAGTATGAACTTATTCGGCTCCAAGCAGAATATGATTGGAAACTGAATGCAGCTGAAAAAGCAATTGTGAAACTGCAGAAAAATTCAGAGTCTATAGTGGTAAGCCTTTAAATAGATACATTCTCATTGCTTGAAGCTCAATGCCTGATGGTGGTAGCATCACATATGCTGCACTGTATTCAAAAGATTTTCCTGTAGTCCACGCTTGACATAAATCTGTTGTTATTATAGGTAGGCTGTTCTTCTATGGACCTCGATAAGACACCACGCAAGGATGTGGGCTTTCCTTAAAGAAAAACAGGGCCTGAAGTTTGTGGCTAACAGCTCAATTCTATACATGTCTACTCAGAAGTAAACCCCATTACAGTAAATGGGACTTACTCTCAAGTAAGTGTGCATAGGATTGCAGCCTTACAGCCCAATCCTGCCTAACATTCGGTGGCCGGCCTAAAGGGCTGGATGCTGCTGCATCCTAGGCCCATTATGACTTACACCGGCATGGCCCGGTCTCATCTCAGGGGAAGATGTCCCCTTCCCCCAGTGTAAGTGGTGCAGGTCGCAATGGGGCCTCCTCGGAAGGCTGAAGCTCCAACTCTGAATCTGGAGTGCATCCGGGGAGACTGTGTAAGGCCGGCCCGGACTGCGATGGGGCATAGGATATCGGCGTAACTCAGCACCGATATCCCCGCCTCCTCCTAGTCTGGGCCCCTCCCTCAATGCCCCTGCCTGCCCTGCACTGACCGGCGTGGGACTCACCTGCAGTTGCTGGCGCAGATCTGGGACGTTGACCGTGTGAGCGGTGCTGGCTTCCGTGCCATCACCACTTGCTTTATGGCACGTTTGCAACTCCTTAGGCTAGCAGAGTGCCATCTTTCTCATGTCTTCGTAATTTTATGCTATGTCCCCTGAGAAATATTTTGGGTAAATTTACCCTCTTCCTTCAAGCCACCAAGCATGTTTCTTCCAAAGCTAGAACACTTGCAAGGAGCGAACCTTACAAATGGAGGGTGGAAGGCTCAATCCTCGTGCTGATTTTTGTTGTGGAGACATTTTGATGATATCAGTTTGAAGATATCATCCGGCAGGTGCGTCATGTTTCCACATCAGATAGGTTTCCCACAGGGTTGGTCTTTATTAAAATAACAGAAAAGTGACTAATGACCTTTGTTGCTATCATATCATAGAGAACCCTTTGTGGTGCCTAACCTTTTGCTTAGGATTGTGCCTAAGAATTTGCTCTCCCTTCTAGCCTGAGGAGCCTTCACAGAGGTGTCTAGAATGACTGTCATTTGAGAGGCTCCTGACAGAAGTGCTTCTGATCTGAGCTCTGAGAAGGACTGAGGTGCCTGGTCTCTGATGGGGCAGATGATCCTGATCTCTTGTTGATCTGCGACAATGGAGCTCCCTTATATTTATTTATTTAAAGTATTTATATTCCACCTTTTGCCTCTAAGAGAGGAGTCAAACATTAAAAAGGGGATAATACTAACAATTCAAAATAGTTTAAAATACATCATGAAAAACAGTCAGAAAAAGAATCAGCAGCAGAAAACAATTCGCAATCATAGGAGGTCAGGAAAAGCATCGTATAACAGGAAGGTACTGCTGGAAAAACAGCAGGGAAATGACCAACCTCAGCTCAGGAGGGAGGGAGTTCCACATTTGTGGTGCCACCACAGAGAAGGACCTCTCCTGTGTTGTCACCAGACAAACCTCAGACCAGACCGTGGTGGTATTCCCCCAGGTGATCTTAAGGAACAGGCCATCTCATATGGGGAAAGGCAGTCCTTCAGGTACCCCGGCCTCAAGTTGTATCGGACTTTAGAGGTCATTACCAGCACTTTGAATTGCACCTGGAAACAGACCATATTGTCAGATTGCTATATGACTGGCTAGTCTGGTCAGGAACTGGACAACTGAATCTCCTAAGAGAAAGATGGTATTTCCTTTCTCTCATGTCATGTGCACTGCTCTGAGCAGTCTGCTCATAAGAACATAAGAACATAAGAAGAGCCCTGCTGGATCAGGCCAAAAGCCCATCTAGTCCAGCTTCCTGTGTCATACAGTGGCCCCACCAGATGCCTCAGGGAGCACACAAGACAACAAGATACCTGTGTCCAGTCACCACTCCCTTGCACCTGGCACAGAGAAAACCCACTTCTAAAACCAGGAGGTTGCTTATAGCTTGTAACCTGTGATGGTCTTTTCCTCCATGAATCTGTCCAAACCCCTTTTAAAGGCATCTAGGCCAGATGCCATCACCACATCCTGTGGCAAGGAGTTCCACAGATGAATTACACGCTGGGTAAAGAAATATTTTCTTTTGTCTGTTCTAACTCTCTCTCCACTCAATTTTAGTGCATGTCCCCTGGTTCTGGTGTTGTGCGAGAGGGAGAAGAATTTCCCTCTATCCACTCTCTCCATCCCATGCATAATTGTCTCATGTCTCAATCATGTCCCCCCTCAGGCGCCTTTTTTCTAGGCTGAAAAGCCCCAGACGCTGTAGCCTTTCCTCATAAGGGAGGTGCTCCAGCCCACGAATCATTCTGGTCGCTCTTTTCTGCACCTTTTCCAATTCAACTATATCCTTTTTAAGGTGTGGTGACCAGAACTGGACACAGTACTCCAGATGTGGCCTTACCATCGATTTGTACAAAGGCATAATGATATTGGCCGTTTTATGCTCATTCACTTTTACAATCCCTTCTGCCTTCTCTCTTCCAGCAGCCTTTCTCCTCTTTTCACACTGGGTGTGACACAACGTGTGGAGTCACAAACCACTACTGTGTACAGCAGTACCATTGAGATGGCTTGTACCATTGAGATGGTGACTGGGCACAACCATGGTTGTGGCTCTATCCAGGTTCAGAGGCATTGATAGGGACCAAGGAGAGAGGGCTGTCACCTTCATGCCCAGCTCTTAGGGGTCCCAGAGGCATTTGGCTGGCCACTGCAGGAAACCGGAGGCTGGGCGAGGTGGACCTTTGATCCAGCGAAGTACTGCTCACATTCTTGTTTATCAAATAGTAGCTTCTGTGCTGCACAGTGTGCCCATAACCATTTAGGGAGTGAGTTATCCAGCCTGATTCCAGAGATGTGGTTGTAGTGAGTGGGAGCTGCTGCTGCAGTGATTCTGCAGGTCTCTTTCCTGACTTTTTTGCTTCAGTCCTTCCCCACAATATTTCTGGGTACTGCCTGACTCACACTACCAGACCAGGGGTGAAGACTGACAGATATTTACCAGTTGGCACCTTACCAGGGAGTGCATTAAATCAACTAGTAAACTAGTAATCTATAACATCCTGCTAAGGGAGAAGGGGAATTTTTATAACTCTACCATTTCCCTGAATTTCTGATTGGCTGAAGATGTGTGGCAAAGTTGTCTTCCTTACTTAGCAAGATGTTGCAGATGACTGACTTTCCAAGTGGCCACGTGAACTTGGCAGAAAGTCACCTTTTGTCTGTATTTTCAGTAGGACTCATGAGAATGGTACTGTTCTCTTCACCATTGGGCAGAGTTATGGATCCCTGCCTTGACTTAGTGGTTAGAAGCACACTGCAGTAACTTGCTACTTGGCAAATGGTTGTCTGGAGCATTTTTGCAGATTATAGGGGGTTAAAAAGAATGTGTGTAGAGAGAGGGCAATGTGTGTAGAGAGAGGGCAAGCTGCTCCTCCCTGACAGACATGGGTCCATTATAACACACGTAGAGGGCCCCCAAATGCTTAGCTCTGTGCTGGCTGTTCTGTCTACACGCACTGTAATAAACATGTGTTCTAGGGGAGGAGCCTGCTGCCATGGTGCTCCTCCCACTTGTTCATTGCAATACCTTCTAACAACAGGACAGGTCTCTAGTGTGGCTCCTGTAGCCCTGTTTCCTCAGCACTGTTCCTTTAACCTTGGAATGGTCACCACCCATGTTTGCAAAGCAGGGTGTTTGTTTAATCCCAGCCCCGTTCCTTTCTTTGAATCTTGTATTTACTGTTCTGCTATTAACTCATGAGGTGTGAAGGAGCCCACAGGCTCAGGAGAAATAGTCTGGGTACCAGGGTTGCATCAGGGGTTAACCTGGTTGGGCACTGGTTAAGGACCTAGGTACGTTAAAGGGCCCACCTGTCCGGGGGGCAGTGGCAGTGCTCAGTTTGCCGTCAGGGGGCATGGGGGGGGGCAGTGCCTGGTGCTGACAGGTTGAACTGACAAAGGTAGTGAATTTTGTCCCTACAGAATTCAGTATCTGAAGTAAAAGCCTTAGTGGAAGGGCAGTTTGAAGAGCTGCAGCAAGCACTCGCGAAGGCCCGCTCTGAGGTGCTAGCTTTCCTAGAGGAGAAGGAACGTGCTGCAGTGAACCATGCCAATGGAATAAAGATCCACCTTGAAAACAAGCGCGTGACAATGGAGGAGTGTAAGAGCCGGCTGGAGAAGATGGCCACCCACACCAACGACATCCTCTTCCTAAAGGTACCCTAAGTAATAACAGGGCACATGGCCAGTCGGTATAGTTGATTGATAATGATCGATCAACATGCAAAATCTTTGGCTTAATGAACTGTTACTGAAATTCAGCCCTTCCCATTCCAATGAATTTCTTAGTATGAGTAGTTGCTGTGTGTATTTGTGAGCACTGATGTGACCGGCTGCTGCGCTTGCTTGTGTATGTTTATACTATGTGAAATTTCTGTGTGTGTGTGTGTGTGTGTGTGTAGCTGCTATGTGTTGGTTTAAGCAGCTGCTGTGCATGTTTGTGTTTATGTGGCGAGCTGCTGTGTGCATTAGCGTCACTACAGGGGGGGGCGGAGCTGTAAGTGCTGCTGAAATCCGAGCCTCCCTTACACAGACGAATGAAACAGCCCCGCCCCCTCACCCACGCAGCCTTTCAGAGAAGCGAAAACAACAGGCAGGAGACTCCCTGCCTGTTGTTTTCGCTTCTCTGAACGGCTCCGAGGGGGCGGGGCTGCGTCTGTGTAAGGGAGGCTCAGATTTCAGCAGCACTTATAGCTCCGCCCCCCTGTAGTGACGCCAGAGGCTGTGTGTGCCTGTGTGTGTGGGCAGCTACTACTGTTGCTGTGTCTTTGTGAGAGCAGCAGCTGCTGTGTGTTCATATGTGGAGTTGCTGCTGTGCCATACTTTTGTGAGAAGCTGCTTCTGTATGTGTTTGCTTCGGAGTATTTTAACTTCTGTTGAGACAATTTTCTGTGAAGTCTCTGAAGCTAGAAATACAAAGGTGAAACTAATTTGAAAGCGCATATGTGCAAAAGCAACAGTAAAACAAAGCACAATGCCTAGAATTGCTGAAACCTGTGGTAGGGTAGGAATAATTTTACAGTTACAAGAGTAGCAGAACACTGGAGCATTCGCTTAAGCTATGAATGCCAAGAGCTTTGTAAAGGACTGAAGGTATAGAAAATCCTGGTTTTCTGAGGCTTAAGAGTAGACTAGAAAATCATTTGGTTGTAAGGATCTCTTAGGGTCACTTTCAGAAATCTACCAAAAGGTCCATCAGTGGAGATATGTATGCCCATATCTTAGTGAAGAAAACTCTAGACTTCTAGCAGTGAGCATGTGTCAGGGCCCAATATTAACTAGGATTGGGCCAGCACATGGAGGGGTTTATGTCAGTGGAACAGTGTTCCGTTGTTGTAAAATTGTTGCTGATGGCATGCGCAGTGTGCTGCCAGCAGCCATTTTGTGAGTGCCACCTCACCACCAGAGAAAGCCAGCAGTGGGGGCAGAATGTGAGTGGAATGGAGGAGTGTCTAGGATGGGAGGGATAGAATGGTGGGTAGAATGGAGCGGATATTGGCGGCAGTGACTTGCGCTGATATCCTGGTCCTAGTTTTCCCCCATTCCCGCTCACCTACTCACCACAGACCTGCACCGGCAAAGTAGCTGGCGCAGATCTGAGGTGACCCATTGGAGTAATGGGTAAGGAAACAAACTTACCTGGAGGTTCCCTTACCTGGAGGAGACCTCTGTGACTGTCCCCACAGGATGTGCTCCAGGGGTGCAGCTGCATTGGAAGGAGGGGGGGATTTAGTTAGGATTGGGCTGCCCGTGACCCAGGAAATCCCCTTCCATTTAATAGAGATACAGGTCTGGTGTTTGTAGTGAGACAACTGTGGCTCAAAGAGTGTGGGACTGAGGAGGACGGCAGAGCAGCTGAGCTCAGGATGCCCAGAGGTTATCAGAGAGAATAATAATCCCTAGGAAGCATGTTGAGAAAATGTGCTTGCAATACCAGAAACTATGCCTGGCTGGGTTCTGCTGAGAGGCTATGATGGTTTGTACCAATTGCATGCTGTGTTGGCACCCACCCCTCTAGCCTCTATGCAAGTGCAGATAGTGGTACTGAGGGAGGGCTGAGCTCTCTTCCTCCTCCTCCTCCTCCTCCTCCTCCTCAACAGTGCCTACCTACAGCTTTGAGATGACTGAGAGTGTGCTATATCCTGCTGTTCTGTGATATACCCAGCTGTTCTGGGACTTCAGAGCAAGGCAATGGGTTCCTTCATTCCAGGGCGAATGCTTTGCAGTGTTCCAAGTAGTGTACATGAGGAGAAGATAACCCAAAACTAAGAGGATGTGTATATGTGGGTGTTTATTAATAGGAATACTGTGAATTCAAGAAGAGTACAGGAGATGATACACTGCCCAGCGTGTACATTGGCCTAAAAGACAAACTTTCGGGGATCCGAAGGGTGGTCTCAGAGTCCACAGAACATCTTCTACAACTTTTAAAAAATTCCTACAAGGAGAAGTTGCAGGAGTTTGCCAAAGATGGTGAGTACCCATCTGTCCACTTATTTATCCCAGTCTTCCTTTCCTCCATTGTTCCTAGACCCGAGGAACAGTAAATCTTAATTTATTTTTGCTTTTGCAGAGGATGCTGGTATCAAAACAATGGTGTCTGCAATTGTCCCATCCAAACACCGCCTGTCAGCTCCAGAACCCAAGAGCAGGAGTGACTTCTTCGAATGTAAGCCATAGCCTGATTTATGGTGCCGTCTCCAGTTTCTCTTGTGTTGTGTTAGTTTTGTGTTTGCCGTATGTGATGATGGGTAGCGCTGTGTTACTACTGTTTTCTTGCTAGTGTTCTTAGGCTTATAGATTTCTATTACTATGGTTGCACTCCTAAAAATACTTAATAGGGAATGAGCCTTATTGAACATAGCAGGACGTACTTCTGAGGAAACATGAGAGGCTTACACCAGTCAGTGTCCCCTTTCTGAGGAGACGTCCTTGTTTGTAAAGCTTTCCCCTAGTGCAGGCCGGGTCATGCAGCTCCACAGGGTCTCCAGATGTTCTGATCCCAGAATTACTCATGCAGCAAGCTGGAACTGCATATGCTTAGCCCTGCTCAAGAGTTGGCATCTGTATTGAACAACCAATTAGTGAGGTGAAGACAGTGGCGGAGTGTGGACCTCCCCCCCCCGCGCTGGAAGTAACGTAACGGCTGCAGCTCTTTAAGGAAACGACCGAGGTGCAGGGCGGGTGGGAGGGCCAAACCCGCCGCCGCTGCTCCTTACTCGCCCTGACGAACGGCGTGAGTCATGCCCCCGTCGCCCCCCCCTGACACCCCTGCCTGCCTGCAGCCCGGGGGCCCAATCCTGCTGCTCGGGGACCCACCGCCCCATTGCCCCCCTGAACGACGCTTCTGGGTGGGGACTAGATCCCAACCAGTGCTATCACTGATTTTCTGTCTGGGGCTACATGCATGCACTCCTGGCAGCTGGGTCAGGGGTGGACTCCTCTTTGTTCTTTATCCAGTTAGGATAGGCACATGAAAATCGACTCTCCTGGGTGGATGAGGGCACCTGTGTCTTCTGAATACTGACTTTGGTAAATCTGTGGCTATTTGTAAAAGCCCTCCTTCCATACACTGTGTCAGGATCTGGCAGGAAGAAGGGAGAATGAAAGTAAACCATTCTCTACCAGTACGGCAAGAACCTTGTTGCTTGTACTCCGTGAAATATATGTTAGCAGGGTTAAGGAGATCAGTTAGCCCTTTACACTGCAGAGTTGCATTTTGTAATAAGACCTCTACTGCAACAAGGGACTGCAAGCAATGTTACATTGTGACCTTTCTTTAGAAGAGGCTGCAAGAGATGTCACACCAGCAGAAGACCAGGAAGTTAAAGTTGAAGAGGAAGCTGCTCAGATCAGAAAAAAGCAGCAGTCAATAAGTCCCAACCAACTAATGAGATAGGTTATACCGCCACCTGCTGTTGGAGGAGACTATTCACATTCTTAGTTAATATCTTTAGTCTAGCTCTGCTCACATATTGTTGCCTTTCCAACAAGGTTATGCTAGGAAGAAGACAATGACTCATTCAGGTGTAATGTTAACTATGGTTTAGAGCTATATGAAGGAGCTGAAGGGTTTCTTCTCTTTAAACTTTCTTTTTAAAACAAACCACTCATCTTGGCATGGTCCTAGCAGTAGACAACTTTACTTCTTGCACAGTGATACTTTAAAGCTTGGTTTTGACCAGGGATGGCCAAACTTGCTTCATGTAAGAGCCACATACGATAAACTTCAGATGTTTGAGAACTGCAAGAGTGATGCTTGAGAGCCGCAATATTTAAGAAGCTTTTAAATTCTTAAATATATTTACTCACCATTAACATTAAACTTATGTTTTAATCCAGTGGACTCTCAGTTTATACCTGGTAAATAATTATAAAGCTTGAAAAATTCTTATTTACCTTAATCTTTATTTACCTTATATATGCAAAAAGGAGCTCAGCCAACGTATTTCTGAGAGCTGCACATTATAGGTCAAAGAGCCACATGTGGCTCAGGAGCCACAGTTTGGCCACCCCTGGTTTTGACAAATGGAAAAATGCCAGATTCTCCTTAACTCTCTCTCTCTCTCTCTCTCTCTCTCTCTCTCTCTCTCTCTCTCTCTCTCTCTCTCTCTCTCTCTCGCAGCTAAAACAAAAATTATGACAACTGCATAAATTACTCTTATTATAAACTCTATGGTAGTTTTGTTTTCTGGGTGTTGTATTCTGGTTCATTGCTCTTCTTCTGACTGCGAATATTTCTATTATTTTCCTGTACAGATACTTGCCCATTAATGTTTGACCCAGTGACAGCTCATCGCTACTTGAGACTTTTGGATGACAATCACAGGGTCACCAACACCACACCGTGGGAGCATCCATACCCAGATCACCCAGAGAGATTTGAGCACTGGCGCCAAGTGCTGTCAGACAAAAGCTTATATATTGGGCGCTACTACTTTGAGGTCGAGATATTTGGGGCTGGCGTTTACATTGGCATGACGTACAAAAGCATTGACCGGAAAGGATCTGAGAGCAACAGCTGCATCTCGGGGAATAATTTCTCTTGGTGCATTAAATGGAATGGCAAGACGTTCTCAACTTGGCATAGTGATGTAGAGACACCTTTGGACATCCAGGGATTTGGCAGGATAGGAGTCTACTTGGATTACCCCAGAGGCACCCTTTCCTTTTATGGCATAGATTCTGATGCCATGACTCTCTTGCATAAGTTTGAGTGCAACTTTGAGGAACCGCTATACCCTGCCTTCTGGCTGTCAAAGAAGGAGAACTCTGTGCGGATTGTCAAGTTGCGAGAAGAGGCACAGCAGAACCCAGCACCTCTTCCTCCCTCCTCTGGTTCTTCCAAAGTTTTCTCTGCCCCTGAGATTGAAGCAACGGCAGGTACCACGACTGCTGGTTTGTGATGGAGCCATGGACTGGGTGATGATGTGATCATGGGAAACACCTATGACTACTAGGATATGGATCATTTGTATGCCATTAAATTGAGGAAAGGCTACAGCGTCTGGGGCTTTTCAGCCTAGAAAAAAGGCGCCTGAGGGGGGACATGATTGAGACTTATAAAATTATGCATGGGATGGAGAGAGTGGATAGAGGGAAATTCTTCTCCCTCTCGCACAACACCAGAACCAGGGGACATGCACTAAAATTGAGTGGAGGGAGAGTTAGAACAGACAAAAGAAAATATTTCTTTACCCAGCGTGTAATTCATCTGTGGAACTCCTTGCCACAGGATGTGGTGATGGTACCTGGCCTAGATTCTTTTAAAAGGGGATTGGAGAGATTCATGGAGGAAAAGACCATCACAGGTTACAAGCCATAAGCAACCTCCTGGTTTTAGAAGTGGGTTTTCTCTGTGCCAGGTGCAAGGGAGTGGCGACTGGACACAGGTATCTTGTTGTCTTGTGTGCTCCCTGAGGCATCTGGTGGGGCCACTGTGTGACACAGGAAGCTGGACTAGATGGGCTTTTGGCCTGATCCAGCAGGGCTTATGTTCTTATGTTCTTATGTCCATTTATATATTTTCAGTTTGGATTCCTTATTATTATCCCCTTTTAAATATCACCTCAAATTTGTAAAACAAAGCAACAAATGATTGATGGTTTCCTTTTTTTTTTTTGGTTAAAGTGATGACATTGCAAAACTAGCTCCCTTCTGAAGGTAGAAAACTGGAGCCTTGGAGTGTCATAAGGCCAAATCTCAGGTTACTGAAAATACCTGGTGGTTTCATTCAGGATTGACCCATCCACAATGATCTGCTCCCTGCTAACTTGAGCAAGAAGCAGATCATTCCCCTCCTTACCGTGCTGTTCACATGCTGTCATCACACCCGGAAGTGTGTGAATTTGGTTTTATTTACAGGGACAGTGTGAGCGTTGGTTGCAAAACAGTGGAGTTGTGGCAGGGAGGTAGGGAGGCTTAGGGCTTTGTCCTTGCCACAGTTCTGATCCTGATCATGTTCCCCTCCCCAGGATGTTCCCCCCCCCCATAAAATATTGCATGGGGGGGACAACACAATGATGACCAATGAGACACAGTTAAGATCAGAATCATAGTTGAGATTAAGTCCTAAAGCCCCCTAACCTGCCACGATGGTTCCATCCCCTTCCATGCCCTCCCCACTGGGCGCTCTCAGAAAAAAAAATCTTTGCTATGTTGAAAATTCAGATGTGGAAGGGAAATGTGTCTTAGTACAAAGCTGCTTGTCCTCAGTGGAGGGTTTTGTGGAAACCCCAAGCTGTGTAAGAAGAGTCTCCCAACTCCTCTGTAAACGATTCTTCTGCTTGTTTCTGTTGTAGCCAAACACCAAAAAGGTTGTAGGACATCTCTGTCCAATAAATCCCTTTTGGATCATTTCAATGTTACATACCTTTGTTTGGGTGTTCATAGTTTCTGTGTTAAGCAGATTGTTGAGAAGATTATATCCAAAGTGGATGTTGTTGTAAGTTTCTGTTTGAAGTTCTGTTTGTGTTTGTGTATTTGTTTTCGTAAGTCGCCTTGGGTCCCTTAGGGAAGAAAGGCGGGAAAAAAACTATAAATAAATAAAATACCTGGTAACAGGAAATAGAAATATGCTCCCAGCATTATGGGAAACTGCATATCCATGTTAGCATTTCAAATATTTTCAGGGCGTGGTGAGATGTTGGGTCTTTCTGGTTGTAATTAAAAAAAACCCCAATTAAGGTGAAATGCTTGGATTTACCATTTTTTGACTCCTTGAGTGTCTGCTTGATTAGGTCTGATTATATTCGAGCATTCAGGCTAGTTAACTGGTTAGGCTACATAACATGTACCTATTTGACAAAGATTGTAGCATATAGGTTTGTGTTGATGAAGTGCAAGAGAGGGGATTAGCAGTCAGGAGTGACATAAGGAAGGGATAAAAGAAGCAAGGCGTAAAAGAAGCATTACAGGGTCAAATTAAGGAGAACCAAAAAAGTGGTGGGTTTAGAACTGTGATGGCGAACCTATGACACGCGTGTCACAGGTGACACGCGAGGTCATTTTGGGTGACACGACAGCGTTTCCCCCAGGGCCTTGACACACCTTATATTTTTGCAAATGTTTACAGGCTTGTCTTAAATATTTAGGGCAGGGGTTTTGGCAGACCTCTTTCAAATTGTTATCTAGTAAAATTCAGCAACCAAAAAGCCATTAATTGATGTTAAATAAAATGCAATGTGTTCTATAATTTTCAGTTTTTGTAACACACCAAGTCCAAATGGTTCGCCATTACTGGTTTAGAATTAACTTCAAAGAAAGAAAAGGCCTGAGATATATGATATTAATTTGTAGACTAAATAAACAGCATGATCTTAAGGCAAGGATTGTTTTCAGAAAAGTAGACAGAAGAAGACCAAGTTCTCTGGTAGAGGAAGGGGAGGGGCATTCCTGACTGTTTGGGAAAGCTACTCCCACTAGCGCAGCGGTTCTCAAATAGTGGGGCGCGCCCCCAGAGGGGGCGCAAGGCTCCGTAAAGGGGGGCGCGGGGCTTGCAATAGTTAGTGTATGCGTGTATGCTTTGCGCCACTTAACTAGAGTGTAGGAGCCTCCAGCGATGATCTACTTCACCGGGATCTGCTTCCGGGGAGCAGATCGTTCCTCTGCTCCCCGGCGCGTACTCTAACGCGCCTAGGAGCGCTTTGCAGAGTTCACGCATGCGCAAGACGACGATGTTGCCAATCGTCGTCTTGCGCATGCGTGATTCACAGCGTGAACTCTGCAGAGCACTCCTAGGCGCGTTACAGAGTTTTCGCCGGGGAGCAGAGGAACGATCTGCTCCCCGGAAGCAGATCCCGGTGAAGTAGATCGTCGCTGGAGGCTCCTACACTCTAGTTAAGTGGTGCAAAGCATACACGCATACACTAACTATTGCAAGCCCCGCGCCCCCCTTTACGGAGCCCCTTTAAGTGGCGCAAAGCATACACTAACTATTGCGGGGGCGCGCGAAATTTTTTCTTCTTCCTAGGGGGGGCATGAAAGAAAATAATTGAGAAGCACTGCACTAGCAGGAGGCAGGGTGAATCAAAGATGCAGTCTCCTCCTCCAGGGAGGACTTCCCACCTCCCCAGACCAGCCCTGCTTCTGCTAAGGCAGGAAGCAAATCCTTTGAGCTCTGTAGCTCAATGTCTTTCTTTAGATTTTTCTTCTCCTCCTCTTCCTTTTTCATCACCTTTTCTCTCCCTCTGCCTCCCTAGTCAGGGCCTGGCCCTCACACAGGCAAAGGAGAGTTTGTTTTGTTTGTTTGTTTAGCAGGCTTTCTACAGCCATGGCTGCGGTCTGTAAGAACCTTTTCCCCATGGTACTGCATGAGGGAGGCCTGTGGCCTACATGCTGAATTAGGCCTACCATGTTTTTCCCCCAGTGCTACTGCATGAGGAAGGCCTCTGGCCTACAAGCTGAGTGACAGGCCTAGCATGCCTGTTCCCCCTGTGCTACTGTATAAGGGAAGCCTGTGGCCTACATGCCAACCTAGAGCTGGTAGGGTTTTGTCCCTGTGCTACTGCATAAGGGAGACCTGTGGCTAGGCTTACCATATTTTTGGTGACACAATACGGGACCCCCGCACCCCAATTTTTTTTTGGGGGGTGCCAATTTTTATTGATTTTTTTTCTGGTTTTGGGTTTTTTTCTTTAAATGGGTTTGGTTTTTTTTATTATTAAAAAAAATTATTTGCCCCCTTACTATGTCTGCCACCGCTGCTGCTTTTTCTGCAACCTCGCGGCTGCTGTGCTACTGCTGCTGTCGTTGTCGCTGCCGCCATTTTCATCCTGGATTGCTGCACACAAGATCTGCATGCATCCGCGCACAAGATCTGCGGCTTGGCCTGAAAGCCCGTCGTTCTAAAGGGCTTCCAGGCCGCTTGTGCGCATGTGTGTGGCTCGCAATGCCGTATGCATGCATACAAATGGCCTGAAAGACCAATTTACAATTAGACAAAAAACCAATTAGGGCCACTAATTGCCAATTAATCACCAATTAAAAACCGATTAGAGCCACTAATCGCAAATTAATTGCCAATTAAAGACCAATTAAAAACCAATTAGGGCCACTAATTGACAATCAATTGCCAATTAAAAACCAATTAGGGCCATTACTTGCCAGTTAATTGCCAATTAATTACCAATTAAAAATCAATTAAAAACCAATTAGGGCCACTAACTGCCAATTAAAAACAAATTAAAGACCAATTAGGGCCACTAATTGCCAATTAATAGCCAATTAAAAACCAATTAAAAACCAATTAAGGACACTAATTGCCAATTAATTGCCAATTAAAACAATTAAAAATCAATTAGGGCCACTAAGTACCAATTCAAAACCAATTAGGACACCTAATTGCCAATTCAAAACCAATTAAATACCAATTAGGGCAACTAATTGCCAATTAACTACCAATAAAAAACCAATTAAAAGCCAATAAGGGCCACTAGTTGCCAATTAATCACCAATTAAAAACCAATTAAAACCAATTAGGGCCACTACTTGCCAATTAATTGCCAAATAATTAATTAAGATAACATTAAAAAACATTAAATTACATAAATTACATAAAAAAACATTAAAAAAAATTAGGACCACTAATTGCCAATTAATTACCAATTAAAAACCAATTAGGGCAACTAATTGTGGGGCCCCCGTGTTGTCGACCTGTGGGAGGCGAAGGGCCCCTGTGGGTCCTGTGCCGGCCCTGAGTCTGGCGACGGGCCCCTGTGGGTCCTGTTCCGGCCCTGAGCCCGACGACAGGCCCCCATGGGGCCCCCGGGTTTTATTTTATTTATTTATTTATTTTTCACATTTTTATACCACCCTTCCTCCAAGGAGCTCAGAGTGGTGTACATATTTCCTCCCCTACTTTTGTCCTCACAACAACCCTGTGAGATAGGTGGGGCTGAGAGATAATGACTGGCCCAAAGTCACCCAGGAAGCTTCAACCTGTGGGAGGCAATGGGGCCCCCGTGTTGTCGACCTGTGGGAGGCAACGGCCCCCGTGGGTCCTGTGCCGGCTCTGAGCCCGGCGACAGGCCCCCATGGGGCCCCCGTATTGTCGACCTGTGGGAGGTGATGGGCCCCCGTGGGGCCTGTGCTGGCCCTGAGCCCGGCTACGGGCCCCCGTGGGGCCCCTGTAGTGTCGACCTGTGGGTGGTGATGGGCCCTCATGGGACCCCCGTGTTGTTGACCTGTGGGAGGTGATGGGCCTCCTGGGGCCCTTGTGTTGTCAACCTGTGGGAGGCGACAGGCCCCATGGGGCCTTTGCCAGCCCTGAGCCCGGAGATGGGCCCCCGTGGGCCTGTACTGACCCTGAGCCCGGTGACAGGCCTCCATGGGGCCTCTGTGTTGTCAACCTGTGGGAGGCTGAGCATTAAAACTGCGGCGTTATATCGATCGCGGCCGGGGGCTTCAGTCTTGGTCCGAGGTGAGGGAGTTGTCGCAGGGTTGGTGTGCTGCGCATGAGGGTTCTCGGGGACGGGCCTTCCCACGCTTCTCCTCTGGCCTCCCCTCCTCGCGGTGCGGAAAGGTCGGCAAAGACGCTCAGTAGGAGGCCTCTCTCGAGAGGCCTCGTGCGACTGGCACTGAGTGTGCTTGCTTGCCGGACTCAACCTGCCCCGCACTGCAAGGTTAGCTCGACTCCGGACACCCTCCTTCAGCCATGCTTGTTCTAAAGAGCAATTCACACAACAGCAATTACAGTCTCTCTGAAACATTTTCTGGAGCACACAGCAGAGTGCAAAGCCTCCCCCTTTCCTGCAATACCCCCCCCCCCCAATACCTTGTTTGTTAAGCTGCTCTACGGAGCTGAGATGAGCTTGTTTTGCCTCGTTCTCCTCCAGCTGAGATGAGATCCTTCGGGCTAGCAGGTCTCCCAACGGTCTCCCAACCCACGGAAGCTGCGCCTGACGCCCCTGGCTGTTCGTCATGACGCACCTAGGCATCGCGACGGACAGTTCGAGTACCACTGACTTCATGATTTTATTCTGTAACTGAATGTCTCTTCCTGTGCCTCAAATGTAACTCAGGGACCAGTCCTTTGTGTCAATCATCTCCAGGCTGCATATCTAAATCATTGTATTGTTTAAGCCTGGGCTTTCTCATTTATAACCAGAAATCTGTTCCCCCCTCCCCTTGCCACTTTGACCAGGGGGTGCATGAATCATGCATGGGACATTACCACATCTGCAGCTTAGGTCCTATTGGTTCATAAAACACATACTTTTCATTGGGTTAACATTAGGATCTTGCAGTTTATTGGTTGTTCTTTCTGTCTGCAATGTACAATTGTCATTGGAAGGAAGTTTGAATCCAGGTTCTTATTGGTTGTTTTACTAGTACTTTATTGGATCCTTCTGTACATTAGTCCCCCTTTCAAATGCATTCTTCTGTTCAATACTGGCCATGGCTTCAATGTAATTCTAAATGTATATAAGTTCCTGTATGTCCTCTGTACTTTACACAACTTGAGCGGTCAAGTCTGTGTCCTTTGCTGGCAAAGTAAAAGAAAACCCCTACGCCACCTCCCGGCGCAGGGAAATTATCCTGCCCCCACGGAGGAGGCAGGAGGCAGGCTTCGACGGGCCCGGCCTGTGATTGGCCGGGTCGGGTCACATGGCGCAGGCGTCGATCGCGGCGCCTGGTCTGTGTGTTTACCATCTTTTGTGCTCACTTTTTGGCGCCTCCACTTTTTGTGGCTTTATTTTTGTTCCTTTTTGCATGCCGAAGCTCCACGGAGCCTGTCCATACGTCCTGCCCTCCGGGCAACCGAGCTGAAATCACTGGTCCCATCTGGTACCCCTTGGGTACCCACAACAGAACTGGCATGGAGCCAGAGGTGCTTTGCAAATTGGGAATGGTTTAAAGAGGATGCTGGATCCCACCTTTGCTCTCCTATAATGCTGCCCATGCATGTAGGGCACAGAATGAATTTTACTCCCTGGATGTGATTTATTCCTCCTATATACTGTACGTAGGAAAAGCATCCTGCAAAAATTGGCACGCAAGCAAACCTGTCACGAGATCAGACTAATAATTTTGAGCTAAGCTGTAAAGCAAATATCCCCATTACACTTTAAAACACACTAAAAATTGACACTTTTGGATGGAGTAGGAGAACATTCCAAGCTGAACGCCAGCCTCTAAATAGCCTGGAGAGAATACAAGGGAGATCCGGCTTGTGCGGCAATTTCGGATGTCAAAACAAGTTTCCTCGCTACCATAAAAAGCTATTTGGACTTCATATTTTTAATTAAAGTTTTAATTATCCCCAGAGTATTTTATTAGCTTTTATGAAGACAGCTGCTTTTTATGCTATAAACCAAAGCTCTGCTCCGCTCCAAAGAGCAACTTTTCCCAGTAAAGAGTTTTGTCCTGAATAATTTTCATCATTGGTAAACTGGGTTATTTAATTTAAACTGACATTTACCATCCCAATTTGATGGAAATGGCTTTTTTTATTGCAGAGGCAGCAAATAACCTTGGACAGGGATTAGATAAGATGGGGGATCTTCCCTGGGGCCTCATTTTCAAAAAGGTGGGGAGGAAATATGTACACCACTCTGAGCTCCTTGGAGGAAGGGTGGTATAAAAATGTGAAAAATAAATAAAATAATAAATAAAGTGTGATTGAGGCCTGCTAGGCCTGGTGGCCTCTCATTCATGTGCTGGATCCGGACCCCACCCCCTCCGTTTTCATACCGCTGGCACTAGGAGCTTGAGAAGGCCCCTACAGAAATCAGTGGTGGTTGTGGTTTGATTAATTTGAATGATATTTTACGGCTGTCCTCTAACATATTTAATTACAATAAACATTACACTTAAACATACTTTTTGAAAACATAGTTTTAAAAAAAATTAACAAGAACCCATATCTACATGTGTTGGGCTTTCATCTGAAACCTTGGTCACCTTTGTGTGTGTGTGTGTGTGTGTGTGCGTGTGTGTGTGCTCATTGTGTTTGAAGGTCATGTTCAGAATGTAAGAACTGAATATGCTCCAGATGTTGGCTTCCATTGTTGGATCACTCAGCCGTTGTAGTCTGATGTATCATCTTGTCCTCGGGGGCTGCTCAAATACAAGCAGGGCAAACAATGTGATCCAACCATGATGGAGGCAATATGTCTCTGTGGTCTATTTGCATAGAGACTCACTAATGCTGCCACCAAACTGGTCACCCAGGTAATGGGAGAACAAGCATCACAGATGACATGGAGACAGCAGTCAAGCCAACTTCCTAGAAATTCTAGTGCTGCTGCTGCTGCTGCTTCTATAACAATATCTCTTGTGCTTAACCTGTTGCTATACATAACAGGTTTCATTCATTCATTCATTCATTCATTCATTCATTCATTTACAATTACTTCCCAGCCACATGCCCTTTATATAATATCTGCACTTTTCTCCATAAGCTCTAACATGGTTGTTAATTTGCCTGTATTTAGGGTTGCCATCTGTCTGTTTTTCACTCAGTAGTATGGGAATTGAAGATCTATGTTTGATGTCTCGATCCAGATGCTCACAATCTAGGATTGGCTGGGGAAGGGAGCAGATTGATTAGAGAAGTGCTTTTCCTTGTTTGCCCAGTTCTCCTCTGCTGTTGACTTGGCTTACCCCCAGAGGACTTGTGTTTGTGTTACTCTCCCTACTTGAGAGTCAGGGCAGGGAGAGAGAGAGGGGGGCATGAAAAGGGGGTGAAGGGGATAAATTGTACCTGGGCCCAGGGTCAAAAAGGGGCCCAGAAGCCAAAAGAGGGGGCCTAGAAATTTCCTGGGATCTTAGCTGGTCTCATGGAGAGTGAAAGACGGTGGCCGGGCCAATCGGGCCAGGTCTACTGGGTGGGTAGTCCTGAGCGCCACATCGGGAAGCCTGGTCGACCTGGGCTCCAGAGACTTTTCCAGCCATTACTGCTCTCCCCTGCCCCATTTTGCCCCCTCCCCTTTAGGAAGGGGCCCAAGAGATACTTCGTGCCCCCTGATAAAATTCCTCTCAGAGGCCCGGGGGGGGGGGGCTGGAGAGAGAGAGAGAGAGAGAGAGAGCAGAGGAGGGCAGAGTTGAGACATAAACATGGCCCAAACCAATCCTGTCCATCTGTGCTCATGTCTGTCTTTCCTTCTGAGCCACCCACAGGTTAAGAATATCAGAACTACACCACTGGCGCAGACTAGGGGTCCATCTATTCCATCATTATTCAGTTTGCAACAGAACACATCCCAGAGGAGGTCCAAGAATGAAAATAATGTTTCCACTTGCATCAGCGGCAAGCTTGGGGAGCAGCAAAAAGACGGGCAGTGCGATCCAGTGCAAGGGTCCGGCTGGCGACCCACGGCTGCCCGCCGGATCCTGAGCCCCGGCGGCCGTTCTGCTGCCAAGTTGGAGGTCTACTCAGTGTACTGGGTGTAAATCCAGGCCAGCCTGATCGGCCTCCTCGGATTTCCGCCAGCTAAATAGCTGGCGGAAGTAGAGGAGGCCATGTGACGGCCTAGCCAGCCCGGCGGGGACGGGGATATAGCCGAGCCATCCCCCACCCTCTCCTGGGCTGGCTAGGCCAATGGCCCCCTCCCTCGCCCGCCGAACTGCCCCTGCGACCACCGGATCCCGACTCACCTCGTCCAGTGGACGCACGGGTGCTCCGGCGATGGGGCAAGGGAGGCCGGCCTCTGCACTGGCCTCCCTTGCTCCAGAGTAGTCGCAAACTTGCTTTCCGGCACGTTTGCGACTGCTGCCGGAGATGGAACGCTCGTTCCGTTGCCGTCGCAATCCTCAGGATTGCGCTCTTAGGGTGCTTTTCACTTCAAGTCTGTGGTCACCTCCCCGCAGCCCAGAGTCACTCTAATTTGCTTCGAGCAGGAAGTGAATCAGAAAGCCGAGTTGGGCAGTGGATTACCTTCTGCATCTTGTTGAAAGTGACATGATGCAGATAGCATCCATGCTCCAGTGGGTATTTGGATACACATTTGATCCTTGCCTGTCATTTCTGACCTAACGCATGACATGTGCATGGGTATCCTCAGCAGCCGCATTGGGGTGGATGTCTGGGAAAGCCTAGAGCCAAAGGTAGAAACCCTAGAAATACACATCTGTCGTGCTGTATAGCAAACATTGAACTGAATATCCATTTTGTTTTGAGGTTCACTTGAAGCAAGTTGAAAGGTGCAGCTTTGGCCAGCAGTGACCCTCACCTTGGATAGTTTTTGTTCCCAATTCTCAGTTTGAGACCTGTAGTCCTTGATTTGCACTCAATTTGGAAATCTCATTTCTATATCAACTAAACTTCCTGCCTCCTCCAAAGTGTACTGTATAGGGTTTGCTTCCATTGAATTCCATTTGCCTTTAACATGCTTGGTTCAGACACTGCATTGTGCTAACCCTGAGACTCAATCATTTCCCATCCCTGGGGACGATGTTGCCTGGGGATCAAGGCTGGTGGGCAGTCTGGTACAGTGGTTGGCTCCCTTCCTGGCAGGTGACAAATGAAGGCTGCTGGTTTTGTTGCTCCAGGCCTGTTTACCTGACACTGTACTTTGAGGGAGAAGAGAAAATGGGAAAACTAATGAACCCAAACAAAAATACTTCTCTCAGGTGAATCAGCATGGGGGCTGTTAGGGGAAACCGGCTTTCTGCCATTTAATAAACATGCAGCTCCCCAAGATATTACAGCCAGCATGATTAGACGTTCATTTAATATACATCGGAATAATTTAAGTCAGTTTCAAGTTCCATTCAGAAATTCTGGGTTTGGGGATGGTTCCCAGAAATAAATGGCTCACATGCAGACTTCTGATGGGAAGTTCCACCCATGCAAAACAAAACCAAAACATAAAAATGCAGACTTGTTGGTATAGTAATTGCACTTCTGAAATTATCCTTATGGTGGAACTACACTTTGTGCTAGTGGATTTGGGCTCCCAAACCCATGCTTGTTTAATAAATGGAAACACAGGGGGAGAAGGAAGGGCATTTTCATGGGAGAAGTGGCAAGCAGGACAGCTGATGCTTATCCCCTTTCCCTGTCCACTGTTACTCCACCTGCAGCCCTTCTCCCAAACCAGGTAAGTTTGTGTCTAAATCTGGAGCCCAGCTGTGAAGAAAATGGGTGGAAAGCTGTAAGTGAGTGGCAGGTGATGGGCTGAGAGAGAGAGGATTAATCTCCAGAAAATTCTCCTTATTCAGCCTCTGCTATTAACAGCAGGCACCTATCTCCTTTGGATTAAAGACCGCAGAGTCAAATTAATCTCACATAGCAAGAGATGTGCATGCTTGGAATGCCTTTTACTTTGCATGCTGACATGTGCTAGCAGCATGCCAGGAAGGGGACGAAGGGACGAGGAGGGGACAGGGCCGTATGTCAGGCTGGAGCATTGCTTTTACAATTGCATTGTAAATTGCCCACTCAGTCTGTGCCCACTCAGTGTGCAGCTCGCTCGCTCTCCCCCCCCCCCCCGACAGCAGGCTCTGATCTGTTTGGGAGAAGGCTCTGCTTTAGAGACTGCATTACAGCTGATAAATAATAGAAGTAGACTGGTCCTGCCACTGGGGTTTCTGGTGATGGATGAAATACAGGATGGCCGAGTGGTGCTTACAATATGCTGTGCTGAAAAGCAGAGATAAGGAGGAATCAGTCTTAGATATACAGCTTTGTACAAGCAGCAGAGGAGGCTGGCGACTAGTTTCCTGCACTGCATCTGCGGCACGCCATCAACTTCTCAGGATTGACAGCTCTGCCCACCCCTGGATGTCAGCCTCGCAATACATCGACTTGAAAATGTCATCCTAGCCTCACGGTGCTACTGTCTGGAGCAAGTGGCGGGGGGGGGGGCGGCTGTACGCAGACAAGTTGACACGCCAGAGAACAAGTGGGGAAGCAATTGTGGGGGGGGGGGAGGAAGGGAGTCAGAGGGAGGAAGGATATTTTCTCCCCCCTCCCCATGTCCTTCTTTCACATGCGGATACACAGTCACAGGCTGACACAAACATGCTGACACAAACACAAACACAGACACAGACTGACGTGATCACACGACACGACATTGGAGAAGAACCTTCTCCCCCTCCTGCAGCCCCCCTCTCTCCCGGTGTCTTGCTTGGCTCCCCTTTATCTCCCCGTAGCACTCCGCCATAATTCACAAACAGTATGAATCCCCTCCTCATGGCTTTGCTCAACCTTAGCTTTCAGTCTTTTGACCTTTCCCAGTGTTTGAATTGTCCTCACAATTCCATCACTCTTTCTCCCAAAGTCAATATCTTCATCGTGTAATCCTTACAGTCTCTAAGCCAACCTACATGTTATGTGGGAATTCAGTGATTGGTCCGCTCTATGTTTTTTTTCTATCTCCAAAATCTCCTAATTTGGATTAGGCTGTGGTATAAGAGAGGGAGGTGTCTAACTCCTCTCACACTGTGACCCCAATCCAGATCATTCCACCTCAGGAGCTAAAATAACATAGTAGCAGAGAGGAAATCTTATGGACAGAGATGATGATGATGATGATGATGATGATGATGATGATGAATACTGTATTTATACTGTATACCGCTTTTCAACAAAAAGTAGTTCACAAAGCAATTTACATAGCAATATGAATCAATAAATGGTTTCATGTTCCCAAAGCACTCACAGTCCAAAAAGAGATGCAGAAAAGACACCAGCAACAGCCACCAGAAACGACACCGTGCTGGGGTGAAGAGGGACAGTTGCTCTCCCCCTGCTAAATATATGAGGACACCATTTTAACAGATGCCTCTTTGCCCAGTTATGAGGGGTTAGCAGATTGTGCCCCTATGTTTCATAGCAGCTTTGGGGAATGATTTAAATTGGGGAGTTGGTGCAAGGGAAAAGGGTTGCATTCCACTCCCTTGTACAGTTGCCCCAATCCCAATTTAACCCCCAGTGACTGCTTTTTGAGATAGAAAGAATATTGGGAGAATCTCAACAAATCAAGATTGGCTGTCTGTGTTTCTATCTTATGCCCAATTATCTTATATTGTTGCTTTCTTCCCTTTCTTCTGCCTGCTACTGACAGGCTTACACACAGGTCTCTTCATGGCAGCTGTTCCATGTGGCAGCTGTAATGTATAGAGGAGTTTGCCATGTAAGCACCAGGGGGAGGGAGTTCCAGAACTCAGGTGCCACTACTGAAAAAGACCCTGTCATTGCCCAATAGTGGTGGCTGCTGAGGACTCCTCCCATGATTGTGTGTGTGTGTGTGTGTGTGTGTGTGTGTGTGTGTGTGTGTGTCAATACAGGCAGCAGGTTGCTGGTAGCCATGGGGCAAAACCCTGTACTGGACCCCATGGCACTCCTGCCTACCTTTTGAATGGTTTATTGCAAGCTACCACTGCCACAGGTACTGAAAGTTCTGTTACAAGTGATGTTTTTCTTATACTATTTTCTATTGTATTATGCACTTATATTTTAATCATGGATAGTATATGCCTTGATGCCAGGCAGTGCCACTCAAGTCAACCCTGCCTGCCCATACCAACTGATACCAGTCTCGTTCCAATCTGCCACAGATGCCAGAGTATAGATCCACTTTTTTTTTACTATGCTCTGTCATGTTGTTTTCACAGATCTAGAAGTTGGGGACTTCTGGTTTTATTTATAGGGTCTGCATGAATGAAGGACCTCCTTTGTGTGGTTGCTATAAAACCAGATGTTCCGAACTTGCAGGTTTGCAAAAACTGTGCGTTTATTTATTTATTTATTTATTTACAGTATTTTTATCCCGCCTTTCTCCCCGAAGGGACCCAAGGCGGCTTACAACAGAAAAAAATACAAAAAATACAGTATAAAAATAATCACATTTTATAACAGTAAAAACAATTAATGACAAATAATAAAAATAATATCTAAAAATCGATTAAAAAGATCATGGCGGCAGTCACAACAGGAGCATAAAAACAGCAGCACCCCCACCTGTACCAGTGAGATGTTAAAAAAGGCAAGGGCTCAGAAGGCTTCTTGGAACAAGAAGGTTTTTAGGCCTTGCCGGAAAGTGTCCAAGGAGGGAGCAGTTTGTAAATCAAAGGGGAGGGAATTCCATGCTTGGTGCCACTACTGGTGAAGGCCCTGTTTTTAGCCGCCGCCCCTCGCACCTCCCTGGGCGACGGCACCCGCAAAAGGGCCTTCTCTGATGACCTAAGGAGACGAGCCGGACTATATAGAAGTAGGCGGTCTCTCAAATATCCTGGCCCCAAGCCGTATAGGGCTTTAAAGGTCAAAACCAACACTTTGAATTCGGCCCGGAAACGAATCGGCAGCCAGTGCAGCCGTCGGAGGAGCGGCCCGACGGAGTCGAACCGCCTACCTCCAGTGACCACACGGGCTGCCGCATTCTGCACTAATTGCAGTTTCCGAACCGTCTTCAAAGGCAGCCCCACGTAGAGCGCGTTACAATAATCTAGTCGCGATGTCACTGTGGCATGGATCACCGTGGTCAGGTCTGCACGATCCAAGTACGGTCGCAGCTGGCGCACCAGCCAAAGCTGGGCAAAGGCCCCCCTGGCCACAGCCGCCACCTGGGAATCCAGGAGCAGCTGCGGATCCAGGCGGACCCCCAAGCTGCGTACCTGCTCCTTCAGAGGGAGTGCAACCCCCTTCAGAGCAGGCCAATACTCTAGTACAAGCATCGTGGATTTCCGTACCAGGAGAACCTCTGTGTTGTCCGGGTTTAGTTTCAGCTTATTAGCCCCTCATCCAGGTCCCCACTGCCTCCAGGCAGCGCTCCAGAACTTCAACAGCCACCCTGGAATCAGGTGGAAAGGAGAGGTGGAGCTGGGTGTCATCAGCATATTGATAGCACCCAACTCCAAATCCCCGGATGACCTCTCCCAGCGGTTTCATGTAGATGTTAAATAGCATGGGGGACAAGATGGAACCCTGTGGCACCCCACACCTCAAGGGCCAGGATGCCGAACAGGCACCCCCCCAGCACCACCACCACCTGGGACAAGTAGGAGCGTAACCACCGCAGAACGGTGCCCCCGACCCCCAGCTCAGTCAGTCGGCCCAGAAGGACACCATGGTCGATGGTGTCAAAAGCCGCTGAGAGGTCCAGCAGAACCAACAGGTGAGCACCCTCCAGCACATGGTGGCAGTGGTAGACCCAAGGCAGTGTTGGGCAGCATCCCCATTCACGCCATCCCTGGTCTCCATGCTGCTCAGAACCTCTGGATCACTGGAAGACTTCCCAACCATGTTGGACTCAGGTAGATATCACTGCTTTTTAAACTCTGCTTTCTCTGCAACATCCCATCCCTCTCTCACTCCCCATCCTTTCCCCATCTTAGCTTAGGGACTGAGATAAAATAGTAATGATACCTTAAACCCATCCCCCCTGAATGTTGTTCTTGTATTTCCTATTTCTTTGGATGTGCCAACTGCAAGCTTATTATGTGCACTCACCACAAATCAGAATATACTACACCAGAGGATCTCAACCTGTGGTACAGGTACCCCTAGGGGTACGCGGACCTTTTGCTGGGGTTATGCCAAGCCCTCCCACTTATCTGCCCCATCAGCAGCTAATTAAGTGTTAATTAACATGGATTTTAAATTGTAATTATTTTCGGAGCCCTTCTGTCTCTCTGATTTTGGTTTTGGACTTATTTTTGTACTTTGGAAAATGTACTTTGGTGGGGTGGCGGGGGGAGGAGCTGATTTTGGGAAGTGTGACTTGGAGAAAAAAAGAGATCCTTCTCTCTCTCTCTCTCTCTCTCTCTCTCTCTCTCTCTCTCTCACACACACACACACACACACACACACACAATTAAATAAGACATTTTTCACATTTAAAATTGTTTTAGTACTTTTTTATTTAACGATTAATTACCTAATTAATTAATTTATTAATCCAGTTAATTAGCAGAGGGTACTTCAGAAAATTGGACCGTGGTAGGGGGTACTCAGGCCTCCAAAGGTTGAGAACCCCTGTACTACACATTTGTTAGGACCACTTGCTATTGTTATTTGATAAGATGGTATTTTTAGTGTGTATTATTTTTATATCTATTGTTTTTACAATCAGTCTTTAAACTTTGAACTGGAAGTTATTGCTCTCTAGTCTCTTCTTTTGAGGGTGTTGGGTTCTCTTCATAACACTGATCTGCACTCAGTCGCCTGCAGAGCAAGAAGATGTGACAATCCACTGGTTTTCTCTTGCCAGGAACTAGGCAGACTCAATACAAATGTAAAGGATTTATTAAAAGTTTAATAAAAGAAAAAGGAGACAAGAAAGAAAATTGACTTTGGCAAATAAAAGAGGGTCAATTCAACCTGCGATCATTATTGAGTAGCGCAATAATATAAATGGCCAGCAAATGGTGCTGAGGCACTACGGCAGTGTTTCCCAAACTTTTTCAACCTGCGGCTCCCTTGACCATTGGCGACCATTGACATGATGTTGATGCCTGCCAATTGGCATTGCACTGTTTTTCGAGAGGATTCCGTGGCACTCCGCGGATCCCCTGGCTGGTTTCCACGGCTCCCCTGGGAGCCACGCCTCCCAGTTTGGGAACCACTGCACTACGGAATCTCACGCATGTGTTATAACTCAGAGCTAACTTGCTGGGAGTTTCAAAGAGGTTTGGAACAAAAGAGGTCTGTAAAATGGTTGAAGGGTTTACTTTAGACAATTCTAAAATAAACAAAACTTGACGATACTACATACACAGTCCTTAACTGATTATACCTGGATGATGGAGCCACCAGCTCGTTCTACTCACAGTCTCAGTAAGTGGGCTTGGTGAGCTCCCCTGCCTAGAACCGGGGGAAGAAGAGAATGACTTCCATCTGGTTGGGAGTTATTCCGCTGGAATGACATCATCCTGCCCCCTGACTGGAGGAGTGTCAGCTGCCTGGTCACTGCCCAGTCCCCTTGAAATTTGATCTCTACCTTTTCCCTGTCTGAACGACCGCGGGCAGGAATCTGAGCCAACCACCTGCTCAGTCCTAACCCAACATTTCTGGCTTTTCAGTAGGAAGTGAGATGCAAATGAAGTTTCAGCAGACAAAGAATCTCGGAAACGCTTTGCTAGCAAGAGGCGGCGGGGGGGGGGAACTACCCCCAAACCATGAGATACACACAGAATTCCACAGAGAAATAGGTAAAACCCCACAGAAAAAGGAACAGCACACACAAAAAATAGTGATTTCATGACAGCCTCTGTCTCCATAATGCCCATTCCCTCATACAATATATTACTCTTATGACTGGGAGCCTGAGTCTCCTCATCTCTGGACTAGCTTGCAGTCACTGCCTAATCATTCCTTTTGCTAAGGCATGTTGTCTTAGCATCTTGTCTGACATTTTCCGTTTGAAGCTGCAGGCCGCCACATCCCATGTCTCACCACTTACAGATAATTTGAATAATCCTTTCACCTCCTTTGATGGTATTTCCTTGAAGGTATTTCAACTGCGCACTTAATCCCCCTTTTAAATAAAGGAATTAATTAATTTTTCTCAGACTCTGCTCTTATGTTGCAGACCAGGGCTCATTCGAGATACATGCTTTTTGCTACTTCTGAATTTTGTGATCGCTCTTGCCAGGAAGTAGGTTATACTTTGTTCCCACCCACCCAGCACAGCAATTCCAAATTTTATAAAGTAGTATTCTTTGTTAGTACAAGGCAATTGGATGGACGAAGGGCCAAAGTACTGTATTGCAAAGATGTTGCATGAAATGCATAATGTGCCCTGGTGTCCCCCCCTCAAAATAGAGCACTGGGGGTACTCTGAAATGGGAGGGAACTGTGGGGAGGGTGGCTTTGATACATTGAAGGAAGTTAGGGGGAAATTCTTTTTCCTCTCTCACAATATGAGAGAGCCAGGAAGGTGTAGTGGTTCTGGAGTTTGATTTAGACCTGGAAGATCCAGGCTCAAATCGGCACTCAGTCATGAAGTTTCTTGGGTGACCTTGGGCCAGTCACTATCTCTCAGCCTAACCTACCTCACAGGGTTGTTGTGAGGACAAAAGAAGGGAAGGTACTATGTACACTGCCCTGAGCTCTTTGGAGGAAGGGCCATTTAAAAATGTGAAAAATAAATAATAAAATACCAGAACTAAGGGTCATCCACTAAAATTGACTGGTGGGAGAGTTAGAACAGTCAAAATGATTTTTTTAAAACCAAGTGATTAATCTGTGGAACTTCCTGCCACATGATGTGGTGATGGCACCAGGCCTAGATGCCATTCAAAGGGGTTTGGACAGATTTATGGAGGAAACGTCCATCACAGGTTTCAAGCCATGATGACTATGCAACCTCTGGGGTTTAGAGGTAGCCTACCTCTGAATGCCAGATACAAGGGAGTGGCAACAGGATACAGGTATCTTGTTGTCTATGTGCTCTCAGAGGCATGTGGTGGACCACTATGAGACATAGGAAGCTGGACTAGATGGGCCCTTGGCATGATCCAACAAGACTCCTCTTATATTCTAATGTTATGTTCTTATTGCCCCTGCTGTGTTTTTGATCCTGACTGTGCACCTATGAACAATTTTAATGAGAAAAAAGTTTCAATCAATGAATTTTTTTTATAATTAAAGTAGCATGTGTGGGGGCACTACTGAGATTTGATCTGCAGCAGGCCCAAGGTACTAAAGCCCCTCTACTCCTGCTATGGTTCTGTCCTGTCTAGTGGTCCCCCAGTGTGCTATTTTGAAAAATAAAAACACCAGGACATATTACATATTTCATGAAAACTGGTTGGACCCCCAGTTGGGGAAAAGCCACGGTGCTTTAGAGTTGGGTGCCTACTTGAAAACACAGGACAGTTTTACTGAAAGGTGCACTGGTTTTTCAGTTGCCAGCGGCTACTTAATAATAGCCGATAGGTCACTGGATCTGATTTCTAAAAGGACTAAAAGGACAACCATCTCCTACTAGGCAATTGACTCTGTCCCTGTCACAAAATGTGGTGATGCCTACTAGGTACAGCGTTTTTCAAACTTTTTAGCACCAGGACCCACTTTTTAAAATAACACTCTTTCAGGACCCACCTAGCTTTATGAGGCTTAAAAAAAAGGTGATCTAGAAAGAAATAATATTTATTTACAAGTAATATTTTATTCTTTATTTGCAAAAAAACTCAATTCATTTCTGGTAATGAGGCAGTCCCAATGAATAGCTTCAAGGCTTGAGGGGCTTAGTTATGTGACCCAGTCTTCATCTGCCCTTAGTTATGTGACCCAGTCTTCCACTACCTGTCATTGGCAGACATTGAAAAAAACCACCACCACCTAAGACTCTCCCTGCCCAACATTTATCTCCCTATATTTACACAAGCTTGCAAACTGCAGAAGCTCAGCTGTTTGCAGGGGAATTAGCAGCTATCTGATTTTTGAATAGCCTCAGGGCTTGAGGCGATTAGTTATCTGATCTTTCCATCATCCATGTTGGAGGCTCTGTGGGACCCACCAGAAATCAGGTCCTGACCCACCAAGTGGGTCCTGACCCACAGTTTGAGAAACACTGGGTTAGATGATCTAAGACAAATTCATAGAGAAGAGGTATACAGTACTCAATGGCTACTCATCATAATGACTATATGGAGCCTCCGGATTCAGAAATAATGTGCTACTGAATAACCTTTGCTGGGAAGCAACACTAGGAGAGGGCTGTTCCCTCTCCTACTGTTCCCTTCACACCCTGCCTGTTCCCTCCATGCCCTGGCTGTTACCTTCATGCCCTGGTTGTTGGCTTCCTGGAGTCATCTGGCTGGCCACAGTGGGAAAAAGGATGCCAGGCTAGATGGACCTTTGGCATGATCCAGCAGGGCTCTTCTTATGATAAATGAACATAGGAAGCTGCCTTATACTCAACCAGACCATTGGTCCTCCTGGGTCAGTATCATCCTCACTGACTGGACACAGCTCTCCATGCGTTCAGAACATGCATTTCCCAGCTCTACCTGGAGATGCCAGGGACTAAATCCAAGACATTTTGCACGCATGCATGTGCTCTGCCACTAAGCTACAGTTTCATCACATGTTGTTGGGGGATGCTGCTCCGTAGCTCATATCTGAAGGCCACATAGCAAAGAGGAGACTGGGTGTGATATGGGTTGGAAAAAAAATAAGGGCTCCCACTCAGCAGCAAGATGTCCTGCCGCATTATCGCTTTTGGGTAGCGCTGCAGACCGGAGAAACATATTCCTGGTGCAGTATCCGTGGAGTCTGGAAGCCTTCTGAACCAAAACCTGAGTGGAAACAGGGGCCACATAGAAACGGAAACACAAGACTCTGCAGAAGTGTTGCCTCTGTTTGCCTGTGAGTGTCCTCCTGAGGCCAGCTTTAAGTTGCAAGGACAACAGCACCATTTGCCTGCTCTTGGGCAGTGACTAATGCTCATGCCATCTGGCCGCACAGTGCTAGGCTCTGCCCTCTTCTGACAATGCAGCCATTTTAGGCTTTGATTAATAAGGCCACATGTCAAATGTGACATCACAGTCGGGGTGGAGAATGCAGCACATGTATAAAGCAAGATGCTCAGGGCAGTGCCAGCCTCTGCCTTCTGTGAAGTCCCCAAAAAAGAACAACAGTTCTGCAAATGTCTGAGTCACCTCTTCATTTCTAAAGATTTGGTACAGAGTATATACTTTGAAGTGATTTTCATGACAATGATATTTCCTTTAAGAACTAATATATATCTTTTGGTTTCATTGTAGTTTCTGAGGTGTATATAGCACAGTGGTTCTCAAACATTTTAGCACCGGGACCCACTTTTTAAAATGACACTCTATCAGGACCCACCTAGCTTTACAAGACTTAAAAAAGGTGATCTAGAAAGAAATATTTAATTAATTTATTTACAAGTAATTTTATTTATTTGCAAAAAAACTCAATCCATTTCTCGTAATGAGGTAGCCCTAACAAATAGCCTCAGGGCTTGAGGGGCTTAGTTATGTGACCACCTGCTCCCACTACCTGTCATTGAAAGATTTGAGAAAAAGACTCAGCATAAAAAAGACGCTCAAACACTTATCTCCCTATATTTACAGAATCCTGCAAACTGCAGGAGCTCAGCTCCTTGCAAACTGCATGAGCTCTGCTCTTTGCAGGGCAATTAGCAGCTCTCTGATTTTTGAATAGCTTCAGGGCTTGAGGCAATTATCGGATCTTTCCATCACCTGTGTTTTCTTTGGTTTTCATTGGCGTCTCTGTGGGACCCACCAGAAATCAGGTCACGACTAGGCTTACCAGATCTCCAACTGGGACAGAGTCAGTAGCGTAACAAGGGTGGTTCGCGTGGTTCAACCGAACCAGGCGCCCACCCCTGCGGAGGCGCCGCGGCACCGACGCCGGACTCGAGTCCGACTCAAGAGACTCGAGTCCGACTCGGAGACTCGAGGCGGGGAAATGGAAGGAAGGGGCAGGGAATCGAAGGAGGGGGCAGGCACATGGCACACACACTCACTGATCACTCACACACTTGAGGAACTTTACTTGTCTTCCTTCCGCTGTGCGGGGAAAAGGAGTCCGTCCGAGAGCAGCGGGGAATTGAAGGAGGGGGCACTCACGTCATTTCCGATGTGCCTGCTGCCGTGCTGCTGGCTGCCGCGTGGCTGGCACTTTCAAGTTGAATAACTGAACGGCAATGGAGGAATGGAGCCTGGAGGTAAGCCGGCCGGGTCCGCGCTGGGGGGGGGGGTGCCCGGTGCAGGGTCCCGGCGGGTCGCCCCCCTCCTGGAGCGTGGCTCCCCCTCCCGGAGCGAGCCACCCCCCTCCCTGGAGTGCGCAGCGGCCTACTGGCCGTGGCGATGTTTACTGTATAGGGGCGCCAATCCCCCCCTGAACTGGGCGCCAACGGGGCAAGTTACGCTGCTGGGAGTGCTAGACCTTTAGGAGAAGGAATGTGGGCAGGTGTAGCTTGTTAAACCTTAGAGCACAATCCTAGGCATGTCTACTCAGAAGCAAAACCCACTGAACACAATGAGTCTGGACTTGTTTGCTTCGCTCCTGCCAGACATGGCTCTACCATGAAGGAATTTGAGGCACCATTTATTTAAGATATTTTCAATCCACTTTTCTATTTTATTTTTTTAACTAGGCAAAGTGACATATAATAAGAGCCACTGGTGTTTCTCGAGGTGGGGCGGAACGGTAAGTTCCGCACTGTGCTAACCTCCGTTTACTCCCCGGCACAAGGCGGCCCCGCCCCCTTGCCGTCGGAGCCATTCAGTACCGCGAAGGCAACGCACGGGGAGTCTACTGCACGTTACCTTCGCCGCACTGAATGGTTTTGACAGGGAGGGGACGGGGCTGCCTCGTGCCGGGGAGTAAATGGACGTTAGCACAGTGCGGAACTTACCGTTCCACCCCCACCTCGAGCAACGCCAGTGATAAGAGCAATATAAGTATAAAAATAGTTAAAATAAGGGAGGAGGGAGACAGAAAGAGAAAGAGTAATTTCTGACAATGGGGCAGAGTCTGCTAGGAAGTACCACTGAAATAGAGTTCCCCACCTCAGGCACTACCATGGTGCGGTGACACCCTGTCTTCTTCCCTACAGCCTATGTCTCTGACGATGCTGTGTAGCCAGTCAGATGTGGTACATGACAATGTTACTGAAGCAGGGATTGCTCAACCAGGTCTGCTGCCGCCTCAGACTCACTGCTGCTGCCTCCGTTGCAGCATACACACAAGTGCAGCCACCTCTAAAAAAGCCCTTTGCCTCCTTACCTTGCTCCTTCCTTGCGCTGTTCTTTTCCAAAAACAGGAAACGCAGGACTTCTTGTTTGATTTAAAGGGTTCGTATGAGGAAAGATTAGGGTGAGTGGATAATGAAGCAGATTGCTACTTCCCCCGCAGTTTTTTTTTCTGGGGTGGACAGCAGTAACCTCCTTCCTTATCCACTTGCCTAGCTCTTTCTTTGTATAGTCCCTTTAAATAAAACAGGAAGTCCCACACTTCCTGTTTTTGGAAAAGAACCATGTGAGGAAGGACCAAAGTGAGGAAGCGAATCCATGCTGATCCATCCAAGGCAAGCTGGAGAAAGGCAGTGGAAAATTTGGCGTGAAGGGCACCTCGAATCTGCCACTCCCCTTGCCATCCGCCACTCAATGTGATCCACCTCATCGGCCCTATACTAAAGGCAACTGAAGCCAATCCAGAGAGAACAAGCCTTCTTCTTAGCAACAGTCCAATGGGAATCCCAGGCATTTCAGAATGATGCCATGTACGGGATGACATCATGATTTTAGGTAGCCAATAACTAGAGGTGTTTGTTTTTGTTGAATGTGAGAGGATTACAGCTTACATCTTACTGAACACAATGGGCTTACTTCTGAGTAAAATAAATAACACCGTTTTCAAACACCACTACCAATAACATATGACCACACATTATGCCATCACTAAGGACAAATTAAGTCAATTCAGAGTTAGGGTAAAAATGATTCCTGAGGGGTGAATATTTTGAGCCAAAACACCAAAACACTGCTCCAAATTCTCGAGAAGAGGGTCCTCTCTTTTGGTTCAGCCCTAGTCCTAACAAACTCTTGCCAGTAGAAGATGAGCTTGTAACTGGAGCCAGTTACCAGACAGCCATAGAGGCACCACCCCATTATTTAGACTAATGAAAGAGGACAGCTCTGTCCGATGGAAGAGGTGTGTGCAGACAGGACAGGTATGTTGCAACAGCAGTGCCTTTTATTTCTCCCTGGCTCATAACACTCCACACCTCCTGTCACCCAGCCAGCTTATAAGAGATGAATAGGAGAGGTCACAAGAGCATCCTTGCTTTGTACTTGTGGGATATTCAAACTTCTGCCCTCCATCTGCAATCCAAGAAGCAAGAGGTCTGTGAATGGCATTTCATTAAAAAGGACGGTCTTGGACTCTGCACTGTGCCTATGATAATACTATGTACATAGCTGGGGCACATGGGTACCCCTAATTCTCTTTCACTTTCTTTTTCTTCAAAGACTTCTCCCCAGGCATTCAACTTCTGTCTGGGCACAAATAAGCAGCCACTGATCCAAGGTTACAGATATTTACATTCCCTCGGCCTTACTGATAGCAGGACTTTGTGCCAGCCCATCTCACCTAATTAGCAGAAGGCTTTGGGAACCAGCACGGGGCTCTTGGACAGCTTTTGCACTTCATTAGTAATGCTCCCCCCACCTCGGTCCAATCACTGCTGACATGTCATCTGTGCAATGGAATATGTCAAAGTAACACCTGGCAAGGTGTGTGGGTTGCACCAAGGAGACCTGCCTGACTCTCACGGGTTAGGAGCTCAGAGGCCAGTTCCTGTAGCCACCCAAACAGAAGGTGGTTTTCATTCCACTCTGAGTGACCTCCATCCTTCAGCCGATGAAGCCAGGACCAAAAGTATATGTATTTGAGCTCAAAAGTTAAAGCACCCTGGAGCTGGGAGTTATAAATATTTGCATCGCATCATCAAAAGGCACCTCTTTAATATTTCAGGCAGTGCATGCCACTTATATATTTGCTGCGGTTTATGATCCCTCTCCCCATTCTGAAGTTTCAAGATGTGTTATGACATTTTGAAAACCAGAAATGCATGAAAACAAAGAGCAGCTGCCTTTGGAGCATTGCACAAACTCAAGCCGATCATGGCACTTCCAGACAAACGGTTTTGTGGGTTAATGGCATGTCGAATTAGCATGGCAGGGCTGTAATGCAGAGCTGCACTGAATATTATGCAGCCTCCTAGACATTTCTATGGGGCTGATATTTTTACCCCAAAGCACACTCAGCACAATCCAATGCATGTTTACTTGGAAGTAAGTCCCACCATGCTTAGAAGGACAAACAGCCCAATCCTGTGTTGGATCACCTTGGCATATAATGTAAGGTAAAGGTATCCCCTGCTCAAAAGCCAGTCGTGTCCGACTCTAGGGTGCGGTGCTCATCCTTGTTTCTAAGGCCGAAGAGCCAGCGTTTTCTGAAGACACTTCCGTGGTCATTTGACCGGCATGACTAACAGAACGCTGTTACCTTCCCAACGCAGTGGTACCTATTTATCTGCTTGCAATTTCTTGCTTTCGAACTGCTAGGTTGGCAGGAGCTGGGACAGGAGACGGGAGCTCACTCCGTCACGCGGCACTCGGATCTTGAACTGCTGCCCTACTGACCTTCCGGTCTGCAGTTCAGTGTCTTAACCACTAAGCCACTGTGACCTGGCATATAATGTACTTAAAAACAAAACATAGAGAAGGTCACTTTGACAATGACCTAGTCCTATTTTAGGGTCCCTTCTTTCATAGTGTCTTTTCCAAAAGTCTCCTACAATACACAGTATCTTTCAAAAGTAATTGGATCATGTGATCTCAAGGAAGCAATGCACAAAGGACAAATGCAGAGATGTGCAAATGTGCACATTTCACCTGTCTGCAGCAAAACACCTTCTGGGCTGACCTCTGTGTGACCTTCCTCCCCCCACTAGATTATTGTGTCCCAAGTAGCCAATATTTGGGACTACTTTAGATACAATGAGCCCAGCTCTGAGCCTGACCTCTGTCAGCTGTGCTAACACTGATAATTATCTGCTTCGAGCTTTAGTTGTCCTTGGGTCTTTGGGGAAGCACAGAGCTTTTTGTGTGGGGGGGCTGTTGTGTTGGTTTAAAAAAAAATAAGTGATGGTACCTCTAGTATGGCCTGACTGGCCCCAAGCAGAAGTAGCTCCCACAGAACCTTAATTCAGCATGTAACAGGTTGACAACTGAAGCAAAAGACAAATGCTTTAATGTAGCCATAAAGGAGCAATGCCTTGTGGCGCCTTCAGCCTCAGTAAAGCAGGCTCAGCTGCGGTTCTGGTGACATTGTGAGTAGCAACACTAAAATGCTTCATATGGTGCTTCATTGATTCATTTTTAAAGAGTTTTTGGACTGGTTGTGAAATAAACACTTCAGTTCAAGGATAATGGAAAAATAAATTTTCATTTTGCAAATTTTGATGTCAATAATTTTGTAAAAACTTTCTGCCAAGCACAAGGTTGCACTGGAAATTTCATTGGAGTTATCACTCATATGGATAATATGATCCGCGGCATCGCTGTGAGAGATTGAATCTTTATTAGTTGGAATCTAGACAGTTTTTGTATACTGTACCATCAAGAGGAGGTCTGCTGTTCATTACTAGGCAGAGTCCCATTATTTTCATTTGCAAAAATATCAGTAGTTACTGTGCAGAAGACAAGGTCTTAGAACTATTCGTACATTACACTGGGTGCTGAAGATTTTCAGCATTCTAAGACCTGTAATTGATATGTGTCAAATGTTACAAACCGATAGTCATTTGACAGTCAGGAGGGTCAGGGTCAGGCAAGCTCTGCCATTATGAAACAGGGAACATAATTTACGGTATGTCTTATTTCTATAGTGCAAGATAAGGGCAACTTCACACATTTTG
The DNA here is from genome assembly GCA_026170595.1 of Plestiodon gilberti rubricaudatus. Taxonomy (NCBI): domain Eukaryota; kingdom Metazoa; phylum Chordata; class Lepidosauria; order Squamata; family Scincidae; genus Plestiodon; species Plestiodon gilberti. The sequence goes on from JANXHW010000002.1 coordinate 162,356,374, forward strand.
CACACATGTACACCTAAGATACGTTAAACGGATACCAAAAATGTAACATGTGAATGTGGGGCAAACATGTGATTGCACACACTTGTATCATATATAGGACAAAGGAAAATCAGAACTGGAACATCTTGTGCATGAATTAAGCTGCTGAGCCATTTTATGTTACATACTTTGGGGCACTGCACCTAAATGCTGATGGTGAATGGCCACCAGGACCAGCCTTTGGCTGGAATCAGTCAGTATGGCCATATTTCTGGAAAGTAAAATAGCTGTTTTTGTCACATTCACAGATGACTGACTGATAGAAAAATCTGGAGTCAGCATTCCCATCAAATGAGGTGCGTCACTCATGCACATTCACTCAACCAGGTAACCCATGTCTACGAATTCTCTCCAACAGGCACACTTGTCAAGGAACTGGTAACAACTCCATATGGACTCAAACTATGATGCTAAAAGTGCTATTGAGTTTTTCTTTCTTTCTTTCTTTCTTTCTTTCTTTCTTTCTTTCTTTCTTTCTTTCTTTCTTTCTTTCTTTCTTTCGTGTGAGGCAGCGGTCAGCAACCTTCTTCCGCATAGGGGTCAGATGCGCACGAGGGGGAGGGGCGAATGAGGCACTCCTGATAGCACTGGACCGTCACCCAGGCGGTGTTCAGGGACTTGCAACAGCCACCACTATCCAACCCCCCCGCTTCCTGGTTGCCTTGACTACCACGTGGCCATCCCATGGCCATTTTGCTGCCATTCCAAGCAGCGTGTGCTGGTGAGGATTAGTTGGCACCTCACCCGGTCCCTTCCCCCCCCCCCCCCCATTCCTACCATGCACTTCTAGCTCAGCCTGCCCAGGTTCCTCTTCCATCTTCCAAATTGTGGGGAGGGCGAGACAGCCAAGCCAAAGAGGAAGGAGGACCAGGGTAGCCAGCTCCCTCCTCTGCCCACCACACCAGGCCAGATGATTTCGGGTGCCCATGGCCTGTAGGTTGCTTACTCTGGGGTAAGGAAAACATTTTTCACCATTTCCCCAATGAAAGTCACTACCCCCCAGTAGCAGTTTTCCTCCCAGTGTTGAAGGTTCCCTCATTGCTGCTTTAAAAAAGAAAAAAAAGAGTAAGAAGTACAATGATGTTTTTTTTAAGTATCAAATCAATGCAATTTATTCATTAATAAGAAATCCACGTTTAAGGCTGCCTAATTTGCAATGGCCCTAGGGATTGTGACACTTAGCCTGACACTTACTGGAATGGAAATTCCTGTGTCCACTCCATGCACTTGGGTTAGCAATGCTGATGTACAGATGTAGACAGGTCTCTCTGCTGATGGTCAGAAACTACCCTATATCTCAGTCTTGTAGTAAATCGTGACTCTCTACCTCAGTTCAGGGCCATTGGCAGGTCAGGGGAAAGATGCAGAACTATGTATCTCTCTGTGTATTTCATGTCACCCTGTGACAAAAGCATCCCTTGAAATAAGACCTGCAATAGCGAGCTCTTTTTAAAACTATACTCTTCAATTGCAACCTTGCTAAATACTTAGAACATTGGATCACTTCCAGTTTATTGTCAGGCTTTCTGCCTCCCCAATAAATAATCACGAACCATTTCTCAGGATCTGCATAAAGCAGGGAGCCCTAATGAGCTGCAGATTCAATTAGCAATAAAAGCACCTGTTAACTGTCCCAGCAAACCACTCTTTCAGACCTGGCAGACCATGCTGAAGAGGTCCCATCTCCTGCACTTGGAGCTTTTGCCAATTCAGCAGTTGCAAATTATATCATGCAGAGCCAGACAAAGACATTAGCAGCCCCATCCTATCCCCCACCTGATGGAGCGCATGCTGCATGTTATGGGTGTGGGGAGGTGACCAGATGGCCCAGGAGAGGTAAGTAGCTCTGAAGGCCTCCAGGCTTCCAATGGGTCTCCTCGGACCTACACCAGTTCTTTTGCTGGTGTAAGTCTGAGGAGACTCTTGGGGGTGGGTCGGGGCCGGGAGAATAGGATATCAGTGTGTGTGGCTGCCACCAAGATCCTCCTGCTTCCACCCTCGAGCTGCCCCTCACCCCGATTCGCCCACAATCCTCCCCTGAACCACGCCTGCTGCCAACATAATGGCAATAATGAGGGATGGAGTAGGTTGCACATGGGGAAATTCTGTGTCATGGATGACTTCATTAAACCAGCTGGAGTTGTTGTGCAAAATGTACTTCTTGTTGCAAAATGCACAAGCCATCCTGGTCTCTGCTTGTGATGCGGTGCCAAATGTCACAAAAGACTTTCAAAGGAGGCAATTAGGCAATCAAGGTAGGGCCATTCAGTAGTATGGGTTTAGTATGTAAGACTCCAGGTTTTAGAGGCCTCTTGGCAAATTGCCCTCCATGGACCCCTTCCTACTAGGACTGCCCTGAGAGAGTTGCTCTGCCAACACCACATAAGGGCTACAGGCACAGAGGTGGTCCCAGCGATCAGCAGTAGGTACTTCTGAAAGCCCTGGACACTTGGCAGCTACCCAACAATGCCAACTCCTTGTGTCAGGCCTGATAAGAGTCCAGAGAGTCTGTCCTCCTCCATGCTCCCACAGGTCAAAGAGAACCAAGTAAGGTTCTTGACAGGTGACCTCTGAGTCATCTGCCTACTGGACACTATGACTGCCCCCTAGTGTCCTGCAGTTGACATTGTAATTATTTTCCAACAGGGTAATCTAATGCTATCCCAGCCATGCAAGAGCTAATCCACATGGCATGCCTACACTTAAAAGACTCCATCCAAGCCTATGCTTAAAAGGCATCCATTGTATACAATGGAATTTACTTTTGAGTAAACCTGCATAGGATTGTACTGTAAATGGCTTAAGTAAGCAAATGTGCATATTTCCCATAGTCTTTCCTAAGAATGTTACAGCCCAATCCTACCTAACTCCCTGTGCGGCGACGCAGTGGCGCCAACACGGCATCCGCTGAATCCCATGGGGGAGTTTTGGCCTTGGGAGGCCTCATTGGGGTAAAGAAACAATTTTTCCCTTCCCTGGGGTAAGCCCGTGCTGGCCTGGAGGGTCAACCCGGACCTGTGCCAGCAATATTGACTTGTGAAGGCGGATTAGCCCCGGGAAGGGAAAGAGGGTTAGGATTTGGCATGCACTGCTGCTGTTGAACCCACCCCCTTCCTGGGCCTGACCCACCCTCCTTCTAGCCCCATCTTCTCCCCGTTTCACCCACCCCGTCCAGTTCCATGTCCTGAAACCGCTGGATAGAATCGTGTGTGTGTGTGTGTGTGTGTGTGTGTGTGTGTGTGTGTGTGTGTGTGTGTGTGTGTGAGAGAGAGAGAGAGAGAGAGAGAGGGGGGGGGGGAGGGGGGAACTGGTAATGATGTAAATAATCATAGTACGATCTAGTACTTGCTCTAGATCCATCGTAGATGTCATCAAATGGTGCCACCTTCTGAGATAACCAGTGAGAGGACCCATGAAGAAAAGCTGATTGATCTTCACCACATGGGCTAATCAGCTGGCACAGGATTCAAGTACAGCTCCTCTGAATATGGCCGATAAATGTGAGACCAAAGATAGCACTTGCATTTGATAAGCACTAGTTTCTTTCTGTCTCTGAAATAAGCACACATTTGCATCTGCAGGGAGGTTTTGTTTTAATTAATCACTTTGAAAATGCTAACTGAATTGCATTCCTCTCCACTTGAGATCACCTTGTTCTAATTATCGCCATCTGATTTTCTTAAGCTTCCGTGAAAAAAAAATATTTGTAAATGTCGAGGTAAAACGTATGCTTCTCCATCAGTGTGCCAGGCTGATAAGGAGCTGCAAGGGGGAAAAATGGCTTTGCACACAAGCTGAATGCAGTTTTCCTATAACTACTTTATCACTGAAACAAGTTTCAGGGAGACAAAAGTTATAACAGTCGTGGAAAATCACTGCTGTTCAAGCTTAAGCAGAATGTGTCCATAACTATGCAGTTTATTTTTTGACCAGATTTTCCCTAAAACCTCTGTGTGTGTGTGTGTGTGTGTGTGTGTGTGTGTGTGTGTGTGTAACTGAGAGAGCGAGAGCGAAAGTGAGTGAGCGAGCGAGCAAGCAAGAGAGAGCGCGCAACACAGAGTGAGTGAGAAAAATGAATTTCTGGATTAAAGCATCATATTTTTATAGGCACTAATGTGACTTAGAATCAGTGTCATCCTTTGAGTCTCTGAACACACAATTTGAGTGTCCTTTAGAATAATGCCTAAGAGTTCCATTAATGGGGTACCAGTGTATGAAAATAGTATTAAAAGTATATTATATGGCTGCTCCAATAGGAAGGGTGTAGGGTTAATATTAAAATGGTCCTTTTCAAAGAAGGTGCCAGCGGGTGGCGCAGCGGGTTAAACCGCTGAACCATAAGCTGTCGATCGAAAGGTCGGCAGTTCGATTCCCGCGACGGGGTGAGCGCTCGTTGCTTGGCCAGCTCCTGCCAACCTAGCAGTTCCAAAGCATGTCAATGCGAGTAGATAAATAGGTACCGCTTGCGGGAAGGTAAACAGCGCTCCGTGTTCCAGCTGCATGCTACGCGCTGCGGCAAGGAGAGTCATGCCGGCCACATGACCACGGAGGCGTCTTTGGACAACGCTGGCTCTTCGGCTTTGAAATGGAGATGAGCACCACACCCTAGAGTCAGACACGACTGGACTTAATTGTCAGGGGATACCTTTACCTTTACCTTTCAAAGAAGAACGCTGTAGGTTCTTTGATACAAATTTGGCGCCTGTGCTTTTAGTATTTTTTTTAAAGAAGTTATTCTAAAAAACTCTTTTTACACGTTGGTACATGGCACAGTGCATGGAGACCAGAATTGCCTTTATTTTCCTTTCATGACAAGAAATTGACCAGAGGGGAGTGGGAGGGACCTCGCCAGTTTTTCAGTTCAGCTGGTAGGGCCATCTGGAAGTTAGCCAAGGGGCCTGGGTCCAATCCTCTGATAACTCATCAATTTCTTTCTCACCAAAAACATCTGGTTTGGGATGCTGAGTTATGAGCTAATATTAAACACAAACATTTATAGCATCACATATATAATATTGTTGATTAGATGCATCAAGTAAAGTAATTGACCAGTGGGGACCTGGGGCGAGCAGCTGGTAGAACATCTGGAAGAGAGCCAAGAGGCCTGGCTTTAATTCCCAGGTCATCCATATTCTTTCACACCAAAACATCTGGATTTTTACGCCATGGACTATTGTACCACAAAAAAACAAAAAACAAAAAAACCACCCACTTCTGGGATTCCATATTTATTGTAGAGGAGAACTTAGTTAGAAATCCTGGACTTGTTTCCATTTGCCAGAGGTCCATTAAGAACAACCACACTTGGGAGAAAAATTCAGGCTGAATTTCTCCAACTGCTCATGATGTAGTTTTATTCATAATTGTTGCATACAATTCATCAGTGATCAAGTCTGCTGATATTTAACTGGAAATATAGTTTAGTGAAAGGTGAAGCTTATTATTCAGAACTTCATGACAAGCAAACACAAGCAATAGTTATGATGCCATACAATGGTGTCAACAACTATATCATCTCATTTGAAAGGGGAAGTTAACGTATTTCTGTTGAAAGACCCGAGATGATCTCACAGTGGTCATTCTGGCAGACAAAGCCATAAAGCCTACTAAGGGAGGGGAGGAGGTATGTTTGAAGCAACTAGCAACAGGTAGTGATGAATAACAAGAAAAAGAATAGACAACCACCACCATCAGTGTTTATATTGTGCTGGGTTTTTTTTTTAAAGTGTGCCATGTGAGTCATGTAGATAGAAATCCTTACAGCCAAGGCTGGCATCAGAGGTTGGTCAGGATGGACTCCCTGACTTGGTCAATACCTGAAGCCGCCTTATCCATTGGCAGCACAAAGGAGAACTCTCCTCCACTGCCTTCCCAGTTCCTGAGCTGCAGAGGGAGGAGCGTTTTCGTCCACATGGCTCCCTGCTGTGGCTGTTGCTTCCTCCTTGCATCACCTGGTAAACCTCTGTGTTGGGGGTGGGGCACCTTGGAACTTTGTCATGGAGGAGGAACCTGAAGAGCAGGAAGGATCTCTGTGGCTGCTGCTTCTTTCTCCCATCACTTAGAATGCTATGGGCATTCTAGAATGCTTAGAATGCTTCCTGGGCAACAGGAGGGGAAAGCAGCCGGTGGGGTACTCTGCACCATTGCTGCCATAGCAGTGTGAAGGAGAATTCCCCCTGCATCTGCCCCCAAACTGAATCTGCCCCCAAACACTCCTCGGGGGTGGGGCGCTTGTGCCTGAAGGCCCCCAGACAGCTGGAGTCAAGACTGCTTAAAACAATCCCACAAAATATACCATTACCACTGGGAGATGGTACTGAAGAGGAGAGTGGAAGAGGAAAGATGGCATATAGTCATAATATAAATTTGTAGGGACACTTTCCTTGCACAGAAGTAGATTTCGATTCCTTGTTGCTTCGTTGTCCAGGGATTTTTCTGTATTTAGCATCTCCACCAGCAGATGGTGCTATAGGTTTTCTTACAGCAGAATGATCTCCTTGTCTTTCATTCATCGCTTTTGTCAATCAGCAGTTTAGCTTACTTGCTACTGGTTCAGCATCACTATTATTAGTTATTATTACTCTTATTGTTATTAAGTCATATTTCTCAGACATTAAGATAACAAAAAAAAAAAAACCAACAGAACTATTAAACTACAACAGTAATCATAAGTGAGATTTTGTGATTTACTTTCATGCCCCAGGGTCTGGTCAGAAGGTACGTTTGCCACCTTACTGAAGGTGGGTCAGCATGGGTCTGGATGGGTCTGGATGGGAGATTGCCTGGGGAGGTAACCCCATATACTGTACAGCATTGCCTTGAATTCCAGTACGGAGAAAAGGGAGGATATAAATCTAATACATTTTCCAGGACTTACTGGTGGATAGTCTGCACAGAAGAGAGAATGGTTTTTTAAAAATATCTCCCATCCCCAAAGACATGACAATCAAAACATTTGTTTATCTTCTGCATTTTGCCCACTTGGTGTCAATAGAGGGTCACGTTTACACTTCCCATAGTGGAAACTGAGCAACAACTTTGCTTCTGGAAGACAGAGAGGCGAGGACACAGCTGCCTTCCAAAGGACTGCAGAAGAAGATTGCACAGCCCTCTGTTTAACAGGGATGATACACTGGGCTCTGTAAACGCAGGGCTTGGTCATTTTTACCTAGCTTTGTTTCTGCTTTTTTTTTTTTTTTTGCTTGCTGGAATAATTTCCTCCTATAACGTTCTCTGTTGTGTCGATGTAAAGAAAAAGAGCAAACTTAAAAAAATAAATAAATTATGCATTTTTCCCCGAGTAACGGGGTGGCACAGTGGGTTAAACCACTGAACCATGAGCTGTCGATCGAAAGGTTGGCAGTTCGATTCCGCGAGGGGGGGTGAGCTCTTGTTGCTTGGCCAGCTCCTGCCAACCTAGCAGTTCCAAAGCATGTTAATGCGAGTAGATAAATAGGTACCGCTTGCGGGAAGGTAAACAGCGCTCTGTGTTCCAGCTGCATGCTACGCGCTGCGGCAAGGAGAGTCATGCCGGCCACATGACCACGGAGGCGTCTTTGGACAACACTGGCTCATCGGCTTTGAAATGGGGATGAGCACCACACCCTAGAGCCGGACACGACTGGATTTAATTGTCAGGGGTCACCTTTACCTTTTTTTACCTCTTTTATACACTGCTGAAGCCACAATAATCACCTCTGTTTCAGTGACACCTGGGCATGTACTGATGACACAGAAAGGGCCATATTTAACACACATTACAGGATCCTGCTACGTGGGATCCTTTTGTTCGTGAGCTGGTAGAGATGATCAGTTCCTCTGATGGCTTAAATCAGCGGTTGTCCCATTGATTTCAAAGGGACAAGGTTGATTTGCACAGTCGATGGCACTGGCAGAGTGCTTCTTGGCATTTCCTTACCGTGAAGTACACGGGCGGAGAGCACAGCTCACTGGCAGGGAATCTGCCTTGTATGAAGACGATTTGATCCCTGCCATTTCCAGTTAAGGGATTTCAGAAAAGAGGGCTGTAAAAATTGCCTGCCTAAGTCGATCTGGGTCCTAGACTTGCTGTAGTGAATCTGAAGGCTGGGGGCATACTGCGTGATTTAACATTAAATATATGCAGTTGATCTGACATTATTAAAGCAGTAGCTCTTGAAATAAACAAAAAAGGACAACCCCTTAAATGGCTTTTTTTTAAAAAAAACAGCCATCTCTTTTAGTTGGAGTCCACTTATATCTCCAAAATCTGGCTACCAAAGACCAGTATTCATTAATTATTTTTAAGTCTGCCATGCTGGTCCTAGTACATCAATCCCAAAGTGAAAGAGTTCAGTGTCTGTTTATATCTTTCTCCTTCAAATTAATGGGTCTTAAAAGAGTTGCATTGTGGGTGGTGTACCCAATGATAGTTCTAGGGCTGCAATTCTATGCAGTTTACATGAGAGTAAGCCCTGTTGGACACAAGGGGACTTGCTTCTGCAGGCATGCACAGGATTGCACTGGAAAGTTGTATTCCAGTGCTTATCTGGATGTAAGAGCACAATCCTAAGTATCCGGCGGCCAGCCCAAGGCCGCCTGCCGGAGCCTATTCCCATTCCAGGCCACTCTGCAGCGGCCCGGAGGTCTACTCAGGGAAAGGGGACATTTGTCCCCTTCCCCCAGTGTAAACAGAAGTCAGAGGAGGCTGTGTAACGGCTGTGCCAGCCGGCCATGGACGGGGATATGGCAGACGCCATCCCCGCCCCCTCCCGGGCCGGCACGGCCAATGGCCCCCCTCCCTCACTGCCCGGACCGCCCATGCAGCCGCCGGGGCATCCCTTACTTTCCTCCGGTGGCTGCATGGAGATCTGGTGGCAGAGTAAGGGCTGGTGGCCTAGCGCAGGCGGCCCTTACTCTAGAGTCATCACAAACATGCCTTAAGGCACATTTGTGGCAGCTTAGGCCGGCAGAGTGCTTGCTCCTCCGCCCTAGAGTTGAGCAGGATTACACTGCCCATGTCATTGCCCTCAGTGGGACTTAATTTGGAATAAGTATATATGCACTAAGCCTCTGAAACAGCAGAATTTTACTCCACAGTAACTTCAGCAGTAAACTATTTCATTTTAGTAGATGTGGACAGTCCAAAGTTTATTCCACACTGAGTTGGCCATGCAGACAGTACAGAAGGGAAGTACTTTACTGCCAAAGTTACCACTGGAGTAAGTTACTGCTGTTTCAGAGAGTAAGTACAGATAAATATAGTATGTATAGGATCAGACTGCTGACCTGGATGTACAGTTATTTTTGTCAAAGCCCCAGAGGATTCATCTTTTTGCACCATATTGAGAATAACAGAGTTAATTTCCTAAACGAATATTCCACCCAGGAGAGAATATAATAATAATAATAATAATAATAATAATAATAATAATAATAATAATAATAATAATAATAAATAAATAAATAAAAACTGTATTTATATACTGCCTTTCTTGGTCATTGGATTTCTCCTCTGACTTCAATCCAAGGCGGTTTACATGGGCAGGCTTTCTCAACCCCCCTAATGTTGTTTTTTTTTTTTTTACAATTATATATAAATGTTCAATCTTTCATGAACAACTGCATTCCAGATGGTATCCTTTGCAGTCTGGCCTCTCCCTGGCTGTCGCCTCCCATACTTGGCCGATGCAGCTGGCAGCTCTTTATCTCTCCTCGCAGAGGCTTTTTGCACAGCTTTGTGTCAGTGGCATGTCTTGCGCTGGCTGTTCACTGATCTTCAGGCTTACAAGGCGGCAACTCTACCAACTGAGCCAGACCTCCTGCCTATATCAGCCTATATGATCCAGCATGTACTGGATCTCCTCCTCCTTTTGGGATCAGTACTATTTTTGCCTTCCACCAAGAGTCGTGAATAGTATTAGAAGTGATTAAGCCAACAAACTTTCATTCCAGGCACTTCATTCAACATTTGAAATTTTGCTCTGGATTGCTCGGTAATGCACTGGTCCCTTTAAGGCTTCAGTTTGATCCTATTCTTGTAATGTTGGAATTATCCTTGTATCAACGGGGGGAATTAACTTGCTTAGTTGAGAGGGGAAAGACTGTTCAGCTGGTTTGCCTTGGGGATTGATGATATAAAGGAGTTCTGGAGCTGGGAAAAGAGTCTTCATTTTCCTTCTGGTTATCTGGATGAGTGAGCAAAGCTAGTTCTTTTTTTGTTCCTGTTCTCTTTTTGTTTTAAATTGTATGTAGTTTGTATATTCTCTGTTTAATATTTTAGCTGCCTTTCTTAAGTAGTATTAAATTTGGTCCTACTCTAATAAATTGAACTATATTTATTTTTTATAATAAATTGAATTATATTTATAACCCTGAGTAGGATTTTGTTTTTAATTTATGAAGGAACTGAATGCTCCAGTCTAGCTAATTTATCCTATTTTGTGCATGAATTGATGGTTCTGAGAGTGAGGCACCTGAAGAAAGATGAAGCCTATGGTCCGGGTACCCTTGTTTGGGTACAGGACTGCAACATGCTCCACCAGCTGAAATATGGCAGGTATCAAGAAGCAGGGCCTTTTCAGTTTTAGTGCCAGTCTCATGGAATGCTTTTCTCTAGGGAACCTGACCTAGCCTCAATCTCAAACACTTTTAAATGCCCATTTAGGACATAGCATTGGTGTGGGCTGATTTGGCTATATCATTTTCTCTTCTGCTTTGCATTAGAGCTGTTTCCCTTTTCCATCTGCTGTCTTTAGTTTTTTTTTTTGACAATGTGATTGTTTTGACTGGGTTATGCTGTTCTTTACTGTTTTATTTGCAATTATATTTTTATTGTAGAATGTACTCTTATTCTTATTTTATTCTAGGTTGTAAGCCATTGTGGTTTGTTCCAAAGGAGAGTGTGTTAATCTTTATTGTAAACAAACAAAAAACATAACTGTCAAGGAATGCACACTTTCCAAGGGAAAGCTCTTGTGAACTCATTTGTCCAGCTCTGTCATATCTAGTTATGGGAAAGAGCCCCAAAATAGAATGTGTTTGGACATGTTCATCCATTCCTGTATCTCTGTATGACCAGGCCCAGATTTATTTCATTCTCCCAATGTGAGCTCTCTCCTGACTTTCCCTATTTTCCAGGGCCAGTGAGCCACCATTAAGCCTTAGGTGCTGCTGCAAACATGAGAGTCTCTAGGGTCACTGGGGACCATGGGAAAGGTGGCTTCCATGGTTCTTGGTGTCCTTAAAGGCTGATCTACACCAACTCTGTTCACGTTTGGAGGGTTGTGAGTGTAGGGGACAGGATGCCCCGCCCCGATACGCTGCCCTGACTACACCAGTTTTTTCAATGCATTGTCTACCTGCTTGTCCCTCCTGATCGGTCACTTCCTGACCCCCTGTGATAGGTCGATTGCAGGGGGATGAGCCTTGTAGGAGGAGTGAGCGAGACCCTCTCATTTCGACACTCCTATTCAGCTCGTATACTTTCGGTTACTTAAAGGCATATTTATTTTTCCTCTCTCTGATCTGGTAGTTAGCTAATCCTCTTGTGTAATGGATTCCGAGTTGATTTCATTGGGACGTCAGCATTGTCGTCAGTCCCCTCCTTTCTCCTGGCAGACCCTTCTGGCTGCTTGGTGTGGCAGCATCCCTATTTTCGCTTCTCCCCCTCCCAACCCCTTCACCTCTCTGCCTCGCCCTGACAGCTTCCGTGCAGGAGTCACGCCTCTGTTTGCACACAGTCGGTGCTCAGTTGGCACTGGGCAGTCTTGCCAAGGGAACCAACCGGGAGGTGGAGGAAATGGTGTTCTTCTCTGGTGTGTCCACTCTTGCTGTGGGTTGTTCAGGACTTATTGATTGACTCAGTCTGTCTATACCTATTGTATCTTTGAGCATGACTCAGTCTGTCCCGGAGTGGCTGGATGATGGTGGTTGTTTTTTCCTGTTGCCCCCCCCCTTCTCTTCTAGTGGTCTCTCGCTAGCCTCTGTTTGGATTTGCTCTTGGGGAAAAGCTGAAGAGGGAGGTATATGTGATGGGCTACAAGCTAGCTCCCCCCCCCCCCGATTCTGGGTGCCAAAAGGTGTATCTGATCGTGCTGTGTCTCTTACACGCACACACGCACTCACACAAGAATGAGCACATTCCCCACTGGGTTTCCCAGTTCAGATTTGCACCCGCACCCCAGGTTCATCCTCGGGCTTTTCGTACCTTTTACAGCACAATGGATCGCAGCTAGAAAGGGGGAGAAAGCTGCTGCAGAGATAGGAAACCTTTGGCCTCAGCCTTGCATTCCCTAGCCGGACCTATTTCTGGCACCGGCAAGCACTCAGATTGGTTGAAAGCCCCCTCCCATTGGTGAAACAGTTCGCTCCACATCCCGCCCTCACTTTCTTCTGATTGGCTGAAAACGGCCAAACATGAGCATGGTCCACGACCGATCGCTACAGAACTTGGGAGAGTTCCGCGGCGATCGGTTAAAAAGGAAGCCACACCGCTCTGCACGCGCCCGGGATGCGTTGGAATTCGTGCGGTGTAGATCAGCCTTAAATGCTGCTGTTGTGTTTGACTCAAAGGAGAAGGAATGGTGGGGAGATCTCATGTTGAGGTGTAGCAGTAAGTGTATATCTTTATCGGATCCAATTTCATCTCTGGATTATGTCGGCTGGAGGACGTTCAGCAACGTAAGCTGGTCAGGCAGATCCTTTCCAGTAGGAGTGGGTTCTGTCTACATCGTGAATCATATTCAGAGACTAGGTTGCCAACTTTGAAAATGGGAATAGGCACATGGTAATGCAAAGTGGTTGGCTTTAGAAGGAACAGGAACAGCACCAATGTAAATTTGTCCCCAAATTGGATACAGTATTTTCTTCCAAAATCCAGTGTATCCTATAAACCTGTGCAAAGTCTGATTGCAATTTCATAATGGCACAGTAGTGCATCTGAGAGGAAGTGCTACTCTGTGGACTGGCAAGGGCATAAAGGCCGGTTGATTGATATTTATACCAGACTTGGCCAATCTTTTGCCCAGGCTCGGACAGCCTGCCAGTTACAGGGGCCAGAGTTGCAGATCCCTGCACCTTTGGGCAGGGGTGACCCAAGTGAAACCACAGCCCCAAAAGATGCAAAGCTGCTACCGCTGCCAGTGTTCATCATGCTCCCACCCAGTTTAAGTGATGCCTGAGGCAGTGTTCAACTCCTGTTTGATTACTCTTGTGGGAGTGGTGGGACAGGATTGCTGTGGTGCTTTGCTGCTTTTTTTCTGCAGCGCCATTTTTTTTGTGGCAGTGGTTCTGGAGGGAGAGGTGGCTTCTTGCTGCCCTGATACTCCCCTTGCTCACTCTCTGAGAGCAAGAAGAGAACTGGAGCATGAGATGAATCAGCTGACTAGGTAGTGGGTCAGGGGTGATGGGGCAGATGTGACATGTGAGGCACAGTTCACTGCCTCTTCCATCCCACTGCACAAGGTGACCACTTTGGTCTGCCTCATGGCTGGAGTGGCCTTGATCTAGAGCTGTGTATTTTTTTGCACTATCACAGTGGATTCAGAGGCTGCCTGTCTCAGATCTTTTACTCATGACCTCTTTGACTTTTGGAGGTGTATCCCTACCTGCCTTCCTTCCTCCCCCCCCTCTCTTCTCCAGACCTTGCAATGTGCAGGACCTCCCTCCATGAGATCTGGCAGCTGCAAGAAGATGACCTTGCCATGAGCTCACATGCACACCCATGCAAATTCCCTATTCCAAAGTCTAGGACCCATATTATCAGAGATGTACATGTTTGCAAACTATAAGTTCTTTAAAATCTTCTTACTGAAAACTAGCAGGGGTTGCTGGGCAGCAATCGGAAAAAAGGATCTTCCATTATATGACTCTTGCTTAATTTACACCCATAGACCCCTTTTTCCAACAGATCTTCTGTGCATTGTTTCTTGAAACCAGGCATGTCATGAAATAGCCAAATAAGGTCACATAGGAATGTGTGGATCAGAACAAAAAATATGGTGAAGACAAATTTCATACGGTGAAGACAAATACGGAGACAAATTTCAACACACTCTTGTGTTAAATTAAAACACAAATTTCCCCCACTATTGAGGGAATTAAAAAATGGAAGCTGCCATCCGACAACAGATCAGTCAACTGTAGTTCACAGACCTGCTTCACTATTTATCCTGAGGAGAATATTGAGTGACAGCATCATGGTGTCAGTCAATGTTCTGAAAAAAATGTTTCGTTCAGGTTTCGGCCTTTCTGATGCATGCCCAACAGGCATGTTGCAAATGCTCATGATGTATTAATAAGGACTGCTATTCTGAACTTTCACAAGTAGTTGACAGATTTATGCAAGAACTTGAGTGAGCATAATATGTCAGAGGGACTTTGAAGGTGGCTGCTAAACGAATGCCGCAGAAATCTTACAACCACCACCAGTGCACATGAGTTGTGGGAGGGAAAAAGAGGGGGGACTAGGAGAGGGAACGTGCATCTTATTAGGAGCAAGTGCTTTCATCAAGCAGTAGCTGTCTAGGCTTATTGATGCTTGACGGGGGTTCTGCAGAAACAAAGTAGAGGAAGCCAGCCTTATCAAACATGGAGCTACGATGGAGGGCATGGAGGAGTCGGAGAGCATTCAAGGGAAAGAAAAGACTCGTGTATATAAATCCCCGCTCAGCCACGAAGCTTCCTGGGTGACCTTGGGCCAGTCACTATCTCTCAGCCCCACCTACCTCACAGGGTTGTTGTGAGGACAAAAGGAGGGGAAGAAATATGCTTGTGTTCAGCAGCTAGTGAAGATGATTACACCGTGGAGGAAACCAGCTGGAATTGTAGGGTCTATGCAGAACAATATTGTCGGATCTAGATACCTTGTCGGATCTAGATACTGTAAGCCTGCCTATGTAAACCGCCTTGAATAACATCTGAAGAGCAATCTGAGGATAAGAAAGGCGGTATATAAATACAGAAAATAAAATAAATAAATAATGCATTTATTAATTACAGCATTTATATCCCACTTTTCTTTTTATGACCATCCAAGGTGGCTAATACAAAATCCAAGGGCAAGAACTTGCTCTTTTGGTCTTTTGTATTGAAAGAGTTTACAAATCATGAGGATCTGATGTCTTTAGCGTTGGCAGCGTTTCTAAGGGGGGGAAAAAAGCCATTTGCCACCTTGATTTTTGTGTGGTAAGTAACAGAATGCTAGACTAGAACTAGATTTGGATCTGATCCAGCAGAACCATTTCCTTGTTGTTCTGTTTCCCCATGTGGCAGTTTTCAGGATGGATTTTCTTACCACATGGGGGAACTTGTAAATATTTAGAGCGGAGAATCACTTTATAGTAATCAAAAAAATACTTGCATGAATTGACATGGATTGGATGACATTATTTTGGCACAGAACTAACAGCCCAATCCTACCCCCCCCCATACACACTTTTGTACGTAATGCAGCTATGCTGTCGGAGCATGCACTGCATCCAATGGGGGGGGCACACCAAAAGGCCAACCAGAGGTAAGTAAGTAACTTTTTTACTTACCTGAGGATAAGCCTTCTGGTCACCTCTGGGTCTTCTTGGTCCCATGCCAGCACTGGCGTCGTTCGAGGTGGGGCGGAATGGTAAATTCTGCATTGTGCTAACCTCCATTTGCTCCCCGGCATCCCCTAGCTGTTGGAGCCATTCAGTGCGGCGAAGGCAACACGCAGTAGACTCCCTGCGCATTGTCTTCACTGCACTGAATGGCTCCGACGGCGAGGGGGTGGGGCCGCCTCGTGCTACAGTGCGGAACTTACCGTTCCGCCCCACCTCAAGCGACGCCAGTGCATGCCAGCTACGTAGCTAGTGCAAGTCTGTGGAGAGAATGGGGGTAAGGGGGTTGGAAAATAGGGGATAGGATCCTGCGTGTTTGCTGCTGAGATCCACCCAATCCAGTTGGATCCCTTTCCTTGCCATCCCCCCTCCCCACCGGGGGCAGTCCCCCAAACTAACCACGACCCACCCATGGCTTGTCCCTGCTGCCATCTTACCTGGGTGGTGCATGCCGGGGTCCTCGGTGGCAGGCACACAGAGCTGCCGGCTGGTTCCGTCGATAGCTATGAATTGCTTGGCAGCGGCATGCCATTTTGTGGTGGTGCCACTGAATTTACGGCAGCAGAAGGCAACTTCCACTGTTGTAACCAGCCCATAGGATTGGGCCATAAGTGAAATTTCGGCTTACACCACATTTCTGTCCAATAAACACCCTTGCTACTCCTCCATCTTTCCTTGGGTCTCCTCTTTCTCGGGAGGTGTGGGGCATTAGAGAGGTGTTTTTTTGGTGGGGGGACACCATTAAAGTGCATGGTCTGATTCATAAAAAAAGTGACATAAACCACAACACAAAAACTGAGTGAAGCATACATGATATAAACCCCCCAAATGCTAAAACCCATGAAAGCCACTTACCCATACAGTCATGTCTCATTTTAAGCAGAGATTGATTATTATCAAACTGCTGTATGCTCTGTATGCTAAGGACTGTATCAAAATATGTTTGTTTTCCCCTAGCTGGGTTTACCTGCTTGCCTGTCTGGTTTATGTTTTCCATACTTCTGCTGACGAGAAGAGGTAAATTTTGACAGTGAACAAACCATTAGCTGGTAGTACCTTGCTGAAGCCCAGTTTCTCTTGAAAGTTGAGCCCAGTCAGTAATAAGCCAAGGGACCTGGAAGCCTTTCCTGTTTAACCCTGCATGGCCTTTATCAGCAGAAGTAATACAGCACCACCAGAAGGAAAGGTTGCAGGAGCAGCGGAGCTGCCACGGCTGAACATCTGTTGATAGTATGGCCTGTGTCATAACAACTCTAACTTTAATGAGATAATGAAAGTCATATTCCCATAATTGTATAATATATGGGTCCGGCATTGTAACATCAGTTGCCTAGATGTGATACAAATTGGATGCAGAAACGTAGCCTTTTTGGCAGCAGCTGATTCAAGGATTATTATTTTCATAAAAGTGATATATAAACGTAGCTCCAGTTTCATCTGCTACTCTAGGAGTATTTTGCCTTGCTACTTATTAAAAATAAATCCTTTTAAAGTTTTAATTTGTCCACTCAGTAATTGGTACCTTGTTTTTGAACAAATAAAGCCATTCTGAGGTTATGAAGAGTTGAGATTGTAGATGGCGTGTTAACATTGAGAAGTGTGAGACCCCAGATACAATGGAGGGGCCTCTATCCTCACTTTATAGAGCACATTTGCAGAGGAGAACTATAAAATGTGACTGCAGTCAAGTTTAGAGCAAATTCAAAAATGCTGGTCTTCTGACTTCAAATAATTCAAGAGCCTTTGAAAAAATTGAATCATTTCCATATGTTGATTTGCAATGTGCTAATTTGTGAATTTTTGCAGGAGTTCAGTAGGTAACTCAGGAATCGGATGGACATCTGAAATCCAGACTATTCTGAAATCCAGACATTTTGGGGGCTATGACGTTTTGAAAAAACTTTTTCCAGCACCTGGCTGGCATAGCGCAAGGCATGCTGGGGCACAAAATTATTAAAAATATTGTATAAAATGACCTTCAGGCTATGTGTACAAGGTATATATGAGACATAAATGAATTTCTGGTTTAGACTTGGGTTCCCTTCCCAAGATATCTCATTATATTTATGCAAATATCCCGAATCCAGACAAATCCAAAATCCAGAGAACTTCCCGTCCCAAGCAGTCCGGATAAGGGATACTTAACCTGTATGAGTGTACTTTGAATCTGCATACAAGTATCCCCTTTTCTCTTTGCATACACAACATAACTCAGTATTCACAAGAGAATGTGGCACAAATATTTCAGATTAGGCCCAGAGATAAAAACCAAAGGATCTGGAGCAGGGGTGTAGTTGAAGGGGAGCAGAGCTCAGCAAGAATGTTGATGTCATCAGCAGGAATGCTCAGGTGCTGCTCTTGAAACTTTTGTTTTTCAAAAGACCCCTGGATCAGACTCAGCAGGAGGCAAACTGAGAAATTTGCTTAGGGCATATATTAATGTTAATGTCTTTGTCAAGGGCTGTTTGAGAGACAGAATGTAGTTCATGTTTCATTAAGGCTACAATCCTATGCAAATGTACCTGGAAGTAAGTCTTAGGGCCCAAACCTATCCTTGGCCGGTCTGCGGGGTGCAGCAGCACTGATGCAGCATCCTGTGGGCCAGCCAGGGACCATGGCACGATGGAGTGGTAAGTAAATGAAATTCTTACTTACCCAATCCACTGCACCATGGTCCCCAATGGGTCTACTCAGATCTGTTCCAGCTCTTTTGCTGGCGGAAGTCCAAGTGGGCCCAAGGTGGCATGGCAAGGCCGGGTGGGGGCATAGGATATATTGGCAGTGCCATTACTGCGTCTAACTGCCTCTTTCTCTCCCCAACATGCTTCCCAGAAACCCCAATCCCTGCCCCAATCCCCCCCCTCTCCGACCCATCTATGACGTGAGTTAAAATCTTCACATCACTGGCGTCGCTGGAGGTGGGGCGGAAAGCTAAGTTCTGCAGCTTTCCAGCCCACCGTTACTCTCTGGTATGAGGCGCCCCACCCCCTCGTCATAGGAGCCCGTCAGCAGACAGAAAGCAATGCGCGGACAGAAAGCAACGTGATTTGGTGGGGAATACCCCATGCCTGTCAGCCGATTTCCCCAGCCTGCTGCCTCCATGGATTCTGGACCAGTTCCATCCTCTTCTTGTGCACAGTATGTGAAAGGAGGGTGGGGAGGCCTTACCTCTCCGTCTTGGCATCCAGCACCACCACTGCTGCTGCTTTGCCCTTCTCTTCCTCTAATGGCAGGCAGTGTGAAATGTAACGTGTAGTTCCATCCTAAATATATGTCATGGGTAAGATCTGCAGATGGATAGAGGGAAACAGGAGACCTTCACTAATATTTGCTATTGCCATATATATAGGTGCTTTGTTTGGTTGCTGTCATCAATGCTGTACATGTGTTCTCTCTTGTGTAGAGGACGCTTCATTACACTTTTCAAAAGCTAGTCACCTTTAGAGTGGCTGTTGTTGTAACGTAAGCCTATTTTAGGAGTGGCATTTTTGAAATTCGCCCAGGATTTGGAAACCCATAATTTAAAGGGGTTGGGGTGGGGTACAATGCAAGTCTCTGGACTGATCATGTGTGGGAAAGGTGGCTGTATATACCAGCTGGGTACTGGATGTTTTCCCAATTAAGCCAGGACCCCATCCAGTGACTCATCTTCTTCACAAAGCATTGCAGCTGAGGCATGAATGGTCCATGGTCACTGGGTATGGCAAGAGGAACTGTATGGAGCGACTCTCAGCTGGACATCACGTTTGGCATCATGTCTTGTAGATGACAGGCCCATCAGAATGATGCTAGTCTCAGTGACCACAGCCTAATATATCCCATGATGAATTGAAATGTATTCCCCCCTTTGTGATGATGTCAATTAGCTGGACAACCCAACCACTGTTGCATAAACCTTTCCAGCATGAGGCCCCATCTGATCTCCCAAAGGTCCAAGTGTGGAGCCCACACACATTCAAAGCAAAGGAAGACTCCTGCTGGGGATTGCAGAAAACAGCACCTGCTCCCCAGTGATGAACAGGGATAATATCCTTTTATCCTCCATAATTACAAAGGAGCTTAGGCCGGATGGGGAATCTTTGATAGGATCCTTTGGATATGATACCTGTCAGCAGCTGTGGTACAGCCTTTGAGCTTCAGACACCGAGAAGCCAGTGATGAGAAGATGACAGAGAGTAAAACAGTCTGATTACTTCTTACCTCTACCCCAACTGAGCAAGACGGGGGCTGGCAGAGTTTCATCTCATGATGGCTGCAAGCCACTAGCAACTTACTGTAGAATAGTCAGGGTGTCAGCGAGGCAGCTCATCTTTCTCCACCCTGCAATGGGGTGTGAGAAAGAAGGGTACAATGTTTGTAGGTTTCAGACTTTTGGCTTGACCTATTCCTTGTGCTTTGGCAGCCCCCTCCTCCTATGGAGCTGAACGTTTGACCAGGCAAAACAAACAAAACTGACTAACAGAACTAGCCAAATTGTAGTTGTACTAGCCAAAGTGTTTAAGCTTTAATTGAACACCGAATACCAGTAAGAGAGAGAATTATTCCTAGTTGCTGCTGCTGCTGCTGCTGCTGCTGAACATGAAGTATGAACATTATACTGATTTGGCTTTCCTTCCACCAAATCTTGAAGAAGACGTTTTTGAAAATGATACTCCTGTTTCAATAATACAGCATGTTTGTCACCATTTGGTTTCCAAGCAGCTCCTGACCATCAAGGCAAAATAAGAGTTTGACAGTCTTACAGCCCAATCCTATGACCACCTCTGCATACTAGGCCCCATGCTGTCGCAAACGTGCCATAAATGTGTTATTGCAAACATGCCATAAATGTGCCGGAGGCAGGTGAGCTCTGCACCGGGAGGGGGAAACAGGGGTGGGGAGGGGGTGTTCCAGGGCAGGGGGAGGTTGGAGAGGAGGGCGGAACAGGCCCGGGAGGGGGTGTAGACAGAGCCGTGTTGGGCTTTCAAGCACAGGAAGGAGAATAGGATTCCCCTTCCTGTGCTTGAAAGCCCAACACGGCTCTGTCTACTACATCAACGCCATGGCAGTCTGCCAACAGTTGATGCCTCATTTCTTCTGCCTCCCTTTATGCCTTGCTTGCCTTGCCAGAGCTGACCATGACGGGACAGATTTGGCCACGTCGCGGCGCTAGGAGAAAAAGAAATCCTCCCAGATGAAGTACAAATGTTGCCTTATGACAGATTAATGTAGTTTCCAAAGAGAGTGAATGCTCAGAGACCAAAATAAAGCCAATGGACGTGATGATCACTTCGCTAATAACAAAATAGCAGGCAGAATAGACTTCCTTATAGTAAATTGATCGCATCACTAATCTTACTCCACTGACATCAAAAGAATCTGCTTCTTTGGAATAACAAATAAGAGTGAATTTGTTGAGCAGAGGTTAGACAAAGAACCACGGTCCACTGCGTACTTTTTCAGAAACACCTTTGAAATGAATGAGAGTTGTATTAAGAGGCCAGCAGTGCTTCCTTTGTTATAGATTTTGTTGTGATGGGCGATTAATGATGTGACTAATGATTCCACAGTGGAAGCCTCTGTCTGCTTATTTTTTAGTGTGGGTGGGTGAGAAACCAGTTGGTGTTGGGAAACTTTTGTGAAGCTTGTGAGAGTATACAACAATAGAAGTGTCATTCTGATTAGCTAAGCGAGAGTAATTCTTCTCAGTAGTGTAACTGCGGGGGGGGGGGGGAGTGCAGTAAGTGCTGGATGGCACTGCAAGGTGGCCCCTCCGATTTGCTATTCCAGGCAGCGAAGGCAATGCACAGGCATTCACTGAACCAAATGGACTCTCCTGCATGTTGCCTTCGCTGCCTGGAATGGCTCCGAAGATGAGTGGGAGGGGCCACCTTGCAGCGCTTTGCAGTGCCTTGCAGCACTTACTGCACTGCGCCCCCCCCCCCAGCTATGCTACTGACTCTTCTAACCCAATGGAAGATGCTCCAGACTCAAACTTCCTTAATAGGTTAGCGTAGATTAGCAGAGACCAGAGAACTCGGTGCCTTCAGAGAACTAGGTGCCTTATTTCAGAGACAGATTAGGACATAGTTTAATATATATTCTACTGAAATCAGATGATGTGACACTATTTCATCTTATGTCACAATTCTGTGCAAGTTTTAGATCAGCAGAGGCGTGCTTCACTGGTTTAGAGTGGAGGCCAGCGCCACTCTACCTGTCCCAGAATTAGTGGAGCGCCTGCCAGGGAAGGTATGCTTCCCGCCGGGTAGGGTGGAGGGAGGAATGGGGCAGTCCGGGGGGGGGGAGGATTTGTTGGCTGGGCCCGGGAAGGGGGAGGGATTGGTGGCAGTGGTGGCTCTGCCGAAATCCTATTCCCCTTCCCGAGCCTGGCTGCCTTACATGGCCCACTTGAATGTGCATCATCAAATAGCTGGCACACATTCGAGTAGATCCATTGGTGCAGCTGGGGCTCTAGTTGGTATAAGGGGACGAACATCCCCTTCCCCAAGGAGTGCTCCAGCTGTGCAGGTGCTGGGGCCTGTGGATTGGATGCAGTGTGGGCTCTGTGTCTTAACTAAGGAGTGCAAGAACTGAACTTTTAATGGAAGTAAATAACTACTGTTTGTCTACCAGTGGACATTAGTATCGATTAAATGGTTCTGTAGAACAATAGCCTGAAAGGCATGCCAACACTTTCTTCTGTTACCTTTCTCTGTTGGCAGAAGGAAGAAAATGTATGACTGCCCTTGTATATGCAGAATTCTCAAATATGTGTAAAGAAAGAGACAAATCAAAATTAAGTTTTGAGGCAAGGATTTGACTGCAAAGTACAATCCAATGAGCTTCATTAAGGTTACACCTCATTCTTTTAATTAACTTCATGTTCTTGTCCTTGGCAAAGTAGTAATTATTTTTTAATCAGCCCATCACTGCACATTGAAGAGGAAGCCAACCTTAGCCTCATCTCACAAAGAGGTGTCTTAAGAATTAACTTGATTAGCTTGTCGTCATTCTCATAAAATATGGCTTGAATTTGGAGAAAATACCCTTCTTTGCTGTTCCAAGGTTAATTAAAAATGCAGTGCAGGAGCAGGTCAACACTGAAGGGAGTTAAGGCAGATGCTGGATTTTGGCCAGCTCTGTGATCAATGGTTTTATTTTATTTATTTATGTATTTATTTATGTATTTATTTATTTATTTTACTCAAAAGATTTATATCCTGCCTTTCCTCCTAAAATACAGGGTGCTCAAAGCTGCTTTTTTTTTCAGGGATCCAGAAAAAACAACAACACCCCACATACCCAATGTCAGGATCACCATGAAAGCCATGTGAAAATGCCATGTTCAAATGCAGCAAAGAGGTCCTCAGTTAAATGCTGAACAGCAAAATGCCACTCATGCAGACAAGATCTCCATAAACACAGCAGGAATGTAGAGGCAGTATCAGGACTTACTGGGCTCAAACCAGGAACCAGATGGCTGGTTGTTTATTGTATGTCCATTCCCAGACTACTTCTGCAAATCAACAGAGATCAGGAGGAGAATTCTACTCATCAATGGTTTGAATGAAGTACCTTGACTTCTCCCATTGGACCAGCTTATAAATACTTTCAGCTTCTCTCTTATTCTTTCTTGAGCATCAACCTCTCTTCCAGTTTTTGGGTCCATGTTTTTTGAGACTCTCCTTGCCCTTCTGATAGCTCTGACCTTTCACCTGTCAGCATTGGAGGAGCTCATGTCAACACTGATTTCACTGTATTGGCCTCTGGTAAGTTGGACGGCTACAGCTTGGTTTTCTTCTGGCTTCTTTTCCTGATCTTTCCCATCATAGCATAACATTCAGTCATGTCTCACATTCTGGGACATAGCCTCAGAGTTCTCCTTGGAGGAGGACCTGATTTTGTTGCTACCTGCCCAGTTTCCAAAACTGGACTGTCCCCTGAGGGAGATGGTCAAAACTCCCCTCACTCTTTCTTCAAAGTTATCTGGTAGGTAGGACTTCCTTTTCCTCCCTGATTTCGTTTTCTTCCCTCTTGACCTAGCAATCTGAAATGCCACTTTTAGATAAGAGAATACATTTACATTTGTATTACACATTGTGCAGGGCTGGCCCACCCATGAGATCTGGTGAAATATGACTTTGGCTGGCAAGCTATGGGTGTCAAATTGGCAGGGGGTGTCCTGCACCCTGCATCTATTCATTTCCTCCACCAACCTGCCACCTGCCTGGCCACTCCACCCTCCTACTGCCCCAATCTTTTTTTTTTCAACTTGCTCTACATCAAGTGAGTGAGAATTGAAGAGGCTGCCTACCTCCTTTTCCAGTTCCTCCTCCAGTGTTAAAAATTTCAGAAGGAAAAGTCAAAAGGCAACAGATCCCAGCCAGACCAATGGAGTGGGCCTCACTGTTTCACCTCTCCCTTGAAGTGGCCAGTTAGAATGGCCACTGATGAAGAGATTAACAGCCTAATTCTATCCTAGGTCGGAATATAGCATGTAGTGGTGCCAGTGCAGCCTCCACTATATTATTATTATTATTATTATTATTATTATTATTATTATTATTATTATTATTATTATTATTATTATTATTTATTAACAGTATTTATATACCGCTTTTCAACAAAAAGTTCACAAAGCGATTTACAGACAAAAATGAAATGATTAAATGGCTCCCTGTCCCAAAAGGACTCACAATCTTAAAAAAATTCAGAACGCCACCAGCAAACAGTCAGGTAAGTAAAAACGTTTCTACTTACTTACTCCCCTGTGCCATGGTCCTCAATGGGCCTACTCAGATCTGCACCAGCACTTTGGCTGGCATAAATCTGAGTGAGTCCAGGGGGTGTATTGAGGCCAAGCCTGGGGCATAGGATATCAGTGGCACTGCTGCCGCTGATATCTGCCCCAGCCCACCCTCAGAATACCCCCAGCCGGCCCTGATCTCCACCCTAATCTTCCCCTGGAATGCCCCAGAACATCCCCCCAACTTACCTGCTCTGGTGGGGGCTTTCCATTGGTGCATGTCTGGGGCCAGGTCCCATGAGAGGGGGGTAAAGGGGGTAAATTGTACCCGGGCCCAGGGTCAAAAAGGGGGCCCAGGAGCCAAAGGAGGGGCCCCAGAAATTTCATGGGATCTCAGCTGATCTCATGGAGAGCAGTGGCGTCACTAGGGCGTGCGTCACCCCCATGATAGGCTCCTCCCGTGCAGACGACGGGCGCTGGGGCGAGGCCGTTTTCACGCATGCGTCGTGGGCATGCGCAGGGCCTCGCCGGAAGCGGCTGGCCAGGTCGTCCGACGCTCCAAGGCCTTCTCCCGGGGTCGAGCCGGACCGTGGTGGGGGTGGCGGGCCACCGTGGGGTGATGCACGTCTTGGGGTGACGTGCGCATCACCCCGTGGCCCGTGCGGAGCCGCTGCCGCCGGCTCCGCACGTCACCCGGCCGGACGTCGGAAGCTCTGAGGCCTTCTCCCCAGGCCGAGGTCGGGGAGAAGGCCTTGGAGCGTCAGACCCGGCCAGCGGTCCGGCCGCTTCTGGCGAGGCCCTATGCTATGGGGCTTGTTTACGACGTGTAAACAAGCCCCTTAGCATAGGGCCTCGCCAGAAGCAGCCGGACTGCCGGCCGGGTCGGACGCTCCAAGGCCTTCTCCCTGGCCCTGGGAGAAGGCCTCGGAGCATCCGACGACCGGCTGGGTGATGCGCGGAGCCGGCGGCAGCGGTGATGCGCGGGCCGCATGGTGATGCGCGCGTCACCCCAAGACATGCGTCACCCCACGGTGGCCCGCCACCCCTGCCACGGTCCAGTGACGCGCATGATGGAGAGTGAAAGATGGAGGCTGGGCCAACCAGGAGTGCTGGTCTACCAGGCAGGTAGACCTGGACGGTGTATCAGGAAGCCTGGTAGACCTGGGCTCCAGAGACTTTCAGGTCGTTGCTGCCCTCCCCCCACCTCATTCCCCACCTCTTTGAGAAGAACCCCCCCCCAAGAAACTGTGTACCCCCTGATAAAAATTCCTCTCAGAGGCCCTGTCTGGGGCTGCCAGCTATTCGCACTGGTGACCTTGGTCCACGTGCCATCACTTCAGCTGATGCGCCAGCGGCCAGGGCCTTGCGCTGATGGAATGCAAGTTCCATTAGTGCAGGTCCCAGACAGGATTGGGCTGATTGTCTTTACACAAATATTTACATATTAAAGTAGCATGAACACATTCTAATCAATGTCATATTTATTCAAGACCAAGTGACAGGAATGGACATCAGTTTGTAGACTGGGTTTTCTCTATGGAAAGGATAGATTTTTTTTCATTAGTAAATCTATCATTGTTTGCATAAAGTATGAGTTTAAACTTCCTTAGGTAAGCTCTGAGGGCTGTCTAAGGTTAGTAGATATTTTCAATACAATGACTAAGTCCCGGAAGTAGAGTGTCTCTAAGCATGTGCAAAGTGACTTTCTCTCACCACTGAAATAATTACAACCTGCTGCTAGGCATCTGGGATTAGAGGAAAAGTCTTACAGGTTAGATATATCTTGGCACTTCACACTTCAGAGCATATGCACTGGCCGTTTCTTGCGCTGTTCTCCATATGAGGGCTTTAAAACCTCGAGGCATTTAAAACTGCCTATTATCAGGAACAAGCTACAAAGCTGTTGAGACTGGAGAGTCCTGTAAATCTGGCATTCCTATATTTGCGTGATGCCTGGCCCACCAAAGGGTTAACCATAGGAGGCCCTCTAAACCTTTCAGCGATGGCTGGTGTTTTTCCAGTTACAGATAAGGTCTCTCATCAGAAGAAAGAAAAAGAGCACTAAATCCCCAGAAGCCTTCTTCAGGGAATTAGGATATTAACTTAGGCTTTAATAAAAACATAATGTTAACTAATCTACTGTGAAGGGTCTTAGTCACAAAATATGGTAATTTACCAGTGAAAAATTGGAGTGGGACTGAGCGTTAGAAAGCATTCACATTTAGCAGCGGAAAATTAAAGCAGGAGTTATGCTTCCAGTTGTATCCATCTATTCATTAGGAAGGAGGAAGGAATTTATAAAACATAATGATGGTGGTGGGCTCCTCATTTGTTTCTCCTCTCCAGTGTCGGAGTGCACCTCATCAAATGTGCATAAAATGAAACATACCTTGATAGCAAGCTTGTTCCAAAGATGTGAGTCCTCCTTGCAGCAAGGCTAAACCCATTACCATCCATTGTGTGAGCCCAGGATTTTGCACTACTTGCCTGAATGGGGCTACAGCTGCTTTGGTGTCATGACTCCCAGAAGCGTTGCCAGGTGGGGCGGTGGGCACCCGGGCGACAAGCAGAGGGAGGGTGACAAAGTGGCGGATGGCAGTGGCAATCGTGGTTTCGGCGGCAGCAACGGCGCTTGGTTTGGCCAACCTTCCCGCCCTGCGCCTTGGAAGAGGTTTGCAGCAGCGGCAGCAGTGATGTCACTTCCGGTGGTGGTGTCATGGGGGGGGGCATAGCGATGCCTCTGATGACTCCAGAAGCTGGGGCAGCTCAACATCATAGGGGGTCATAGACAGAAGAAAAGGCATCGGTAGAGGTGGATGAATACCTCTGAGTCTTTTACTGTAACAAGGTAACAGTTGGTCCTCAGAGCCAAAATAACAGTGAGCAGACTCACCTCAGGGAGGAGAAGGAGCTCTTATGTGCCCTCCTCTGAGGCAACTTCAAAAATCGTTGTGATGCCCCAGGCACTGACAGAAAGCAAACCTCACCTTCATAGGTGCAAAGCCACTATCTGCTGAATTAGTTTCCCTACATCCAGCCCACCTTGTTCTTGGTGGTGCCCCTGGATGGTACCCTCTCCCAATGCTGCGGATAAATACTGTACCCTCATCTCACCACTGTCCTTAAGGGGCTCCTGCAGAATCCTGTGGAGGTGAGAGAATTTGCCCAAGTGCCTGTCTGACTCCTTCCTCAGGCATGTCTTGCTTCAGGACTTCCTTCTCCTCCTCTCCCTACCTCCTGATCACAGTTGTCTTCTGTTTCATGTGTGCTCCAAGCCACCCAGGGCCCAAGAGAGGAGGGGGGGGGGGTAAAGAAAGGGGGTAATTTGTACCTGAGCCTGGGGTCCAAAACGGGGCCCAGGAGGCAAGGGAGGGAGTTTGGAAATTCTCCTATCTGTGGGAGGGAGCTGTGAGGGAGGGGCATGAGATCTGTTCCTGGCCTGCTGGGGTTTCTGGCGTTTTGATGGCAAGACAGGCCCTAAACATTTGAAAAAAATAATTTGTGTGTCAAGTTACAACACAAGGCTGGGCTAACAAAGGCTACGCTGGCAAAAATGTTCAAATCAGATGTGTTTTCTTATCTCTGATCCTCTTATTTTATTTATTTATTTAAAGGCTGCCAATCCCACCCCCATTCCAGGCCCGATCTGCCCCTTCACCGTCCATTCCCCTCCACCATTGTCACCCTCCCCGTCCTGTTTCGCCCCCCCTCTTCCCCTTTGAGAAGGGGCCCAAAAGAAACTTTGTACTCCCTGATAAAATTCCTCTCAGAGGCCCTGAAGCCACCATATTGTTCCCTGTGTAAAAAGGCAGGAAATGGTAGGAACGGGCAAATGTGAAAGGATGGCTTCATACTCTTAACAATCAGAAACCAACATAACATTCTAATTAAGTGGCAAATAGCTCGTCCTTCAAATCTCTGTTTTCTGAGAAGTTGGTTTGGATGCCTAGAAAGGAGAAAGGGGGACAGAAAGTTTCCATAATAACTGTTTCAAAAGTGGAAAACATTTTTTTTTTTTGCCTGTGACTGCTATCAATGCTCATTACTTGGAAAGTAATACATAATCCCTTTTAATCTCATTCCTAACATTCCAGTAGGCTGTAGGCAGGGGCTTTGGTAAAACCAATTTTCTCCTCGATGGATAGGCTTGTAAGGCAATCAAAGAGGCAATGCAGGATATGCCATGTACACAGAGGGCCTGCAGCAGAAGACATGAGCAGCTGAAAAGCTGTAGTAGAGAGGCTGGGAGGGTGAGGGGACACAAAGCGCTGAATTTTCTAATAAACAGAGAAGGTGGAATGGGACGGGGGAGGGCAGATCGGGTCCGGGATGGGGGCGGGTTCAGCAGCAGCTGCCGAATCTAACCGCTTTCCTGGACCCAATCTTGAGTGCGGGTCCACGTGGACCTGCACCAGCTATTTAGCTAGCACACCCCCTGCACTACGCAGACCCCCCACACCACTTTCCCCTGGGTAAGGGAACAATTGTTCCCTTACCCAGAGCGAGGAGATCTCTGCAACTGCCCTCCTTGCAGGGCATTCCTCACCGCTGCATCGATGGTGGAGGAAAATAATAGGATTGGGCTCTAAATGATGGTTTAGCACAAGTCACTTCAGGAAACAGCAGATTAAATAGCAATCTATTTTCGATCTATTTCCAAGTCCAGTGGAGAGATTTTCCTTCTGCTGGTTCAAAAGGAAAGGGAACAATCAAGCATCAGCACTAGGAGAGTTTAACTCATTACTCTTAATCCTCATTTGGGACAAATTAACACCATTCCCTTAATGGCTCCTCCATCGTCCCATTCATTACCTTTTTACTCCTTGAACAGGAGAGAGTGAATTGGAAGACACAAAAGCATCTACAAAGCATGTTGCACTGCAAAGCCCCACTTTGGGTGGCTGATGTGTTTTCTCCCTTCTTCAGCAACCAACACTATTCCACCAGACCCAGACATCACTGACAATCTTAGGTTGGGAGAACAAAAAGGAGGATAATGACACTTTTTCCCTCCCTCCCCTCTCTGCCTGTGCTTTCTTCTTTTCTCCTTTGTCTCATATTTCTGAGTTAAGAGGATTTTTAAAACACAGTAACGAGCTCTTGCTTTGAACTTGGAATACGCCTGCTGCATAAAGCCTGTGTGGACCGTCCTTATTTAATATGCCCAAATATGATTAGTGTCAAACAGTAAAATATCACTTCCTTATCTCGAGAAACCAGCAGACAGGAACATTTCTAGGGATCAGGGTCTTTCCCCCCTTTTCTTTAATATTTCTTTTTGGCACTGCTCATCATGCTCTGAGAATAAGCGGCGTGTTTGTGTCTCTGTATACAGGCCCTTCATGGGTACGTTGTTGCTTTCGTTCACCTTTCAGAGGAGCCTCCTTTGCTTCTCCGGTGCCTTGTTCTTATCTGGTATGATGTTAGTTCATGGTTATGTTGATAGAAATAGCAGGTGCTCATTTCTGGCGCCTGCCGTTGCCATCACAGCCCCCTGTCCCTCCTCTCTCCCTCGTCTAAACTTAAAGAAGTGCACATCAAAGCCTGCCCCAGTTGAGCAAACCAATTACTGGGACCCTTGCAAAGACCACGTCACTGCTGTTTATCTGCCAAGAAATGCTGTTTTGGCATTTTTAATTTTTTTTTCTGGAAGCCAGAATTCTGATTTATTTACATATGAAGGGTCTTGCATGTCAACAACTGCAAGCTGTTGATAAAGGATTTGCATCTCTCATAATTTCATGGATATCTTCAATGGTTCTGTCAAAGAAAAAAGAAGGCATGGAGGAGGGGCAGCTTGAAAATTTCGTATTATTAAAATGTGTTTTCAAGTTACTTTAGCAATGCTAACCTCCCCTTGCAATAGCTGTGCACAAGAGAGACTGAAACAGGAAAGAAAACCCACCGTAATGATGACAATCATATATTGTGAATATTTTCTATGGTACTTTTCAGTGTGTCCAAGGGGTGGGAGTGGGGGTACAGCAGCAATTCTGATGTCATTTATTGTAGTTAACTCTGACTTGGGTTCTTTGGAAAGCTAAGTTTCTAGTACTGTTTGTTTTACTGTGTATAGGAAAGGTTTGAGTTGTAAAAATTGCGCTGTGGTGGTCCACATCACAAACCTGCACTGGGAATAGTCAGTGCTGGGCAGCAGAGCATGACAGAATGTCAAATAGGGTATACGGTATTATATACTGTATATTACGTACATTTTGCATATGAGGAACTCAGCAGAACTCCTGCTTCTCAAGGTGGACAGCCCTATGCCTCCAGAAAGCTCTCTAGGCTGGCGAGAGGGCAAAGCTCTCCTCCCTCTGTTGTTCCTCAGCAACTGGTGTTTGGGCACACACTGCCTCTGAAGCTGGGGGCTGCAAATGGCCATGACTAAGATACCTTTGAGATAGACAAGTTTCCATACTGTTTCCATACTGAAGCCATCTAAGCTCTGGTACTGTGTGTGTATATATTTCAACTCTGCACTTTTGTTGGAAAGTCTGGTGCGCATGCATGTCGCAACCCTAAGAGGAGGAAGGCCTACTTAATGATGGGCTTATACTGGTGGTAACTGTAATAATCTTGCTCTGCTCCTCAGTTTAAAGAAGGTAGGGTAAAGTTACATGTGCTTTAAAAAAATTATAACTAGCATATGGGGTGCAAGCAGTCAGGCTAGAAAATGCAACAAGGGCCAAGCATTCAAGTCTCTCACTCACTCACTCACTCACTCGTCACACACACACACACACACACACACACACACACACACACACACACACACACACACACACACACACACAGAGGTTTTCTGTTTGTTGTGCTATTTCTTTTTTTAAAAAATCAAGTTGAAAGCATGTATTTGCATGCACATGTAACTCTATGTAATATGCATAGTTTAGCTAACAGAAAATCAGTCTGTGTGCAGCCTTCCCTTAAGCTGTGTGGCCGTACGGTCACACAGCTCTAATCTAAGCCCTGTGCAGCTTCCCTGTTGGTGCGCTGGAGCTCAGTGATGACGATGAAGTCATCACCGAGCGCTCCACAGCAGCCACTCCTATGCAGCCCCTGTAGTATTCCACTCACTCTGGGGAAAATTAGACGGAACATTGTGTGCTCATTTTTGTATGTCTGATTTCATTTCCTTTTCTCAGTTTTCTAAATACTCCTTGTCTCTTGTTTAAATACATCTGCAAGTTTTGCCCTGGGTTATTTAAGAAGCTCTGGCCTAAGAACACCTCAAGAAGTCGACATGTTTCATGTCTGTCCCAGGTGACATGGACGTGTAGTACTGAATGGCACGCACACTGTAATAGTAAAATGATGCAAGTTGCTTGTTTGTTTGCTCCAAGCCCACAAAGTGAAGTACCGAAGGGCTACCAGACAGTATAGTTGTGATGTCTGAAGATGTAGACCTGTTACTGAACAAGGCCACATGCATTTTGGCTTTACCATAATGAATCAGTCCTCTCTCCATGCCTATAAGAACATCCACCTAACTGTGCAAGCAGAAATGGGCTGACTATGAAGGATTCTGCTGGAAAGGGCAAAACTGAGTAAGTGGGTGCAGGCAGATCGTTTCATCTCCTTCAGCTGTTAATTCAAAAATATCTAGGACTAAGACCCCTTTATGACTCTGAGGCAGGTGGCTCGAGTGATTAATCTCTACAATTACTTTTAATTATTGGGGCTTTGTTGTTGTGGCTGTTCCTTTGGACAGGTGGCCAACAGAGTAGTCCACAGCTTCACTTTGAGGGCAAGAATGTGCCCTGGCTGTGTGTCAAAGCAATCACCCCTTTTAGCCAAAGGGACAAGAATTCCCCACAGTTTGCTTAGTTCTTTCACACCTGGAATAACCTATGCTTTTGTCCTAGAAGGCAGCTGTTCCTTACACATAGGTACTTTCAGGATCAGATATTAACATGTGTGCTTCAAATGGTTGCGTTTAATTTGTATTTAAGGGATTTTTTTTTATCATACTCCTCATGGGTTTTAAAAATTCCTCAACTTATTAAAACCAGTCATTCTGTATTTCAGCTTAAGGCTTGATATCAGTCCATTTCTTTGGAATAGTTTGAAAATATGTCAACAGCATCCCAAATGCTAATGGTATCTACTGGGACATTTGCAGTCCAGTCCTAACTCCCTGTGTGGTGATGCAGCGGTGGCAGCACGGCCTCTGCTCTATCCTGTGGGGGAGTTTTGGCTGCTGGAAGTCTCCTCAGGGTAAGGGGACATTTGTCCCCTTGCCCTAGGGTAAGCCCCAACAGCTGATATGGGCAGGCTTACCAGATCGTCGCCGGGACGGGAGCGGTCTACCCTTAAGGGGTCGGGGCGTGGGGGACCAGAACGTGACGCGTTCTGCCCCCCCACACCCCGCCCCCTTAAGGGTAGACCGCTCCTGTCCCGGCGACGATCTGGTAAGCCTGGATATGGGTCAACTTGGACCTGCACCAGCAATATTGCTAGTGCAAGTCCACGTTTATCTGTGAAGTTGGATCAGGCCTGGGAAAGAGGTTTGGATTCCATGGGCAATACTGCCATCGAACCTGCCCCCTTCCTGGGCCTGATCTGCTCATTCCCCACCCCCGTTGTTTCCCCATTCTGCCCTCCCCCACCTCTTCCCACTTCCCACACCAACTTATCTGCCTCGGTGGGTCCTCCAGGATCCGCTGGCACATATGGGAAGGTTCCGATCTTTCCCCTGGCACTCCAGAAGCCACAGAGCACATTTTATGGCTGCTTTGCAGCAACATGCATTCTGCTGGCGGAGCAGTCCAATAGGATTGGGCTGTTAAGTTACCAACAAGTTCTAACATGTTTATGCTAGTGTGGTGCAGTTATGTGGTGGGTCATGCTATTTGTGGTGAGGGACAAATTGCGGATTTTCTCAAGTTGCATCATCCGCACATTGTGTTTTGCGATGGTTAACACTCGAAACTGCAGTGGGCACTATAATCCATATTTTCAGTGGCTCACTCTTTGTGCTGATTGTTACTAAGCAGTTCTGGTTTGGAGCTGGAGGCAGAGCTGCCTACCATTGCATCAAAAGATCAACCAGAGTAGTAATGCAAAATAACTTCCTGGGGATTGCATCCTATCTCCTAGATATCTTTGCTGGTGGGAGTGACATATTGGAGTATCTGAGATCTACACTTTGAACTATCTCAACGAAACAGGGGTTCTCCATCAGAGGGGACAAGTGGCTTCATCCAATACTATGGAAATTAGGTCAAAATGATCATTGCCATCATATTCAATAAAATATGATTTTATGTTTTTCTGTTTGTGTTATATCCTTGTTTGATGGGGGGGGGGGCTGGAACCTGAGAAGAGCTCCTAAGGGGCCGTAGCCAAAAGAAGGTTGAGAATGACTGTGGTCAGCTTCTACCCATATAAATATATAAATCTCACTCACAGTGCAATACTATGTGTGCAATACATGGGACTCCCAGGAAAATGTGCATAGGATTGCAGCCTCAGAAACTGTACATATAATTATGACTCAGTTCTTTTTAGAAGTCATTGTCAGGACTTCTTCTTCTTCTTCTTCTTCTTCTTCTTCTTCTTCTTCTTCCATTTAAAATTTTAAATTTAAAATATATTTTAAAATATTTTGTTAATTGTTATTATTATTATTAAGAATATTTATATACTACTTCACCAACAAAAAATTCACAGAGCAGCTTACATAGCAAAACAAATAAATAAACCACTCTTTGTCCCAAAAGTGCTCACTCACAATCTTAAAAAGATGCAGAAAGATGCTAGAAACCACTAGAAAGATGCTATGCTGGAATGGCTCTCCTCCTGCTAAATATAAGAGATGCGCCACTTTAGTTTCCCCAACTCCTGAACCCAGATTTGACACCGAGAAAAATTAAATAATGTTCATATATTTGCTTGTTTTGTCTGGTTTATCATGCTATCTTTACTCATACAGATGATGAGTGGAGCTGAAGTATTACCTTTCTCTGGCTGCTTCTGAACTAAGCTCCCAAGTTTTCAAAGTAACCAGTGTAATCATACAGACTTGCTCTTTTTTATATCAAAGTTTGGATGTGGAATATTGGAAGCTCCTGCTTTTCCCTAATCCCAGATGTGTGGCAGCTGGTTAAAGTTACTTAGTAGTAGTAGTAGTAGTAGTAGTAGTAGTAGTAGTAGTAGTAGATGATAATTTGAATATATTCAGCAGGAAAGCCATTGCAGCAAATGTATTGGGGCAAAAACCGCACTGGCCTCGTTCTTTCATATCTGACTATGGACCTGCACGCATGACAACGTAGCAGAGCAGTTGGTTCTTACTTCTCAATAACTGAACACTGTGTTTTATCAAAAGTGGTGATTTTCTCTCACAGTGAGTACCGTTTGCTCTTCCTCCTCCATCCACGGCTCTTATGTTGCCATCTCCTGTTTTATTGCCTATATAGAGAAGTTACATGCCGACACAGATTTCTCACTTGGGATGATGTTACACTCTCTAAATCAAGTTGGGGGTCAGCAGTATCATATGGATAAGAGGCTGTTTTTCTTCTCATGTGATTCTTTTAGCAGAGGATTAAACTTTTTGCCCTAAAATAAAAGCAGCCTCACTCCTCTTTCCAGTACCCCTTTTGCCCTAGATACAATATCCCTTCCTCCTGCTGGTCTACTGAGCAATCCATCCAGAAATTTGATCTTGTGACTTAATCATTTTCTATTCAGTGTGAAAATAAAGTGAGAATCTGAACAGAGGGATGAGAATAAGCTCTGTGAGGAGAAATTTGAAAGGATTTGAGTTTTATTAAAATAAGATTTTGCACATCTCCCTTCATTTTTGTGAAGACACACTACAACTAAAATATAGTGCAGGGCAGCTCCCAAAATTAAGACAAAACAGTCGTAAAGAAACTACAAGATGGTTTTCTTTTCCCAAAAGGATAAATATGAGTCTCAAATGATGGCTCAAAGTTTGCCATTGAAGGCACCCAGGCATGGCCTCGGGAGATTCATACACCCTCATGTAGTCACACTGTCATGGAAGATGGTAGATTTTCATACCGTGTAGCGGCCTAACTCCAAAGATACATAATGAACCTCGCAAAGGCCAATTGACATGGAATAGTAAAACTGACTACTAGAGTTGTGCATGATATATGAACAGAAAGGTGAAATTAAGATTTGGCTTCTGAGATTGGGTGGGGGGTAGTACTTGTTACCTTCTCATAGTCAATGCCCTTGCACACAGGTGCACTGATGTCTCCTGTGAAACTCTCCTTCCCCCTCCTATGGAATCTTTTGGCCCTTTACTCCAGGCCACCATTTGCTCCAGGCCACCATTTTCTCCAGTCCTTGTCACACAATTTACTACAGACAAGTATAGTTTGCTTGCTTGCTTGCTTGGTTCATTCATTCATTCATTCATTCATTCATTTTTATCCCACCTCTCACTGCATAGTCCCAAGATTGCCAACAAGAGTATAAAAGCATAAAATAATAAAAACAAACTCAACAGCTTAATAGAAATCAGAGACTGATCAAAGTATTGTACAACATTCTAGCAACAGCAGACACAAGAACAGCTCAGCTTCCCAACCCAAAAGCTTGGCAGAGCAGGTGCCTCTTGAAGGCTTTTATAAAGCAAGGAGAGAGGGGGCTCATGAACTCCCTGAAGCAGGAAGTTTCATACCCAGGAAGCTGTCAAAGCAAAGGCTCCTTTCATGCCAAAAGCCTTGCTCAGTGATAATCTATGGAGCAAAGCCTAACTCCATGTAGGACTGGAACCAGCACAACAACACAACATACTTTCCAGTCTCATCTACGAGATGTACAGGTAGTTAAAGCATCAACATGGTTCTGAACACTGCTGAGACATTTAGCAGAACCAACAGCGACACACTCCTCCTGTCTATTTTCCTGCATTCATCGTCAGCCATGGTGCAGTTTCAGTTCCAAAAGCAATCCTGAGGCAGTGTCAGGAACTAGATTGAAAAAAATGGGTCAAGATAACATTGCAATGGCAGAGAGAGAACTGCATTGGTGGTGGGTAAGGGCCACTGAGGAGATGGGGAGCATCTATCTGATGCCAGTTTCTGGAGTGAGGAGGGCTCTAAATCCAGTCAAAGACTGCAGTCTGATATTGACAGTGCAATCCTGTGTAACTCTTGCACCAGTGTAGATCTACTGGTGTAAGTGCACTTATGCCAGTGTAACTTGCCATACTCCAATGGACGCAAAACGGAAACCCTAACCCCTCTCGGATGCCATGCATGCGCAGTTTGGATGCAGGACGGACTCGAGCACAACTCCGCCGGTGTCTGAACGCCCCCAGAATGCCCCCTGCACTGGCGGAGTTGCGCTGACATCTGTCCTGTGTCTGAATTGCGCATGCCTGGCGTCCGAGAGGGGTTACGCTCGTGTCCGTCCTGCGTTCATGAACATACGGCAAGTTACACTGGCATAACTGCACTTACACCAGTAGATCTACTGTTACACCAGTGCAAGAGTCATACAGGATTACGCTGTGAGTTTGAGTCACTGCGATCCAAAGGGAAGAACACTGGATTTAGAGATGGGTTCAAATTGTATATCTGCTGTGCACTCATGGGATCGACTTGGGCAATCAATTATTTCTGAGTCTCATGTATTCAGTGGGAATAATGATAACCTACCCCATAGAGGGGGTTGTGCAGATGAAAAAAATGGTGATGCATTTTTCACATCAGAAGTGCTATATGAATGACTAATTACAGTGAGTGCTGTGCTTCCTGCTCCTTGCCAATGACATAGCTTTACTGCAAACTTTGAAATAATCATAGTATATTAAGGTCAAAGAATGAATTAAAATGAATTTTACATTTAGAGTACAGTATAAGAATATACTTTCCTTCCTTTCCTATTAAAACACGTGTAGTGAAATCGTTGCTCTTTTAATCATGGTATTTGCCACCCCTTTGCTCCCTTTTAAAGACTGGGTGTGAAAACAACAATTATAGCAACACTTTTGCCCCTGTGGGATTCTATGTGCTCAGAATCACAGTCAAACCAACTTATTAGCTCCTACCTGTGCAGTGCTAGCATACCAGCGTAGGTGCCAGCAGCCTGGTTTACACATGACACTGAGAACATAGAGACGTTTATCCTAGTAAGCTTTAAAAATACCCAACTAGGTTTAAATGAAAGGCTGTAGGATTATGACAATGTTTAACAAACCCAGCGTCATCTTTACAGTGAGCCCAAGTGACACGGTCTAACACCAATATTCTTTTAATAATATACTAACCCAAGCTATCCCTTGCTGTTTTGCATTTGGGGGCACAGTTCTCAGCACCCAACTTCACCCATCCTAGCATTAATCCATTGGCGGGATAGCTGTCTCTATCCCAATTTTTTGATATTTGTTTCCCCTCCACTGAATCATTTACTGCTGCTGGAAGTCTATTTGCAGCCACACAAAGGCCTTACAGGAAGGAGTATCTGTTACAGAGATCATGCACCTGGGTCTGTCCATGTCTGGAGCAGACAGACTATTTCTAGAGGATACTAAACACTTCATAAAAAGGAACACTCAGTCTAAGATCGTATCTGCCTTGAGATGCTTCTGATAGTTAGCTTTTTAATATGAAAAACGTGTTCTTGCTATGGTTGAGAGTGAGGATGATGATACGGGTTCATAAGTGGTCTGGATTCTCCATAAAGGATGTAGTCTAAATTGAGAATTGAAGGTCTTCACGCACAGAGCTTTTATAGTGAGGCTGTTGGAACCTTTTCCCTTTGGTTGGCACCATCCTATCAGACAGAGGAAGGCCCTCAGGCTGTGTCTGCACAACGCATTTACTTCAGGTAGGTGCCAATCTGGGCACACATCCAACTCGTGAGAATTCTGCACTGAGATGTATGCCTTCACCCAACACAGTCCTGGAATGTCTGCACTGCGTCGGACAGGAACTCCGTTGTATACGATCACATTCCTCAGAAACAGATGGAATTGCTATAGCCGACAACTCTCCCTTTATGACCCATGAATTGTATGAGTTCAAAAATCTCAAGTAATACCGGTCTTTTTTTCCCCCCTTCAAAAGTAATGGAAGAAAAGATCGAAAGGGATAGTGTGAAAAATGCAAGACAGAAGTATAGTTAGTGCAGAACTGCTATAAATCATTGCACAGTGAACTGCAACATCATGCCAATTTCAAGGTGGCAGGCATGCACTGCAGATAGTGTCTCAGTTGATAAATGCATAGTACAGAAGTGAACTGGCATCCTTTCCTCTTCTCTCCATTGTTTTAAGCAGGTGTGAGTTTATGCACAAACACTTTCTGGAGCCATCTTTTGTAGCTATACCATTCCTTGTGAACATCAGGGCCACAATGTCTTTCTGTCTATGGTGTTATAGACAACAAGATGTTGTGGCTCTGATGCTCACAAGGCATGGTATAGCTACAAAAGCTAACTCTCTCCAGAAATCACTTGCTGTGAATGACAAGACTGCTTTCAATATAGTGATATCTACTTAGACAGTACCTGTACAACCACTTGCAGATTTACCTGGTCTGACCAAAGGTCCATCTGTTCCAACATTCTGTTTCTTGCAATTGGTATGCAGGAGCATGCTTCGTCTGAACACGAATTCGGTTTAACTAGCATGACTGAAAGCTGCCAATAGATCTATGCTCCATGATGTGAGTGATGTGCCACAAATCCAGGATTGCAACTAAGTGCATGCTCCTGGTTCACTGATAAGGGGCAAGCTACACGTTGCATCATGTAATGATGAGCCCAAGGACCTGGGGGGGGGGGGGTTAAGGAAAGCAGGTTCAAGAGGCTGTAATTCTGAGTAGAGAAGTTTCAGCATGAAGGTATAAGATGAACTCTTTTCCCTAGCCACCATTTGTCAGCTCCATATCATCCCAACAGCTGCTTTCCCCTGAGAGATTCCAAACGCCTGTTTACCCTCACACCTATGTGGAAGACTTAGACTTGGGTGGGGAAGCTTTGAGGGTGATGTGCAGTAAAAAAAATGGCAGGTGGATCAGCAGGTATCCCTGCTGTTTCTCTACTCAGAAGCATAGTCCCCTTCCCTGAAGCTGCTTTTCTTAACAAAATGTTCATTACACACATTTTCTGTTAGGTGTAGACTGCTCTTCATACGATTCATATTAACACTTTGCATTTTTCGGTGCACACAACACACCTTAGCTGCACATTTCAAAGCATAATATGAGAAGTGACTCTGGTAGAGATTGCTATATATAGGGAGAGACGTGTGAATTTGAAATTGGAGAGATATGCATATAAACAATCAAATCTCTGTTCATCTAGTAAATGAGCAGAACATCCTAATGCTTTTATGGGAATGAGTACATCTCCTGGAATCTGCTGCATCCAGTTTTGCTAGCTGTTTGCTTCATCCCATGAGAAAGGCTCACCACTAACCCTTTCTTGGACACAATGCGCTTAATTCTTTCCTGAGGCTCCCCTTCCTCCACTTAGCACCTTATTTCCAGCAGGTTGAGTTCCCCTTCTGACATATGCTGTGACAATTCCCTTTCCATTCACAAAAGCTAATGGTGACTGCTCATTTGGTCAGTAATGGGGTTTACGCACAGGAAGTTGTCAAGTGCCTTTGCTCAGCAGGGGTGCCATTTAAAGGGCTTAGCCTTAATCTTGTCAGGCTCCCTCCTTCTCCACAGTATTAGACCTTTGGGCTCATGTACACGGAACATACACAGGGGAAGGCATTGATGTTTGTAGCTCGATGGCAGAGTGCTCACCATACTGCCTACCCTTCCCAACAAAAGTGGAGCAGGCACTGCCCTCCTTCAATTCCAAAGCATAAACCTCAACACACAGTACAGTACCTATTTTCTCTTTATATGGATAGATTGCTAGCTGTTTACCTAATGCTGGAGTGTTACAGCCAATTGCATGCTCTAGTCCAGGGGTTCTCAACCAGTGGTACTAGTACCACCAGTGGTACTTCGGCCGACCACTGGTGGTACTCAGACTGCCGGACCCCTGCTCTGACATGGCACTTTTGGCGGCGTGTTTTCACTCCTGAGAGGCTCTGGCCTTTGGCTGAGCCTCTTAGGAATGCTGAGAAGGGTCCTTCCACCTGCCCAGAGCCTCCTACCTGCATTTTCTGGCCTTTTTCATTGCCAGTCACTTCTAGTGGTACGCAGCAGGAGAGTGGCGCCGGAGGTGGTACTCGGCTGGGAAGGGGTTGAGAACCCCTGCTTTAGTCTGATGCAATGCAGTGTGGCTTGTAAAC
Organism: Plestiodon gilberti rubricaudatus; assembly: GCA_026170595.1. Classification (NCBI taxonomy): domain Eukaryota; kingdom Metazoa; phylum Chordata; class Lepidosauria; order Squamata; family Scincidae; genus Plestiodon; species Plestiodon gilberti. The sequence continues at coordinate 162,396,953 of JANXHW010000002.1, forward strand.
TGCATCTTCCCATCTTACTACTGATGCTGGATTCTGAACGTTTGGGGAGTAAAGCTTTCGGCATTTACTCACCAAATATTCTAGGATTAAGGAATTCCAAAAATCTGGGTTTGACCTGTTAGACAGAGGTCAGGGTGGCACCCTCAGATTATTTCTGCTCTTGTCCCTTTTACTGTGTATGTTGGTCCTCTGTTGCTTTTACTACCCAATCAAGTTTGAGGCCCAGAGCAAGTCTGCAACTTTAGAGCTCCCCTTGCGGCACCTGTATCATTCTGTACTGAGTTGTTTACATAAGAAGACACCTGTTTTCCCAGCTGTGCGTATGGATGCATGGACTTTAAATTCCGAAGGTGGCTGTGTCAGAAATCTGTGGTGGTGGCAGGAGCAAGGAAGGACATAGCAGTGGTGATGGGCGGGGGGGGGGGGGAGTTGATGCTTGAAATTTTTTTACTTGGTTATCTAAATGCTCAAACAATTGAAATAGTAGCTCATATGGGGTCTTGAATCAGTTCCTTGATTCTAGCAGGATTCCAGAAGTTTTCTGCTTGGCTGCCAGGTGAACACAGTTTGCTGTGGGAGGAAAAACCTGGGATTATTTATTTATTTATTTACAAAAAAGTTATCCTGCCTTTAAATTGAAATTTCCAAAGCAGCTAACCAGTAAAAAATAAAACTGCAAATGCAAAAGCCACTTAACAACTCAAACAAAAATCAATGGGGAACATTAAAACAAACACCACAAAACAGCAGGACTAAAATCTAGACAAGGTCTGGACAACTAAAAATAATCTTAGCCTGGCACCTAAAACTAATGGCCCAATCCTATCTCCCTCCCTGCTGCCAGAACTAGCATTCCGGTGGTGGGGCGTGCTTTCTGGCTGTTGCAAATGGCCTTCCGAAAGTGTGCGGAGTTGCATGCTTCCAGAATGCTAGTGGTGAGGCTGGAGCAGCCCCACATGCAGCAGTGGGAGACAGAGCACCTGCCGAACCAGGTAGGTTGGTGGAGGGAGTAGAATGGGGCGGGGTGGCGGGAGGAACAGGGCAGAATGAGGTGGGAGGGGGTTGCACTTGGCACGGGTAATTTACGTTGGATGCTATCCCCTCCAATAGCAGCTCGCACACCCCCTTTCTCTCCTCAGACGTGCCAGCTAAGGAGCTGGTACAGGTCTGAGGAAACCCATTGCCAATCGAGGGGCTTATGGGGAGGTAATGGAAAATATTTTCCTTTACCTCTCATAAGTCTTCTGTTCAACCCCCCCCCCCCCGCAGGATGCAGCACAAGCCTTTTTTCGGCAGGGGTGGTGGTGATAGGATTGGGTGGTAAGTGAAGCTCCAGATGGGCAATCCTGGGCAGAGCATTCCACAATCAGGGTGTTGCTGCAAGAAGGCCGTTTCTCTGATTGCGCTTACGGTGTGTATATATGGACGAGACATCAAATTCCCCAATCTTGGTCTCTGTTATTTCTGGGAGTTCCTGTGCCAAGGTGCACAACACTGTGATCCTACGTCAGTGGCAGGGTGGATATATTAACAGTCTTAAGAGAGTAGTGGTGCTGGTAATGGATAGAACTATCCTTTCAGTCATGCTTGATATCTTGGCTTTCACTGAGGTAGAAGCAGAAGGACAGTTCTGAGGAAGGCTCTTTTCATGACAGGATGTTTTCCTATTCTCCCAATTTTCTGAACACGAAAGAGGGGACAGTGAAAATAAACAAAAGGAATAGTTGTGCCCACCCAAGGGGTGCTTCTTAGGGATTATTCAGCCCTCTTTTCCCCTCAGGCCTGGAGTTTAATGTTGGAATGAAGCCAAAGTTAATATTTGAATGAGATGCTGAGTCAAGCGTGGAAGGCTAAGTGATAATAGCATTGACTCCATAGGTCCCCCGTGGTCTTAGTGAAATATAAACAATATCCATCTGTTTCCACAGGTCTACGGGCTTAGAGGAATCCGTAACACCATAACATTTCAAGGCAGTTAAAAGCAAGGTAAGAATGAAAAGAAAAGTAGCTGCATCAGTCTTTAGGTTTGAGAAAACCCAATTTATTATTAGGAAACATTATTATTGTTATTAAGAGTATATACTACTTTTCAACAAAAAGATTCTCAAAGTGGTTTACATAACAAAGGAATAAGAAAATGGTTCCTTTTCCCAAAAGGGATCACAATCTTTTAAAAAAAGATACAAGAGAGATGCTAGCAAATAGCCACGAAGAGGGATGCGTTGGTGGGACGAACAGGAACAGCTGCTTTGTGAGATAACTAAATATGAGAGCCACCAGTTTAAAAGGTTCCTCTTTGCCCAGGTATTGCAGAGGTACAGTAAATATAATGTAATAGAACAGTGGTTCTCAAACCTTTTAGCACCAGGACCCACTTTTTAAAACCTTTTAGCACCAGGACCCACCTAGCTTTACCTCAAGATGCTCAAACATTTATCTCCCTACATTTACACAAGCTTGCAAACAGCAGGGACTCAGCTGTTTGCAGGGTAATTAGCAGCTATCTTGCAAACTGCAGGAGCTCAGGTCTTTGAAGGGCAATTGGCAGCTATCTGATTTTTGAATAACCTCAGGGTTTGTGGAAATTACTTATTTAAAAACATAAGAACATAAGAAGAGCCCTGCTGGATCAGGCCAAAGGCCCATCTAGTCCAGCTTCCTGTATCACACAGTGGCCCCACCAGATGCCTCAGGGAGCACACAAGACAACAAGATACCTGTATCCTGTCGCCACTCCCTTGCACCCGGCACAAAGAAAACTTACTCCTCCAACCAGGAGGTTGCTTATCCCCATTATGGCTTGTAAGCTGTGATGGTCTTTTCCTCCATGAATCTGTCCAATCCCATTTAAAGGCATCCAGGCCAGGTGCCATCACCACATCCTGTGGCAAGGAGTTCCACAGATGAATTACACGCTGGGTAAAGAAATATTTTCTTTTGTCCGTTCTAACTCTCCCTCCACTCAATTTTAGTGCATGTCCCCTGGTTCTGGTGTTATGCGAGAGGGAGAAGAATTTCCCTCTATCCACTCTCTCCATCCCATGCATAATTTTATAAGTCTCAATCATGTCCCCCCTCAGCCGCCTTTTTCCTAGGCTGAAAAGCCCCAGACGCTGTAGCCTTTCCTCATAAGGGAGGTGCTCCAGCCCACGAATCATTCTGGTCGCTCTTTTTTGCACCTTTTCCAATTCAACTATATCCTTTTTGAGGTGTGGTGACCAGAATTGTACACTGTACTCCAGATGTGGCCTTACCATCGATTTGTACAAGGGCATAATGATATTGGCCGTTTTATTCTCAATCCCTTTTTTAATGATCCCGAGCATGGAATTGGCCTTCTTCACAGCCGCCGCACACTGGGTCGACACTTTCATCGACCTGTACCCCAAGATCACCAGTACCCCAAGATTTCTCTCCTGATCTATCACAGACAGCTCAGAACCCATTAGCGTGTATGTGAAGTTTTGATTTCTTGCCCCAATGTGCATCACTTTACACTTACTTACATTGAAGCGCATCATTGACTTGATCTTTCCATCACCTGGAACCCACCAGAAATCAGGTCGCGACCCACAGTTTGAGAAACACTGTAATAGAACATGTTAAAAACTGACTGCATGTTTCTGCTTGGTAGGATGAGACATGTATGGACGTGACATGGAACATTCAATAATAGCCCAATCCTAGCACAATCCACCAGCACTGCTGCAGCTATGCCAAAAAGGCATGTGCTGCATCCTATGGTGTGTGTGGGAGGGGGCAGCCTGAAGGCAAACTGGAGGTAAGTAAAAAACATTTGTACTTATCTCTAAGTAAGCCCTCAGACTGCCTATGGGTCTCCTCGTACATACACCACCTATTTTGGTGACGTATGTCCAAGGAGGGAAAATGGGTGGGGAGGTTTACATGAGGGGATAAGTTCCAGCATGCACTATTGCCACCAGATGCACCCTCTCCTGCGTCCTCCCTGCCCCCCCAGTTCCTCCCTCCTTGCCCCAAAATGCCCTCATTCCTCCCACCACCCGCTCCCACTGCCTGCTTATTCTATGGAACGTCACTTCTGCTGATGTCATCGCACTTCTACCAGCGGAACACGGATTGTGCTGGCAGTGGGATAGGATTTGGCCGTTAGTGGAGAATTTTATCCACCTCTCAGGTCTCCTCAAACCTATGAGGTGTGAATCCCTGAGAATCTGACAGGTTATCCTTTGGTTGTGGTACATAACCAAGTAGCGGAGAGGTCCCGGCTAGAAGCAGAGGCCATCAGACTAGTGAATTGTCAACAAGAAGGAAGTTTAGGAGCCAGGAAGATGGTCTAAACCAGGGGTGGGGAACCTTTTCCCCGCCGAGGGCCATTTAAATATTTAAATATTGTTTGCGGGCCGGCTGTTAGGCCAGCCGCCATTTTAAAATTAATTATTTAATTTAGCCCCCCCCCATCGGCCTCCGGAGGCTCCGCGCTCACCGTCCGAAGCCTCCGGAGGCCGGGAGAGGGCCCCTGCACGTCCTCCTCGCTCGCCGGTCGGCCCGTTCTGAGCAGGCCCTCGTCGGCGATTTTGCACATGCGTACAAGGCCGATGAGGGCAGCTTGCCCGGGAGGATGTGCAAAGGCCCTCTCCCGGCCTCCGGAGGCTCCGCGAAGCCTCCGGAGGCCGGGAGAGGGCCTTCGCACGTCCTCCCCGCTCGCCGACTCGGCCTGTTCTGAGCAGGCCCTCGTCAGCGATTTTGTACATGCGTACAAGGCCGATGAGGGCAAGCTGCCCTCATCGGCCTTGTACACATATGCAAAATCGCCGACGAGGGCCTGGTCAGAACGGGCCGAGCCTGCGGCCCGAGAGGACGTGTGGAGGCCCTTTCCCGGCCTCCGGAGGCTCCGCGCGGACCCGGTGGAGCCTCCGGGGGCCGGTTGGGCGGCCTCCTGGCAATCTCCCCGGGGACCGGAGCCGATGGCCACGCGGGCCGGATCCGGCCCATGGGCCAGAGGTACCCCTCCCCTGGTCTAAACAGAACAATAGATGCAAGGATGAATCAGAGCCAGAGCTGAGGAGAAACAGGTACAGTCCGATAACACTGGTCTACAAAAGAAATTTCTAGCCTGGACTTTTGCAGCTATTTTAGACTAATGTCAGGGTGCTGATTCCAAATCTGGCATCAGTTTTTGTCTATCACATTAGGTTTTTGAGATATCAAATATTGCATTTGATAAAATCAATGAAAAACAGCAAATTGACACTGGTCTACAAAAAACATTTTTTTCACATTTAAAATAAGTACTTTTTTACTTAATGATTAATTACCTAATTAATTGATTGATTAATCCAGTTAATTAGCAGTTAATTAGCAGGGGGTACTTCAGAAAATTTGACCGTGATAAGGGGGGTACCCGGTCAACACACTTTTTCTGACATAAGGGATACCAATGGTTTTAAGGTAATTTTGGGGCGCTGATTCCAAATCTGGCATCAGGTTTGGCATCATGAAAATGGGGTATGCCGATAGCATAAAAAACAAGATGTGATAGAGCAAACCTGAGATCAGATTTGGAATCAGCACCCTGAAATTAGTCTAAAACAGCTGCAAAAGTCCAGGCCAGAAAAAAAAATTTTTTGTAGACCACTGTAAATTTGCTGTTTTTCATTGATTTTTTCAAATGCAATATTTGATATCTCAAAAACCTGATGTGACAGACAAAAACTGATGCCAGATTTGGAATCAGTGCCCCAAAATTACCTTAAAACCATTGGAATACCTTATGCCAGAAAAAGTGTGTTGACCAGTATAATCCATTCAAAGAAGTGGGAAGCAGGGAATGGAGAAGGGAACAAATTGCTAGGGAGAAGGATGGGAGCCTAGGCTGGGAAGCCCAGAACAAGAGAATGATAAGCTCTTGTAAGTAGTACTGAGCTAGATGGACCAATGATCTTAGAATACGGCAGCAGCTGCTTAAGTCCATTGGAACATATTCTACTTGCCATGCTGCCCCCAAAACCAAGGCATCGGATCAAGCAACTTGTCTATTAACATAGTGTTTTTCCTATCATGATATTGCTAGGTCAACACATAGCTACACATTATTTACATTAAAAAGTTACAGAGGGGTTTTTGATTAAACTTAGTCAATATGCACCAAAAGAAAAAAGAAATAAAGTTGGCGGGGTTGGCGTGAGCAGAATTATAACGCACCTATTAAGGTGTCAAATTGACAAAACCAGCCAACTCTGTGTGAGTGTGTGTGTATTTATTTTACACTTACTATTCAAGTAGCCAAGTTAAACAAGATACAATTAGGGTCTAATATGCCCCCCACAGCTCCCAAATGTGGGTTTATGGATCCCAGCAGAGCCCGCTCTGGACTTAGTTGTGTGGTGTTTAACTTGGCTGCTCTCACAACTACCACCTTTTTTCCCCTTTCTTGGCTCCCCTTAAAAAAATCACACCTGCAGGCAACTTTCAATCTGAAGATATTTTTTCTCCCTCCCTCTTCCATTATTTAAGTTTTGATAAAGAGCCTCATATTCCCATGTTCAGAATTCTGATATTTCAATAGAAAGCACAAATAAAAGTAGTCAAATGTAGCACTGGAATCCTGCCAGATGTTAAATAACCAGAACATAATCTCAAAGTATCCTTTTTTCATGCCTTAGGGATTTTCTTCCTTTTATATCTGCTTCAGCTTTTATGTATATAACTCTCTTTAAAACCAACTTCAGAATATTTATTGCTAGATATCCAAAACACAGATATCCAGAGTCTGTGATAATTCTATTGAAATTTCTATCACTAATTGTGGAGTTGGTCTTTGGCTTCAGCTATATCACCTAAAGTTTAGTGAAACCGCCTTTGATATTGGTGATACCTTCCGGATAAAAGCTTAACGCCCAATCCTATGAGTCCTTTATAGTAATGTCCTTTGTTGTAAAGGCCATAGCGGCACTGCAAATGGTGTACCACTGCCAAGCGTGTTGGAGCCGCCAGCGCAAATGACCGGCAGCTTTGTAAACCCTCCACCAGTGGACCCAGACCACACCAGAGCAGGTAAGGTGGTGGCAGGGCGGGTCATGGGTGGAGGTTGGGGTGAGGTTGGGGTGGAAGGGGGAGGATCTCAGTGGCAGTTGCACACACTGGATCCTATCCCCCTTTCCTGACCCAGACCCACCACCTTCCTCTTCTCGGACGTGCACCAGCAAAATAGCTGGCGTGGGTCCAAGGAGACCTATTGTTGATTAGGTGGCCTACTGGGAGGTAAGTAAAAGTTATTTTTACTTACCTCTTGCTGGCCGCTTGATCACCTCCTCTCCATTTCATTCAGCATGTGTTCTGTCAGCGTGGCTGCATGGTGGAAGATGATGGGGGATAGGATTAAGTTGTAATTTTTGTAACTGGATTTTACAGTTTTGCTGAGAAGATAAACTTTGCAGCATTTTGTTGAGTTCTGGTGAGACGTGTTCTCAACTGGTGCTTGCAGTAGAAAGCCTTGTGCATGCAGAGATGTCACACTGCCTACTAAGGCAGATAGGCACACCTTGCTTGTATGTATGAGGCTACTTCTGGCTGAAGTATGAAGATGAAAAAGTCAGTTTCAAGACACACTTTCACTGTGGAATTACCGGTACATGTTTTCAAAAAAGCACTCATGGAGCTGCCACTTAAAATGCATGGCAGCTCTGTGTCATGTTCTGCAACACCCCCCCCCCCATAATGGGTAGGTCAACTTCCGTTGTGCCCTGATGTCATCACACCCCTCTCCACAGCATCGGCAAGGAAATGCTTAGCGTAACAATGTTAGGACATGCGGTAAGTTGAACTATAGGCTATGGAAAAGAAAAGGAGAAATCAGCACAGGCATTGTCAGCAGCCGTCCCATGCTTTTCATAACATGTAATTCTGTGCTATAAGAGAAACAAGTTGCTGACTAAAGAAGATGGCACAGAAAATCAGGCAACAGGGCTACTTGACTAATACGACTTATCTAAAATGTAACATGGTAACTAAATCTGAGCACTTCAGAACATACATTTCTGAGTGACAGGCATGCTGAATCACATGCCTGACAGGCTATAGTCACTCTGAGGACTGTACATATACCGATTTCTTCTAGTACAACCAGCAGGCTAAGTGAATGATTGCAGATGAAGGCAGTGATGGTAGCCCCAGTGTTGGTACAGCATCTGTCCTTCCCTCCACACTTCCTGTTTAAGTTTTACAATTCCTATCTGTGGGTGAAGCAGCCTCTTGAAAATATCCAAGCAGCCCTGTCTAAGTGTGCTTACTGAGAAGTTCTGCTGAGCTCAATAAGACTTAGGCCCCAATCCTATCCGGGGGATATGGTGATGGATCTCGTGATCGACTAGCATAAGTCCCCATCTGGTGGCATGAAATCTGCACTGTTGTTGTGCAACATTGTCTCCCAGATGACCCACCAGAGCAGGTAAGGAGCAGTTTGGGGGTGATTTGATCACCACCAGAGCAGGTAAGGTGGCAGAAGGGGCGGTTGGGGGTGATTTGATTGGGGCAGGGAGTGGGCCAGGAAGGAGGAATTTTGAGGGTGGGAGGGAGGATCTTGGCGGTAGTGCATGCTGAACTCCTATTCAATTTTCTCAGCCCAACACGCCCCCTGACTGTCCTTGGACTTACACCAGCTAAATACCTTGCTTAGGTTGGAGATGACCCATTGGAGGCCAGGCAGCCTATGGGATTGGGCTGTTAATTGCTGTGCTTAGAATTACAGCTTTCATTGGCTGTGCAGGTGCTTCCATCTTCTCCCATGCCAAACATGGATATGAAACAGCCATGTCCCTTTGTGGTTAGTTAAAAAAATGTTTATATATAGGCTTACCAGTTTTTCCTGGTTCTAAACCAGGACACCCCCCCCCCCCAAAAAAAAACAATTAGTTAGTTGTTATAAGTAAAATAAGTTCAAAAATCTTTTTTTGGGGCGGTGCAAAGTGCCCTTTTGCCGCCTGCAGGGCGTCCAAATTTTTTTATTATTTATTTATTACTCAATTAATTAATTATTTGACTTGCCTGTCCTGTCCCGCTGCCACCATTCTGCCACCATCTTTGCCACTAGCCGTGGCTGCGGCAGCTGCCACCACCATCGTGGCCCCTGCCGCCTCCAGAGTCGTCGTCTTCTGCAGCAGCAAACCCCAGCAGCCTCCACCACCGCTTAAGAGGCTTGAAAATTTAAAACTTACCTTTTTTCCTTTGGCGGCCATCTTGGATCTCAGGAAATCTCGCGAGATCCAAGATGGCGGCACCCAAATCTCGTAAGGGCACATGAGGCAGTATTGAGGCAAATCTCATAAGGGCACATGAGGCTATTGCCTCATGTGCCCTCATGAGATTTGGGCGCCACCATCTTGGATCTCGCGAGATTTCCTAAGATCCAAGATGGCCACCGAAGGAAAAAAGGTAAGTTTTAAATTTTCAAGCCTCTTAAAAGCGGTGGCGGCAGCGGCAGAGGCTTCCACCAGGCCCGGAACAGTCCGGGACCGATCCTGGACCCGAGCCTGGGTTCCGGGATGGTCCCGGAAATTCCCGGACGGATGGGAAGCCTATTTATATACATAACATTTGACATACAACTATCAAAAGCCAACTAGTGTTCGGGTATATTCCAGCTTTTTCTTGTCACACAATAAAAAGGAAACAGGAAATGTACCGTTCTTTTCAGACAGTTAATACACTCTTTTTCTCTACACTCCATTTCCTTGCATTAACTTCTTTTATGAGAGGGGTTTGAAGTCTGATTCAGAGATATGAGCAGGGCTGACCCATCCTTGAGGTCATTTGAAGCCAGGGCCATTCAGAGGAATTTTATCAGAGGGTACAAAGTTTCTTTTGGGCCCCTTCCCTACATATGAATTTGGCCCCTTCTTTGCTCCAGGGCTCCCTTTTTGACCCATTTTTCATCCTTGGCCTGGGTACAAATTAATTACCCCCTTAACCCCTGTAGCGGAATTTTAAGCAGACTGATAATTAATAGGACCAGGAAGACTGGTGAACAAGGGAAAAGTATGGGTTTATTGTTACGCAGCGCAGTGGACAGCACCCCAAGAGGGGCACTGACCCTTTGCTCCATGTGAGAACAGTTTTTATACATTTCCAAGCAGAATATCACATGGTTGCTGAGAATGTGCATAGTCACAGAGTCATACAGGAAAAACAAGAGACTTTTGATTTACATTTTACAGAAAACAATGGGAACAATAGTGGGCTGAGCTAGTCAGAGGACCCTTGATGGTCCTTGATGGTCCGATCCTTGAGTTCTGGGAGACTTAATTGAGTTAGCTCCGGGAGTCTCCCTGCACCCAGAGTCAGCCTAATGTGTATGCTCTCCTTGAAAGGAGGAAAGATTAAGTTTGCCAAATGTGAGGTTTTTCCTGTGACCTGGGGAGGCATATATGAACAGAAACCAGGAAAATGTTTTTCTGCATCAGTCCCTTCTTTGTTACTGAGTATCTAAATTTCTCAGTAACACCAATTAAGCAATATTAATTCTTGATAGTTCTAACATCCAGACATATTAGCCATTGATTTTTGTGGGACTTGCAGGATCGCGAAATGCTGTGGGGCAACCCTGTTGGAATAATCACTTAGCCTGCCAGGGTAAAACCTCAAAATGTAGTGAAAGCAAAACATCATTGCTACAAAGAGAAAACAGCAACATCACAAGCATTTTTACTCAGTTGTGTCCAACAAACCCCTTCCCAAAGTCCATTTTCCCCATCTTTGGTGACAGGTGGCTCTGGTTCCTTAGCCAGGAAGATAGTTGTTCTGCAACTTGTGGAATGGAAGACAAACATGCAAGTTAACACAAGGGGCATGTTCTTCTTGTGTTAGACTGAGAGTGCAGGCATGACATTGTCCACAAAGTTTTCTTTTCAGTCTAATTGGCCAGAATGTATAGGCAAACTGAATGCAAGCTCTTAGTTGCTCCAAGAGAGATTGCCATTTCAAAGAGTGCTGAAAGCACTTCATTGTCCAGAGTCTATGCAGAGTGAGGATGTTCCAGAGCACGTGAAGATAGCAAAGCAACAAATGTCTTTAACGATAACTAGTGGCACTCTTCAAGCGTAACCAAGATAGCTCACAGAGTGAATAATTGTCAATAAATGTTCAGGCAAGGAGGGTAAAGCTTCCCCCATCAGTAGTTGTTCGTTGATGAACAGGGAGACAAGTGGAGGCATCTCTGGAAGGTAAGTCTGGGCAGCAGGTACGCAGGAACAAATTGTGCAGGAGCCAGGGCAAAGGCATAACGGCCTTGTATCGTGAAACTGATGCAAGGGAGCCTCATTGGACTGTTTGCTGCTGCTCGACACAGGTACCAGTGGTGCTCCAGGTTGGTAGATAGGGCCCAGTGTGGCTGAAGTCTTGGGCCTGGTTGCACTGGCATGGAGGTTGTCCTTGCAGATGGCTGATGTCCTTTGAAATCCAGCAACATCCTGGGACCAAGTTCCTTTCCCTCCTCGCAGGGCTGTTGTGGTACTTCTCCTAGCCTGATGTGAGGCACAGGTCTGATGTAGGAATGTGGTGGTTTTCCTTCCTGCAGTAAGATGGATTTTCTCCGAAATGCAAAACACAACTGGTTATAACGCTATTATTTTTCAAATTACACTTTCTTTTCCTTTTTGGTTGGCGGGTGGCAAGGGCCACTGGGATAGTGGACTTCAGCTGTTAAAATTAAATTACCAAATTAAATTACTAATTACCAAATCAAATTAGTACCTTCCCCCCTTTTTGTTCAAAATGGTATACGAAGTGGCCATGCAGAACAAAAAGTTACAGCTAAAATAAATCTAGGACACACTATATGGTTGTTGGGGTCCTAGGGTAACCTGTGAATATAATGAGATAAAAACAAAGAAATCACAAAGAACATCTCACAGGGTCCTGAGTGCAGTCTGTGAACCTGGTTGTAGATAAATGGATCACAAACTTTATAAGTATTTATATGAGAGAGAGTTGGCCACTCTTTATAAAATGGTGTCAGGTTGTACTGTCCCACCTCTGATCCAGTCCTGGGGGTTAAGTTGCAGTACCTTTTGTTGGCTCCTGCGGCTATAAAGAAAACAAAATATGAAGAGCAGACAAACAGGCCAGGTTCAACCAGTGGCCAGGAGCCTAAGAAGTGCTCAGCAGGAGCAAAATCTCAGAGAGAGAGGGCCAACTTGACATTCAAGAAAATAAAAAAGACAAAATATATACAACACTTAACAAACAACAGCATAAAAACCTTGGGATTTTTGGGGTGTCCTTACGCTAGCTATGCCTCCTCGAAGGTACAATGGTCTTGCGCGATTGTTGTTTCCCAACCCCTAAAGCTCGAACTGTTTCCCAGCTCCGTGGGGGAGCGACTAACACTAGGACTATCTAACTAAAGTGATAGTGAGGCTATTTTAAAACAGGAGAACCGAAGAAAAACATGCTTCCGTGTCTGGGCACAGCAGGAGTCCCCTCATCAGATCCAGGAACATGGTAAAGATGACTTAGGTGGTCTGCCTGGCAGGGTTGGCATTTTGAAAAGAACTCCATGTATGCTCAGGCTCTTCTGATGCCTTCTTCACTAAAACAAATTAGGCAAGAGGTGAGGTACAAATCAAAGGTTGCTGGGTACTTATTTCTCAGGCCACCAGGAGAGAAGAGAGGAAAAAACCCAAATGACAGACCTTTCTTTTTACAAAAGGCAAAGTGGCAGAGATAAAGAAATATGAACACAGGACACAGAGAGCAAGGAGTTCCAAGTGGGAAATACAACAGTAAAATTAAGAACAATGTATTTGTTTTGAGGTGGATAAGGTACGCATTAAAGCAGAATGTTAGGTGGGAGCAGTTGGTGTCCCACTTTGCAGGGGCAGCGTTTGCAGATCTCACTGCGCACATCAGTTGTTTTTCCTTCCTGTGCTGAAACAAACAATGTTGACACCATAAAGGAAGAAATGAATAAAAACCTAGGCTAGGTATCTTAGCACTATAAAGGCAACATAGAACACAAAAGAATTTTTGGGGGAAAGATAGACGGCAAGCCTTATTGAAACCTTATCGTGAGCCAAATAAGGGTTTTCCCAGTGCAGGGGCTCACACACATGTAAGATAATTGCAGTGGTAGAAACAGGCTTTTTAATAACAATAGTGTGGAGACCAACTGAACTGCACTCTGCACGTGCTCAGGGGCACGTATACAAAAGTTACTTCCAGTGATGCCATCTTCTTGGAGGCGACACAATTCAAAGCAGCAGAGGCACCTGTGGTACTGAAAGCTTTGTTTAACCAAAGAAATTTGTTATGGTTATGGAGACCTTTTATCAAAAATAGATTACTAATTATGGATTCTCACAGTTAGGCATAAGGCAGACAGAAATCATGATTTAACTGAATGCAAGGTGTTATCAACTACAGAATGAATACATAGCAAGTCCAAGCAGTTACATATTTTAAAGAAAAACAAAATGTCAGGGTTTTAGTATCATGATGAATTAGCACTATTGCAGTATATGCAAGGGCTGCAGGACTGGAAGCTGAGTCTTCCTGCTTCATCCTTCTGCCTGCTAGATAGGAAGCAAAATGGAGAAAAGATTCCCTATTCATGTTGCAGGATAGACTGCTACTGCTCAGGGAGGCTCCATTGAATATCTTGTAAAAACCTTCTAAGTTGGTTAGGGACATAACATAATTTTTTGAACATGAACAGAGTTCCTAAAACAGAGTTAAACCTTGGAAAAAATAGAATTAGGCAACTTCAAACTCAGAATTTTTGTTTAATTCATGCAATCTCTTAAATTACCTTTTTGTTTGTGAGGGCAGTTGTGCCAATGGGAAGAAAGCAAACATGATTAACATTTAACAATTTACTAACATTTACCAACATTTTCCAGTTAGACTCCAATTGATAAGCATTATTGCATTTTTAAATAGGTCTTTCATTTTGTTGATGTCAGGAGTGTACACACTCAAGCACTGAGTTTCAAGGCATAATCAATTACTGGTGGAGACAACAAAATACTTCCCCTTCATTTTCCAGGGGTACCCATACAGTAGTGGTTAATTTTGTATGATTTTTTTTCCAATTATTAGCATGGTCTGGTAGAAGAGACATTTTTGGAAGTTAAATTTTCAGTAATCTCAGGAGAAAAGGGTCAGGTGATCAGGCTGATCCTTAATTCCCTTCTTTGGCCAAAACAAAGTAGGTAAAAACAAAAATACTTTTCCTCCTAAGACCTATGCAATTTTATAAGACAGACACAAAACATGAAAATGACACACAAGCATATAAACAAGGGTACAAATAAATAAATTTAGACACTTATCAGACAGGCACGGCCTTTCTTTTGTCCCCCTTTCTATATTCTTTAACAGGAAAATCTTCCTTTTTGTCCAGGACTATATATATATATATATATATATATATATATATTTGTAGAAAAGCGCATGAAGGGGCAGCGCTGAGGGCATAATTTGTTAGCCTGATTTAGCAAATTTTACCTTTTTTGGCTGGGACTCTGGACAGGTTCTGCCTCCTGTGCCAGGATTTTAACCTGGGCTTGTAAAATTTTCATTTTTGGCACGTTCCTTTTAATATAATGTCCAGTATATGCCATTTGGCCTGGGCGTTTTTTAGTTGAAAAGAGCCCTCTTTTGGCCAGGCTGGTGCCATAGTTTTGCCAAATTTAAACCAGTTCAGGAGCTCTGTGAAGCAGAGTTTCCCTCCTGACTGTGAGTCCCTTTTGGAAGTTTCCCCAGGAGAGAGAAGTGAAAGGGGGCTTCCTTGTGACAATTCAAATTTACTTTGGTTTGTCCCCATGCCTCTCCTGGGATTGCCATTCCGGTTCCATAGTCGGGTGTCCTGTTTCCGTTTTCCTGTCCCTGCCAGAACCTGGCAAAAAGATTACTCCCTGGTTTAGCTTATTCAGCTGCGAGTGTCAGGGGGTGACTCTCTACAGGTACTTTTTCCTGGCGAGTCTAACTTTGCTGTCCTTTACTGCCTTTAATTCTTGCAAGGCGAGCCTAACCTAGGTTGTTTTTCCTTATCCTGCCTTTAATCCTTGCAAGGCGAGAAGTGACCTAGGCTTTTTATCCTAGGGGTTTTCCTAAATAAGCCGGCCGGGCTTCACTCATACATATACAGTATTTCCCAGTATTTTTCAGGCAAACAGTGAGGGAGAAAAACAAAGAGGAAAGAAAAGAGCCCCTTGCTATTGCCTAGCACAGGGCAGCTGAGGTATAGACTTGCACACAATTTCATGCACCCCCCCCCCCCCCACCGATAAAATTCCCTTTTCTCACCAGTCTTGCAGGGTCCACTGTTCCTTCCTGAGGGATCTTCCAGCTGGTCCGCCCAGGCATAGCTCTCTGGTCCAAGAAGCACACCTCCACCCCACCTTCAGACAAAAAGTCTTACCTAGGGTTCTCCAGTGAGGGAGAGAGGAGCCCCCCAGCCCAGGAGCCACGCTGGGAGTGTAGCTTAGTAGATCCCACTTCTGACACCAAACTGTAGCGGAATTTTTAAGCACATGAGAATTAATAGGACCAGGAAGACTGGTGAACAAGGAAAAAGTATGGGTTTATTGTTACGCAGCGCAGTGGACAGCACCCCAAGAGGGGCACTGACCCTTTGCTCCATGTGAGAACAGTTTTTATACATTTCCAAGCAGAATATCACATGGTTGCTGAGAATGTGCATAGTCACAGAGTCATACAGGAAAAACAAGAGACTTTTGATTTACATTTTACAGAAAACAATGGGAACAATAGTGGGCTGAGCTAGTCAGAGGACCCTTGATGGTCCTTGATGGTCCGATCCTTGAGTTCTGGGAGACTTAATTGAGTTAGCTCCGGGAGTCTCCCTGCACCCAGAGTCAGCCTAATGTGTATGCTCTCCTTGAAAGGAGGAAAGATTAAGTTTGCCAAATGTGAGGTTTTTCCTGTGACCTGGGGAGGCATATATGAACAGAAACCAGGAAAATGTTTTTCTGCATCACCCCCCTCTCAGAGGCCCTGTCTGAAGCTGTCACCTCTGGCAGCTGCCTGGCAGGGGGCGCCCACTTCTGTACACCTGTTTACCTCCACTGATCCTCCTCCCTCCCTGGATTGGAAAAGGAAGAAGTGTGGAGGAGAGGAGAGCAGTGATCTTGAGTGTCAGAAGAGCAGATGCTGGCACATCCCCAGGGAAGGGGGGAAGCATTTGACATGCTGCCTCAGGCACCAGGAGGTCTTGGGCTGGCCCTGGGTGTGTCAGGACAGCCTGCAACTGTGATTAAATTAGCCAAGACAACGGATATTATAGAAATATTTCTCTTTTGGAAAAGGAAAGATGGGGAGAGACCTCAATGTATATCTGAACATTTTGATGCTAAACTAGGAAATGCCATTGATTTCCATGTGTGAAGATGGCTTCATTCACACCTGACCATGACTTGGGTGGGGAAAATAATGTGTGAAGAAGAGTTGTGTTTTAAGCAGCCTTTGCTAATTTGGATGTGTTTAGTCACTGTGTGAATTATAGTGGGGCCAGGGAGGACCTGGCCCCATTGCCTTTTGTGATGCCTCCCTTAACTACTGTTTTGAAAAGTTTACCAAGGAGCATAATGTGTCTAAAAATGGGGGGGGGGGGGAGATCAGGGATGGAGCTTGTGGATCCAGAAAGGGCCCCTCCATTTCTTGCCATTATTTGAGCACCATCTCTAGAATCAGGGTGTGTATAACAGTGCAATCCTAACCAACTTTCCAGTGCTGGTGCAACTGCAATGCAGCCCCGAGGTAAGGGAACAAATGTTCCCTCACCTTGAAGAAACCTCCATGACTGCCCCTGCACTGCAAAATGCAGTGTGCGCCCTGTTGGCACGGCTACACCGGTGCTGGAAAGTTAGTTAGGATTGCGCTGTAAGTTCATTACTGTACAGAATTTCAGCAGGGATGAAGGATTTCAGACTTTTGAAACGTTAGCTTTGTAATGAAGCTGAACTGTTAATCCTTCTTAGAATAGCCTCTTCACCCTTAAGGAAAACAAGGAAAGAGAATGAAAGCACCAACCTTTATTTTACAGCTTGCAGAAGAAAAACACACTCCGTTTCCCTTATAATTTACACACACACTTCAGTGTTCCCCTGGGCACATGCTGGGTGCCTTGTTCATTTCAAAAAACACCAGATAAACATGGGGGAGACCTGGCTGCATATCAAAACCTCTTTGGGGACATCTTTTTGCAGACTTTCATACTGTGTACGTTTTCCCAGAGACTCCAGCAGAAGGACAATATCTGAGAGTCAGAAAACATTCCCTTGTATGCTTTTTGCTTACACGGCTGAGGTTTTCAAAAGTGACTCTGTACCCCCTGCTTTCCGGCGGCAGAAGTGAAGGCGTGAACAGAAAAGTTGTTATTGTACCTTAGAGATTAGAGGACTGGAGGGCTCTGGGCTGAAATGAATGAAGACATTATATTACTTTTTTTTTGTTTTGGTTTTTAAAAAGCCCTCTGTGAATCTTAATTAAAAACTCTTGATTGCATGCATTGATGGAGACATTGTTCAGGTTGTTTCTTTAGCTGTAACAAGTCGTAAAACATTTGTAAGAGTCACTCTCCCCCCCCCCCCAAAAAAAAAATCAGGCTTAGATTTATCTCACTGAAAGAAAAGCAACTTTAAAAACCCTTTAATTCTTATTAGAGTTTTACATTTTCAACCTTACAGTAAACAATACAAGCATATCTTGAAAGCTAAAACTAGAAAACACACAATTATAAGATGACGAAGAATAAAGAAAGAAGGAGAAAGGGTAAAGAAAAAAATATATAAGCAAACAAGTGAGGCTGAATCCCCACCCCCAAGATACAAAGTGTTCATGTAGTATCAGTATCAAAAAGAAGGTAAGCTATGCGTGTGTTAAATAGAGTAAGATGACTGAATTGGTTTGGTGAGATGGTGTTCTAGGGATTGGTTTTTTTCAGGATAAGACATAAAGAAATGCTAAAGTGGTAAAAAGGTCTTCCAAGTTGGTCAAAAGGAAAGCAACTTCTGAAAATTTAGAAATAAGGTGTGAGTGGAGGCCAAACTACAGAGGACCCTGGCAGTCCTTAGTAGGTAACCTCAGTAATAAACGTCTAATCACATCCTGCTGTTGCCAGTGTCCATTGAATTTCGAGAATACCGTATATTCTAGCTCGACAAGCCCTCACTGCTGAGAATCCTGTGTCCTGCTCAGTTTAGCTAAATAGTTCTTATTCCTCAGCAGGTCTGAGGAGACCCATTGTGGAGCAGAAGACTTATGTAGGGGTAAGGGGACAAAAGATCCCCTTGCCCCTTCAAAGTCTCCCGATCCCCCTCCCCCGCTGGATATTTGGTGCAGCTACACTGGAGGAGGGGAGGGGAAAGATAGGATTGGGCTGTGAAAGACATAGAATCACAATATACTACAGCCATCATTTTTCCTTACAGTGCCCTGGACTGATGCAATATCTATGACATTACGGTAAAAAAAATTCTCTTGTTTTTTTTGGCTGAGAGTAAGAGTAGGTAAGTATTGATGAGTATGTGGCCGTGGGTAGATGGCTGTACGATAAGGCATACCAAACAGAATACAGTAATTGCCTGTAGTTAAACAAGTCATCACGGTATACCATTGTCTAACAAGAGTGACCTTTCCTCCAACTTACAACCAGAAAGTGTTCAGTGGTTCCATCAAAGCAGAATGATTTATGATCTTCTAACAAATGAATGTTCACTGGGGGGTGAAATTTCATGACAGGTGATATTCTCCCTGCCCTCTTTCCCCCCTCCCCACCTACAGCACTGCCATCTGCAATTATTTTTCAACATCCAATGTCAGGGAAAGGTCTGACCCAATGAAAGGTTCCCCAACATGGTCTGGATTTCACTTTTTGACCCTCAGGCTTTCACATTGAGGTGGAAGGTCACTGGAGCAGCATCTTGGTTGAAATATCATAACATCCAAAGACTTGGCAGCTTCACAGAGTGTTTCATAACATTTCTGAACTAGTCGTCAGGTTGATCTAAGCGAGAGGAGGTAGGGCGCTCCCCTTTATCTTAGAACAAATAAACGTCCTAATTCCAAAAGGAGAGATCATGTTCAGGGAAGCAACCCTTGACCCCTTGCTGTAATGATCCACTGACACGAGCCTTTGTAAGAAGTCATAACATCTTGATCCATACCAAAGGGAATACTATTATGACCAAAAGAGCGCATAATATATGCCCCCATGTGACTGTTTTGCTTTCCCCATTGGAAATCCCCCCATTAGCAACCCAGTTGGGGAGTCAGAGTACAACCACCATTTTTGCTCTCTTCAGTTCAAGAAGTCTTCTCGGATAGTCTTCTCCTAGAAACTTAAAAAAAAAAAGAGGAATTCTAATACTCTGAGTATTGATTTACTTAATTAAAATATGTATACCACATCTTTCCAGCTCAAATGGGGACTTCTAGGAACTAATCGTCATCATCAAATTGAGCGTATTAATAAAACAATCTAAAAAAGACCTAGATAAAGCAACAGCATTAAAACATGAAAAACTGAAATAATGGAAAAAAAAACCAAAACCAAATACAAGAGAAGGTATAGTCCAAAAGGCAGCCAATGCACATGTGTGTCTAAACAACATGTTTTACCCTGCCTCAGAAAAGAGAGGAGGCATCAGTCAGGTCTCCAAGAACAAAAAGGAACTAGATGCAATCACTGAGAAGGCTAGAACTTGCATACCCACCTGCTACACCTCTGCTATTTCTCCAAGAGTAAAGAAATGTTATCAAACACTACAGCACCTGTTAGAGCCCAGCAGAATACTGAATAGCTCACACCACAGATCACTGGTGGTCAGGCTGGGGGGAGTGTCTGCACTCACTCCCAACCATCCAGCATCTAGTGGCTACTAATTACTGACCCTACAGTGTCCCTGCTCATTGATGAAGGTTGCCCTTTCAGAAGTGCACACAGCAAAAACAAAACAGGCAGCACAAATTACCAGGAATCCAAAAGCTGCTAAGGCCTAGCATGTGTGACCCATACAATGGTTGCCTGTGACCCTGCACCACCCGATTTCCCCCCACAGAGTGCTATGCCTGCATGCACGTGCACACACATGCCCTCTGTGAATGAGGGGGGATGGTGGGTGATCAGGAGAGATGGGCAAACAAACTGGTGCGCCTCCCCTTTCCTCTACTTACCAAGAGCATGGAATGCAACCTCTCTCTCCATGCCACTTCTGTTTCCAATGAACAGAAGTGGTGCGTACTGGAAACACAGCATGCATCACTCCCGTTCACTGGAAACTGAAGTGGTGTAGAGCAGGGAGGTTGCACGTTGCACAGTAAGTACTTACTTCAGATATCAGAAATCAGAACCTTTATTAGCATTTGATACTTACTTAAATAAAGGGAAGTAAGCAAAGGAAAGGGTGGGAAAGGGAAGAGGGTGGGCTCCAAATCACACCTCCCTTCCCACTTGGTGCTTTGTAAATGCTGGGTGGGCAGAGAGAAGCGATTTGGAGCCGTGGCAGCTTTTCCCCTTCTCTCTCCAACAGCTCTGGAGGGAGAAGGGGGCTTCCGTGATCCTCTTCCAACTTGCAGCTGAGAGCCAGAAGAGGATTGGAGCCCCCAGTGGAATGGCTGGATGGAGAAGGTGGAGGGTTCATCTGTTTGGCACCCCTCCAACTGTGTTGCTCCATGTGACTGTTTCAGGTCACTTCATAGAAAGGCTGGCTCTGGACCTACACAACAAATAAGGTGTGTGAAGACATGAAGCTGCCTGGGTGATATTGCCTGATCAGGGCAACTCTTTTAATTTTTAGAATTTAATTGTGACTGTACAATATAGGAGTTGAATTTGGAAGGGTTATAGTTTTTCCGATTTTTAGCATTTGACTCCATTAGTGCATATTCTTTCTGCTTCAGTGAAGATGATGAATTCATCTTCTGCTTGCTTGGGGCAAATGTTTCTGAAGTTTTCATTATTCTAATAGATTATACATAAATGCTGGAATTTAAATGTTTTATGATGATAGTGTCTCAAAACAGGCTTTGTTTGAGAGGTTCCTCAAAGACTCTCGTGCAAGTGTCCTGAACTGGCAAGGGCAATCCATGCTTCCAGATGTGCTTCCATCCACTCAAAAAGATGCTGGGGGGGATAATACCAACTGGTAGGTCTTAAAGCTGTGCGCATCATTCTTGTAGAACTGTGTCTGCCAATGTTTCCCCTTTTATAAGGTTGATGTCGCTCGTTTAGGGTGGTGGCGGCAGGGACCCAAATCAAGCCCCATTTCACTTTTTTTCTCCCCAGCATCCAGACCATAGAGCAGTGTTTCCCAAACGTTTTCGACCTGCGGCTCCTTTGACCATTGGTGACCGCGGCTCCCTATTACATTATGTTGATGCCTACCAATTGACATTACACTGTTTTCCGAGAGGATTCCGTAGCACTCTGCGGCTACCATGGGAGCCATGCCTCCCAGTTTGGGAACCACTGCCGGGCAGCACAATCCTGACTAAGGATCTGGCTGGTGGCCCAGTGCCGCCTGCTGGATCCTAAGCCCGGGTTGCCCATCGACCGGTGGGCTGGAGGTCTACTCGGGGAAGGGGATGCTTCCAGGGTCGGCGCAATGGGCCTCCTCAGATTTCCGCCAGCTAAATAGCTGGCAGAGGTAGAAGAGGCCGTGTAACGGACTAGCTGGCCTGGTAGGGATGGGGATATGGCCGAGGCCATCCCCCTCCCGGGCCGGCTAGGCCAATGGCCCCCCTCCCTCGCCCGCCGAACCACCCTGTACCCGCCGAATCCTGACTCACCTTCTCCGGCAGACGTGCGGGCACTCCGGTGATGGAACGAGGGAGGCTGGCCTCTGTGCCGGCCTCCCTTGCTCTCAAATAGTTGCGAAAGTGTTTTACGGCATGTTCGCAACACTTTAGAATGGCGGAGCGCCCATTCTAAAGTTCCCTAGGATTGCGCCGCTAGGGCATTATCTATCCAATGGGTACATCATGGAGATTTGTGCACATAAGAGCATGCATGTTCTTTTACTGCTGTGTAATCTGTGGATCAGGGCCAATATTTATATTTTCTAAAACTAAGGCTGAACCTTTTCTTAGTCTTAGTTTTTCTACTAGGATCCTTCTCAAATTAATCTTACCTGGGAAAATCCCCCTTTCAACCTAGAAGGGTTTGGTGGCTCTTTTTGGTGCTCAGCCTCTAGTATGCAGTGAACATTTTCCTTTGCGCTTTGGGAACTGCAAACATGATTCTCCCACCCTCAGGAAAGATCTTGCCATGATTAAGGGAATAAGGCTGACAGTTAGAAAAAGTCAGCTTCTTAAACACTTAAGCAAGAAAACGCAAGGCAAACTGGGAAGTTTCAACCCACATCCATAGAAAGATGACAGGAGCTGTTGCTTCTGAATGTCAGTTTAAAGCAATTTATCCTAATCCGATTATTGGCTAATTCAACTGCAGTCTGCATTATGGTGGGGCTGGCTTAATGGGGCTAAGAAGGGAATGTTAACCCTCTGAATATTGGGTAATTATCCTCCTGGGGAGGCAGACCTGAATACTTGGGCAGGCTCTTTTTTCCAAGTTGAACTAATACCAGTTCAAAGAGCCTGATCAGTGAAGCAGGGGGGGCTTGACGCTGATCTGCCACAATGCCCCCCCCAAGCCTTGTATTCATCAAGATCTTTGTACAAGCTGTCAGTTCTTCTTCTGATAAGAAGACGCTTAGAAGGGCTTCCTTCTTCCATGACTGACTTCATCAGAACAGGGAAGAGAGCTGAGGATAAACACAGGAAAAGACGAGTGACTCTTTTCTTACCACGTTGGATAGTGGTGTTTTTTTTTCTTTTTTTTGGGGGGGAAGCATTATTCACAAAAAAGATTTTGGTTGCAATCCTATCCATACTTACCTGGGAGTAAGCTCCATTGACTAGAATTGGCCTTACTTCTGAGTAGATATGCATAGGCTTGGGCTGTTAGCGCCACTCATTAATTAATACTCCCCTCCACACCCCTCTACTTTACTTGGCTGACTTATACATGTTTCTTCTGAGTGAAGGGAAAGGATTAATTATTCGTTATTTGTTAAATTTCCAGATAGTCGTGCTATGGAGCAATCTAGACGTTTAACAAATAATAAATAATAACAATGCTAAATAGTAAACTAATGTTGAGAGTTATTATTATTACAATATTTATATACTGCTTTTAAACAAAAAGATCACAAAGCTGTTTACTCACAGAGTTGATCTCTCTCTCTCTTACTCTGTTCCCTCTACACCATAGGTATCTGCGAGTCTGACCTCAGATGGTTATCTTTCTATGTGACTGATCATACTTTCAAGGTTTCCATAGAGAGAAGCTCTTCTTCTGTTTCCCTCTTTCTGTCAGGATCCCTCAGGGATCTATTCTTAGCCTCCTGTTATTCTCTCTCTACACATTGGAGAGAGAGAGAGAGAGAGAGAGAGAGAGAGAGAGAGAGAGAGATCATCAGACCCATGGTTTTCAGTATCATCTGTACGCTGATGATACACAGTTCTACCTCTCTACCCCAGAACTTTCTCCCACCATTCAATTCCATGTCTCTGCCTGCCTGCCGTTCCTGCTTGGATGCTTCATTGTCATCTTGGACTCAACATATTCAAGACAGAACTTCTCATCTTTATTTCCAAGCCCTTCTCTCTTTGTACTCTCTCCCTCTCCATTGACATTGTCACCATCCACCATGTTGAGCAGGCTTGAAACCTTAGTTTTATCTTTGACTCTTCCCTTCATTCCCCAGATCCAGTCTGTCACCAGGTCATGTCACTTATTCATCTATAACATACTGAAAATATGTTCCTCTCGATCCCCTCAGTAAAAACACTACTTCCTGCCCTGGTCATTTCTTGCATGACTAAAGCAGACGTCTCCTCTCTGGTCTTCGGTTGTCTCACCTCAGTCCCTTCATCTCCATTCAGCTACCAAAAATAATTCACCTTCCTCATTGCTTTAATCATTTCATGCCCCCTCATAATTCCTCCATTGGTTTCCTGTCTGTTTCTGGCTCCAGCACAAACTCCTGTTCCTTTCCTTCAATGCCCTCCATGGTCTTGCCCTTTAACTCTCTGCTCTCATATACTGTATCACTGCACTCCTGCCTGCAACCTTCATTCCTCCAGCTTCACCACCCTCAGATACCTGATAGTCTTCTGCTTGGCTCCACTCATTCTTCCTTGCTTTCCCTTCCCAGGTCACCTGCAGGATACCTCCTCTTTTACTTCCATTTCCTCCTTAAAATCTATATTTTCTATGAAGACTTCAGCACTACTTTAGCTACCCTACTGCAATTAAGCTTAACAGCCCAATCCTGTCTAAGATGCGGCGGCTGGTTGAAATGGCCGGTCACTGCACTGTAGTCAGGATGTGGTCTGTGTCAGCACGGCCGGGGCTCACCTCGGGGGAAGGGGATGTTCGTCCCCTTCCCCTGGTGTAAGCGCTGGAGGCCCCAATGGGCCTCCTCAGATGCACGTCAGCTCTTTAGCTGACAAGTGTCTGGGGAGGCCGTGTCAGGCCAGACTGGCCCAGGAAATGGTTTGGGATATAGGCGCAACCCAGCACCAATATCCCTGCCCCCTCCCAGGCCGGGCCAGCCAACGGACCCCTCCCCACCACCCTGGATTGCCCTCCCCACACCCTCCCGCCGACCAGCACAGGACTTACCTGGGTCGGCCGGTGTGGGTTCAGGACAGTGGCCTTGTAAGTGGTGCCAGACTCCGCGCCAGCGCCACTTATTATAGAGTGGCTTGTGGCTTATATTATTATAAGTGCCTTGTGGCACTTTTTCGACACCTTAGGCTGGCCGAGTGCATGCTTCACCAGCCTAAATGTACAGTGGATTGTACCATTAGTATGTGTATACGAAATAACTGCATTATTCCCCCTTGAACCTGCCCAATCCCCTGCACTTTGTCTATTGTCTCCCTTGCAATTGTTTTTACATTGTAAGCTTCCTTTGGGCAGGGACCTGTCTGCTCTTTTGTTGTAAGGCACCATGCATACTGATTGCATTAAAAATAGATAGATATGTAACAGTGTTAAATAGTGTAGTCATTGACTTATTTTATAAGATATAGGGCACAATCCTAGAAAAGATGCTGGTGACGGAACGAGCGTTCTGTCACCGGAAGCAGTCGCGAACGTGCTGTAAACCATGTTCGCGACTACTTGGGAGCAAGGGAGGCCGGTGCAGAGGCCGGCCTCCCTTGCTCCATCGCCGGAATGCCCTGGCGGCCGCCGGAGAAGGTAGGTATGGATCCGGAGGGCACGGCGGCTTCATGATTTTGGCCACTAGTGATATCACCCCCCTGAGGATGTCATATGGTGACACCCCTGCACCAGTGTAGGGATGCCACAGCGTATTCCCTACTTGATGCACGAATCGACGCACCTCCAGAGCGCCTCCTTCGCTTCCTAGAGGATTGGGCTGTTGTGCCGGACCCCTTAAATTAATGAAAATCTCGATTAATTCATGGCTTTTTTATGCGCGCCCCCGGTGCTTCTTTTGCCCCTAGCGGCCTGGGGGCAGGTGCTGGATCCTCGGTTCTGCCCTCGAGACGGGCGAGGCCCCGAGTCCTTCATTCTCATTCCCACCTTCTGCTGCGCCAGACTTCACCCTGAGGCCCTAGGGTCCGCGGAACACCCCCACGGCACAATGGAACAGGCCGCCGGCCGAGGGGCTGCCTGACTTTTCAATCCCCTTTCTTCCACCTCTAGCAGGCTGGGATGAAGGGCTAGACACCTGAGCCCTTGAAAAAGGGCGTCCCCTGGGATTCCTTCATTCATTACTGAGTGAAGGCATCCCAGGGGTCGCATATTCCTTACCTGACGCACAAATTGCCGCACCTCCAGAGCGCCTCCTTTGCTTCCTAGCGGATTGGGCTGTTGTGCCCGACCCCTTAAATTAATGAAGCCCGGCCATGTACCACTTCCAGCGCCACTCTCCTTCTGAGTACCACTGGAAGTAACTGGCGATGACATCATCACTAATTACTTCCGGGTTTTCAGAGGCCAGAAAACGTAGGGAGGAGGCTCTGGGCAGGTGGGAGGGCCCTTCTCAGCATTTCTGAGAGGCTCTGCCAAAGGCTTCTTGCGAGCAAGAACACGCCACCAAAAGCATTGCGTCGGATTGGGGTTCCAGTGGTCCAGTGGTCCAAGTACCACCAGCAGTTGGCCAAAGAACCCCTGCTATAGAAGATCTCATTTATCTGTATTACATATTATGGAAAGGATTTGTCCCTTCATTTCCACAGTGTCCCCTCTGTGTCTTTTCTGCATACATGTGGGTAACATATTCCTGGGAATGATGCTTGGACAAGGAACAGTAAGTAAACACTTTAACCTTTTTAGCTCTCTCCTGTTTACATGAACTGCTCAGAATTGGCACAGAGATTGCACACAGCTAGTGGTTACTGACTATGAAATTCTTGTTTGGAAAGCCTTCTCCATATTTTTAGACCTTGTATGCAAACTGGCCATGATGTTTGCCTTTGAATTTGATGCTCAACCACCACCACTAGTTTGTTTTCTCTCTGTCGTGTCCATGCCGCTGACCACTGGGTGACCATTAGGCAGATTCCAAAGTTATTCTAACTCCTTGAACAGCAGTTTTTCACCCTATGCTGATGCTCAAAGACAGGAAATTACATCACTTCTGTGGGATTTCTTATTTTGTCAGGCTTTAAGGGCAAGTTAAGAGAGCCTGTTCTGGTACACGGAACTTCCTACATCCTTGGGAAGCATCCTTGGGAAGCATGAAGTTTCCAAGGTAATATGAACAATCTTTCCTTGTGAGACAATCCTTTACCCCCACATCACTGATCACTTAAGCAAGCACTCTGTTATAACAGAGACCATATAAGTAGGCTTACTAGATTTTCCCGGTTCTAAACCGGGACCCCGCCCCCCAAATAAATAAATAAATACATAAAAACATTTTAAAAGATATTTTTTCTTTTTTGGGGGCGCCCATTTTTAATTAATTAATTTAGTAAGCCAACTAATTAATTCAATTGACTTGCCTGTCCTGCCGCCGCCATTCTGCCACCACCACCGCCGCCATAATCTTCGTCGTGCCCTTCCGCCGCCCATCATTGCCACCATTGCCACCCGCCGTCGCCGCCATTGCCACCCGCCATTGCTTTCCATTTTGCCCCCGGAGCCTCTGCCGCCCGTCATATCACCACCATTGCCGCCCATCGTCATCGCCATTGCTGTTCTTTGTGCCCCCGCAGCCCCTGTGCCCCCGCCGCCCATTGTGCCACAGCCTCTGCCGCCCATCCTGCCCCTGCAGCCTCCGCCAATTTTAAATTGTAAAAACTTACCTTTTTTCCAGGCGCCACCATCTTGGACCTTGTGAAATCTCACGAGATCCAAGATGGCGGCGCCAAAATTTTGTGAGGGAACATGAGGCAGTACTGTACTGCCTCATGCCCTCACGAGATTTGTGCGCTGCCATTTTGGATCTTGCGAGATTTCACAAGGTCCAAGATAGCGGCGCCTGGAAAAATGGTAAGTTTTTACACTTCAAAATTGGCGGAGGCTTCCACCTGGTCCGGAAAGCCCGGGACCAATCCGGAACCCAGAGCCCGGAACCCGGGAGCCCGGGTTCCAGGATGGATGGCAAGCCTATTATGGCGGTCGTAAAAAAAAGTCTCCAGCAGTGCATGAAGTCGCGTGCTCCTGGAGTGCTAGCACAGAGTCCGCAGTGGCCCCACCCGCAGCGACGGCACAGAGAAGGGCCGCTGACCCAAGTAATCTGGCGGGGGAGGCAGGACGGGGCAGGGAAAGGTGGAACAGAGGCAGGGAGGACGGAACAGGGCGGTGACGGGGGCAGGGAGGAAGCCGCGTCAGGTTTGAGAAGGCACGGATTTGGTGACAATGGTGTCCGCAGAATCCAACCCCCCACTGGCGTCGCTGTTGCGAGGCGAGGAGAGTGGGTCGCCCCCAGGTGACACGCGCAGAAAAGGTGACGCGCATACCCACGCGCGTCACCTCCCCTGCGTGCGTCGCCCCCCCTGCTCACATCGCCTCCGAGGCCGGGAGCCAGCTCCGGGGACGTCTTCCCCGGCCGCCGCGCCAGGGCCTTCTAACGAAGGCCCACTGCGTCACAACGTTATTTATAACGTTTTTTGCGCATGCGCAGACCGTTCCTGAGGGAAAAGGGCTGCCCTTTTCCCTCAGGAACGGTCTGCGCATGTGCGAAAAACGTTATAAATAACGTTGTGACGCAGTGGGTCTTTGTCAGAAGGCCCTGGTGCGGCGGCCGGGGAGGTTGCTCCTAGGCCTTCTCCCGACCTCGGAGCCTCCGAGGCCGGGAGAAGGCCTTGGAGCGGAGCCGGCAGCAACGGGGGGGGGGCAGAGTCGGGGGGCACTTGGGGCAGTGTCCCGTCGGGTCGCCCCCTAAAAAAATCGCGACGCGGCCTCGTGGCCACACCAAGTTTACACTTAGGGGCTGGGTGTGGGGGGTCATTAGGGTAACGCGCGCGCCCCCGGCTTGGGCCATGCACGCCCTTGTGACGCCACTGCAACCCCCCTTTTGGGTCCATGCAGACTTGCACCAGTGATTTTGCTGGTGCAGATTTGAATAAACCCATCTGTGCCTCGGAGGCTTACAAATGTTCCCTTGCCCAGAAGAGACCTCCTGGACTGCCCCCCCCCCCCAGCAGAATGCAGCACAAGTCATTATGGTGTAGTTGTATCGGCGGTGGGGGGGAGCATAGGATTTGGCTGCAATTCTGGATTCACCACTACCACTGTGGCTGCTATTCCTGAAAGTAAAGTTAAGCCAGTCAGTGCTCATGATGATGAGTTTGAATACATGACGCTCTTTTATTCTGAGTCTGTCCACTGATCCATCTTTCTCAGTACAGTCTACGCGAACTGGGAGTGGTTCTGCAGACTTTCAAAGAGGAGTTTTTTTTCCAGCCAGACCTGGAGATGCCAGGGATTGAATATGGGACCTTCTGCGAAACAGGTGCTCCCCCATTGAGTGATGGCCCCTCTCAAGCTGGAGATTAAGCAACTGTAGTTTTGCCCTAAGAATATAAGGCTGGCCTTCTTACAGAAATGCAAGTAGCCACTGGAGAGATGTCTTTCCTGGTCCACTTCAGTTCATTACTTGGGCATATGTTGATCAAACTTGGAGGCAGTGCCAATTTGCCTTCCTTGCCTTCTTCATGTTAGTCAGCATAATGGGGGTTGATTCAAGTTGTTTCCTTGATTAATGGCTTTGGCAGGGATAGTGGAAGGTGATCTGCTGCCCGATGCCATCTCAACCCTGCACCCCCTCCCATTGTGCAGAAGGCAGCGAGCTGCCTCCTACCCCCTTACCTTTCTCCTTCTTTGTGGCCTCTTTAAACAACACAGGAAGTGCAGAAGGCATTGGGATGCCACACTTCTTATTTTATTTAAAGGAACTGCAAAGGAGAAGAAAGGTACGTGGGTAGGAAGCAGACTTGCTGCCTTCTCACCTTTTCCTGCCTCACCCTTGGGCTGCCCCTGGATTCTGGGCCGGGTGATAAAGGGGAAAGGCCCATGTTTTTTCAAGCATTTTGCTTCCCCTGAAGCCATCTCTTAGGGACCTCAAAAGGCCACTGTAGCAGCCATTACACTTTACAATCTTTTATTTTGTCTACCTTTGGGTGTTGAACAAGTATTCTTTGTTTTGCTGGGCAGCGCAATCCTGCCTAACTATCCGATGGGTGGCCCAGGCCTCTTGCTGGATCCTATCCTCATTCTGGGCTCGGCCAAGAGGTCTACTTGGGGGAAGGGGAGTAGCACCCCAGTGTAGCGCGGCCCAGCCCCAATGGGCCTCCTTGGATTTCCACCAGCTATTTTGCTGGCGGAAGTAAGAGGAGGCCTTGTAAAGGTCGCGCTGGTCCGGAACGGGACGAGGATATGGCGGCCGCCATCCCTACTCCCTCCTGGATCGGATCCACCCCCCGGCCTCCCTCGCTACCCGGACCGCCCCCACTGGGGGATCGCTTACCTCCTCCGGCGGCTGCATGGGCGATCCAGAGGCAGAGTGAGGGCGGGTGGCCTCCACGCTGGCCACCTTTACTCTAAAGTAATTACGTATGTGCTTTACAGCATGTTCGCGACGGCTTCTGGAGGCGGAGCAGGATTGCGCCGTTAGTTATTGTAGGAGACTCAAGCAAAGATTTTTGTTTTGTTTTGCTTACATTGCTGCTTATGGAGGGGTAACTTACTGGAGAGTGAACAGTGAAGGGAAAAAAATATCTTAACATGCAACCCACAGATAAATGGTCACAGGCGATGGCTGCAAATGTGTATTTCACTGTGTGCGCACATACTCAGAAGCTGATTGATAATGGCTTTCCAGGATATGAACACTGCATGTACACATGCACATGGCAATTTGTATGTGGATTGCATGGTAATTAACACTGAAGTCCTTTCCTTGTAGAAATGTTGTTAGTATTTGCAGGAGCCTTAAGGACAACCCCTCCCTTCCCACACACTATTTTATCTTCGTACAAAGCACTCTGGCTGAAACAGTTTTCGTTAGGATCACTGGCGTCACTGCAGGGGGGCGGAGCTCTAAGTTCCGCCACGGTCTGACCCTCCGTTACACGGGAGAACGAAGCGCCCCTGCCCCCTCACTTTCGGAGCCATTCAAGTCGGTGAAAGCAACGCTCCAAATGGCTCCGAAAGCGAGGGGCGGGGTGCTTCGTTCTCCCGTGTAACGGAGGGTCAGACTGCAGCGGAACTTAGAGCTCCGCCCCCCCCTGCAGTGATGCCAGTGGTTAGGATTTGCCCACGAAACAGGACAAAGATGGTTTCAAGCTGAGGTGTCATGAGCAAAAAACACTCAGAGATTTTACACGCTTTTGCAGTAGGCTTCAGATGGTCAACCTTTTAATTCTGAGTGTATCACTAGCCCACATGAAAGACAATAGCAAGGTTTGATAGTGTGGAAAAAGCATTTTCCCAGATGATCTGTGCCTCTTTGAGATTTACTATAATCTCTGCATTATTGGCACAAAGATGAGTTGCCTCCTAGGGCTTGATAATACTGTGAAATGTCCATGCAGAATAGAGATTTTCTAGGATGCTGTTTACCTTGAGGGCATTGCAGATATTGTTCTTATTCAAGTCTTGGCAGGGTTCAAGAGAATACATTAGATATAGTATGTGGGAAATATTGAGAGGGCGTGTGTGTGTGTGTGTGTGTGTGTGTGTGTGTGTGTGTGTGTGTGTGTGTGTGTGTGTGTGTGTGTGTGTGTGTGTGTAAAATAAAACAATGTTATAGTTTCCACCACAAAAATTCTAATGCTACCGATTTCTTCTTTTTCTTTTGGCCTCATTTCTGTTCTCCCAGAAGGACCATACAGGTAATTTTTTTAAAGCCAAATTTTCCACAGAGTTTAATACTCCCAGAAGATGACTTTTTCCTTGGAAGCCTAGCCATAGCTAAAGCTAAACAAAACAAAGAAGGTGGGCAAAAGCGTGAAATGATCAGTGTCCCCTTGAACCTTTATGGTAATTCCTAAATTACTGTAATGGTTCCCAGCT
Source organism: Plestiodon gilberti rubricaudatus (assembly GCA_026170595.1). Taxonomy (NCBI): domain Eukaryota; kingdom Metazoa; phylum Chordata; class Lepidosauria; order Squamata; family Scincidae; genus Plestiodon; species Plestiodon gilberti. Next base: position 162,428,511 of record JANXHW010000002.1, read on the forward strand.
GAAAGGATACTATAACTTGTGGTTTAGTAAACGAGACACCAGGTCGTGCCATTAATGTGCATGGGATGTGACTGTGCTGTGGCTGTTCTGTGGCCACAGCAATGATGAAACTGAAGAAACAAACCAAAGGTTAAGACTTCATAGGGTCAGCTGGGACCCAAGCTCCTCCTGGCATTGCCTGACAACTGCTGATCCACAGGATGCATTATTGCCCTCTGGCAAGCTGTGTTGGTATTGCCTAAGGATCGCAATGAGTCGGCCAGCAGCTCCTTCTTCTTCTGGAAGGCAATCACAATGGCACTGCACCAAGTGGAAGGAACCTGAGTCTAAGGCTGAAATCCTATACACACTTACCATAGAAATCAATGGGACTTACTTCTGAGTAGACATGCCTAGGCTTCCGCTGTAATTGTCAGAGTTCCTAGCTGGAGGCCTTGTTGCTTTTACAGTGATACATCAGGGCCATTCAGAGGAATTTTATCAGGGGGTACAGAGTTTCTTTTGGGCCCCTTCCCTACATATGAATTTGGCTCCTGGGCCCCCTTTTTTTGCTCCAGGGTCCCCCCTTTTGACCCATTTTTCCTCCTGGGCCCAGGTACAAATTACTCCCTTAACCCCCTCTCAGAGGGGTACATAATGTGATACATAATGGCATCAACACATGATGCTGCCACCAGGTGTGGGTTACTACAAAGACTGTCACAAAATGAATTTTGTGGGCATTGCCTTTCATTCTCTGTAAGAGATTCCAGGGGATGAAATACATTGGTAGGCAGATTTTGTTCCCTAGTTTTAAAGTATCTCTCAGCTCTGTAAGTAAGTGCATGACTATTCTCATCAATATACTCTCAGTGTCATTACTAAAGACACAGGAGGTCATAGAGCAAACACAAAAGAAATCTGAAGTTGTTTCCTTAGGTCTGCAATCCAAGGTTGCTTACGAGGAAGGGGCAGCCCAATCCTAGCCTCCCCTGGTGTAAGGTGGTCAGTGAGGGCTGTGTGGTCCATGCTGAATCTTGTCCAGGGAAGGGAAAGGCTGAAGGTCCACTCGGGGTAAGCGGGCATTTGACTGCTTATCCCTGGTAAACCCCCAGCCGCAATGGAGCTTCTCGATCCTACACCAGCGAAAGAGCTGGCAGAGAATCAAGCAGCCCCGTGTTGGGGCTTGTGGCCTGGGAAGGAGGATAGGATATTGCATCTGACACAGATGCCAGTTCCACCCCACTCCCTGGCCCGATCTGCCCACCCCCGGCCCTCCCTCATCCCAATATGCCCTTCCCCACTGCCTCCCCCAGGCCCTGTGCTGCTCAGAGTGGCACTTACCCACTCCACAGCGCAAGGTCTTCTGACGCTTGGCAGGGAGGCAGCACAGGCCTCGGCGCTGGCACTACCTCCTCTTGAGTAGTCATAAACATGATTTACGGCATGTTTGCGACACTCGGTGCCAGCGCTGAAGCCCAGCAGTGGCGTGCCTAGAGCATAGGATTGCGCGCCATAAGTTTTATTCAACCTCCATTCCTCCCTGGTTCCTGGAATGTGGAAAACAGCAGCATCCCCAGTTCCAGTGAGCCTAGGAAATGACATGTCGTCCTAAATATCATCAGCATATCTGATGACTTAGTAGGGATGTCAGGTATTCTGCAAACTGCATTTCCAAATACTCATTGCACCTGGGATGCGGTTGATCATGCTCATGACACAGTCCTGGGCACAAGGAGCCCTGGGACATGTCAGTTCCAGGATGCTTCACATCCCTATTGAACTAGCCAGTACCCCCCAAAACTACATTTCCCCAGGCTCCTTGCTCACAAGTTCATGCTTATAAGTATAGCTTATATTCCAAGCAGAAGTACTTCTTAGGGGAATGGTGTTTGATTTGTAATGCATTCAAGTATCACAAATCAGAGAAGTTAATACGTATTTCAAGCCAGGCAAATATGAATTTTGACAACGTCACTAGTCTTAACCAGAATGTATGGAAGGTACAGATTGTTGCACTGTAGGCAACCAGTCCACAATGCAATAATTGCAGGTAGAGGGACCAGAGCACAGGGGAATGCCAGACTGACTTTGAAGCCTTTCTACTAGATTAATATCCCAGTTCAAAGGAAGGAACGAGATCCAAAAGTGAAGACTAGCTAAACTTAAGGAGGGTTCGCATTTATTTTCCTGGGCTGGCGATTAAAGTTTAGTTTTGTCAGTCCACTATTCCTGCTGTTCCAGGGTTCTCTTTAACATGCATAAGATAGGGAGGAGAAGTTTACAGCAAAAATGCTTTTCAGTCCGGAATGGTATGCTGTGTTCATAATTTCCAGCCTTTGATTTAGGATAAGGTTTTTGAAAAACCCTCTGAAGTGGGACCAGCTACACAAATTTCATAAGCCCCATTGCTCTTCCAATCTTTATCAGCAAATGAACCACTCTAGGGTGGGTTCCAGCCATCCCAGAACCCTCACCTTTAGCGCAGAGGACAGCTGAATCAACAAAGGGAGAATCGGCTAAGAATCATCTTAAATGGCCACCGCCAACAAGCTGGGATTCTGTCTGGCATTTATGTGCTGTGCTCCCATAAACCATTCTCAAGCTGCTGATCTGAAGCCATTCCAATTAGAGGAAAAGGTAAGATGGTTAAGAGTGCGTGGTTATTGTAAACCACTGTCCCACCTCATCAAAGAATAATTCTTTTTTAGCGGGCAGGCAGAATATCATATGACTGATCCGGCAGCGGAGAAGGAACAAGGACCTTAGCATCATGTTTAAAGAAGAAACCAGATGGCAGAATGGTGCATTTTGTTATAGAGAGAGATCAGTGGGTCCAAGGCACATACTTGGAGCACACATTCCAGGCAAACACGTGAGCCACTCACCTCCTGTCTCCTAATAAAGGCTTCACTGTCAGCACTGCTGTCCCTTGGTTTGCCTCCAATGAATCACCCCTCTGTAGACTCGTGTGGCTCTCAATCTTAATAGGAACCAACTGGTTCACATTCAGACAGGAGTAGGGAGGATTTGTAGAAGCTGATTCAAAGTCCAGAGTGTTTTTGTTTTCTTTTTAGTAGTTGGAGTAGTATTCATCCCGGTAATCTTTGCATCAGAGGTAAAAGAGAACTACCCAATTGTATTTGTACTACTTGATTGGTAGCCTCATTCAGAATCAAGGAAGAAGAGCTAATGGTTTTCGGCCTCAGATTCTCAGTAAAAGTCACTCCCTCTGTTTAATGCCAGCAGTGATAAATCTGAATCAGGCCATTTAGAGAAGCTTCCTATGTCCTGGCTGTGCTCTCAACCTGGCTTGCTGTCTTTGCTGCACGCTGTAGTTTGGTAAATGTGGGATAAGTAGTTGATACGGATGTTCAAGGATAGGCATCATCACATTACATGGTGGACATTTGGCAAAATTACTGGACTAACAGCCCAATCCTATCCTTCCCCCACACCTATGCAACAGCACCAAATTGGTGACCACTGCATCCTATGGTGGGGCAGTTGCAGAGGTCTCTGAGGGAGGCAGCAGCAGACTCAAGGTGAAGGGCACCCCAAATCTGCCAATTCCTCATCCCCATCTTCCCTGGAACAAATGTTAGGCTGACCAGCCTGTAGTTTCCCGGGTCCCCTCCCCTCTCCTTCCTTTTTTAAAGATTGGCATGACATTAGCTATCCTCCAATCCTCTGGCACAGTGGCCGTTTTAAGGGACAAGTTGCATATTTTTGTCAAGATATCAGCAACTTCATTCTTGAGTTCCTTAAGAACTCTTGGGTAAATGCCATCTGGGCCCGGTGACTTATTGATCTTAATTTGTCAAATAAAGACATCTTAGTCTTCTCTTTTAACCACTATTTCAGAGGTTCTCAACCTGTGGTACGCGTACCCCTGGGGGTACACGGGCCCTTGGCTGGGGGTACGCGAGATGATTTTTCGCGTACCCCGTAAGAGTGCACGTACCAGGCGAGAAGCTCTTTTTTCAGTCATGCGGCATGGCCGGAGGACCCGCTCAGCAAGGCTGCCACCCGAAATTGCCATGCGGCCTTGCCGATCAGGTCTCCCTCTGGCTTGCATCGCAAGCTGGAGCACCCGATCAACAAGGCTGCATGGCCGGGGTTGGAGCGCCCCCGCCGGCTCCACACCCTCCCAAGCAGCCGGGCTCAGGGCTGAGCGGTGCGGCACCGGATCTCGGCTGGCGCGCCCGTGTGCCCACTCGGCACGTCACCGGCTTCGGACAAGCCCTTCTCAGAGAGCGACCGCCCAGTTCGGCGGTCAGGGCCTTCTGAGAAGGTCCGACACATCGATGCTCCTTTTATTCCTTTTTGCGCATGCGCAAAACCTTTCTGAGGGCAAACGGGCTGCCCGTTGGCCAGAATCGTCCCCCGTTGCGGTCCCTTACCTTACCTTTTTACTGGACATGAGACACTGCCGATCGGGTCCTCCGGCTCGCGCTGCAAGCCGGAGGGAGACCCGATCAGTTGCGCAGCATGGCCGGGAGAGCTCTCCCGGCCATGCGGCTCCCTTACCTTAGCTTGCAGCCGCCACCATGATGGATTGCCGCCAAGTCTCGTGAGATTCAACATCGCGACATGAGATTTGGGACCCGCAAACTTGGCTCTCACGTGACTTGGTGGCGATCCAACATGGCGGCGGCTGCAAGCTAAGGTAAGGGAGCCGCATGGCCGGGAGAGCTCTCCCGGCCATGCTGCGCAGCTGATCGGGTCTCCCTCCGGCTTGCAGCGCAAGCCGGAGGACCCGATCAGCAGTGTCTCATGTTCAGGAAAAAGGTAAGATAAGGGACCGCAACGGGGGACGATTCTGGCCAACGGGCAGCCCGTTTGCCCTCAGAAAGGTTCTGCGCATGCGCAAAAAGGAATAAAAGGAGCATCGTCGTGTCGGACCTTCTCAGAAGGCCCTGACCGCTGAACTGGGCGGTCGCTCTCTGAGAAGGGCTTGTCCGAAGCTGGTGACGCGCCGAGTGGGCACACGGGCGCGCCAGCCGGGATCCGGTGCCGCGCCGCTCAGCCCTGAGCCCGGCCGCTTGGGGGGGGCGCGGAGCCGGCGGGGGCGCTCCAACCCCGCCCCCCCAGGCGCCGGGAGGGCTGAGAACGCCACTGCTCTTAACATCCAATATGCAAGTGGCAACAGAACCTTAAGTCTAGCCTGCTGAGTGTGAGGATTTAGTAATGATCCCACCTGATTTCAAATGCACATCTAAATGAGAATCTCCCAAATGAGGAAAAGAAAACAACAGAAAATTTACAGTGTCAAGTAGCCTGGTAATTGTATTAACAGCCCTTTATAAACAAAATCAGGCTCCCAGCTGGCGTTGAATCCCATAAAAAGCACACCATTAATTTTATGAGGAGAAGTAACCATTTTAGTATTCCAGAGGCTTTGGAGTCTGTAAAGATAAGGTGATGGGCTTTTTCTTGCAGCTGTGATGGCCACATCTGGAAAACAGGTCCATGATTCATGCACTGAACCACCGACACCTCAGGGCACCTAAACACACACACACACACACACACACACACACACACATTCTGTGTTGCAGCTTACATTAATGTCACTGTGACTTAATTGGCTTAATCTAAATTCTCCAGCAGCACCAGTTTGTGGACTAAACTCTAAACAGCTATTAACTCGGCATTCCTTCCACATGCGCTTACCTCTATTAACTGGCCCTCTTGCCAAGCAAAATAAAATACCGTATATATTTCTTTGCTGGCTGGTACCACTACCATGTCTGTGTACAATCTAATTGTATTGCTTCAATCAATAAAGGCAAATCTCGTCATTTTCTTTTGCAGAGAACTGTTTTTAAAAAGGCTTTCACAAATAAAATACCATCATTATCCAGTGCTGGGCTTTGGCATTCTTAGCTGCGTAAGTGGTCTTCTGTTCCATAAGCACTACTAATATACTGTTAACTTTGCTGTTTATATGATCCCAGATGATTTGTTAGGTTTTACTGAACAGAAGAGGGCTGAGTTTTTTCTTCTTCTTTTTTTTCTTAATTTAACTAGCATCTAGTTCTTTAGAAGTGAGTGTTTTTCACACCATCAGGGCTTATTGACAGCTTTATGAGTGCCGCTGGAAAAGGACCTGGCTTGCTCCCTGCGATACCTCTCAGCTCTATGTGGAGCAAACGAGCAGGTTTTTAATTAGAACTTTCATATTACTCCAACATTCTCCTGGTACAAAGCAGCATATTGGCATTCCTGTAGTTGATCACTTTCCCAGACTCCAACCCTCCTCAAATGAGGTGGTCTTTGAAGGAGCATGTTCACCTGGCCAGGCGCTGTCTAAGAAACTTTTTATTTATGTCTACTTAGATTGCATTTGAATTCTGAATCTCATTTTTGTCCATAATTAATAAATGAGATTCAGGGCAGGATAAGATAAAATAATAAATAAAACAAAGCAAAGTCAAATGTTAACTGTGGTTTTTTTTTTTTTAAATTCATTCCAAATAATGAATCATTGAAATCGCTATGTAGATTTTGGAGTGAATCTGATTTATTATTATTATTATTATTATTATTATTATTATTATTATTATTATTGAATATTTATATACTGTTTTTCAACAAAAACTTCACAAAGCAGTTTACAGAGAAAATCAAAGAACTAAATGGCTCCATGTTCGAAAAGGGCTAACAATATAAAAAGATGCAAAGGAACCCCTGCAAACAGTCACTAGAAAAGACACTGTGCTGGGGTGAAAGGGGGGCAGTTACTTTCCCCCTGCTAAATATAAGAGGAGCACCACTTGAAAAAGTGTCTCTTTCCCCAGTTAGCAAAATTCTAAAACCTCTTTCTCTTTTTCTTCCCTTCCGTATGGATACACTTTTGCAATGAATGTTTGGACAGAATCAGTTCACATACTCCACACTACCACCCCCCCACCCCCCCACCTTTGGCTGACTTTCAGATCTGTTTATGGGAGCTTTAAACTTTTACATTTGCAGTTCCATTTAAACTCTTCATCATCATTATGGTTAAGGCTAGCCAATTCCTTCTTCTTTTAAAAGGAACAGTTTTAGTTTTATTTCTTTCCAATAAATATTTAAAGAAATCCCAACAATCCCCTCATATTGGCACTTGGGTCGCTTGCTGGATTTGTTTCATATTTTTATTGTGAAATTAAAAAAAAATCTTCCTTAATTGGTAAGCAAAGGCATGGATTTTTTTCTCTTTCTTCAAGGAAGTTTGGTGAATTTGGGTATGACCAAGTAGGAAATGCAAAAAGACATTGAGTGAAGTGGTGCTTCAAAAATGGATAGGTTTACAGCGCAATCCTCATTAAAGAAGGGCTGGCAGAGCAATGGCTCTGCTGGTGCTGGGTGTCATAAACGTGCCATTTTGATGCCTGGTGAGTAGGCCCTGCTGGTGCCAACGCCGGCAATGGTCTACCCACCTGGCATCCAGCCTGTTCGCTGCGCTGAGCATGTAAGCCCCCCTTGGCAGAGGGGCAGGGGGAGGGTGGACTGGGTTGGCAGGGGAGGAGGTGATTGGCCTGCCTGGCCAGGGATGGGGGAGGGATCACTGGTGGTCTGCAGTGTGCTTTTGCATGCTGCAGCGTCCCTATGCAGGATTGGGCTACCAATGAGGTATATATTTTCATGGGCTTCAGCCTACATTATCAGATATGGGGAAGTGCATGTCTTCCTCGCTATAGTCCAGATGCTTTCAATGCCTCGTGAACTTTCTGAAAAGGCTGCTCGCCCTAAATTAGGGGCCATCACCCTCAGTTAGGGGATGTCTGCCCACAGTTCAGCCTTTTTAGGAACTCTTCTAGTTAAACAGCAGTACTATACTGGAAATTGTCTTGTAAATTACTATCGTTACAGCCAGGACAAGGCCCGCCGACAATGGTAAATCAGCGGGGGAGGCGGGATGGGGAGGAAGAGGGTGGCACAAAGGCGCAATGATGCAGGGGGAGGGCATATTTGGTTTGGGAAGGGGCTGGTGGTGTCTGCGGAATCCAAACCCCCTTCCTGGACCCAATCTTGCAGCATGTGTCCACGTGGACCTGCGCCAGTGATTTCGCTGTCACAGGTCTGAGTAGACCCATCTGTGCATGAAGACTTATCCCCGGGTAAGGGAACAAATGTTCCTTTACCCAGAGGAGACCTCTGGGGCTCCCCCCCCCACAGAATGTAGCGCGAGCCATTTTGGAGCGGTTGCATTGGCAGGGGGAACCATAGGATTGGGCTGTCAGACAGAGCTAATGTAGCATAGTAGCTAATTACCAAACTGTGCATCAGGACTTCTCTGGTTTGAATTTTGCCTCTGCTATGAACTCACAAAGTAGCCTTTGGCAAGCTGCTCCCTCTCAGCCTCAGCAATACAGCTACAATACAGGATTAATAATAGTTACCTTACAGCAGTGGTTCCCAAACCTTTTAGACTTGCGGCTCCCTTGACCTCCCTCGCCGTTAGCCGTGACTCCCCATTACAGTACACTGAAGAGACAGGCACTCTTTACATGCTCAGAGGCACCCTTTCTTATATGTATGTGTACATTCCCAAAACGAGCCCTAAACTGGATTTTCCATGCTTATGCTGAGAAGCAGCTAAGCCAGGAGCTCACAGGGTGGGGTTGGGATGCTGCCCTCCCTCCGTTGGCAGGCCTGGGGCACCTACCTCTGATGTCATCTGCGTTAGTCCTATTCATGGCAAGAGAAACATCAAAGCATGGGAGGGAGGTCATTTCTTTTCATTGCCCCACCCCAGTTGCTCCACCCCACATGCCCCACCCCATTTGCACGAGAGAAAGCTCCTTTGGGTAGCATCTTTGCAAGATGAAAAAAAGATTTTTATACTGCCTGGCAGTCTCCAATGGGAGGGGGGGGGTTGTCCCAGCAAATAGAGCGGGGAACTAACTTAGAGGTGGGTCAAAAAGCAGCAAAGGAGGAAGGAGAGAGATCCTAATAATTAATCAACCAAACAAACAAACATAGCACCTGCCTTCTCTTCCTCTGGCTTAAACAAGGGAGGCATCTCTACAGCTCAGTCAACAGCAAACAACTTACTTATGCCTCTTCCACCTCTCTTAATCACAGAGTGAGAAATCAAAGACTTTAAAGCAGGACTTGCTCAGCATTCACCATTTTCAGTTGCAGATCTTGCAAAGTGCTGGAAACAGCATCCCATTTCTCCCCAAATCCTGAGACATTGCAGGTTTGCAAATACTAGTTTGAAATTCCCTGCGGCTTGAGGCTCTCCGGCTTGAGGCTCCCCGCAAAGTGCTTAGCATAACCATTGAGCTGTTAAGTTCTGTTGTTTGACTAAGATAAGAACCAGCTCTGCTCACCTCTGTTAAAAACAAAATGTGGAAGAGCTGACTGCAAACCTGAAGTCTTTTGAAGTGAACATTGAGTGCTCAAGGTTACAATATTTAAGGGATTTTCAGCCATGTGATTTCAGGTCTCAGATTTCAGCTGAGGGGAAGAGGGCTTAAGCCCTATAAAAGGATAATGTACTCCAAAAGGAGAGAAGCAAAAAGAGAACCCAGCTTTGCTTTCGAAGAAGCCCCTAATGCCTGGGGAGAAACGTCAAGCACAGAAGACTTTAAAGATTTCAGTGTTGCCAGCTTTGGATAATCCGTCCTGCTTGCCCGCTCCGCGTCGCGGTAGAATCAGGAAGTGGAATTTCAACTGACAACTGTAAGATCGATCTTTATTTCTTCAATTTTAAGACCTGAAATCACATGGCTGAAAATCCCTTAAATATTGTAACCTTGAGCATAACAACTGGCCATGAAAACCTGCATGTATACCTGAACATTGAGTGATCCAATGTGAAGAGGCAGCTTTTCCGGGTCTTTGTTTTTACCTAAATCTCTCTCTCTTGCAAGCAAGAATATATGGTAATTAAAAGACTAACGCAACGCTCCTGGCTGCTTACCAGGACACACTTGGGAGTCGCGACGCACACTTTGGGAACCTCTGCCTTACAGGGTTGTTATAAGGATTCTATCAACATGATACGTTGGAAGCACTTTGCACACCCAGAAAGCACCATCCAAATCTATTACCTACCTATTCCATTCATCTATCCATCCAGGCATTTGTATCCCACCTTTCAAGGGCCTCTCCTCATAATTAAAATATAAAACATATATATTGAAAACCACATTTACTATTGAAAACCACATTTACTAAAAATGTCAAATAAGCTTGCAGCTTCAGAAAATACCAACTGACTAAAGAACAAGAAAGGGAGATACACCCATGGAAAGGGGAGTGAAAGGAAAGGGGGAGTGAAAGGTCCTTTCACATGCATCAGTGAAAAGACCATGCAGATCTTGAGGGGCAGGGAGTTCCAAACTGCTGGTGCCACCACAGAGCAGGCCCTTCATTTCACATCACGAAAAGGTTTTGAACAAATCCTAGGCCTTCGGAGTAGACTAGGAATGGGTTCTGTATGCTCTTGATGTGTGTGGTCCAGCAGAGTTTGCCCTGTAATTTACGAGGAAGAGAAAGCTTGAGAAAGGGCTGGCTCTGGTTGCTGAGACAATGTTTCTACAGGAAGGTCTCACTTCCTCTCAGGAGGTGACAGCTGAGGGGAAGAGGGCTTAAGCCCTATAAAAGGATAATGTACTCCAAAAGGAGAGAAGCAATGCCAAGGCAAGCAGGAGCCTTGATGCATAGCATTTTGTTCCGCTATGTTGTATGTAAACACAGTCTCCATCTGGGAAATGCAATAAGGTCAACTTGATCTGTGCTGCTCGGTTTCTTGGACTATCTGGTGCTCCTTTTAAAAAAAAATCAAGGAAGACTACAGACTATCACACACAGCGTGCCATCTAGTTCACTTTTGGCTGCACTATCTTTATTGGTTGTTTAGCACTCCTTCCCCAATCTTGTTCTTGCATTACATGCTGGCAAGAGCCTCAGAAATGGCTTAATCTAATTGAATGAAGGCCAACCATTGTCCATTCCCAAGCCATCCCTAAATCTCTTTCCCATGCTCATCTACAGAAATAGATGCAGCACCATTTCTCTTGCAGAGCTCTTGGAAAAGGAGGATACCTTACATACTCCCATCATGTTAAACATATATTATGCTAAAAACGAGAGCATTCGCTATATTGTCAGAACAGAGAGCAGACGAGCTCAGTGATCGTGAGGTTGGAGAGCTGCTCTGGTGTCTTCCTATGAGCCCTTTTTTGTGTAGCAAACTAGTGAGCAGTGCAATCCTGGGGATCTTTTGAATGTCGGAGCATGCGCTCCGCCATTTGAAAGTGTCACAAACATGCCGTAAAGCACGTTTGTGACTACTCGGGAGTAAGGGAGGCCGGTGCAAAGTCGGCCTCCCTCACTCTGTTGCCAGACCGGGCAAGCGGCTGCTGGAGGAAGGTAAGTGCACCCCCATTGGCCTTGTGGGCGATCCGGCTGGCGAGGGAGGGGGGGCATTGGTCTAGCCGGCCCGGGAAGGGGCAGGGGATGGCGCCCACCAGAGGTGAAACAAGGGTGGAGCGAAGGCAAGTAGTTCTGCAAGACTCGGTTACACTGGAGTCAGCGGCCCCTCCCCCATGCTGTTGGAGCCATTCTGGCAGCAAAGGCAACACGCAGGACACTCCCCTGTTGCTGCTGGAATGGCTCCAACAGCAAGGGGGAGGGGCTGCTGACTCCAGTGTAACGGAGTCTTGCAAAACTACTTGCCTTCGCTCCACCCTTGTTTCGCCTCTGGCGCCCACCATATCCTCATCCCCGCCGGGTGGCTAGGCCATGTAATGGCCTCTTCCAACTTCCACCAACTATTTAGCTGGCGGAAATCCGAGGAGGCCCATCAGGCTGGCCCCGGTTTAAACCTGGGGAAGGGGGACGAACGTCCCCTTCCCCGAGTAGACCTCTGGCCTGGCGGCAGAACAACCGCCGGGGGTCAGGATCTGGCGGGCAGCCGTGGTTTTGCTCACTAGTTTTGTGTAGCAAACTAGTGAGCAGTGCAATCCTGGGGATCTTTTGAATGTCGGAGCACGCGCTCCGCCATTTGAAAGTGTCACAAACGTGCCGTAAAGCACGTTTGTGACTACTCGGGAGTAAGGGAGGCCGGTGCAAAGTCGGCCTCCCTCACTCTGTTGCCAGACCGGGCAAGCGGCTGCTGGAGGAAGGTAAGTGCACCCCCATTGGCCTTGTGGGCGATCTGGCTGGCGAGGGAGGGGGGGCATTGGTCTAGCCGGCCCGGGAAGGGGCAGGGGATGGCACCCACCAGAGGTGAAACAAGGGTGGAGCGAAGGCAAGTAGTTCTGCAAGACTCCGTTACACTGGAGTCAGCGGCCCCTCCCCTTGCTGTTGGAGCCATTCTGGCAGCAAAGGCAACACGCAGGACACTCCCCTGTTGCTGCTGGAATGGCTCCAACAGCAAGGGGGAGGGGCTGCTGACTCCAGTGTAACGGAGTCTTGCAAAACTACTTGCCTTCGCTCCACGCTTGTTTCGCCTCTGGCGCCCACCATATCCTCATCCCCGCCGGGTGGCTAGGCCATTACACGGCCTCTTCCAACTTCCACCAGCTATTTAGCTGGCGGAAATCCGAGGAGGCCCATCAGGCTGGCCCCGGTTTAAACCTGGGGAAGGGGGACGAACGTCCCCTTCCCCGAGTAGACCTCTGGCCTGGCGGCAGAACAACCGCCGGGGGTCAGGATCTGGCGGGCAGCCGTGGGCCGCCGACTGGATCCTTATACAGGATTGCGTCCTAAGTATTATAAGAATAAGAATCAACTTCTTAGCTTCATGGACTCCATTCCCAGGTGCATCACTAACACACATGCTGCCTCTTTCAAAGAGTCATGTTCACTCTTTAGCCAACTCCTGGTCTTTAGTTTTTGTGAAAATTCCACCTCAAAACCAACTTTTTCCACGAAGCCTTTGGCACTAGCCCCTGGTCCCTTTACCTTACTCCAACTAACTCTAAGTATGTCTACATGAAATGATTGCATAGTCTTCCACATTTACCCTGGCACCACTCCCCTTTCCTTCCTCTGTTATCTCCCTTGGGTCTTTCAATTGTGAGCTCCTCAGGGCAGGACCCTGTCTTCTCTTTTGTTGTAAAGCACCATGCACACTGATGGTGCTATACAACAGGCATAGAAATAAATAATAATAATAATAATAATAATAATAATAATAATAGATGATTATTATTATTATTATTATTATTATTATTATTATTATTATTATTATCTCAATGATATGTGACAAGGCAGAGAAACTAGTCTATATTTTTTATCTCCTGAATCATGTCCCACAACACACACCCACACAGCCCAATCCTAACTAACTTTCCAGGGCCGATGCAGCTGTGCCAACAGGGCGCATGCTATATCCTGCAGTGGAGAGACAGTCACAGAGACCTCCTCAAGGTAAGGGAACATTTGTTCCTTTACCTTGGGGCTGCACTGTGGTTGCATCAGTGCTGGAAGGTTGGTTAGGATCGCGCTAACAATCAGTGTAACAATCAGCCCACATTATGTGTTTCTGTCATTAGATGGATTGATACATGTGGCAACTCATGAGTTTCAAATGTGGATATGCTGTTACTGGTTACTTTCCTTACCTGCATCTGGCTCACTGCTACTCATGCATATATTTTACAAACCCCTTCCCAGTCGAATACCACCTCCGGCACCACTCTCCTGCTGCGTACCACCGGAAGTGACTGGCAATACCATGATCGCCAGTTACTTCTGGGTTTTCAGAGGCCAAAAAATGGAGGTAGCTGGCTCTGGGTGGGATGGCCCTTCTCAATGTTCCCGAGAGACTTGGCCAAAGACGAGAGCCTCTTGGGAGCGAAAAACGCACCGTCAAAAGCACCGCGTCAGAGCGGGGTTCCGGTGGTCCAGCAGTCTGAGTACCACCAGCAGTCGGCCAAAGTACCACTGGTTGAGAAACCCTCATCCATCTCACATGAAGATTTTAGTCAAGGAAGTGCTTGGGGGGGGGGCACAGCTGTGACTTGAAATCACAGTGTGGGGAAGAAATTCTCAAGCAATGAGCAGGATATTTACCTTTGTACCATGCAGACCTATTTCTCTTGGATTCAGAAATCAATTGGACAGACCAAAGCTATAACCAGAGAAGAAAAATCTGTCCCATTCACTCCCAAAGGATCCTACTGCTCAATACCTGTTCTGCAGCACATGATGTTTTTTGATATTGTTGGGTTAAATTAACTGCTGGTGTGTGTGTGTGTGCTGGTGTGCGTGTGCGTGTGTGTGTGTGTGTGTGTGTGTGTGTGTGTGTGTGTAGAGCATATATAGCCATTATGACATCCCAAGGAAGAGATAAAAACGTCATGCAAGATCCAGCCATAATACAGTTAAGCCAAAAAATAGGCCCAAACAAACCTGAGGTCAATTCAGATTCAGATCTACAATGTGAAGCCTCCAGGTTTCTTTTAATATTTTTCCTTGTTTTTGCATTAAAACAAAACAAAAAACCCACACTTTTTAAAAAGGGAAACATTTGCCTCTAGGCACAAATAGCAGACAGAATCTGCAATAACATCCCACTCTGAACGGGAGCTAACTGATGCAGTTTCCAAACACTGGGCCTAATTCTGTAGTTATGATTCAGCCTCCTCCGTAATTGCTGCGTGTGAAATAAGAGGGCCTTCTCATTTCACTCTCTGAATAATATTAGCACAAAAGGGGATTCTCTGTCTATTTTTGTTTGCCAACACAGCTAATGATTGTGTAAACACTTCCTGGCATAGATTTCCCAGTTTACCAGGGTCGGAGTTCAGCTCGCTAACACACCTCCCCATATGAAGCGCTACTTTTGTTAACCCCTTGCATCTGCTAATTGGAGGGTCACTTGCTGGTCAGAGGTGCACTTAGGGTATGTTTCCTGGTACTCTGTTGTGTTATTATGGCAACTGTAAATGCCACATGTAGCAGACTTGGAGAATGTGTTTGGAAGACTAGTGATATAATTAGGGTACATTATCCTCAAATGGAGTACGCCAGCTGACATTCAAGAGACTGTAACAAGGTTTTTTTTTTTTTTTAAATCTTTCCCAGCAACAAATTGGTCATCAGATAAAACGTTTAGATTGCTCATTCATTTTGCAAGTTTGGGTTATCCTTCAAGAGAACTGAATAAATACATTTTGTACTAAGCATAGCTATAATAATATAACAGCACACACTGCTTGGGTGAACCCCGTTGGACAGATACCTGCCATGTGGAACCATGCAAAGCAGCCCCCACATAGTAATGTGGCCTTTTGTCTAATGGCCTGATCCTATCTAAGGCCAGCCTAGAATGTGCAGCACCGCCGGTGAAGTACTGTATGCACAGCATGCTATGGGCCAGCCTGGGAGATGTAAGTAAAGAAAAAAATTATTCACTTCTCCGTAGGCTGCCTGGTCCTCAGTGTGTCTCATCAAACTACTCCAGTTCTTTTGCTGGCATAAGTCTGAAGAGCCTTTGGGGGGGGGGGTAGGTCTGGGCTGGAAAGGGGGATAGGATCTGGTGTGTGCAGCTGCCATCGAGATCCACCCCCTCCCAACCCCCCTCCCACCCCTGGTCTGGCCTGATTCCTGCACCGATCTGCCCCCACTGCCAACTTACCGGTGACAGTGGAGGTTGTGCGCGGACCACTGCCACCCTCATCTGGCTTCCTGGCCTTTGCAGTGGCGGCAGCTCTGCAAAGTGCCTGCCATGCCGGTGACCCTTGGGATACAATGGCAGATTGCGATATCCACCATCGTACCCTGTGAATAGGATTGGGCCGTTAGACTCACTTATGAAAATATAAAAACCATCATTAGCAGAAGATCAGTGTGGAAATTCACATCTTGAAATGTGGAATTCTGTGAGGAACACTCAGTTTTGCTCTGTTCATACTCATACATACCGTTGTATTATATTTAAAGAGAAACAGTCAGTTTGGTCCCACTTGGTATCACCTAGTTAGTGGAGGTACAACCCCCCCCCCGCCATGTAGCTGCGCCACTGGAGCGTGCACTGCATCCTGTGTGTGTGTGTGTGTGGGGGGGGACAGTCCTGGAGGTCTCATACGTGTAATCACAAGTAATCGCATCCCTTGGGAGTTATCGGTGCCAGGGCATCTTCGGAATCTGCTGGCAGGCAGCCGCAGCCATTCGCTGCTTGAGGTGGTGGCCTGGCTGCGCAGAATGGTGTGCTGCTTTTCACAACCACTGTAAAGCACACTGTGCCACCAGAATGCAAGTTCCAGTGGCGCAGCATGCCCACAGAATTGGGTCCTAAGATTCAGATTCTTTACTATACTGAATGCACAAGGTGAAAGGAGAGGGGAAGCATTGCTAAGTAACAGAAAGGAATTGCTAAATGTGCACATGCTCCACAGTGACGGAGACATTTGTCAGTGAAGATACTAGTATTGAAAGCTCATTTGGCTCAGGGTCAGCACAAACCAGCAACACTCCCTTTCCCTTAGACATTTAGCACAGCTTCACTGAAATGCAGGAAGGTCTGAGGTTTAATTAATGTGTGTTCTTACCTTCCACATTTTCCTCTGTTTTTGTTGTAGGCTCAGAGACCATTTGGAAGCACTCTGAAAGAATAGAGAAATGGATCTTTGGAGTGTAGTCTCTAGTAGCTATTGGATGTTTCATTTGCTGAGAGGAGGTAAGTGAGAATTCATATCTTGTGGCGGAAGAACGCATAAAATGCAGATGGGAAAAGGCTGAAATGTGAATACTTGACTAATTTCAGGAAGACCCCCTTAGGTTATGAATTCAGGCCATGAATCCTGTTTGGTTGGTGACCCAAAATTCAAGGGGAAACAGATTTTTATTCTGCATTCTCCCATAATATCCTGCTATTAACAAAATCCATTTCAAAGTAAAACAAAACAAAAAGCAAATGCCACTAAACTTTTTTTTAAAAGCCCCTCAGTCCAGAGCTTTCCAAGCCACAATGAGCTCACAAGTCTGCAAGTATGCTCCATGTCGAAGATTAAAAAGAGGTTACTGTGATCAAAGTGGGACTGTAATAGACTGGATTTTCCTAGGGAACTCAATCAGTCACTGGGCTGTTGCAAGGCCTTGTGTTTTCCCTCAACAAAGCAATACCTGTAGAGGAAAACATATCCCCATGCCAGTGAAACTTGTGCGACCAGTGGAGAGCTGCATTTACTAGTTTCCTGTCCAAGATTGTTATGGCAGGAGAAATGATTGCTGCAGTATAGGGACAGGAGACATAATTAGGCTCTGCCAGCCTAAAGCATCGCAAATGTGCCGTAAAACACGTTTGCGACTATAGGAGAGTAAGTGGCGCCGGCGTGGAGGCTGGCACCGCTCACTCCGTGACCTACCTTGTCCCGCGCCGGCCAACGCAGGTAAAGGCTGCACTGGTCGGTGGGAGAGCGGGCTGGGGCAGCGAGGGAGGAGGTCATTGACCAGTCCAGGCTGGGAGGGGGCAGGGATATTGGCGACGATATCCTAAGCCCCTTCCTAGCCCACGCAGTCCTTACACGGCCTCTCCGGATGTACACCAGCTCTGGAGCTGGCATGCATCTGAGGATGCCCATAGGACCTGGGCTCACTTACACACGGAGAAGGGGACGAACATCCCCTTCTCCCGAGGTGTGCTCTAGCAGCGCCGGGGCAGCCTGGAATGGGCTTAGGATGCAGTGGCTGGCCCTTTAGACCAGCTGTACATCTTTGCACAGGATTGCACCATCACTCTGATGCCCGATATGTTTGGCTGTGTGATTTACAAGAGATTCTACAAGAGATTCTAGTCTGATGGAGAAGGGAGTATAGTTATTATTTTATGGTTAATGGGCACCTCTATGTATGCCAGATTTTCCCACCCTTTAAACTCAGTTTCTCAGTTTGTTTTAGGGTTATCAGTGGTATATCTGCACTGCACCTGTTCACTTCTGTTCCTCATGGCAGTATAAAACTAACAGCAGTATTTTACTGTGCAAAAGAGAATTGCATTCTTCATTTTAATCACATTCAAAACAAACCTTTCCTGCATTATCCCAGGTGGGAAACGAGCTCTTCATTTGTGCAGAAAATAGTACATTTGTTTGCTTAGCATGCTGAAAGTTAAAAAATTGTCCAAGTTGCCTAACAATTGTGCTAAAAAACCTCCACAAAACAGCAGCCACAGCAGTTTATATATACCCAGCTGCAAAAAGCTCAGCCATATCACAAAATCTAAAATGTGTCAATTATCTTCCCAACAGTTACATGTGAATTTCATTAGCTGGTTAAATGGTACCTATTACTGCATCTAGCCAGCTGGAGGGATTTCCAGTAGGAAACGTGATACAAGAAAAGCTTACAAATCTCAAATTCCTAAAGGCCGTGTGGAATTCATGCTGATTAACTGTGATAAGGGGAGGCCTGAACTCATCTTTCTGGCTCCATATGACCATATCTTTCACAAATAGAGAAAAAGGCACCTGTGATAGTGTGCTGATGTGGCAGTGGCATCGGAATATGTTGTTCCATTATCCTGATGTCTTCTTGCTGACTTGACTCACTGAAATAAGAAATAAAGGAACAGGCTATGGAGGTGTGCAAAGCAATAGACACCTCCATTGCTTTGAAAACTTTGGTGTTATAGACCAAAATGGCTGTTTGAATTCTGTGTAAACTATAATTTGTCCCTGGAGCTGATGCAGTTGTAGCTAGATGAGAAAACGGTACTTTAGAAAATCTGGAGCTGAAATTGTGCTGGTTGCATACAGGCTGCAATGCTGTTTTGAAACACATTTCTGCAGTTCCATTTTTTTTAAGCCTCAAACCCAATTTGCAAGAGGCTACACGCATAGGGATTATTTCTTGGACTTCCTCATGTATCTTCATCAATGAGTGCAATACTTTTTGATGTTGAGGATTTTTCTCTTAACTTGAGACAAAGGTGCGTAGTGCATGCTTATGGAGTCTCAGAATGGGACCCAAAATTTGCTACAAGTTTAAAACCTGAAGTACAAACGTGTCAGTCTTCTGAGGGAAAGTATTTCTGTAAAACAATTAGAAATAACATGGCTAATGATTAAAAATATTGGCATACTGCTCAGTGGCGTCACTAGTGGGGTGCGGGGGGATCGCCATGGGTGACACCCTCAAGGGGGGGGGTTTGACACCGCTAGTGGCCAAAATTATGAAAACTTTGTATTTATGAATAATACCATCATGTTATATATGTACATTCAATGCGTAATTTCATGCAGAATACAATGAAACAAACCGTTTTGAATTATAAAGTTATGGCCAAATAACTGGAAAAATAAAACACAACTGCCTTATGTAACAAAAAGTGGATTTCCTTAACTCAAAACAGACCAATGTGACTGATTGTTCTGAGAGCCGAGTTGGTTACAGATTTGTTGGGTGACTTGTACTGTTATATATTAAAGAAAGTTAATGGGGGTGACACCATGAGTTCCCGGACACCAACCCTACTGACACCACTGACCAGGAGTAATCTTTAGAAATACATAGTTCTGCCTGATGGGAGTTGGCGTACATCTGGAGAGGTGGTGTAAGGCTGGTGCGGGCTGGAAAGGGGCTTAGGATATCACTGCTGATATCCCCGCCCCCTCCCAGCCCGGGTTGGCAAATGGCCCCCCTCCCTTGCCACCCCTGGCCGCCCTCCCTCCGACCGGCATGGGACGTACCTGCGGCGGCCAGCATTGGGTGAGTTTCACGGCCTTAGTAAGTAGTGCCGGCCTCCGCGCCAGCATTGCTTACTCTTGAGGCGTCGAAAAAGTGCCTTACGGCACTTTTGCGATGCGTAACGCCGGTGAAGCACTTGCTCTGCTGGCGTTTATTTCAGATCGGGCTGCAATATTCCTTCCTAGTAACATCAGTAGAGGGAAATGACTTCAGTTTGTCACTATCTTTCCCCCAAGTTGCGAATTGCCTTTTTAAAGTAGTGTGGTAAATAGCACCTCCAGGATGTGAGGGGGAGGGAGTATTTTCAGTGGGAAAATAGTGTCTGCGAAAAGGATTACCCCTCCCCCCCAGCACTATGGTCCCAATTTGAGCTGGGCTCCCATATGGCTGCTTTTTACCAAAATGTACAGAGATGAGAGATCTGATCTTGGATCTCTGTTGTTACCTTGTCCAGTTTGGCCCTAAGTGTAACTCAGTGATATGAATGTATAAAGGCTGAGCTACATTGTCCATGGCCGCGTCGCGTCCGTGTTCCGTGCGTGTCTGGTGTCCCACCCCCAGGTCAAACAACAGGCTCTGATTGGCCAGACGTAGCGCGGATGCAGCAAAAGTTGAGCTGGGCTCGACTTTTGCTGTGTCCGTGCTATGTCCGGCCAATCAGAGCCTGTTGTTTGACCTGGGGGGCGGGACACCAGACACGCACGGAATGCGGACGCGACACGGCCGTGGACAACGTAGCTCGGCCTTGAAGCTGCCTTATGCTGAGTCAGGCCATTCCTCCATCTAGGCCAGTACTGTCTGCACTGACCGGCAGCAGCTGTCTGTGACTTCAGACAGAGAAGGCATTTCCAGCACCCCCTGGCGATGCCAGGGACTGAACTGAGTTCTTCCACATGCAGAGTGTGTGCTCTACTGAGGTATGGCCCCATTTCCTTTACTCAGTCTTTAATTCTAGAATGGTTTAGCTAATTGCTTTTGTTCCCATGTGTTCCCTAATTTTTTCCTATGATGCGTTTTACAAAGAGTACCCAAACTCCTATCCCTGCCTGCCTGCCTGCCCTTTTGCTACCCCACCTAATGTTTTCTCAGCTTCTCACAACGTGAGTTATGTGCCTCTTTAAGAGGATGTTTAACTCAACCATTCAGCAAATATATTTGGGCTCCGTTTCAGTGCATACAAATTCCAAAAGGGAGCAATATCAAATCGAACAGAATTGGCTTTGTCTGCCTTCCCCTCTCCTAAATGGTGGCATCTTTAACAGAACCATTCCAAAGTGCCTCCTAGGACCCCAAAGGAAGCTCATCCTGGATGCAGCATCTGTTAGTGTTTTCATTAAGGTCCCACGCAGCCAATCTTACTGAGACTAAGGAAATCCCATTACATCTACAGCCTACCCAGTGGTGATTTCAGTAAATGGTGAGATAGAATTCCATCCCTGAAATAGCCTGCATGAATCCAGCTGCAGAGCCTTGTCATGGGGTTTTGCTACCAGCCACTGGGAAAGGAGTGATATCATGCCCTCCTTGCCAACAATTGGCTTTTGTTGTTTGGTTCCATTGCTACCATTCTCTTTTTCCTTCCAATAGACAGATGGGTTGAGGCCTTTCTGGGATCAATGTGGTGAATGTTGTTGTATCGCCTCAGAACTGAACACAAGCCCTCTCATTGCTTTGTGAAATGCTTCTGAGCAGATGGATTTCCCCTGCTTAGATGGTCTCTCATTTTGCAGTGTCATTTCCCTACAGTTTTTAGAATGTGGGAGCTGAGGCTGTGTCCCAAGTTGATCTTTTCCATTTCAAAGCTAAGCAGGATCGGTTGCTTGGATGGGAGACCGAGGCCGCTGGCGTGTCTGTGCAGAGGAGTGGAGTGTGGAGGAGTCAGCTGGCAAAAAAAGGATAACATCCTTGAGAAGCCGGTCTGAAGCTTGGTTGCAGCTGCCTGAGAGAGCTTGGAAAGTGCAAGAGTCGGCAGCCAGGATGATGACTTCACTACAAAGGGAAACACCTGGAGAAATGGAGGCTCTATGAGATTGTCTCATGGAATAATACTTGTAAAAATCTCATTGAAAAAATGGATTTATGTTCAGCCTGTCTATGTAAACCGCCTTGAGTCTATTGAGAAAGGTGGTATATAAATATCGTACCAAATACTACACTGTACTAAGATGTGCCCATCTTCAACCCATGCTGGTCGCCTGGTGCCTTCCAGAAGAGAATGGATTGCCAATGGTGCTGGAGCACCGTTGAAGGGCTTTCCCCACTTTATATTTCTGATTCTTGCCGCACAAACTCCCTGTGCTTCCACTTCTAGCAAAGTAGGGGTGGAGAGAGCAGTAATGCTCTTGAAAACAAAGGTGAAGGAGCCTGAAGTCAATTCACTGCACTTTGCTTCTGAAGCCAAAGATCAGGGGGGTAACCAAGCCAACTCTCTGTTTGCTATTGCTGGAACAGAACTAAAGCAGATTCTGCTTCCCTGATACTCACAACTGGAATGGGGAAAAGACACTAGCGTCGCTGCAGGGGGTGGAGCTCTAAGTGGTCCGACCCTCCGTTACACAGGTGCACGAAGCGGCCCCACCCCCTCGCCTTCGGAACCATTCAAGTCGGTGAAAGCAACGCCCAGGGAAAAGACACAATGCTAGTTTAGGGATAAAGTTGGTACTTATTCTTTCTAACTGCACAAGGTGGGACAAAAGTACAGTGGCATGAGGAGGTAATGGGCAGCTAATTTCCTTTTAATAGATGGCACATGCCACCATTTGGGTTTGGTAAATTCAGCCTAATCAGACGTGATGGTCTTCAGCCCCTTTCTGTAATGATGAATCCACATGTCTCCAGGTGGCACAGCAATCTCATCAGCATCTCAGCAGGATGTCTTTGGATGAGAGAGGAAGGGGGGGTCAGAGGCCCAAATTCTAATTGACTGTAAAATGAAAATAAAAATTGCCTTTGAGACAGAGGAAGGCACACACATTTGAATGACCTGCCTTGCTGCAGTGAATGATCTCTCTCTCTCTCTCTCTCTCTCTCTCTCTCTCTCTCTCTCTCTCTCTCTCTCTCTCTCTCTCCAACCAAATGTTGTCTGCATGGGCCCAAAGGGAAAAAACACACACACACCAAAACCAAGTAGACATTAGGTTTTATTCCTCTGTAGTTACAGATATTTGCTAAAAGGTAAAAGGTAAATTCCGTGCGTAAACACCTTATTTAGGTGATGTGTTCTTCTATGTTACCAGTTTTGCTGATCAACAAACGCTCACTTTGGATGCAACATGTGGCTATTTCTGAAACTAGAAAGTGATGGCATGAACACCGTGAGTTCATATGGAGTGACTTACAGGATTTATTACTACAAGGTGTGATGGCTATTATAGAGGATTCAAAAGAGGCTTCAAAAGAGGATTAGACATATTCATAGGGGGTAGCTCTGTCATTTGGCATTAGCTATGATAACTGAATGGAACCTCCATTTACAGAGGCAGTGTACCTGTGAATAACAGATACTAGGAGCAGACAACAGGGAAGACTATTACCTTCTTGTTTTCCTTGTTAGGGCCAGGACAGACCGCAGGGGAACACACAGAAAGGAACAGGCCTGGGGCAAAAGCATACAGCCAAGTTGGGGTCAAAATGCAGGGAGTTAAGTCAAGTCAGAGGCAAAAGTGTAGTCAGGACCAGGCTGGAGCTGAAGTCCAGGAAGTCGGTACACCAGCAGAGGTGCAGTGAAGAAATCGGCCTGGCTACTTTGAAGAGTTACTCAGTGTCTGCCTGGCTTGGAAGCAAGGGCTTTATAAGAGTAGGGTGACCAGACCACATCCAGGCTGGGTCATCTGACTGCTACCAGCCTGACAGTGCCCCCTAGAGATCACCATTTCTCCAAGAGATTTGACTGATGGGCTAGGGCATGGGTGGCACAGGAGGCAGGGTGCAGGGAGACCCAGTTTAAGACCCTCACTCTGCCCAGAGACATCTGGCTGGCCATCTTTGGAAACAGAATGCTGGACTAGATGTATCTTTTGGTCTGATCCAGCAGGACTGTTCTTATGGTGGCTATAACATTCGTCTCCAAAGCATGAGCTGTTGTCCTGCAACAGTGCCCGAAAGCCACGCTACTCAAACTGGTGGTCTCCGGTCTGCGAGCCATTGGCTGCTGCTGGTCTGTTGTGAATTTCCAGGAAGGAATAAAGAATATTACTAATATGGCACAGGCATGATACTGGTCCCTGGCACATCGGGAAAAAATGGCTGGTCTGCCTCATCAGTTTGAGAAGCAGTGCCCTAAAGAACAAACAAGAACTTGCAAATGTTTCACTTTGCAGGGACTTAATGGCATGCTGTGGCTGGAGGGGGGGAAAGTTAGATATGGATCTCTCACAAAGAATTTTAACTAACATTTAAATCAAATAATAGTTCTCTTGGCAGGCCTATACTAGCAGTCGATTTTTCCAGCCCTATGGAAACAGACTTCTAAAACAGGCTTTTTTTAAAAAAAAGGCATGGAGTGTTTTACACTGTAGACAATTAAATTGCAAAGCATACTGGATCTTGTTGCCCAAAAAGATGAAATCCTGGTGCCTTAAGTCTGACCGAAATAATTCAGAACATAAATGGAAGCTGCCTAAGAGTCAACGTGAAATGTGTTTCATGTCCCTTTGCCAGATCATTACGGGATCCAGAATGACTAACCACACTGCAGTGATTCCAGATTGCAAGTGTAATTGTGCACAAGCGCCCCTTGAAAAATAACTTGTGTGTAGCTTTCCTGGCCTCATTTACAAGGGTCAGGATATTAAAACTGCAATTTGCAAGCTGCCATTTCTGTTTGGAGAGATCATCTCAGCTGCCTGGCAGGAGCACCTGGCTGACCTTTCGCTCTACACAATGTGACCCTGTCACCTGCTGATCAAACAGGGATGAGATGGCAACAATCCCAGGGATCTGTGTAGGGCGTTAACTTTGCATAGCAAGATTTTGAGTCGGAGAAATGTTACACAGAAAAAACATAGCATTTGAAGTCAAGAACGTGGCTTCCTTCCTCCCCCCCAGGATAAACCAAAGACGAATCCAAGCCAGGAGAACACCAAGATCAGCATCAAAAACAAATTCTTGCCAAAAAGCCAAAGGATTTAGCCCACAGTACAAGAGGTCACGGCCAGCGGGTGGCGCAGCGGGTTAAACCGCTGAACCATGAGCTGTTGATCGAAAGGTCGGCAGTTCGATTCCCGCGACGGGGTGAGCGCTGGTTGCTTGGCCAGCTCCTGCCAACCTAGCAGTTCCAAAGCATGTCAATGTGAGTAGATAAATAGGTACCACTTGCGGGAAGGTAAACAGCGCTCCATGTTCCAGCCGCAAGCTACGCGCTGCGGCAAGGAGAGTCATGCCGGCCACATGACCACGGAGGCGTCTTCGGACAACGCTGGCTCTTCGGCTTTGAAATGGAGATGAGCACCACACCCTAGAGTCGGACACGACTGGACTTAATTGTCAGGGATACCTTTACCTTTTACAAGAGGTCACACTGGGCCAGTTTGGACAATACTTTTTCATCCCACTGACCCCATGCATTAAAAAGACATGCATGCTCATGGTGTGCACATGGACTGACCACTCCCTTTACTTCCCCTCACTTCTTCTTGTTTCCCTGGAAGATTAATCTAATTGTGCTGGGGGGGGGCACTTTAAACCTGCTTTTAAAGTAGGCTGTGCCAAGTAGGATGGTGAAATTGCGCCAAAGACCAAGATTTCCAATCCATTTCTTCTGAATGAAGTGTGATGTGTTGCAGAAGCAACACAGAGTGCCATGACTAGGTGGCTCTCCTGGTTGAAAGTGGGGTTTAAGATGCAGAATGAGAGCTCTGAAGCAAGGTAGGGGTGGTATCGGCAGCAGCAACTCCCAATATCCTATCCCCTTTCCTGGCCTCGATCCACCAGCAAAATAGCTGGCACGGGTCTGAGTAGACCCATCGGGACAGCAGAGGCTTGCCCCAAGGCAAGGAAACAAATGTTCCCTTACCTCAAGGAGGCCTCTGGGACCCGAAAATCCCTTGTGGGATGCAGCATCGGCCCCGTTGGTGCAGCTACATCGGTGCAGGGGGAGTTAGGTAGGACTGGGCTGGCCCTCACATTCATACATAAAGGGCAGCCCGATCTTGCCTAAGATGCGGCCCGTGCTGGTGCAGCCGGTGCTCACCTTGGAGAAAGGGGACATTTGTCCCCTTCCCCTGGTGTAAGCTTCAGAGGCCCCAATAGGACTCCTTGGATGTGCGCCAGCACTTTAGCTGGCGCACAACCGGGAAGGCTGTGTAAGGCCGGCCCGGTCCGGGAAGGGGCTTGGGATATTGGTGCAGTCCGGCACCGATATCCCCGACCCCTCCCTGGTCTGGTCGATCAGTGGTCCCCTCCCCTGCCACCCTGGCCCGCCCTCCTGATGCCCTCCTGCCAACAGCAAGGCTTACCTATGTCTGGCAGTGAGGATTTTGGGGGATGGCCTACTAAGCGGTGCTGGCCTCTGCGCCAGTGCCACTTACTCTCCCGGTGCAGCTTTTGCGACACGTAAGGCCAGTGGAGCGTGCGTTTCGTCAGCCTAAAGTTACAGAGGATTGCAGCCACAGACATATATCTTCAAAATAAAAGTGCAAAGGAATAAATGTAGATAAAGTAATTGAAAATAAAGGAATTGGAAGTAATGCAGTCAAAATAGAAATTTTTGCAACTCATAGAAAGTAAAGCAACATATAAAAGCAATGCAAATGCAGCAAATAAATGCTATCAGAAAGTAATGTAAAAATCATTTCAAGAAGCAATGAAGGAAGAAAGAAAGGAATCCAGCTTTCTTTAAAAAGAAATAAAAGGTGGATGAGAATGAGGACGGAACTACACCGCACTGCGGCCGGCGTGGAGGCGTCTTGCCTCTGCCTCTGCTTGCAGAGCTAGTTGAAGGAGTGTCTTCCCGCCTGTTGTTCCTCCTGCTGTCCCGCCTTCTTAAGAAAGCGCAGCTGTGTTTGGTTAAACACAAGCGCGCTCTGATTGGCTGAAAACCTTGCAGGTCTGCTCTTTACACCGGGCCGGTTTTTACTTTTTAACAACCCTGCCCTACGCATCTTGACGTAGTCGCAAAGGCAGTCGAGACAAAATCACCCACAAGCTTCACACACGTTTCTCTCTATTTCGTTTTAACACACACGTTGAGGGGTTTCGGGTACAGCTCAACTTCCCGTGCATCTCTGAATGAGTCAACATGGAGCAGTCATGGAAATATTGTTCTGCTCTGCCTGTGCACACACAACAGACCGTTCCCTTGATGCAAGCAGCAAGCGAGCACCGAAACGCTCCCCCCCACACACACTCTCAAATCTCTCCGATTGTTCCTACTCTTTCTTGTTACAATTAATCCTCTTGGAATAAACCTCCACGGTGACAGGAGTTTGGGCTATTATTTTTGAGTATTTCCCGCCATTCTGGTTTTCTCTCTCCTCGTCCTGTGGTTTCCTCTGGGATTCAGCCTTGAAAGAAAACCTCCACGGTGATTGGAGGTAGTTCTGATTGGCATGCAGCCAATCTCCCACCCCTCTCATCCGACTGGTAGGCTGCGTTGCCTACGCGAAGCCGCCCCTCAAAGGATGGCTAGGCACCATATTTCCCGCTTTGTGCACGCCGCAGCATCAGGAGCTCGCAGCTTGTCCGCGATGCTGTCAGAACCTCCGCAAAGTGCCGGCCACAGTGCAGTGTAGTTCCGGCCTGAGGCAACAGGCATTCCATGAAATTGGACGACTTGTAGATAGTAGAGATCAGGGAAGCCAGGGCAGAGTAATCCCCCTTTCTTGCTGACTGCTGAGATTGGGCACCCTCCTTTCCTCCCCTGTTTCTTTGTCCTCTTCCTTCATCTCTAGGCCTTTCTCCATCCTCCCTTCTGTTTTTGCTCCTCTCCTCTTTAAGGGCTGGGCCCAGCCCTACCCTTGTTCAGCCAGGTGCCAATTTACTGTCACACCTTGCCAAAAATGTGTTGGGGTCAGCATAATTGATGGCCATTTTTCCAAGTAATGACCATCAATTATGCTGGCCACAACACATTTTTGGCAAGTTCCCGTGCACCGCCTGTGGGCAGGGCCCTCAGTCCAGTGCTCTGCTGGTAGGTGGGACCACTCAAACTGCCTCCCAGCTGATTGACGGTGTCACACATGCCACTTCCCTGATGGTTGGAGAGTTTCCCCACTGTCTGGACTCTTAGGGCTCACAGCTCACAACATGGGAAAAAAAATTACATTTCTCATAAGCCATTTGTTGTTTGAGCATGGCTTTTATCAACTAGTTTGCAGTGCCACGGGTAAGGGCAATGGCCTTGAAGTTTTCTAGGTACCTTATTTGTATACAGTATACATAATAATATACATCACTAAAGATGCATACATACACACAAAGCCAACGCTAATCTTTTCTAGAAAATGCAACTCGGGAATGTAAATTCTAGTTTTCATTTGAATTGGCATTATGCTGTCTCACAGTTTTTCCAAAGGTGTAACAATGTGACAAAATGATATCAGTTTAATCCTGCACTCTCCAAGCAAATGCTACCAACGGATTGAAAAAAAGAAAAACAAACACCCTTGATGCTTAGATGTAGTGCTGCAGACAAAAAGAACCCAGAGAACAAGGGACTGATTTCTCACTAGCCCCCAAAAGAGTCACCTTTGATATTTTTATTTACTGTGATTTTGATCCATATTGAGCCCCTCCCTTTGAAGGGGCCCTACATTCCACAAACAAACAATTTAATATTATTCACATTACATTTGTGCACTAGCATATAAATAAATTTCCCTACTAACCCAGTGTTCGTTCGTTCGTTCGTTCGTTCGTTCGTTCGTTCGTTCGTTCGTTCGTTCGTTCGTTCTTTCTTTCTTTCTTTCTTTCTTTCTTTCTTTCTTTCTTTCTTTCTTTCTTTCTTTCTTTCTTTCTTTCTTTCTTTGTAGTACAACCAGACCTGTCTTGCTGGAATCAATGAACAGTTGATGAAAACCCCTGTTATTTAATGCATTCAGTAACTCTAATCGGTTCATTAGAAATTTAATCACTTTCATGTCACCAGCTGTTGTGATGGAGAAA
This sequence comes from Plestiodon gilberti rubricaudatus, assembly GCA_026170595.1. NCBI lineage: Eukaryota > Metazoa > Chordata > Lepidosauria > Squamata > Scincidae > Plestiodon > Plestiodon gilberti. The sequence continues at coordinate 162,457,230 of JANXHW010000002.1, forward strand.
AGAGCTGTGGCTAATTATTAGCTATTTTAGAAAGCTAATATTGAATTTCTAATATGCCCCTTGTGGCCTTGACTCCATGCAGTTTGTTCAGCCCACAGACGTGTGGGGAAGGGCCAGAAATTCCAAGTGCAAAGACTTTGGGATAAAGTTGTCAGGCTGAAGCCAAGCCTTTAGTTCTATTTTGCAAGAGATACACATGTACCCATTACTGGCATCTGGCTGCTGGCTTCACCTCCCAATGCTCAGCAGTTGCAACCAATGCTGACTTCTCATTCCATCTGGTGTGCCTCATCAAGATATCCCTGTTGCTCCTGCCAAGAAATATCGGACTGGCAAGATATGATGGGTGCCGTTTTTGCACAAAAGCAAATCAAAGTGGATCAATGTTTTAAACATGAGAAAACAGTCCCTGCCATAGTGGGTGTGATTCCTCTGCCTCAGTATCATCTGCCTGACAGTAGCCAGCACCAAATGCTTTCAGAAGACATGTGCAAGTCGTCGAGTGATTCTACCTCCCAAATCTTATTAACAGTCTTGGAAGTAGGCAGGTGCAGAGTTGAAGTCCAGAGCAGAGCAGCAGATTGTCCTGAGACAAGATGACCTGCCAAGCAACAGGGCTATTAGGAGCTGGTGTGGAGAGACACGTATTATACCAGTAATTGCGGTTTCCAGCTGAAGTCCTCTGGCAAGACTCCATGATTTGCAGAGACTGTTAGCTTTCTTTGTTGTAGGCAGGCTACAAGCACTTTTGAGTTTCTCAGCCACATCTCACCCAGCCCATTTCAAGAGTCACTCTAGGGAGCTGGAACAGCAAAAAAGGTGGCGCCTCTTCTGCTATGAAAGTGAGGACTGGTTTCTGGTTGTTAGATCGGTGGCTGGAACAACATCTATCTCCAGATCCAGTCCAAGTGCAAAAGTGTGCCTTCCTGCCCCGTCACACCCGTCACACCTGCCCTACCTCTGACAAAGGAGCATAATGTTCTAATAAGGCCTACACTCATAAAATCCAGTGCATGATGTAGGTCTCTTTCATAATGTTGATATCCCTGACATAATGTTGATATCCCGAACAAACAAACAAAATATCTGGGAACAGACCACATTATTATCAGGACTATGCACTTTGTATTTATGTATTTATGTGCATATGGCCTATTTGAATGTTATACACCCTCAGGGACATTAGAGGCAGGAGGGCTGGGCAAGTGAGGAGAGAACGCATGCTCACACTTCCTATTATTAAGTGTATGGGATTAAATTAATCCATGGGCAGGTATTGCCCAATCTGGCTTCTGGCAGTTGGGTGTGTGTGTATGAACATCTATCAGAGTCTCCTCCTTCCCTTGGTTTTCTGCAAACTGGCACAATAACGGTCTGGGAAATAACCCCTTTCACGTGTTGGAAAAGGGGGTTAGGGAATTCTAGCAATCAGCAGAAGATCCCTTTTCCTATGATGAATTCCACCACCCAGCTAATTTGCTGATATCAGTGAACACACACAGGAGCAGAGGCAGTAAGGTTTCCAAAAAAGAAATACTTTACTTACAGTTTCACAATTTTATGTATCTTCAGAGGCTTCTACTACTTAGGGAACAGAGAGCCCTAAAGTTGTTCTCTTTGCGTGAAAGTTAAGGGGGTTGCTGCTCTTCAGGAATGGCTGCCCACCGTTCAGGGAAGAGCTCAAGAGCCTCAGTGCTGCTCTAGAGGTCAGGAAGAGAAGGGAGGAAGGAAGTTGCATAAAGGACACTCCTCCTACAGGTACCAGGGGTCTCAGGCACCTGGGCAATACACTGCTCTGCTCCCTCCAGAGTCCTGCAGGTGGAATTGCACCCATATTCCAACATGGCAAATGATCATTCCCAAATAGGGCTGCCTGTTTATTTCTTTTTTCCCCAACAAGATGTAATGACAGTAGACTTACCATACGTCCTGGAATGGCTGGGACCCTCCCGGATTGTGGGCTTGGGTCCTGACATCCCGGGAGGTATGGCGCTATCCCAGATTGCGCCATACAACAAGATACCTGTGTCCACTCCCTTGCACCTGGCACAGAGAAAACCTACTCCTACAACCAGGAGGTTGCTTTTCCCCATCATGGCTTGTAAGCTGTGATGGACTTTTCCTCCATAAATCTGTCCAATCCCCTTTTAAAGGCATCTAGGCCAGGTGCCATCACCACCTCCTGTGGCAAGGAGTTCCACAAACCAATTACACGCTGGGTAAAGAAATATTTTCTTTTGTCTGTTTTAATACTCCCTCCACTCAATTTTAGTGCATGTCCCCTAGTTCTAGTGTTGTGTGACAGGGAAAAGAACTTCTCTCTATCCACTCTCTCCATCCCATGCATAATTTAATACATCTCAATCATGTCCCCCCTCGTCTGCCTTTTTTCTAGACTGAAGAGCCCCAAAATACTGTAAAATATGGTAGTCTCCTCATTTTAGGGAAATCCGGCCTTTGGAAGTCAAGGGTTTTCATATCGGATTTGCTTGGCACTCTCCTCCCAACATGCATGGCGAAACAGATCGCAGCATGGTCACTGTTCCCCAATGGCTCATTAATATTTACCTCCCTGACCAGGTCCTGAGTACAACACAATATCATATTCAGAGTTGCCGGTCCTCTGGTCTGTCCCTCATTTTCTGTCTCTCACTGACATCTCTCTGATTTGTTTCCTCATCTCAAGGCCCCCTTCAGGTTTTTGATCTGGACTACGATAACATACCCCCACTATTACATCGCTCCTTGAGCCTGGTAACTTAACCCACAGTGATTCTATGGTAGAGCTGGACCCCCCTTCAATCTCTACTCTGCTGGATTCTACCCCTTCTTTGACATAGATAGCTACCCCACCTCCAACATGTCCCTCTCTGTCCTTCCTATAGAGTTTGTAGCCTGGGATTGCGGTATCCCACTGGATCTCCGCATTCCACCAGGTTTCCGTTATGCCCACTATGTCAATGTTTTCCCTCACCACCAAACATTCCAGTTCTCCCATCTTTGCCCGTAGACTTCGGGCATTTGCATAAAAGCACTTGTATATCAGATTCCCCGAGAAGGGTTGTTTGTTTGCTTCTTTTTTCCTGCATCCTCTCATCCTGATGGACTGACTGTCACATCCCATCCGACTTCCTCTCCCAATTTCTACTCTGTTGTAACCTTGCTGTTCCTGAACCTCTCCACCCTCATTCCCTAGAGATGAGGAGTCCCGAACCGGATGCCCCTCAGCTCCTGTCGGCATTTCCCCAGGGGTCAGTTTAAAAGCTGCTCTGCCACCTTCTTAATGTTACGCGTCAGCAGTCTGGTTCCGTTTTGGTTCAAGTGAAGCCCGTCCCTCTTGTACAGGCCCGGCTTGTCCCAAAACGTTCCCCAGTGTCTAACAAACCTAAACCCCTCCTCCTGACACCAGTGTCTCATCCACGCATTGAGACCCCTGAGCTCTGCCTGCCTAGCTGGCCCTGCGCGTGGAACAGGTAGCACTTCTGAGAACGCTACTTTTGGGGTCCTGGATTTGAGCTGGATTTCTTGCCGTGCACAAGAGGCCTGGCAGTCCTTCTGAATGGGGGACTTCCAGGCCGAGCCACGCGCATGCACGCGGCTCGGCCTGGAAGCCCTTCGTTTGGGAGGACTGCTGGGCCGCTTGTGCGCATGCGTGCGGCTCGCAAAATTCACGAGCCGCACGCATGCGCACAAGCGGTCTGGAAGCCCTTCCAAACGAAGAGCTTCCAGGCCAAGCCACGCGCATGTTCACGACTCGGCCTGGAAGCCCTTCGTTTGGAAGGACTGCCGGGCCACTTATGTGCATGGATGCAGCTCGCAAAATTTGCAAGCTGCATGCATGTGCACAAGCGTTCTAGAAGCCCTTCATTCGGAAGGGCTCCCGGGCCGCTTGTGCACAGCAATCCTTGGCTAAAATGGCGGCAGCGACAGCAGCAGCAGTGGCAGCCACCACAGTAAGGGGGTAAATACTTTTTAAAAATTATAAAAAACCCACTGAAGAAAGAAAACGTAAAAAAAATACCCCCCCCCCCAATCGGGTGGGTGGGTGGGTCCTGGACTAGGTCAGGGAAAATATGGTAAGCCTAAACGTCAGTAAACCATGAAGGCCCTGTTAAAATCTCCAGGACTGCCTCAGTAGTCACCTGTAGATGGATGCTGATTCTTGGAGACTGCAAGCCAATCCTGTAGGGCTGGCAACACTTTTCCCAAGTGAGCAGCCATGGTAGAGAAGAGACAGCTAATCTGATGAGACAGGTGTGCAGAGCTCTGTTGAGATCCATGTCCTGTAAACAGTTGGGAGGGTCCTTAGAATTGTGGAAAATTGGAAGTGCATTAATACTGTAAGGTGGGAAAAGATAGCCGGGGAGAACTATGTGAAGCATATTACAATGATGATAAACTTTTGCTATCATCAAGGCAGTTTATACTTAATGTTCTGCTGCAGAATTTGACAAAGAGATAAATTTCGTTTCAGCATGTGACTGACCTGCCAGTCCCTTGCACTGCTGCTGCTGCTAGCCTGCCGCCAAATGGGGCAAGATGACTTGTGAAATGAGCAAGTGGCACCAGGATATTATACCGTGCCTTCAAGCATGCATGAGAATAAGAGGCTAATATGGTATGGCCTAATAACGAGCTGCTAAATTTGATACAATTGCTACCATTTTAGTATCTTTGCAGAAACAGGCAGTATCTTTTATGGGTACATTTGCCAGGCTGTATATTATAAGACTGTTATGATTACATTCTTTGCCTTGATTCAAATGTCAGTACGGTTATCATATTGTTTCATACAGCAGCATTAAAGGCGAAACATGTTGGCCTGAGACAATTATGCATGCAGTCGCATGACACAAAGTTAGAAGGATTCGGTATTCTTGCTGTCTCAACCTTATTTTGGAAACTTTTTCTTTGAAAATCACAGAGATAACGAGAATCAAAGCTCTCAGGCCATCTATCTGGTTGTACATTCATTAATTTTATCAGCTTAGATGGTAAGAGAGGGTGACCTATTAGTTCAAGTAAATTAAACATCAACATTTCTGCTCTGCTGAGAAAATTTCACTACAGCTGTGTATGATAATATAGGCGATGGTGATGATGGGTCTCTTCTTACATTCACCTTTGCATTCCTAGAAGAGGGTGGGCTGGCAGATAGCTGCCTTGCTGGGAGAAAAAAGGTGCCTATTCAGGGTGCACTTAGCAGCATGGGGTCTCTTCATCTGACAAGATGAGCCATTTTCTTTCAGGGACCCACAATTAACATGACAATCCCCAACACACCCTCTTGGAAGCGAATCAATAGGCTGAGGTTCTTGGAAAACAATTCCGCTTGGCCTCCCAAGGTCACCAATAGCAAGGTCAAGCATCAGAGATCAAAGGGCCCATTAAATGAAGCATCAGCCCTTTTGCCCTCTTTATATGAGTGACAGGTCTTGCTCACCTTGAGTTATTTGTTTTTCCAATTCAAGAAGTTGGCATTGTTTATACATACTTCAGATATGGCTAAATCAAGGTGAAGTCCAATTCAAGCTAGCTTGTCATGAATTATCATTACTCCACTCTTCAAAGACATTCTTTTTAAATTGAAACTTGTGATGGATTCAAGAAGTCACAAGAAAGGGACTAACTGGATGTAGCATATTTTGGATGCCAAAGCCATATCGGCTTTGGTCGGGAGTTTGTTTACAATTGAGACCAGTCTGCATTCCACTGATATGGACCAGCCAAAGAGATGCAATCTTAAATGCCATTGTTTCAGTAGGAGATGGTTACGCACATGCTTAATTCTCTCCCATGGATTGGAAATCCATGAGTCTTAAAAGTATTTGGCTGGATCATGTCCAATGTTTCTCTTTAATCACGACTCCTTTATGACCTATATATAGAACTGGTCCATATGTTCTAAAACATGGAGTGGTTCCAAGAACACAGCTGCATGGAAGTAGTAAAGTATGAGCACGTGTGATCCTGTTGACAGACACTGCTTCCCGGCAGTGAATCTTGTGTGTGTAGCAGCACATTTTTCAACCATCCTGTTTGGAAGAATTGACGCTGCAAAGCAGTGCCTGTCAACATAGTTGTTCTGGCTTACATATGCCTCCGCCAACATGGCTGCTCTGTGTGGAGGATTTTAGAATGTCTGTCAATACTTTGGGCCCATTTTTAGGGCCAAATTACACATTACTGGGGAAAAAAAATGTGATTTCTGTTTTTTTTTATTATATTTTCAGAATAGCATGCCGCCCCCCTCCCCTGCATGCTATTTTGAAAATATAATCAAAAAACAGAAATCACATTTTTCAGCAACTGTACTGCAGGATACGTTGGCTTTGGGTCTTTGCCTCTGCTGTAGTTCTAATCCTGATCACAGCCCCCCGCGTGCTATTGTTGTTGAAAACAACAACAAAACCTTCCATTGAAAACCAATGAAAGGATTCCCCCCCCCCCATAAAAATAGTGTGCCAGGAGACAACAACTTTTAATTAAAATCAGCACCTTGAATAGCGTCCAGATTGACAATCATAATTCAATGGGTAGCCAGTACAACTGTTTTAATGCAGGACTTATCTGTTTCTGCCTGCATATTCAGCAAAAGATGAAACAATGCATTATGTTTTTGACTATTTAAATATTCAATATGAATATTTTAATACTTAATATTTATAATTAATTTAAATTAATTAGCTCTCTCTCTCTCTCTCTCTCTCTCTCTCTCTCTCTCTCTCTCTCTCTCTCTCTGGTCTCTCTCTGTCATTTGTAGCCCACCTTCACCCAAATAAGGGTCCACAAGGTAGCTAACAACAATCTAAAGCAAGCAATTAAAACAAGCTCAAACAACAAAACCACCAAATAAACAGTAAGCAATAAACACGCTGTTACTACCTAGAAAATGTCTTAGGAATAAGACGAAACGTCAGTCAATTTTGCCAGTGTGATTACAAGAGATCTGTCCAGGGTTGCTATGTTTACAGCTTTTGGTAACCTGGATTAAATTGTTTTATCGCATTTTGACTTTGGTATATTTTAATTTTTTTAACATGGCTCTAATAGCCATAAATCCCGTGTTTTCTAAGATAGTAAGCAATAAATAATAGCCAATGAAACCACAAATGTAGTCAAGTAATCGCTTTAGTCTAGATTAGTCTAGCCCAGGGGTGGGGAACCTCCGGCCCACGGGCCGGATTCAGCCCGCGGGTCAATCCAGTCCAGCCCCTGCGGGACCTGACAGATCCGGCCCGCGGGACCGGAGGCTCTACTGCCCGCCTAGTCACTTTAAAATCGGCCTTTCTGCAGCTGCGCAGAATCGGCCTTTCTGAGATTGCCCTCTCGGCCTCAACGGCGATCTGTGCAACTGCAGAAAGGCTGATTTAAACTGGAGCTGACGCGGGAAGGCGGCGGTGGAAGTTGCCGCCGCTGCCGCTGCCCCCCCCAGAGCCTCAGGTAAGCGTCCGTGGGTGGGAGGGTGGGAGGGAGGGAGAGTGGTCCGTGGGTGGGTGGGTTAGAAGGGTAGATTCGCGGGGTGTGTGTGTCAAATTTGCGGTGGGGGCCCCCAATAGGGAAATGGCCCCCCACCGGAAATAGTTTCCCCACCCCTGGTCTAGCCAATCACTCAATTAGCCCAAATGTTCTTGCTGTCTGTATTTGAATAATAAGGGAGTCAAATGAACCTCCCTTGGCTCCTTCATTTTCACTGATCATATATGTTTGTAAACTGCCCAGAGAGTTTTTGAAGCTATGTGGGTGGGATATAAAGCTCAAAAGCCAATAAAATGCATAAATGGCATTGGATGGAGTTTCTATGGGTTCACAGTCCTGTTAGGAAATCAGTGGTACCAATGGATATGGTGAATAGAACTAGAGTTTGGCAGTGAAGGCAAACTCATGTTTTTGTATTAAGGCCTCTGGTGGGATTCCTAGTGTCCCTAGGTAAAGAGTCTTATGATGAGCAAAGCTCACTTTCTGAGTGTGCATTATTATCATGATCTTGTCCTCACAACAGCCCTGTTAGTATTGGAACTGGGGAGGTGAGACTTGGAGTGATTTACCTAAGATCACCTAGAAGAGGTGAGATTTGAGTCAAGTAAGTCCTAACTTGCTTATAGCCTACAGGCTGTCTGGTTGCACTGCCCACCATAGCATGCAGTGCAGCACAGCCTCTGTTGGCGTGGCTGCATGCTATAACATGGTGGGGGATAGGACTGGGGCATGAGCCATGGCACTTCATAGGCCCTTGCATACTGGTGTTGGGGATCCGCCACCCTCGATTCACCTCCGCCACGCCCCTCCAGGGCCTAATTGCCAGTGGCGCCATCACTCCACGTTGCCCCCGCTCCAGGGACTGTAATGGAAGAAGATCCAGAAGACTGGCAGGAGCCAAGTGTGGTGTCAGCAGTGGACCCTTGTTGACGGATCCGGGCAGCAAGGAGTTAACGGATGAAGACGGACTTTTGACAGGACTTTGACAGGACTGAGCAGCAAGGGGTTAACACCCCGGACTGTGTGGGTGGAGGCACACCTACTGCCCACGCAGGTGTTACCAATAATTAGAACTTTGGATTGCAGACCCCCAGCTGTGATCCATAATGGACTAATGAAGGCTTTTAGTATAAAAGGAGCTCTCTTGCTGGGGTCTGGCTCTCTCTCATCCCAAGCTCTTGCTGAGGGATGACAGAATGCTGCTACAGTCTCATTTCATCTCGCTGAAGGACTTTGCCAGAGGATGGGATGTGGCTGCCACGCCGAGGAGCTACTGGACACTCTGCGAAGCTGAAGGACTGCTGAGCTGGTGAACTTGGACCAGAGACTGGAGAACGCCAACAGAGAAAGGAGAAGACGCAGCTGCCAAAAGAGACTGGTTTGGGGGGATTTTTGGGAGATAGACTGTTGTTTCTGTTTAGCAGAAGGGTTTCTGCTTTGTGAGATTTATGGTGTTAGGGTTGCTGTAAAGCAATAAATTTTGTTAATTGCTTGTTCGGAGTTTAGTTTCCTTTTTGCACATAGCTTGATAACTATTTGAGGAGGGAAAGGTGTTGAATCAGTTGAAGTGGATATTTAAGGGAGTATTTCAGATTGAAATTATTTAAAGGGAACAAACTTGCTCCTAGAAGGAGAAGTTGGATCAAGACATTTTGGGTCCCGGGAGTGGGGTGATTCCCAAGCAAGACAGGGACCCCTCCAGGGCGGCCGCTTCAGCTAGAGGCGGCAGAGACCCAAGTGGGGACAAAGCCGCCACCACTACCCCCTGCTGAGCCCAGCCCAAGTTCTGTGAGTGCCGCAGGATCTCACCCCCCCGAGCCCTCCAAGTGTAGGCAGGATTTCGCCCCTGACACGAGGCCAGGCCAGGGAAAGGGGCAATGCAGCAGAATTAGACAGTGCTAAAAGGGGTCTGGGGAGGCTGATGAGGAGGCTCAGTACCTGAGAGGCTGTCAGAGAATGAAGAGCTCCCTGACTGCCTAAGATCAGGAGCAAGAGAGCCTGGGCAGGAGGAGGTCTGCAGGGATAGTAACCTCCTCCCCTGCCCTATCAGGGTCTTAAGGCCGCTGCAGACCGCACAAATTTTGGCGCGTCCTGGACGCCTGAGGAGCTTTGTCGAGCTGTGCTAAGGTGTCTGGTTACCACAGCAGAAGCGAGCGGTCTCCCGATTTCCGGCACGATCGATAATGTTCCTGGGCCATGTTTGAGGGGGCTGCATCGCGGAGCTACTGCAGCCACCAAGGGAGAGGGGAGTGGCTATCTGCCAATCGGGTGTAAACTTTAGTGTTAGCCAATCACCGTGGAGGTTTCTTCCAAGAAGGTGGGACAAAAGGAGGGTCTATTTGCGGGAAGACACTCCTACAGACAAGCTCAGAGCGCGGAGGACGGTGGCCAGCCTCTCGCACTTGCTCACCTCAGCGCTTGCTCGTTCGCCTCAGCATACGGTCTGAATCAGTCTTTATTCCCACCCCTTGAGCAAGGTCCAGGTGGGAACCTCACAGTTTGCTTTTTTGTTTTTAAAAATCAGCCATAGGGGCCTGATCCAGATTGGAATCATGGTGGAGGGCAAGGGTGATATCCTTCCTGTACCTTCAGCATGGTTCCAATTCATACTGGGGCCCCTGTGGTTGATTTTTAAGAAAAAAAAGTACACAAGGGCCAAACTATGCGTTTAAGCTTATTGCGTAGTTTGACTCTTTTATCCTTAACTGCCACTACTCTTGCGTTGCTATTGATAGTTTCAGATTAATGTTTGTAACTAAAATAATTGCTATAACTATATCAGCAATTGACAGGAAGAAAACTACCAGCAGTGCCCTTTTCCTTTATTATGAGGCATGTGCAGCACAATCCTACTTCTCATGTTTCCACAGAAGAAGCTCCTACTGTGTTCTATGTGGCTTACTCCTAAAATGTACATAGGGTTGAAGGCCAGTGCCAGATTTCAGGGGCCTTCAGCAAACTGACTTCCATGGGCCATCTCTCATCTGGATGGATCCTGAGAGAGACGTTCTGTCATGCCACACAAACGTTATGGGCTGCAGGGGTGATCTCAGCCATCAGCTCAGTAGTGTCCTGAGCCCTCAGCAGCTGGCCAAAGACACTGGTGGCTAATGCTAGCCCTGCTTTGATTGCAGCTTTGATTTCAGCCTAAGGCAGTGATTCTGTGTACAGACTTATCTGAACATAGTGAATAAAAATGCTTAGTATCCGACAGTCATGTTGGAGGCGCCACAACATCATATCTCTGAAGGGGAGAACACCTTTGTGGTGCTACCTCTCTCTTTCTTCATCCCTCCTTTAAAAAAACACAGTATTACTTTTGGATTAAACCCTTGATCTACTACATCCCCAATTAAAACAAAGCTGAAATACGTGGTCTGAGTCCATCCCTTGCCTTTCCCACACTCCTCTGATCTCTATTACCCTTGCCTCCCGCACCCTTCTCCTCCCCTCCCTCTCCCCTCAGTCCCTGCTATTGAAATGTAAGCTGCTTGGGGGACAATGCAGACAAATTAACTATCCTTTTTCTGGTGCCCAAAAACATAAAAAGGCAGCTTTAAAAGGGCCTAACTTTTCAAAAGCTGAATGCAGAGCAGTGGTCAGCCATTTTGGAAACCTTTGTTAAAGATGGTGAGTTCTGCTGTATATTTCCCAAGTTCACTTTAACCCCGAGCTCTGAGTGGTGGCAGTTTGTTTGGATGAATTACTTTCTAATTTCTGCCTTTCCTGCTTTTTGGACGTGCCTTTAAATTACAGTTTAAGAGCCTGTGCTAGAGGTGCCATCTTGAGTAATTTATGAAGATCTGCTGCATTTTCTGAAGGCATGACTTAACGGTCAAGCCATAGTTCAGGATATGTGACCCCTAGCTAAATCCTTCATGTATAGAGAGAGAGTTTGCTCGTCTTCCCAGAACGACGGACAATGGGGTGATGAAAAGCAATTCAAAGAGTCTGAAGAGTAAAATATGGAAGGCTTCAACCACAGCTCAGTGATATAGAAGGTTCCCAATGAAAAGAACTAAAACATCACAGAGATAAGGGAAGGAATCAATTGCTAATGTTCAGAATCACTTGATGACAAGCTTTCTCAAGCACACACAAATATGAAAGAGCTTCAGTCTGTTCAAATACAGGAGGGCCCTGACTACACCCTACCGCAAGTTCTTACAACAAAAAGTCTCTAGGTTTTTTTTTTATCAGCCATGTCTTTATTTGGTGGGGGTGGGGCGATTCTGTCAATCCCTGAACCATTTGGAGTCTTTCCATTTGGAATCCAAACCACTGGAAATATACATCCAAATTAGTTCCTAAGGTAAACTTGAGGTAAAAATCAATGCAGCCTCAGCCTGCAGCATTATGTTTTTCATAATTCTCAAGTCTCCTGCAGTGCCTGCTAGATAACACAATTTCTTCCACCTCTAATTATACTCAACTGTTAAAATGCTTTTTCATCAAAGGGTGCTTTTTTTTTTTTAAATGCACCTTTTGATGAAAGGGGCATTTTGTGGTTATCTGTTTAAGACCTGAATATTTCATGTTATTTCAAAATGTCTACAACTAATTTCTACAAGAGCATATTAATGCAACACTTGCAGAGACCAGATTTATAAATACATCTGAAGTTGTGCTTGTATATCTCATATATAGATAGCACTCATAGTTAAACCTTGGCATCGATCAATGAAAAACAATAAGATTAGATAAATAAGCAATTAAAAGCCTCTTGCACAGTACAGTATTTATACAGTATAATAAAAAGTGAATGTAATATATTTTCAGATATTTAGATCCAAAGAAGGAGACTTTTCAGCAAACTAAATGAACGTTTATGTCATTCAAATCCATAAATCATAGCAGGCAGAAGGATTTGAGATGTAATGAAACTAATTAGGAGATCATTAGAGGGGTATGCACTGGGCATATTTTTGTGTGTGTTGTTTTGGTCTGGAAGCTCATTAAAAACTCTGTGCCTCCTGGAATACCTTGACATGAAAGGTGATGATGAATATAGCTATAAAGACGGAAAATCATTCAAAAGCATGCTGTCAGAGGAATTGGACAGTGACACATTATCAACTTGTTAGAATGTACTTATCTCTAGTTATTGTATTCAATTAGCACATAATGGACGTAGATTGGAAACAGAAGCATTCGACTGAGCAGGCGTTCATTTGGAAGTAGGCTTTAATTAGAATGAGGTTTAAAAAATCTGCACCTAAATAGGTGAAAATTGTTGAAGTGACACATTATTGTAGACGCTTGAATTTCAGCAAAACCATGAGATGCAGTGTCCATATTTTGAAAACCTCAAATTGCTCAGTAGGTTCATAATGTGTTATCTCTGTCGTTATGTCATCGAACGAAGTGCTCTGTACAGCTGTTTCAAAGCCTAAAACACCATCAGTTGGTTTATTACACTTAAAGAGCTCTGCTATATTTCAGGGGTGCAATTTAAGAGATTTAGGGGGAAAACAATGTGATGGTATTCGTGGTGGTGGTGGGGTTCTGATTTGCAGCAAGATTGGAAGCACTGCTGTTGGCTATATTCAAGAAGATGAAATTGCAAAAACAACCATGTATTTGACGAGCATTTCTTAGCATTACTTTTGATGCCTCAGAATAGCCAGAATTATAAGAGCTCTTGAGATATAATTACACATGGTCTAAAACACAAAGGCAGTATGTATGACTATACTTCTTTCCCTAAAGGGTGACCCTGCTTTCTCCACATTTATGTTATCAAGGAAGACTTACAGCACCTAGCATAATATCAAATGTATACAGGGCTTTTTAAACAAATAGGATATAGTATAGTCAATGTCTGTTGCCTGACTCGTTCAGCATCTATTTGAAAAACAGAGCCAAAAGTTTAAAAGAAAAGAGTGACTTAGTTACCGGTGTCCTCTAAATTCTAATTTACACTTTTTGATGTGATTCAAGTTTGATTCAAGTTCTAACAAGGTTATTTTTCCATTATCAGTTTTATTTTGGCCATTTGTCATGACAAATGTACTTCCCTCTGTTGATAGCCAATATTTTCCCACATCCAAGAACCTATTCAGGGGCTACACAGAGCTTATGACTGTGTTGGGAGAATGTGCGTGCAGGGAAGAACATTCAGCATCATGTCTGTACAAAGACCATGTGCATCCAGACTGTGCACATGTGGGCTAATCGTGTACACAATCACAGACCCTGTTTATATGTTTGTAGGCTCTATTTAGATGTTATGCTGAATAAAATGACAGCAGTGGTACAGGTAGTGGGCACAGTCCCACTTCCCCCTTCTCTGTTTTCGCTCTACATAGCAGTACAGTTTGCACAGTCCAAAGTGCTCACACTTTTCCCTGAATATGGCGGATTATAATTTACATCATGAAATCATTTTATGATGACTTCACAAGATTAAAAAGCAAGGTGTGAGTAAACCTTACTGCCTACGTAGAAAGTGCACTGCAGAGACTGGAAGCTCCTACGTGCAACCATCATTGGATAGGCAAGAAGTCAGACATTCTGGAATAAAATTACAGAGTCCCTCAGTTCCATTTTTTACGCATTCTTGGGTAAGCTTTGTTTTGTATGTAGACTTGCCGGCAGACTATACGAAACCAAGGCTGGTTTTGCTGGATTGTGGACATGGTTCCCCATAGTGCATTGAACTGAACTTGACTCCATGTGATGTCTGCTCAGGTCTGGGATGAATCCAGAATCTGGGTAGAGTCTTGTAATTGCCTAGAAGTGTTGGCCTTGCAAAAGGCAATTACTTGATTATTTTCCTTTCACTTAGAGGAGATGGCTTCTTATTATTATTATTAACAACATACACACACACACACACACACACACACACACACACACACACACACACACACACTGTTTTTCAACAAAAAGTTCACAAAGCAGTTTACAGACAAAATCAAATGATTAAATGGCTCCCTGTCCCAAAAGGGCTCACAATCTAAAAAAGATGCAGAAGAACACCAGCAAACAGCCACCAGAAAAGAGACTGTGCTGGAGTGAAAAGGGGGCAGTTGCTCTCCCCCTACTAAATATAAGAGGAGCACCAATTGAAAAAGTGCCTCTTGCCCAGTTAGCAAGAGGGCTTATTGGATTTAAATTCGGGAACTTCTAAATGCAAACCTATACAGGATTGCTCAGCACCGAATCTATTGTACCCAGTGGGATTTGTTTTCTGGGGGATGAGTTTGGGATTGCAGTTTAAAACTAATCTAGTGGGGTTTGATTTGACTTTAACTACAGGGCAAGAGGAGTTTAAGGCTGCAATCCTATATACACGTATCTAGTAGTAAATCCCACTGAATTCAATGAGACTTACTTCTGAGTAGGCATGCATAGGCTTATCATACTATCATAGGCTTATCGACACATACTACTGATAACTTTGGCTGCTCAGGTTTTGCACATGAAACCAGCATGAAGACCTAAAAATGTCTCACTGCCTAGTCTCACTGGGTTGAAACAATGTGCTCCATCAGCTGAAAGTGGCAGCATTTGTGACCCCTTCCACTTCCATTTCATTGATTCTCTGGGGATGCAGGATGGGGAGGACCATATACAGGTAAACAGAGACGAACGTTCCCAGCCTCTCCGCTTGTGCCTTCTTGTTCTCCATCCCCTGGGGTGGGGCATAATGGAATCAGGATGCATATTGATGCTTACCTGCCAATTGGTTCAGTCGCTGGACCCCTCCCCCCAACCTTCACCCCACCTCCTCCCTAAACAAATCTATCCAAACAGGGGATGAAGAAGCGAGTCCAGGCTCTTGACCCTTCATATTACCAGTTTGTGTGTCTGACAGGCAATGTTATTCTTTCCTCTAAGTGTGCATCCCTTGGGAAGGAGCATAGCACTGCTTCCTGCAACACATATCTCATACCTTGTGAGAATTTCTCTGTCTTCCTCTCACTCCCTGCTCTCAGACTGTAAATCATATTTTAAAACACATTAGTGTAATGTTTCTGGAGCTGATGTTAAGTGAGCTTTTGGGATCGTATCTGCTGCTAAATCTTGTCTGAATTCCCTCGCTTCAGAAGACTTTACAGCATATTTCACCCTAACAGACAAGGCATTTCCATATGCTTGTTTTTTTTTCTTTGTTTTAAACAACCCTTCTGTAATCTTGATGGCTGATGGATGGCTTTGGGGAAGAGAACTATTGATATGTGTTGCTCTTCTCCCATCTAAGAAAAAGAATGAAAAGGAATGACATTTCATGAAAAAGCAAAAGATAATAGCTATTCCTGATATATCGGACTGAGAGGCTCCTCTGTTGCTTGATTCCTAAAATGTTTTACTGCAAGACAGAGGAAATGATAAGGGCATGATTATCTGGGCCAGGATATTGTTGTGGAAAGCACCTGAATAATTTCTCCTGTAGCTGGTATACAAAGGCAGTGGTGTTCCTGGAGGGGGTGCGGGACCGTAAGTGGTGCAAGGTGCTGCATGTGGGCGAAGTTTCTTCCTTGATTGCCACCCTGGAATGTTGGCAGAGGGTGGGGTTAGCACTCGTGTTCCAGACAATACCCTCACATGATCACTGTCCACAGGAGAGCAATGCCTGAACAGGGCTTATGTGTTCTATTTGTCCTGTACCTAACCCTAACCCGCCCCTCCCCTCCCCCTATTTTAAATGTATTCTTTTGGCAGCTTAGAATATTTTATATTTAAAATATTTAGATCTTTTTTAAAATATAACAAAAACTCTTATTTAAATAAAATACTGCTTTCAAGAACAAAACATTCACAACATAGTGTATGTAGCAAAATAAATGAAAAAAATGGTTCCCTGACCCAAAGGGACACACACACGAGAGAGGGAGAGAGAGAGAGAGAGAGTGCAAACAGCCATTGGTACAAGTGGTATACTGAGATGAGAGTAGAAACAATGTCAGTATCAGTAGCGTCACTAGGACGCGCGTCGCCCTGGGGCGGGGGACGCGCGTCACCCTAGTGACGCTCTGTCATCGCAGCGCGGGGGGGTGGGGGCGACCCGGCTCCCCCCCGCGTCACGTTGCCCGGGTCACCCTTCGGACGCTCCGAGGCCGGCCCGGGAGCCGGCCTCGGAGCGTCCGACCCCCATCGGCGCTCTTTCAGAAGGCCCGTGCAGCGCGTTCATCCGGGTATTTCCTGGATTTTTGCGCATGCGCAGACTGTTTTGAGGGCAAAAGGCCCTCAAAACGGTCTCTGCGTATGCGCGAAAATCCGGGAAATAGCCGGATGAACGCGCTGCACGGGCCTTCTTTCCGGAGGGTGTCGCGCGTCACGGAGGTGACGCGCGAGGGGGTGTGTGCGTCACCCCATGGCGCGCATCACCCTCAGGCGGCCCGCTCCCCCCGCCACGCTCCAGTGACGCCCCTGGTCAGTATAAATATATACTAAATATAAGAGAGCCACCACTTTTATGCCACCATAACTCTTTATCCAGTTAGCAAGGCAAGGATAACTTCAATGCCAGTCCTTAGGTGACTGGTTCACTGTGCCCCATGGAAGGACGGCCCTTGCATGTAATGTAGAACTGAACTGCATGTTATGAGGGAAACAGGGGGCTTCCATCCCAACATAATGTTTTTCTTGTAAGGCTAATTGAAGGTGTTTTGGAAGGCATTGGAATGGAAGGTATCCCCAGCCATGTTGAATCATTTTTCCCCAGTCTGTTCAGAAACTGCTCTGTCTACACCCAGTTTGGGTGGAAGGTGGGGCAGAGAGAGGAGATACTTTGGGTGACATTTGAAGAGTCGAACCAGTGGATGTGGGAGCAGCTAAGCAAAGCACTCCTTCTGCCCCTTCACCAGTTCTATCATGCAAATGGCTCCACCGCCATATTTGCATTAGCTTAGCAATTGCCACTTTGGCAACATGCATTTGGGAACATGGAGTTCTTCTTTCAGGAAAAGACAATAATACATTCTGAATTAAGTAAGTTTTATGTATTATGTTTTGGGAGTTTATGAAAAAGATTGCCTGGATAAACTGAGCAGTCTCCATCTGTTATGAGGGGTGGGTGGTGGACCTAGTGGAAAGTCATACCTGAATCCTGCTGAGGCAATATGGCTACAGGGGAGAGTCTCTTGATAACTGCCTCTGTTTTCCACACCACTGTATACTGGCCCCTGTTGGACATGTGCTACTTAGTGAGATGGACCAGTGGTCTTGTGCAGTGTATGGACATTAATCTTAGGGCCTGAAATCTATTGTGCAGTTTGACAGCCACGTCCTTTCCAATTTGTCCCACAAGATTCCTAATAAAAGCCAAGAAGACCCAGCAGTGGTGAAGGCCTAGGATAGCAGTTGAGTTCACATCTGGAAGTGGGAATAAGCTCAAGGCTCCTGGTGTTACTTGGCTCCCTGCTGAAAATGATTGAGCTTGAATGAGCATTTGCTGCAATCTTTGCAACCTGATCTTGAAGACTGGTTTGGCCCTTTAGATAGAATATGACCTTGAGATAGGGATAACTCCTAACCTCCCTCTGACCCTGGCAGTGCCTCTTAAGCAAACAGGGGCTCTTTGTTTAAGGTTAGTTAGAGCCTGAGAAGGTTTATGGAGCAACGGGGGCATATTTAGCTTCCAGATATGAAGTGCCTGTACACATGTGTGACCAGAAGGATAATGCTTTTATTTCATCTTTGAATAAGTATTGATTAAATGGAAGGGGGAAAAAAAATCTGCACAAATATTGATCTATCAAAATGTCAGCCAGCCATCAAACGTCCTTTTAAAAAAAGATGTTTGAAAAAGGGATCTTTTGATGCAGGAATGCAAAATTCAACAGAGAAAGAAAAATCTTTCTTTCTTTACTTAAAAAAAAGAAAGAAAACAAATGTAACAATCTACATTTAGCAGCTGGATTTTTTTTTTAATGGAAGCATTCTATTTCTACAGTACAGAATAATATGGCTCTCCCACCAAATTTTGGGAACAGATGTCATTTTGGAGGGGGCCACCCAATTTTATCCATTCTCTCTTAAGTTTTCATAAGGGCCATTCAAGACTAGAACATATTGATGGTGACATCGTATGATGGGTTGGGAGACCTCTTTGAAGACTGGTCAGACCAAACGTTTTCCAAAGTCTGCCTCAGGAGAGTGACTTACTGTCGTCAGATACAACCCAGGAATATTGAAGATGCCACTGAACTTTAAAGTGACGTTTTAAGGCAAATGTACAGCCTCTGTTTGGGTAAAACATCCAAGGTTAAATAACCATGCAGATGAAGAAATGGTAACGTTGAACAGGAACCGTTTGAGAAAATAATAGTGCAATGGATTGGGAAGGATGCCCTGAAATGTGCATTCATTATCTAACGTCCAACAAGCCATGTGAAGACAGAAGTTCATCTTCCTTGGACTGGAATGTTATTATTAAACTTGGGCAAAATGTTTTGCTTTTAAACTCTTAAGTTTTTCTTTTGCATTTGGGAGCTGGGATATCAAAATATGCTCACTCATTTTGTTTGAAGCCCGGAAAGGTTGAATGCACAGCATAAACTATTTATCTTGGTTTCTCTTTCTGAATGCTTAGGTGGCTAAAAGGATCTTTATCTGGTTGTGGTAGACCTCAAAGGTCTCTGTCTCAACATTCATCAAAGACTAAGCATTTGTTGGCTCCCAGAGATGGTGAACAATCTCACCTGTGTGAGTCGGCACCCTGTATTTCTAATTTCAACTGTATGGCTCATGAGAAAAGCAATGGGGGAAGTAATAGTTTAAGCTGGAGCTACAGGAACCCAAAGCGACCCCCTTGATGATAACCGTGCAACAAAATATTTGCCTAAGAGATAAACTGTGACTGAGCTGGTTCCTTTTTACTCCCTATCACAATAGAGACTGCTTGTTTAAAGCAAATGTCCCCGAGAGAGAGAGAGAGAGAGAGAGAGAGAGAGAGAGAACTAAACTCAATGATGTAGTTAAGTACTCAGAGATTTAGGAGTAGTTTTTTCTGCTTGTCGCATGGCAAATTAATTCAACGGTCGAATATAGCACTATTACACCAAAGCCGGCATTTAGCATGTGTCAGGAAGCATATTTCATTCTAATAGCTCACTAGTGAGGAGCATATCCTACTGACTATAAATTAACACCTTCCTGTCTTATGGAATAAGGGAAGTCATGCTGAATTCTAAGCTCTAGATTTCCATCCTAGTTTGATATTCCAACACCACTTGCTAAAGGCCTGTTCCCTTCCAAGCACATTTTCCCCTAGGACGAGGTCCATGGCTGGCCCAGCGCATGAAGAGACATGATTCAGTTTGCATCAGAGTGGGTGGTAGGAAGACCGGTGGATTTGGGGTACCCTTCACCCCGAGTCTGCCACCACCTCCCTCCAGTTCACCTCACAAGCTGACGAAATGGGTCTACTCCCTGTTTGCGAAATGTGAGCAGGTATTGCATCATGTTCTGCCATTGCACAGAGCGCTGCTTTCACTGCCTTGAATGGTTCCGAAGGCGAGGGGGGCGGGGCTGCTTCGTGCTCTGGTGTACCGGAGGGTCGGAGCCTCGGTGGAATTTAGAGCTCTGCCCCCCTGCAGCGACGCTAGTGACGCTAGTGTCCAATTTGTCCAGCCATGAAAGCCGGGCAGCCCGTTCCAACCCAAGGGCTAAGCAGCATAAGTCAGACCTAAAGTCAGCCTAAGTCGTTTAGGGCGAAGTTATGTCTGGAACGCGACCATTTACGGCGAAGTTAGGTCGAAGTTATGTCGAAGTTATGACAAAGGACATAAAGTCAACATAAAAGTGGGCGTTCCAGGGGCGGACCGTGGGCGTAACGGGGGCGGCAACCAATTAATGTTGGATTCCAGACCCTGGCAAGCACAGACACACCCCCTCCAACACAAATGCTGACACAAATTTTAGGTCGACCAAAAAGGTGGACACAAATTCGAGACCCATAGGAGCCATTTTACCTTACCCACTCCAGCCCTCTCCTGAAAAGTTCTAACACCCTACTCCTGAGTTATGTCAGAGTTATGTCGGAGTTGTGGCAGCAAGGTCTGGAAATGGACAGAGTTATGCCAAAGATAGGGAGCCTATCAGCACCCAGCCCCACCCAGCCTCTTTCCCACAAAAGTCCAGCCCCAGACCTCCAGTCTCTCTCTCTCTCTCTCTCTCTCTCTCTGAGCATGTGGCGTGGGGCTCTGTCCCCCACAGCCACAAAGTGGGACTTTGTTGGTGGAGGACAAAATTCACAAACACCCCACTTCTCTCTTCTCCTCTCTGCCCCCCTCAAGGGCAGAGAGGGCTGTTCTGGCTGTGGCCAAACTGTTTACAGCTGTGCCTGGGCAGCTGTCTCCATGCAAGCATTTGCTAACCCATGTCTTTCTCCCAGCCTCTCTCCCCCCCCCCAGGCAACAACACCAGCAGGTAAGAGCAGGTAAGAGCAGGGTATGTGCTGACAAGTGGTCTGACTTCTGCCTCTTTGCATATAGAAATATGATACATGCCTCTTTACCAATGTGCCCTCTCATGCCTGCCTGCAATGACTTCTCTGAAATGCCTCTTTACCAATGAGTAGTCTGATGCCTGCCTGCAATCCCTGCTATGATATATAGGATACATGCCGCTTTACCACTGTTGTGTCTGATTGCCGCCTGTTGTCATGTGAGCAGACAACATCACGAGTGCGGTGCTGTTAACCTTCTGTAGACACCAGCTGTTCTCCCCCCCCCCTTTTCTCCACAGGGTCAACTGACAGGTCAGTATTGCTAGGATTGCTATGGTTGTGACCCAATATATGTGTTGTCTTCTCTCTCTTTGACCCGTTTCCCTTACAGGATCATGCTTGCCTTACACCCAGGTAAGCAGCTCAGACCATGCTATGTGTGTCACACCTATCAGCTGTGTTTTATTTCTCTCCCTGCAGGCTTTTGCAACTGACACACTGGCATTTCTTCAATGGCGATTGCTACCACACACCAGCTGCCATGTAACACCCCCTTGTTTTTTGTCTCCCCAGGAACGTCCACTACCACCTACCTTCCTGGGAGCAACCCTGGGCCTGCAGTCTGGTTGCCCCACGGTCGTCTGCCTCGATGCTGCCAGAGGTCAGGGAGCCAGCCCTGCAACCCTCCTCAGCTGCCGGCGCTGCTGCTGCTCCACCTCCCTGGCTGCCTACTTGCTGTCCCTCCCCTTTCTATGGAGCAGGCTGTGGTTCCACAGGGGAAGAGCCTGCATCTCCAGGTCCATGGGGCATGTGTGCTGCTGCTGCTGCTTTCAGATTGGCTGCTGTGACTACCCCTGGCAGCCTCGCCATCTCTGCTAACGTTCCAGAACAATAAAGATGCCCCTTGGGCAGAGCCTCCTTGAAACGTATGTGCCCAGTGTTACACAAGCATTGCCCTCCACACAAAGACAGCCCCCAGCACTGAAGCCCCTGCATGAATCCCATCCAGGGACTGCCACTTCCTTCCCAGGGAGAACACAGCAGGGGGGCTGCCAGACCCCCATGGCACAGAGGGGAGGGGGGAGTTGGGGGGGCCTCTCAGGCAGGCAAACAGTGACAGGTGCCATGGAGCCCATAGCGGGGCCGCTTGTGGCTGCTGCGTCTGTGTAGTGGCTGCTCGGCAACCGGGGATCTCACCCACCAGGGCGTCCACCCATCACGAAGCCACGTCTGCCCATGGTCCGCCCGTCACGAAGCCTCTTCCGCCCATGGTCCGCCCATTTCTGTGTGGCTTCCGCCCAACGTCCGTCTGCATAAGAGGCACCTGTTTCTGCATCGCCTTCATCTGCGGAGCGCCCCCTGTGTCCCTATTGGTCTCTGCAGACCCCTCTCCCTGTATCTCACTCCCACCAGCCTTGTTGTCTGTCTGTCTGTCTGTTCCTGACCCACCCGTGCCCCTCCCCAGCACCCCCTGTCTGCCTGTCTGTGTGTCTGCCTCCCCTCCCACTCCCTGATGCTGGCAGCTGGCAACCCCCCACCCCGCCAGAGCGCCTGCCGCGAGGTGCCGTAGTCGCCCCAACTGGGGTCGTGATGAGTTGTGTGAGCCCTTCACGCTCGCAGCAGACAAGCCCAAGGCATCTCTCGGTCATGGCCGGGGCACAGAGCAGAAAGCACACCGGGCTGCCTTCTTTGTGGGCATAGCCACGGCCCTGGAGGCCCAGGGCTTCAGGCAGCGCATGGGCGAGTCATGTCAGAGGTGGTTCCAGACCTCATGAGACCCCCCTTGTGTGTGACGTTTCCACCCCCTCCTTCCCTTCCCTCCCCCGCTCACCCCCCCTTGACTCCCACATGCAGCCTCAACGTGGCTTGGGGGTGGCATCGCCTTCTGCAGGAGGGAGGGGACGGCCACTCTCCCCTGCAGCAGGCGGCTACTGCACAGGGTGCCCTGTGGCAGCTGGCTCAGGCACCTCGCTCACCTGTCACCTGCCCTGCGCCCACCACATGACTGGTGCAACCCCCATGCCTGCGGTCAGCCCCTCTGCGACTGGGCTGCAACAGACACTGCGGCAGCTGCCATGGATGGACGCTGACACATGCAGACAGAGGCCTGCACATGCCTGAGCCAGACATGGAGCCTGGAGAGCCTGCCTGCCTGGGAGGTAAGTGTTGCCTGGATCCTGGGGTGGTGCTGGGCCACTGAAACTGCAGCCTGCCTAACTCAGGCATAACTCTGACATAACTCAGACACAACTTACGCCTAACTTATGCTGGACTTAGGCCACTCTTATGCCAGACTTGCGGAGGAGTTGGGTTGGAATGGGCTGTTAGTGTGTTTATAAGGGGCTTTTCTTTTCCTCCTCACTCCAGAACTGTTGGAAGAAGTGGGGGGGGGGGGAAACTATCATGCTCCAGAAGATCACCTCTTCCTGCCTATTTCGTGCTTAAAAAGCACCACATTTGGCAGGGACAGGCGATTTGAGCCCCACTTCCCTTTCGTTCACTTACCAGAAGTGCAGCCTCTCTGCTCTGTGGCACTTCTATTTGATAGGAATGGGAACCCAGACTGCACCACTTCCGATTATATAAAACATGAAACAGAGAAAGCGGCATGCTGTGCTGCTGGATAGATAAAGGGGGGGGGTAGGGGATGCTCTGCCCTCCCCGTCATCCATGGGTGTGTATGCATGAGTGCGCATACAAAGGTGCCATTTTGGGGGGGGGAGATTGAGGTGGTGTCGGGGCACCCTGCCTCAGGTGCTGAGTGGTCTTAGACCGGCCCTGTCTATGCCAGTTAAAATCTTTCTCCTTGCCATAACCATTGCATCAATGATCACAACCATAGCTCTCTCTTATATTTGGCTGTGGATGCTTCTGCTGCACTTGCGGCTCAATCCTCTCTAACTTTGGAGTGACAGAGCATGCGCTCCACCTCTCCAAAGCATTGCAAAAGTGCCGTAAAGCATGGTTGCGACGGCTTGGGAGTAAGGTCCACTGGCGCAGAGGCTGGCTGCCCTCAGTCCACCGCCCTCCAGACCCTGTGGCCACCGATGAAGGTAAGTCCTGCACTGGTCAGTGCAGGGGCGGGGGGGGGAGAGCGGGCAGGGGCAGCCGGGGGGGGTGGCCATTGGCCAGCCCAGGCTGGGAGGAGGCGGAGATATCACTGGCGTGCTCTGTCGATATCCTCTGCCCGTTCCCAGCCCAGGGAGGCCGTGGTATGCCAGGCCTGGACCTGGCGTACATCCGAGGAGGCCCATAGGGCCCCGGCCAGCTTACACCTGGGCAAGCCAGGAGCACTTCTCCTGAGGTGCTCCTGGGCTGCCCCGGAGTAGACCAGGACAGCCATAGGATACAGCGGCTGGCCGTTTAGGCTGGCCGCTTAAAGTTAGGCAGGATTGGGCTGCCCGTCTTGACACGCACATCCCAGAAGGGTTAGTGTTGCCCCCAACCTCCCTCAAGGAGCTAGTCTCCAATCTGCACCTTATTCAGGTAATGGGATATACTGAGAGGATCATGCCTTCTTTTTGTAATCTGTGGTTATTGGTGTTTTACTTACATTAAAGGCTCAATTTCTTGTCTCTCTAGGAAAAGGACTTATACAAGTGCATTAGATAATCATTTAAGTTCTTACTTAGCCCAATGAGTCTGGGAGCAGTTCTACAAATCACTAAACAACAACAACAACAACAGTATTTATATACTCTGATATTTATATATGCTCCTTCATGGATCATTGCCTTGTCGTGGCGAAGGGGCTTGCGTAACTCAATGAAGCCATGAGCTATGCCGTGCAGGGACACCCAAGACGGACAGGTCGTAGCAGAGAGTTCTGACTAAAAGTGATCCACTGGAGAAGGAAATGGCAACCCACTCCAGTAACCTTGCCAAGAAAATCCCATGAACAGTTCCAAAAGGCTAAAAGATATGACGCCGGAAGATGAGCCCCTCAGGTCGGAAGGTGTCCAATATGCTACTGAGGAAGAGCGGAGGACTATTCCAAGTAGACCCAGAAAGAGTGAAGCGGTTGGGCCAAAGCCGAAAGGACGTCCAGCTGTGGATGTGTCTGAGGTTGAAAGGAAAATCCAATGCTGCAAGGAGCAATACTGCTTAGGAACATGGAATGTGAGGTCTATGAATCAAGGCAAGCTGGATGTGGTCAAAAATGAGATGATAAGATTGAACATTGACATCTTGGGAATCAGCGAACTAAAATGGACGGGCATGGGCGAATTTAAGTCAGGTGACCATCATATCTACTACTGTGGGCATGAATCCCTTAGAAGAAATGGAGTAGCCCTCATAGTCAATAAAAGAGTGGGAAAGGCAGTACTGGGGTGCAACCTCAAAAACGACAGAATGATTTCAGTTCGAATCCAAGGCAAACCATTCAACATTACAGTAATCCAAGTGTATGCCCCAACCACTGATGCCGAAGAAGATAAAGTTGACCGGTTCTATGAAGACCTGCAACACCTTCTAGAACTAGCACCCAAAAAAGATGTCCTTTACATCATAGGAGACTGGAATGCTAAAGTAGGAAATCAAGAAATAAACGGAACAACAGGCAAGTTTGGCCTCGGAGCGCAAAATGAAGCAGGGCAAAGGCTAACGGAGTTCTGTCAAGAGAACACGCTGGTCATAGCAAACACTCTTTTCCAACAACACAAGAGGCGACTCTACACATGGACATCACCAGATGGTCAATACCGAAACCAGATAGATTATGTGCTTTGCAGCCAAAGATGGAGAAGCTCTATACAGTCAGTAAAAACAAGACCTGGAGCTGACTGTGGCTCAGATCATGAGCTTCTTATTGCAAAATTCAGGCTTAAACTGAAGAATGTAGGGAACACCACTAGACCAGTCAGATATGACCTAAACCATATCCCTTATGAGTATACAGTGGAGGTGAAGAATAGATTTAGGGCATTAGACCTGGTAGACAGAGTGCCTGAAGAACTATGGACGGAAGTTCGTAACATTGTACAGGAGGCAGCAACTAAAACCATCCCAAAGAAAAAGAAATGCAAGAAAGCAAAGTGGCTGTCAGATGAGGCTTTACAAATAGCTGTGGAAAGAAGGAATGCAAAAAGCAAGGGTGAAAGGGAAAGATATAAACAACTGAATGCAGATTTCCAGAGAATAGCAAGGAGAGATAAGAAGGCCTTCTTAAATGAACAATGCAAGGAAATCGAGGAAAACAACAGAATGGGGAGGACTAGAGATCTCTTCAAGAAAATTGGAGATATCAAGGGAATGTTTTGTGCAAAGATGGGCATGATAAAGGACAAAAAAGGCAGGGACCTGACAGAAGCAGAAGAGATTAAGAAGAGATGGCAAGAATACACAGAAGAACTATACAAGAAAGATCTTAATGTTCCTGATGACCACGCTGGTGTGGTCACTGACCCAGAGCCGGACATCCTAGAGAGTGAAGTCAAGTGGGCCTTAGGTAGCATTACTAACAACAAAGCTAGTGGAGATGATAATATCCCAGCTGAGCTACTTAAAATCCTAAATGATGATGCTGTGAAAGTGCTGCACTCAATATGCCAACAAATTTGGAAAACTCAGCAGTGGCCAAAGGATTGGAAAAGGTCAGTTTACGTTCCAATTCCAAAGAAGGGCAGTGCCAAAGAGTGTTCAAACTACCGTACAATTGCACTCATTTCACATGCTAGCAAGGTTATGCTCAAAATCCTACAAGCTAGGCTTCAGCAGTACGTGGACCGAGAACTACCGGACGTACAAGCTGGGTTTCGAAGAGGCAGAGGAACTAGAGATCAAATTGCCAACATGCGCTGGATCATGGAGAAAGCACGAGAGTTCCAAAAAAACACCTACTTCTGCTTCATTGACTACGCAAAAGCCTTTGATTGTGTGGATCACAACAAACTGTGGCAAATTCTTAAAGAGATGGGGGTACCAGACCACCTTACCTGTCTCCTGAGAAACCTGTATGCGGGTCAAGAAGCAACAGTTCGAACCGGCCATGGAACAACTGATTGGTTCAAAATTGGGAAGGGAGTACGGCAAGGCTGTATATTGTCACCCTGCTTATTTAACTTATATGCAGAGTACATTATGAGAAATGCAGGGCTGAATGAATCACAAGCCGGAATCAAGATTGCCGGGAGAAATATCAACAACCTCAGATACGCAGACGATACCACCCTAATGGCAGAAAGTGAAGAAGAACTCAAGAGCCTCTTGATGAGAGTGAAAGAGGAGAGTGCAAAAGTTGGCTTGAAACTCAACATTAATAAAACTAAGATCATGGCATCGGGTCCCATCAATTCCTGGCAAATAGAAGGGGCAGAAATGGAAGCAGTAACAGATTTTACTTTTCTGGGCTCCAAGATCACTGCAGACGGAGACAGCAGCCATGAAATTAAAAGACGCTTACTCCTTGGAAGGAAAGCTATGGCAAACTTAGACAGCATAATAAAAAGCAGAGATATCACCATGCCAACAAAAGTTCGTATAGTCAGGGCAATGGTGTTCCCAGTAGCAATGTATGGCTGCGAGAGTTGGACCATAAGGAAGGCTGAGCGCCGAAGAATAGATGCTTTTGAACTGTGGTGCTGGAGAAGACTCCTGAGAGTTCCTTGGACTGCTAGGAGATCAAATCAGTCAATCCTAAATGAAATCAACCCTGACTGTTCCCTGGAAGGACAGGTACTAAGGCTGAAACTCAAATATTTTGGCCACCTAATGCGAAGAGAGGACTCTCTGGAGAAGACTCTGATGCTGGGAAAGATTGAAGGCAAAAGGAGAAGGGGAAGGCCAAGGATGAGATGGTTAGACAGCATCACCGATGCAACAAACATGAAAATGAGCGAACTCAGGAAGATAGTGGAGGACAGGAAGGCCTGGCGGGATATGGTTTATGGGATCACGAAGGGTCGGACACGACTTAACGACTGAACAACAACAACATTTATATACAGCTTTTCAATTTGAACATCTAGAAAGTAATATACAGTACAAGTCATTGCACTGTATGCACATGAATAACATAACACTGTGAACTATGAGGTTTGATTTTCATTTCTTTTTTTTTAATCCAGTGTATCTAACCAAATGGCTTTAACTATAGATACAACTAGAGAGTACAGTGCTGCATTTTGATAAGCAAATCTACTGCTTGATTATTCAGTTTTTAATATCAGGCATTAACGTTCACAGTGGTAGATCCTAAGGCTGTTCGGTGCTAGTCAGATATATAAAAAATTTAGGCTATAGTAAGTTGCCAGAGATGTAAGCCTTGACATTAATTCCTAGTAGATGTTGTGCTACATTGCTGATGTTTTATTTATGTTTTACAAAGTACCGTCAAGTATGCCTCTTAGATCTACATTTATTTCCATCCTCTGCAGGCATGTTATAGGTCATTGATCATTGAGCGTAGTGATTCTGTGGAATCATGTCACAGATAATGAAGAATGATGCGCAGGTTAAAGAAATTAACCCAACATTATTTTCATACTTCCTGTCCAGAAGCTGCTGCTTATTGTACGTTTCACTGGTATACTGTAATAGCCTTGTGTTACACCTGTTGCCTAATGGCACAGTGCCAGATGGAGGGGGCAAGGGAGCCTCAAGACCAAAAGAAGCACATTTTCTTTGAAGTTACATGCTCTGTTTCTCCCAGAGACATTTTTAATAGGTAGAAGAGAAACAGGGCATGGCGGGAGGAGGGGGAAGAAAATTTCACAATCCAATGGCAGTATACCGCTGCAGAATGAATGGATTTCCTGCGTACAAACATTGAGGATCTGTACTTCTGACTGCTCCGAGGTGAGGATGGTGTCAAAAGCTGCTTCCCCCGAGTGAGTGATCCTATTCTCAAACATAATGTTTGTAAGTATCCATCATGTGTGTAACAGTGCAATCCTATGCATGTCTACTCAGAAGTAAGTGCCATTGTGTTCAATAGGACTTATTCAGTGGCGTCGCTCTGGTAGGGGCGGGGCCGTACGTTTCGCTCCGTCCTAGTCTGCCTGCTGCTTTCTCCGCAGGGGAAAGGCTCCGACAGTGAGGGGGTGGGCCCGCCTCCTGCTCGCTCGGTAAAGGGTCTAGGACGGAGCGATACGGCCCCGCCCCTACCGGAGCGACGCCACTGGACTTATTCCCAGGAAAGTGTGCAGAGGATTGCATCCTAACAGCCGAATCATATCCCCCGCCTGCCTAAAGCATGCAGTGCTGCTGCTGGAGTGCATGCTATGGGGGGGACGGGACGGGAGGGACCACATGGCCCTGGAGAGGTATGTAAAATGTTTTCTTACTTACCCTCCCTGCTGTAGGTTGCCTGGCCTCCAAACAGGTATCCTCAGACCAGCTATTTTGCTGACATACGTCCAAGGATACTCAGGGGCATTTGGGGGCAGGGAAAGGGGGTAAGACCTTGGAGTGAGTAGCTGTCACTGAGATCCTCTCTCTACCGACCCTGAACCACCCCCTGCCCACTCCCTGATAGCTCCTGAACTATCCCTGCCACTGACCAACCTGCTCGGGTAGGGTGTCTGGGAGCCAGTGTTGCATGCATGGCCTCAAGCTATTTGTGTTGGAGTTCCCGAAGCGCAGGATGGTGGTGCGGCTTTCACCCCAAGTCCCGGGCTTTACAGTGGCAGATCATGAGATCTGCCACCGTAAGGCCCCCATAGGATTGTGTTGTAATTTTCTTTTCCCCTCTTCCATGTTCCTAGTAGCTATTGCCAGATGGAGACTTAAAATGTGATAGGGACAAGAAGACATGCATCTAGGTTGGGGATTGCGTGCCATGGCAAAGCTGTTTTGGCACATTCCCTGTTCTGCCCAACTCCCACTTCCTGCCCATCCCTCATGCTGATTTACTGGCACTGAGGCTCCTTGGCAGGCCACTGGCACACAGCCATGGTCCCTCGCCACGTGTTGCCATTTGCAACGACCACAAAACAAGCTGCACCACCGGAAGGCAGGTTCTGGCACCGGAAGGCAGATTTAACATTGGGTTTGTATAGGAATCCATGGGAAAAAAATGGAAGCAAACAGCTTGTTTTGGATGGGGTTACATTCCTCCTGCAGTTTGCGGTTTTTCCTGGATCCAGCATTATTATTTGGATTTTTTGAAAAGTAAGCAGTACAGTACCTATCTTCTTTGATGACAGATTATTCTGCTGCATGTCTGCATTGGGAGTGCTGAATTATCCAATGATGTAACATGGGATAAATTACAGGACCACATCAGAAGGTGATTGTAGCCTGGAACAAGACCAGTGAATCATACTGTGACATGGCAGGAACTAGCCTTCTTTTTGGGTGGGTGTTCTGGGTTTACAGAAGCCTTTCATTGTTTAGTGAATTTATTTCTCGTAGTTGACACACTAGCAGTTCGTGGGCAGAGTCTGTCCCGCTCCCAGCCTGCCCTTTGGGAATTGCTGTCCTCCACTTTACCCTGCAGCATTATCAAACTTCTGTTTATAAACTCTAGATGTAGGGGTGCTTTGCTGTCCGCATGTTACTAAGTACAGTAAATGAAGTACCAATCAAAGGGGGAAAAAATCAAAGAAAGAAAAGCGAGGAGAGGGGAGGGGAAAAATGATAGCAAACAGCTCTAGATTGTATCAGGGGAAAACTACCACCTAGTGAGGAAACTTTCCTTTAATGCTAAATGCCACTTTTAAAGATAATGATTTTATAAAGAAAAAAAAAGAAAGAAAAATACTTTACTTGTTAGGTCTGACAGTTAAAATTAATGGTTTTTCAAAAAGGCAATATGTCCCTTTTGGCTGTTAAGGCTTATCCCAGCAGCAAAACAATTCGCATTGAATTGCACTGCTTTTAAACAGCACTTAGCAAACAAGAATTTGCATCTATTGCCAGAACAACAGTGTCCTTAGATCATTCCTGAGGCCAAACCATGGACTTCAAATGTCTCTTCACCTCTGTCCTCTGTCCCCTCGTGCCCTTCCTGCCCCAGGCCCAGCCTGCTCTTGCCACCCACGATCCTCCCCCAATCTGCCCCCCCCATCCTACCTGCTCTGTCAGTGGTTCAGCTGCCCACTGTCCCAGCGGCTTGTGAAATGGCGAGTCTAGCTTTTGTTTCTGATGGATCACAAGATTTGTCAGCATAAGGCCCTGATAAGATTGGGCCATAAGTTTGGGATGCTATTTGTATCCTCCAGGCCCTGCTCCAGACAGTCTCTGGCCACATGACAACCTCCCTAAGCTTACTTTCTAGTCTACAGCCTCCCTGCCTGCCCGCCCTTTGCTCTCCCACTATTGTAATAGGAATTGCCAATACTAGGGCAGAGGCAGACAATATCCTATGGGGACTCACCTTATCCTTTCCCACCCCAAATGTAGCATCTCTATAATGGTGGTGAAGATTTTGAAACCTTTCTGGTGTCAATCTGGAGGCAAAGGCTTAGAAGATGAAAATGTATCCCGCCCACAGTAGATTTCTGAGTTATTTCAGCCAAAACCTGTGAGGACTCTGTTCATTGACTATGGCAGCCTTTGGGTCAAGTCCTTCCAGATATCCCCTAATGATTTGCCTACTTGTGACAGTGATTAACTAGAGTCCACTTCAGCATGTTTTCCTTCCATAGTTGGTCCATTGCCGGTACACATGTTTCTTCTTGTAATTTTGACCCTCCCCTTCCCTTGCTAATGGAAGCTTGGAATCTCTCCACATTTATATTTCCTCAAGAGGGCTAACCTTTTCTAGCTGAAAGTTAAGAGCCTGAAGTAGACACTTTATATATATTCCATTTGCAACTGCCCCCAAGTATAAAAACTTCGCATGTATCCATAGAGGGTATGAATTGGCTCATGCTGCCCATGGCATTGAGTTGACTTACAGCACCTGAGCTTTGGCCCCGTAGAGTTAAAAGAAAAATGAATTAAGGACCGTTCTGGAAAGTTTGGGAAAGTCAGCATTAATTTTTTGCAGATACAACTTGAAACAGATACAGAAGCAGATCAACTCAAGATGTTACACTTAGGGGGCCTGCAAATTTCATTTTTCATTTTGGGATTCCATTCTTCTTTGGTTCATGTTCATTTGTTTAAAACCATCTTCATTTCATCACTCTCGTTTTCATCAGCCCTTTCATTTTTGTAATGAAGGGGCTGCGGGGGAGGTGACCTTATAGCAGCACTAAGCAACTGACTTTTAAAACGCTGCATTTAAAGTGTAAAAAGAATGTCAGAGCTCCGACCTTTGGCCAACTCCAGGTGACTGCCGTATTTTAACCCATAATACCCTGATGTTGCATAGATCTGAAGCGCTTGAGGGGAAAAAAGCATAATGGCTACAAGTGGTGGTCCGACCACCATGGTCGCTATGTTTTTTCCTTCATGGGCCCTGACCAATGCTGCATTAGGGTATTGTGGGGGAAAAAAAAACCAAACCATGATGGCTGCTAGGAAAAACTCAGGCATTCTTTTTACACGTTAAGAGCAGTTTTTTTTTAAAAAAAAAAATCAAACCCTGATGCTCTTGCTACAATGTAAGCCCCAGTCCCTTCATTATAAAAATGAAAGGGTAATAAATATTAAAGCAGCTCATATGCCATTCAGTTCATTTGGTGCCTGTAGGAATTCATTTTGGAACAAATAAAAATTGAACCAAAGGTGAAGAATTTGTTTCATTTTTCAATTTGGTCTGAAATGAATGACACACTTCATGGAGCTTGAAAGACTCCCTTTAGTATGTAGGACTATCTGTCATTGAACTTCACTAATTATCACCAACACCAATTTGTATTGTATATGCTGTTTTTATACATATAGATTGTCCGGGGGTGGGCCCATCCCTGACCCCGAGGATACCCCAACTCCATTGCCAGAAGCACGCTCGGCCGCGCTTCGGGACTGGCCCACCTCCGGACTTGATCTCCCCGTCGCGACGGACCGTCCACGAGCCGCGGGGAGGTCGGCGAACGCACCCGCGGCAGCTGTAGGGCGCCCTCAGGACGACGTGGCTAGCAGGGAATTCCCCATGGCCGAAGCCAGCACCCTGCTGTACCCCCACGGGGCCATCTCCTCGGCAGGTCCGGGAGATGGAGATCCGGCGGGGCTCCTCCCTCGCCGCGTCGCCCCAAAGCCGGAAGTCCGAATAGCATCGGACGACGGGGCCAGGGGCGGGGGAAGCGTAGGAGAGGCAACACGTGCCTCCAGCAGCAGAGTCTACACCGATAGGCCGGCTGGCCTGTCAGTATCCGGAGGGTCTTGGTGGGATTGGCTACAGGGGTGGGGGAAGGACCGGGGGAGGCGGGACCAGAGGACAGCCCAATGTATAAAACTGGGGCAGGCCAGTGATGAAGAGGCTGGCGATCGGGCTGGTATCCAGGAGCGACAGCCCGACCTTCCTTGAACCAGCCGGCTGGGGTGAGGACCAGGTGAAGCTAACCACCTCAACCCCAGCCCCGACTGAGGCCTTGCTTATACCAGCTGACACTGGGTTGACCCGGCCTCGCTTAAAGATACTTGTGAACCTGGGTAGACCTGTCCTCCGGGAGCTACTCTGCTGTTGAGCCAGGGTAGACCTGTACTTCCTAGAAGACTAGTGCTGGATCACTTCTGGGTAGACCTGTCCACCGAGATCCTCTTCACAACGCTGACGCAGGTAGACCTGTACTTCGGAGTCCTTTCTTCCCAAGACACCTACAGGTGGGTTGACCTGTCCCCTGGGGAACTATCTAGTCAGGACTGCCGGCCTGGAGGTTGACCCAGCCCCTGAGGAGCCCTTTGAGGCGGAAGCAGCCCTGACCACACCCTTACCGGGGTCCCCCTCGCAGGTACGCTTACATAGATGCTCATGCCCGCACACAGAAACATGCAGGGCCTCAAAGGAATTTTTATCAGGGGGTACAAAGTGTCTTTTAGGCCCCTTCCCGAATAAGAATACGAATACAAATTCGAATACCTTTATTGGCATAGTAAGTTGCATGGATAAAATACATATAAATGGCCCCTTCTCAAAGGGGGGGGGGGACAGGATGGGGCCACAATAGCCAGAAAGTCTTCAGAATCCAGGTCTACCAGATGTTCCAATGTGGTGCCCAGGTCTACCCATCTGGTAGACCTGGCCCAGCCACCATCTTTCACTCTTCATGAGGCCAGCTGAGATCCCAGGACATTTCTGGGGGCCCTCCTTTGGCTCCTGGGCTTCCTTTTTGACCCTGGGCCCGGGTACAATTTACCCCCTTTACTCCCCTCTCATGGGCCCTGTGGTCAGAAGGCCCAATGCAAGAGACGGTGGGAGGCGTGTCGCTTTACTATGCGGTGCAGAGTGGAAAAGGAGATCCATTCAAAACAGCAGCATGCATATCCAGTCAGACCTGAATCGAATCAAACATAGAATTGTGGGCTTTCTCACCCACTCATCTTTGTCACAGGACTGGATCTCGCCTTATCAATCAAAACAATGTGCTCTTGCTTGCTTGCTTGCTTGCTTGCTTGCTTGCTAAAAAGTAGGAAAGAAATAGGACACATGCAGACTCCATAGGAGTAAAAAGATGCTTTTCTCACTGCAGGGGCTGCCTCTCCCTTCTTCTTTTCTTCATTCATCTTACACTAGGAGGAGAGGGATGGTCTACACTTGTTTGCAGCTGGGAAGAATGAAAAATGCAGGATCCTTCTGTCTTTTTGTTCTTCAGTTTAATGGAAACAACAGCAGTGAATGTAGTTGATGGGAAGGGAAACTGTCTCTTTATTTCCTACGGATGGGTTATCGTTTCCAGCATCGCCATGACAGAAGAAGCCATTTTACAAAGGCAAATGATGTAATGTTGTGTGTTTACTGCCCTGGTGTCTGATGCTGGTACTGGTCAGGGTCAGATCAAAGGCTGAGTGCATCATGGTGAACAGGAAGCAAAGGGAGGCTGTGCAAAAATTAGGGGAAGTGGTGGCACTATGATGATTAATGGATTCAGTGGGATTCCAGCTGTGAGAACGATATACTGCTATGCACAGAGAACTCAGCTGGTAGGCTACAGAATGAGTTCTCACTGCCAAATGCAGTATTTATTCATCGCTGATAGGCAGCTGTCCAGGCTTAGACAGACCAGGACATATAGGGATTCCTCCATTACCCTGTCTAAGAATTGGGACAAAAATAGTTCTTTTCAGGACAACAAGCTTCATATGTTTGAACAGGAGAAAATCCTGCACAATGCAAGACATCACCCAGAGGGGACTAATCAGGATTGGAGAGCGAAAACTGGAGATTACCAGGGATGTGGATCAAGTCTCTGACTCCAAGTCTCGAGTCAAGTCCCAAGTCTCTGGGTCCAAGTCTCAAGTCAAGACCCAAGTCTTTGCCCCCAAGTCCTGAGTCTTTGGTTGCGAGTTGCAAGTCCCTATCTATTTGATGGGGAAAACAGGTTTAACCCTGAATAAAATTCGACTTGTCGTAAAAGGCTCCAAGTCTCGAGTCGAGTCTTTTGAGTCTTTTACAATCGCCAAGTCAAGTCCGATTCAAGTCATTGACGCAACTTGAGTCCGACTTGAGTCAGAGTCAATAGACTCAAGTCTACATCACTGGAGATTACCAAAGGTAAACATAGGTACCACCAACACCCGTGTGTTAGCTGTGGTGGTTTTTCCTGAATTATTTGCTTTTATTTTCTTTCATTGGTACTATGACTGCACATGCAAACCTGGACAGTAGAGGCCTTGATGCCAGGCAGCACCACTCAAGCCAAATCTGCCTGCCCATGCCAACTATTTGCCATCCTGCATTGCATCATGGGCTATTCCATGTACTCCAAAATGGACAACATGAACATTGGATGCTGCTTTCCTTGAAAGTCAGACCAAGCCCAATAACTCTATTTGCCTGCTCATGCCACACACCCTGGGAAGGGACGATAATCCCATGATGCAAACTCCTGCTTCCAATGTCACCTTTCAGTACATCTTCTGTGTCGTCTCTGCATTGTCTCCACTAAATGCAACCTTTCAGTAGCACAGTCTCTGCATCCTGCTTTTACCCTTTGAGAAATATGTGCCTTATGAACTCACATCTGCATTGTCAGTCACTATGTAACCTCCTGCTTGTATGTAATACCCTTCCAATGTGCTATAGAATCTTGACCTTCTGTTGATCTCAGCATGACATCCCCTGCTATGTCTGTCTGTAAATATAGGGTGTCTCAAAATAAAAATAAAAATTATACACTCTTTATAATGAGTTCTAATTCATACATACTTCATTGTAGAAAACCTGCAACACTTGAACATCTAAGGGAAGCAATTGAAGAGATGGGTGGAATCGTCCCAGCACACATGTTGTTGGATGTCTGCAGATTCCTTACAGCCCAATCCTATATACAGTAAAACCTTGGATTGAGAAAAACTTGGTTTGAGAGTGTTTTGCATAACAAGCAATTTTTTTAAAATAAATTTTAACTTGATTAACAAGCGATGTCTTGCATTACAAGTAGGTTTTGGAGCCCGAGGAGCAGCTGCTCCGGGCGTGGGGCGTTATGCTCAGGCTCCACCACTGAACGGCTGCCTTCTCACGCCGCCCTCATGATCGTGCAGAGAAGGAAAGGCGCATGGAGGCAGCCCTGTGAGGAAAGGCGCCGGTGAGGCACGTTACACCTCTGCAAGTAGTCTCTCTCGCTGCGGGATTATGGATAATCGTCTCCCAGTCTCAGTCCAGTGAGCCAACAGATAGCAGTGATCCCACTGGTGATAGACATCCTACACAATAACATCCTACACAAGAACATTAGTGATAGATGTCCTACACTCCTCCTCCTCTCCTCTCCCTCACATCAGCCATGATTCTTTTTAAAGGTAAAGTGCAGGTTAATTTGTTTTATTTTGACTTTATCCTGTATTTTGTATTACTGTAATCGTTTTTATATGATTAAATGGCTGTGGAACGAATCATCTGAGTTTCCATTATTTCTTATGGGGAAATTCGCTTTGATATACGAGTGTTTTGGATTACAAGCACGTTTCCGGAATGAATTATGCTCGCAATCCAAGGTTTTACTGTAAATCCCCCTGCCGCCGATGCAGCCGCGCCACCGGAGCACACGCTGCATCCTGCAGGGGGGGAGGAGTCATGGAGGTCTCCTCCAGGTAAGAGAAAACCTTGCCCGGGAGTCAGCCTCTGCTGCCCCAATGGATCTACGTGGTCTATTTGGACCTGCACCAGTGATTTTGCTGTCAAATTATTATGCTATAAATCAGTGCTGCTGCTATCTACCCCCTTCCCACCCTTGACACACTCCCTCTTTACCCTGTGAAGTAGGCTAGCTTGAGACCAAGGCCATCCTGGGAGCTTCACAATTGAGCAGGGATTTGAAATGCTAAAATCTGCATTTCTTGTCTATACCCAAGCCTATACCCAACTCTGGCTGTATAATAACTTTGGTTATGCATTTAGACACCAAAGGATCACTCTAATATTATATTCACAAAGGCAGCTTATATTTCTGGCTGAATTGAACGAAGAGCATGCATTTTGTCTGGACTGTGTGAGTTCTGCAAGGACTGGGTGTGAAGTAAGGGGTACAGCTGACATACATTTACTTAGCAATAAAAATTAGCAGGAGAGGTTCTTATTTGTAGGTTAGTTTTATTTCCAAAAGACACTTTCATCCTGCCTTTCTGTTGAACCCCATCTCCCCCCCCCCAAGTTGGGTCATCTTTGTGTATCATTTTTGCATGCATAATTTTATAAGCATGTTCCCAAGGTCTCTTTTCTCCTGCTCTCAAAACAGTTTTGTCTAAGTTTCTGTGGTGTTTTTACAGCTGCTGAATTGGGGAAAAAGAAATAGGATTAAAACATAAATAAAAATAACATGATTAATCATCTTCCTTGAGTCTCCTAATCTTTTGAAGCAAGCAGACAAAAAAATGGGCACTTCTGTTTTTGGAAATTCAGTCATATTAAAATTAATCCATATAGGTCTCACACATATTTGACTTGGTAGCTGCTCAGGTTGAGTTAGGATTTAGATCCCCTGTATCAGATACTCCGGTTGAATTGGACCCTTTCTTCTGCCACGAAGGTTTAAGTGCTGGTGTAGATCCGCTGCCATAAGTCCTGGGCTGGCATTGTAAAAGCCACACACTGTTGTGTGCTGTGAGACAGCCAGTGCAAATGTCTGGAGGCCACACACATGTGCCAGCCAGCAGCTCACTCAGTCTGTACCGGAGCAGCTATGGTGGCAGCAGGGGTGGTTCAGGGGAGGGTGGGGCAGGGAATGGGCCAGACCAGTGGTGGTTCGGGGCGAGAGGGGGAGGATATTGGTGGCAGCATGCCAAGATCATAGCCCTGTTTTCCAAGCCTGACACCTCCCCCCCCCCCCCCGGCTCCTTGCTCTAAATAGCTGGTGTAGGTCAGAGGAGACCCATTGGCAGCCAGGTGACCTAAGAGTAAAAATGATTTTTACTTACCTCTTCTAGGCCAACTAGTCAAACCTAGAATATAAAGCACTGCTGCATGCTCTGGGCTGGTGGGGATAGGAATGGGCAGTTAAAGATACTTCATGACCAATAATATCTTTTATTTTTACAGCAATATTCTTCCAGTATGGAAATGCATATTTACAGTCCAATCCTTTGTACAAGGTCTGACTCACTCATCCATGTTACAATACCAACATCTGCCAGAAAGATCCCCATGCATTTTCTTTGTCCCATTTGGCATATAATGCCATGCTAGAGGAATGTGCTGAGACTGACTTTCAGAGTGTACCTTGTGAATATAGCTTGGCTCATCTCGTCTCTTACAGGTATGAGTTTGTTGCCTCTTTGATGTTAGCATTTGTCCGTCTCTGTCCCAATTGCTTTTGTGTTTCCAATTCCTTTGTTTAATATCTTTCAGTATTACTGTACATGTAGATTTTAGATAAAAACCAAGACGTAAAGAGTTTCTCAAGTTTGGTCAAATTACCACTTATACTAAAATTTCTCTGCATGTTGTCTGTCAGACTTCTAGGCTGTAAATATTGTGGCCTTTACTGACTTTGTAAGAGCTTTTATCCCCTTTATGTTCATGTGGAATTCAATATGGGATTCATTACCACAACGCATAGAGGAAATTGATTAGACAGATTCACAGCAAATAGATGGATGTTAGCCATGGCAAGCCCAACAGAGGCTCCATGATTAAAGGCAGCTCATCCCTGATTTCTGGGTGCTGGGGGCAAACCAAGAGCGTATGGTTATTATGCATCATGATCCACCAGTGAGCTCTTCATAGCATCTGGCTGGCTGGTATGAAAAACTAGATGGTCTGATCCAGTAGCGTAATCCTGATATTCTTATTGTTTGTACTTAATGAAATAGGTCACTCTTATTCCAATTTAAAGCATTGGAACTGATGCTGAGAGTAACTCACCTATGAGAACAAAGAGACAGAGTTCTTGAAGATGCTACTTTGGAGTCGATCCATTGAATCTTTGTGGCTTTCCTTATCTTGAATTCTTGGTATACCCTGAGGCCAGATAAGATACAAGAAGAAATACAATAAAGTATAATAAAGCATTTATTTTGGAACCGTATCCTGGCCTTAGTTGTTGACATTAACTTCTGACTCTACAGTAGCAATCGTAAGTGATTGCACAGAATTGTAGCCACCAACTTGGAAGGAAGTTCATTTTCTAAACTCAGCCTCTTCCTGCATTAAATCAGTGCCGGCATTTCCTCCCACTGAGTCCTTCTTTATAGCATGACAGGCGCCGCATGCCTGGGTGGCTCTAGTAGTGTTTGGTTGTTACAATATAAGACAAAAGGCTTGAAGGCGGAATGCCTTTAAACATTTGACAAGGGCAATGATTAAGCCAGAGTGCTCAGCATGCCGTGTCTGGCTGCTGTTATAAAATGGAATCGAGACATGAAAATGCGGCAAAGAGACATGGGCATCTGCTGGATGCTATAGACATGACATCATTAGTTGAAAAGATCTGGTTACAGCCAAGCATCTAACACTTTATCATGAGTAAAGAATAACAGATGCATCCATCTCCCCCCCCCCCCCCGGTACCTCCACATGAGGAAATGATCTGTGCCAGGGCATCTTCCACTAGAACCGAAAAAGAAAGACTTGGAACTTTTGAACAGGATAGATAATGTACCGCTGTTAGGAATGGTTTAGGACTCCGACTTCTGTCCATTTACATGACCTGCCTACCCATGACACTAACAACACCATTGTCATCTGGCTGCAGGTTGGGTCAGAGTGGCAAAGAGACGCTTGCCACCTGCCCCCAGTCCACCAATGACGGAGCTGGATTCCTTACCTGCCCCTTCCTTTGTGCAGGCTCTTTAATTAAAGCAGGAAATTTAGAGTGCACTGGGATCCCCATTTCCTGCTTCATTTAAAGAGCCGGCACAGAGGAAGGGATTGCTGCGTTCCAATTGTTGGGTGTACAGCCACCTGGCTCCTGCCTTCTCACTTTGCTCCTTCCTCCACCAGGCTGTTTAAACAATGCCAAGTTTCTAAAAGTCCAGCACAGGAAGGAGGAAAGTGAGAGGCGGTGTTAAACTGGGGTCTTTCCCAGCTACATCCGGAGATGTCAAAGATTGAACCTTCTGCGTGCAAAGCGTGTGCTCTGCCACTGAGCTATAACCTCACCCTCAATCTTCCACTGAGGTGAGCTATGCTGCCCCCCCCCCTGTTATTTTCACAAGGAAACTATGCAACTATTTCTCATGCTAAAAGAGGGCATGTTGAAAGTACATAATTTTGAAGGGAATACTGTCCATCCCCATGAAAAATGCAGGGGATATTTTCCCCTATCCCCTTGCATGAGGTGAGGAAGCAGATGGTGACAAGCCATTGATGGTTGTGCCATGCAGTGCCACCCATTCACCCAGGATAGGTGGCTGCTGAGGCTCAGACGAGGCGGCTGCCTTATGGATCCAAGTAAGATAGTTTTGCTCTCTACCTGGCTAGCCATAATGGAGGTTTTTTTTCCATTACTCCAGACTGCTAGAGGAGGGTGAGGTGTTTATTTATAATGCAGTCCTATCTAACTTTGTGCCCTGTGATGCAGCGAGACCGGTGCAGCCTGTGCTGCACCCAGGGCACAAAAAGGCTGCCTGGGAGGTCACCTCAGGGAACATTTGTTCCCTTCCCCCCTGGTAAAGCCCCATCTGCCCTGACGTGGCTACTCAGATGTGCGACAGCTATTTAGCTGGCACAAATCCAAGAGGCCCGTGTAACAGCGACCAGGCCTGGGAAGGGGAACAGGATTTCGGCACTGTCACTGCTGCCGCAACCCACCCCTTCTCGGGTCTGGCCGACCAATACTACCCCTCAGAACACCCCATTCCGCCTTCCCCTCTACTGACCAGTGGGGAACCTACCTTCCCCAGCGGGCGCTCAGATAAATCTGGGGTTTGGAGAGCAGCTAGCACGGCCTCTTCGCTAGCACGGCCTCCTTGCCAAGTGACGCAAACATGCCTTACAGTGCTCCACCGGTCTAAAAGTTACACAGGATTGGGCTGTTAGCTTAGTTTAGTCACAACTGGCAGGTATAGAGCAAGACAGGGAATAATCAGTGCACACTGTGAGCCTAGTGCATTGGTCAAAGGTGGCCAAAAACAGATCCCACAGGACTTCGTAGCTTGGGATACTGGCTGGGAGGTCTTTGAGGAATGATTGCAAAATCAACTCTGGGGTGGATGATGCAGGTCGGAACATCCCTGTATCCTTTTGTACAGGGGTAGATGTGGAAAAGGTTAGATTGTCAGTAGATGATCTATAGCTTTCAGTCAGGATGGGAATGCCAAAAAGGTAGAACAGACCATGGCTGTTGTCTCCTCCAAGTAGGGACCTACACTAAAAGGAGGATGAAGTGTTAGGACAATTAGCTTCCATCTGTCACAATCATTGATAAAATAAAAGTTGTGGCCCATTATAATCCATAGTAAGGTAAAGGTAAAGGTGACCCCTGACAATTAAGTCCAGTCGTGTCCGACTCTAGGGTGTGGTGCACATCCCCATTTCAAAGCCGAAGAGCCAGCGTTGTCCGAAGACGCCTCCGTGGTCATGTGGCCGGCATGACTCTCCTTGCCGCAGCGCGTAGCATGCGGCTGGAACACGGAGCGCTGTTTACCTTCCCGCAAGCGGTACCTATTTATCTACTCACATTAACATGCTTTGGAACTGCTAGGTTGGCAGGAGCTGGCCAAGCAACGAGAGCTCACCCCGTCGCGGATTCGAACTGCCGACCTTTCGATCAACAACTCATGGTTCAGCGGTTTAACCCACTGCGCCACCCGCTGGCCTATAATCCATAGTACCTTCTCTCATACCTTATTGGGGTATGTGGGCAATAACAGAATATGGTCTTTGCTCTGCATGTCATGGAAGAGGATCATCAAATGGTCCAAGATACGGCAGTGCTAACACAGCGTCTATTGGTCATGGAGTTCTGTGTCTCTCTAATTCCCAGAGCAGGTTGCCCCTCCCTTACCAGATGTGAATTAAAGAAACTCAGCCACAAAACCTAGCCTGTAGAACGAGGTGGTACCACTGAGTAGGTGTCTGTTCGGACAATTCTTTGATATCCGACCAACTCCGTGTGGTAAAAGATACACACAATCCTTGTCCCAAATTTCCGGCATTTTTCTTTAATTGTGTGAGGGCTGGGGAAAAGAGAGAGAAAATATTCTCCCAAATCCCTCTGGATGCATTGTGCATGGGATATGTGCGTCGTGGCTATGTCTGTCCTTTATTGTGCAGGGCTGGTTGGACAGCTAAATATAGTCCAAACCAGCCCTTGGTGACTACTTTACCAGCACTGAGATGGGAAGATATTTTTGTGTAACAAATGAGGTCTAGACTGAGCATCAATGAGTTGAGATAATTTATTTTAGGCACCGAGAGTTAGAACATTACAGCTTCCCCTTGCCCCATTGTAGAGAATGCCATATTCCATTCCTTGAGCATAATTGTTTGTTGAAAGCCCCTTTGTGGCATGCATTGGCCCCCACTGTTTGCACTATCTGTATGCCGATTTCATAGGCAAGGGCTAGCACTGGCATGGGGACACTGTGTGACTGCATGTTGACCCAGGTTATACGCTTACCATTTCTCCTGGAATTTCCGGGACAGTCCCGGAAACTGTCCTCGGTTCCCAAAACTGTCCTATTTTATTCCCAAAAGCTCCTATTTTATTCTCAGCACCAATCTAGTGGGTGTTGGTGGGGATGCTTCATG
Source organism: Plestiodon gilberti rubricaudatus (assembly GCA_026170595.1). Lineage (NCBI taxonomy): Eukaryota > Metazoa > Chordata > Lepidosauria > Squamata > Scincidae > Plestiodon > Plestiodon gilberti. The sequence continues at coordinate 162,500,282 of JANXHW010000002.1, forward strand.
CTAGCACGTTCCTAGCATGCTTGATATCGCTGCTACTGGGGGCTCCCAAATTGAACGGAAATGACCAAAATCAGAATGGCTGCTGTTGCCCCTCGTCCCTCCCACTACATCTCCCACCTTCCTATTGGTGCATGAGGCTGCCATCGTTATTTCCTCATCCCTCATACTACATCTCCCAAGCTCCTTTGCAGCCAAGCAGCATTCCTATTGGTGCAGGAGGCCGCCATTTTTTCTAGCTTCTAGCTTGGAAACTTTTAGCATGGTGAGCCGGCTGGAAGGAGAGAAAAAACACGACCCAAGCGTGCTACAAGGTGAAAAACCCCCGGCTCTCAAGCACTCCTAGTGCTAGAAGCCAAGAAACAAACACAGCCAAAGTTTCCTTTAGATAGCAGAAGCAGGATGGTTAGGCCTCTATGATCTCCTCAGGGGTGTGAACATTTTCTGGACTAGAAACTAGAGACATTCCTCAGATTAGTCAGATACATGATGTTTGATGGTGTTTCCACCCTAGCAACCTAAGTTTTACATGCTGGTCTTTTCAAAGGAGTTATTGGCAAGAAATAGCTGAGTGATTTGAAGAAGACTGCTGTGTGCCTCTATTCTCATGTACGCTGTGTGCCTCTATTCTTCTCATGTACTTTCAAGTTAGGCCCGCAGCCGGATAAAGTGCCACCGCACACGGGTTTTTCACAGTGGCTGCCACGTGTGGGTTTGGTTTGTAATGTTTTAAATGGCTCTCAATTCAGTGAATTAACTTACTTACTAAAGTATTTCAGAATACTTTAATCATTTTTTAAGAGAGTTATTCCCTGGGAACTTTCTGCCTGGCAAGAAAAAGCTAGTTTTCTTCATCCTATAGTCAAGGCCTCCTCATCATGGCAGAAAAGAAATATGCGTAAAACAGTAAAATTAATAAGTGCAGTAACATTAAACGCCAGAGTATGATTCCAATAGTAATGTTGAGAACTCACTCACTAATGCAGACTATTAAGGAAAAATAATCACCTGTAAGTCAGTCACTTTTGACCCGAAAGTACTATGGTTGTTCAGTTCCTCGACTTTGTGATGAGGCCATTTAAGCGATAACAGATGCATTTCAAAGATAGAGGCTGTAGGTGTGAAGGAAGCAGGAAAGCTTTTTTCATGAGGAGGATGAAAAAGCAGCTCCGGTAAGTCACATCTTTCACCATCAAAAGTGAGCGAGCACATTATTGGTTGCCTGATGTTCTTTGCAGCCTGCCCATGGAAGATATGTGACTTGGTTGAAAGTTGGTGGTTGTAACTTGCTGTATATGTCCAAGGCTCACAAGAAGATCTTGGGAGCGTTACAGGTGGAGTGGAAGGCTGTCCTCAGCAGAGGAGTGTGTAAGAGTGTGTAACGCACAGGGACATAGGGGAAGAGAGGCAGAAAGAATTCAAGAGGATCAGGCCAAGGGCCCTGAGACCTCAATTTATAGAATTAGAGTATTTGACTTAAATGGAAGCCATCTGCTTAAATCTCTCAGCAAGGATGTATTCAACACCTCAGATACAATACAGCTACTGTACACACTTAGGCTGCAATCCTATGCACACTTACATGGGGGTATGCTCCATTGAACTCAATGGGATTTACTTTTGAGTAGACATGCATAGGCCAGTGGGTGGCGCAGTGGGTTAAACCGCTGAACCATGAGCTGTCAATCGAAAGGTTGGCAGTTCGAATCCGCGACGGGGTTTGCTCTCGTTGCTTGGCCAGCTCCTGCCAACCTAGCAGTTCGAAAGCATGTTAATGCGAATAGATAAATAGGTACCGCTTGCGGGAAGGTAAACAGCGCTCGGTGTTCCAGCTGCATGCTACACGCTGCGGCAAGGAGAGTCATGCCGGCCACATGACCACGGAGGCGTCTTCGGACCACGCTGGCTCTTCAGCTTTGAAATGGGGATGAGCACCACACCCTAGAGTCGGACACGACTGGACTTAATTGTCAGGGGTCACCTTTACCTTTACTAGACATGTATAGGCTTGCACTGCTAATTATCCAGGCTCTGCGTTTTTGTTTTCCATAAAACCTGTTTGCCCTGGTCAGGTATTTGCTAACACATGGATGAAGAGTTCCTCCGGAGCATGCTGCGCCAGCCCCACCCCCTCCAACACTCTCTCACTTCACCCTGACCCCTGCCCTCCCTGTGACCAGTGTTTGTCTGCAGTGACAAATATAGGACACATGGAGAGATCCCCCCTGTGTGATTGCCATGCTTTTAGAAGGCTACAGCAGAGCCAAGGTTTGATTAAAATGGGAAGGTGGGAAGAAGTATAGCTTTTGGATTAAATCAAGGCTATCCCTACCTTTGCCCTCATAATTTGAGCATTTGTATTATTATAAACTCTCTAATACGGAACGTAAGGTGCCACATCAGGAGAAATTCCCCCAGGTTGTAGCTCTGACAGCAAGACTGTCTCTGTTAGATGTAAACAGAGCCAAGCCGGCAGTGATGAGGGAGACATGTAGGGTTGACAACCCTCAAGGCTTGACCTGGAGTCCCCAGGGATCAGCACTGATCTCCACGTGACTACTGAAAAGCCACCCTGGATATTTTAACAGGGTCTCCTTGGCTTAATGTTGGGGAAGAAAAAATCTCCAGGAATAGCCCCAGCCAGAGCCAGCAACTCTAGAGTGATGATCACAGAATGTGATAGCCTCCGGCTCATGACCCCCAGCCCTTTGAAGTGGGGCAAGGCTGGGAGAGAGCAGAGTGAGATATTCAAAGATAGAAAGACATTTTGCAGAGCAGGCAATAATTCTCTCCACATCAGACTGTACTCAGGAGAGTGTGGAGAGGTCACTCTTCATTTCTGCCTCCAAAAAAATACTGAGGACTATCTCAGAACTTTCCCGTGCAGGTACTCTTCCTACTTATCTCACATGGCATATGTTCTCCAGATCCTGGGAGCAAGACTTTCATTGACTCTGGACATAGCTAGGCATGTAGCTATGGGCATGTAAGCCTAGTAGTCAGATCAATGCTGTGTCCTTGAGGCATGTGAGCTTTGGATTCAGTTTTATTCCATCTATGAGCAGACTGTCGTTGGAGAGAAAGGTGGATCAACCATATGCCTGCTTTGAAGACATAAGTCTTCAAAGTCTTTCTAGGCACATAAGAGTTTCCTGGCATTTTATGGGAATCTCTTTAGAGCAAGACTCCAAGATAACAATTGTTTCAAAGAACACTCCAAGTTTCAGTATACTTCAGGTCCACGGATTGGAACAGCACAGCTATTAAAGGCCTCATATTTCTAAAACTTTAGTCTGCACCAATCAACAGAAATGGGAATGAATAAAAGGTTACTGAATGCTACTTTAAAAAAAAAGAATTTAAAAGAATCCATAAAGTAATCTGCCTCATAAACACTTCCCCGTATACTTTGTGAATCATTGCTTCTTTGTTCTCTGGTTTCTCTGGGGATAAATGACACCCCGCTTGAGGATATTTGAGTCGTACACAATCACTTTTTATCATGTCTTAATTCTTGAATTCAAAAATGCTTCTTGCCTCCCTCTTTATTTAGTTCTATAATCCTTTTCTCAGGTGCCCAAAGGGCATTACCATACCTACTACTACACAAAGCACATAGCAAGAAGAAAGTCATTTGGTTCCTAGGAAGGGAGGGGGCCTGCATATAGGGCTTTCCCCCCCCCTCTTATGGAAGTCTGCCAGTTTCCTTCTCCTGTAGAATATGCAGCTTTAATGGTGAGAGCAGAAAAATAGCATCCTTTCAGCCAGGGGTGGCATGACCTGGAGCACTGCCCAATGCTGCCACCCTAGATCTGCTGCTGCCATAGCGTGCTGGGGAAAAAAAGCCCCTTACTGTTCTCCGTCTTACAGTTTTCGCAAACCCAGAAGTGCGGGACTTCCGCATTTATTTAAAAGGACCATGCAAACAAAGGAGTGCCTTCATTTGTGCGGTCGTTGTAAATAAAACTGGAAGTCACATACTTCTGGGGTTGTGAAAACCGTGCAATGGAACGCAGTAAGGAAGCGGATGATCCACTTCCTGCTCGAGCAAACAGGAAGTGGATCAACGTGGCTCGCGTTCATGGCAACCTGGAGGAAGGTGGCAGAAGACTTAGTGAAGGGTGATGCAAGTTGTTAAATGCCAGATGAGGTATTCTTTGCCTGTCTTCTGCTGTGGCTGGGTGGTTAGATAGCAGCTTTGTGGAGTAGCCAGTGTGAGTTCTAGACCTGCCTCCCCCTTTTCTTTTGCCTCTGCCATGGGTGTTTCTGGCCAGTTGTGCAAAAGATGAGTGCCTTGCTGGTGAGGGCAAGTCCCTTGCTCAAACCCATCTTGCCAAATCTGCCGCAGACCCAAGCCATATCAGTTCACCTCATGGCTGAGCCGACTGTGCGTCCGGTGCCGTCTCCATACTTTTGCCATGTTCCTTCTTTCTGAGGTATTTGCCTACACCTTCCAGTAAACCCATCAGGAATATGAAGGACAGAGCTTGGCCAATTGAAACCCCCCCCCCCCTTCTTATTGTTTCATTCTCAGTCAAGAACATGCTGGGCCAAGCGAGGCAACTTTTCACCTGCCGCTTGTAATGATTTGTTCACTTGTGACATATCTGGCTGCCTTCAGTCAGGCGCCTGGCAGCAGTTGACTTCACAGCAGACAAGTTCAGATGTCTTTGTCTTTGTGTGAGCGCTGACAAATTTCAGCAAGCTTCCACACAAAATGCACACATCAAAGGGCAGGCGTGTGTGCGCTTTTCCAAAGCAGCTTTCTAAGTTTTACTGAGCTATAAAATACACTCAGGAGGATATGAAAACAAAGCTGTGATGAACTTAGCAGCAAGCCAAAGCAAGCAAGGAGAGGGATGGTGCAAAAAGGAAATGAGCGGGCAGCGATGGCTTGGTTCCGTGGCAGGGAGACGCGGTTTCTGAATAACTGTGAAAAGCATAAAACTGGTTTAGCCATTGCGAGAAGGGGGAAAAAAGCCGATCACGTTGAACAAAAGAGAAACTTCAAAGCAGAAATGTTCCAACTGGGTGACACTGATGTCTTGAACAGTTGTTCACGGCAAGATAGCGGCTGCGATTTTAATGAACTTTAAAGGGTGGCATCAATAGCGACAAACAATGAAAGGAAGATAGCATTACGTGCAGATCGAGAGCTAATGGTGTGAATGGGATTTTAGTGACAGGTTTAGATATTTCTGTACAGTCAGAATGATTTGCCTATTCAAGCGCCTTCCTTTTCTTTTTAAAAAAATTATAAATAGAATGGCGCTCACTCTACAGCGAACTGATTTGATGCTTTCTTTATGTATGGGAAGCTCTGTCGAAAGTGCATGGGACGCTGATCTGAAAGGCAGGGGAATGGCAGAGGTCGAAAACCACCGAGATCCTTTCATATATTTTAAAAGAGCTTATTTTAGTCGGAAGCTAAAATCCTCCTGGATGTAGCTGGTGAATTTTGCAAAGCAGCAGGGTAGGAGTTTGGAGGATTTTCATTTTAAAGGGCAGAACTCCTGCCATAGAGCACTGTAGGTGTGATCATGCCAAGAAAAGGTAGAATGATAAGGCAGGACATCATCAGGAGAACCCCCGAGCTCCCTGGTCAGCAATTACTAGTTTTGCTACAAGACCACTTTGAGTAGGGTGGTGATGGGAGGGTCAGGATCCCCTCTTTAGTAATCCTGGGACGAGTCTAGCTGCTCCAGCTGTTGCCATCTTCATTGAGTCACTGATTCATATACTGGCTTGTTCATAAACTCTTGTTCGAACAAACTGGCGCTTGCTGAGTTTGAACAACACGGGAAATCCAGCATCGGTGGCCTCAGAGATTGGCAGTGGTTGGGCACTGGCTGAAACCCCACAAGCTCCCCAGGGCTTGCTCACCAAAGCCCTGACACTGCCCAGCATCTACCATTAGTGGTTCAATGTGCTTTGATGCTGCACATGTCCCGCCATTGCCGACTTCTTCTTTTATTTTTGCTGTCCAGGAACTTTGATCCATGAAAACCAAGTGTGACTGGCTGGGCAAACAGAGGAAAGAGGAAAAACCAGTGCAAGGCTCATGCTGGTCTTTCCTTCACCCTCTAGCCAGGGGCATTGCTCTCTGGAGAGCAAGCTGATCTGGGGAAGAACTGAGGAGAAGGAACTGTCTGCATGAAAAATGAAAGTTCTTGACAATTGCACAGGCCAATCTTCCGTTGCCCCCAAACACCTACCACACCATGATGACAGGTAAAGAACAGATAGACGGAAGCTGTATGGGGATGGAGAAGGAAGCTGCTTACCTCTCCCTCCCCACTCAACTGCACGAGGGGAGGGGGAAGCCTTGAGGGTTCTGGGCACGCATGCATGCATGCATGCATGCTGCCTTCATAGCAAAGTGTCAGAGGGCACCAACACTGAATCCCCGTTTGTTTTAAACCAGGATGAGAAGCTTCAACGTTCCTCCCCTTGTGTGCAGAAACCAAGTGTTACGAATGTCACACAAAACCATGATCAAAGTGCTGATCTGAAATGGCCCCCTCATTTTCTTCACCCTATTCTCAGGCCGTGAAAATGGGGGAGGGCAAATGTCAGCAATTTCTCTAATGTGTCAGAGAAACTGATGGCCCAATTCTACAGTATTGACCCCATGCCAATAGCACACAGATGCCAGCGCAATGTCTGTCATATCCTAAGCCTGTCCTGGCAAAGCCAAACTGACAGCACAACAACGTCAACGCAAAGCCTGTCTTGGCAAAGCAATGCTGGTGCAGCCTGCCCCAGTAACACCTCCAGTGTCCATGGAAAAACCAACACAGCCCGTTATCTATGAATGGCATCCTGACATTGGCGTATCATCGCCGTGACATTGGCATGTCATCACTGTGACATCTGCACATCATTGGTGTGACTCTGTATGTCATCAGTTGATGTTCAAGGAGCCAATCATCAAATCCAATCACCTCCAACAATGGTGGTCAGATAATTTTTGCCTGGGGATACTGAGCAGGGGGTGGGGGCAGATGCAGAGCCAATACGTAGCCAAGGCTGGAGGAACAACCCCCCCTGCCAGCCACTAGGAATGAGTAACACAGCAACAGGCACCACCCCCAGCCATGGGGAGATGCTCCAAGGATGCCACGCATAAATACAGACACTCATCATGACCCAAGGATGCCCCAGCACCTCCCACCTACAGAATTACAGTAGTATCAGCAGCTACGGAAAAAAAGCAAAAACCAGCTAGATGCCCCTGCAACTAGGGTTCAAGTCTCCTCATCCCACTCACACAAACACACATACATCCAAGTCATATCTTTTTCAGCAGAGCAGAGCAAGGGTAAAAAGATACAGTAGTTCTCTTGGAAGAGGGCATCCATGTGAAACAAATACATACATCTCTCTATGGCAAGGTTTTGAGTCCATGTGGGGACATCTATCAGGTGGAAGGAGCCCTTATGGCAGGGAAGGGACTGGGATGAGTCACAAGGGAAGCCCCAACAGCACCCAAGCAAAGCAGGGTGTTGGTAGCTCACTGCACAAAGGCGGAGGCTGGGAGCCAGGCAAGATGGGTTTGAGCAAGGGACTTGCCCTCACCAGCAAGGCACTCATCTTTTGCACAACTAGCCAGAAACACCCATGGCAGAGGCAAAAGAAAAGGGGGAGGCAGGTCTAGAACTCACACTGGCTACTCCACAAAGCTGCTATCTAACCACAGCAGAAGACAGGCAAAGAGTACCTTATCTGGCATTTAACAACTTGCATCACCACAAACAGGCACACCTGGCTGGCAGGGTGTATCACATGGGCCTATCAGAAGGAACACTGCATAGGCCAATCACTGGGCTGGCATGCAACACAGTGCACCTCCTGCAGTGGCCTGCCCAGCTACCCACCCCCCACCCCACCCCCATGTCCTTTGTTTCATTGCTGGCACCTGCCAGCGTGGCTGTCAGTATGCTGCCCTTTCTGTCCCCCTGCCACTGCCCACCATATATCATGGCAGCAGAGAACAGGGAAGCCATTATCACTGAAGAGCATCCTCCCTCAAGCCATGATTCTCCCCCCCCCCCCATTCCTCATTACCTGTCAGGTTGTCACAACCGCTGTCAGGTTGGGTCACCTTTCCCTTGTAGGAGAAGATAGATAAAAAAAATAAGAATTTTGTAGCTCTATTTTCTCTCCTTTGTCTGCTGCTTCACCATGTTCCCTAAGCAACAAACCTACCACTTCACTGACTTTCCTCTTCTTTATTCTGAAATAGCCAAAAAAAACCCCATTTTTGAAAGTCTGTTGAAAGTCTCGGCTCACTTTGTGCTTTGGCCTTCCTGTCACTATCCCTGCAGGTGCAGGCTACACTTATGTACTGCTCTTTTGTTATCTGTTCCTCCTTTATTACTTCTTATATGTGCTCTTCTCACTTCACAACTTTTCAGAAAGCTTTCTGTGCAGTCACACTGGTCTTGTTCCATGTCTCCCAAATTTCCATCTCATGGGCACTGTTTGTAATTGTGTCTTCAGTATCTCATTTTTCAAAATATCCCATCCCTCTTGGACTCTTTTCTCTTTTAGAAGTTCTAGCCAGTAGCATAGCAAGGGCAGGGCAGGGCAGGGGGTGGGCCACCCTAGGCGGCAGCCAGTATTGCCGTGGCGCCAGCGAGGGTGACAATATTGCTGCCTGAGTCTGCAGCCTGCACTGGGTTTCCATGATGAGGCCTGGAGTGGCCAAAGAGCAGTGAGCAGGGCTCAGTTTCAGCTTTTGCTTTTTCGCTGAAGGCCCCCCCCCCACCTGTCCTTGGTTCTGATCGGCTCCAAATTCTTGCAATCTGGAAGCAATGGGCGGTGACGTGATGACGCCATCACATCACTGTCAAAACTACTTCCGGATTGCCAGGCGCCGCACCTGCGCACCGGGTACAGGGACACCAGGGATGCTACTGGTTCTAGCCATGGAATACTACTTAATTTTCTTCCAAGCCCATCAAAATCAGCTTTCCTGAAATCCAGGATATGCATTTGACCGTTCCTAGCTTTCCCTTCCCTTGATATTGAGAATTCCAAGATGACATTGGCACTTCTTCCAAAGTCCTGCTATTTTCACCTCCTCGATGAGTTCTTCCCTGTTGGTGAAGATTAATGGCCCAATCCTATCAAAGGCCTATGGCTGTGGCTGCATGCTAGAGCATGGCAGGGGATAGGATTGGGCTGCGAGTCCAGGATAACCGATCCCCTAGTTCAGTGCTTCCCAAACGTTTTCAACCTGTGGCTCCCTTGACCATTGGCGACCATTGGCCACGGCTCCCCATTACGTTACGTTGATGCCTGCCAATTGGCATTGCAGTGTCTTCCAAGAGGATTCCGTGGCACTCTGCGACTCCCCTGCCTGGTTTCCATGGCTCCCCTGGGAGCCACGCCTCCCACTTTAGGAACCACTGCCCTAGTTCTTCTGTCCCCCTTCTGGATAGCTTCTTCTGTCTTGTCCAGAAACTCTTTGTCCTCTCCAATACATTGCAGCATATAAAGGCATGCAGTGAGCCCTTTAAGATGCCACAAGGTGCCTTTTGTCTTTGCTACCCTTCTGGTATTTGAATATATTATGCAAATTAAGCCAATTGAAGGCAAATATGTATTCTCCTGGGCCCAAATGAAATGACTGTTGATTATTGCCATGCCACCCATCAAAGCCAAGCCTTCATATCAGTTTTTCCTTTCTCCAGAGAAGATGCTTGCCATACTGTAACTTGCACTCATGATATCACATGCAGAATCAGAAGGAATCGTTGTAACCCAGCCCATGCCTTGGCATTTCCTTGCTCTCTAAGGATGCATTTGTTGTACAGCCTTGTCGCAGGATTGTAACCTGACCCTCCTGAAATTTACAGATTATGTGCACTCTTGCAGAATAGCATGGCAGTGATGCAAAACATCTTCATTGGTGGGACAGTAGCAGCCAATCATCGGACAGGATCAGAAGCCCAGCATATAAATAAAGCTCACATTTCAGGTCAGAATGGTAGGAGTCTGCCCTGGACAAAATCCAAATCATTTCATTCAGCTATTTTAACTGCCTTCCATCATCACCATTATTCATTCATTTACAGTGCAGGTTCAGCTCCATATAAACAGAGAGAAACCAAAAATAATAACCAGCCTTCATATTCATTTCAGTGAGAAAAGATATTAATCACAAACTTGACACTGTATTTGTTTTAAATTAAAACTGCTGGTTTAAACCATGTGCTTCTTTTCAATGCGTATCGTATGTTTATTCTTCCTTAGCAGGAAAAGGGGGGCGGGGGGGGGGGAGAACAGGTTAGTGATAGAGATGCCCCATGAGCTATGCGGCTGGCTGAAGTCTGGTGTGATCACCTTTCATCTTTGCTTTGATCAACTGAGGAAAGGAGGCTGGAGGTACAAGGGACCCAGCGGACAAGAGGCAGAAGGGGAGAGGTGGCAGATAAACCTTCCTTTTTTCTCTAATTTAACAAATGGAGTGTTTTAAAACCTTCATATTTAAAAAGACACGTACAAAGATTGCATATATGGTGGAACACATTTTCAGAAATAGAACTGCAAGTCTTTGAGCCCAATTCTAAGCTTACCTTACACGGGTGGAGGGGGGTGGAGTGGATCATGAGGCTTCATAGAGGAGAGGGAATTCTTTCCTCTTGTCTCCCCCTCCATAAGCCTCCTGCTCCGCAATGGGTCTCCTCGGACCTGTGCCAGCTCTGTAGCTGGTGTAAGTCTGAGGAGAGAAAAGGGGCATGGAGGCTTGCAAAAGAGGGGACAGGATCTGGCACAAGGCATCACCGCCAGATCCACCCCTTCCCGTAGCCTCTTCACCTCCGCTAGCCTCCCCTCCTCCCCCCTTCCCACCCAGTTTCACTCCCTCCCCTCCCACCCCATCCCCACCGCTGCTTTATCTTCTTTGGTGGGCGCGGCGAGGTCCGGCAACGCACAGGCTCTTTCGTTGTCCTCAAGCCCTGCCCCCAGCAGCGCAATCCAGCATAGGATTGGGCTGTTAAAAGATTCTTACGGCCCAGTCCTATCTGTGGGATATGCTAATGGACCATGAGGTCACAGCCAATCCGAGAGGATTGTGCTGTTAATGAATTAATCTAACCAATTATTCTATTCAAGATTGCAGCCCTAGCACACGTCAAAGTCAGGGTCGACCCACCCATGAGGCAGGCAATGAGCAGTGGATGGGAGAAGACAGAAAGAAACCTGGTGGGGAGCACCCCACTCCCTATGCCCACCTGCTGCTTCCTCTGACCTGCTGCCTACTGGTTGTCTGCTGCCCCATCATCTTCCCATGTGTTCTCTCCTCTTTGAACAAGCGAAAGGAGGATAGCGGAGGAGGGCTTACCTTCTCCTCCTTTGCTGCTGCATGGCAACAGAACTGCAGGAGCGGGGGGGGGGGGAATCTACAGTCCCGTTCCTGATCACTCACTAATGATTGGGAAGAGAATGACCACTTCCTTCCACCTTGTCTCCTCCTTCGCGTCTTCACTGACCATATGGGGCATCGCCCCTCAGCCCACCCCACCACAAACAGCTCTGGCCAATCAGGCCAGGAAGAATTCCCGCTGCTGCCTGGTGAGCATAGGGGAGGGGCGCTGCAAACCCGATGCAGGACTAGAGACCTGGCATCACCATTCTTTTCAGTACTGAGAATTGACTCTACTGAGAACGGGTGGCCAACCTTCTACCATTAGGGCCTCTGCATTTTTAAGAGTTGTGTAGAAGACAGAATCTGGGCAGTTGCAAGTGCTGCTGGTGCTGCTAAAGTTAGCTGCACCTGCTGAAATGCCCTCACCTAGACACCCATTGAAGGGCCAGGGGCATTCGTGTTGAAAGGTTGGCCTCCCCTGCCTTAAATTGGATGTTTTAAGAATGCCACAGAGATGCATACATGGTGCAATCCTTCATAATAGTGAGCAGCACACCAGCTTCCCTTAGTTCCTATGTGAGTTTTCAAAAATAAATGCAATATTCACTGGTTTACACTCAGCATTCCAACCAACCAGTCTGTAGTTTGCCATGAAACACAGGTTGTTTTCATTTCCCAGAAAACAGTGAGAACTTTGGGTGCCACTCAATAGTGGCACCAACCTTATGGAATTCCTTCCTTTTTGACTTACGAACTGCTCCCTCCTTGGAGACTTTCCGGCGAGGCCTGAAAACCTTCTTGTTCAAAGAAGACTTTTGAGTTTTCTTGTTCAAAGAAGGCTTTTTAACATCCTGCTGGTACATGTGGGGTGCTGCTATTCTTATGCTCTTGTTTTAATTGTAATAGTGATCTCTTTTATCGATTTTTAGATGCTTTTTATTAGTTTTCATTAACTGTTTTTATTGTTTTAATTATTTTTTTTGTATTGTACTCTTTGTATTGTATTCTTTTCATGTTGTAAGCTGCCTTGGGTCCCTTCGCGGAGAAAGGCGGGGTAAAAATATTGTAAATAAATAAATAAAACTTCCCTGTGACCACATCCCCCGTATGAAAATCACAGGCAGGGCCGGCCCTTCCATGAAACCGACTGAGGCTGTTTCCTTAGGTAGCAGGTTGGTGGCAGCTGCCGCTGCCCCATCGCCTCCACTGCTCCTTCCCCTCAGTCCGGAATGGGAAGTGTGGAGCAGAAAGAGTGGTGGGCTCTTCTGCTGCATCCCTCTCTTCCTTTTCCAATTTGGGGAAGGAGCAGGCGCACATCACCAGGAAAGGGGCACAGCATTTGGCACGCCATTTCAGGCGCCAAGAGGCCTTAGGCCTGTCCTGATCTCAGGCACAAAAATAGGGTTAGGGTTAGGGTAGGCATTTTTGTACCACAGAATGGAATAAAGAAATCCACGTCACTTTTGGGCTGTGAAAGCAAAACAGAAGCTCAACAGTTTGTCCCCTTCCTCTTCTTTCATATGTTATGTGGCTGGAATGAAGGCACTGTGGCAATGCCACCGTGATCCAGCAGGGAGAGGGTGGAAATACCACAATGAACAAAAGGTTAAAAAAGGGTACAACGTAAGTCTGCATTATACAGAGCAGAAAGCAGGAGGATGGATGAGTTAGCCAAAATCCAGACATTTTTGAGTAGGATTATTCTTAGCGAAATTAAAATGACATTAAACATGATGCTGAATAATAAGAGGGAGCAGAGTTAATCATCTTTGCAAAATCCTTGCAGCTATGTTTGTTAATAAGGAACCATGTGAGGTCACTGTTACAGTATTATTTATTATTTTTAACATAGCCTACAGGATTTAGACCAGTACTCCAGGAGATGTAAATAAGATGAATTCAATTAAGTTATGCTCTTTTACACCCAGTTAGAATGTGGCCCTTTTATTTTTATCCACTCCGCTTTCCTAAATCCCTTTATCCACCCAAAAGTCTTGCATCAGGAAAGGAAAGGCGATTTTAGGAAATCTGATTCATTTCAATTAAAATCCTGAGCATTAATCACATGCTTGACACTCTAAACGTTTCCAATTAATGTCTAGCTTAAAACCATATGTGCTACAGATTCCAGTTGAAAGATCTATCTGTGACAGGTAACCTCACGAAAAAAAAAAAACCCACTACCATATGGCTGGACACAAGTGAAATCAGGAGGTATGTGCCAACTAGGAACACGGACAGAGGAACAAAAACAGGATTATCAACGTTTTGTAATAAGAGGAAAATGTAGGGATTAGTTATTCAACCTAGGGAAGTAAACACTTTTTTTATTTGTTGATTGTAGAGCCCACCCCAGTCCAAAGACTCAGGAAAGGCAGCAAATTTAAATCTCATATAAAAACGTAGTTCAAATAAGATTAAAAATGCAAAACACAACAAAGGCTAATGCTCTCTGGAGACTTGTCAAAAGACAGGCCTCAGACGAAGATCTTTCATCTTTGTAGCAGCTACCCAATCCATGGATTTCACCAGGCGTAGGGATCATACAACTTTCAAAGATGAGTTTATGATTCAGTGTAAGATGGCTGCAACTATGCTGGACTGTAGAGCACAATAATTGTAGTGGAAATGAGAGGTAATAGAACAATTACAACTGCCACACCCGCAGAGCCTCTACCAACACAACAATGCTCCTGATGCCTTGATAACATCACTTAACTCATTCCTTACCTCAGTCCCCACACACACCATGGCCATTTGGCCAGAAAGAGTTCATGGTGCCTCCAGTAATACATCAAGTATTATCAGTTACCAGATTAGGTGAAAAGCAGAGTATGCCTGCAGACAGAGATTTTAACATTTATTTAATGTGCCGCCTTGATTGCCCTTGTTGGGAGAAAGGCGGGGTACAAATTCTTTAAATAAATAAATAAATAAATAAATAAATGTCTTGGAAGGCCAAGCCAGATGGCCGTGCAACAGCCCTTTTGCCAGGGAAATGCCAGGGCCACACAGGACTGAGTTGCCCTTCTAATCTTAACAGCCAGTCAATTCCAGAGCAGGTAGGGAGAGCCATGGGCTTCCCAAACAAAGGATTTAAGACCCACAGTGGGAAGAATGTCTATATGAGGGAAAAAGCAAGAATGAATCCTACCCCTCCCAGTTCCATTATGTGTTCATAATGTGTGAACAGCAGTAATGCGGGGGTGGAGGAGGAAGGATTGTGTATTCTTTTAACAGTTTCCCCATATTAAGGGGAAGGACATGGGAGGCATGTCCACAAACTTTACTACGGTTTCAGTACATGGAAACCTCCTTGGCTTGCTTGCTTGCTTATGGAGTGCTTTGTCATCGATTGAAGGAATGGAGTTGAGGTTTCTGTCAGGGGTTTGTATCTGGGCCTGAAGCTCGGTACCTGAAGGGTTCTAAGGGGATACATGTTAGCAATATATTCCAATTCTTGCCACTGGGTCAGGTTGCTTGTTTTGGTGCCAGCTGCTCCCTGGGAAAGGGAACTTTCACCATAGTTTCCAACACAACATACTCACTTGTATACTCTATCTTCTTTAGATGTGAGGCCAGAATGAGGAAGCCACATGCCCTACCACACACAGGATCTGAGACATGAATTGTCTGCCTGGTGTATATACTGCTGTTGGTGTACCATGATTGGCTGCCACATTACAGCCCAATCCCATGGGCTACTTATGGCAGCAGATCTAGCGATGTGCTGCTGTAAGTCACCTTGCGATGGTGAAAACGTTGTGCAAATGTCATGCCACCATCACATGTTGGAAATGGCTGAAGGCTCCGTGTGCATGCCAGAATCACCCAGACACTCCACTGGTGAAAGTAAGGTGGTGAAGGGGGTGGTTTGTGGGTCAACTGGAGCGAATCATGGTCCAAGCCAAGGAGAAGTTCAGGGGCAGGAGAGGTTGGATATTGGCAGCAATTGTGCACGCCAGATCCTGTCCCCCTTTCCTGGCCCAGACCCTTCCTCTCCTTGGATTTAAGCCAGCAAAATAGCTGGCATGTGTCCGAGGAGACGCATTAGTGATCAGGTGGCCTACCAGGAAGTAAATAACATATTTTTACTTCCCTGACACTGGCCGATTGGGCCCGCCACCATAGCATATATTGCGTGCTTTGTCGGTGGCACTGCATGATATGGACTGGTGGGGGATAGGACTGAGCTGCTAGTATCCTATGCACTGCTATGTTCATGGTGATAGAGTAGAAAGAGGTGGTAGTGGGCAGTTTGTCAACTTTGTCTTGGTCCACTCCTTCCAACGATATCAGCTTCAGTGTGTGTGTGTGTGTGTGTGTGTGTGTGTGTGTGTGTGTGTGTGTGTGTGTGTGTGTGTGTGTGTGTGTGCGCGCGTGTGCGTGCTTATGAGAACTGTTGTACTGGCTTAACTATGCTGGTGGGGAACATGGGACTTTATTCCTGTGGCAGATAGAAAGCAGACTAAGGTGGCTACTCCTTTGATCTTCTGCCACTACATCCTGAAACTGACTGTTTCTCCTCCCCATACACTGGCACCCTAACTAGTGCTTCACCATTGGGAGCTCCCTCCATGAAGGAAGGGGTGTTCCAGTTGTGCAAGGGGTCCTTGTATGAGCAAAATGCACCTTCGTTCAAATGGAAGCTTCCATTCTCAGAAGGAGCTCCTGACAGTAGAAGCACTAGTTGGGATGCTACCCATAATGATTAACAGCCCAATCCTATCAAACAAACAAACAAACAAACCCAGCTAGTGCAGCTCTGCCAACAGAGCACACGCTGCCAGCAAGTTATGGTTGGGGGACAGTCATGGTCCATGGAGGTTGCTCCCATGGGTTTTTTGGTTCTTCTGCGCCAGCCATTTTGCTGGCGCAGAACTGAGGTGAGTAAGGGAGAGAGAAGGGGAGAAGGAAGGACCTTCTCATGTACTTTTCCAAGAAAAGCAAAAACTTAAATGCATGCACCATTCTAATTGATGCAAGGTGTTTGTATTGTGTGTTTAGGTATCTACGTCAAGTACAAATATTGGGGCTTAAAATGTTGCCTATAAAATGTGCAATATAAGTAAAACATTTTCATATGGCAGGCATCCAAATGAAAGAGAATGCTTTATCATTTTTTAAAAAATGAAGGTAGCTCCCGAATACATCCTCAATGTACAATAATGAGACACAGACCTGAAAACAGGAGTTAGGAATCTGCTGCTTCCTTCATAGCAAAAGGGATCTGGGGGAAAACATTGGAATACACAGATATACACAGATTGATTAGCAAACATCTGATCCAGTAAACCCTCTCCATAACGTGCCTCGCAGTAATGTGAATTTGGATAAAACGTGATTGGGCTCCTGTCCTCCAACATGCCCACATCTTCCTAACCCCTAACATGATATTTAATACAGTGTTAATGTAACAAGTAAAACGGTAATACAGAGTAAAATCTTAATAGAGTACTGTACTTAACTATGGATAAATTGACTCACAAACAGAAGGCATTTACCGTCCAAGAAAAATTAAATGCTCTGGATGTCAAAGAGCGGAAAACAGCAAACACAGCTGGTCAGAATTCTTGGTGTTAGTGAGTCTACTCTAAGAGGGTGGGGGAAAAGAAGAAAAGTTACGTGGTTTACCTTGTGTTATAGGAGAGGATAAATGAAAACATTTTCTCCAGTCACTGAAAGACCTATTAAAAAGATTGTTTTTCATTAACTTTGCAATAACGCGACACTGCATTTTATGCAATTGAAGTTTTTGGATTCTACTTATCTCGTTTATGGTGGGGTGTTACTGCAATAACTTGAAGAAAGCAACATACACTTGATTTCTGCATAAAGCAGGCATCTAAACAAAAACTGAATTAAACCCTGAGGGCTCCAATTATAACCTGACAGAAATGATTCTGTGAAGCTTTGATCCTTTGGCCTGATCCAGCAGGGCTCTTCTTATGTTCTTATGTTCTTATGACTATACATATTATATGTTAGCAGAGGTTTTGATCCTGGGCTTCTACACTAGTAAGGTAATGTTACAAAGGAGCAGGTGCCAAAGGCAAGACTTGGCTGCTGCTGACCTCCTCGGAAGTGAAGAGTGAGGCTTGACAAGCAATAGCCCAAATCAGGTTGTTAGTCAGGCTGAAGTTTGCGTTATATTTTGCGGATAGCATATCAATGGCAAATACACGTTAATCATGTGGGTCCATTCTTCAGCGGCTACATTTAGACCTCAACATCCTCCCCACCTGTTTCATTTTATTCCCCAAGTCCCAAAGAGAGTGTGTGTGTGTGTGTGTGTGTGTGTGTGTGTGTGTGTGTGTGTGTGTGTGTGTGTGTGTGTGAGAGAGAGAGAGAGAGAGAGAGAGGTGTTTAGCTGGATCCTGCCAATAAATAATAGTATTTAAGCATCATTACCAGAGGCGGATCTAGGGCGGAGCCAGCGGAGCACCCGCTCCTGGCGCCATCGCCTGAAGGGCGCCCCGCCCGGCGCCCCGCCTGCGAGTCCGAGTTGGACTCAGAGACTCGCGTCTCTGAGTCGGACTCGGAGACTCGAGTCCGACCGGCCCCAGAGAGCCGGCTCGGAGACGTCTTCCCCAGCCGGCTGCCCAGCACCTTCTGGAAGGCCTGCGCGCCGTTTATACCGTTCTTTTTGCGCATGCTCAGACTGTTACTGAGGGAAAAAGGCTGCCCTTTTTCCCGCAGTAACAGTCTGAGCATGCGCGCGCGCGTGTGTGCGCGGGCCTTCCAGAAGGCCCCGGGCAGCCGGCCGGGGAAGACGTCCCCAGCCGGCTCTCCCGATTGAGGGAGGGGGCCGCTGCCTCCCGGAGCGCGCCCACTCCTCCTCCCGGAGCGCGCCTCCTCCTCCCCCCGGAGCGCGACGCCTCCTCCTCCCGGAGCGCGACGCCGCCTCCTCCCGGAGCGCGACGCCCCCCCTCTGGAGCGCGGTGATATTTTAATAATAGGGGCGCCACCCCCCTGTTGCTCCGGGCGCCAACGGGGGTAGTGACGCCTCTGATCATTACATTTTATGATCTGGAACATCTGCCTCTTAATCTCAGACATGTGCAGTCCTGGCTGCAATTGCTCACTGGTGAGAGGATGGCACCCTTAGATTTAGCTCATACATTCCAGGACCCTTGGTATTGACAGGTAAACCATAGAGTCTGTGGATCTTAAGGAATGGGTTGCCAGGCCAGCTTTTTCTAGGCAGGACTGCTATGGTAGACCCCAGAGGTGTAGGCTAATAAGTGCCACTGAAACTTGAAGGTCTTGCCTGGAGCCTGTTACCCTCTGGTCTGGACCTGGGCAAAATGTGTGAATCACCTAATGAATAGAATGAATTTATTGGAAACCTGCAGATTTCCAATCAATCAATTCATTCGATTCATTATTGCCTTCTGGCCCCAGACTTCAAAGGGATTTTAAAGGCTCGTAAAGAACATCCTCAAATTTCTGGTCATCTTCTCCCATGCTGGTTTTATACCACAGCCACATTGAAGTTACTTACATGCTTTGGATTAGATTCTCAGCTGCTCAGAGTCACATGGTGCTTTTGCGATTGGCTGGAATCATTCTACTGCAGAATTCTTTTGCTGGATAGGTTTGGTTTATAGCTAGGCTTACCAGATCTCCAACCGGGACAGAGTGCTAGACCTTTAGGAGAAGGAATGTGGGCAGGTGTAGCTTGTTAAGTCCTAGAGCACAACCCTAGGCATGTCTACTCAGAAGCAAGCCCCACTGAACACAATGGGGCTTGCTTCTGAGTAGACATGCCTAGGATTGTGCTTTAGGACTTAACAAGCTACACCTGCCCACATTCCTTCTCCTAAAGGTCTAGCACTCTGTCCCGGTTGGAGATCTGGTAAGCCTATTTATAGCCTGCTTCTACCGTAAATGCCTCTCAAGGCCTGGTAGAAAAGGCTATTGCCATACAAGCAGCCCAATCCTGTATAAGGATATGTGGCCGGCCTAGAGGGCCGGCCACCATATCCTCTGGCTTTCCCGGGCTGCCCTGGGGCAGCCTGCGAGCACCTCAGGGGAAGGGGATGCTCGTTCCCTTCCCTGGGCGCAAGCCAGTTGAGGCCTTATGGGCCTACTCGAATGTACGCCAGCTCTGAAGCTGGCGTACATTTGAACCAGGGGTGTAAAGGCTGGGAGAGGTCTCAGGATATCGGCAGAGCTTGCCTCTGATATCCCCACCCGCTCCCAGCCTGGGCAGGCCAATGGCTACTCCCATGGCTACGCCGGCCCACCCTCCCCCTCGCCCTCCCCCGTCCCCTGCCCCAGTCGGCCTAGGTCTTACCTGGGCTGCCCGGCGCAGCTCCGGTCCCTCGGTGGAATGAGCGCTCTAAGGGTCGAAGGGTCGGACACGAAGGGTCGGACACGACTTAACGACTGAACAACAACAACAACAACAACAAGGGTACCGCTCTAAGGGTACACTGGATTGCGCCATGAATATTTACTCTGTAAGGTTGCTTTTCTGTAAACCTGCCAATGCACATGGGTTAACAGATCATCTTGAGACAGTGCAGTCACTGTCAATGATTTGCTAATGCCACACATGTGCTAATCATAAAAATTGGAGTAGCTGAATCCTTACATTAGTATTTCCTGTCTAGAAGGAGCACATTCTGTTGATTTAAGGTTCATGTTGGTCCTGCGTTTTTGGAGAAATAGATTGCCCTTGTTAGATCTGTGTGTTGCCATTGCCCTGATACCATGATCCAACTGACTGGCTCGTTCCAGTGTCAGTACATAAGAAGGACTGAACACACACATAGCAGTGTTCTTATGGGAGGACATCTTGTGGCGGTAGCAGAAAGTGACTGGGCTAGAGAATGGCTAGTAGCACCCAGTATGGACCAATGACTTCATTGGCCTGTGCTCCTTGCTGGATACTCCTAACCACACTCCCGGCAGCCTGGACAGCTCTCTACCTCTGCCTCTAATCAATATCCTCTGATAAAGGCAGGCTCTCCTCTTTCTCCCTCAGTCATTTGCCACAGTAGCTGGGGAGTATGTTCAGTTCCCAGCATGCACTGCCACTGGTTACCCCTTGCCCATTCAGACACAGACCAACAATTGAATGCAACCATAATAGCTCTGGGGCTGTGATGCCTCAACAGGCCCTGCTTTCTGATGCCGAGTGGCTGACTCTCCTTTCTAGGTGAGGAAGTCCCAGCAACAGTGCAAATGGTATAGATTAGAATACCTGTATTCAGAGTGATAGTCTAAATAGTCTAAATAAATTTGGCCCTATAAAGTATGTGTACATTTTCTTGAGACATGCTGTATATAGCTACCTTAACAGAAATAGGAGTATTCTGTTTGTAAATATGTCTAACATAGTTGTGTGTGCATGTGTGTGAGTTTGTGTGTATAGTAGCAAATGTTGAAGTAACTGCACATTTGTGGAACATGGCTTTTAAGGTTGCTGCTTACTCCACTGGGGATGAGAGCCAAGTTCCTAGTGGAAAAACAGAACATTTATCATAGAATGGATGCCTTATTAGAATTTATTACAGGCCTTTTGATAGTTCAGAGAAATGTTTCCAGTGGTTGTTCTGTATTATAACTGAATAACAAGCCACCTCAGCCCTTCAAATGAAAATAAAGTATCCAAATCCCTTCTTGTTGACTCTCAGCCAAGAAAGGGTACTGTAAGAGTAGCTCCCTTGATTTAACACAATATCCACAACTTTTATCTGGAGTTAGGTCTTTAGCTCTCCTAAATCTCTGGTATAAAAACTGATGAACTGTGAAGAGACAATTCCAAGAAAAAGAGAGGGCAAATTCAACAGTCTTGACTTGGCTGTTTGTTTGTGATTTATGTCATGTCTTCACCTGGTATTAGCTTTGCAAAGCTTTTCAAAAGGAAAAAAAGATCTCTGCACAATAAAATGTTATAGCTCTGAAATGTCTGCAAATCCCTACTTTGGAGAACTATGGAACCCAAAAGCCTTCCAAGCTTACCCCTATTTTCAGGGTAGAAAGTTAAGACCCAAGAGATAAAGTAGCATGCCCAAGATTCCAAAGAAAGCATATAATTGGCTGAATTTTTATGCTGTGTAACAATTGACTGGGAGCACCAACCAATGAATTAAGAGTCTGATCACCCTTGCTCCAGCTCTAACATGGTACTTATCCACTTGTCACGATAACTTTCCTTCCATCATCTGGAGTGCAACAGTACATAGCAAGTCCAGCACTTCAGAGTGTCTATTTTGATGCTCTACTGTTCTGGTTATATTACTAGACCACACATCACCAGCATCAAAATACAGTGGGGCTATTTTGGGCACTATGAATGAGGTAGTTTGCTTCCTCTTGAGAACCCTGCAATAAACTGATACAATTTCTGGAAAGACCAAGGAAGACATCAATAGATAGACAGATGGTTATGGGCCTTGGAAAAAGTCCACAAAACAGAATCACATCAGTTGTTCATTCATTTTGTATGTTGGCCAAGGCGAGACAGAAAAGTTGGCAGGAAAAAGAAAATAATTACAAGAACATGTCTGATAAAATAAGTGAAATTTCCCATTCTTATTATGGTTTTTTTCAAAGTCCAGTCTGGTGTCTTCAAACAGAATCCAACTGACTGTTTCCCTTTCTCAAACACAGCACACACCAGCAGGAGATAAGAAGTTACCGGTATCTACTTTTTTTTTTAGGGTCATAACTGTTGTCACAGAAAGATAAACAAAGGATTTTAAAAAATCACCTCCTATTTTGCTGTATGTATTGTTAATTATGGTGGAAGGCCAAATATTAATTGGTAAGAGAGTCAACTAGTTAATAACTAGAATGGTGGCTAAGTCACAGCTAATAGTTGGGAAACGTTTCTTGAGTATACAAGCCACCATCCAGTCCATCCATGCCCTCCATCATGAGGCCAGTCCATCCCTGAGGTCAAGTGAAGCAGATTGCCCCAGACAGCAGATGCCCATCTCTGTCCACCTACTTGTCTCTACACCTCCTCCTCCTCCCACTCTCTGGGAAGAGGGGGAAGAGATGGAAATGAAGAGAGGAGGAGGACACTGAGCTAGAACATGGGAGAGTGGGAGGAGCAGAGGCTGGCACATCATCTGGGTAAGGGGAGCAGCATTTGCCATGCCACCGCAGGAGGTTTTGGGCTGGCCCTGGTTGTCAGAACTCAGAGGAGTTGACACTCCTCCACCTCCAGTTATTGGGAAAGGGGAAAGGGGCTCCACCTCCAGTTATTGGGAAAGGGGTTATTGGGAAAGGGGTTATTGGGAAAGGATTCAAATACTCCTCTCTCTCTCTCTCTCTCTCTCTCTCTCTCTCTCTCTCTCTCTCTCTCTCTCTCTCTCTCTCTCAAACAGAAGTGTTGCTGGTTTTTTTAAGATGGACTGAGTCAGAGCCTGAGACTGAACTGAGAGCTGAAGCCATCTGAGGATGCAGGCTTCTCTCTGGGGATCTGATGTGTGATAGCAAATCTGTTGCCTTGATGGTGTGCGCTTGCAATCTGTCGTTGTATAGGAGTTCCCATGCTACTTGGCTCTCTACCTATGCTCTGCTTGTGAATAAACCAAGAATTTCTAAAATACCATGTACCTTGGGTGATCTTCCAAAAGAAACCAGATCCAGGTAATGCCGCCCCAGCATTTCTCCCTGATCAGGGAGGCATCACACTACCGTAGGAACAAACTCTACTTGTCTTTTGCTTTTCCAGACCTAATCCGCCTGCCTTATGAGGAATCTTTTAGCATGCCCCCCATGATTAGCCTACAGATGTGCCTATGAATGAGCAATATTCTGATGTGTGGGATAATTGATATGGTACCTTCATGCCTCAAACGCCAATATGCTGCCAACTTTAGTATTCTACGGGTCAGCAGAAAGAGAAGCATGTGATTCCTAGTTACCTACAAGCTTTCATAGGCAGCCAACTTTACATAGTTCCTACTTCCCATAACCCTCTGACTGGCTCCCTCCACCTGGGTTGAAGGTGAAAAAATATATCTTGCCCTCATTACTTGCTGGCGTCTGTGGGAGTTACGCTTGCTGATGGAGAAGAAACCAGATGGCTTTGCTCACAGTCCACAAATCTGTACGGTAAAATGTGTTGCACTAAACAAATGGTTTACTCTTCAGATGCTGCTTCTGGCCTGGGATAGGCCCAGGGAACTGGAGCATAGATTGAGCTCCCTCCGAGAATCCAAGACAGCCAAAGCCTCTCAATAAATACATGCTGAGGGGGAGAGTCTATGGAGAGCCATTCCTTTTCCTTTGAGCCAATTTCCTCTTGCTGCTAGGCACCATCCAAAGAAAATATATTAAAAAGGGTCCTCTTGAAAATAAAAGACAAGGCCTTGAATAATAGGGTCTGTGGACAGAAACGGGCAGTCTGAGGCAGCTTACAATAGGCTGCTTGCTAGCTTGTCACAACACTTGCCCAAAGTTTTTCCCGGAGTAAAATATTATGTGCTTCCTGGAGGCCGCCACTGTGTTGTTTTTGCTAATGCCATGCCCTGGCAGTCTAAGAAAGGCTGTTCCCTCCATGATGTACTTCTTTGGTCTAGACGGAGCTATTGACTCTGTGGAAATTACAGCTCCAGCCCTGGTGGCCTTGGCATCTGCATTCATGGTGTTTCTTCCACCCGTTGCCATAAATACAGAGGCGGCAGATGTCGATAAACAATAAGCAGTGATTATCAAAATCCACATGATGATGAATAATTTTTGTCTCAGGGTACAAACGGGTTTCGCTTGTGCCTGGAGTTGCCAACTGTTTCCAGGAAGGAGGGCAGAGAGTACTGATGCAACTGAAGTTCGCATATTTTACTGTGTGTAAAACCAAAGTTCTCTTGTGGGGAACAGGATTGGAACAGTTTCTGCTGTTAGAAATTGGTGCAGCTAGGGCTCTCGCAAAGTCGCTGTTCTGGTCATTAGACTCTTTTTACCATCTGCTAAGAAACGCAGCAGGTTAAACCGCTGAACCATAAGCTGTCGATTGAAAGGTCGGTAGTTCGATTCCCGCGACGGGGTGAGCGCTCGTTGCTTGGCCAGCTCCTGCCAACCTAGCAGTTCTAAAGCATGTTAATGTGAGTAGATAAATAGGTACTGCTTGCAGGAAGGTAAACAGCGCTCCGTGTTCCAGCCGCATGCTACGCGCTGCGGCAAGGAGAGTCATGCCGGCCACATGACCACGGAGGCGTCTTCGGACAACGCTGGCTCTTCGGCTTTGAAATGGGGATGAGCACCACACCCTAGAGTCGGACATGACTGGACTTAATTGTCAGGGGATACCTTTACCTTTACCTTAAGAAACTAACAGCCCAATGCTATCCTTCCCCCCCCACACACACACTGGTGCAGCCACTCCAAAAACAGGCATGTGCTGTATCCAGCGGGGGTAGGGGGAGATCAGGAGGCTTCATCAGGGAAAGGGCCGAAGCCCTTAAATCCCCCTACCCTCCATAAGCCTCCCACTCTACAATGGGTCTCCTCGGACCGGCACTAGCAAGTCGGAAGAGAGAAAGGAGATGGAAAGGCTGCTGCAGGAGGGGATAGGATTTGTTGCGCTTCATTGTCACCAGATCCACCCGTCCCACAGCCTCCCAGTCCCCATTATGTCCTCTTCCTACCCAGGTTTGCTCCCTCCCTGCCCCGTTCTGCCTTCCCTCCCCTTCTCCCACCTATCCCGTCATCTTACATGCCTTGGAGGGCCTTCACAGGTCTGGCGACGCATGTGGGAAGCCTCCGGCCTTCCCGGCAGTGCTCCGGCAGCATGTGACTCAGCGAGCAGCTGGAAAGCACTTTATGGCTGCTTTTCAGCAGCCAGTGCTGGTGGTTCATGAGGTCTGCCACCACTTTCAGCCCATAGGATTGGGCTGAAGGTCTTAGAAGAAAATTCTGGGTGTGTGTAAGTATATATGGCAATGTACACACATGTACCGAAGAACTCACTCTTGACTCCTGCAATGCAAATAACCTTGTATCAAATGTACCAAAGTTGGAACATATAATGTTATCCCTCCAAGTCTTTCTGGAAGAAACAGGTTATTTGGATCCATTCTAGTCTGGATTTGACCTGGGTTGAAAATTGAAATGGCCTTACTTGGCCAACTTGGTGGAGGATGACCTACATTGGGAGCACTGGCGTCACTACAGGGGGGGGGGGCGGAGCTGTAAGTGCTGCTGAAATCCGAGCCTTCCTTACACAGACGAACGAAGCAGCCCCGCCCCCTCACACTCCCAGCCGGTCAGATGAAGCGAAACAACAGGCAGGAGACAGCTCCGCCCCCCCTGTAGTGACGCCAGTGATTGGGAGATGGATAAGGGGTGTGTTATCCTGTTGATTCTCCCGGATCTCTCCACTGTTGCCTTTCCAGGGTGGGACTGGGAGGCCCTGGTCTTTACTGACACCAGTTCTGCCTGAAAGGTCATTCCCAGAAGGTAGCGTTAGGAGACTGCTGTTCTGGCCTGTGGCCTTTTGACCAGCAGGGTGCCAGGAGGATGGTTCTTGCCTCCCTTGCTTTTTAACATGCACACCAAACTGCTGGAAGATGGCACTTGGAAGTATGAGATGATGTATTGGTATACTTGATAACACATGGCACTACCTCTGATCAGAACAGTGGCAGAAACCCTGAGCTAGTGTTTAGAGTCAGTCTTGGCACAGATGGGAGTAAACAAACTTAACTATAATCCGGATAAGGTGTAAATATTGCTGGTGAGGGGTTCTGTCAATCTAGGTGGAGGTGTACAACATCCTCAATGGCGTTGCACTCCCACTGCAGGACCAAGTGCAGAACTCAGGGATGGTCCTGGAACCTGGTGTGATCCCTGGATATCCAGGTGATGTCATTTGCCAGGGGCAGCATCTTTTACCAGCTTCACCTTTCCCTGGAGAAAGCAGACCTGCCCTTGTTGCATCCAATTGGCATTATTGCAATGCTGTCTCTGTGCAGTTGCCTTCAAAGACAATTTGGAAACTATAGTTGGTACAAAACACAGCTTTTGGGCAAGCTGTGAAAGACATATTGAGGCATTTGAGGTATACATTTTCTCTGCTGTTTTGTGCTGATTTTATATTTGTTTTCAGATATTTTCATGCTGCCTTAGTTTTTAAAATTATTTTTAATGTTTGTTTTCATATTTTGTTTGCTACTGTGACTGCATTTTTTGCAGAAAAGTGGGTTAATACAGGCGTCATCTAGCAAGGATGGAGAATTGTAGGATGCATGTATAGAGACTAGAATCTGTCCCCAGGACATACAGCCCAATCCTATCCTTCCCCCCGCCAATGCAGCCATGCCAAGGAGGCTTGCACTGCATTTTGGGGGGGGGGGCAGATCAGGAGGCTTGGGAGAGGTAAGGGAAAATATTTTCCCTTACCTCCCTGCAAACTCCTCATCTGGCAGTGGGTGTCCTTGAACCTGCGCCAGCTCCTTAGCTTGGAGCTTGAAAAGTTGCTGAAGAAAGTTGTCAGTACTTTCATACTTCATTACCAACATTTGTGATGTCACTTGGACTCCCATGTCTACAGCAATTTTCTTACAGCTATGAGATTTTCGTAAAGGACACAGGACATACATCGTCAGAGCCTCAAGAGAAAACTCTGAGGACAATTTAAGAAGGATTAAAAGTCTAGCATTATTTGGTTTTATGGTAATATAGGTTTGACTTCTTTATTAAACATCACATTCCTTTAGTAAAGCACTCATACATAGAAGAGACTGAAGAAGGTAATTTTTTTTAAAAAAAGATAAGCTTCCCCCAAAAAATAAAATTAGGAGATACAGTACATAGGACCAGACTGCTCAATTTCATGGCATTTATATTTTAAAATATGATGGGAGCTAAATAGTCTAATGCAGGGGTTTTCAACCTTTGGAGGCCTGGGTACCCCCTATCACAGTCCAATTTTCTGAAGTACCCCCTGCTAATTAATTGGATTAATCAATCAATTAATTAGGTAATTAATTATTAAATAAAAAAGCACTAAAACAATTTTAAATGTGAAAAAATGTCTTATTTAACTGCGTGCGTGCGTACGTGCGTGTGTGTGTGGGAGAGGGAGACACACATGCAAGGATCTCTTTTTTCCTCCAAGTCACACTTCCCAAAAGCAGCTCCTCCCTCTCCCACCCCACCAAAGTACATTTTCCAAAGTACAAAAATAAGCCCAAAACCAAAATCAGAGAGACAGAAGGGCTCAGAAAATAATTACAATTTAAAATCCATGTTAATTAACACCTAATTAGCTGCTGATGGGGCAGATAAGGGGCAAGGTGAAACTTATACATCCAGGTAAGTGAATAGGAGCCCAATCCTATCCCCCACCAGTCCATAGCATGCAGCACTCCACTACTGATGGAGCACATGCTGCATGCTATGGTGACGGTAGGGTGACCAGACAGCCCAGGAGAGATAAACAAAAATAACTTTTACTTATCTCTCAGTAGGCCGCCTGGCTGTTAACAGGTCTCCTCAGACTTATGCCAGCTCTTTAGCAGACATACGTTCAAGGTGGATACTCCTGAGGGTGAGTCCAGGCTGGGAAAGGGGGATAGGATCCGGTGCTCACTACTGCCACCAAGATCCACCCCTGTCCCACCACTGCCCTACTCAGTCCCCACCCTGATCCTCTCCTGAACTGCCCCTCTTGCTACCTTACCTTCTCCAGTGCAGCATCTAGGAACCACAGCTGTGCATGGGGGGGGGGGTGTCTCCAGCCATTTGCGCCAGTGACCCTGAAGTGCACAACAGTGGCGCGCCTTTTACGACGCGGCACTTACGGTGGTGGACCAGGAGTTCTGCCACCACACACACACACACACACACACACACACAAATCAGTGCTGTAGGCAAAATCCTATTTTTGTAACTCGTTGAAAAAATGAACGTGATAAAATAATATTTGGAGTAGCACTAAAGGTCAGACTGAAGACCAAACCTACATAGAGATACTGGGAGGGAGACTGGAGTCTTGCTGTGAAAATGAAAACTCCATCTCTAATGCATGATTTTCAGTGCTGTCCTGTATGAGAATGAGATAGCTACTGCCAAATTTTGGAGGAAAAATTCCATCGTTCCTGTTTTCAATTCTTTGACTGTTTGGCTGCTGCCTTATTTATTTTATTAATTGACTGGTCTCTCTTCTATGTATGAGTGCTCCTTTAAAAGGTGTGGGGGAGATTTACTTTCCCCAACCGGTTTGTCTCTTTGTACGCAAAATGTTTTCTTTCAGATAATTGTGCTGAGGCTGCAGTCGAAATCGGCGGTGATATTTCATGTTTATTTCTGACTGAAATATGGTGGCAAATGTTGGAAACATACAGAATATTGACACTTTATCCACATGTGAAGTTCCTTTCTGTTCTTTTTACTCATATAGTCTCTTACCGAAGTAGGAAAACTGTGAATCAAATGATGATGGCCAGTGCTCAGATTACCCGGAGAGGGGGGCAGAGAGGGCTCAACCCGTTTATCTTTAGAAAGCTATGGAGGGTGTTTATGTGTCATGATGACTAAACTAAGCCTTGTGGATTTCATTAAGGACCCCCTCCTACCTTTCTCCTCATAATGTGAAAGTTAGTGGTAGCCATGAATGTCACTTTGGATTAGGGGACCATTGGGGATGAGCTAATAATCAGCAAGCAGTGGCAAGAATCGGCAAACCTCCTTCTCCTCTTGGCAAAAATGGAGAAGCAGAGGGTCAAGATGCTGCTGTACTCTAGGCAGCAGGGATATACTTGAGAGCCAAGCGAGACAATACAGTACTTACAAGTATGTGCAAGATCACCCTTATAGCCTTTTTAGAACTGGAAGTGCTGCTGCTGCTGCGTAGCTTTTTCACAGTCCACTGTTTGCCCATCACAGAATTCCAATATCGGCAAACATGCAGGTGGACTCTGCAGCAGGAAAAATCCTTCGGAGGTGATTTGGAGGGAAGGAACTGTGGACAGCAAAAGGGTTAAGCATTCCCTCCCGTTGCCAGTTCTCCGATCCCATTCACCCTTCCAGAAGAAGTTTCGGAAGTTGTACAGTTTCGGAAGTTGATGGCCACTTGTGCATCTGTACATAAAGTCTAGTTTGGCATTGAAAGGCATTTATGTTGGGGAACAGCTCTGTCTTATCATTTCAAATTGGCTAAAGAAACATATCACATTCAATTTATCTTGCACTATGTTTTACATCTGTTTTGGGCCCTTCTGGAAGCAAAACTTTCAGAACCAGACTCCTATGCCTTATAATCCTTTGGATCTCTTTTTCGGCCCAATTCGACCTGGGACGGCTGTCGTCTTCTGCTGGCACCGAC
This sequence comes from Plestiodon gilberti rubricaudatus, assembly GCA_026170595.1. NCBI lineage: Eukaryota > Metazoa > Chordata > Lepidosauria > Squamata > Scincidae > Plestiodon > Plestiodon gilberti. The sequence goes on from JANXHW010000002.1 coordinate 162,529,942, forward strand.
TGCCTTAAAGCAATCAGCGCCAATCGTAAAAGGTGCTCCAACAGCGTGCTACTCAGTGCCACCACCAGTGCCAGCAGATCCGGAGTCACCCGCTATCGAAGGTAAGGTGACGGGGAGGTAGGAGGGGCGGGGGGATGGCAGAACGAGGCAGCAATGGGGCCGGGGGATGGGTGGATTGGGTTCGGGAAGGGGCAGCTTTGAGGCCCGATCCTGCCGACCGGGGGCCCACCGCCCCAAGGCCCTCTCCGCTGACGACGCCACTGAACTCCTTGAATGTTAGTTTTGCTATCAACTGTATCAACAGTATTCAATAAAATGGTTACATGCACTGCAGATGCCCAGGCATTATTGACTTGTCACATACATAAAATTTAACCCTGCCTTTCAGGTTTCTGTAGAGCACTTCTTTTAACTATCTGTGAATACTTAAATAATGTATAAATCTGTCTCATTAAATCTGCATGGAATATTTATGGAATGATGCATCCGATGTTGAAAGATGGCCTTCATTTTCAATTCCCTTTGGGTTAATCAGTTAATTGGGTATCAGCTCTGTCTAGTGCTGATTGGTTTTGTGTTCTGCTTGAAAGATGGCTTCACATTGGCAGCGGTGAAATGCGTATGCATGATGCAAAGCACCAGAAGAAGAAGATGAACAACAGGATCAAGAAATGTAATCAAGGGCTTATCTTTCCTCACCATTAATTTGTACCATTGCCTGTGGCTTAGTGCCAAGAATATGCAAACATTAACTATTGTGATCTCGGCTTAAAGCTCTGCCCTACAGGTCCTAGTTACTCTTTTCAAGATGGCTTTTTGTAACATCTGTAAAGTGATCACAGCAGACACAATGGGCAACAGGGCTATTGTAGTTGTGATAGCCCTGCAAGAGACAGAGCATTGGTGGTTGCAGATTGATTGTCATGTAGAATTGAGGAAAGCTGCAGCTCATGAAACCGAATCTTATACATGAATCCTGGCCTTCTCTGCATCTGCTTACAGTAAGCATCTGAAGTATGACATATGCATAGCAGAACCTGTGCATTCATTTTTTAAAAAATGTTTTTTAAATTGTTTATGTACGGTTATGTATTGTTTAAAACTTTTAATGTATTTTAAGTTATGTATTTTAACTTCTGTTGTAAGCCACCTTGGGCATTTGCCTTGGCATAGGAAAAGGCGGGATATATATATATATATATATATATATATATATATATATATATATATATATATATATATATATATATATATATATATATATAAAATAAATAAATTATAAGTGTTGCTCAGTTCACTGGAGCAAGTTGGTGGTTGTGGAGAGGATTGTACCCTTCCCCTATATGAATTCTCCTGAAACCTGATAGCTAATTTAGAAATCCTGTTACAGGTGCCATGACTGCTGGAGACAAGACTGTCATCTACTCAGAACAGTGTTTGCCTTGTTGGTGGTCCATACTTTATGAAATCCCCTCCTGGGGGATGCTCACCAAGCTATTGGTGCTGCTTATACAAGTGTATGTAAAGTTTGTTTTCCCAGAACTATGTATGTAGTATGGATATTATCATGGCAGGAAATACTTTCAAAAGAGGTAGAATTTATAGGTTTAAAAGCCATGTAAAAATCTTTAAAATCCTTAAAATGTGTGGAGAATTTGCCGAACGTTTATCGAATGTTTCCAGTTTTAATTAGCGTTCACTCTGTTCCCACGCTTTTCTGCGCTGTTCCTGCTTTGAAGTCAGCGTTGTTCTCCGCTTGGGTAATTCCATCTTGCACAGACTGGCACTGTGTTCCTTGATAATGTTCTTGGTATAGGATGAAACGTTGGACTTTGGAATTTGCATTACATGTTGGTCTCAACTATTTTAATTGTGTGTATTTTATGTGTGTACTTTTAAACGTGTTGAATTCTCCACACATTTTAAGGATTTTAAAGAATTTTACATGGCTTTTAAACCTATAAATTCTACCTCTTTTGAAACTATGTATGTGCTCAGAAATAAGTCCCACTGAATGGGGCATACTCCTGAGTAAGTATGCATAGGATTGGGTTTTGCTCACCATTGCTGATTGTCTTTTAATTCTCTCTCTCTCTCTCTCTCTCTCTCTCTCTCTCTCTCTCTCTCTCTCTCTCTCTCTCTCTCTCTCTCTCTCTCTGATGAGAAGGGGTTTTTAAATCAGGTATTTTTTAAAAAGCTCTTGGCATTTTTATGATCCTGATCTTTTCTGTTGCTCTCGTCATTGATACTGGTTCCAGTATATTTTTTGCTTTGAATCTCATGCATTGTTTTGAGCACATTATGTGACTGGAAACACACCCCTAAATAGTGTAAAAAATAAATAAACAGAATATATTCCTGGGACTGGTCACATTCTGCTAACTTCCACCTGTGTTCTGCTACATGCATAAATGTGGGATCAGGGAGTAACTTGGGAAGCTGCTTTTGAGATCAGCCTTTTCTGACTTGTTCTCCTTCTAACACCACACAACACCTGACAACTTGACACAAGAGAAAGTTTTATCTGCTACTGAAGCTCTGTCATATTCTGGCAGGCGCTAGGAACAGAACTGCAGAGAGATCAGATTCCCCTTCCCCCCCCCCTTACAGTACTGATTCCCCTCTAGTACTGTCTTTTAAGCTCTGCAACCATGCTTCTTTCATATACATCTTTTAAAGTCATATTTGAATATTAAGCACGAATCAGTTTAGAAATGCCTGAATATGGTAAATTCTCCTAGTAGCATTACCAGTGTTAATCTGTAGTTACAAGTAGCCCAAAGAACCGGAGCACCTTCGAAGACAAAACTGTATTTTCACACATTACACCAAAAAGACCCTGTGAGTTTCTCTCTCACCCTGTATTGGTGTATAAAAGTTGTTAATGCAGGTTTAAGAACATGGGAAAAAATGTTTAAAATAATCAAATGTACATCCTGGCATATGTACTAAGTTTACAGTGTTTGCACTCACATTGCATCACAAACCAACCTCATTTTTTAAACAATTAACATTGACTGGTGACTGTGGCACAGGGGTTCCTGCCTCATACACTTCTATTCCGTCAATTGGCCTCCACTTGGCTGAGGAGGGGGGGGGTCCCCTTTAACCGCAGAGCCAGACGTGCCAAGTATGGAGGCTTTCTGCAGTTATGGTCCCTGAAGTCCTTCTCCCTGCAGTGCTTCAGATTCCCCAAGGGGGAGAAGTCTGAGTCACCTGTCCTTGTCCTCTCTGCAAGGCAGCTTCACTGAGCCGCCATTTGCCAAGCACACCCTGGAGCTCTCTGTTAGCCATTCTTCCCCTCTCCTCCTCATCAGTACATTTATGGCTTGCCTTGAATACCTCCCCACTCCAAGCTGGGCCAAGTTGCACGCCCTTCCTGCCTTGCAGATTCTCCTTCCTGCTCTCTAGTTGCCCCGGCAACCAGGAAGGAATGGAAACAAACGAACAAAAATCTCCCTTTTCACAAATACACCAGGCTTGCTCCTCATGATTATACCAGGATCTCTCCACAAGTCCTGCTGCAAAGCTCACTGTATTCCTTCAGCCACCTGAGGGGCAGTCTGCATGTTATCATATTGGCCACCCTGGAAAGAAGTCTGCCCAAGCCTCACTGCAGCATTACTGGAAGGCTTGGGAATTTAAGGGCCAGTTGCATGTAGGGTTGCTAGGACCAGCCAATATGCCACATCATCATCCACATATATAGTGCCCCTATTTATTTATTTATCTGTTCTGTTCTCCTACCTGCTGGAGCAAATGGGGTTCTTATCTTGGGGCACTCCATGTGAGCAGAAGAAAAAGGTTGCTTGTCAGAACGTGTAGGTCTGGACCTGGCAACCTGACTTGGCATCTCATAGGCAGAATACCGTATTGGTCTGAGTATAAGACTCACTTTTTTCTCCTAATTTAAGTTTTTAAACTAGGGGTGCGTCTTATAATCAGGTGCGTCTTATACTCGGGACAATACGGTACCTTCTACTACTGAGTCAATCCGGTGGTCCTCCTAGCCCTGAATTGTCTGCTGTGGATGGCAGCAGCTTTCAGTCAGCTCTTTTCCTATCTAACTGCCTGAGAGCCTTTAACAGAGATACTGGAAACGGAACTGGGGGCCTGGTGCGTACAACACACATTCTCTTTCACTATGGCTCCTATGGGTCATTTCCTCAAATCACCCCACTATTTACCACACAACCCTTTCCTTCTCCCCAAACCTTATTTTCCTAGTTAGATTTAAGAGGATTTTTTTAAACACAGCTGATACAGTTGATCGGCTATATATGAGTGTGAGAGAACACAGTATCAAGGGGAAGGGAAGGCAGTACTCCAAATTAATTAGGGCGCTGCAAATGTGAAAATAAATTCCTGAAAAAGAGACATTTTTCAGGGGATCCAGTGATCGACGTACTCTGGAGGTTGAGTTAGGGTTTCCCAGTACCTCATTTAATTAACTCAATCTGACTTTTATAGGGCTTTATGTTATGTGTTTCCTTGTTCGGTAAACAAACAGCAGAAAATTAAAACAGGGCAGCTGCCAGCAAACGGTAAATTTAATTGAAAAATAATGAATTGCCATGGGGTGCCACCAGGGGTTTTGTCAAGATAAAGTTATTTATCCTGGAAAGCTTCCACTTGCATTTGTCAGAACTTGATATATATATATATATATATATATATATATATATATATATATATATATATATATATATATATATATATATATATATAAGTAACGAGAGAGAAACAAGCTGCTGGGTATGCCAGAGCTGGAAACTCAAGGCACAGTCTTCCAAGCTCTGCTGCAGCACACGCTCCAGTCATTTCCATGGGGTCGGCCAGCCTGGGAACCTTGGACAGACTCCTTGAAAATGATTGTGTGGCATGAGCCAATGCAACAGGGCACACTGAGCACTGGGTTAGTGGGGAGATGTTGGTAATGAAGCATCTGGGCAGATGTGCTGATTGACTATGAAGGAAGACTCATGAGTAGTCCAATTGGACATGGGCTAGAGCTTATCTTAGGGACTACATTGTGGCAACGTGGGCAGTAAAGAAGGTGTACCTCTCTGCTTTGGTTGCCAATCTGTTTCCAGGTGCAATTCAAGGTGCTCTTTAAAGCTCTAAATGGCTTGGGACTAAAGTAACAGAAGAACCTCCTCCCCCTCATATAAAACAGTCCACTGAGGAGCTTTTCTTGTGTGTCCCACCACTGGTAGAGTTGCATTTGGCAGTGGCATCCAGGTTATGGATCTCGTAGCCCCTGGATGTAAGGTTGGGTCCATCACTTCCACTGTTCTGGCAGAGATTGAAAACACTTCTGTTTAGCCCTTGGGACCTCAGATTGCAATTCTATACACACTTACCTGGGAGTAAGACCCACTGCACTCAGTGGGACTTACTTCTGAGTTCACACGCATAGGATCACACAGTACCTCTTAGAACAGACCATAGGCCTTTTAGCAGCAAAATATGATGTTTCAGCTCTTGTCTATGTGTATACTGTTTAATGTGAGGTGAGGTTTTGTTTTGTTTTATTTAATGATTTTATTTTTGTTGTATTTTATTTTATTTTTAAATATGTTGTGTGCTGCCCTGAGTGCCTCTCGTGCAATAGGAAAAAGGTGGGAAACAAATACAATAGTTTAAATAAATAAATACAGTAGTGCTGTTGTGATGGGGCAGTGACAGGGTGAAGCTACTGTGCCTCAACATTTTGCAAGGGTACAACCAATCTTGTGAATGCTTCAGCACACATTCATCTTTGTGGTAAGATTGAAGTTCGCCCCCTTTTGGCAACCTCTAAAATGTGTATTGAGCCAGAAGGAGAAAAGGCACCATCTCAAAAGGGTGCTGCATCCGCCAAGCTAGTCACTCACCATGTCCCAAAAGTCAACTCCTATTGTCATCACATTGGCTGCGCTGTGTCAAAAAGGTGGTGTGAATTGGACCTTAAATTCCAGCTTCATCCTGTTTCTCTTTTGCCTTTATTGGATTCCCACCTTCGTTAAAACAAAACTAACCACAAAACCTTCCCATTAATATATAAAACCGAGTTAGGTATTTCCTCTATTTCAACACATTGCAGAATTAGCAAGACATTGAGTTCAGAAAGCTGGATGTTTCCACAGTGGCACTGGCATGAGGTGTGTGTCTGCTTTCCATTTCAATTCATTCCTATTTTATTTTTAGCCTTAATAAAATGACATACATTTCCTTTACGACTGGAAATGAGGTGCCTGCGAACTTAATTCAATCGCTTGTTAATACGATCTGCACTTTAATTGGATCCAAACGTTTGGAACCAAATCTTTTTTATTTTCGTCCTCCCTTTTTCTCTTCCTTAAAAGTAAGAGGGTGGGAGAGTCAGTGAAAAAATAGCTTTCCTCTTTAATCGTTTCTGAATCCACTAAACAGGATTTATAATACAATTCCTCCTGTTTGGTGGAGCTGAGCATCACTGTAGCCACCTACCACAGTGGTGACGCAGAGGACAGACAAGTGGCTGGAGACACGTGTATGGGGTGCTCCAGGATGAGAAGAAAAAGGACATAAGACGAGCAGCCCCCTTTCTCTCCTCAGATTTGTGCTAGTGAAGTTACTGTATTTCTTCAATTCTAAGACGCATGTTTTTTCCCAATTAAGCATTTCAAAAAATGGGGTGCGTCTTAGAATCGAAGGTCTCCAAAAAGCACCCCAAAATGCTATCTTCTTACTTATTGGGGCTTGGAGGAGCTTCAGGGAGACCTGCGCGACCCTCTGCAGGCCTCCCCGATCTTCAGTTCGGCAAAGAACTGTGATTTTCAGCCATTTCCGGTTTTCGCAAAAACCAGAAATTGCCAAAAATCGCTGTTTTTCACCGAACTGAAGATCAGGGAGGCCTGCAGAGCTCCCCCAAGCCCAGGTAATGAAGGAAATGGCACTTTCTAGCGGGGCCAGAAACGCTATGCAAAGGCAGTGCACTCAGTCATCCTCAGCTGCAGGAGACATGCTGGGGAGAGTTGGTGCTAAGCGGGTAGATTCAATGAAGGGAGGTGAGTCTTACAATCGATGGATTTTTTCCCCCCTACTGGTGGTACTGAAAGTAAAGGTGCGCCTTAGAATCGATGGCGCCTTAGACTCGAAGAAATACGGTACTAGCGCAGGCGCGAGGAGACCCATTGCGGGACGGGATTTAAACCTCTTTCCCTGTTGATGCCTCCCGATTAGCTCCCTCCCCTTGCTGGATACAGCACACCCATTTTTGGTGTGGCTGAACCAGTAGGGGGAGGAAAGGATACGATTGGGCTGTTAATTAAACAATGTATATTACCTGTGTACCTGTCAAAGACAGTACCTCTTAGAACAGACCATAAGGCCTTTTAGCAGCAAAATATGATGTTTCAGCTCTTGTCTATGTGTGCCGGAGCTTCAGGAGTGCACCTCGGCTTGGAGTGTGTAAAGAAGTCTGAGGTGTATGAAAAGAAGCCTAGTTGCTCATTCCATCTCTGACTCGGTTGTATAAACCAATCCATTCAGAGGCTTATATGCTTCCTTATGCCACAAGAAGCAGAGCAGTACATGGCAGCCTCTAGTGGTGCTCAAGGCAAGGGCATGTGACACTTTAGAAGTGCCACACGTTGGCAAACCCACAACCAAGTTATCACATGTTGGGATTGAACGATTTCTTTCTCTTTCATGAGAAAGTAAAGTCCCCCTTACCAGTCAGTCCATGCACAGAAATCATCCTCTCCTTTATGTTTCCTTAGAGCAAATATATACATGATAGTCTATATAACAAGGTGAGCCCTTGGCACAAGGTCAATTTATTGGTTACAGGGCCCTTACTTTCTGAGCTGTATCTGTGGTGCATGTTCCCTTATTCTCTGCGAAGAATTGTCCATGTACTGCTTATTTTTTAAAATTAAATATGCAGTCCTATGCACACTTTCCTGCAAGTAAGCCTCATTGGAAGAATGGCATTTGCTTCTATGTAAATATGCATAGAATTGCACTGTTCATCTCTCAGTTTTGCCTGCTGCTAGGATTGTTAGATGAACATTTTTTTTAAAAAAAAAGAGAGGTGATTTTGAAATTTAGTTGTGTTGATGGGCATTCAATGGGACTAGTGTTTTGACAAAAGGACTTCTATTATATTGTATATGAGTTTGTAACATTCTGGAATAAGGACAAGCCTTCAAAACAGGGACATCTGGCAACCCAGCTGACATTGATGTCATCTGCCTGCTCGGTAAATCAGACCTCTCATTCATTGTTGATTTCCTCATGTTTTCATTCTCACTGCAGTTTTGATTATGGTTAAGTATTAACAAGCAGCAGGGATGGCCAAACCAATGCCACGGACTGATGCGGTGCTTTCTGATGCTGCCTCCCCAACCAAGTAAAAACAGCAGTTTTTTCCTTCCCACGTGATCTTGATAAAACCGGAAGTGCAGGTGATGCTGAGAACTCCCGGCATGCACTGCACTTTCTGCTTTACTTAGGGCTGGCAAGGAAGGAGCCAGAGAAGTGACTGCTTCCCCTCATTCTTCCCGGTACTGTTCCTTTAATGGACCACGTGAGGAAGGACTGAGGGGACGGGTGAGTGAAGTGGCTCGCCGCTGCATTTAGTAAGTAGGAAGTTGATCAATGTGGCTCATGTCTGCCATGGGTTGGAGGTTAAGTGGTAGCAATCTCAGAGTGAAGGGTATCCTGAATCTGCTCTTCCTCCCACCACCTGCCTTGATGCAAGCAGCTTCAGGTTACCTCATGGTTCAGCCAACCCTGACAAGCAGAGTCTTGATGTTGGATCATTCAGAACGTTTTCCCCCCACTGTTGCAGATAATTACTTCTTCTGAACTGTGCCAGTTAGAAAAATATCTTGGAATTCAAGAGTTCTTGGATTCTTTAAGGCCCAATCCTAAATAACTCCCCGTGCAGCAATACAGTGGTGCTGATGCAGCGTCCACTATATCCTGCAGGGGAGTTTTGGCTGCTGGAGGTCTCCTTGGGGAAAGCCCCAGTAACTGCTATGGGTCAACTTGGACCTGTTCCATCCTCTTCCTCCCCCAACCCATGCCACCCCCTGCACGGGCTTACCTGCTCCAGCGGGTCTTCGTGGGTCCACTGGTGCAAGTAGGAAGACTCTAGCCTTCCCAAAAGTACTCTGGCAGCTAGCACTGCTGGAGTGCACTTTATGTGCAGCCAGTGCCAACAGAACATATGTTCTACCGGGGGGGGGGCGCCCAATAGGATTGGGATGCCCTTATTGGAAAGAGACCTTGGCCACAGCCTGTGCAGTATAGTAAAAACGAAGGCAGAATTTTCCCACTGGAGCAAAGTGAAGACTCCTCCTTGCCCAAATGTCCATCTTGTGTTTTGAGCTCGAAGCACAGAATGTGCTTTTTGTTGCAAAATGCTTTGAAGATAAACTCTCCTTTGCTTCCCCTGCTAGATGCAGCCCCTCCGTTACCTTTCAGTTTGAAGGGCACTTCATTACAGATGTGCTGGCTGGTCAGATTGACTTGGTTGAGACTTGGTTGGGTGCCCTTTGGGGAGAAAAGTGGGATATACCGGTAAGTAGAGCAAGCAAGCAAACAAACAAACAAACAAACAAACAAACAAACAAACAAACAAAATGCTCATTAAACTGACTGCCCAAGAAACTGTGATGGAGCTGTTTGTCCAATGATGGGCAAAAAGTAGAGGAAAGAGGTGAGGGAGGCCAGCAGCAGGGATGGCATTGGGCAGGAGGTAACAGTCACCTCAGCCAGGGGCCAAATCTGGAGAGTAGCACAGGGCGCAATCCAAAGCTACTTAGGCCGCCGTTGGAACCAGCGGCCCAGCGAAAATGGGAGGCCCCAGAATGGAAAGGGGATTCAAATCCCCTTTGAATTCCCCTTATGGAGGGGATTTGAATCCCCTTTCCGTTCTGGGGCCTCCCGTTTTCTCTGGGCCGCTGGTTACAACGGCGGCCTAAGTAGCTTTGGATTGCGCCCAAAATTATCTGTTTTGTGAATTCTTAGAAATGGATTTGTAATAATTTTGCAACTTTGTGATAATGCTTTGCTTCTTGTTAACATTGGCCTTTCACGGCATTAAACCTGCAGTTCATCCATCAAAGCCAAGTTCCATCCAACAACTCCTTTCAGTTGATTGTCATAAGTCAGGCACCAACATGCATATTTGTGTGCATGGTACCAGATGATGCATATGAGAGTGATATGGCTAGGTCCAGATGTGACTGATTTTCATTTCTTCAGTCAAATAGATTAGATCATGTGTTATGGGTGGGGAAATGGGTGACAGCCATATCACTTGTGGAAATCTGTGACTCTCCAGTTCACAATCCGCAGTGATGTACTTCAGTGTTCTCAGCACCTGGACAGAGCACCACAGAATATATATGTCCCTTATTTATGAATATGTTTTACCTATCAAGCAAGCATGATGGGGACACAGTGGAGTTTAACGGCCCACTTGAAGATATGCAGATCTAGTGCAGAACCTTAAGCCCTCAATAAATACGGATTAGGCATGTGCTGATCAGGCTTTTTGAATCCTGTAAGTGATATGCATCTCATGGCACCGTTAAGCCTAGATAAATGTGTTTTTAATAATCACTATTTACTGGGGTTTAGCAGCTATGCAAGAGGTACGCATGTATTACTCTGTGGTCAAACCTCAATAAATGTGCTTCTAATAATCAGTTGGTACTTCAATAATATACAATAATTCCCTTATTATGTATGATTTCAGACACAGCCCACAGATTCAGATGTGCCATGAGTTCCATCTGTTTTCAGGACTGTGTGGTGGTGGTGGTGGTGGTGGTGGTGGTGGTGGTGGTAGAAATCAGAGTTATTGGCCACCTTAATGAAATGTGATCTATATACTGCAATGTTCAAAAGAAGTTTCACTTTTATTCTTGCTTCCCATGTGTGACATCCTTATAGTCTTATTTTTCTTTCTATATTCCCAATGCACATTTTTCTCAAACAACAGATCTCCCCAAAACGACTTGCTTAACCAACGATGATGGCCCCACTGGGTCTGCTGCCCAACACCACCTCTGCCTCATGGCTGCCGCCTTTGCCAGGGTCCATGATGTGCAAGCGGGTGCAGTAAACGCTTCATACCTCCTCACCATGCTCCGTCCTCACACTGGTTTAAAGAGAACACATAGCTTTCAACTTTAAATGCCACGCAAGGAAGGAGCGCTGCGCTAGCCCAACCCCTCACTCCATCTTCATGTGGGATTTAAAGTTTAATAGGAACTTTATTTACAAGGGAACATGGGGAGGGAAGTAGTAGATGATCTGATTACTGCTTGCTTTAGCAAGAGCGGAGGGGATCAATGCAGCTTGTGTCTGCAGCCGGCTGGAGGGAGGCAGCAGCAGCAGCAGCAGCAGACTTTAGTGGAGGGTACCCCAAATCTGCGGTCCCCTCACCCACTGCTATCCACTGCTGACACAAGCCATAGAAGCCTGCTTGATGGCTGGCCTGGCCGTGCATCTAACCATCGCGAGCCACTCATAGCATTCTTCTCATGGAGCCTCAGCAGAATTTGAATTCAGATGTTCAGATCTATCCTGTTTTAATTACTTTTTTTCAATAAATAATTACAAAAATGGCTGCCAGAAATATTGGGATGCACAGACGTGGCCCCTTGGCTTTCCAGACTAGGCTGAGTTGACTAATTTGGGACAGTTCATATGCTTTACAAGCATGATAAATGTATAACAGGGGAATATGATGGTGTTAATTGGATTAAGGCCCAATCCTATTCAAATGCTGAGCCGATGTTGCACAGATGCTGGTGTGACATCTATCATATCCTAAGCCCATCCAGGCAATGCCATGCCAGTGCAAGCCTCCCAGTAATGCTGGTGCAGCCCTTCCCAACAATGCTGACAGCATCCATGGAAACCCTGACACAGGCCGTCATCCACAGAGCAGCATCCTGCCATTGCTATATCATCGGCACAATGTCAGCATAATGTCTGTGCGTCATTGGTGTGACATCTATGTTCCATTGGTGTGATGTCCACAGAGCCAATCAGCACATCCACCCAGCCCTAATGCTGGCAGCTAGAGAAGAGCTGCAAGGGTGACTGAACCAGGGGGTGGGGACAGATGCAGGGCCAATGAGCAGCCAACACTGGGGGGATGCCCCCTGCCAGGGAATGGGAATGAGCAGCACAGCCATAGGCACCTATCCTAACCATGGGGAGGTGCCCCAAGGACACCACACATAAACACACAGACACACGACATGACACAAGGATGCCTGTCCCACACTCTGTGGCATCAGCAAAGAAGGGGTAAAAGCAAAGACCTGCGAGAGACCCCAGCACCCAGGTTACAAGCCCCCTTATCCCACCCACAAAAACACACCCATCCAAGGAATACCTTTGTCAGCAGAGCACAGGAAGGGCAGAAATATAGTCTTGGAAGAGGGTAGCCATGTGCAACAAACACACAAGTCTCTTCATGGCGAGGGTTCGAGTCCCTGTGGGGGCATTCACCAACTGGAATGAACCTTTTCGTCAGGGGACAGATCACAAGGGGAGCCTCAACAGCATGCAGACAATGCAGGGTCCTGTTAGCTCACTGCAGGCTAGGAGCCAAGCAAGACAGGGTTGAACCCAGCCAAAAGATGTGCCCTTGACTAGCAAGGCACTCACCTTTTGCATGACATGGCAGGAACCTGCACCTCTGTGCCAGGTGCAAGGGAGTGTCAACGGGAAACAAGTTATCTTGTTGTCTTATGTGCTCCCTGAGGCATCTGGTGGGGCCACTGTGTGATACAGGAAGCTGGACTAGATGGGCCTTTGGCCTGATCCAGCAGGGCTCTTCTTATGTTCTTAAGAGAGGGAGGCAGGTCTAAACTTGCACCAGCTGCTCCACAAAATTGCTCTCTAAGCACCCACAGCAGCCACAGCAGAAGGCAGCAATGTGCACCTCATCTGGCATTTAACACTTTGCATCACTGCAGCAGGGTTGTTTTTGCACCAGCATATGTAGAGAAATGTTGGCATATCTGGTGGGTGGGATTTGGCCTTTATGTAGCCCTACCAACATCCCGGAATCGAGGCTGGCTTCGGCGTAGAGCGGACCTGAGCTGCTCCCAAGTGTGCACCACGGCTGCCCAGTGGGGTTCCGTGTTCCGTTGCGTTGTTGACCGGAAGTTCCGGAAGCCAGAGAACCCCATTGGGCAGCCCACGGTGCACACTTGGGACCGCTCTAGGTCGAAGCCAGCCTTGATTCCAGGACGCTGGTAAGGCTATCTTTATGTCTTTTCCTTTGAAAAGGGTAAGAGAATCAGTACTTTTGAAAATGAGATTATATTTCTTTGAGATGCTACTACTGTATATATCACACTGGTCTGTTTCGCTTATTAGAATTAAGGGTGCTTTCATTCCAGCAGGGATCCAGGTGGGAACCTGCCTGCTGGCTGGGATGGAAGCATTTGCAGTTTGGGTTGTGGTAGTCCCAGCCAGGAAATAACTGGAGGCTACTGGCACAGAGAGGGGCAGAGTTTCCACTTCCTTCTCCCTTCATCTAAGATCTAGTTTATGGAAGGTGGGGGTGCCCAAGGTAACTTCTTTTCATGCCAGTGGATTGTGGAATGTCCCTCTGAATGTCATCATCTACTTTGGAATGGAACAATAGTCTCCACCATAACGTCTGGGAGTGGAACCAAGTGGTTCAGCCAGCGTATCCCTCACTAATGTGGCAACGTGAACCAAAGTATCCTGGATTGCTCTGCCTGCAAGTGGCCTGTACTTCTAGCTAGATAGCATCATGGATTCTGCCCTCTCGGATTAAGGCAAGGGCATACAGCGCGGGGGGGGGGTGATCTTTAGATCTTGGACCTCAGGCATTTGCCTTTACCAAGCCAGTCAAAAAATAAAAGTAAGTGCTCATATGAACTGGAAGGCCACCAACATCTAGACCTCACCAACATACATAGCTGTCATGAATTGTCATCGTCAGAAACTTTATTTACATTTTTATTCTGTCCTTCCTCTAGGGTTTCCCCTCCAATATTTTGTTCATAAAACAACCCTGCGAGGAAGGGTAGGATGAGAGACTGGTCTAGACTCACCCAATGACTGAATGGTAATTTGAACTCAGGTCTCCCCTGTCCTAGTCCACTACACCACACTGGTTTTGTATTCCACACTATACTCATACTATACATCCACTGAGGGCATTCAATATTTTCTTTTTACTGCTTGCTTGGAAAAAACAGGTTGTGGTCAAACTACAAGAAGGTCATATAATAATACAAAGCTGTTGACCTGCATTTGCCTTGATGGGTCATAGGCTGTGCAGACTACAACAGGGCAAATAATTCTTCACTGACTTCACTGGTAAAGATTCTGTCCATTTGTAGAAGGCGAACATTTCCTTAAAACATGATGACAGCTGCCATTGGATATGTTACTCCAAATAAGGGCGAAAGGTTCAGTATTTCAACAATAAAGGAAAGGCAGTCTAAACTCTGACAAAATGGCTAAGGCCCCAATCCTATTGGAGCATTGCACTGCCAGAACTAAAGGAACAAGGCCCTTTATGGTGGCACAAACGCTGGGCCATTGTCACACACTCCCGGGCAGCTGCCGCAAATGGGCAGCAGCACAAGCACATGCAGCAGTGGCTCCCGAAGCCTCTGTCACTGCTGATCAACTGGTAAAGGATGCATGTCATGGAAGCAGTGGCGTCGCTAGAGTGTGGTGGAGGGGTGGGTTGCCGTGGGTGATTCACCGGGAGGGGGTGGCACGCCCAATCGCGTCTTCATTCGGCCCTTCTGAGAGGGCAAGGCTTCAAGCAGCGTTGTGCACATGTGCCGCCTTCTGCCTTGTCCGGCCTACTTAGAAGTAGCCGAGCCACTTGCCAAGCGGGCCTCTGGCGTGGTGTGTCACCCTCCTGGCGCACCATCCCCTCCTGGCATGAGCGGTAGGGGAGTGGGGGGGGGGGTTACACGCCAAGCTGGCTGACCTCCCGCCGGGGTTGACACACTGGCTCATGACGCCACTCTGTGGGAGGGGGAGGGCAGGGAGTATTTCAAGGCAGATAGGAGGGAAGGCAGGGGGGAGGGAGGGGTGGATCTCAGTGAAACTGGCACGTGCCAAATTCTATCTCTTCTTTTTCAGGCTTCCCCACCCTTTTTCTGTCCTCAGACTTATGGCAGCAAAATGGCTCATGTAGGTTCGAGGAGACCCATAGGTGATAGGGCAACCAACTGGGGGTAAATATAAAAAAATTATTTACTTCCTGCTGGCTGTCCAGTATCGACAAATGTTTATTGCATTTTGACAAAATAAAGCACAATCTTCCAAAAATGTGGCACATTTGTTTAACTTTCTACCATATGATTGTGACTGATTTTAGCCAAGAATTATTTTTGTTATCATTGATAGAGATATATCAATGTTATCATTGATAGAGATAGGGTGTGTTAATATAAAATGAAATAAACATTATTATTTTTTTAAAAAAGCAAAACGTGAGTTGAGTTCCATTCCCTGAAGTAGAGATGATGAATACAGACCTGCCATGCAGCCCCTTGACACGTTCTCCTGAAAAATCATATGATGGGGCAGATTAATGTCAGGATACAACTGCAAAATATGCATTTACTGTACAGTTATTTGTCCTGAAATGAATATTTCATTTTTTCCTGAGACAAGAACCTTGTCAAAATATTGCTTGCTTACAAAGTCAGTTTTGGTGCAAATGTGCAGGGATGTGGATCAAGTCTCTGACTCAAATCTCGAGTTAAGTTCCAAGTCTCTGACTCCAAGTCTCAAGTGAAGTCCCAAGTCTTTGCCCCTAAGTCCCGAGTCTTTGGTTGCGAGTTGCAAGTCCATATCTATTTAATAGGGAAAACGGGTTTAAACCTGAATAAAATTCGACTTGTCGCAAAAGGCTCCGAGTCTCGAGTCGAGTCTTTCAAGTCTTTTACAATCACCGAGTCAAGTCCGAGTGGAGTCGTCGACACGACTTGAGTCCAACTCAAGTGCGAGTCAATAGACTCAAGTCTACATCACTGCAAATGTGTAAGACCAAACTATCCTGGATCTGAAGGCAAGCAATCCCCCATGGAGTGTGAATTACTGGTTAAGAAACAGGATGGGTCTGTTCTCTTGGTCCATCTTTTTTGCATAAAAATAGAAGTTTTCTGTTGCAGATCTGTTTGCCATTTGATTAGCCTATACTTTGGGATGAGTTTACCTTGCTTGGTTGAGTGTGTTCTTTGCCAGAATATCCAGACAACCACAATTTTAGGTGAAGACTCCAGATAAGTCAGTATGCAACAGGCTCTTTGTAGTGCTAGCCAGTTCTTGCTTTTCCACTTGCAGTCATATGCAAGAATGCAAAGTTCCATACCGCAGCAAAATATAGCATGTTTAGTAGAGGGAGTGTATTGCCAGTAGGGCAAGGTTCTTTTTGGATATGGAAGCAATGGAACAGACCAGTGGGAGAAAGACAGAAATTGGATATAACAGTATTGGCTTTACACAGACAGACAGAATAAAATACCACATCCCTACATCCCTCAAAATAGAAGTGGCGCCTCCTCCTAATGGATGCATTCCTCTCATAGGCAAGTTTGCAGGGCACGTCTGCAGTTGTACCATGCTGACACCAGATGCATGACTAATGGTGTTTCCAAGCCCCTTCAAAGGGGAAAAAGTATACGATGCATGCAACTCCCCTGAGAAGTGGCCTCATCCAGGAGCGTGACCTTGGCTTGGCGCCCGCCGCCCAGATCATCTCCAGATATGATAATGCAAAGGGAGGAATCATTACTAACAGGTGCAAAAGCTTCTAAGTATGACTCAACAATTTTAGAAAGATTAACCCAATTGCGACAGTACAGACTGACCATTGGAAGAACCTGTGCAGACTACTAACTCTTTAAAATACACCATCTTCAAAATTCCACAATCTGCCAAGATAGGGACTTATCCTCTCTGCTTCACTCTTCCTGTTTCTGCTGTGGTCTTTGGTATTTGGGCATGCACTTTTCAAAATGTGCACTATCAAAGGTCCAGACATGTCATGCTGCTGACCTGCTGTTATCATTAGTAACATATTTTCTTCATTTAGAAATGTATGATTGGGGAAGATTCAGGAGGACAATGGATGGATGATGACTTCATGTGAACCCCTTGTAAAAAATAAGTGAACAAGCTGTGACAATCCCAGACAAAACATCTCATCTGCCAGTGCACTAAGACGTCTTCTCTTGTAAGTGAGATGGGCATCCCAATCCTAACTAGCAGCCCGATCCTGCGTAACTCCTCCGCAGTCCATTCCTGCTCCGCCACTATTGCAACCATGCCGTAAAGCACATTTACGATGTCTCTAGAGTAAGGACCGCTGGCTCAGAGGCTGGCAGCACTCACTCTGCCATCCACTGGACCCGGCACCCACTGGTGGAGGTAAGTCCTGCACCAGTCTGTGCAGGGCTGGGGGGTGGGGTGGGCGGGCCGGATGGCAAGGGAGGGGGGCCATTGGCTGACCCAGGCTGGGAGATGAAAGGAAAATTGGCTGTGCACTCCACCGAAATCCTAGGCCCCTTCCCAGCTCCGTTCGGCCTTACTCCGCCACCTCAGACATATGTCAGCTTCAGAGCGTCAGAGCTGGAGTACATCTGAGGAGGCCCATAGGCCCCGGGCAGCCCTACACTCAGGGAAGGAGATGAACATCCCCTTTTCCCGAGGTATTCCTGGACCGCGCCGGTGTGACCCAGGAACGAGCTCAGGATACTGCGGCTGGTCTAAAGTTGCGCAGGATTGTGCTGCAAATGCTGCCTGTAGGGCACAGTGGTGGGCAGCTGGAGACCATACAGGGGCAGAGAGAGAAGTAAAAATTTCTTATATGGGCAGGAGGTCTGGCTCAGTTGGTAGAGTGACCGTCTCATATGCCTGAAGATCTGAAGGATGGCAGTTCAGGATGACCAGAAGTATCCGTGTCTGTCGGAGAGCGGTCAGCATACCACTGCACTTTGAGTGGGAGTCAAGGTTGCCTGTCAGTCGAAGCGTGATGAGGCGGACACCAGAGAGAGGCTGGACTGTGAAGGAAACCACCTAGAACAGGGGTGGGGAAACTATTTTGCGGTGGGGGGCCATTTTCCCATAGGGAAAATTTGCTTCGGAAATCCCCCCCGCAAATTTGACCCCTCCACGAATTTACCTCCCACCCACCCACCCACCCACCCACCGCTTGCTCCCTCTCTTCCCCTCCCTCCTGGGAGGGGGAGGGAGCCCTCTTGGCCTCAGCGGCGCTCTGCGCAGGTCCAGGAAGTCCGCTTTTAAAAGGAGTAGGCGTGCGGCGGTGGTGGAGCCTCCGGTCTGGTCCCGCGGGCCGGACCGGATCGTCCCGCAGGCCGGAGGTTCCCCACGCCTGACCTAGAACGAAGGGTTCTATGAGAAATTAAAACATATTGTAAAAACCCCTTGGGGTTTAGAAAGCCTGCCTGTGTAAACTGCCTTTGAATTAAAGTCAGAGGATAAATCTGATGACCAAAGAAAGGACCGTATATAAATACTGGTGGTGGTGGTGGTGGTGGTGGTTATATACTTACCCACTTCTGCTCCCCTGTCTACTTGGACCTGTGCCATCTCTTTAGCTGGCACAAGTTCGAGTAGAGGGAAGGAAGCAGGTTGGGGGCGAAATGGAGGACAGGATATCAGCGGCGCCATTGCCACCTATACCCGCCCTCTGCCCATCCTGATGCTCCCTGGAGGTCTCAATCTCCTCAGGGTCAAAGGGCTACCCATGCACTCCTCTGGTGCTCCCACCTCTTGCTACAGCACTCGGAAAATGGCTGTTGGTGGTGCAATGTGTGCGTTGTCAGCAGCCATTTTATGACGTCTGTGGACGTCTGTCGTAAATCCCTCCATGCGCTGGCCTGATTCTAGTTAGGATCGGGCTGTAAATTTGCTTCCTAAGAACTTAGAATAGTCTAAGCTGAATGTACAGCGTAAGCACTTACAGATGATGTAATCTTTGGGTTCTATAGTGTTACAGCCCAATCCTAACCAACTTTCCAGTGCCGATGCAGCTTTGCCAATGGGGCTCACACTGCATCCTGGGGGGGGGCAGTCATGGAGGCCCACTCAAGGGAATATTTGTTACCTTACCTGAGGATTGCATTGCCGCTGCATCAGCAATGGAAAGTTGCTTAGGGTTGGTCTGTTTGAAATGAAAAAAAAAAGATGTGTGTATGAGAGAGGGAGAGACTAATTCAGTGATTAGAGTATGCTTGGTGTCACAATGCATTACGGAACTATGAGGAGTAACTATTGCAGAGTTCAGTGCTTTCAACTAATCCACACTCACTGGCAGGCATTTCCCCTTCTTCAGGGCAAGTTTGTTTAGGGAGCTGGGGTGATTAGCAGCCCCTGCCTCGGCTATTAGGCTCAAAGCTTTCCATCTTGGTTTCACTGACTGACATATTGCAGATGTAAGGCGGAGAGCTGCATGGTGCCTTTTCCATCTGAGAGGTACAAAGGTCAAACTGTTGTGGTAATGACAGCATCTGGGGGTCATTGTCCCTTCCCTTGAACTTCCTGTGGGGCAAAGTATTACTTGACCTTGTGAACCTTTCAGAAATGCAGATGAATCCAGCCAAATATCATGAAAGAATGTAGACAGGTTTGCCTCTGTACATACTCCGCTTTATTTGGAACAGGATAGGTGTCTTTTTCTTACTATCAAGGGCACTGAGCACCGAAAATATGCAAATGAACTGTGATTTTTTGGCCTGTGATATGAATCTCAGTGTTCAAAAGCTTGGCCAGAACTGCTTAAAGTCATGGAAAAGCCTGCATTATAATGGGATACATTCAACACACAGGAGGCTCGACCTCACCACGATGTAAACCAACGTTTAGCTGATAGTTACTAAACTGATCTTTCCAGTGGGGAAGACAATAAAAAAAGTAACTTGCACTGGTTACACATGTGCCTGTATAGATTCTTTTTGTGTAGAGTTCTACCGATGCACATTTGCACTTCTGTGCATTGCTAATATAATCACCCCCCCCCCCCAAGTGGTTTTGTTGTGATTGTATTGTATGGTTGGATCAAGATTATTTTTGCGTGGTGTTTTGTCAATGCACATGGGCATATCTGTACCTCACAAAAAAGGATTCTTATTCAACTGTATATATACAATTATATCAAGATTGTTTTTTTGTGGTGTTTTAGCAAAGCAGAGCTGCATTGATGGGGGAAAGATACAAATGAACTGAACTGAATGCTGTAGCAAACCAGGATTGGACTACAGCATAAAGTGAATCCACAGAACAAGAAAGGAATGAAAAGGGGAAATCTCTACTTATTCTTGAGTGTGTTTGTGTGTATGTGTGCATGCTTACATGTGTGCATGCTTACATGTATATACAACACACACACACACACACACACACACACACACACACACACACACACACACACACACACAGAGAAGAGTGGCCAGAAATCTAGTCTTCAACAAGTGGCTCCTTCCTGCACAATACACGAGGTTCTTGCATTGCAATGTGCAGTGGAAGAATAATGGCATCTCAGAAATGAATGATAACCGACTGAAATCCAAACACTTTTGCTTAACCCACTTGTGGTCGGTTATTTGGAAATGTCTGGGTTGTCATTAGAAATCTTGACCTTAGCTCACTTTTTGGCTTAACATTTTCAAATGATGAACTCACTTCCTCTTGCTCTCTGTCTGAACAGCTTTGCCCATGCTGTAGCTCTTCATCCAAGTACAACTCTGTTGTTTCGACAGCTGAAGCAAATATTTGGAGCAACATTTGAATGTGCTCCAAATTCACTGGGGCGCATTTGAATTTCAAATTATCTTAACATTTGCAAACTCCTCTTTCAAAGTTCACAAAGGGGTCTTGCCGCTGTGCGATTTGTGAATTCATATTCTATTATTCAGCATTTGCGAATTTGGGATTATGTTACTTGTGGTTGAGCGATAGTTTCTATATCTGTGGTCCATGCGATACCCTAGGCATCTGCTTTGATTTACATCGATGTTGCTGTACTGAATTAAACAAAGATGAGGTGAGGAAGAGATTTATAGCTTCCTTTTATCTGGAAGCCTTGAGGAACATGAAATATGTCTGCAATGGAGGCATCCAGAATAGAGGGGAGTATAGATTTGTATACCATGTGGGGGGGGGGGAGGGAGGAGAGCTATGATAATATGTCCAACATGCAGAGAAATCTGAATACTGGAAGTCTGGAACAATGACATAAGAACAGCCCTGTGAGATGAGACCACAAAGCTTTCCAGTCCATCATTCTTTCTGTTTCCAACAGAGGTCAGTCAGATGTTTCTGGAAAGCCTACCAGCAGAGCATGAAGGCTCCCACATTGTATATCCTCAACACCTGATATTAAGGGATATATTGCTTTGAAATATGGATGTTCTATTTCATCATCATAGCTATGGATAGCACGATCATCCATGAAGTTGTCTAAAGTCATCTAAATGACCACATCTTGCAGCAACAGATTCCACAAGTTAATTAGGGGCTGAATTTATCTGCCAATGCCATTTGGTGGATACTGCACACATTGCCTATATTGTCAACATGGATGCAAACCTGCTTTCTGCCTATTAGGCAGAATGAATGTTCTATGTTCACATTTGAGCCTTAGCTCATGTACCCCTTCCTAAAGTTAAGCATCTGTCAGGGTTGACCCATCCATGAGGATGAGGCCAACTGATGGGGGGACGGGACACAGTCATCTCTGTCTGCCTACTTGCCTCCACTGTTCCTCTTTCTACCTTGGACTTGAAAAGAAAGAAGAGGGTTAAAGAGGAAGAGGAAAGGTGGGGAGGGAAGGAGAGTGCTGAGCTAGAACATTGGAGAGTGGGAGGAACAGAGGCCCAATCTTCAGGTAAAGGGGACAGCATTTGACCTGCTGCCTCAGGTATCAGGAAGTCTTGGGCTGGCCATGGCTCTGTTAATTGTTAATAGCATATCAAGGAGTGCTCTGTAGTAGTGACTTAGCAAGTTACTTCACACCTGGAAGTTCATACTAGCTCCAATTGTGATCTGAAAGCTCTCCTCCTGTTGAACCCCTTTTGCTCAAAGGTCCCAGATATATCATCAGTTTTTGTCTTTCACATAGAAGGTTTGAGGTGACCATTGGGGTTTTTGTGTTGTTGTTTTTTTGTTATGTGTATTGAGAATTCCCTCGTATTCAGAGAGCACAGGGCTCATTTGGCTAAAATCTATGGTTTTTGGCACAATCCTATGGATTGTGAGCACTGGTGGAGTGTGGGCTCCGCTAGCGCTAGCTGTTGCAAAACTGCCATAAAGCCGTTTGCAACGGCATGCCAGAAAGCAGCTTTGCCAGAAAGTTTGCCAGAAAGCACCCATTGCTTTGAGGAGCAGCATCCCTGATGGTGCGAACTCAAAGTCAACAGATCCTTAAGTTTACTTCTGGTGAGAATTTGGTCCTTGTGATTAATTGAGCATAAAGTAAAGCAAAATTTGGAGCGTCAGCAGAGCAGACATTTATGGCGTGAGCATAATGTTGCGCCAGCAGAATGCGTGCTCCGCCAGCTTTGGGTGTCGCAAAAGTGCCATAAAGCACTTTTGCTGCACCCAGCGAGTAAACTTACTTGCGCCACTTACTGCAACGGCCTCCACAACCCATGCTGCCTGACGCAGGTATGGCCATGGGAAGGACAGGCTGGAGTGGCCGGAGGGGGCCATTGGCCGTCCCAGCCTGGGAGGGAGCAGAGATATCGGCACTGGGCTGTACCAATATCCCAAGCCCCTTCCCAGGCCAGCCTTACACGACCTCCCCGGACGCATGCCAGCTAAAGAGCTGGTGCACATCCGAGGAAATTCATTGGGGCCTCCAGCACTTACACCAGGGGGAGGGGACGAACATCCCCTTCCCCCGAGGTGAGCCCCGGCTACACCGACGCAGGCTGCATCCTGACATCCATTTTGGCAGGCCGCTGCATCTTAGGCAGGATTGGGCTACCCGTCTTGTGGCCTGCATGGGATCTTAGGTTGCAATCCTATGCACACTTACCTGGGAGTAAGTCCAATTGAACTCATTGGGGCTTACTTCTGAGTATACATGCATAGGATTAGACTGTTAGGCTGCAAGCCTATGCTCACTTACCTCAGAGTAAGTCCCATTGAACTCAATGGGGCTTACGTCTGAGTAGACAGGCATAGGATTGTGCTATTAAGCACATATATGCATTCCCAGATTGACATTTCTTGCCTGCAAATTCTTTTCCAATTGAAGTAAGGAGTTGCAATTTACGGTGTAAGGCTAAGACACAATCAATCATTTTTGCTCTCTGGCACTGCAATAGAGACAGCCCTTTGGATACATTTGATACATTGGTTACCTATTATCCTGACCCTCAGTTGCCCTGAAAGTAGGCTGACGTGATCGCATTCCAGGAAACAGCAAAAGGTGTCTATCTCACACCTATTGTCCCTTCAACCCCTGCACACTTCCTCCCCAAGGGACTTACAAACTGAGTGCTTAGTACGCAGGGATAATTAAGCTCCATCCCCTCTGGAGCAGTGTCAATCTCCTTTCCAGATCTCATCCGCCTTTAGCAATTAATGCACACACTTGGAAGGCTAACTTCAAAGCCCACGTGTGCATTGGCTAGTCACACATCTGCATCTGACATTCATCCCACCTCTCCCCAAACATGATTGGTCAGGAGATTGCGATTTTAGTATAGGAACTCTGAAAAGGACCAGCTCTGCAAAAGTATCATCACTGCAAGGCCTGAATGCAATAGTTAGAAGAATTTTTCTCTTTTGTTTTTCATTGAACTGCCTGTCTGTTAATGCCTGTGTTTCTCTGTCTTTTACAAAAAAAAAACAAAGAAATGCACTTGGGGGAGGGGGTTAGTCTGTTGCTGGTCATCATGGTCAACATGACCAGCTCAACAATGGTCATGTTCAACAATTCAACAATGACTGTGTATACCTAGATGCTCTGTAGCAGTACTGATCTGAGAAGAGGGGGATGCCAAGATGGTTGGAAAGACCTAGCACCTTAGGAGGAGCATGGGGGTCACAGTCCTAACCATCTTGTATACTCTCCTGATGCATCTTCCCAAGGGTGTCTTCCAACTTGGAGGGAAGAAAGAGTCCATCAAAAGCTGATGGAAGTGACATAGGTGAGGCATGGCCTGGAGGAGGCATCGTTCTAATGAGAACATGCAAAGCTCTGTGGTGAAAAAGGAAACGCCCTCTGGTGAGCAGCTCTTTGTGACAGAAAGCGTTCCACGTCATCATCTCCATCTTTTCTAAAGACACACTCTTGTGTGCTGTTTCCTTCAATAGGAACAGTATTTTCCTAGCAAACTGCTCTGTTGCAAATTGCAAATTCCTCTGTGGGTGTACCTGGACATGAACTGATTTATGAGCCAGATTTGTATAGACGGTAGGCTGAAGCTACCTACCCATAGACTGTTTCCGATTCCCAGCCTCACCCCTGCTCTGTGTTCTGGGGTTGACTCCTCTGCGCTCCATAGATTTGGAAATAAGGGCAAAAGCTAGTTGGTGATTGGGGGGGGGGGGTTTAGATTCATCCATCCATAGCTGATGTTTCCTCAGTGTTTAGTCAGGTGCAGTTCATCCCTGTACACATAAAGCCAATGTTATCCTATCTTAAATAAAACTTTATTGGTGCATGTCAGAGAAGGGGGGGGGGGAATCCTTGTCTCACACACATTGGAGGGGAAGTTTATATAAGTAATTACCAGGGAGCTATTGCACTTCCTGAGGATTAATGTTCGATGGAAAGGAGAAAGCCTAAAGGGTTACTGCTTGTTAGTAATCGCTAGTAAACATCTTGTGTTGAAATCTTCACTGGTAAAGTGCAAGAATCATCAGGCCTGCAGATACAAGCTCACGTGGCTAATGCTCCATGGGTTGTAAATGCAACACATTTTCAGAAAAATCAGAACGCGTTTCAGAAACATTCAGTAATCCTACTTCATTTCAACGCTCTGTTTATTTAAGTCTGTAAACAATGTGAGGAACTTTAAAAAAAACAGATTAAATTTTTAACAGTTGTAAAATGAACTAAAACTCAATAGTTGCTTTTAATAGCTGCTGACTGCCCTAGGCCAAGCAGGCAAAACAGAAAAAGCCAATGTTGGTCTCCCTTCCGTTGGTGTACCATTAGAAGTTGGAAAAGATGTTTGAAAACCATTACTGTCATAATTTCTGCCACTGTTAAGTGGCAGCACTGTGCATGTTTCGGCACTTGATCCAAAGATACATGCGCACATCAGCGGTGTGCTGCTAAACAAATGGCTGTCCAACGGTACTGTGATAACTCCAGTCACCCAGATGGAGGGCTGGATTCAGACACTCGTACCCAGCACTTGCTGAATCTGTTCGGTCCAAGGAGTCAGGCAAGACTGGGTATGGTAGCATGAGGGGAAGGCAGAGGCAGGATACAGCAGTAAGCTGAATAAGAGAGTTGTTGTTGTTGCGTTGTCCTCAAAGAAGAAAGCTGACATGGAGTTTTGTCTGGGGGTCAGGCAGTTCCGCCGCCCCTGTGGAGGCCAGTCACAGTGGCCTGAGTTGCAGCACCCCCAAGAGTAGAGGTGGGTGAGGCACCAGGAGCTGTGCCAGCCTCATCCACATTACTTCCAGCTAAACCAGAAGTTGCTGCAGTGCAATGGACACGACAGCACACCCAGGGATTGCAGGATGTGGGCGGGGACTGACGGGACTGGGTGAGCAGCAGGGGCATCAGGCATCATGACTTAAAAGCTCACCACTGGCCTATGATGAGGGTACTGGGAAGACCTAGTACTGGGAAGCTGAGGGTCCATCCATTGCTGGACTGGGCCCAAAATTGGTACCCAGGAAATCAGATTCAGCTGGCTGGGGAGGAGGAGGGCCAGGGTGGCTTGCTAACCCCCTCTACTTCCTTGCACTGAGGCCTTAAAGCTTGGGCACTCTTCTGTCAAGGCATCATCACCTCAATATTGTGGCCACACACTAATCAATGTTACTAATCTTGACAAATGGGAGTGGATCTACAGCTTTGTTTAGATGTTCAAGCCCAGTTGTTTTTTCTCAAACTAAGAAAAGGCTGACCATCTGCAATGAAGGAACAGAAAGCACATTGGCACCCAATATGTTGGAGAGATAACTTGGCCAGGGACACCTACTGTACCATATTTAAATGCTCACCACCTTGTTGCTCCAAGCAAAAGTATTCCAGTTGTTTCATCAATACTTTTTTTTAACCCAACTTTAAAACTGTCCATAAAAGTGTCCTTAGTTCCCTACATAGGAAATGAATAGTTATGCTGAGCATTTGGTGCCATCAAAAAACACACATTCTCTCGAACATATGGAAATATTTGACATTCTTCCCTGAATGATTAAATATTATTAGTTCATTTCAGCAAAAATCATGTTGCAGTTCTGACCAAGAACAATGAATGTCCCTGGAACAGTCCATTGATGGAATCAGTGGTGTCATAATGTTTCTTTAGTAGCCCAACTAAGAATTCACCAGGCCTTGAAAAAAGAGGTGCTAACAGAAAGTTACATTAAAAAATTCACCAGTTATATGTGAGCGATTGACATTATTTTAAACCATTTCATTTCACTCAGCCTTGGCTCTTTAGGGCTTGAGTCGTGCCAAGAGTTTTGTAGAACTGGCACACAGTTTAGCCTGGGCTTTCATATTTGGCTAAAATGACCTACATGCCAAGAATTGCTGCTAATAAAGGGCCCTTGCCTTTCTGCACAGGGAATTCAGGCTTGCTGCTTTCCCTAAGGCAGTCAGCAGGACAAATGGTGTTGGCCTCTTTAAAAATAACCTTTTAAAAACCTTTGAAATGGTTTCTGACTTGTTCCATAGCAATAAAATCACAAAACCCCAAGGTAGATAAAGTATAGTTACTGTAGGTTCAAATCCTGTAAGAAGATACCGTACTTGGGGCAAGATACAAGGACGCACACACTTGGGATTTTTTGAGATCACTGAGAAGTGTCCTGTTTTGCTCTGAAATCACCCATATTAACCAGCTTACTGTATTTGGACCTGTTCAAATGATTATTTGGAAAAAGAACTGATCTCTGAGCTAAGCCAAAACAATCAACAGATTTCACAGATATTTTCAGTGTGTCAAAAAACACCTCCCTTTCCAGCAATTTGTCAGCATTCACTGTAATAATAGTTTCTTGTTATTTACATTGCACTGTCTTGCTACCACTCTCAGTTGATTTCAGTTGTCCTCAGTGATATCATCATCTAACTAAAACTGACTGACCTTAGCTTGTTCACTACCCTGTCCACACTATGTGATCCCATATTTCACTAGTTATATTTATATGATCCCATATTTCACCAGTTGACTGGAATCGCTCACATCACGTGTGACTCCAAACTGCTGTCAATGATGTCATCACATAACCAAATCTGATTGGCCGCAGAGAGTCATGATGCCATCCTAATTCCTGCATGATCCCTTATTTCTATGGTCACCCACCCTTATGACTAATCCAGGATGAGGGAAAAACCAAAGGGAAGAAATAATGCTGATGCAGCCACCACTAAGGGAAATAATAATGACACTTTGAACAAGATAGAAAAGGCAAATATTTGCACAAAGTACTGTACTATTTGGAAGATATTTCCATCCCAAAAATGTCATTCATTACTGCCTCAAAATTAAAAAAAGGAAAATATTTGGTGCAGCTTCCCCTTCTCTAGAAGGGTATGTCTTCTTCACATGATATTCATAGTAGCCTGATCCAGGACTACTGGCAGTGATATGCCATCCCTACAGCGCCGTAACAATGGTAGAGCCTGAAGGGCAGCTGTCTCGTGCGCTTCACTGAGGAGGGCGCAATTTTCCCCCCATGCAAGCCTCCAAATGGCATCAGGAGGCTCGGCACAGTGGGGAGAGTTGCAGCTCATGAAAAACGCGCACTGGGAAAAGCCCTCCCGCTTACCTCCAGCCTCTTACCGGTATGTGGAGGCTTGCGCCATCATCGCCACTCACTTCCGGGCTCAGAGTGCCCAGGGGTGGGTGCCGCACGCTGCCTTGCCCCAGGCGCCCTTCAGCCACATTACATCTCTGCATCGCTAAATGCAAGTTGAGGAGGTAGCCCTGTTGTAAGGGGCAACTACACTCTGCTTTTTCTTAAATTAGGGAAGATCTGCAGTGCTGGAGACTTGGAGTACACAGGATTAAAAATGCTCAATTTTAGTAGTGAGATAATGTGAAAAAAATCACAACATGTGAGGCATTACTGCAGGAAGGACATGCACAAGGAATCATTAAAGACTAACCAGACTAACTGCCTGAGCACTCCTGAACTTGAGTCAAACAGTGAGGGAGTGCTCAGACTCTCATCAATGAAAAAAAAAAGCACAATGGAATGGATGAGTGAAGAGAAAGAGTAACACTGGTCACAAATGACCAAGTCACTGGTACAGTCCATTAGGGAGCCAGGACACTCATACAACCACATTCTACACAAGGCTCACTATTGTTATGTTAATCTCATGGAAAGTCACTTTTTCATAGCAGCAAGCTATTTTCACTGGAGTAATAAGAAAATGCACTTTCTCCACAATTGACGGGGTACCTCAGGAAAGATGTCTGGATGCCACTTAATAACTTCACCATTACTGCATAAAAACACATCATCTGGAAAAGAGCTTCATAAGATTACTTCATGATCTTTTTTTACTATCCTTATGTTTGCACAGTTAGTGCGCAATAAAAGGGGGGCATTTTTCTCATTTTAACAAGGAGTACATTGAAGGCTGAGTGCTGAGTCTTATTCAATAGAGAATATGAAGCATTCCAGATAATGAATGTGGAATTAAAGATTTGGAGTGATGCAATATTGGAAGGGCCTGCAAAAAATCCAAATACAGTACAGTACTAATAAATAGTATCTTTTTCCTAGGAAGGGCAAAGAGCGGAGATAAGTTATTACAAGGGCTAACTGACCAGTGATGTAGACTTGAGTCTATTTACTCGGACTTGAGTTGGACTCAATCTGCGTCAATGACTTGACTCGGACTTGACTCAGCAATTGTAAAAGACTCGAAAGACTCGACTCGAGACTTGGAACCTTTTACCACGAGTCCAATTTTATTCAGGTTTAAACCAGAGGCATCGCTGCACCCCCCCCTGTGGAAGGGCATCGAAATGGCACCCCCCACATGACACCACAAGCCCTGCCCCTGGGGGGGGTGACTTCACTTTTGCCGTGCCGCTGCAGAAATTCAGTGGCGGCATAAAAGCACCCCCAGCGTTTTTCCGGCCATTTGGGGGCCATACGGAGCCCAGAAGGGCAGGAGAGCCAATCCTCCTGCCCTCCCAGGCTCCATATGGCCTACAAATGACCAAAAAAACATTGGGGGGTTGCTTTCGCACTGCGTTGCCACCGAATTTCAGCAGTGGCACAGCGAAAGTGACCCCCGCCGCTTGACACCCCTGCCGCCTGGGCCCCCCGCCCCCCAAAGATGCCTCTGTTTTTTAAACCCACTTTCCCCATTAAATAGATAGGGACTTGCAACTCATAACCAAAGTCTCGGGACTGAACTTCTTAGCTGGGGCTCAAGGAGGGAGGGGCCAACATCCAGGGGACAGAAACTGTGTTAGCCTGTTGCAGCAAAACCACAGAGAGTCTCGCTGCACCTTCCAGGTGAAGCAATTTACTTTGGCAGCAGCTGTTGCAAGAGTTGCAGCTTCCAGGAGCCCAGAAGCACTGTTCCCTCTAACCTTTGAGGGGAGTGCGCAGAACCCTACCGTGGCATCATGTAATAGATCTCCTGGTCTTAATGCCAGATGCAAGGGAGTGGCAACAGGATACAGGTACATTGTTGTCTTGTGTACTCCCTGAGGCATCTGGTGGGGCCACTCTGTGAGATACAGGAAGCTGGACTAGATGGGCCTTAGGCCTGATCCAGCAGGGCTCTTCTTATGTTCTTATGACTTGGGGGCAAAGACTTGGGACTTGACTCCAGACTTGGAGTCAGAGACTTGATCCACATCCCTGTAACTGACTTGTGCCAGGCGATTGCATTTTAAAAGGTGGCATAATTATATCAACCCACATCAAAAACTAACGGCCAAACTTGACGAGAAGTTAAACATATTTCATTCATGTGGCCCAATCTGAATCACAACTATGGTGCAGACTGAAGACAAGCTCTAATACTTTGCCGGACACCATTTCCTTGCCCCAAATACCCACAAACTGGCTGTTTGTCCCTGAAGGTGCCACTGAAGTTATTTGCTTCTAATCAAATAAGTATTAATATTGTTGTTATTACTAATAAGAATGTTTCTGTACTGAGTAACCCAGAAGGGGAGAGAACTTTTGTGAAGGCATTGGTGGATAACATCAAATGTCTGAAGCAATGTGAGAGGGCAGGCAAATCCCAGGCAGAGAGCTCCACTGTGCATGCTAATAAGCAAATGCCATTGTTTTTCATTGCTTCATCCTATGCCTGTTTACTTGGAAATAAGAACCATGGAGGTCAACGGGGCCTGCTGAATCATGCACTGAAATCCCTTCTTCCACAATGAAATAGTGATCCTGCACGTCGCTTTTTGAGAAACAGAGACCTATATGAAAGCAGCAGAACTGTAGCATATGGCATAAGTAACAGAGTCCAGATTTCGTTTGTTCAAAGAACTAGGGCCATCCCAAGGGGATATGGGAGGAAACGGGAAAAGGCTATTGTGGGCTTTGAGAAAAAGACCTTCTACATCCACTCCCCACAAAAGGCAAATTTGAAGTTATAGCACACCAGCATTGGAGACAGACAGAACAATAATGGAGGAGTAAGATTATTTCTTTACTCGATGTATAGGTGGCCTGTTCGTCATAAAGGCTCCCAAGGTGGGTTACAATAAAAACAAACTGAAACAATTAGACAAAAAGAGTCCAAGTCGAAAAAATAAATCTGAAAATCAGAAGGCAAAAAGCCTAACCAGCTAACAAAGAATTGAATGAAAGAGGACAAGAAAGGGGTACCGCCTGTGTTGGGGACATTTGCTGGACTGAGGACTCTGGTGATGATAACCTTGGCTGGATTCCCATCTTCCTTTCCCACTGCTTGTCTTTTTGGGTTAGGAATGTGAACGCTGTAGAGTTAATATGGTCCCTGCAGCAACATAACTTCCAAAGAGTGTTTGCTTTAAGAGGTTAAAAGCCTCATAAACAGATTTACATTCTCTAATAACAGAATACAGATGCAGAAGGGGGAGAATTTGATGGTTAGTTAGCACAGCAAAATAGGCTGTTCATTCACTTTGAAATCTGATGCTTGATTAAAACAAAACTGGATGTTTCAGAAAAGGAACCTGAGTGTTAGATGCCGCCTGCAGCACTTTGCTGAAGTGCCTACAAGCTGTTCCTCATCAAACTGTTGGATCCTACGGAGCCAGGTCTTTCCAAACAGTCCCTGAGAACAACAGAGAAGCAGTTTGCCACTGATAGAGGCTGGGGAAGTAAGAGTTTTAAAAGCGAACAAATTCTGGCAGCTTCTACAGCTGACCCTGTAGAAATAATAGTGAAATAAAGCAACACTAATGTCATATCAATGTCATGGCCCCAGGATCCCTTTATGTTTTTATTGATTTGAGAATGAGCCCCCCCCTCCCCGTAGCATTACCTGAGGAATGAACATGCTAACAACAGAGAAAGACCTGCTCAGTCAGTGCAACACCAGACTAATGTGAATTTGGACTGTCAGATGGATGACTGGCTCCACTCCCTCTAAGGCAGTGTGTCTGGGACTCGGGAAGAGCCCTGTACTCACCAGAGCCGCGGTGACGAACCCCGGCAGCAGTAGCAGCGACCGCGGCGTCTTGCCACGGCCGCCAGGGAGCCTCCCAGATGGCACGGGGCCTTCCTGGGCAGGACCGGCAGGAGAATGCCCGACAGGGCAGAGGATGGCCTTGTCTCCGGCCGAGGGCTACCAGCACCCAGCCGCCGCAGAGACCCCAGCCCGAAGGAGCCACCCTCGCTTCCCGGGAGCAGTGGAGGATCGCCACGCCGCACTCAACCCCAGGCCACTTCCAGCGACCGTGGCCGACGACAGGGGCCAGACCCCGAGGAGGAGCTGCAGGAACCAGGCGGGCCCGCCCATCTCCGTCCTCCAACGCCGACCACAAAGCAAGACCCACCCCTGCCTGTCAGGCAGACGTGGTAGGATAGGCTGAGGACCTGGGGAGGCGATACCAGGGAGCTGGGAGGGGTATATAAGGGACGCCTTGGCCAAGGATGAGTCAGTTGCAGGCTGGCTGGCTGGAGAACAGGAGCGACAGCCAGACAAGCCTCCTGCAACTGACCCAAGGAGGAGGAACCGGGTGCGGCAACCCCCTCCCCTTGGGTCTCTTTGAGGCATCTTCCAGGGCATTCCAATACGCCCCTGCGGGCTCGGACTGGAGGTCTCCCCAGAGCTCGGCGCACCCCAAGTCTCGGGGTTGGCCCTTGACACCCCGCTGCCGGGATCCCCGACCAGGGCCCCCCTACACAGTGGTTCTTAAACGTTTTAGCACCGGGACCCACTTTTTAAAATGACACTATATCGGGACCCACCTAGCTTTATGAGACATAAAAAAGGTGATCTAGAAATAAATAAATAAATAAATATATTTGCAAGTAAAGAGCTTAGCTGCTTGCAGGGTAATTAGAATCAGACGCGTCGCTGGGCCATGGTGGGGGTGGCGGGCCCTGGGGGGTGACGCACGCCAGATGGTGACGCGCGTCACCCCCGCTGCCACCGCATCACCGAGTCCAGAGGCTCCACGCAGCATGAGAGCCGGGTCACGCCGCTAAGGGCCTAGTCAGAAGGGGCCGAGCCCGGCTGAAGAGGACACGTCGAGGCCCTCTCACCGGGAGAGGGCCTCGACGCGTCCTCTTCAGCTGGCGGCTTGGCCCCTTCTGACTTGGCCCTCAGCGGCGTTTTCACGCATGTGCACAATGCCGCTGAGGGCAAGAGGGCAGCCTCTTGCCCTCAGCGGCGTTGTGCGCATGCACGGAAATGCACGAAACCACCGCAGAGGGCAAGAGGGCAGCCTCTTGCCCTCAGCGGCGTTGTGCACATGCACGAAAATGCACGCATGCACACAACAAGCCACTGTCCAAAGAGGCCTAAATGGGGGTGATGCGCACCTCCGTGGCCCCAGGTGACGCACGCCTGCCCAGGGTGATGCGCGCCTCCTGACGCCACTGATTAGCATCTATCTTGAAAACTGCTGGAGCTCAGCTCTTTGAAGGGCAATTAGTAGCTATCTGATTTTTGAATAGTCTCAGGGCTTGTGGCAATTACTTATCTGATCTTTCCATCACCTGGGACAGTGGGACCCACCAGAAATCAGGTCGTGACCCACCAAGTGGGACTGACCCACAGTTTGAGAAACACTGCTCTAAAGTGCTCCTCAAACCTCATTTTTTTCTTGAATCTGTTGACCCAGACTGCTAGTCCCCGTAACCAACTATAGCCAACTCCCTCCCTCCCTCTGCTCTTGCCTCTCCTTCTCCAGTCATCTTCCTCCAGTCATCCAGAATATGTACCATTAATTTAAGCAAATGTGTACAACATCTGGAATGCAATCAGTTGAGGAAGGCTATGTGAGTGTGGGGAGAATGTAGCAGAAGCAGAACGTTCTTTCGGTGATATGAATCAAAGAGAATCCTATATTTTTAAACCCTCCTTTATTATTTTTGTTCTTTTTTATGTGAGGAAGGAACTGATAAGAACCTCAGATTTTTTTCTTTTACTCTTTACTTGGGTAGCAGCTTTGACCAATGAACATGGGGTTGAAACTGTAGGTTCTGCAACGATTGACATTTTACTGGCCCACCTTGCACTTTAAAGTCACAAAGAGCAGGGAGCTGTGACAGAGCCCAATCCTGGTCACAAACAAATGGCTTTGGTCGCCATCTAAGCAATGTGCAGTCTCAAGACAGAGCTACAGTACAGGCAGAGGCTCTGCCGCCGCCTCTGCCTCTGCCTCCGCGCTGGAAGCGGGGGAGTGTCTTCCAGCCTGTTGTCCCTCATGTTGTCCCGCCTTCTTAAGAAAGCGCAGCTGTGATTGGCTATTGAGCTCCACAGTGTTTCCTTTCGAATAAGCATGACTGGGCTGGCTCCCTCTCCAAATGCAGCAATTCAAACCTCAGTTCCTAGTAGGTCCGACTGAGTGCCGTGGGACTTACTTCTGAGTAAACACATCTGGGGTCGTGTTGGGCAACAGGAGGGTCCAGATAAATTTTATAGGGGAAGAAATGTTCGTAGTGAATGTTACCTCCAAGGTGATTGATGGTTGTTCAGATTGGCATGCAGCCACCCTCCCCTCCCCTCTCCTACGATTGGCAGGCTGCAGTAGCTCCGCGAACCGCCCCCTAGCTCTGCGTGCCTGCCCCCTGAAAAGTAGGATTCCAGCTTGAGGTACGCGCTGGCCGTGCGGAGGTCGCAGCAGCTGCGCCTGCTTCAAAAATCAGGTCAGAAGCTCCACGACGTGTGTAATGTAGCTCCGGCTTCATGCCTTCTTTGTATATATAAGCCATATCATATGAAGTGTTGAAGAATGTTGTGAAATGGTTTTGGGGAGGCTTTGTTTAATAGACATTGGAGTTGCTACCAAATTCATTGGAGTTGCTACCAAATACAGGTGGGCCCCCATATCCACTGATTCGCTATCCACGGTTTCAGTTATCCATGGATTGTAGGGACCCCCCAGGCTTTTACTTTTTTCCCAGTAAGCTTCGTTTCTTCCTTAAAGAAACAGGAGAAGCAGCCAGAGGCTGCTTATTACCAGGCTTACCAGATCGTCGCCGGGACGGGATCAGTCTACCCTTAAGGGGGCGGGGCGTGGGGGGACCAGAACGCATCGTTTTCTGCCCCCCCACGCCCCGCCCCCTTAAGGGTAGACCGCTCCCGTCCCGGCGACGATCTGGTAAGCCTGCTTATTACAGGCAAGTAGAACGAGACTAAGTACTAGAGAGGCTCTGCAAGGTTAACAGAAACCTTGCAGAGCCTCTCTAGGACTTAGTCTCGTTCTACTTGCCTGCAATGGAGGCTGCTTCTCTGTTTTAAGGAAGAAACAAAGCTTGCTGAAAGAAAAATAAGAGCTGGTGGGTGCAAGCATGCCTGCCTGCAGGGGAGGCAGGGTGTGGGGGGCCTTCAGGAAATCATGGAGGGGGTGTTCGCTCTTATCCACGGTTTTAAGTATCCACGGAGGGGCCTGGAACATATCCCCAGCGGATATGGGAGCCCACCTGTACCAAATTTATCAGAAGCTGAAGGTTTCAGTAACAGTTTGCAGGCCTTCCCTAATGCTGCAGGTTTTGCTATGCTCACACAGAGTCTTCCTGCTCTGATGAGGTGTGATGTCAGACTTGTTCAGTGTAAGTGTGATGTCAGACAGTGAGGCTCATTGGGCATCATCATGAAACCACAATGTTATCATGCGACACCAGCGATGAGGTCCCTGCACACAGGTCAGCAAGGCCTACACTGTCAGAAATGTTCAGAATGTATAAATGGAAGGAACTAAAAGAGCTGGAATCTGAAACAAAATCGCAAATGAAGAGCACAAGGATGGCAAGCAGGTAGCAAACTCGAAACGGTTCTCCTTGCTTCAGAGAGGTTACAATCGCATTTTAATGGGTACACGCAGTCCATTTTGTTTGCAGTCACAGAAATCTCAGGTATCTAACAACATAAATCATGAAGGTGCTCTTGCCTCTGTGAGATCCTGCTCTTCCTCCTCCTCCTCTTAAGAAGTCCTGTTCAGTTAAATATTAAACTACCATTGGCACTGATACAGCCATGCTAGCAGAGCACACAGCTGCTGCATCCAGTGGGTGGGGAGGATAGAATCGTTATCAGGAAGTAAGTAAAAGTAATAAAATAAACAACAGCAAAAATTAATTAACAACCCACCCACCCCATCCGATAGGCTGCCTAATCACTTATGGGTCTCCTCAGAACTACACCAGCCATTTTGTGGGTGAAACGAGAAAACGAGAAAAAAGGGGCCGAGCAGGAAAGTGGGAATAGGATCTGGTGCAAGCTGGAGCTGCTGAGATCCACCCCCTTTATCCCCTCTCCACCCCCTGCTCTCCCCCACCCGCCACCAAATTCCCCCTGCCTCTCCCCACCCATGAAACTGCCAACAACTTACTGGCACCAATGGAGGCTTCTGGAGCTGCTGCTGCTGCTGCATGCACTGTGCAACTTCCTGTTTGCGACAGTGTTTGCGAACCACACAACGGTGGTCCAGCTTTTGTGCCACTGTAAAAAGCCTTGCACCAGTGTGAGGCCCCAGTAGGATTGGGCCCCCAGAAATCTTCAATTAGATTTCACTTAGTAGCTGGTTATATTGAATCTGCTGTTCTACTGCATCTGTTATATAAAACACAGTTTTATATACTGTGTTTGTTACTCAATAGAATGCCAAGTTATGAACCCAGCCTTGCAGGTAGGTGTCTTCGGGTTGCTTGCAAGGTTTCCAGAAAATACCTGACAGGTCTTACCATAGTTTGGGTCCAAGTATGTCCAGATCCTGACACACACAGAGGCCTAGCATCTTTATATAATGTATTTTGGGGTCTAGTCCCCAAAATGTGCCGGTTTCACAAGCAAAAAAGATGTTAACAGTATTTACCTTTGAGCAGGCAGGATCTACTGTCTGTAAAGGAAATCCAAATGAAGCTTGTTTGAGTCTTTCATTTTACTGGCACTCCACTTATCTCGCATGTAGGCAGAAGATGTCATACAGAGCTGCAAATATCAGTCCCAGGTTTCCATCTGGAAAAGACTAGTGCTGAAATGAGCTGAATAGGTATATTTATGGACATGCCACATAATTCTTTGGGTTTCTTTTCCTAATCTGTAAATTGCTTTCCAAGCCTTCGCCGTCAGTCACCAAAACCGAAGGATGAACAAGCCAACAAATCCTGTTTGTACCAACCTGGGGGAAAAAAACACTTCTTGCCAACAGCTAGAAATGAATTCCAGACTTCTTCAGAGAAAGAAGGCATGAAATCATGTGCATTAAATCATTCCGTGTAGGCATTCTTAGGACGGTTTCATGAGGGGAAGCAAAAATGCATTGTGGGGAGAATGCTTGAACCTATGAAAATGGTTGAAATGGTACGTAATGTAGAGAACGTCCATATTTCATTCAAATGATGTTCTCTGGTATCTAAGTAAACTATTTAATTAGAATTATCTAAACGCCAGCGGGTGGCACAGTGGGTTAAACCGCTGAACCATGAGCTGTCGATCGAAAGGTCGGCAGTTCGAATCTGCGACGGGGTGAGCTCTCGTTGCTTGGCCAGCTCCTGCCAACCTAGCAGTTCCAAAGCATGTTAATGCGAGTAGATAAATAGGTACCGCTTGAGGGAAGGTAAACGGCGCTCCATGTTCCAGCTGCATGCTACGCGCTGCGGCAAGGAGAGTTATGCCGGCCACATGACCACGGAGGCGTCTTCGGACAACGCTGGCTCTTCAGCTTTGAAATGGGGATGAGCACCACACCCTAGAGTCAGACACGACTGGACTTAATTGTCAGGGGTCACCTTTACCTTTACCTAATGCCCATGCAGTTTTTTGTTCTCGCAAACAAGAATTGGTCTTAAACACATGCATTATCACTCATTAGTTAACTTCATTTATTTATTTATTTATGGCCATAGAGGAGTGTTCCTGGGTTGTGATTTTCTGGTGGCGATGGCATAAGAAAGGATGCAAAAGTGTTGTTATCAAAACATGCATGTGTGGGGTGATGAAGGAAATAGAGAGAGAGAGAGAGATAGATATAGATATAGATATCTATATATCTATAGATATAGATATAGATATATAGATATTTAAATCAAGTATTTCTTGTGAAAGTGTCCCTTGAGTCTGTCATTGGTAGGCCTGCTTGTGAGAGTCTCGGATCTGAATGTAATTTGCATATTCATTTCATCAAATGTCTATTTCGAAACATGAGAGCTCCACAGGGCAGGAGTCATCTCTCGTTTCGTCACACTCTATAGAACAGCACAAAATTGCTGTAGATACCTTTGGTTTTATGCTGCTGCTGCCCCATAAAACAGGTGCCCCCACCCCACCGTGGGAACCCTGCTGCTCAATAGGCTAGAGAGCATAAAAATCGATACAACTTCATAGAACAGATACCCTTCAGTACTTGGAACAGATATTATTATTTAGAGTATTTATTACTGCTTTTTGACAACAAAACGTTCATGTAGTGGTTTACATAGCGAGAAACAAAAACAAACGAACGAACAACAACAGCAACAACAACAACAACCAAGCACACAAAGAAAAAAGTGGGTGTGAGAACCAAGAGTCAGAAGTAGAGCTTTAGAGGGAATCAGTTTCCTAGTAGCTACTGTGAGCTTTGTGAAATTCATGCCACATAGAGGCTGTTGTCATTTATTGACATCAGAGCCCAATCCTACTGTGTATGTCTACTCAGAAGTAAGTCCCATTATAGTCAATGGGGCTTACTTCCAGGTAAGTGTGGCTAGGATTGCAGCCTCATTCAAGTAATTAATTCAGGGAAATCATTCCAAGCAAGATCATTTCCTGAGGGGAGCCCACCCCATTTGGCAGGGCTCCACTGACTGTGATGATTATGTATCATGTTAAAGCAGCAATGGCTAAAAATGTCACATGGCCTCATGCAAGGAGACATCTCCCCTGTCCTCCAGCTAAGCTTGTGTGATCCTGTGGCATGCTAAGTTTGCCCCTGCTTATTCAGCACTAAAGGAGGAAGGTGTGTTTATATTCATGTCAGGGGCTATGAGGAATGGTACTGCTGTAGTCATTGTAGTTGCTGAGAAAGTTTGAAAATGCATAGTTGTTTTTCTGAGATTTCACAAAAACTAGTGCCTTGGGTGGGGAGGGCCAGCCTAAGACCTCCTGGCGCTTGAGGTGGCATGCCAGATGCTGACCTGGTGATGCGCCAGCCTCTGCTCCTCTGACACTCGATCTAGCCCGCCTATCTCCTCCACACTTCTGTCCTCCTCTTCCTTTTCCAATCCAGGGAGTGGGAGGAGGAGGAGGAGGAGGAAGATCAGTGGAGGTAAGTGGGTGGACAGAAGTTGGCGCCCCCTGCCAATCTGCTGCCTGAGGCAACTGCTTCAGTTGGCCACATGGATGGGCTGGCCCTGGGGTGGGGCTACTGTTAGCCTGGAATGGGTCTTCCGTATGTTCTGCTGTATAATGAGTTATCCCAAAAGAAAATGTTTCATTTCAAAGACGTGAAGTAAAAAAAAAAAAAAACCATTTAGAGAGACTCTATAGCCCTATTCGTACATTCATCCCTGCAGAATGAATACATT
This sequence comes from Plestiodon gilberti rubricaudatus, assembly GCA_026170595.1. Lineage (NCBI taxonomy): Eukaryota > Metazoa > Chordata > Lepidosauria > Squamata > Scincidae > Plestiodon > Plestiodon gilberti. Next base: position 162,569,317 of record JANXHW010000002.1, read on the forward strand.
TTATGGATTGAGATACCGAATTGCAACCACTGTCCTCACCCCCCGACCTCCATGCATTCAGCAGAACTTGTGAATCTACACATGTATGTTTGTATGCTTGCATGTAGGCTCTCTGTTCACATGGTCTGCTGAATGCATGGAAGTCAGTGGGTGGAGACAGCAGCAGAAAGGATTGTGTTCCTTGACATGCTCATTCTACACAGATGAATCTGTAAGAAGCTCTCTTGTGGGAATCATTCATGGATTGGTGGATTCCACACCCTTTTCTGTGAAAAAGGGGAAGAAGAATCAACCAACAGGATGTGAGCTATTCCTAACCCACACCCTTCAGTGATTTTTTGCTAGGTAACTCTTGAAATTGATTTTAGCAATAATTACCAGGGAAGCTTAACGCTGGGGAGAACGTTAGGGGATGGGAGGAACACTCTACAATCCTCTTATTTTATATAGCTCTTCTTTGAGAAAGCACTCCGGGCCTGATGGACCACTGAGCTGACCCACTTCCCATAGGTAGTGTGCTTAGATCTAATACTACAAATAGAATCAGTGTTAAAGTCAATGATGGGCTTCTCGTTGATTCCAGATGCCCAGGGCTGTGAGTCTATGAGGACACTGCCTATCTTTACTTCCAGTCGTTCAGTCCTGCTGCCTGAATTATTGCTTTGTAAGGCACGGTAGAATTACCACCAACCAGAACGGTAGAATTACCACCAACTATAAAACCCAATTCCAGTTTGTTTGTTTGTAGCTATTCTCTTTCAGAGAGGCCAAAAGCAATGCCATAATTTTTTTCCCCCCTGGGAGAATAATGGATAGTTTGCAACACTTTTGACATGTAAGTTGAAAGGCATGTTTGGAAATCCTCTCGATTTATTAAGCATATCATCTGTCTAAATTGCCCCATAAACGTATCCCATGCAAAGATGTAATGAATGTAATAATAGCCTTTACCAACATTTCATTTTGAAGCTCCATTTACCTGAAGCGAGGTGCTTCTGATAAATATTTCACAACATATTTCTCCTTTCCAATTGCATTTACAACTTGCGAGGCAAGCAAGGACATTTTAATTCTGACAAAATGGGTGTCTTTCATGAACCGGCTTTTACACCGTGCCTCATTTTGTGACTAAATGGCTTTCTGATTATCATGTCTCGGGGTATCACTTCAAGTGCAGCGATATGGAATGTCATTAAGATGTAATGTTCCTCTGCTTTGACAATCATATTAGTAAACACTGGAGACTTGGAAGGTTGTGGGGCTAATGGCTTTATTAACATACACAGTTACACTTTGTCAACACTTCTCATTCATTTAAATTACCTGATATAAAAGCAGAGAAGGAGTGTGTGTGTGTGTGTGTGTGTGTGTGTGTGTGTGTGTGTGTGTGTGTGTGTGTGTGTGTGTGTGCGCGCGCATACGTGAGGAACATACTGGGAAACAAGTGGGCAGTGGCCAAGGAATGGTAGTCATGTAACCCATCATAATGGGTTAAACCAGTGGTTCCCAAACTGGGGCGTCACGATGACCCTGCTGGGAACAAAGGGTTGCTACACTCTTAAGGGGTGTGGCAACCCGCGGTGACGGCGGCGGCGGCGGCGCATCTACCGCCGCGGCCAAAAACGCCCATTTTACCTGCACTGGTGGGCAGTGGATGTCCGGCGGGGTGTGTGGGAAGCCTGTGGACCCACTTCCGGTTTTATGGAGAAACCGGAAGTAGGTTGCGATCGTGTCAGAGCGCTGCTCCGATGCACCCCGCCAGACATCCACTGCCCACCAATGCAGGTAAAATGGACGTTTTCGGCTGCGGCAGTGGTGGTGGCAGCACGATCCCGGACGCGTCGTCGCAACCCCTGGAAAGACCGCGCTGCCACTTAGAGCAGCGAAGGGCCTTCCCAGGAGTTAGAGAACCACTGGGTTAAACAAATGGTCCATCTCTCACCCTGAGTACAAAGCAAAGAATCACCAGAAAGAGGACAGTGAAAAGCAGCATGAGTTTTTCTTTCTTGAAAGGATGCATCATCTGCCATTTATTCCAATCTCCTGGGACTTTCAGGAGACTTTCAACAATCTCTCAGAAATGTTGGTACTCTTAGAATGAGGCTACAACACCTAACCACTTTGGATACACACTGGAGGTCACTGATAGGTCCCACCTTCTATGAACAGTCCAACATATTTGGAACCCATTCCACCATAGACTATAGGGAGCTGGAACACAGGAACTGGAAACCAGTGTAGGCTCTGGGGCTTTAATAGCCACTCCCCTTGGTGGTAAGATGCTGGTCTCAATGGCCTGTTAGCCTGACCTGACAAGGTTGGTTTTATGATCAAACGTTATGAGGACATTCAGAATATCACGTGGCAACATGGAAGACAGATGTGGCCAATAGTAATAGTAACAGTCACAGTCACAGTAATAATAATAATAATAATAATAATAATAATAATAATAATAATAATAATAATAATACCACTTTTCAACAAAAAGTGTTTCATGAAGAGATTCACAAAGCAAAATAAACCAATAAATGGTTCCCTGTTCCCAAAGAGCTCATAATCTAAAAAAGACGCAGAAGAGACACCATCAACAGCCACTGGAAAAGACGCCATGCTGGTGTGAAGAGGGACAGTTGCTCCCTCCCTGCTAAATATAAGAGGAAGCACCACTTAAAGGTGCCTCTTTGCTCATTTTGTCCTACATTTCTTTTGTTTTGGCGTGTTTACATTTCTCTGTGAGGATCCTTTTTGATACTGAGATTAATCTCTGTGTGAGAGAAAAGGCTTTGACAGAAAAACAAAAACGAAGAGACACGCAAACATACGTCTACCATTCAAATATTGCCAAACAAGCTCTTTTTCTCCACAGGTCTCCACAGGTCTCATGTAGAACAAATGTTCAGTTCTTTCATAAAGGAATGGTGTATGTGTTAACAAAAACTAATTTCAGAACAGGTTTTGCCTGCAAGTATGGATGAATCCACCAGAACATGGACAGAACAAGACAGTTCAATAAAGACAACACCCCAATATTTTCTGTTTGCGAGAATTGCAATTAAGAAGCCTCTTCTATGGGGCAAACAGGAAGTATAAGAAGAAATGGGCTGAAATCATTCAGAACATGAATATGATGCTTCAGCAGCAGTTCCTTCTGGTCTGGCTGGAGAAAAGCTCCATTCTTGTGCTTGCAGGCCCATCATTGCCAAGTGTTCCAAACAGGATAACTGGAAGCAGACACTCTCACAGCGCAGAGGTTGGGTCCAAAAACAGATCTGGACTCACAGTCTGTCTTTCGGAACAAATGTTCCATATGTTCCCGGTCTTCAGGTTTCTTTTGAGAGTCTCTGCCCATTTCGAACGTGCGTAGAGCCAAGGAGACCAACACAGTCGCCACCACCAGGCTATGCATTGCGAGCTGCCATCTGTCAATCTCATTACTTCTCCTGCATAGGGAGAGAATTACAGTACAGCAAGAGGACAGATTGGCTGTCTCTTTGCATGAAAACCAAGAACTTAAACAGAAGTAGAATGGAAGCTTTGTTCAGCAGGTATTTGGGTAAATGAAGCCCATCTATATTTGGAGGAGGAACAATCGCAGCCACATTGGTGTGCGTGTGTGTTTTCAAAGGAATGGATCAGGGGAAAAATGGAGACACTGGAAAAAGGCAACGTTGCAGATTCCTCACTGCATCTGGGAGTAAATCAAGCTTAAATAACTAAGAAGTCGCTCCCATGGTATGATTGGGGATTATTTTATGGTTTCTCTCAACCCATAATTCTGGGGGTTCTGTTTAAGAGTTCAGCTTTTATTTGGCCATTATGCTAACTTTAGAAGGGCGGCTTGGATGATAGCTTTTGCTCTGATAGGAAGGAGGGAAGGAGTAGGTTGGAATATCACACATTAGATTTGGAGCGGTTTGTTTATTTATTTGTTTGCAGTATTCCTACCCTGCCTTTCTCCCCCAAAGGGACCATAGCTGTTAATGGTTTGTTTGTTTGTTTGCTTACTTATTCATTCATTTAAAAATGTGCCTGCCACTTTTGACATGTCCTCAAATCAGCATATTGCTTCCCAATAAAAACAATATAAAACCATCGTATCTTAATGCCTCTATCCTAGTCGCACACAACAATTGTAGTTAGCCATGTTGATTGATTCTAGATGGTGGTGCAGTGGGTAGAGAATCAATAGAACCCCCTGTAAGAGTAGCAGTGCAAGCCTATGCAGGTTTACTCAGAAGCAAGCCCCATTTTGTTCAATGAGGATTACTCTCAGGAAAGTGAGCATAGGATTGCAGCCTAATAGAAGCTCAGTGTTTTGTACCTAGCAGAATCTAATTGAATTAGGGCGCAATCCAACGTAAGGTCCGGGTGGCGGACCTAGCAATCTGCCGCCCGGAATAAGCCAAAGTAGTAGCAAACGTGCCGTAAAGCACGTTTTGCCGGCCTGTCCTGCTCAGCCGGCCGAGGACTCCACTCGCCGCCAGACCCAGGTAAGTGTGTATCCGGCGGGTGGACCGGGGGGGGGCGCTTCGGGTGGAGCCTGGAGGGTGGCCATAGGCCCAGCCGTCCCGGGCGGGGGCCTGGACATGGCATCTGCCATATCCCAGTAGGCTCTGTAGGGCGGCTGGGCCATTACACGGCCTCCTCCGACTTCTGCCTGCAAAATAGCTGGCGGAAATCTGATGTGACCTACCGGCCCCAGCCGCCGTTACACTCAGGGAAGGGGATGATCGTCCCCTTCCATGAGTAGACTTTCCGCCGTGGGCTGCCCAGGACAGGCCACATGCAGACATTCTTTCTCCGTGTGGTTGAGGGAGGTGGCACAGATATATTAAGTCAACAGAGAGGGCAGGGATGGACTTGCTTCCCTCCATGTATTCGTTACCATTTGTTTGCATAAGTAATTAACCATGGTTTAAACACGGCAAAGCAAGGAAGGCATTGATTGTCAGGAGCTGAATCTTAGGGAGTTAATTAATTAGAAACTTGCAGCTTTTCAGCTCTGCTGTAACAGTTAAGTCTTGACTGACTGTTTTAAAACTTAACCAGAAATCCAGACTAATCCAAATCTGAAGGGGGAAAACTTGCATATACTGTAGATATAAAGTGAGAAGGGTCATAGTGCAGGTTTAGAGAAACATCACTTTATGAATTTAAGTGAAGGCTTAATCTAGACCTGTAGTCTATAGCTAACTAAAGTTGTAGGTTTAGCTCTCAGTTTGCCTTAAAAATTAGTTTAAATTAGGCTTACCAGACATACCGATTTGGCCGGGACCATCCTGGTTTCGGGGGGGGGGAATCCTGACTGGCCCCGGCATTCCGGGCGTCCCCAGAAATTGGGACTGTCCTGATATTTCCCAGCCAGCAGGTTGCGTCCACCGCGGCCGGCCGAGACTGAATACTGGCTCATGTGTGAGCCTTGTGCAGGCACACAACGCCTGGGAGCCCTTCAGAATTGCCTGGGACTCCCTGGACGATTCAGAACCGCTCCCAGGTGTTGTTTGCCTGTGCAAGGCTCATGCTTGTGCGTGAGCCAGTATTTGGTCCTGGCCAACCACGGAGGACGCAGTCTGCTGGCTATGATGGGGGGCAATCGGACGCCAGCAGCAAGTGGCAGTGGCGGCAGTGGGAAGGACAGCAAGTGGTGGCAAAAAGAAAAAGGCAAGCAGCAGTGGTGGCGGCGGGGGCAGTCCAGGACAAAGAGGAGGAGGTGGGGAAAAAAAGAAAAAACCTGCGGCAGCCCGCCACTTTACAGCGGGAAAAAAATTACCGTATTTCTTCGAGTCTAAGGCGCCATCGATCCTAACGTGCACCTTTACTTTCAGTACCACCAGCAGGGAAAAAAAATCCATCAATTGTAAGACTCGCCTCCCTTCATTAAATCTACCTGCTCAGCACCAACTCTCCCCAGCATGTCCCCTGCAGCTGAGGATGACTGAGTGCACTGCCTTTGCATAGCATTTCTGGCCCCGCCAGAAAGTGCCATTTCCTTCGTTACCTGGACTTGGGGGAGCTTCAGGGAGGCCTGCACAACCGTCTGCAGGCCTCCCTGATCTTCAGTTTGGTGAAAAACAGCTATTTTTGGCCATTTCTGGTTTTCGCGAAAACCGGAAATGGCTGAAAATCACCGTTCTTTGCCAAACTGAAGATCGGGAAGGCCTGCAGAGGGTTGTGCAGGTCTCCATGAAGCTCCCCCATGCCCCCCGTAAGTAAGAAGATAGCATTTTGGGGTGCTTTTTGGAGACCTTCGATTCTAAGACGCACCCCATTTTTTGAAATGCTTAATTGGGAAAAAACATGCGTCTTAGAATTGAAGAAATACAGTAATTCCACAATCGCAAAAGCTGCTGTAAGTCAGCTGTGCAGCCCCAGGCTGGTGCAGAAGCCTGCCCCCGGCCCCTGCAGACCAGATCCAGATGGTGTGCGACATAGGTAAGCTGCGGCTGTGCTGCATGGTGCAGGGGGCAGGGGGAGGACGTTCTAGGGGTGTTTCGGAGTGGGTGGCCAGATTGGGCCTGGGAGAGGGTGGGATTGGCAGTAGCCGTGCAAGCCCTATCCTATCCCCCTTCCAGGCCTGTTTCTCTCGACATGGGCCTCCTGGACTTATGCCTGCCCTGCTCAATATCTGGCATGGATCCGAGGAGCCCCATTTGGTAAGTACCTTTACCTCGAGGAGACCTCCAGCCCTGACTACTCTGCTCAGAATCCAGCATTGCCAGTGCTGTCATAGGTGGATCACTGAGCAGAGCATAGGATAGAATTGTACCCTTAGGCCCTTAAGAACTAAGGGTTCCAAGTATAAAAGCAAGACAAGGAATACAATTATTAATCTTCCTTGGTACAGTACTGTATTTCATATTTTGAACATACAAAACGTGATTCTTTTTTCTTTTGTCCCTGAGCAGGTTTTCAAGCCAAAATACAACTGGACCAATTTGAATATGGTGTTACTTTGTGAAGCTTTTTAGATTCTCACTTTAAATGCGGTAGTCCCCAAGAGAGTCAATGAAAGACTAGATTTAAATGGTTTTTCTAACTTACGTTCTATTGTATTTTGTATTATTTCTTTCTTTATAGATTGGGGAGCCACTTCTGAACCTCTAACTAATGGGTGGAAGTGCTTGCAAGAATTGAGCTCTCTTTTGATTTGATTTTGTAAATTGTTTTAAATGTTTAATAAAAAACAACATTTTAAAAAATGGGCTCTTACACACTAATACTTTATTCGCTGTTCCTTTATTTGATAGATGTATACCTGAGAGCACAACCCTATGTATGTCTTCTCAGAAGTAAGTACTATTAAGTTCAATGGGATTTACTCCCAGGCAAGCGTGCACAGGATTGCAGCAAAACAGCCAATCCTATCTAACCCCCGCCGATGCAGCTTTGCCACTGGAGTGTGCACTGTGAGGCGGTGGTCCTGGAGGTCTCCGTCAGGTAAGGGTAAGCCTCCACTGCTGCAATGGGTCTACTGGGACCTATGCCAGGGATTTTGCTAGTGCAAGTCTGAGTGGACACAGGAAGGCAGATCAAGGCCAGGAACATGGGGTAGGATATTGGCAACACTGCTGCTGCCAATACTGCCCCTTCTTGGCCTCAAAACCACCCCTCCCCGCTCTGATCTCTGCTCTGTTTCTCCCCCTTCCCTCCCTGTTCCACCCACCCCCTGCCTCCTGCCCGCCCCCCCCTGCCGACTTACCGGCATCGGGGCTCCTCAGCTGGACTCCTCAGCATGCAGTTGCAGCTGCTTGCTGCTTGCAATGGTGGCCTGGCTGCGCAGAATGCTGTGTCTCTTTTTGCAACTGCCATAAAGCATGCTGAACCACTAGAACGTGAGTTCTGGAAGCACAGTCTGCCCATAGGATTGGGCCATTAGCCTATGTATGTATGTATGTATGTATGTATGTATGTATGTATGTATGTATGTATGTATGTATGTATGTATGCATGCATGCATGCATGCATGCATGCATGCATGCATGCAGGTATGTTTTTCAGACTGATAGGGGTGTATACATGTTGGGTGGAGGGACCAGAAGGGAGAAAACAATAGGGGTAACATCAGGGGTTGACCAGAGCAGTCACTGGCCAAGGAGCCTTGCCCATCACTGGGACCTTGCCCAACTTGGCCATGCTGATCCCTGGATCCCCAGAAACAGTGGAAACAGTAGCACCCAAAGGGCCATCAGGAACCTTGAGCTGACACTGGTGAGCATGACTTCCCTGCTGTTCTGTCCTCCACTGTTTGTTGAAAACCCTCTTTACTGTGCAAATGAGCCTAGGAGCCTGGTGTGATTTCTGAAATTAGTAAAACCATCTCATACATGATTTATTATATAATTGTCACTTTATACAGTACTCATAACCATGAACATTAAACACAATTATATTTGTAGGTCATTAACTTCAATGGAAGTAACAAAATCTTCTCAAATATCCTTTGTGTTGAGTTGTAAATGTTCCAGCCACAGGCATTTTCACCAGGTAATCAAGTGTTATACCAAATTAGTTTTCGCTGCCTACCCTTAGTATAGTGTAGATACTGTACTTCTACAACATAATCTTTTTTGACTGATGTAGCCTTTTTTTTAAGGGTGAGTCAAACATTCTCCAGAGGGACTGTCAGTCAAAATTAAGGAGTGGGGGATAAAAGGGCCCCCAAAATTGTGCAGCAAAAAATGGGAGGCATTTTGGCTCAGCCCTTGCCTGTTTAGATATTTTTTCTCTGTGGTAAAAATCATTGATTTTCTCCTACCTTCTGCCTATTTCCCCATAATTTTAGACCTCTTCCAACTCCCTCCCAGGCTTTCTCAGCTTAGCATTCAGAAGAAAATTGCTGACTTGAAGCAGTAGCCTGTACACTGAGCCTGTTTGAATTCAGCATCATTGCAGAAGGACCACATGACATCCCAGCTAAGCCTAATGTGGATCGTGTGTTGCCTTGGATTTTGGATTCTAGCCAACCCTTCTGCTGGGATTGCCATGAGATGCTTGCCATGTGGACACCCAAGCCCACCTGACCCAGTCACAAGGGCAGGTAAAGGAGCTCAGGTGGTTGTTAACCACCCAACTGGTGGAGAGGCTTTCCCAAAGGGGGCTTTTTCTCTTTGGGCTTCCAAGGTGGCAGGAAAGCTATCCTTTCCCCCCAAAACTCCCAGTTTGACTAGAATGGGAACAGTGGGGAGAGCAAGGAACATAAGCACAATCCTATGCATGTCTATTCAGAAATAGGTCCCATTGTATTCAATGGAACTTCCTTCCAGGAAATGTGTGCATAGGATTACAGCCAAAGTTACTAACTGCTAGGTGCTGCACCTGTTTCGTAGCTCCTTTTCCACCACAAGCTCTAACACAATCTTATTACCACTCTTAGAGCGCAATCCTGAGCCGGAAGCCGGCGACGGAACAAACATTCCGTCGCCGGGAGATGTTACGAACATGCCGTAAAGCATATTCGCCATGACTCGAGAGAAAGGAAGGCCGGCGCAGAGGCCGGCCTCCCTTGCTCCGTTGATGGAGCACCCATGCGGCCACCAGACCAGGTAAGCAGGGATCCGGCAGGGGCGTTTCGCCGGGCGAGGGAGGGGGGCCATTGGCCTACCCAGCCTGGGAGGGGGCGGGGAATGGACTTGTCTATATCCCGGTCCCTGCAGGGCGGCTAGGCCATTACACAGCCTCCTTTGACTTCCACTAGCTATTTAGCTGGTGGAAATTTGAGGAGGCCGCCGGCCAGATCCTTTCGGTGGATTGCACTGTCCACCTTTAAAGATTGTGCCACATTTACATTGTTAGGTGATTAGCAAAATGTACATAGACTGTATAGGTCTCCAGTTTCATGAACCCCCCCTAACAGTAACGGAGATATTTTTACTCCTTAAATTTCAAATGGTGGATCTTTGGAAATATTTTGGACAGAGACCATCACAAAGCCAGTCCCCACCTGAATCCTTCTGCATGATACATATGCTCAGTTTTGTTGCTGCTTTCTGAATTTCACAAACTATTTACAATCCACACATTTATCATCCCATTCTGCAATCAGTTGTATATTAGATTTTATTGGACGTTAATAATGTTATTGCTCGCTACAGAGTGCTTTTCCTATTGGCGTGGAAGCCCTCCTTCTTTCACCCTTCATTGTTTTCCCCTCAGCAGTTTCCCCATGCCTTTATTGGCTAAATAGAAATGGGAAAAGATATCTTTTTGGTTTGCTTCTTCTGCAGTAATCCTCTCAGTACATATCTCAGCAGCCACGTATTTAAACATCAGTCATGTAATATGCTGTAAAATGCCACAGACATGATGGTAATACATAGATAATATGTTCAGAGTGAGCAAGAATGACCCCTCAAATCCACCATCCCACTTACAGGTGGTGAATGGGGGCATTCAGCTGGCTTTTCAGCAGGAGGAGTGAAAGTTGTCAAAATATTTTTGTGAGCTTGGGGAGTTTGGCAGGGCAGCAGCAGTGGTGAATTTCTTAAAATAATTTTGCTGTAGCTGCAAGCAGAGGCAGCAGTGGAAGGTCTCACCACCTGCTCCTGGCAACTGGTCACCATGACTTATTGGATTATTATTATTATTATTATTATTGTGGTGGTGGTGGTGGTGGTGGTGGTTATTATTGATGAAAAGATTTATATCCTGCCTTTCTTAAAAAAATGCAAGTGGTTTACAGTGTTTCAATTATTTTTTTAAAAAATACACCAAACACAACTAGAAAATAGCAGCACATAGACATTATCAACCAAAGAGCCTAAACCACATGGCAGGTGGGGGAGGAGCACTCATACCAAACCAGAAAAAGTCACTGAAATAATTGAGTTGATGCCGGAAAACTGGAAAAGTGGGCACCTGCCCACCTCACAAGGTGGAGAGTCCCACATAGCGGGAGCCAGTACTGAGAAAGCCCCCTCATGGGTTACTGCCAACCAAACTTTAATGGTGATGGAACCCACAAATGGGCCTCCCTGATCCATATTGAAGAAGGAGGTCCTTCAAATATTACAGCACGTTTGGGACACCCTACACCGGTGCAACGATTGCTGTGGTGGAATAGCCCGCAGATAGGATTGTGCCATAAGCATGACTCAACAATGTTAGAAAGATTAATCCAAGAACAGACTGACCATCAAGAAGAACTTGTGCAGACCACTAACTCCATGAAATAATGTCTGTCCATACAAGAAGCCCTGCAGAGCCAATGAGGACACACTCCCCCTGTTCAGTTCCTAGTGTCTGGATGCAGTGTCACACTGGAGTATTCTAAAAGAAAACTGGCTGCTGTCACAAAAAATGGCAGTCCCAGTGACAGAAAATTGTATGCACTTTCTATATTACTTGTAGTTATAAAATCAACTGACAATAAAATATATCAGAATAAAATGGTAAAACATGGTAATTCCAAAACAAACTAAAAGCAAAACTTAGTCACCAATATCAACTAAGTCACCTCATAAGTCCTATTCATAAGCAGAAAATGAAGTACCGGTATATATGTGGGCCTTGGTGGGCAGAGACGTCTGGAGCAGTAGCACAATCCACAGCAACTTGGCCTCTATAGGCCTCTATAAAATAGAGAAGGGCCTTCCCTACAGGCTTCAGCAGACAGGTAAGACCATCTAGGAGACGGCATTTGTTCAGCAGGAGTATGGAGTCATTTCATGACAAATAGGAAAACGTCCATTCCCATGAATAGAACCTTTTCGTTCCATTCATCACCAAACAAATTCAGTAAGAAGCGAATAAGGCTCGAACATTCATCATCATTTGTGTTTCCTTCCTTTCTTTAGGTTTTGGCTTTCTGTAGACAGCAGCAACTAAGTCAGGCAGAGTTGACAAGGAGAGAGAGAGAGAGAGAGAGAGAGAGAGAGAGAGAGAGAGAGAGAGAGAGATTAGCTGTTAAGTTTTCAACCCTCACCAACTTTGGTAGGTCTTCTTTCCACACAGAACCCTCCAGTCACAGAATGGAAAGAGGAAGAATGTGGAGGAATACAAAGGGGAGGCAGACACTTGTTTTCTCCCATGTTTGTTCTCCTTCCTGTGTCAAAACTGAACAGTGGCAGGTTTTACCCCCAAACCCTTGTGCAAAATACCCCCAAACAGTGCCAAGTCTTTGTTTTGTTCACTCTCTGCTCTTTCTCCTTCCCTCCCTCCTGTTGCTTATTATCGTATTTTCTACATTTACTTAGCATTTAAAGCACAATCAGTGTGTCTGTACTCCCCAAAACTGTATTGTATGCCAGTGATTTTTTTTAATCTGCAAAGTCCTTTCCACGCTGGACCCAGCAAAGGAGTACTGAAGGACCATCCACTTACCAGGTGGACTAGGAATAAACTATGAAGTGAGCAGCTTCATTAGACAGCCCCACACGGATGCAGATGCAGTAGTGGCAATCCGTTTCTTCACCGCGATCACTACCAAAGCACAGGCATTCAAAGGCACTCAAAACTGTGTTCCATCAGGTTCAGCCTGAATTCTAGCCATCTGGTGTTTCCTATCCAACTTCATAACCAATTCCTTATGAAACCAGGAAGAATCAGGCTCTATGCTCTAATAAGAGGACAATTAGGAGCGTTTTTGCCCAGAAAGTATGTTTATTCTGTTAGCAGAGTTGAGAGGATCCATCAGTTCCACACACAGTAAGACTGACTTTAGCTAAGAGCTTTACTAAAGCACAGAGAGAATTGCAGCCATTGCCACACAAACAGAAAACAAGAAGACTGGAAAAACAACCCGAAGAGGAGGCTAATCAGATGCAGGGAGAGGGGCAACCCACAATATCTATCAACGAACTCCCCCTACTGGTGGAGGCAACATCTGCACACTTGCTGACCATACACTGGGTCCCTCCTCCAACAGATTCCACAGATCATCCAGATCAGAGAGAGAAGAGCCAGCCAATCTAATCAACAAATCCCCCAGAGCATTTTGGAAACCAAGTGGATCCATTAGTCTCTGGGGACAGGCCATCTTAATGGGTCCCCCACCACAAGAAGTGTCCCGCACTGCTGAGACATATTTGGCGTGTCCTCTGATTGAGGCAAGGATGGAATGCTGGAAACAGGCATTTTTGTTCCATAAGATTTTTTTTCCCATTGGAACCAACTGGTTTCTGTTATTCTAGCTTGAAGATCCCCTTGCAGCGGAGGGAGAAAACAAGAATCTTTACAAGTATCACTTATTTCTGGTCTTTCATCTCTTTCTTAAGAAGTGCTGCCGGGCAATAATTTGTTCATCATTTGACCAAGGATGAATTAGTGCCAGGAGCTTTCATCCAGATCTTCAATATTTCAAATCCTTGGTATATGCTGTAATGCCGTTAAGAAAGATGATATTCAAAATAGTTTAATCCAAGTTGACTATAACTTGGGCACATCACCAGCCCATGAAGAGCTTATAGCTCTGTAGGCACGTCTGGATTTTATTAAGCTGCCTTTTCCTCTTAGTTGCCTGTTTACAGAACAATAAGGGCAATGGGAGGGAAGTTATCCTTGAAGGTGGAATCCAATTAATGAATGCTTTAAGTTTAAGGGACTGACTACAGAGACTTCTGCTCTGCTTACTTCTCAATACAATGCATGGAGGGCAAATGTGCCTTGGTTTTTTCCATTTAAATGATTCAAACTTAAGTTTTAGGTTCAGAATTTTGTGGTCTCTTTTTCTGATACCGCAGAAATCGAGACAGACAAGATTCTACTATCCTATTTTGAATTTTTCTAGGTGGACATTTCATATGTTTCTCTTACTCTCTTCTTGATGTTTGATGCTCTCCCCTCCCCCCACCCTTGGTTCAATTATGCTATGACAAGCCAAATATTGTATATCAAATACTGAATGGTTATAGAACACTATAGTGTATCAAACATCAGGTGTCCAATGTCAAATAATGGAAGCCGAATATTGAAGTCACATATTGACTATTTGGTAGATGCTTTGACTTTAAAATCTTAGGGCCCGATCCTATTCCCCACCAGTCCATAGCATGCAACGTTGCTGCCAGAGCACACACTGTATGTATGCTATGGGAGGGTGACCAGACAGCCCGGGAGAGCTAAGTAAAGATTTTCCTTACTTACTTCCCCATAGGCTGCATGTCCGCCAATGGGTGTCCTTGAACCTATGCCAGCTATTAACTCCAAGGAGACCCAGGGCCCTTTTGGGGGTGAGTAAAGGGATATAGAATCTCCACATGTGCGGCTGCTGCTGAGATCTCCCCCCACCCCTGAACTGCCCCCTGCCTGGCCCACTCTCTGCCCAACCACTCATGATCCTCCCCCTGACCGCCCCTGCAACCAACCTACCTGCGCCAGTTGTACATCGGGGAGCTGCTGTCGCACACACTGGAGCTCCAACCATTTGTGCCGGTAGCCCCATAAGCACAATAATGGTGCAGCTTTTGTGCTGCAGGTCCAGGACTTACGGTGGCAGATTATGGGTAGGAATGAGTTGCCAACTTCTTCTGTTCATTTCTGAGAGGCGGTTGTTTTTCACCTTGCATCATTCCGGCTCCTTTGTGATCCATATCTCAAAGTCATCATCCTTCCCCCCCCCCTCGCCTTTGGCACACCACTTAAAAGTTACCGGTTTAGTTATGGTGCTGAAGTGCACCTCTGCAGTTATGCAAATTGAGTGTTCAGTTTTAAACCATTTTAAAAGCCTGAGCTTACAGTCCTGAGAAGAGAAACTGCTTATGCATGGGAAAGAAAGAAAGATGTGTATCGGGACAACCAGGGGCAAACTAAAATGAAATTAACTGAAAAGAAATATGATAAGAGCCACTGCTGCAGACATGGCTAAAATTTGTGCAGTGGTATTAAGATTGGTTATGCTGACTTCCCACACCTTGTCCATCTTACAGGCTGCAGCTCTCTTGCTCCTTTTTGATTATTGCTTCCCGATGTTTTCATTTTGAATAAATGAAAGAACATGAACATGAACTTGTTGACCAATTCACCCAGTTTCACCAAAAGTTACTTTATTTCATTGGCTCCCCCCCCTTTCAGTATTGATATTGTATAGCCCAGGAAACTTCAACAGAAATAGAAGCTCTACATACTCACACCAGAGTTTTGCACTCTAGAAACGTATGAGGATGCACAGCTGTTCCTTAATGGGCCTCCTCGGATTTCTGCCAGCTAAATAGCTGGTGGAAGTCGGAGGAGGCTGTGTAACGGCGTAGCCGGCCTGGCGGGGACGGAGATATGGCGGGCGCCATCCCCCACCCGGGCCAGCTAGGCCAATGGCCCCCCTCCCCCGCCCGCGTGAACCGCCCTCGCAGCCGCCAGCAGGAGCTCTTATCTTCCTCCGGCGGCTGCGTCCCGGTCCAGTGATGGAGTGAGGGAGGACGGCCTTGCGCCAGCCTCCCTTACTCTTGAGTTGTCGCGAATGTGCTTTATAGCAACTTCGCGACGTCTTGGAACGGTGGAGCACTTGCTTCTCCATTCCAATCTTATTCAGAATTGCACCCTGAGACAGCTAGGCTAGAACCCTTCTCCCTGACCTTTAGCTTTCTGTGTGGATGGAATTGTTTTGCATGGAGGAGCATTCAGACATTTGAGTTCCCATCAGCAGTTTGAAGTGGAAGACTCCGCATACAGGCTAACTACTTCAGTCAGGCCTTAAAAAGAAGGAAACATTAGTAAGAATCCTGGCCCAGTGTAATGATATTTTCTTTGAAGGGAGACTTTCTGAATATTAGTTTTGATCTTTCGCACACATTATTTGGCAATATCAAAAAGCAGAAGTTTCCAAAATGGTTCCTGTCTTTGGCACCAGACTAGAAACATATTGGAGAAAGAAAGATAGTACTGGAGTCCCTGACCTAGGCAAATCTTTCTCATTTTTCATGCATTGTTAATTAAGCAATGCTGCTTCTGCTATGGTTGTGTTTTGTTCTTGCTGGTCTTTGACTGTATTAATAAACTGACTGACTGAGTTGTTTGGTAGACTCAAGGCAGGAATAAACCTCACCCATAACCAGAGGTGTAGTGGAGGAGGAATCAGGAGAGCATAGTGCTGCGACTTCTTCTACAGAAGATGTGATGATGCTGGATTGGGGCTGGATTGCTGCCTTCTGCACAGTTTTTGGGGGGAGCACAGCAGTGGTGGGTCAGAGTGGCATTGGCAGGGACTTCAGGTCAGATGGTCGATCACCTTAAATTGTCCCTGTTTTCAAGAATGCTGATTCACAATTGTATCACCTTTCAGCATGACTGCTAGTGGGAAAATGCAGGTGCTTTTTAGTGAAGAGAGGACATACTGCCGATCACATGTGATTCTTCCTTGGGAGCATCTATACTTCTGGTCCTGAAGAGGTATAAAATATTACCGCCACCACAAGTGATTTTCAAAAACACTCCTTTTTGGCAATATAATAGTGCCTTTATATCTTCTCTAACACTGAAATCTGTTAGCCCCCCTAGTGAAACACATATTAGTGCTTCCAGGCACATCCACCCAGGAGTCCTGAGAAACTAAAGTATCTCATCAGCCCTTTAAAATGTTTTGTTCTTTCCTTTGTTTCTTTCCTACTTTGCTTAACAAATAGGCCTCACCTGTAAAAGATGCGTCATCCAGGCACAAACATATAAAGCAAACAAACTGGCATTCCCCCCCCCCCCCGAAGGCATTTCTCCACAGTCATCAGCAGCAGTCTGTGCAAAGCAGAACAGGAAATAGCTTGTGGAATTCATTGCCACAAGATACAGTGATGGTCACTAGCTTGGGATGCCTTTAAAAGGGGTTTGGACAAATTAATGGACAACACGTCTGTCAATGGCTACTAGTCCTGATGACTATGCATTACCTCTGGTTCAGCAACAGTATGCTTCTGAATATCAGTTGCAGGGAAGCAATGGTGGGTGAGAAGTATGCCTTTCTTGCCTGCTTGTGGGCCTCCCAGAGGCAGCTGGTAGGGCCTGTGGGAAACAGGATTAGATGGGTCCTTGGTATGATCCAACAGAGCTTTTGTAATATTCTTATGTTCTTAGGATGATCCGGACTGAAGCTCTGATGTCTATTCCATTTGCAAGCACAATGAGGAGGCACTGGATCAGGCTATGGGGGTGGTGGTGGTGGTGTGAAATCAGGCACTGGATAAACTCACAACCTTTTGATTACATGAGCTCTGATTTCATAAATTTTCATAAAGTCTTGAAGCGTCTCTGGGCATGTTCGCAGAAAACGTGACTGGAACCAGCTTCTGATTTCCACAGAGAAACTCTCATTTCCTGCTCGTGTCCAACTACAGACAAAACATTTAACCCTTACTCTACAGCAGAGATGGCCAACCTTTCCACATGAATGCTCCTGGCCCTTTAAATGTTTGCATAGGTGAGGGCATTTCAGCAGGTGCAGCTGCTTTAGCAGCACCATCAGCACTTGCAGCTGCCAAGAGTCTGTCTTCTACACAACTCTTAAGAACACAGAGGACCTCATGATGGAAGAAGGTTGGCCACCCCTGCTCTAAGGCACCAATAGTCCTTGTAGTTTTGGTTCACATTATAGATAGAGATGTTTGAAAACAGTGTTATTTATTTTACTCAGAAGTAAGCCCATTGTGTTCAGTAAGACTTAGGCTGTAATCCTCTCACATTCAACAAAAACAAAACCTCTAGTTATAGATTGTGGGAGCATATGCTTTGTGTAGAGAGGTCTCCGTTTCAAACCCTAGGATCTCTAAATTAAAAGGAGCTCAGACAGCAGGTGTTGGGAAAGCCCTCAACCTGAGATGACAGGTTGACAGTCAGTGACAGTGACAGAGTTGACTGCTCCGGGTTACTTAGCATAAGGCAACTTCATATGCTCCTATATAAAACCCAGCTCTTTTTCCTTAGGTCATCATTGGTATAGGGCTAATACTGAAACAGCGGAAGTTCACTTAGCTACTGTACAAATGAGCGTAATATGAATGGTGCCCAGGGACACATTTGGTCTTCATTAACAAGAACTCAGTAGCTATTTTGTCATTTTTCTTGTTTGTCATAAAAATAAATACACTTTAATAGATGATCTAACTGAGCAGTCTTTGGCAACAAAATGGACTGTGTTCCATTATAAATGTGATGTGTATAATTTAAAGCAAGGCGGAATATTAAACCATTTCCATCTCGTTCATGGGAGAGAACGACAAAGATTTAGATTCTGATTGCAAAGGAATGAAAAACAGGACATTCTCGGAGAGTGCCTTAAATCATGCATTCCATTTTATGGAGTTCAGGCTATAAATGGCCTATTTCAGGATAATTAATCATGTTGGGATTTTTTTTCCAGTTCCAAAGTTTGCATTTGACTAAAAAAATGTTTTATGAGTAAAAGAGCAGCTTAAGCACCTTAATAGATTGTACGGGGGCCAAAAAGGAATTTGGAGGGCATTTCCTGTTCTTTTGCAGGTCAAAATTGCCATCAGTTAGAAAGATTTAAGTAAGACATTGAAGAACCCTGGGGAAATCTCATGGCTGATGGGAAAGGGCTGGATTTCAAACCATGCGCGGGCATGCGTGGGATCTGGAGTGAGGCTGAGAAGGTAAGTACGTAGTTGAAGGAGCAGTTGAGTAGTCATTTGATAAGCATCTTCGGTTCCACAAACAAACATTAGGAACGTATTAGCCAGGATCCAATGAGCTTGCAGAAAGGTTCTCCCAAAGATCGTCACTCTCAGTAGATCTTGGTAGCAATTCAAGGGAAAGATCATGTTTCTACCTGGCTGGTGAGTGTGCTGATTGCTTTTCACTTGGGATTGCATGTTTGGTTTAATGTACTGTATTATTCAAAGAAACCACTGTATACTGCTCGGAGGTTATTATATAACTCAACAGAGAAAAACAGATGGAATAGGCTAAAGGAATAGTGAGAGGCTGCCATTGGTCATCAGACTAATTGCTCTTCTGGCCTAGCCTCCTGTTGTCTTTGTGGCCTGTACTGGATGCTGCAGAAGAAGTTCCATGAGAACAGGATCATAATACTGGCAACCATTCTCGATAATTTACTTTTCCTTCCACCATAAAGGTATCACAAACATCAGGTTTGTTATCGGAAGTGCTTTTTAAATCACAAGTAACATGCACACATGAGGAAAAAAAACCCATCATGTGTGGGTACCAAGTGGCGTGACATCATGTGTGGGTGGCCATTGGCGTGACTATATGATTTGGTGGTGAAAAGAAAATGGAGACGAAGGTGAAGGTGCACTAACGTTTACTAAAAGTACTGAAAAACCTAGAAAAAAGCCCTCGTGTGTGCGTGCGTGCGTGCGTGCGTGTGTGTTTCAACTGGCTTTAACTGAATTTGCTCACTCACACTATTCTAGATGGGGAGAATCTACAGCTAACATTCACACAACAATAGAGCCCTGGGGAGCCCTAGGAGGAGGGGGGGAGGAGAGAGGAATTTCTCAGAAGGAGAAGGGGGAGAGTAGAGAGGGGAAATGTGGGGGGGGGGAGAAAGAATGTAGGGACATTACCTGGAACCCAGGTATCAAAGAAAGGAGACGTTTGGGGCTCAGAAAATGGAAGATAAAAGAATGAGGGGGAGATTAGCAGGGATGTGGATCAAATCTCTGACTCCAAGTCTCGAGTCAAGTCCCAAGTCTTTTCCTCCAATTCCCGAGTCTTTGGTTGTGAGTTGTGAGTTCCTATCTATGGGGAAAATGGGTTTAAACTTGAATAAAATTTGACTTGTCGTAAAAGGGTCCAAGTCTCGAGTCAAGTCTTTCGAGTCTTTTACAATCGCCGAGTCAAGTCCGAGTCAAGTCATTGACGCGACTTGAGTCCAAGTCAATAGACTAAATTCCACATCACTGGAGATTAGTGGTGGGGGTTTGGTGAGGCTGCACTGCAGACCAAGGTTACTGTTCCTGTTTCTGTGAGGCTTGAAAGCATTGGGTTGCAGGGAGTATTGTGTTTTCAGAGCTCATAATCCCTTACACTACTTCATGGTACTGAGAAGTTGGTTTCTAATCAGTTCGTCATGTTCAGCATTTATTCATCTTTATTTGAAATATTTGTACCACGCCTTTTGGTCCTGAAGGGACCTCCAAAGGAGTTTACAACACAATGTCAAAACAACATACCATAAGTCAAAACAAAACAACAGAATGAAACAAAAACAAAGGGTCACACTATAAAAGCCAGTGCACAAACCAAGTAAAAAGAGCAACGAACGAAATGAAGGCACAATCTCAGCAGGCAGCCGAAATGCCATATTCTTGTCCATCCACATGATGTTTCCCAGCAGGATTTTCTCTTCATGAGTGTTATTGTGCAGGTATTCTCTGTGGAATAACACTCATGAAGATTGAACCAGTTTCACTGTGGATACAGTCGCCATTTCTTAGTGGTGACTCTTGCGAACATGATGGAGAGATGTGCTGTGATGACTGTGGAACATGGTGGCTTTACCTGTGGAGATCTCAGACAGGAAATTCTTCGCACAGGTCTGTTCTTGGGCACATTTTGACAGCATCATGTACAGACCAAATTGGTCATGTAAACTGGTCCAACAACTAGCAGAACCAAGTGTTCTGTGCATCCTCTTTGTCTACTAGATGTTGCTTATGAGGTGAGATTTCTGAAACTCCCAAACATATCTTAGGGTGAGATTTTTTTTTCAGGGCCAGTCCAAGATCTCCTGGCACTTGAGGCAGTGTTGACAAATGCTGCCCCCCTTACCTGATGATGTGCCACTGGCACATATAGCACAACACATGGCACAATAGCAGAGGCTGGCCAGCCTCTGCTATTCCAACACTCTAGCCCACTGCTCTCCTCTGCCCCACACTTCCATTTCGTCCCCCTCTTCCATTTCCAATTCAGGGAGTGGGAGGAGGAGAACCAGTGGAGGTGAGCGGGTGGACGGCAGTGGGCCCCCCTCTGCTGGTCTGCTGTCTGTGATGACCTCTTCAGTTGGCCTCATGGATGGGCCCGCCCTGTTTTGTTTTGTTTTACCTCTCATTGGTGGCAGAGTGTATTTTTCTGTGTGAAGCCTTTCCATGGCTGAACACTGAATGGGTATCCCAGGCGACCATCATCTCTGGAACTCCTCACTGAATACTGTATTTAATTGCAAATTGTACAACCATCAGACAAGATGCCAATCAGGCACAGTCTACCATCTATCATAGTCAAGCAAATGTTATGCACATTATCTTAGTCATGCACAAATCAGATATGCAAATTTCTTTCATCCTGTGACCCATACTATTTCCAATTTAGACCTTTTAAAAAATAAAAAATTAAAAAACCCAACCCTTGCCTCTCCCTGCTCTGAACTGTGAAAAGGAACATCTCTCACATGGTCATGCTTACTAGTTTTCTCATTTATATTTGTCACCTCTTAATTAGCTCCCTGCCTCCCCCTATAACTGCAGGCACTTTCCTAATCTGTTGAAAGAATATTTCACTTTTAAAATAATCAATCAGATAAAATGACTAATCATGACTGACGGAGGGAATGGCTTCTGCTACTTTTCAGAGTGGGATTGCATTAGAGTAAGCTCTTCCACTAATTCCATTCTGCTCTGGAAAACCTATACACAATGTGGGGCATGAGGAACACAGTTAGAATTTTATTAGACTAGGAGCTCTAGAAAACTATACCTAGAACTCAGAACTGGAGGTTGGCCAGGTTGGGCCTGGCCTGGGTCCCTGAAATCCAACTGGGCAACTCCTGAAGCTTCTTCTGTATGCATCAGAGAGTGGCAGCAGAGAGGCTCATTCAACCAAGTGAATCAGGCTGTTGCTGCCTTTTCCTGCCCACCCCAGCAGTACTGTGGTTTCCTCAAAGCAAGAGGTCCCTGTGATGACGCAGGGGCCTCTGAGGAAGCCCATTCACAGAGAGTGGGAAAAGGATGCTGCTGGATGCTTCTTTCTGTGTCCAGGTAGCACTGAGGAAAAGCAACTTCCAATCACTCTGCTTTCCTTCTCTGACCCATTTAAGATGGGGAGGGGGGAGAGTGGTGCAATCTTGGAAAGCATGATTTCCTCAGTGCTACTGGGTTACTGAGGGAGGAGCATTCTCCAATTGCTCTTTGGTCATGTATGTGTGTGCACGCGCATGTGCACGCATAAGTGTGTGCACACACACCTGCTGAGGGGATGGGACAGGGCTTGGCCCAAGGGCTCCCCAGACCCTGACACTGCCATTACGAATACGCAAGGTATTCACAAAGTCAGCTGATCAGGATTATGGAATAGTTTTATGCCATCATCACCTAGCCACAGTTTATTTTATTTATTTTATTTTTCACATTTTTATACCGCCCTTCCTCCAAGGAGCTCAGAGTGGTGTACATATTTCCTCCCCTCCTCTTTTTTGTCCTCACAACAACCCTGTGAGGTAGGTGGGGCTGAGAGATAGTGACTGGCCCAAGGTCACCCAGGAAGCTTCGTGGCTGAGCGGGGATTTGAACCTGGATATTCCAGGTCTGACTCCCAAACCACTACACCATCCTGACTAGCATGCAAACATTCGACATTCTCTGTTTCTTAGCTGAACAGGGATTTGGACATGGATTCCCCAGACACCTAAACTCAAGCCACTGCACCACACTGGCTCTCAGTTATTTGCCCTAAAGTCACTTCATGGTCTTCCAAGAAAAATGGTACCAGACAATGTTATATTTAATTAAAAAAAAATACTCGGGCATTTCACCACACACATTTCTGCTTTCCTCTGTCAGTAAGAGGAAAAGGGCTGAGAATGCATGAGTCTTTTTTTTTTAAGAAAAAGAGGAGACACTAATGCTCCTCCATACACAACAAAAATTGTGGGTTTTAATCAAAAGATAATTCTTGATGAGAATCGATGTCAAATTCCATTGATCGATTATTTCCCCTTTAGGCACTAAGCCATGACCTTGTCATATTTTCTTTCCTCAGGTACCCAGCATCTGGTATGATACCTTGAAGATAAAATCACGCAAGCCCCTTCTGACTTTGTAATCATGACTTTATTTGTAAATAGAAATGAAAGAGTTGAACAGAGGTGAGCCTGGAGTGAAATGCGGAGCAGCATCTTGCTAGGTAAACAGAGGCAGCCGTACTGGCCAGGAAGTGACTCTGAAATCAGAGACTGCGAGTATAAACAACGGCATCAAAGCTGGCTGCTCTAAATGAATCTTTTGACGAACAGCATCTGCAAGGCAGCTTGTGAAATGCAAGATCCCAACAGAGCGCCGGATTGCGACTGCAGGCAAAGTTAAGGGAAGAGGACTGACTGGTCCGGAGCGGGTGCCTGGGGCAGACAGTCTCATTTTGCTGTGTCCATAGACGGAACAGCACAGCAAGGAAGGGCCCATATAAATAACAGACAAGGGTCACATTGCTGACCTTCCATGGGACAGAATTGGGTCTAAAGGAACTAAATGAAAATGTGGCCTAAATAGCAACGGAAAGGATTTTCTCCCCAAGCATGTAACCTGTGGACAAGGTAACTCAAAGAAGCAAGAATTCTGAGGAATGGCACTGGGTGTCCGATGGGATAAAAAGCAGCAGCATTTGTGAACCTTCTTCAGAGAACGCTTAGTGACAGGAGAAGGGCTAAGGCAGTGGTTCCCAAACTGGGAGGCACGGCTCCCAGGAGAGCCACGGAAACCAGCCAGAGGAGCCGCGGAGTGCCACGGAATCCTCTCAGAAAACTGTGCAATGCCAATTGGCAGGCATCAACATCATGTAATGGGGAGCTGCAGTCCATGGTCACCAATGGTCAAGGGAGCCGCAGGTCAAAAATGTTTGGGAAACACTGGGCTAAGGTATTAGGGAAGTAATCTTTTGGAATCAGATTTGCTAAGAGAAGCATCAAATCCTATCCTTGGTCAAAATGATTTCAGGAACACTGGGGCACAAAATTATTAAAAATATTGCATAAAATTACCTTCAGGCTCTGTGTATAAGGTGTATATGGCCTCAGTCCAACCCAACAGAGGCACAATTGAGGCACAGTTGAGGCCCAAAATAGGGCTGAGTTAGGCTGCAACTGTGCCTGAGTTAGGCAGGAGGCAAGAGCAGTGGGCCAGGATCGAGGCAACACTTACCACAGAGGCAGGCAGGCCCCTGTGGGGAGGTGTCAGTCTTGTGGAAGCGAAGAGCCCCCTCCTGAGCTCGTCTGTGTGTACCTACCACAGCTGCTGCAGCGTTCGCAGCAGATGGGCAGCCACAGGTGGGCCTGCAGGCACTGGGCGTGCGACAGTCAGCTGAAGGGCTGAGGTTGTGCCAGTGCCAGCTGCCCCAGGGCACCCTGGGCATTAGCCACCTGCTGCAGGGGGGAGTGCCACTGCCCTCCCTCCTGCAGAAGGCGATGCCACCCCCAAGCCACGGTGAGGCTGCACGTGGGAGTCATGGGGGGGGTGAGCGGGGGAGAGAAGGGAAGGAGGGGGTGGGAACGGCACGCACAAGGGGGGGTCTCATGAAGTCTGGAACCGCCTCTGCCATGACATGCCCGTGCGCTGCCTGAAGCCCTGGGCCTCCAGGGCCGTGGCAATGCCCACAAAGAAGGTATCCCGGCATGCCTTCTGCTCCGTGCCCCGGCCAAGACCGAGAGATGCCTTGGGCTTGTCTGCTGCAAACGGGAAGGGCTCACGCAGCTCATCAAAACCCCAGATGGGGCAACGTCAGCACGTCGCGGCAGGAGCTCTGGCGGGGTGGGGGGTGGCCAGCTTCCATCATCAGGGAGTGGGAGGGGAGGCAGACAGACAGGCAGACAGTGGGTGCTGGGGAGGGGCACGGGTGGGTCAAAAACACACAGACAACAAGGCTGGTGGGAGAGGGATACAGGGAGAGGGGTCTGCAGAGACCAATAGGGACACAGGGGTCATTTCGCAGATGGAGGCAATGCAGGAACGGGCGCCTCTTATGCAGACGGACCTTGGGCAGAACGGACGCCGTTGACGGGCGGACCGAGGGCGGAAACGGACGCCGTTGACGGGCGGACCGAGGGTGGGTGAGAGCCCCAGTTGCCGAAAGGGTTCTTCACGGACGTGGCGGACGTGGCGGATTCATGCAGGGGCTTGTGTGCTGGGGACTGTCTCTGTGTGGGGGGGCAGTGCTTGTGTAACATTGGGGACATGTGTTTCCAGGGGCATCTTTATTGTTCTGGAACAGTGGCAGAGATGGCCAGGCGAGGCTGCCTGGGGTAGTCACAGCGGCCACTCGGACCACATCAGCAGCAGCAGCAGCAGCAGGCGTGCCCCATGGCCCAGGGGATGCAGGCCCTTCCCCTGTGGAACCACAGCCTGCACCATGGAAAGGGGAGGGACAGCAAGTAGGCAGCCAGGGAGGTGGAGCAGCAGCAGCGCCGGCACCTGAGGAGGGTTGCAGGGCAGGCTCCAGGACCTCTGGCAGCATCGAGGCAGACTACCATGGGGCAACCAGACTGCAGGCCCAGGGTGCTCCCAGGAAGGTAGGTGGTAGTGGACGTTCCTGGGGAGGCAAAAAACACGGGGGTGTTCCATGGCAGCTGCTGTGTGGTAGCAATCGCCATTGAAGAAATGCTAGTGTGCCGGTTGCAAAGGCCTGCAGGGAGAGAAATTAAACACAGCTGAGAGGTGTGAGACACATAGCATGGTCTGTGCTCCTTCCCTGGGTGTCAGGAGAACATGATCCTGTAAGGGAAAAGGGTCAAAGAGAGAGAAGACAACAACACAACGTGTGGGTCACAACCATGGCAAACCTACCAATACTGACCTGTGAGTAGACCCTGTGGAGAAAAGGGGGGGGGAACAGCTGGTGTCTACATAAGGCTAACAGTTCCACACTTGTGGCATTGTGTGCTCACATTACTATAGGCAGCAATCAGACACAACATTGGTAAAGAGGCATATCATGGCAGGCATTGCAGGCAGCTATGAGACAAGACATTGGTAAAGAGGCATATCATGGCAGGCATTGCAGGCAGCTATGAGACACAACATTGGTAAAGAGGCATATCATGGCAGGCATTGCAGGCAGCTATGAGACAAGACATTGGTAAAGAGGCATGTATCCTACCTATATTTCTATATGCAAAGAGGCAGAAGTCAGACCACATGTCAGCACGAACCCTGCTCTTACCTGCACTTACCTGCTGGTGTTGTTGCCTGTGGGGGGGGGAGAGGGGCTGGAAGAAAGACATGGGTTAGCAAACACTTGCATGGAGACAGCTGCCCAGGCACAGCAGTAAACAGTTTGGCCACAGGCGGCACAGCCCTCTCTGCCCTAGAGGGGGGCAGAGAGGAGAGAGGAGAAGGGAAGAGAGAAGTGGGGTGTTTGAAATTTTTCAAAGTCCCACTTTGTGGCTGCTGGGGGACAGGACCCCACGCCACGTGCTCAGAGAGAGAGAGAGAGAGAGAGAGTGGAGGGCTGGGGCTGGGCTTTTGTGGGAAAGAGGCTGGGTGGGGCTGGGTGCTGATAGGGTAACTATTTGGGTCCGTGTCCAGAGTTAGGCCACAACTGTTCCGTCCTAACTCAGGCACAACTCGGGACCAGGGTGTTAGAACTTTTCAGGAGAGGGCTGGTGTGGGTAAGGTAAAATGGCTCCTATGGGTCTCCTCATATTTGAGTCCACCCTTTTTGTTGACCCAAATTTTGTGCCTGAGTTGTGCTCGAGGGGGCGTGTCAGGGGGTCGCCAGTGTCTGGAACCGGAACAAATTTGTAACCGCCCCGTCACTCCCCCGACACGCCCACTTTTAGGCCAAACTTAGGACGGAATAGCTCTTATGCTGAACTTAGGACTGAATTGGTCAACTTTCCTTAACCTGTCCTATGTCAGTCACAATTGCAGCACAAATTCGGCCTCTGCGGCACAATTCAGGCACAACTCGAGCGTAAGCAGGGGCGTTAGCTGACTGGGGGCCGGGGGGCGGTGGGCCCCAGGGCGTCAGGGTGGAAGGCTGTCCAGGGGGGCGGGAGGCTCCGGAAAAAAGCGGGAAAAATTTGAATTTTTCCCGCTTTTTTTCGCCGATTTTAAAGGATTTTTACTAAGTGTGTATGCTTTTACCTGCACTTTAGTGAAATTGGACGGCTCCCACGACGATTTCAAGCCTTCTCCCGGGGGCGCAGCGTCTCCATTCAGCCGCTCACTTGGTGCGGCACTTGGTGCGCCCCCAGAAGCAATCTCCGTAGTTTGCGCATGCGCAAAACCACGGAGTCTCCAGGGACGTTCTGGGCATGCGCAAACTACTTCCTGGAGCGTCCCTGGAGACTCCGTGGTTTTGCGCATGCGCAAACTACGGAGATTGCTTCTGGGGGCGCACCAAGTGCCGCACCAAGTGAGCGGCTGAACGGAGACGCTGCGCCCCCGGGAGAAGGCTTGAAATCGTCGTGGGAGCCGTCCAATTTCACTAAAGTGCAGGTAAAAGCATACACACCTAGTAAAAATCCTTAAAAAACCCATTTCTAGCCTTAAAATCGCCGAAAATCGGCGAAAAAAGCGGGTAAAACTAATTAGCATAAATTATGCTAATTAGTTTTGGGGGCGTCGAGGATGCCGCCCCCCCTGCCAGATCGGCTGGCTCCGCTACTGAGCGTAAGGCGCTTAGGCTGCAGTTGTGCCTGAATTGTGCCGCTGAGGCCTTAGGCTGGACTGGGCTGTATGAGACATAAATGAATTTCGAGTTTAAACTTGGGTCCCATCCCCAAGATATCTCATTATATTTATGCAAACATTCCAGAATCCAGATAAATCCGAAATCCAGACAACTTCCTGTCCCAAGTAGTTCAGATAAGGAATACTCAATCTGTACGTAATCATAGCAAATAGAAGTCAGTCATAGTATGATTTCTGTTTGCAAAGTAAGAATTTGATCCAGAATGGATGTGCTAGAAAATGGCTCTCTGATTCAGATATGATACCACATATCTACAGCGTTCGGCTTATCTGAATGTTTATCCAGATGTTCAGCGCATGCCTCTACCCTGTTTTAAGAAAACTTTCAGCCCAATGCTACCTAACTACCCATGCAGTGATGCAGCAGCAGCACAGTCTCCACTGTATCCCACAGGGAAGTCCTCCAGCCAACGAGACTAGTGGAGCTAGAGAGACTGCAGCAAGGTTGCGCAGGCGCAGCCTCTCTAGCGTCTCGGAATGGAAACTACAAGAAGGATGTGGTGTCTGGGCTTCGGATGTGTGTGTGCAAAACTTTGGGTGAGGAACATCCCCCGAAGGAACCCCCTGTCGTGCACCCTCCTAAATCCCCAGGGGGTGCTTTCATGCCAAATTTCGACAGCGGTGGTGCGAAGTGATGTCATGCCCCCAAGGGGGTGGGACCTGTGACCGCAGGCATCGCTGGAGGTGGGGCGGAAAGCTAAGTTCTGCAGCTTTCCGCCCCATCGTTACTCTCCAGTACGAGGCGCCCAGCCCCCTCGTCATAGGAGCCCATCAGCGGAGAGAAAACAAAGCACAGGAGAGTCCCTGCGCGTTGCTTTCTCTCCGCTGGGCTCTGATGACGAGGGGGCGGGGCGCCTCGTACCGGAGAGTAACATTGGGGCGGAAAGCTGCAGAACTTAGCTTTCCGCCCCACCTCCAGCGACGCCAGTGCTTGTGACATCATGAGGGGGTGCACGGGGGTGCACGGCGAACCCCCCCAGGAGGTGTAGCTATGCCGCTGTGGTTGCACATTGGTGCTTGATTGCTTTTTAATTAACTGCTGCATATTTTAAGACCAATTGCTTTTTGCTTTTTTTTAGTTGCTGCTTGCTGCTGTGTGGCTTTCAACGCTGTGTAGTGTGTACTGTACTGAAACTATATTCTCTATAGTTTATATTTTAATGTGTTTTATAGTTTATACATGTATTTTTAATATTTTTTGCAAGCCGCCTTGGCTGCCCTTTGGGGAAAAAGGCAGGATATAAATTGAATAATTAAATAACATAAACTTGGATCTAGCTGGCGCAAGTCTGGGTTGTTCCATGCAGGCGGATCTGGTTCAGGAAGGGGTTTGGATTTGGCATGTACTGCTGCCACTGAACCCGCCGCTCTTTCGGGCCCAATCTGCCCATCGCCGCCCCATCTCCTCCCCATTCCACCCTCCTCCCGCCCCATTCCATCCTCCTATGCCAGGACTTCTGAGGTCTACTGGTGTGCGTGGGAAGGCTCTGGCATTCCTGCCGGCATGCTGGTAGCTTGCGCTGGTGTCCAGCACTTGATAGTTGTTTTTCAGCAGCTGACAACCAGTGGAACGTGCATTCCACTGGACAGTCCAATCCAAACATAGTATTGGACTGCCCGATGGATAGTTTTGCAAAGTCCAACTCAAAATCAATAATGTAATGATAACCTGTCCACACATGAAAGATGGAGGAGAGTGGAGATAGTCTTCTGGGCAGGTGTAGCCATGCTGTTGCCTTCCCCTTTCCTCCTCACTTTTAAAGGCTGGATCATGTGTGCTCTAGCACATGAGGTGCAAAGTGCTCAGTCTAGAACATGACAGACTAGTTTCAAGCGAAGATTCTTGCCAATTTCACCAACTATGTGGCCTTTAAAATGTTACGGTAGGCATGTTGCAGCCACTTTGCTCTGAGCAGCAATGCAAAGTGGTGATAATGCTTAAGTGGCTCAACCTTCCTTTCTTTACTTGAAGCATTTGTATCCCAACACTTTCCCACCCACATGGCTCTTCAAGGTGACTCACACACTAATGTAAAGTAGCTTTTCCTTCCACAGAAGGCTCCTCCAAGTATGATTGCCAGCAATCATTTGGTATTATCTTCTGCAATGGCTTCCACCCCCAAAAAAGCAGATGACAGTTATAGCCCCCTCCCAGTGGAGAACTTCTTATTGGGTAAGATCCTGCAGAACTGGTCCCCACTCGTGTGGATCGATCATTTAAACATTATCCTAGTCAAGTGGGAGGTACTCACCAGTGGCGTCTCTACAATGGGGAAGGGGGAAGATCAGGTGACAACCACAGTCTCCTCGTGAGGAGGAGCCATGGCAGGGTTTTGGGGCTCCTTTTTTTTTCAGCCAGAGGGCTGTGTATGCAGCCGCGGAGCTGAAACACACCGAAATTGGTGTGTTTTACCGGCCCTCCCACCCGCCCTGGCTCTTGGAAAGCTTCAAATGAAGCCTTTCAGGAGCACAGGGGGCAGGGCGATGATGTGAAATGCATCATTCCCCCCCCCCACGTGACCCTGAAAGCAACACAACTGGTACTCACAGCTCCCACACAGCTAAGGTAAGACCTCCAACTTTACTGAAAAAACACTACCAGTTGAATGGTAACTGACTTCTGACTTTGACTGGCTATGCATCTTTTAATGTTCAAAGGGTGATTGGCCACAATATCCTGTTCAGGCTGTATCTGCATCCAGGGTCTGTACATTTATCCCAAGCTCTCCTCTGGAATGTCACCCGCTGAATGTGGAAATTCCTGGCACATTCAACTGGCAGAATTTCAGGCAAAATGTAAGTTACTAGAAGTCTGAAGACACACTGCACAGAGAGAGAGAGAGAGAGAGAGAGATACTGTCAAGGGGTTCACCAACATTTTGCCTTTAGACAAATTTGGCATGCACTGCTACACATTTTCAACTTCTATGCAAGTGTTTTTCAATGATGACAAAATAACACGGGCGGAGGGAAGGAGGCACTTGTATCATTCGCTATCAATGATGGCATGGCCACTGTTTAACTGTGCAAGCCTAGGCATGTCTTCTCTGAAGTAAGCCCCACTGAATTCAATGGACCATACTCCCAGGTAAGAGTGTATAAGATTGCAGCCTTAGGGCTTATTGGACTCATTCAACTACAGACAACACAACAAAATATAGTGGCCTTGCCATTTGGGGAAAGGGTAACATTGTCCACCTAGGAACAATACAATATGGCTTGATTGTTAGACAAATGTGAAAGCCCTGAAACAGAAGCACGTAATTGAGGGAAGATGTTTTGATCTCATGCAACAAATGAGGAGCGATTATTTCTCCGTGCAGCAAATGAACAACTGCGCATCTGTTGCACTATAATATGTCAGCAAAGGCCCCGAGTCCCTCATGCTGGCCTCTAGTCTTGCAAAAGACAACAGCAAGCTTCCAGGAAAGGAAGAGCATAAGATGCTGATCTCCAAGTCATTTGAAGGAGAGCTGGCAGTCTGCTCCGTTGCTTGTCCAGCTGCTACAGAGGAACAGCCAATTTAGGTCATTGGTTGCCAAGTTTGCAAAAACGATTGAAAACCTAGATTGAATGAGGAGTAACAACAGGATTAGTAGCCATGCTTAGGAGGGGAGAAGCCTTTATTGTTAAAATCACATTAAAACAGTAAACACTAGCTTCAAATGTCGACGTTTCGTCCGATTTCTTCCCTCCTAAGCAATGTTATCGCTGGTCATGAAAACTTTAATTCATACTTGATTGAAAACCTGTTCTTGAGAACTGTTTGTGTTCCACCCCTGTTTAATTTTATATAGGACATCCTGCCAAGCAATTGTAGCACAAACAAGCAACAAACCATTTCAAGAGCGAGCATCTGTGTAACATGCTGGATCTGATAAGTCAGTCTCATGTATTTTGAATATCTTCAGGGGAGTGGGAACAAAATATCACTTAACATTGAAATTAGACCACAGAAGCTCTGTGGTCTAACAGAGCACACCTGTCTACACTATTATACCAGAGTCTCACAGAGATTGCTTTAGATGCCCTTAAGACCTGAACAGAGAAACCTTTTCAGAGCATCAGGGGCAAACAGAGCAACAGGGGCAAACAGAGGGAACCTTGCTACCACAGGGGTAGTGTTGCAGTGCAGAAAAAAAGTCTGTGGCCCCTTACGTTAATATGGGAAATGTGTGGTCTTGTGCTGGAGAGAAAATACAAAGCTGTCAGATTTTTTAAAAAAAATCAGAAAATACTCTTGAAATAATGAACCATGGATATGAAGAAAGGGGAAACCTTGCAAAATTGGGTGTTTTTTTTCTTTTTTGAAGGTTACATCAGTGCTTATGTTGTAAAGTGAGTTACAATGCAATCCTATACATCAGAGGTTCCCAAACTGGGGCATCACAACACCCCAGTTGGGAGGAATCGGTCGCTACCCCCTTAAGGGGGGTGGCGACGTGCAGTGACGTGTGACATCACTCCCAGGATCGTGCTGGCGCCAGGGGAACAAAGAGGTTTTTGGACTTAGCAGCAGTCGCGCTGGTCCTCGGGAGGCTGCAGGGGCCCTGCAGACATCTCTGTGGGCCTCCCCGCACCCCAGATTAGCTTCCAAAGGCGATTTGAAGCTACTTCCATTTTACTTCCTTGTTTTGGCGAAAGCCGGAAGTAGTTTCAAATTGCCTTTGGATAGGCTTACCAGATCTCCAACCAGGACAGAGTGCTAGACCTTTAGGAGAAGGAATGTGGGCAGGTGTAGCTTGTTAAGTCCTAGAGCACATTCCTAGGCATGTCTACTCAGAAGCAAGCCCCATTGTGTTCAGTGGGGCTTGCTTCTGAGTAGACATGCCTAGGATTGTGCTCTAAGGTAGGCTTACCATATCGCCGACCGGGACGCTCCGTTTTGCCCTTAAGGGGTGGGGTGGGGGGGAGG
Organism: Plestiodon gilberti rubricaudatus; assembly: GCA_026170595.1. Lineage (NCBI taxonomy): Eukaryota > Metazoa > Chordata > Lepidosauria > Squamata > Scincidae > Plestiodon > Plestiodon gilberti. Next base: position 162,601,816 of record JANXHW010000002.1, read on the forward strand.
GGAACGAGAGCGCGCCCAGGCGCGCTCTCGTTCCCCTCCCCCCGCCCCGCCCCTTAAAGGCAAAACGGAGTGTCCCGGTCGGCGATATGGTAAGCCTACTCTAAGGTTTAACAAGCTGCACCTGCCTACATTCTTTCTCCTAAGGGTTTAGCACTCTGTCCCGGTTGGAGATCTGGTAAGCCTACCTTTGGAAGCTAATCTGGGTTGCGAGGAGGCCCACAGAGGTGTCTGCGGTGCACCTGCAGCCTCCCAAGGGTCGGTGCGACCCCAAGGACTCCAAAAACCTCCTTGTTCCCCTGGCACCAGCATGATCCTGGTAGTGACATTACTGCTGCCGTGTCCCCCCCCCCCCCCAACAATGACTTAAAGCAGCCCAGACTCTACATGAGAGTTTGGGAACCGCTGCTATACATGTTTACTCAGAAGTACTCCCTATTGTGATAAATGGGCCTTACTCTTAGGAAAGTGTGCAAAAGATTGCAGCCTAATTGTACATTCTGTACCTTTTTTTTTTTAACTGCACAGGCATGGCAATATCATAATTGTGGCTTTCCCCTTAGTCTCATCAGCACTATTGATGAGCACTATCCAATGGCACAGCCGGTGACAGTTGCATGAAAATATCTGGGTATACTACACATGTGTGTGGTGGGTGGGTGGGTATGTGTGTGTGTGTGTGTGTGTTAGTTATGGTGGAGAGGATTTGGAACTTGAAAGGAACTACTTGAAGTACTATAAAACCTCAGAAAAGCAAACCTTATGGCAGAGATGGAAAATAAAAGTACAGTAATCATATACATCAAATGCAAAAAAGGGGACAAGAGCATTTCCACATCTCTGTACAAGTCCTACAAGCATTTCCACATCTCTGATATTATCTGTACAAGTCCTTCGTTTACATATTTGAGGTTTTATTCACAAGAACAAAAGGGGAGCTACGGAGCAGCAGCTGGTATGCAACAGATAACAGACGGATCTGGCTCATACTGAACTCACAAAGATAAAGGCTGCAGACCTAACTACTTTGCAAGGATCAAACCATGTGTATTTTCTAGTCTTTGATCAACGGGATCATAATATTGCAGACTTGGGGTTAGTCACAATGTCTCCTCTAAATGCCACTTACTGAAACAGATTGTGCAAGGAGACACCACAATCTGCAAAGAAAATTATTACTATTTTTTTATTTTAAAAATTCTACTCTGTGCTTCACCTCCACAGGGACTACTAGGGTGGCTTTCAAAAAAAAAATAAAACAACATTTTTTTTAATAGATGAGGGGATTCTTATGGGAGTCTGGATAAACTTACCTAATTCTCCCACAATCCTGAAAACACAGTGGTACATGGTCAATATTTTTAATTCAAGAAATGCAGGACACACACACACATGTACATGGTGCTAGATGCCTGCCTGGAGAGCAAAGGGCCAGACCATTAATGTGACAATTTGGTGGCCTGATGACTAGACGCTAGAGATCCAAAGCCAGGAAAGCCATACTTTTCACTGAATCATGTAAACATGTACAATTAATTAAGCATGTAATTAAGCATGTAATGAATCCAAGGAATGCATTCTCCAAATTTGAACAGAGACCTGTTTACTCCTTAAATGTAAATGGAGTTTTTACTCCTCCAAAATGTCAATGAAGCCTTCCAGCTTCGAAACCAAGTAGAACACCATACTTAGCGTCTTGTGAACAGAGCCACCTCCCTGGACTCTTGAATTTGGAAAAACAACTTTTGTAAAACAAAGGAAAGGTTTCACACCAACCCCATGATTGAACTCCAATCTAGGAAGGATTCAGTGGCCCTCCAACTAGTTACTATATCCTCACCTGAGTGAGAAAACAAAGGCAGAACTCAGCAGTGGTCGTTGATTAGCAATAGAGGACCTTAATTCATACTTGATTGAAAACCTGTTCTTGCGTCGCGCTTGCGTTGGGAGGCATGAGAGTTGGGGAGAGGATGCCCTGCCCAAAACGTTGCCCTGTACTCCACCAGTTTCTTCAATGCAAATAGTCCCTCCTGATTGCCCCACCTTCTAATAAATCTTAACGGAGATTGGCTGAAACAAGTGCACTCCGATTGGCTGAAAACCCCCTCTCATCCCGGTCAAACAATTAGCTCCATGTCCCGCCCTCTCAAATCATGAGCATGGTACACGGCCGATTGCAACGGAACTTGGGAGAGTGCAGCTCTTCCGCGTTCTGAAGTGATCAGATAAAATGGAAGCCACACAGCTCCGCAATCTCTGCACGCGCCCGGGACGCGCCAGAATTCATGCGGTGGAAATCAGCCTTAAAGCTTGGCTGAGCTATTTTAATTAGGTCCAGTTCAAACCCTTTTTTTTGGTTTTGGAGCACTAAATAGCTTACTATCTTCCCCCTTTTCTCCATTTTCCTTTCCCCCACCGAATTATACAGCTCTGTCATTGGCCACTACAGAAAGTGGTACAATTGCTTTTCCCCTGCGTGCTCACATGTTACATGTGTTTTAATTTAAAAAGCACTGCCGGTAACAACAGGCACAAACTTTCAACTATATGTACACACAATTTGCCCCCCAGTTGAAGATTTGAACCTGTGCTTTCCAGATTGTGGGGAGAATCAGGTAAGATTCTCCAGAAACTCATAAAAAACCCCATCCATACAAACAAAACAAGGACATTGTGGCCACACCCACCCATCCCCCCACATGCATGCACGTGCGTGTGTGTGCGTGTGCGTGTAACAAGTTAAACTAACTGAGGATTAAGTGAAATGACCGGCCAATTTCTTATAAGTCATATTCTAAGCATAAGAACATAAGACGATTGGATCAATGGCCCATTTAATCCAGTACGGTGGACAGACAGATGTCTTTGGGAAATATAAAAGCAGAGCATGAAATCAACAGGTTCTCCTGTCATTTGTCCACATATATTCAGACATTCAAAAGTATAATAACTCTTTGACCCTCAGGTTGATAAATAAATGATAGCGCAAAGACCAAAACAAAAACAAACAACCCCCCCCCCCAGTAAATAATAACACGGAAACTCTTTAAAAATACTAAGTTTGTTGTTTCTACAAACACTGGGAGGTCTTATTTTCCCAACCTGTGGCGTGACACACACACACCCCCGGCCAGCAAGGCCTGCAAGGAGGCTGCAACCTTGCAGAGTCTCTCCAACAATCGTCTCCATGGTGGAGGACTCAAGTGCAGGCCTTCCAGGCCTTGCAGAGCCTTGCACCCTTGGGAAAGAATGAAGCTTTAATCCGTCAAAGTAAGTGCCGTGTGTGTGTGTGTGTGTCGTGGGGGGTGCCGGGGGTGGTTGCGTCCGTCTGGCTGCTGATCCTAGCTAGGTCTTACTTTCGGGGAGGACTTATATTGACGAGTGCCAGCAAAAATCTTGCAAAAATGACAGTAAGTCTTACTTTCGGGGGAGGTCTTATTTTAGGAGAAACAGGGTAGATAGGTACATTCTATGTTCTTGTTGTGTGCAACTGATGTACTATTAGTGGCATTCAGGTTTGTCAAGTAAAGTGTGTGAAATACTTCATATCACCCCATTTCACTGAAACTGTTGCTTTATGTTTTGCTCCCTTCCATTTTGTTTCACTCTGAAACTACATCTGTACTCTCATTTCAACATGAAATCCACATGCACAACCACAGCAATAGCTTTTCTTGTGAAGGGGATGCAGATGCCTAACCATCCCATCCTAAGGAAAAGGTCCTGTTTTTCGTTGATACGTCACAGTGGTGCTGGTTTGAGATTACCAGTCTCTTCCGCTGGTGCTGACTGCCATGAAGTGGTCAGCGCCAGACTTCAAGGTGCTCTGGCAGCCTGCTCAGTAGTGTGCTGCTAGGAATGCTGGCGGGAAGGCCAGAGCTTTCCCACCGGTGCCATTGGATTCAGAGCTGCCCGCCAGAGGCGTCGCTCCGGTAGGGGCGGGGCTGTAAGTTTTGCTCGGTCGGAGTCCCGTTTACCGAACGAGCAGGAGGCGGCCCCGCCCCCTCACTGTCAGAGCCATTCCCCTGCGGAGAAAGCAGCATGCAAGAGACCCTGCCTGCTGCTTTCTCCGCAGGGGAATGGCTCTGACAGTGAGGGGGCGGGGCCGCCTCCTGCTCGTTCGGTAAACGGGACTCCGACCGAGCAAAACTTACAGCCCCGCCCCTACCGGAGCGACGCCTCTGCTGCCCGCCGCTGAAGGTAAGGTGGTGGGGGAGGCCGGAGGGGTGGGGAGATGGCGGAATGGGTGCAGGGGAGGACAAAATGACGCAATGGTATGGGAGGGTGGAATGGTATGGGAGGGCGGAACAGGGTTGTGATGGGGTGTGGGATTGGCGGATCGGGTTTGGGAAGGGGGTGAGTTTGGCAGCAGCGGTGGCTGCCGAATCCTAACCCCCTTCCCAGACCAAATCCCATGGTGTGGGTCCATGCAGACCTCAGTCTTTTTTTAGCTAGCACAGGTCTGAGTAAAGCCCCCCCCCCCGTGCTGCAGAGGCTTACCCCCTGGTAAGGGAACGATTGTTCCCTTACCCAAATGAGACTTTTGCAACTGCCCCCGCCTCCCTGCAGGATACAGTGGTAGCCATTTTGGCACCGCTGCATTGGCGGGGGGGGGGGGGGGAGAATAGGATTGGGCTCCAACATAGGCATTTTCCCCTTCAAAATGGAAATCGGTCTGATATTTTAACATGTGATATAAGCATCCTCTAACCACCACAAATACCCTGGATTCCAGGGTGTTTGCGGTAATTCTTTCTTGCTGTATGTATTGGTATTCTCCAGAAGAAACCTGTGAACTTTGAAGATGAGCACTTAAAGGCAATGTTGTTTATTTCAGTGCTTCCCCCCCCCCCCCATTCTCATTACTAAGAAACATTTTGCTAGAGAGGTTCCATTGAGGCTGATAGTTGAAGTGGTGATGCTCTTTGTGGATGTGCTGAGAGAAGCTGCTGTTTGTTATTTGTTGCAGGTACAGAATAGGTACATAGTAGCAGGCTTTTATTTATTATGCAAAACAGCAATGTTATATCCAACTCCAAAACTCATTGATTATTTATTTAGAACTGCTTGTCTCACAGGCACAGACTCTCTCTCTCTCTCTCTCTCTCTCTCTCTCTCTCTCTCTGTGTGTGTGTGTGTGTGTGTACGCATGAAGCAGCTGTCTAATATATTTTCCATAAACAGCTTTGTAATTTGATTATATTATTCCCCTAGCTGCTGCTATTAATGCCTTTGGAAACTTGTAAGGAGAATAAAATCTTTGAGTTGGAAATGAGCTTGAAATCCTTTTAACTTAAGTGTTTATTGCAACCAAAATGACCAGATGAAAAAGAGGGACAGTGCTCTTTAACAGTAGTGGTGAACAGGGTCTTCATCAGGTGACAGCTTTTTCACCTCTGCATAACAAGCTACATCTTGCAAAACCTTCCACTTCTCTACTAGACTTGAAATGATGTTTTGTACTGCAAAGGTTCTGAAGAAGTTTGATAAATTTATTCATGATTGTTGAATGCAATTGTGAACAACCCCAACGCCTGGAAACTCTGTTGCCAATTTCTACCCAGGAAACGGAAGAGTTGTACCTTCATGGTGTAATACTATTTCAGAGGGGTAGCTAGCCATTTTGATTGTAGCAGTAAAGACCATGAAGCATCTGATGAAATGAGCTCTGGATCCTGAAAACTTATGCCAGAATATAATTTTAAGGTGCCACAAAACTGTAAAAAAACACACACAACCAAAAACCAACAAGGTCAAAACTTTGCATTAAGAGGGAAACACAGAGTTCCCAACAGGATTCTCCCTGCAATACCCCAGCACTGCATTCCTTTTATGTCATTGGTGCCAAACTACACATTACATTCAATATAATATATAATTGACTCTGCTGTATTTAGTTTTTCTTTGCTAAACAGCAGCTGCAGGGAACCTGATCCAGACTCAGAATGCAATGGGGGGAGGAAGGGTTAAACTTAGGCTTACCATATCGCCGACCGGGATGTTCCTTTTTGCCCTTAAGGGAGGCGGGGGAGGGGCGATAGAAGCCGTTGCTCCGGCTTCTATCGCCCCTCCCCCCGCCTCCCTTAAGGGCAAAAAAGGAACGTCCCAGTCGGCGATATGGTAAGACTAGTTAAACTCCTTCCCTCTGTGCCAGACTCCCAATTTGGAGATTCCTAGCTTTGCAGCTGCTGTTTAGCAAAGAAGAAAACCTAAGCACATTGGGGCCACTGACAGATTTCCTATAATGTGTAGTTTGGCCCTCAGCAAACACAAGTTTGGGAACATGTGTTTGCTGAGATAATATGTTGTCCCCTAAGTTTGGGAACAAAATTAATGTGCTTCTCTGGCCTATCAATACTGTCTCAGATACAGGATGGTGAATTTGTGGTTGTGGAATTTGTGGTTCTGAATTCACAATAAAAAGAAGAGATTAATTTCAGGTCTAAAAATGAGCTCTCAATTCTCCCATCTGAGATACATTACTCATGTGCAGCTAATTTACAACGGCAGGCCCTGACTTTGTGCAGAATAGATTCTTCTTTCAATGACAAATGACTTGTGGAGATGTTTGTAAGTAAGAGGCTGATGCATTTCAAGCAGAACAGGAAAAAAACCACTCAGACGCTAAGCTGTCAAGGAATACTTACTCTGAAAGATTCCATGGTGCTCTCTAAACTCTGCCTAGTTTCTACAGAACCGTAAAGGCAGCCATGCATGGCTGGGCTGATGCTGGCATCCAGGTGGAGGGCTCTTGCATTGAGAAACATTATAGCAGAGCAAGCAGAGGTGTAACAAAGGTGGAGCGAAGGCAAGTAGTTCTGCAAGACTCCGTTACACTGGACTCAGCGGCCCCTTCCCCTTGCTGTTGGAGCCATTCTGGCAGCAAAGGCAACACGCAGGACACTCCCCTGTTGCTGCTGGAATGGCTCCAATAGCAAAGGGGAGGGGCCGCTGACTCCAGTGTAACGGAGTCTTGCAGAACTACTTGCCTTCGCTCCACCCTTGTTTCACCTCTGAGAGCAAAAGATTGGGATAAAAGGTCAAACTGTTACTGGGACAGAAGTACCAGGGATCTTTCTTGCTCAGGCCAAGCAGATCATGGGACCTCACTTCAGTCAGGAACTCCTGTATTTCAGCACAGGTTTTTTCAGCACAGTCGTATGTGCTGAAACCTGTTACACTCAGTTTAGGATGCTGTGTGTGGAGCCTACTGGGATCCAAAGCTGCGGAGCTGCCCTAAAAAGGATTGCCTGAGGTTCATGAAGGCGTCCACTGGTCTCATCAGCAAACATCTCTGTGCAGCTTGACAGAGGGACAAGGCCGAGTAAGGATGTATGAGCCACAAGGCTTGACCTCCCGTGAGCCAATATGATTGGTTAAATTTGAAAGGATCAATGGAGCAAAAGCAAAAAGGAAGGCCAATTAATTTGTGCCTTGGTAGGCAATGGGAGAGTTCCTTTTGCAGGGCCCTGTTGGAATTCTCAAACCACTAAGGCCACTACGAGTGCATTTCCATGTCATGCCCGCTGTAATGGGAAGTGACAGCCGATGAAAGCTTTTATTCATGGCCTCCTGACACTGCTGTTCCATGTCGGCACATTTCAGGGTGAAGTGAGTCTAAACACAGAGACCAAAGAGCCTGGAGAATGTCTTCCCATGTCACCAGACGAGGTGGGGGGAGTGGCAGATACCATGCCCCATTTTGCTGAAGGGGTTTCCTGATTGTGCATCAAAGTGGCTTGAAAAGGACAATGGAGGTCTTTATATTCCTGCCTTCGGCTTTGTTTGCTCGGGGTGTGTGTGTGTGTGTGTGTGTGTGTGTGTGTGTGTGTGTGTGTGTGTGTGTGTGTGTGTGTGTGTGGTTCGGTTGTGTGGCAACTCCACCTTCTTGCTTTAGTAGCTGTCATGGTATCATGTTTGCACTATGCTTAAGGCCTTGATATTGCAATTTAGTTAGTGACAGTGCTCTTGACGTGGTGAGCATTGCCCATGTGATTTTGGCTCCTGTTTCTTTCTCTCAACACCTTTCAACTACAAGGTTCAAACTGGACCTTGTAGTAAAAAGGAAGAGATTGGAATAGGCATGAGCAAGGATGAAAGATCAACACTCTTCTGCTCCTCCGTATGCTCCTCACATTTTCACGCAGCTTCCACTGCTTTTTTGATTATTCAGTGTCATCTTGTTTAATGCCAGCAGTCTGCTAAGTGCTGACAGAATATTCATCCCTGTCTGATGTGAACAGTATTTGTTTTTTTGATCTCTTCTTTTACAACTATTCTATTTTCTTAACTCTATTAAATTATTTGACATCTTCCTTCCTTCCTTCTTCTCATTTGGCAGTCTTGGTCATGGGCTGTATTCCGTCATGGTTTCCTACACCCAGTTGCAATACAGATCAAGCAGACTCTTGCTGCAACTGGAAACAAGGCACTGAACTTGCACAAGGCTCCTCAACTGTGTTTCTGCTGCTGTCGCTCTGTGGACTTATTGCTACTTATGACCCACAAATCCAAATGCAGCCTATCAGCTTCCATACGCTTGAGAATTCTTCCTTTTGTCAGGCCTCAGGTAGTCAGTCAAAACAGTAGGTTTATTAAGGCCCTCATGGGCCACCATACAGGCCTAGTGGGCTGTGTGCAGCTTGGCAAATCACAAGCGCCCAGGCCTGACCTAGTTGTGAACGCAGCATGATTCATGCATCCTGGTATGCCAAACAACTCCCTTGGCACTGCTGTACTCTCATGATCATTTCAGGATGTTGTGGCCACAAGAAAAAGCTTGTCTATATTGGCCCCTTCATCCCTTTGCTTGCTAGTCCTGTGCATCTGTTCACACATGTTGGATTTCACTTGGGAGCAAAACCAGCATTGCCTTTTAAGTGCTTGCAATTGCCAGACAACCCCTGCACCAAATTCTGCAGAAGTTGACAGTGGTGTCGCCAGCCCAGCTGCTGCCCATGGCGTAGCGACGTTGCAACACCTTGAGTCACTCCCACGTTATGATGTGAACCCCCCCCTAACCTTCGCATCACCCCCTGCTTCTGGAATGGCTTGATTTCAAGCCAAACAGAGGCAGGCGTAGGCCAGGTGGTCCCATTTCACAGTGCTTACCACTTGAAGCAGCAAACGCTGTGTACCCCCCCACGGAGATGGCAGAAAAATGCCAGAATGCCGCAGGGGACAATCTGCCCCCCCCGCCAGTTATGCCACTGCAAGTTGGCAGTTGAACACGAGCAGGTTGCCACTGGCTGAAGTGAACCAACAGGTAGCTCTGTTCCCCATGGCTACACTACTCACTGAAGTTAGGTCCTTCTTTTGAGTCTCTGACTTTGAGAAGAGCAGAAGATGGAGATGAAAACAGCCTAGTCCTCTTGCCAAATGCAGGGGTCTGAGGCAGGAGTTCCTTATAGAGCATTTTTTAAAAAGTTTCTACATCACATTGTTACCAAGTATTTGATGCCCTAGGCTCCCTCTCAGCAGAAGTGGACTAACACCAGAGCTCTAGTCATCTCCCACTTCTGCAGAAGAAGGGTTAATCCTCACCATGTGGTCCTCCAATGAATACAGCTGATGCAGTTTTTGTAGGACTGAGCCTTTCTACTGGTATTTTGTTAGTACAATTTTCCTGAGAGCAGAAAAATGACCAGGAAACAGGTAGAACGAAGGCAAGATAGGTGTTCTCAATGTAACATACAACATCAAGACCTTAAGTCGTTGGTACTGCGCAACTCCTCCCAGCTCTGTTGTCTCACGAATGTGTCACAAACATGTCACAAGCAGCATTCTCTTCCACAATCCAAATGCCTGTGGCTGAAGCCCTTTGGTAGGCTTTTGTGTCAAAAGGATAATCGCCAAAGCCCCACAAAATACTCAGTACTTCCTTGTACTGTACAGGGTAGCTTCTCCAACTGTTTTTACTAACCTCATCAAATATTGTTTCCTTCATCTTCTCTCAGAAAGAACCTTTAATGTGCTCCCAGTGTCTTGCTCATTTAAGATCCTGGCTCTGGAAGCAGAAGCCATCGGGGCACCAAAGCACCGCAGTTTTTATTTCGTGAGGGAGCTGCCAATGGAAACAGATGGGGTTTATGATAGCAAATTGGAAGGAAATAAAAAGGTAGATGGGTAATTCGGGGATCATAAGACTCAGAATTTTTGTGAGGCAGTTTGGGGTCCTTTCACATATTTTTTCCTTTAACAAGAAAGGTGGGGGAATTGCTACTTTTCATGTCAAACGTTAACATTACGGATGCAGAAAAATGTGAATTGCCCAGAGGAGTTTGTTATAAGAAACCACAGCCTGCTGAAGGCGTTCTCGACTCTGGAATGAGAGTCTGTTGCGTTCCATTCAGAGCTCTAAGGAGGAGCCATGTATTAGAACTTCCTTGAAATACAGTAATACTGTCAGGAAAATGCGATGGGCAGCCCAATCCTAACCAGCACCAGTGCAGAGAGGGCACCATGCACACACTGTATACTGTGGTGGATAGGAGCGGGCCTGAGGTCTCCTCAAGGTGAGCGGACATTTGTCCACTCACCCTGGGTAAAGTCCCAACCTGCACTATGGGGCTACTCGGATCTGTGCCAGCAAATTAGCTGGTGGAGAACCGAAAAGCCCCGTGATGGGGAAAAAGGCTCGAGAAGGGGAATAGGATATGGCGCACAGCAACAGCGCCAATCCCTCCCCCTCCCGGGCCTAGCCTGCCCACCCCCTGCCCTGTTACGCCCCCTCTCCACCCTCCCTAAGCTCCTGCGCCCCTTGGAGCAGACCTTATTTGCTCTGTGGTGCAGGGGGCTGGGCTTGACAACAGTGTGGCGGTGCAGACCTCGGCCCCGGCACCACCTACTCCTCGGGTGCTGCAAGTGTGCTTTACGGCACGCTTGCAAACACTCTAGGCCAGCACAGAGGCTGCGGTGTCGGCACTGGCTGAGGGTAGGATTGCGCTGTTAGGCACTGTTATATGGTCAGAATCTATATAGTACTTGTACATGTTGGACCTCCCATACATCAATACCAGCCTGAGAGTTGCAGGGTCCTGATTCAAAAGACTTGTTAGCACTTGAGAGGCAGAGATAACGAGTGTATATGTGGAAGCAGCCTTTCTGGATCTATTGCTCCAATTATTCTCCCAGCCTTCTTTCCTGCCGATTGTAGCAAGCAGGACTCTAGTTGTTCTCCACAGCAGGCATCAGAGAAATGGGGAGAGCAGGGAGGTAACTTGGACTCACCATTCTCTTTGGTGCACTTTCTCTGAGCCAAAACTCTCTCCCCAACCCACATCCCCTAACAACGACCTCAGCAGTGAATGGAAACCCAGAAGGAAGAGTCAGGAGTGATTGCAGAGAGGAGGAAGAATACAAACGATGAAACATTTTCATAGGTACATGCAGGGCCTGCCCTGCCATGAAGTAGGTGGATGCAGCTTGCATCGGCAGTGGGTGGTGGGGGGCATGAGAGGGCAGTGGATTCAGGGTGCCCTTCACCCCGTCTGCCACCGCCTCCCTCTAGCCTGCCATGGATGTGAACTGCATTGATCTGGTTCCCCTTTCCCAAAAGAGAGTGGAAAGTGGATCATCCGATCCACTTCCTTACTGTACTTTGTTGCATGGCTTTCACAAACCAGGAAATGTGAGACTTCTGGTTTTATTGAAAAGAATTGTGCAAACGAGGGCTGAGAGATAATGACATGTCTAATATCTAACTCCATAGCAGAGGAAAACGTATATTCATTCCCTCCAGGTCCAGCTCTGGCAGAAGAGCTTTGAGATGCTCTGTGAACTTCTGAAGCTGACTTATATAGTACTGAGTTAGGCCAGTGGTCCATTGATTCCAGTGTTGTCTACTCTGGTTGGCTACATCTTCCCAGGGTCTCAGAGAGAGGTTCTTCCTAGCACCTTCTACCCTGATCCTATCACTGGAGACGCCAGGGTCTGACTTTGCACCCTACTGCATGCCACCCTTTTCCTGCTAAGGTCTAGAACAGGGATTCTTAACCCTTTCCCGGCCTTCGGTGCCACTCTCCTGCTGTGTACCACTGGAAGTGACTGGCAATGACATCATCGCCAGTTACTTCCGGGTTTTCAGGTTTTCGAAGGCCAGAAAACGCAGGAATGAAGCTCTGGATGGGTGGGAGGGCCCTTCTCAGTGTTCTGAAGAGGCTTGGCCAAAGACAGGAGTCTCTTGGGAGCGAAAACACACCACCAAAACTGCCGCGACGGAGCAGGGTTCTGGTGGTCCAAGTACTACCAGCAGTTGGCTGAAGTACCACTGGTGGTACTAGTACCACTGGTTGAGAATCCCTGGTCTAGAAGTCAGTTACTTTTGTACTGATGCAATCATATGGAAAAGAAGGAGAGACAGAGACACACTATTCTTGGACACCAACTGTACACTGCACTCTTTCTTTTGGTTGTACTGTCCACACTCATTCCCAAGTTGTCATAAGGATTTCTAACGTTTGTGTTTTAAACTCAAGTCCTTCAGTCAGGATCTTGTTAAATATTACCTGGGAGGATTGCTGAGCCAACATGATTAACTCCGGATATCAATAATTAAAAGAAAAAATTAAAAGCTCAGGAAAGACATAAGACATTTTTCTGTCCAAGCTGAAAGATTTATATTAAATGGCAGAAACTTAATAGACTATTCTGAGGTTCAGGAGTGTGTTTTCATAGGATTTAATCTGTTTGTGTATGTAAAAAAATAAACAGAAATCCCATTTTACCTGACCACACTGAAAATTTGACATTCTGCTGCCAAGCCACTGGAGACTCTTCGTGCTGAAACATTTCCGAAGTGGAGTGTGATCATCTACTTCCTTTGCGTATTAACATTAGATTTGTGGACATATTGCTGTTCCACTCCTGAACCATATTCTAAAACAGACAGCGACCTGGAGACCTGTGGGCTGGATCCAACTCTCAAAAGCAATTTGATCTCATTCTACAAAATGCTAATCAAGAACAAACATTTGTTCACAGTTTTGCTCATAAGGCAAAGGGGGGGGGATGGCAGAGAACTGGCCCATGATTTAATGTTATATCTCTCTTTGGATTTTGTCTGTAAATATCCCAGCTATACTTAAGCACATGTGCTCTATAATTAGGAAGCCCCTATTTTAACGTCTGGCTATGCATGAGGAAGTCAGTTACATTTTGTGGCAAAAACAAAACAAAAACCACTTTGACACACACACACACACACACACACACACACACACACACACACACACACACACACACACACACACGGACCAGTCTCCAGAGAAGCATCAGAACATACGTACAAAGTAGCATCAGAACATACGTACATATGCTCACTATCCCTTTTCTAAATGTCTACACATTTTTGTGTAGGATAGTTTCTTCTCTGCCTGAGGCCAGGCCTTAGACATACAGCAGAATGAAGTGCTAGAATGCTGAGGTAGACTGAACCACTTCGTCAAAGTCCCCCATACAAAAAGTCCTCCAGCTACAAGTTCAAGAAAGCCCTATTAACATCAGGTAGAAAGGTTTTGGCCCAGCCTGCTCCCTGCTGTGCTAGTTTCTACTTGCAGGGGAGGTTTTTTTTTCCTGTCTTTTTTGCACTGGGAACAAAAACATAATCCTTACTTGCAGTCTGAAATGGTTCAATCCATTGTTCCACCTCATTCTGTTGAATGCCAGGCTTTCACTAGGCCTGAAACAGGTAGGCAGTACTGGTGTCAGGTTTCTGGGGGCCTTGGGCAAAGCCCTGTAATGAAGTCCAGTGGTACCCCACCTGCACAGGCAGTCAAACCATGAGTCTACCTGAAGCACTGGTGAGGAGCGGCACCCTTTAGTGAACAGATGAGCCTTTCACCTGTCCATCTGCCACCCTCTCCTACCCACCACCCCACTGGGAGCTCGGATCCTCTTCCGACTTGCACCTAGCAAGTCGGAAAAGGATCATAGCATCAGCAGCCTCTTTCTCCCTCCAGCGTTGGTGGAGGAGCAAGTAGGGGGAAAAGAAGCTTCTGCAGCTCCAAATCGCTTCCCCCCGACTACGTGGTACTTATGAAGCAACAAGTAGGCAGGGAAAGATGACTTGAAGCCTGCCTGTCCCTTCCATGTATTTACAATGATCGCTGCATCATGCAGCCTCCCTGCTCTGCCCTTCTGTTTGCAATGAGCATGAGCCAGGGACGCTGGATTCCCAGCATCCCCTGCGCGTGTTCATTTCAAATGGAAGAAGTGCTGACTGAGGAGGCTGCATGGCTCACACTTTGTAAGTAAAATGAAGGGGGATGGACAGAAGTGCACCTTTAACCTTTGCTCACCCACTCGCCCTCCATAGAAGCCCGTGCAAGCAAAGGCAGCAGTGGGTGGCAGAGTCAGGTGGCGCAGAGGCACATGCCGCTCCTGCCCACCTGTCCCCTGATGATGCATTAGGTGCTACCACTGCCACTGAGGATTCTGGGATTGGCGAGACCAGGTGGGCTCTTTGATGGATGTGTGACCTCGTTCAGTGCCCCACTTGGCTAAGCCCCAATGCCACCCCATGCAGACAGACACAGATAGGTGGAGGTGTAGCTTGGATGGAGATTATGGATGGAGCTTGACAAAATCTGGTGGATCATGGGCAAAGACTAGGAGAATCTGGATTTTACTGATTTTCAGACCAATACTATTTACCTGACAGAACATGATTTTACTGGTTGGATCAATAAAATACTGGTTGGTTGGTTAGTATGGGAACCTCATTCTATCCTTTTTTGGCTATGCCCTCAGTGGCATCTGTTTCTAGTATCAGGGATGGCTGTTCTGCACCTCATGTCAGTGTCAATTTGCACCACTTGAGGACTGAGCATTCCCTTCCGCTCTTTAAATAAGCCTTCAAATTTACTGCTCAAGGCAATCAGGAGAGTCACAAAATTTCATTAAAAATATGGCACATATGAAATAGTCCGATTTGAATCATGTGTCTCTCCATCTTTCTGTAAAAGCCAAAAAAGTCAGTGCAGCCTCTCAGTACCCGTAAACTTTATTAAAATATGTGCTTCTTCAGCCTTAAATTAAATTAGAAGTATTTCGGCTCATACAGAAATAGCATCAAAGTGAGGAAATGAGAGGATTACAACGTAAAGAAATAACATAAGATATTATGTACAAAGGAAAGAGGTTTTTTTTCCCCGTTAATAAAAAAGGCATGGATGATATCTCTCTTGGCAGACCTTATATGGTATACCTTATATACTGGATAGAAAAGGAGAGACAAAGTTATAACTATGTAAAATAAATAAACTTCTGAAGATATGTTCTTGAATAGGAGCCACAGAATCCTTAACATATAAATTAATGCTGTATCTGTTTGCATTTATGATACCAGTTGTCCTGAAAGGTAAGAGGCTCATTCATCAGGGCCTTTGACAATCTGGCTTTTAATTTTATTTAGCAACAATTTTTTGTGGTTTTATTGCATGTATCCCATCATGACAAAATAATGCTTAGGAGCAATGTGAAAAAGCTCCACGCTTTAGCTTTTCAGCCATGGAAGTTTTACAGTTTACACTACTCAACATTAAAGGAGGAGAAGAAAAAATCCTGTGGAGTTATTGTGAAGCACTGCTCCCATGGGATCAGAGTAACACCCATACGCATCTAGGCTGCACTTCAGCTGCTCATTACATTAAAAAAAAACACAACATACTAGAAACCAGAACTTGCATTTCAGTTGTCTGAAAGAGTATGCAAGTTGTAGCTGTAAGAGCCTGTGAAACATAGATGAGAATGCCCCCTGCTACACATAGTAAGGAGTAGCATTACCCCCCCCCAAAAAAAAATGTGTGCTCTGCTCCTCTACCAGCAGGGATAGACTGGACTGTCCCCCATTTCAGGTAAAGGTGACCCCTGACAATTAAGTCCAGTCGTGTCCGACACTAGGGTGTGGTGCTCATCTCCATTTCAAAGCCGAAGAGCCAGCGTTGTACGAAGACGCCTCCATGGTCATGTGGCCGGCATGACTCTCCTTGCCGTAGTGCGTAGCATGCGGCTGGAACACGGAGCGCTGTTTACCTTCCTGCAAGCGGTACCTATTTATCTACTCACATTAACATGCTTTGGAACTACTAGGTTGGCAGGAGCTGGCCAAGCAACGAGCGCTCACCCCGTCGCAGATTCGAACTGCCGACCTTTCGATCGACAGCTCATGGTTCAGCAGTTTAACCCAGTTGGATATTTTTGAAGAATTTGGGGTACTTTTCAACGTTTTCTGATGACAACGTAGGGCTAAACTAGACATGTCAGGACCATCATTCATATGTTTGCCTCATTTCACATATGCAGATGGTGGGTCTTCCTTTAACACTAAAAGGTGTGTATAGGAGAGGGGTGTTGATTCTTCCCCACTTGAATGCTACTTCTGCACAGTCAGTTGCTCCAGC
Organism: Plestiodon gilberti rubricaudatus; assembly: GCA_026170595.1. Taxonomy (NCBI): domain Eukaryota; kingdom Metazoa; phylum Chordata; class Lepidosauria; order Squamata; family Scincidae; genus Plestiodon; species Plestiodon gilberti. The sequence goes on from JANXHW010000002.1 coordinate 162,618,213, forward strand.
AGCTTTATTCCTTTCCTGGTTCTGATATTGGAAGTGATGTGAAAATGAATATAGAAAAGTGGCACAGGAATGGATAGCGGAGGAGAGGTAAGGTGTGGAAAGGGGGAGGGGGAAAGTACAGCACTCCTCTCTCTCATGGTCCTTTTACAATTCAAATAAGGACTCCACTGTTCCACTTTCTATGTGAACAGAGCAGACAAGTGACAAGAAACCTGTGTCAACCAATGTCACATCTAGTTTGGCCCTTAGTGCTGGGAATGTGAATGTGACAGGAAACATCAAGGGGTGATGCAACAGGAGACCTGTAGTTAATAAATATTAACTGAGACAATTGCTTATTCTAGGTCTACCATTTAACTGCAGTTTGATCCTCACACTTGTTCTGCTGGCCAATAATGACTGTACTTAGCATGGGGGGGGGGATGTAATGCCAGGCCAGTGCAATATCACAAACCATGACATTACACTTCTGTTGCAGAGATGTTACTTGTAAATTGCAGGGCTCAGGAACTGACTTGAATCAAGATGTCACCCCTTTGTACCTATGGATGACTATGTAAAGTTTAAAAAAAAAGATTGATCTAAGTTAGCACTCATACAAATGCATATTAGCAGGTCAGAAGATGAGACCACACTTGTTAAAATTTCAGTTTTTAAGTATGTGACACAATTCATTATACTGGGTTTGAAGGTAAACAAAAGACGAATTATCATTTGAAAAAGTTTCTTCCCCCCCCCCCCAAGGAATTTTGGAAGGGTGAAGAACTTGGGGGCTGATTTCGCAGTCTTTTCCATATGTTGCCAGTGGGTAGGCTATTGAAACAAAGGGTGCCATCCTGTTTTGTGCCCAGTAAGGCATCAGCTCCAGGGTATATTGCTGTTTGAGTGAGCTGAGAAAGCACAACAGAACATACCGTATTTATTGGCGTATAAGACGCACTTTTTTGTCTACATTTGTGACCCAAAATAGTAGGGTGCGTTTTATACGCCAATACTAAAAGAATCCCTTTCCCCCCTTGCCCGTTTTAAAGCATTTTCGGGCTTACCGCGTTTTTCCGGAGCCGGAGAGCTCCCTTGTGCTTTCTTCCCTAACTAATCTATCCGATCTACAGCTGTTTGTCGGGTTTAATTTATGTACATGCATGAGTTGAGCTTCTCAGCAGCCAGCAGAGGGCGCTGTGCTCCTCAGTTAAGTTCAGCTGAGCTGCCGAGGGCATGGTCTTTGGATTGAATGCAGCTTCGGTAAGCTTCTGAACTGGGACTAGTTGGGGAAGCTTTGGAAACTGTATAGGTGGGGTGGGGTAAGAGTTGAGTCTGGGTTTTTTTTTGTACTTTTATGTTGTTTACTTTGGAAACTGTGCATGGGTGAGGTGGGGGAAAAGAGTTGAGTCTGGTTTACCTCTAACCTCACCAATAGAGCAGGAAAGGAAGTAGCCATAGTTGTAAGCACCCAGTAGGTGGGGAGATGTGATTTCAAGCAACAGAACCGCCCCCCCCTTCTACCTCCAGCAGTGCTGGAAGGAGAATGAAGTTGCTGCTTGTGTGATCCTCCATTTTTTTTTAAAGTATTTAATTATTCTTAAAAACCACAGGTGTGTCAGCAGGTCACAAATTAGAAGAGGTATTCCTCCTCTCTTAAGAAGGAAAAGTCTCTTTAAAGATGGTACCTGTTGTGACCTGTTTACTTTGGAAACTGTGCATGGGTGGGTTTGGGGAAAAAGAGTTGAGTCTGGGTTTTTTTTGGTACTTGGGATTTATGTTCCGGTGCATTTTGTTCATGTGTCTTATTGCTGTGTGTTTTAAAAGAGATCCTGGTATTTTGTGCAATTTATGTAAATTAGCTAATTAAGCAGCCAAGCAGTAAGTGGCCAAGTGGCCCAAAAATGCTTTAAATCCTTTTTTCTTGAAACCCAGGGCCAAAAGGAAGGTGCGTCTTATACGTCGGTGCGTCTTATACGCCGATAAATACGGTAATTGTTATGTTGCTGCTCATCATTTGCCTTTTGCAGGAGGGGGAGGAAAGTCAAAGACAGAGCAGTCTTTCCAAGAGGTGGTCACTGCATTTGGGATGAATCAAGCCCTTAAAAAAGACTTGGGACAGAAGAGTTGCCCTGAGCTGAAGCAAGCCAGCTTTGTCCTCTGTTACATTCTCAAGTGACCTATTAGCTACTTTCCCTCCTTTGTTTGGGTGATTATAAAATGTTTACCCAGATGTTTTATGGCACAAGACACTGCCAGAAAAGGGCTTAAGGCTCGAGATGGAACATTCTGAGTTGAGACAAGAGGCTGAGCGGACTGGTTGAAGGTGGTGAGCACTGACCTCCTGACCTCCTGTGCTTAAGTGGAGGGGATGACAGGGAAAATGACTTTGCTTTCTTGCTCCCTACTGTTGACTCTTCAGCTCAGCCCAGCTGTCACTGGGCTCTCCACAGAGAAATCTGAGCTAATATAAGGCTTTATGGAGACAACAGGTGGGTGAGTTGGGGGTGGAGGAATAAGGCTTTGAAAAGCCTTTCAAACTATAATGAAGATACTTTATCTTAATTAGTTTGGATATTGGATCTTCTTTGTAAAAACATCTAGGTTTGAAGTCATCTGTTTGGACAAGGCCTCACACCACTCTTCACTAAATGCCTAATGGCCCAATCCCAAAGGTGTACTTTAGCTTCAGTAGTGCAAACAGAGAGCCACTGTTATCCTTGAGAAAACAGCAATGCTGCCACAGGACTAAAGGGGTACCTTCGATGCCTAACTGTGCTGGGCACACTCTAGTCACGTGCCTGTTTATGAAGTCAAGTGGGAACCAGCTGAGTAAACTGGTATGTACCTTTGTTCAAGAACGGTGTAATTTTAACCACCCAGCTAGGCGTTGCCTGAATAACATCGTGATACTGTCTGCAAATATCCTCACAAAAAGATCTTTTCTAAGCCACTTTTGTGATGTTGAAGTTGAACTTTCATACCATATGACATGGTCGGGCTGCAGTACAACTAGAAAGATCCCTTCTAGTCCTGATTACATTGGTCAAAAAGTAACCAACCAGTGTCACTTTTCACAAATCTGCACACTGACCCCAGAAATGTAGATGGTTCTGAATTACTCTGTAAAAAGTCAGTGATTTCAGATGGAATGTTGGGTCCTGTCTATCAAGGTGATGCCATCTCTTGGTCTCACTGAGGAAAATAATCAAGCAACTCGGGCCACATACTTTCCTGGACCTGTGGAAATGGATACTATAAATCCTGACCAAGAAAATAAGGAAAATAGAAAACTGTGACATTTGAATCCAAATTAAAGTATTAATTGGAACCACCAGACTAGCACAAATATTAATTTCCCCTCTCTAGTGATATGTACAAAAATATATTTTTCATTTTTATTTGTTTAAATTATATTTTTCCAGGCTTAATCCCAGCCAAAGTCTTGTCCAGTCATCTGGTAGAACTTCATGTTGAAAGGCCTATAGAACTCCCGCAGCCTCTGCACCACCTTCTGGTCTATGTTGGGGTGGGTCCGCCCTTTCGTCTTGCCCAAGCAGTGGGGTTTGCTGCTCCCCTCAGCCTTCTTCAGGCAGGGAAAACCCTTGGTTTTGTTGAAGTAGAAGTGTTTGTCTGTGATGATCCTCTTGAGGCCCAGGAAGTCCTGGACTCGGCCCAGTTCGCCAGCAGGGTCACTGATGAGCCGCTCCCCGCTGACAAAGAGGATTTGCCCAATGGGGAAATACAGGAGCCAGTTCTCCAGGTGCTTGGCGTAAATGCCAATCTGGATGGCGCTCCAGGAAGTGTCAATCAGGCCTGTAGTCCTGTTTTTGAAGGTCAGGCTCTCAAAGGTGGGGATGTCCGGTTTCTTGGACAGAGTTTGTGTGTAGTCAGAAATGGCTCTGGTCACTGGGTCCCTCACCACCACAATGAGCTTGGTGTCCTTCGACATGGCAGAGATACGAGCTGGAGCTTCCTTGGTGACAAAGTAGCTGGGCGTTTTCTCCATGGTGATCTGGCCATCAAGAGTTCTTGGCATTAAATCTCTAATACAAATGAGAAGAGAGAGACAAAATATTTTTACAGAATTGTAACAGTACAGTTGGTCTTGCCTAATTTCAGGGAGTCAACAAGTTTGGCATTTCAGAAACAGAAGTTAGACTCACAGTGCAATCCTATGCATGTCTACTCAGAAGTAAGTTCCATTGTGTTCAATAGAGCTTACTCCCAGGTAAGTACATTTCGGATTTCAGCCTAAGTATGTGTTGAAAGTGGAGGAAGCACTGGCGTCACTACAGGGGGGGGGGCGGAGCTGTAAGTGCTGCTGAAATCCGAGCCTTCCTTACACAGACCAACGAAGCAGCCCCGCCCCCTCACCCTCCCAGCCAGTCACGGAAGCGAAAACAACAGGCAGGGAGTCTCCTGCCTGTTGTTTCGCTTCCCTTACCAGCTCAGAGGGTGAGGGGGGCGGGGCTGCTTCGTTGGTCTGTGTAAGGAAGGCTCGGATTTCAGCAGCACTTACAGCTCCGCCCCCCCCTGTAGTGACGCCAGTGGGAGGAAGACTGAAAAATTAGAGCAGCAGTTGAACCCTGAGTTGCTGTTTTTAGTTGCTGCTTTATGTCAATCATATTTATGCTAAATTTACTGTTTTTCTGCAGCAACATCACAAAAGTACAGTTTCCATTTCTTTCCTTTCAGTTTCTTCAATTTAATAATTAGTAAACGTTCATTTCTAAATGTTGCAGATATGTGTCTCAAAAACACCAGGTTGACAAGAGATGAGAAACTTTATATTTTTCCACTGGAACCCCAGTGTGGGAGTATGCATATGTCCTAATGGTCACATTCATTCTGCAGATGGCACCCACTAATAGTTAATACAGTGTTCCAGCAGTCATGGAAAACCATTGATGGACTTTATTTGATTAATGGCCCAGTCTTATGGTGTTGCCACCACCAGAACTAGCAGTCTGGCAGTGGAATGTGCTCTATGGCCATCACAATGGAGGCCTGCCAATGCCAATAAGTCAGTGGGGCGGGGGGTGGGTAGAATGAGGGGGGAGGGCTGGGTGTGCAGAGGCTGGAGGGGGTGACACCCAGCTCGGGCAACGTGTGCCGGATGCTATCCTCTCCAGTGCCAGCTGACATGTTCCCTTTGTCTCCTCGGACTTGTGTTAGCTAAAGCAGAACTCTGCAAGTTATAGTGTTATTTTTTTTCTATTTCTCATAATACTGAAAGTTAGGGGGCACTGAATTAAACTGACTGGTAAGTAGGTTCAGGACAGACAAAAGGAAGCACAGTTTCACAGAAACATAATTAACAGCATTCACTACTGCAAGATATGGTGATGGTTAGCTTAGATGACTCTTAAAAAGGATTAGACAAATCCTCCTTGCTTGAGAATGAAAAGGAGAGTGGCAGCGCCAACGCCAGTGCCAAGGGGTTCCCGGAAAGTAGATAAGCCTGCCCCCAGCACCTTCTGACACTTAACAATCTTACAGAGTTGCCTTGGTGCTGCTGAAGGCGCTCTGTAAGGTAGGGTTTAACAGACCTCAGTAGCCATTGCAAATTGTCCATTATTTTCGAAATCCATTGAATTGAGGTCTGTTTAATTGAATTGAGGTTCGCTGTAGTTACAACAGTATTTTGACACCTCAAGGTTATGATGCTCAGTTTTATAATATAATCAGAGTGATCTGAAAAAAACGTTTGGCCAGAGATGGCAGTGAAACAAAAGAAACAAGTGAAAACACCACGGAAAAGGGTGCTTCTATTATACATCCTTCAGGTCTTATAAACACTAGACACTACTAAATAAATACCTGGAAAGCAAAATGCAAACCCTTATACTATGTACATTTCATTACAAGAAGGTGTATATGAACATTATTCCAGTTGAGAGCCAGAGGACTCATAGGGCGCAATCCTGACTAAGCTCCCGGCACCGGAGCAAGCGCTCCGGCACCGGAAGCAGTTGCAAACATGCTGGAAAGCATGTTTGCGACTACTTGGGAGTAAGGGAGGCCACCAGAGAAGGTGAGTCCGGATCCGGCGGGTGCGGGGGCAGTTCAGCGGGCGAGGGAGGGGGGCCATTGGCCTAGTCGGCCTGAGAGGGGGCAGGGGATGGCTCCCGCCATATCTCCGTCCTCGCCGGGTCGGCTAGGCTGTTATACGGCCTCCTCTACTTCTGCCAGCTATTTAGCTGGTGGATATCCGAGGAGGCCTATCCGGCTGGCCTCTTGACGGGCTGTCTCGGGCCAGGATCTCGCGGGTGGCGCTGGGCCACCGGCCAAATCCTTACGCTGGATTGCGCTGATAATCTCTTATTTCCATATATTTGCATGTTCTCTCAACATACCGCTCCCTCTGAGTAGCTTTCTTTCATGAAACAATGTTAGTATGTGATTACTGATCACATGGAAACTGGCCTGTACTGAAATCTACTTAGCATACCACAGAATGAATGCCATGTGCATGTAGAACTTATGCACTTTGCTGGTTAAACATACAAAAGAAGCTGACCACTATCAAGAGGCAATGGGGTATTCTCGGGAGTAATTGGTTTTAATAATGGCCTTTGTGAGCTTTCTCCTTTTAAAAATGAAGTGATTTCAGAAAGGGTCAGCCAAAATCCAGCACCATAAAAATAACAAGTAGTTTCCCAGATGATTCACAATAGGGCCAGACATGGTCATGTTTAACATTATTGATCTATTTTTACAAATGAAATGAATTACAGAAATGCCATCCCAACAAACACAGAAAACGTTGTTGCTTCAAGCGAAGCCTGATTCGCTGGGATAATGAAATGTTTAGGTGACATCTTTGTGGCATAATGATCTTCTTGAAAAGTAGGAGATGAATGCAATATTTTTCTGCTTGTGTTGGCAGGACCAAACCACCGATTGCATGTTCTTGGGAGCCACTAGGAATGTCCTGCCACAACTTTGGAGGGATTAATTAATGACAAAGGCATCTTTCATGGGCATAAACAGCAGCCTGTAGGGCTTTATGGAAGGATGGCATCTGGATTTTATTGAGGAGGAGCCACTTGAAAAGACCAGAGCCACAGAAATATTTTGGCAAACACATTTGCAAATGATTTTTGCCAAAATAAATGAACTGTGTTATTTTAATTTTAGTAGGCCTTGGGAGCTCTGTTTAATTACTTAGTAGAAGAAGATGACTTCTCTGAAAGAGAGAGTACATTTTAGATAAATATACTACATTCAGAGTACGTTTTATTCAGTTCCCCAAACCTTCCATCTTGCCTCTATGGGCTGTGTTCTGTCACAGCTTCACCCCTAAAGGCCATTTAGTGGATATTACAACTAGGCTTTGAGGTTATCATTCTAAAGACTAAGGGCTACTTTCTGAATAGAAGCTTTGGAACAATGAAGGTTGCTGGTAAAGAACTATGTACTGTACGATATCTGTTACATTTCCTCACATATTGACAAGCACCAGCATTTGACAAGAATATTGTCTGTTCTCAAAGTATTCAGGCTGTGTAGAAAGGAGAATGCTTTTAGCAGCTCCATCTTTTGAGCTACAGAATCATCTGGTCAACGTAATCCAGGTTGTTGACTAGGCTTATTATGGACCTACCTACTACGGTACATCACTGCGACTTCTATGAATCTGGTTCCAAAACTTCAAAGGTACGGAATTGGTTTTATATGTTTAAAGTTGAAGGAAAGTGCAGACTTCCTGTGAACACCACTAAAACCTCATTCAAATCTTCTTTGTCTGTTACAGTGGTGATAAAAGGGGGATGAGGGAAGATCTGAACATCTTGTTTTCACACATGTAGGTCACATGCAAAGGAAGAAAGATATCCATCTTCCCTGTGGGGACATGCAAGTGCCCTGAAGGTTAGAAACCTGCTAACTGGGCAAAGAGGCACCTTGATGCCCTCTTATATTTAGCAGGGGGAGAGCAACTGTCCCTCTTTGCCCCAGCATGGCGTCTTTTCCAGTGGCTGTTGCTGGTGTCTTTTCTGTATTTCTTTTTAAGTTTGTGAGCCCTTTGGGGACAGGGAACCACTGACTGATTTATTATGTAAACCGCTTTGTGAACTACTCTGAAAAGCGGTATTCTTATTATTATTATTGATGATGATGATGATGATGATGATGCCAGGGGTATGGAAGGGGAATACATGCGTTGCACAAACATGTCCTCTATTGCTGCTTCTTTGGAACATTAATCTCAAAGTGGCTCAGAGATCCATTAGTTCCTAGCCAGATGAGAATGGCACCTGAATGCCACAGCTACACCTATTTTAAAGAACTCTGTAGTTTGTTGGGCTGAAAAATGAGGGGCCTTTTACTGTTAAAATAATAAAAGAATGGACATTCACAAATTCTAAAGCATACTTTTAGAGGTTTGTTGTGTCAGGGCCTTGGCTAGCTGAATTTGGATAGTGCAATTTTTTGAACCACAGAGCTACAGGCTGGGATTTGTGAATGTTCATGGATTAAGTGTGGAGGAACCTCAGCTAAGGAGAAATGCATCGCCCAAGGCCAGTTCCACTCCCCCACCCCTGATCCTTTTTTAAACTATGAAAGGGCTGCTTAAGCCATTCTTTGGTGTGTGTGTGTGTGGGGGGAATGGACTGAGACAATGCACACCCTGTGATAGGTGTCTTCTGTTCTGAGGCCTGCAGTTCCCTCCAGGATTCTTTTAGGGAGGGAGTCCCCCTCAACACTGAAGGGATCCGTTTTGGGTGACAACTGGGTTGAGAAAGTGTGCTTGAGCCTAGTTCTCTCCAAGAACAGCTCCCATTCCTGCAACCTTCTGCTTGAGCCAGGAAGAGCAGAGAGACTTTGCAAGGTGTCCTTGTATGGAACCGGTTGAAGAGGATGCACATTCTCCCAGGCTTTCTCCTCCTTTCAGGCTGAAAGGTAGTGCTCTCCTTTGCAGTGTAGAGGATCCTAAGGGGAGAGGAATGAACTTGGAGAACATGGATCTCAGAGCATATCTTCCCCCATTCAATTCTCTGCACCACAGTTCTTTATTCTCTGACAGAGCAATGCCCCTCATGGAGGGTGAATACCTGAGAGTGCACATCCTCTGTGCCCAGTGAATTTGGGGTCCTAGGTTGGCCTGTGTTTGCTTCCCTCCAGCCTAACTCCCAGGCCATTCTGCTGCAAGCCTAAGGGGTCCTTCCACCACCTTAGGGTCCACTCTTGCACTTGTCCTCCACCAGTTTTGGCACCCAACATGTCCATACATGACCTACCCCTTTACCAATATAAGGGATCTTAGGTGGGGACATTTCCTGGTTGATTTTGGTTTGGATAATCTCTCTGCTGGGATGGAGAGAAGACTGACCTCCATACACATAGCTTCACACAATGTGATGCATCCCCTTTACCTAACCCCCTTCACTCCCCTCCAGCATTCTATTCCTCAGTTTGCAATGGTTGATGGCAATTACTGAATGGGCAATTGTGTCTTGCATTATATGATGCCAAGCAAGGAAGAAAAGAGCAGTGGCAGGCAAGCTTCATACAGCCCAGATACAGTTTCCATGCAGATGCTCTTGGGTGCAAGGAACAAAGGAGTGGCATATTACAGAATGCAGGGCCTTCTGGTGGAGCCATCCCTGAGCTCTTGCATGCACTGATACAATCGTTCATCCTTATCTTTGGTTTTGTTACCATTGACCTGACCATGGCCTCCAACAGGTACATGGGCTATTAAATATCTGCCAGAGAAACAATGGGGAAGAAACTGAAGCCAACCTTTCAGGGGAAAAAAATTATTTATACAAAGGAAAGCCTGGTAGAATGCACAGCCCAGTGAGTGACCTAATCACACAGTTCCCTAGACAAACCGTCAAGTCCCACAGGCTGGAAAGTCTTTTCACAAAAGTGAAGCATGAACCATGTGCAAAATGTCTCATCTAGTGAGTTCTGGCACCACATTTAAAGAAGGATGCAGCCAAAGTGGAGAAGGGCAACAAAGATGGAAAATCAGGTCCTCTAGGAGGAAAGGTTCTGAGAACTCAGTATGTTTAGCCTAGAGAAGTTTTTTTTGGGGGGGGGGGGGAGGGCATGATAGTGCTCTTCAAATACCTGAAAAGCAGTCATATGGAACAGAGCAAAGATTTGTCCTCTGCTGCCTCGGAGAGCAGAATGAGATCAAGTAGGCTTAAGGGGAAGCTTAAGGCTTAAGCAGGGGAGATTTTGGTTGGATACCAGGAAGAAATTCTTAATGGTAAGAGCAGTTTGACAATGGAACCAATTACAGAGGGAAGCGATAGCTTCTCCCTCACTGGAGGTCTTCAAGCAGAGGCTTGACAAGCACCTTTTGGAGATGCTCTAGAGAGGCTGTTCTTGCTTCTAGCAGAGGGTTGGTCTATCTAGATGGTCTTGAAGGGTCCTTTCAACTCTATGATTCTATTATTATATGTAGTGTGCAGTCAGACATTCAATTCTATAGCCTTGTTAATTGTGATGTGTGTGGAGGGGCCTTCAGCAACTCCAGTCAGAATGTATTTTTTGCACTTTTTCGGAGGGGGGGGGAAAGATGGCATTCAGAAACAAGCTCATGACGAAAGACAGTCACATGTTCAACTTAGAAACTGCCAATTTAAGGGCTTTTGGAAAGGGATTCCTCCTGGTATGGATACTACTGGAGGATATTGTGGCTTCAGTGGCTCTCAGCACTCTTAACAAAAATCTTGTATATGATGGTACTGTATTGCTGTTGTATTCTGCGCAGCCATTCTGGGGGGGGGGGAGGAATCCACTGGTCTCACACGAGATGTTCTTGCTGTGACCATATTTCTCCTGTTTCAGAATGGATTCTACATCTGTCAGATTAACTGGAGAGGCCTGAGTTTGAGGTCAGAGTTGAACCAACATTTCCAAAGTCCTTTCATTGCTTGATGACAGCTTTTCTATACTAGACAACTCTGTTAATATTTCCAGTGGCAGCAACAAGGAAGCACCTTCAGGATGAGCCCACACATGGACTTTGCTTGTGTAGTTTCTGTCAAGTGGTATCGTCATGCTGTGTGGCGCTAATGCTGCTCTTTTGCCATCCATTTCGAGTACAACGTTCTGCCAGAAGACAGGGAAATCCATTCACACCCAGGCCCAAATGGCCCAGCCTCACAAAGTGAGGCCACATCCTGCCACAAGCAGAAAGCTGACTGGAAGGGCAAATCGTTCATGGAACTCCATAACAACAAAAAGGAGAAAAAAGGACACCACACCAGAGCTACAACAAATATGAATGTGTTGATGGAAAGAGCTTGGGAGGACACAAGCAGGCTGATGGATAGAAGAGGAGGAGTTGGATTGGTGGTTGAGGGAAGGATTGGACCCAGTTATACTCCCCATGGCACCACTGGGGCTAGGGCGAGCCCAAGAACTCCTGACGCCTGAGGCAGCATGCCAGGTGCTGCCCCATAACCCAATGATGTGCCAGCCTCTGTTCCACTTTCTCATGTTGTACCTCAGCACTCTCCTCCCGTCTTCCTCTTCCTCTCTGTCCCCCTCTTCCTTTTCCAATCCAGGGAGTGGAAGGAGAAGGAGGAGCAGTGGAGACAAGACGGTGGGCAGAGATGGAGTACCACCACCCTAATCTGCTGCTTGAGGTGACCGCTTCATTTGGCCTCACGGATGGGCTGGCACAATCTGAAATAAGTTCAAAATTGAGTTCAGGGGAAAAAAATGAATTATTTTCTACGTCACAGGAAAATTATTCATTTTTTTCTGCATCGAATCCTAAACATGACAACCAGTTTGTCTTCCTTGGCTTGGCTCCTTCCCACCTTCTTATTTTCACCCTGGGCCAGGTCTGGGGTGCCCCTTCTTAGCTCTCCCACCTTCCTTCCTTCCTTCACTCCTGGACATCCTCATATCTCTCTGTCTTCCTCCTCTCCCTTACCTTCCTTCACAGTCCAAGGGGCAGCTGCCTTCTCCTTATCTCTCCTTCCACCTCTGTCCTCCCTTCTACTCTTGTCTTTTTGGTTCCTTCTGGCCCCCCCTCTCCTTCCTCCTATGCTGTCAATGGCCGATGACATCACTGGACCCCCCTCCACAGCCCAGTCAATTGGCACGGCTGCATTTCCCACAGCTGGGTTGTTGCTCCTATCTGGAGCTCACAGTACTATAGCGGCAATAGAGTGGCACCATGCTGTAACCATGACTTAAGGCACATTTGCCAAAAATGTTGGCCACCACTGGTCTAGAAGTGCCCTTGGGCACTTCCAACTCTACGCTCCCCTTCTAACTGCAGGGAAGTGCAGTACATAACTACCACGTATCAAGAGTTCATCTCAGGACAGTCTAAGATGATTTCGTGGGTGCTGCTCGGAAGACGGTGTGGTTAAAAATGAAAGCTGCTTGTTAATGCAGAGTTATCAGGCTTTTGCACATATGGGCAGAAGGAAATACAACAAAACACCTTCCCACTGGCACTGTGAGTCAACAACATACAAGGCTTTGAAAGAAAGAAGAAACCAGGGAAATGAGAAAGAAGTTCTGATGAGAACATTAATACACCATGGGATTATCGTATCCTGACACTCTTTGCTGTTACTTCACGGTTTGCTGCCTCTTCACTTGGCGATTTAGTTACATTTTGAGCATCATACAGAGGTGCCAAGATGCTATTATTCTCTTTGAAGGAAAGAAACGGGGGGGGGGGCAAAGGAACTTTTCAGTAGGTAGATAAACAGTGGACCACTAGCTGCAAGAAGATCCAAAGGTTTCCCTAGTATGGCTGAACGTGTGTGAACCAAGCACCTGGAAAACGTATCAAAAGAAGTGCTCCATGGATGGGATTTTAGTCTTCTTCTGCTGGCACAATATACAGCTAATCACTGCATTGCACCCATATATCTCACTGGAAAAGAACCTGCTGCCAGCCCAGGTTGGTTACATTAGGACCACCTGTTGTGCAGGCACATCACTACCCACTGAAAAGGAACATTAAGATAAAATGTCATTAAAAAGTCACAGCCGGTGTGCAGTCACTGGGAACATTCACCTCTCAATAAAGCCTGTGCCACATCTGGTCGGCAGAATCTTGGTGGCTCCTGTAGTCAATCACAGAATTAGACCAGCCACACATAAACTTCAGTAGAGAACCCGAACTCATATATCCAGTCTGCAATCACAGGGCTATAGTGAGTACATGGCCTGTTAATGAAGGCAGCGGTGTGTGTAGTTGATTACCATACCTCTATTGGCTCAGTTGATGTACTTCTGACTTGAAGTTTTCCCTCCCCTCTGCTCCATCCTGCCCCATTTGCTTCACTGCTCTCGTCTCCTCTTCCTCCTCCTTTCCAGGTTCAAATGGAACTTGCACTATTCAGTTTTGCTCTGTCACCTATGGTCTCCTTCCAGGTCAATTGCAAGAGGCCAACTGCAGAAGTAAGCCCCAACAACACACATTCATTGGCTGGAAGGTTAGAGCAAGTCCAGCCAATGGGCACAGCTCACCCAGCAACTGCTGGGACAAGGGCAAATAAAATGCAACCTATCTAATCGAGGACAACAAGAAGCTTAGCCATGTTGGAGGGGGTAAAAAACAACAACAACCTCCATCTGTCTATCTGTGTGTTACACAGTGCACTTCCTTGAGAGTGAACCCATTAAAACCAGTGGGACTTACTTCTGAGTAGACGTGGGTGCATTGGGTAGGATTGGGTGCATGCAGTGGCGTTGCTGGAGGGGGTGGCGGCACCGTAAGTGGTGCAAGGCGTGCACCCCACCGTGCCTTGCAAACCACTGTAACATGGCCCCTCCCACTCACCCCTGGAGCCATTCTGGTGGCGAAAGCAACAAGAATGGCTCTGGGGGCAAGTGGGAGGGGCCGTGTTACATCGGTTTGCAATGGTGCCGCACCCCCTCCAATAACACCACTGTGCGCATGCCCTCTACACATCTTATTTTTTCTTGTTTGTCTCTATATTTTTAATGATTAATAAAAATACCTTCAGACTCTTATTGTAAATCCATCTTTCTAAACCTAAAGTGTCTATTTTATAAAAAAAAGAAATGTCTACGCCATTGTCTTTCCCAAGTGCGTAGCTCATGTTACCTTAATACAGGCACATTCAGTAAGGAGACCAATGCAAGTTGAAAAGTGGTACTGTAGTTTGCGAGACAAATTGCAAGCCTCCTTCCACATGACGTGGACTGCAATCCTATACACACTTTCCTGGGAGTTAGCCCCATTGAACACAATGGAACTTACTTCTGAGTAGGTATGCATAGACCCATAGCAACTCCCCTCCTTCTCTGTCCAGCAGGAGAAGGCTTGATGCACTGATGAGAGGGGATCTGCTGGATGTCCTGAAGGGGGCTTCCCCACCTCCACCAGATCACAACCAGATGCACAGAACAAAAGATCAAGCAAATGCCACTTTCACTGCTGTCTCTCCTGCTCACCACAAATAAGGGAGCAGAGTCTGTTGCCCTTTAAAGGAGAGGACAAGCTGTTGCAAAGGAGGGGCCAGTCTAGGGTGCTGACTTTCAACCCATGAATATTGAAAACCATGTGAGGGCCCTTCCTATATGTTCAAAACCCACAGAACAGATATGGAGCTCATGGATTAAAAACTGAAAATAGGCATTTGGATATTCCGTGGCTTAAAAAAACTCAAGGATGTCTTACGGATAAGAAAAGCATGTCAATTTTGCTTCCAAATGTGCAGTTATTCTGTGGCAAATGCCCATTTCGACATGGGTTTTTGCACATTTGGTCTGGATCTTAGTTACAGTAGAAACAGGAACTAAGATGTAGTGCCAAAGACTTCACTCTCTGTTCTCCTCCTCCTCCTCTCTGTTCCGTATCACTGCTGTGTAATGCAATACTGTACTCACATTACCCACAGATATACATACTAGCTTGGAGGGGGAGAGTTCACACATCACTCTTTAAACAATTTACATAGAGAGGGAGGGCACCACTTGAGGCTCTGCATTAGGCATCAAATTCTCTTGGGCCAGCTCTGCATGGTTTGTATGAATAAGGCTCGAGGCTGAGGTGGACAGGCTAAAAGATCTTGTGTAGCAGGGCTGGGAAAGATCTCTCCATTACCCGCCAGAACATACTGTACAAGGGCATGAGGGCCTATCCTCTGACTCAGTAGGAAGCTTTTGGAACCAAAAGCCACTTTAGGTTACTGACTTATCCTAAGGCAGTTCCTCATCATAGCCAGTGTGTCCTATGACAGCAGCAGCACTGAGAGGAAACTGTGCTGTGGAGTTATCGGAGCCTAGAAAAATAAGCCAATATTCTCTTTTGGAAGGTTGTAGTTTGGTTTCCAGTATAAACCTATATCTGATCCACCTCCCCACTCAAACAAACAAACTGCACAGAAAAAAATAATAATGTTTTGGCTCCATGAGGCTTGGGGATTAAGCTGAAGGGATGTGAAAATCCTCTTTTGCAGAATAAGTTATGCAGCCTTTTCACCTTCAATATTTAATTACATAGTGGCTCTACATAGTGGCTCGTCGTTTGAAAATTCTCCACAAACGGGGCTCTGCGTAGCAGGCATCATTGCACTTGGCAAAAAGGAATAAAATTAGGAGGGAGGGATTTTTCCCTGGCCCAGGGCAAATGGAGCATGTGTGCTGACTAATTCCAAAATGGAGTTCACATCATGTGCCTGGCCCTACAAACCTGCGAGTGTCTTATAAGTGCCTAACTGAGGAAATCCTCCCCGTTTCAAAAGTCTCTCGGTGCTTTTAAACATAAACTTTAAGTCCTATCAAACCCAGCCCTGCCATCCTCACAGAACTGACCATGGTAGAGTGGGCCCAATTTATTTGGAAGCTGTCCTGCACAAGCCATACTGGGATGGAGGAGAGGAGCTGTGTAGGACTCTGGTTCCATGGCTGAGGGGGCCCTCAGCTTGTGGGGGGCTAGTTTTACCAGGGCCAAGGGAGAAACTTGGTGAAAAAATTTCCTCCTTCCGGCCTTCCCATCAGTGAATGGGCTTCCTCCCAGATACTCCTGAACCAATGCAGGGTCCTCTGGGAGGAAGCTCATTTGCAGTCAGAGAAGGCAGGAAAAGGTAGGGGCACTGTGAGTGTCTCGGCTGAGAGACCCACACCACTGCTGCCTTCTCCTGGCAACTGCAAATGGGAGATTCTCTTGAGTCTCTCCATGGCAACCGCAGCGCCTTCTCCTCCCACCCTCCCCTGTACATCTTCCATGTATTGCTGTGGGTCTTCTACATGAGAACCTTCTAGTAGATAAGTCCCTTCTCTAAGAACTCTTCTCTAGTAGTCAAGAACCTTCTGTCTTTAGTGCAGCAGTGTAAGAAACAGCACCCAATCCTAATGCATAACCCCCACAAAATACACAGGTGCCCACCCTGCAGGAACGGTGTGTGTATATGTGTCTGAATTCAGATGACTGTTTTAGGTGGCAAAGCTGCCAGAGTAAAACCTGATTGACATGTGGTTATATGAATGCACTGACCTGCCTATGTTGAGACTTTCCCCAACACTTATTCAACTGTGGTTGAACCCAAAGCTGGTATATCCGACCTGGCTCCATGACGATGACATGAACCAGAGCTGCCTGAATCTACTCAGAAAGGAGGTAACATAAATCCTCTGTCCTGAACTCTTTTCCTCACATGGTGGAATTCCTTTAAAGCTTTGTGGAGACTTCTCTGCTGGCGCACACATCACCAAGCAGACACGACGGTGTTTTTCCATCACATGAAAGAAGCGGCTGCTAATGAATTCTGCTGTTTCTTTAGGCTTGTTCACAACTGTGTGGGATGCCTGTGGTTTTGGGTAGGGGAGGTTTCGTATGTTGTGTGACTTTGTAATGTATCCAGATCTCTCACTTGCTGGTAGCTCTTCAATAGGAGTTCTTTAACAGCATTATTCTCAGTGCTGGGTGAAGTGCAAACAAGATCTGAATTTACATTTCCACTGCAAACAAGTCCTTGTGTTTGCAGACAGAACTCGGTTCCAGTAACTGGCACACACACCTATTGTATCTCGTGCGCCTAAGCACTGAATGAAGGCCTGCACTGATTGAGAAAATATGCACATGGAAAAATGCAGAGGTGCCTTATCCTGTTCAAAGTACGTGTCAGAAGTGCAAGATGGACTTAATGATCATAGTTAGCCTTTATAGCACTTCAGAGAGTTCAGAAGGCTTCACATACATTATCTCAGCAGGCCTTACAACAGCCCTATAAGCTCGAAGAATATCCATCATCATTATGGCAAGTGACATGTGCATAGAGGACTTTGCAATTATGTCTCTATGCACAGAGTCAGATTTACTCACTGATGTGGAATTCCTGTCAGTGAGGGCCAAGCCACTCAATGTCAGGGGGCACAGTGCCCCCGACTGTAGTGTGTTTTACTTCCCCCTCCCCCCGCAGGAGTGAATGGCAAGCATTCGCCTATATAGGAGGCAGTGGAGAAAGGCGTTCACGGATTTTAATTCACTAACTAATTTGAAGCATTTGCATCCCTCCTTTCTGCCCATATAGGTCTTCAAGGTGGCTCACAATGACTAGGAGGAGGGGCCTTCTTCACCCAGCCCCAGGTCTAAAAATGGTCTATGGTCACGACCCACCACTTGGAGAAGGGGCAGGTCGCTATCCCCTTAAGGGCAGTGGTTACTTGCAATGGTGGCAGTAGCAATCCGGGGATCATGCCGCTGCTGGGGACAAAAAGGGTATTTTTAGACTTACCGGGGGTCGGGTTGTCCTCTGGGGGGTGCGAGGGCACGCATCCTCTCGCAGGCCTCCACAAGCCTCCGAATGGCTCCTAGAGGTGATTAAAGCCCATTTCTGGTTTACTTCCTGTTTTCCCCAAAAATTGGAAGTGGACTTTATTCACCTACAAAAGCCATTTGGAGGCTAGGGGAGGCCTGCTGAGGGGGGGGCACTGTGGTCCCCCACGCCCTCTGGAGGACGGCCCCACCCCCAGTAAATCTAAAAATATCCCTTTTGTCCCTGGCAGTGACACGATCCCCGGATGCCGCTGCCATCGCCCTGCCCCCATAAGCACTCAAAGTTCTCCCCTACACATGGGGAGAACTTTGAGAAACGCTGAGTTAGACCTTTTTGCCCCATCTGCTGACCCTGTCACTGAGAATTAGTCCCACTTCTATCTTCATAGCCCTGTCGTATGCAGAGTCACAACTTGGGTTCTGTTCCTCGGCCACTGTAGAATGTGACAGAATTTTGGAAATGGCAGATGTAGAGGCTGAAGCCAAGAAAGAGTGCCTTGGCTATGGATAACTAGGGACGGGGAACTTCCTGGTTCACAGCTCAGTTTTGTGTACCATGGTCCTATCCATAAGTCAGAGGTATAGCTCACTGTCTTCAATGAGGCTTACTCCCTAGTGAGTGGGTTTAAGTTATGGCACAATCCTACGTCCTGCACTGGCACAGCGCACGCTGTGCCGATGCTTGCTGCTGCAAAAATGCCGTAAAGCACTTTGTGATGGCATAGCATTTGCCAGCGCTGGCACAGAGGCCAGCTCTGGCCCAGGTACGCCAGCAGAAGGAGCAACACGGGCTGGAAAAGCCGAGGGGCGCGAGGGCGGAATGGGGTGGGGGAGGGTGGGAAAGGCAGAGGGGGTGTAATGGGACAGGGAATGGTCAGTGATGGGGTGGGCGGATCGGTGGGCAGGATCAGTGGCACTGGCGTGTACCACATACTATATCCTTCCAGGGCCTGATCTGCCAACATAGGGCAACGTGGACTTGCACCAGCTATCGAGCTTGCACAGGCCCAAGTGGCCCCATAGCGGCTGCTCTGGCTTACCCCGGAGCAAGGGGTCAAATGTCCCCTTACCCCACACCGTTATTCCTGCTCAGGATGCAAAATAGCCCACCGTGGCCTGCTGCATTGCTGTCAGTGTGTGTATGTGTTTGTGTGTGCGTGCTCACGCTTGTGTGGAAAGTAAAAGATAACTATGTAATGTCAAGAGCAGTTTTCATTTTTATGAGTCAATAGAGTGTACATTCTGGCCATAAATGAATTTTTTTACCAGAAAAATATGCAGAATTGTTTGTATCGAATGAAAATTAGCAGATTGTCCCCATGAACCAAATTGACTGCTTACATCTCAGAGAGCAATGTTTTTGTTTCCTTAATGAAAGCATTTTTAAGCCAAGGTCCGGAGCATATGCTCAGCTGATTCAGGGTGGACTCACTGCACCTATTAAACTGTGCTTGTTTTCAGGAGTAAAAATAAAATAAAATACACACACTGCTATTTAAATGATTAACACGAATTGACTTCTCAGTGGTTCTGAAGAAAAGAGAGGGAAAAAGTTGTTATATAGGCAACCAATCTGGACTGCATTCTGAATCGCAATTCTTTAACAGCAGGTTCCGTCTGGGTTCTGAACTTGTGGCCCAAGCAACTATCCTTTGCTACGAATTGGAAACACTCAGCATATTGCAGAAGACACCCAGTTGATGCAACTCGGAAGTAAAGCTTTTCATTCTTGAGTTCAGGATGCAGAGAGGGCATCAAATATTTGAATGCTGTCCTGGAAACTAATGTTCCACAGAAATTCAATACAAAACATTTTCAGAATAGATGGAACCCAAATGAAGCACATTCAATTTGGGTTCTATTCGCTCCAAAATGAATGAGATGGCACACAAATTAGTCTGAATGGGGTACAAAGGGGATCCATTACCAATTTGTTTTTAGAGTTTTAATGTTTCAAAATATCTCACTTATTTGTTTTTTTGATGACAGCTATCTCATTGTTCATTTTGGCCTCATTCAGGCCCCACACTGTTTGCTTTCAATTTTATCTCCTTCCATTGTTTTTGCATTTTTAAATTTTAAAAATCCTTATTTTTTAATTACTCCTATAATTCTCCCTCAGGAAGCTGCTGTGCATTGTAATCTCCTGCTACTGCCAATACAAGCAGCATCAAAAAGATGTTCAAAAGTAAGATTTTTTTTTTTAAAAGAGAAATCCCCCTAAAAAGAAATTGCTTTTTTAAAAAAATGAATGAGTACCTCCAAATGGCTCCTGAAATCAACAGGGCAACAGGGCCCAAATGGGCCTAAACCAAAAAATGGGATAATACTGTCGTCTCCTTCCACCCCGCATTGAACAAGGCTCTAAAATGAAAATGTTTTGCATGCACATCACTCAAAGAAACTAGCATGTCAGAGACAAGGATTCAGCCTTGGCTGAGTTTCAATGGATGACCCCTTTAAGAGCCTAGCCCTAGGCCCTTTTGCAAGGAGGAAGGATCCCCTGTCTTTCTAGCCCCCACTGACATGCCAAAGGGATAGTTTCTCTCCTGTTCTGTTGCTGACAAGCAATGTAGGTGCTGCTGCCCCGGGAAAACGATGGAATATTACCGGGTGAGTCTAATCTCCGGCAGCCCTGCCCCAGGCTGCTTGGTCACTGCATCCTGCCATAGAGAAGGGCTTGCTTCATCTGAGTGTTCGTTCCTTCTCCCCAACTCTGGCTCCTTTGTATATTTCCACAAATTTTTCCAAGACATCAACTGGTAATTTAAGAAACTTCAGTTAATCCAGAATACAGCTGCTTAGGTGCTATCCGGACTGGCACTAGGGAACAGATCATTCTGCCAATGCTGAAATAGCTTTACTTCCTGGGTACAATTCAAAGTGCCAGTGCTTATCTTGAAAGTCTCATATGGCTTGGGACCTGGATACTGAAAGCGCTGTCTTCTCCTGCATGTAGCTGCCCATGCAGTAAGATTGTCATCAGAGACACTGTCCCTGCCTTCAGAAATCAGGCAGGTAGCAACCAACCATTGAAACAGCATTTTCAGGCTCTGGAACGCTCTCCCCAGGGAGGCTCACTTGGCACCCACTCTTATGTCCTTTCAGCACCAGGCAAAGACCTTTTTGTTTTCCAAAATCTTTTAAAATATCAGGTGAATTACCGTATTTATTGGCGTATAAAACGCACTTTTTTGTCTAAATTTGTGACCCAAAATAGTAGGGTGCGTTTTATACGCCAATACTAAAAAATCCCTTGTGCTTTCTTCCCTGACTAATCTATCCGATCTACAGCTGTTTGTCGGGTTTAATTTATGCACGTGCATGAGTTGAGCTTCTCAGCATCCAGCAAAGGGCGCTGTGCTCAGTTCAGTTCAGCTGAGCTGCCGAGGATCTGCTCTTCCGGATGCTGAATGAATGCAGCATGGGTAAGCTTCTGAACTGGGCCTAGTTGGGAGGCTTTGGAAACTGCATAGGTGGGGTGGGGGAAAAGAGTTGAGTCTGGGCTTTTTTTTGTACTTGGGATTTATGTTCTGGTGCATTTTGTTCATGTGTCTTATTGCTGTGTGTTTTAAAAGAGATCCTGATATTTTTGTGCAATTTATGTAAATTAGCTAATTAAGCAGCCAAGCGGTAAGTGGCCAAGTGGCCCAAAAATGCTTTAAATGTTTTTTTCTTGAAACCCAGGGCCAAAAGGAAGGTGCGTCTTATACGCTGGTGCGTATTATACGCCGATAAATACAGTACTTTCACCCTGCCCTGTCGATGCTGTTGTGTTTTTATTCTGCTTCAGTTGCTTTCTCTTGTTGCTTTATTGTTCCACTGTTATTGTTAAACATTTTAGTGATTGTAACACTGCCTCAGAGCATGTGGTTGAAGGGTGGGGGTACAGTGGCGTCACTGGAGGTGGGGTGGAACGCTAAGTTCCGCACCGTGCTGACCTCTGTTACTCACCGGCACCAGGTGGCCCCGCCCCCTCGACTTCGGAGCCATTCAGTGGGGCAAAGGCAACATGCAGGGAATCTCCTGCGCGTTGCCTTCGCCCCACTGAATGGCTCCAAAGGCGCATGGGCGGGGCTGCCTCATGCCGATAAGTAACGAAGGTCAGCGCAGTGCGAAACTTAGCGTTCTGTCCCACCTCCAGCGACGCCACTGGTGGGGTATGCATTTTTATGCTTTAAAAACACCCATACATAAAACTGCAGTCAAAGGCACTAACAAGCTTACAGTACAGCACAATCCATGCAATTCTACTCACAAGTCAGTCCCACTGTGTTCATAGGGTTTACTCCTAGGAAAATATGCATAGGATTGCACTGTTAGACACTGGTGAAGTGTGGCATGCCTTCATTAAATAGTAGTAGTAGTAGTAGCAGTAATAGGCCTTCATTAAGTAGTACTAGTACTAGTAGTAAATGTTTCTATAGTAGTAACAACAGTATAGAACTACAGTTTAGAACTACAGTATGTAAATAATTCACAAAATGGTTTACATAGCAAAATAAATGAGGATGGTTCCCTGCTCCAAAATGGCTCAAAATTGGAAAAAGATAAAAGGCTGGAAGAGAGACCAGCAAACAGCCACTAGAAAAGACACTGTGCTGCAGTTGGTCTGTCCCTTTTGGTCAGACAGTTGGTCTGTCCCTTTCAAATGTAAGAGAACCTTCACTCAAAAGATGCCTCTTGGCCTGATTCATGATCTCATCAACCCAGGCTGCTATAGTAGTTTACCCGTATAAGTGGCCTTAGCATTTTGGAGAGTATGCTGAGATGCCATTTTCCAATCTCGCTGCCCACAGTAATGCACACAGCCCTTTAAAATACATCTGTTTAGGAAGGAAGGGGGTCTGCAATGTGTTTTGTTTTCCTGAGCATAGCAGGTCAAGTTCTCAATTAAGCTGCAGTGGAAAGAGGCATTTAGTTAGATGCTGTACAGACAGCTTTAGTTTCATTGAGTGATGTAACTGCGCAGTCACAGAGACCATCTCCAATGCTTGTTACAAGGCAAGATGCCACACGCAGCTGGGATGTGGAAAACTAAACCTACTGATTACAATCCCAAAGTAGCACATCTTTTTTCTGTCTCTGAAATCAAACAGAACTGAGTGCGGGTGCTGAAACATGCAGCTCCTGATGTCTGGAGCTCCAGCAGACATCTTTAGGGAAGAGGGTGCCTCCATGTATTCAAGCAGGCCTCGGTATTTATGTATCTCATTACATCGGCAGCCTGTGGCATCTGTTTCCACGCTATTATCTGTCAAGCGACATCTTATCAGAGAAGCTCTCTTTCTTTGCATCACATTCCTGCCTCTCCTTTTACCTCACCGATAAGTAACCTGATGCTTATTCTAAACTCTTTTTAAATAACAGAGTAGAACACAGACAAGGCTAAGCAGCCAGCCTGAAAAGGAACTTTAAAAAGGTGCTTTGAGCTGCAACTCATCTCTGCTCAGCCACGCTCAACACAGTGTAGTCAAACTTACTGAATACAGGTGGAGCCCCTATATCCACGGATTCGCTATCCACAGTTTCAGTTATCCACGGATCGCAGGGACCCCTCTAGGCTTTTACTTTTTTTCCAGCAAGCTTCGTTTCTTCCTTAAAACAAACAGAGAAGCAGCCTCCATTGCAGGCAAGTAGAATGAGACTAAGTCCTAGAGAGGCTCTGCAAGGTTAACAGAAACCTTGCAGAGCCTCTCTAGGACTTAGTTTCATTCTACTTGCCTGCAATGGAGGCTGCTTCTCTGTTTGTTTTAAGGAAGAAACGAAGCTTGCTGAAAGAAAAATAAGAGCGGGGGCGTGTGCACACCCCCCGCAGAGAAGGCAGGGCGGGGCCCCTCAGGAAACCATGGAGGGGGGGTTCGCCCCTATCCATGGTTTCAAGTATCCACAGAGGGGCCTGGAACATATCCCCAGCGGATATGGGGGCAGTACTGTAATTGCATAATGCTGGCATTTATTGGATCTTGCTGCCTATCAATTGGGACTGCAGGGCTCCTAACAAGCTTAACTGGTGCGCGTGCGCACGCACGCACGCGCACGCACACACACACAAAACCCACCTTGTCATACATCAG